>OY728132.1:1812139089-1814539089 GCA_963277665.1 Viscum album
TTTTCCACTTTTATGTTTTGAATTTTGAAAAACAGTCATCTAGAGTTGTGACCAATAAGTCATTTGGAATTTGATAGAACCAACTTGATTTTTTGATAAATAGTAACATACCCTTATGAATAGTAATATGAATAGTAATATGACCCTTATAAGTAGTAAATAATGATAATATTTTATTTTATTAAGGTAATAAGATAATTAGAAGTTAATTAATTTTTCAATGTAATACAAAACTAATTATACCTTTAAATTGTTATTTTTTTTAATTAAATTTGATTTTATTTAAAAATTAAATTAAAAATACATAGAAAAATATTTTCAAAAAATGGAGTTCATTTTTTAATTCTACACGTTGAAAAATGGTTAGGGTGAATTTTTGGAATTTTTCTAAAATACTTGAATTTTTCCTAAATAGTAAAAATACAGATTTGAGTTTTCGGTAGTTTAATGACATCATAATGATTTAATTATTAATATAAAGGTATGGTCGACTTTTCTACAGTATATTATGACATGAGGTGTCCCAAGTGGCTTAAACCATGGGAAAATACCATGGGAAATCCCATGGTTTTGTGAAAACCACTAACGAGGTGTCCCTTTTAATTAATAAAAAAATCTCTCTTAATTACTATAAATACCCACTCACCCCCCCCCCCCCTTCGTTTTATTTCATTAAAAACTCAATATCCTCAAATATCTGGTGGTATTACCTCCCTAGGAGTCCTCCAAATGTGTCCTTAAGCTCCCAAGGTCCCATCCTTCAAGATCTAGGAGTTACTCTACAAGGTAAGGGAATCCTTCATTCTCTTTTTTTTAGTCGACACTTACTTTATGTTATCTATTTGATTTTCTATTCTCATATGTTGGGGTTTGATTTTATGTGTTCTTATTACTGTTCTTATTACTATAGCAGTCACTATAGCAGTCGTTGTAGTAGTACTGTAGCAGTTACTGTTCGGTACTGTAGCAGCCGGAACTATTCACCCGATTTGGGCCTTCGGGCCACCAATTTGGGCCTACGGGTCTCCAGGGCCTTAGGGTCATCAAAGGCCTTCAGGCCATAGATCCTTTGGGTCATGTAGACCATGGACTATCCCAGTTCACACAGAACAGGCCCCAGAAGAAAATCAGATCAATAGGAGTAGCAGCCACCAGATGCAGAGCTAACCGGATTGGAAGAATGAGAGGGTATGGCAGCCGCCATCGGGACCAGGCACCGTACAGCTTTGTACGGGGCAATGCTATACGATCAGCAATTCAAGGTGGGGAGATAAGGAGATCAATGATGCAAGACGCTGGGGAGGGGCAGTTCTAGTGGGTTGGGCCTATGGGTCATGTAATGGGCATGGTATGCCTCTAGGCCTTCGGGTCATGTATTGAGGGTCATGTCAGACCTTGTGCCTTGGGCCTATGGGTCATGTATGGGTTCCCCTTCAACGCTTAAAAGGGGTATTATCTATAATAAAAATAAAAAAAGGCCTTCGGGCCATTCGGGAAGGATCTCTCAACTTTTCTTTTATTTTCAAGTTCATCTATTTTCTTTTTCTCTCCTCACCTCCTATGTCCAAATGACCATGATAAACTCCATTATCATCTATATACTGGAATTAAATCATGTTATTGGAAAAACTATCATCAATATACTTACTCCTTGTAATGTTCCGGTTCTGGATGCCACTCAATGGGTGCCCCGAACCCAGTTCTCCACGTGACCTCAAGCGCATTTCCCCAAATTCCGGAGGCTACCGACTAGCAGTGAGGGCCTAGGTCTGATAGTGGGGAAATTATGCCCTCATTTTTCAAAGTGTAGCACAGCGGAATAAAATAAAAAGCATACAACAACAGCGGAAACAGTAAACCATGCACATTTAAAATAAACAACTGCAGTAAAACAACCAACAATCATATATATATAAAGATGATTCAACATGCCTCAAGTTCTAAGAAAACAGCCAGAACATGTTACAAAGCAGTGCAATATGATACAAATACAGCAAAACAAACAAAATAGAACAGGTGGTAGCATCGCGAGCCTAAGCCCAGTCTCGTGCTCCCCTACTCCTCAGCAGCAATCAAGTACCTGTATAAGGGCCCTTGCCCTTATCTACACCTGCAGAAACATAATCTGTTTGGGTCGAAAAGCATGAACCAAATAGGGTGTGAGAAATAAATCCCAGTAGGCACCCACCAAAGGCTCGTGCCCAACTTTGTGAAATCATGCAACAATAGTGTGCAGTAGTAAAAGCAATAAAGTAATTAGTACTGAAAAGTAACTAACTTAACCAGTTATATTGTCATTTTAACATCCATTTGATCATTTAATTTTAAAATATCACCAAAGTGAATATTCTAAGTAAACAGCCAAAAGTCCTCAGACCCATAAACCCCTACCCTTAGGTAAAGAGAATCCAACACAAGAATTTGCCCACAGGAATACGGATATTGCCCATGGGCATAAGAAGTGTTGCCCACAGGCATAGAATCAACTGCACACGGGCATGGAAGAAGTTTCCCATAGGCTAAAGAGTATAGTGCCCACAGGCTAATCACAACACTTCCCTCAGGCTAAACAGGTAACCAGGACATTCCCAACATGTAAACATGTCGTACACAAGCAATTCCTCTCAAGGAAATTCTACAATCATTACTTTAAAGGCTTACCCTCGGGTATCCTGTCCAAACGGCTAAATAGAGGAACGCACCCCCGGGGTGGTCCTGGATCCAAGCAATGATCCCAAACAGCAGTTTATTATCACAATTAATTACCTATTCAATTTTAGGTATTTAAAATAGCCGCATCCTTAGCCACACGACACCCAAACATGGGTTCGTGGCACAGCGGTACACAAAAACGCACAAAAGTTGGAAAATAAACACCAAGCCACCTACCTTAAAATCCAACGAATGATATACGTGAACGTCGATTCCAGAAACGCCCAAGAACGAATTAGATCTGACGTAGAAGAAAACTCGCTTAAACTTAAATAACTTCCCTATGGAAGAGAATTGGTAAGAACTACTCCAGGGAAAGGGAGAACTCACCCATGCGGTTCTAGGGAGATCACCGGTGCAGAAAATGGATTCCCAACGTGCGCTCGACGGATCTCCAAATCTCTTGCCTTTTCTCCTGCTCCTTCCTCTGGTTCTAAGCCTTCCCTGTGAACAGGGGAGGCTACTTCCCATTTTAAGCGGAAAAAAAACGAAGTACACGGCGTGTATTTCCAAGTACACGGCGTGTACTTCCCATTTTTTAACTGTTCCTCTGGCGGTTTCCCACCAGCGTGGCATTGTTCACCTGCTGACATGACTACACGGCGTATCTCCTTGAGTACATGGCGTGTTCTGTCGCACAGCTGGTCATCGCCATACTATTTGCCTACCAAATGACTACACAGCATGTAAAGGACCACCACACGGCGTGTAGTCGGTTTTTACACCCTTCATCGCCGACACGGCTACACACCCTATGTACTCATCCCACACGGCCAAAAATAGACAACGTGTGGAAAATAACACAGCTTGTACTTCCAAAATTTGGGATTTTTCCCCATTTTCCATATTTTCTCAAAAACACTTAAGGAAAAGAGAAAAGAAGAAACCCGTACCTCAAAAATAAGAACCGGGTTCTTAAAAACTTCTCCCCTTAAAGCAATTTGTCCCCGAATTTCCCTTCCAAGGGTGGTGAAGATGTAGCCATGAACAACTCTAGCCACTGAGCATGTACATCTATCTCTCACTCTCAGGTTTCGTCCTGCACTCGGCCATGCTGCCATAGCACCCGTACGAGAGGAACTGACCGGCTTTGAAGAACTTTTGTGCTCCTTTAAACGATATGAATCAGATGCTCCTCAAAGGATGCATCTATATGAAGCTCAAAATCCTCGGGATGAAGGACGTGAGATGGGTTTGAATGATAGCGGCATAGCTGAGATACATGGAAGACGTCGTGCATGGCTCGGTACCTCTGTGGTAACTGCAACTGATAGGCAACTGGCCCGACTCTCTCCAGAATCTCAAATGGCCCCACATACCTTGGTGAAAGTTTACCCTGTCTCTTGATCCACCTGTGTCCCAACCTCAGCGAAACACGCAAGAAAACCTGATCCCTGACCACAAACTCCAAAGGTCATCTGTGGCGATCAGCATAAGACTTTTGACGAGACTGCGCAGTAGCCATCTGCTTCTGAATCAACTGGACCTGCTCAGAAGTCTCCTGCACGAGACATGGTCCCAATAAAGCTACATCACCTGCCTCTAATCAGCACAAGGGTGATCAGCATGGCCTACCATATAAAGCCTCATAAGGTTCCATCTCAATAGTTTCCTGAAAACTGTTATTTTAGAAAAACTCTACAAGGGGTATATGCTTTTTCCAAGAGCCCCTAAAGTCTAGGACGCATGCACACAGCATGTCCTCTAGCACCTGTATCGTACGCTCTGACTGGCCATCTGTCTGAGGGTGATAAGTTGTGCTCAGAAGTACCTATATACCTAGTGCCCTCTGAAAACCCTGCCAGAAACAAGACGTAAAACGGGCATCCCTATCTGAAACGATAGAACGAGGGACCCCATGAAGACGTACGATCTCTCAAATATACAAATTTTCGAGCTCGTCAACACCGAAGGTCTCCTTGATTGGAAAAAAGTGAGCTACCTTCATGAGTCTATCCACCACAACCCACACGGCATCATTGCCTCGAGGTGACCTCGGCAACCCAGTCACGAAATCCATCGCGACATCATCCCATTTCTACTCCGAGATGGGTAACTGCTGTAACATTTCGGCTGGTCTCTGATTCTACGCTTTCACTGGCTGAAAGGTGGAACATCTCGTAACAAAACAAGCTACATCTCTCTTCATACCTGGCCACCAGTACTGACGTCTCAAGTCTCGGTACATCTTGGTAACCCTAGGATGAACTGCCCAAGCTGAAGCATGAAACTCCTGCATCATCTCCTCACGTATATCCCCTGGAACCCATACTTGTCCATGGAAATGTAGAATTTCATCATCGCCTATCGTCCAACCAGGAGGAGGGTCCTCACGTGCCACCGAATCCCGTAGAACTAGGCCTTCTGAATCAGATAGTTGTTTCCTACTTACTCAGTCCAGGAGGGTAGAAGTCATAGCTAAAGATGAAAGATAAGTTTTCCCCTAACTATCGTGCACCTCCAAATGCATCTCAGAGAACAAATCCATCAGCTGCCACTCATCACTAGCCTCCTGCACTGCCTGTATCTGATTCTTCCTGCTCAGTGCATTAGCTACTGCATTACCTTTACCAGGTGTATAGGCACGCTCAAAATCGAAGGACTGTAGGTATTCAGCCCACCTTCTCTATCTCAGGTTCAAGTCACGCTGAGTAAAGATATACTTGAGACTTTTGTGGTCGGCAAAAACCACAAAATTTTCTCCCAATAGATAATGTCTCCAACAGTGCAACGCATGCACAACTGCAGCCAACTCGAGATCATGCGTCAGGTAATTCATCTCATGTGGTCTCAACTGCCGAGACTCGTACGCAACAACTCGATTTCCCTGCATCAACACTGCACCCAGCCCAATACCTGATGCATCATAGTAAACTGTATAGCTCTTCCCTTGCTATGGAAGTATCGGGACTGGTGCTGATTTCAACCTTCCCTTCAGGTCCAGAAAGGCTGTCTCACAAGCTTCCATCCAAACGAACTTCACACCCTTCTTAGTCAGACCCATCAACGGTGCTTCTAAGTGGGAGAAGTCCTGTATGAAGCATCTGTAGTAACCATACATCCCTAAGAAACTTCGTATCTCAAACACATTCTTAGGTTTCTCCCAAGAAACTACTGCTCTCACCTTCTCTAGGTCTACTAAAACTCATTCCTCTGAGATGATATGACCCAGGAAGTGAATCTAGTCCATCCAAAAGTGGCACTTTGAGAACTTAGCATATAGTTGATGCTCTCTTAGTGTACTCAATACGATCTCAAGATGGGTGGCATGGTCGTGTCAAGTGTGAGAGTACACCAAGATGTCGTCCATGAATACTACCGAAAAAGAGTCCAGATAAGGATAGAACACACGATTCATCAGATCCATGAAAACTGATGGCACGTTCGTGAGTCCGAACGGCATAACCAAGTACTCGTACAGACCATATCTGCTCCGAAAAGCTGTAAGCGGTATATCTGATGGTCTCACGAGCAGCTGATGATATCCGGATCTCAATTCAATCTTCGAGAAAACTCATGCTCCTTGAAGTTGATCAAAAATATAATCAATCCTCGGAAAAGGATATCGGTTCTTAACCATCAAGTGGTTCAGCTTCCGATAATCCATGCAGAGTCTGAGGGTATCGTCCGCCTTCTTAGCAAACAGGACAGGTGAAACCCAAGGAGAAGTACTGGGTCGGATGAAACCATTTGCTTGTAACTCCTCTAACTGCCTCTTGAGCTCCTTAAACTCTGGTGTAGCCATCCTATAAGGAGGAATGGACACTGGTGCTTCTCCTGGAACAAGATCAATAGAGAAATCCACCTCTCGCTCTGGAGGAAGACCTGAAAAGTCATCCGGGAATACATCCCTGAAACGATCAACCACTGGAGGGATATTCATCTGACAAGTCCCCTGATCATCCAGGTATAATCTAGCAATCTGAGTTGTGACTCCACCTCGCCTATGATGATCTGGTCTATCTCGACTCACCTGAACATCCCACTCGCCCTTGTATAGAAACTCTCCACCCTCTGGTGACGTGAAACTCACCCTGAAACGATAGCAGTCTACAAAGGCTCGAAAGGGAACCAACCATTCCATCCTAAGAATGACGTCATAAGCTATCATCTCTAAGACATAGAGGTCCCAAAGGAAGTGACACCCACCAACCTCAAGGGGGCACTCCCTACACTGACGCACACCAGTCGTTCTAGTCCCCAATAGAGTGTCTAGCATCATGATATTAGAATAAGAAGAAACACAGAGCTCGAGGCTCTCCATAACGGGTACAGATATGAAACTATGTATAGCACCTGTATCAAAAAGTACTGAAGATAAGACAAAAGCTACTAGAATAGTACCTCTGACTGTAGAAGGTTCGGGATCCTTCTCTTGCTGGGTCTGTTGCACTGCATATGCCTACCCAGTGTCGTGGCCCTGCGACACAGCCTGGCCACCCTGAGCTGTCCTGCTCTATTGCCTCTGTGATCCTGGTGTCTAGCTACCATGACCATGACCACCATCCCTGCCTACACGCCCTGATGTATTCCAGTTCCCCGGCTGGTAAGAATCCACTGGTCCTACTCCCGTACATGGAGTCTACACAGAACCCCTCTCACTTGCCACTGGTGGAAACGCCCTATAGAAGCGTTGCAGATGACCCATCCTGCTGCAAGCTCGGCACTCCACTGGGTCTCGTGGACACTGTGGCCTCTTGTGCCCCTCTCTACCACACTGGTAGCACATGACCTGGCCACCTGAAGCATTATTATGGATGGTACTGACACCTTGAGAGAAGTCCATCTGTCTCTTCCTCTTACTAGTAGAAATAGTACCAGAAACTGGTGCTGAACCGCCCTGGCCCACACCACTAGCTTCTCGAAGGTTCCTCTCTGTAATCAGCGCCTGATTCACAATATCATGTACTGAAGGCAACCTGAAAACATTCACCAGTGCTCAGATGTCATATCAGAGACCATCCTCAAAGCGCCTGGCCCTCAACGTCTCATCACCCACCAGAATGGGTGCAAAACACTGAAGCTCAGTGAAACGAGTAGAATAATCCATCACCGATATAGTGACCTGCTGCAGATTCATGAACTCTTGAGATCTATCTTCCATCAGTGCCTCTAGGAAGAAGAAGTCATAGAATACTGCTTGAAAATCTTCCCACGGAATGTCTCTATGATGCTCTATCTGGGTGGTAACATCCCACAACCTCTTGGTGGAATCACGTAGCATATATGTCGCGAGCATGACCCTACGCCCTCGAGGAGTCTCCAGATGCTCTAAAATAGTATACATTGATCCTAGCCAAGACTCCACAGCCTGTGGTCCGCCATCCCTTGAAAACATAGGTGGATGCTGCTGCTGGAAGGTACGTGTCAGCTCAGCCATAGATGTGGCAGCCTGCGGTGCTCCCTAAAAAGTCTGCATGAACCACATAAAGCCTTCACGGAACTACGTATCTGCACCTGTGTCCGATATTACGGATGGAGCCACATCTGGATCTGCTGGAGGATCCACTGGTAGCCCATGTCCCACCATCTCCGGCGTATAATCATTTCCACTCTCCTGGAGAACAACGCGTGGTCGTCTTAGTGGCATGACTCTACAAGGTCAAAACACGCCTTAGATTCACGATTATTAAAGACTGAAAGCAAAGGAACCACAAGAGGAAGAGGGCATTTCAAGATTTTTAAAACAAGACTACACAGCGTGTATACTGACTACACGGCGTGTACTTGACTTCTCTTCCCCTTCCCGGGTCCTTCTACACGGCTAAGCCACACAGCTCCCATTGAACAAAACTACACGGTGTGTATTATAGCTACACATCAAGTATGGTGTAATTTCTAACTACCCGTGTCATTTTTGACATGGCCGATTACTCGTCTTGACACTACACTATGTGTTACACCCGCACACGGCGTGTACACCACCCCCATTTTCCTAGCCACACGGCTAACACCACACGGTTTGTCCTCGGACAAGACTACAGGGCGTGTCCCATAGGTAAACGGCATGTACTAGACAAACTTCGTCGACCCGTGTTGTTAGTTATATGGCCGGACACACGGCTCACACTACACGGCGTGTTCTATACACACACAGTGTGTACACGAAAGGATTATACCGATCCATGTTGTTAGTTACATGGTTAGGTCCCCAGGTCACACTACACGGTGTGTTCTTTATTGACATGGTGTGTTCAAGAAAAGATTACATCGGCCCGTGTTTGTTAGTTACATGGCTAGGTCTCCAGTTCAACACTACACAGCGTGTACAGAAGCTACACTATATGTTCGCCCCAATCTCTTCCCTTCCCCGTGTCACCGCCCACATGGTTTCTGACATGGTAAGAGACTACACAGCGTGTACTCAAAAAGATTATTTTTCTTTACGAACAGAAGACCATACACAGTGTGTTGAAGGTACTACACAGCGTGTATACTGGGTTTTCTGGACAGTATGCCTCAAAAACTTCCCTGAAACCCAGAAAATACTGAAAAACAACACCTAAGTGTCAAATTCCGACCCATGAGGGCCCATACTCCCCACAAATCAAAGTTTGACATCTTATCTATGTTATAACAAAATAAACAGCTAATGACCCACCAAATTCCGGTCAATGAGGGCCCATACTCCCCAAAAACCAAAGTTTGGAATCCATTCTATCAACCGGATCATACAAAAAAATACCCTATCATATAGCAGGTATTTATCAATCAGTTATCACAACAACATGCTTTTCTAGCACAATATCTATCACAACACCATGCGATTTCTAATGCACCTACATGACATGGAAACTATGCATGGCATGTGATTTCTAGAATGTGCCTAAATGATGCATGAGACAGAATACACTCATCTCATCGGGTTGCTACTAAATAGAACCCATGGATAAAATATAAACAGCACAATCACAAGTGTGTCACCCAACGGTGAAATCAAATCAATTGTAAAATTTGAAAAATCAGAAAAATTGAAAAAATGAGGTAGACTGATTTTTCCCTGTACACGGGTTAGCTACGCCCGGGCACAGCTTATTACCAACTACTATTCCCATCCTATCTCTGACTATGGCTCCAAATAGTAAGTCAAAGAAAAGAACTCCTCTGATACCACTTTGTAACATCTCAGTTCTGGGTGCCACTCAACGGGTGCCCCGAACCCGGTTCTTCATGTGACCTCAAGCGCATTTCCCCAAATGCCAGAGGCTGCCAACTAGTAGCGAGGGCCCAAGTCTGATAGTGGGGAAACTATGCCCTCATTTTTCATAGTGTAGTGCAGCAGAATAAAATAAAAAACATACAACAACAACAGAAACAGTAAACCATGCACATTTAAAATAAACAACTGCAGTAAAACAACCAACAATCATATATATATAAATATGATGCAACATGCCTCAAGTTCTAAGAAAATAGCCAAAACATGTTACAAAGTAGTGCAATACGATACAAGTACAGCAAAACAAACAAAACAGAATAGATGGTAGCATCGCGAGCCTAAGACCGGTCCCATGCTCCCCTACTCTTCAGTAGTAATCAAGTACCTATATAAGGGCCCTTTCCCTTATCTACACCTGCAGAAACATAATCTGTTTGGGCCGAAAAGCATGACCCAAACAGGGTGTGAGAAATGAATCTCAGTAGGCACCCACCAAAGGCTCGTGCCCAACTGTGTGAAATCATGCAACAATAGTGTGCAGTAGTAAAAAATAAATAAAGTAAGAAGTACTGAAAATTAACTAACTTAACCAGTTATATTGTCATTTTAACATCCATTTGATCATTTAATTTTAAAATATCACCATAGTGAATATTCTAAGTAAACAGCCAAAATTCCTCAGACCCATAAACCCCTAACCTCAGGTAAAGATAATCCAACACAAGAATATTCCCACAGGCATACGGATATTTCCCATGGGCGTAAGAAGTGTCGCCCATAGGCACAGAATCAACAGCCCATAGGCACAGAAGAAGTTGCCCACTTGCTAAATAGTACAGTGCCCACAGGCTAATCACAACACTGCCCTCAGGCTAAACTGGTAACTGGGTCATGCCCAACATGTAAACAAGTCGTACACAAGCAATTCCTCTCAAGGAAATTCTACAATCATTACTATAAAGGCTTACCCTTGGGTATCCTGGACAAATGGCTAAACAGAGGAACGTACCCCCAGGGTGGTCCTGGATCCAAGCAATGATCCCAAACAGCAGTTTATTATCACAATTAATTACCTATTCAATTCTAGGTATTTAAAATAGCCACGGTCTTAGCCACACGACACCCCAACATGGGTTCATGGCATAGCGGTACACAAAAATGCACAACAGTTGGAAAATAAACACCAATCCACCTACCTTAAACGCCAACAAACGATATACGTGAATGTCGATTCCAGAAACGCCCAAGAACGACGTAGATATGACATAGAATAAAACTTTCTTAAACTTAAATAACTTCCCTACATAAAATAATTGGTAAGAACTACTCAAGGAGAAGGGATAACCCACCTGTGCGGTTCCAGGGAGATCGCCGGTGCAGAAAACGGATTCCCGACGTGCGCTCGGCGGATCTCCAAAGATCTGGCCTCCTCTCCCGCTCCTTCCTCCAGTTATAAGCCTTCCCTATGAATAGGTGAGGCTAATTCACATTTTAAGCGAAAAAACAAAGTACACAGCGTGTATTTCCAAGTACACGGTGTGTACTTCCCATTTTTTAACTGTTCCTCTGGCGGTTTCCTGCCAGCGTGGCACTGTTTACCTGCTGACATGACTACACGGTGTGTCTCCTTGAGTACACGGCATGTTCTGTCACACTACTGGCCACCGCCATACTATTTTCCTACCGACTGACTACACGGCGTGTAAAGGACCACCACACGGCGTGTAGTCAGTTTTTACACCCTTCGTCGCCGACACGGCTACACACCCTGTGTACTCATCCCACATGGCCAAAAGTACATGGCGTGTACTTCCTAAATTTGGGATTTTCTCCCATTTTCCATATTTTATCAAAAACACTTAAGGAAAAGAGAAAAGAAGAAACTCATACCTCAAAAATAAGAACCGGTTTCTTACACTCCCTCCCTTTTATTTTTATAAACGAAATCAACGTCCATGAGGTTCCAATTTATGACCTTTGTGGACGACGGAGTTTCGTTCTTCACTTTCTTTTTAATTACTGGTCATGAAACCATTTTAATGGTTGAACCAGATAATAATATATGTATTTCATCTCATCAATGTTCTGTAATCCTTAGACACTCATAATATAAGATAATAATACAAAACAAGTTCATTATGAACAAAATGACCAAGTTAATCCGAATATTTGTAATAAACTTTTAACTAATGAATCATCATCATGGTATATAACCCAAAATAATTATAAGATCATTTATATCTCCTTAATTTCATTAATAATATATATTAAAAATTATTTATGTTTAACCACATTTCAAATGAACTTCCATTCATGAAAACAAGTAAATGAATCATGAAAACCAAGGAATAAAATGCTTCCAAAACAAGAAAATTGAACTTCTTAAACCCATAAAAGGGCCATGAATGAACCTAAAAATGTTATACTGAATCAATTACATGTATATGAGGTTCTAGATTTATTAATTAATGAAGCTAAATTTTATTATTCAGGTCACTAAAACAAACTAAGAATGCACTCGAGCATAAGGTAAGGGGTTTCTCATCTCACTTTCATTTTTGTGAGATTTTCATTGTTCGCCACTTATTTCTTGTATGTGGTATATGTGTACTGAAATTTGATATATAATAACATTATTCTATTTATATTAATTTTATTCAATGATTAATTTGATGTTCATTAAGTTCTAGTCATATGATTCGACTGATTACATTGTGGTAAGGGACTTTGTCTCAACTACTTTTTCGTTGTGACTAACTTTGTATTGTGCACCTAATAATCCTTATGTGGTGTATCTACTACCCATTTGAGATCACTTTTAATTTTCAATTATATTTATATTAAATATCCATAATCTCATGTCATAGATATGTTTTTTTTCTAAATCGTATACCATTTTACATACGGTGTTTATTTGGAAAGTTATTTTAATTATGGAAATATTGATGAATCTGTATAGTCTACTCTGTATGGATGTTGAAAAGGAATATTTATCTTGTATTTAATCAATTTATAAAAAATTATTTGGACATGCAGTGGCGAGTGGGGCCCGCTATAGCCCCTCGATGCATCGGTAGGTCTCATGAGACAAATCAGTTTGGCAACAAACCCTTCGAGTTTGTTTCCAAAAATCAGATGGGTTTCTACCCACAGAACTAAACTGTTTTAACAGTATTATGGTTTCATGTGCTAGATACATGACATCCAATTAATAATCATTCTCTTTATTCATTATCAATTATTACTATCCATGAGGTTTTCACTATGACAAAATCTATGGATGCAGTTTCATTCTCAGTTTATTAATGGAATTAGTTTTTTATTTATTCACCATGCCATATTGATTATATCAGATTGATTATGATTCACTTATTATTGTATTCATGCTTCCGCTATTTGTAACCCCTACTGAGTATTTGATCTCATCTCTTTCATTGTTTACCTTCAACAGGTGATGAAGAGAAGGTCATTTATTGAGTTCATGCGGTTGTAGTTTTTAGTTTTGTTATGTATTGTATCTTGTAACCTTTTCAATGTAATTTGTGTTACATATATGTATCTAGTTTATTCAAGAATAATAAACTGATCATTCCTTTAGGATTTTTATTCATTTTAACCATGCCAATATCACAAGTAATGCACTGGCTCGAGTCTAGAGGGGTCGGGGTGTTACAGTTGGTATCAGAGGAAGTTTAGTAGAAAAATTGGAAACTAGAGTAGGAAATTTATAGTAGGGAACAAAGCCCTAAGGTAGTATTTGAGGATAAACGTACAAGAATATTCTGGTATTTTGGTAAGGAATATATTATGTGAATCCTTATAGAAAATACATCCTTGTCTAGATACGAGCAGGTAGAGGTGGCTCTGGCATAGATGTATCTAGTGGTAAAACCCAAAAACACCGCTTTGAGCTAGACTCGAACGGGAATTAGTGTATGACAATGGGCCTTGTTGCACTCTTGGTTATGACACTCCCAGGGGATATGCTTAGGATAATTCATATTTTCTTTATAAGCAATTATTAAGGAGTTTAATGTAAATTTTTCCTCAGAGAAACCTTGTTTATAATATTAGTTATGCATATAATTTCAATCTATGTTGAGTTCTTTTCTATTTAAGATTCATAAACTAATCTAGTTTATCCCATTATTTAGAAATGGCATCTAATGGAAGAAGGGGAATCAATACTCGTGGGCAAGGTAGGGATCTCTCACTGAGCAAGTCAACATAGTCAATGTTGGAGCAGATCAGATCATGACCATATTGGGACAACTTACTCAAGTTGTAACAAATAATAATTCCACACCTATGTTGGATCGTTTCATGTGGTAGAAGCCCCCATCTTTTAGCAGGACTACTAACCCAGTGGTTGTTGAGAAATGTATCAAGTCCCTTGAAAATATATTCATGGAATTAAGATGCAATGAAAATTAAAAGGTAGTATTGGCAGTATACTGTCTCAAGGGTGACGCTGATCAATGGTGGTCCTTGATTCATAATACCACGGAGGAATAAGAAATAGATTATATGGAATGGAGGACTTTTAAGGAAATATTATTTGAAAAATATCTCCCTTGTGAGTAAAAAATTGAAATGAAGAGGAAATTCCTTGGCTTAAAACAAAGGGAAGAAGACAATGTTGTAGAGTATGAGGCTACTTTCATAAGGCTGGCTAGGTATGCCATGGATTACGTACATGACTCAGCAGACAAGATTGATCATTTATTTGAAGGTCTTAAGCTAAGTCTTATAAGGGAACTGGCTTCTCAAACATTTTCATCATATGATGGAATTGTATTATGTGCCATCAAAATAGAGAAGGAATTTGATAGATCAAATTTGTTCAAGGGGAACCAAGACAAGAAGCGGTGCTCTGATAACAAAGGAAAATTATAAGCACCAAAGAAGAGCAAGGCAACAAATCTATTCCCATTATGTGATAACTGTGGAAAGAATCATCTCGAGAAATGCTTGAAAGGCATGGGAGTCTACTATAACTATGTAGAAAAGGGTCATCGATCTGATGAATGCAAGGGGAAGAAACAATTCAATGATATTCAATGCTACAATTGTAGAGAGATGGGACACTATGAAAATGAGTGTCCTAAGAGCCAAGGAAACATGCCTCAGAAAAAGCCAAGAGAACAAGGGAGAGCCTATGCAATTACAACCATGGAGGTTGAAGTTCCTAATGATGTGGTGGAAGGTACTTTAATAGTTTCCTCAAACTTAGCCAACACTTTATTTGATTCTGGATCATCACATTCATTTATATCTTCTCAGTTTTCCAAGAGTCAAAACTCCCAGGGGATGTATCATTGCAACAAAGGCATGTCGACTAGTCCCCCTCCAGATTCTTATCTAGAACCACCCCTAGTAGCTATACTGAATGAAATACTTGGAGAGGAAGATAAACCAATATCTATGGGAGAGTAAATAAATCTTCAAATTGAATATGTGCACATAGTGCAAGAGTACATTGATTTATTTCCAAAGGATTTACCTGGACATCCTCCAGAGCAGGAAGTTGAGTTCTCTATTGATTTAATTCCCGATGCAAGACCTATATCAAAGACTCCCTATAGAATGGCCATTGTGTAATTAGTAGAGATAAAGAAACAACTAGAGGATTTGAGTGAAAAATGATTTATTTGACCTATTGTTTCTCCATGGGGAGCCCCTGTCAACTTTGTCAAGAAGAAATATGGATCCATGAGGCTTTGCATTGATTATAGGGAAATAAATTCTATTACAATAAAGAATAATTATCCTCTGCCCCGGATTGATGATTTATTTGATCAACTTCATGGAGATCAATAGTTTTCTAAGATTGACCTTCGATCCGGATATCATCAATTGCATGTGAGGAAGGAAGATATTCCTAAGACAGCATTTCAGACCAGGTATGGGAATTACGAGTTTACAGTGATGCCTTTTGGACTGACAAATGCACCCTCTGTTTTCATGGATTTAATGAATAGAGTTTTCAAGGAATATCTTGATAACTTTGTTGTGGTATTCATCGATGATATCCTCATATACTCAAAAAACTATGAAGACCATGAGAATCACTTGTGGGTTATTCTGAGAACTCTTAGAAGAAATAAATTATATGGTAAGTTTAGAAAGTACGAATTTTGGCTTCAATCAGTTTCTTTTCTAGGCCATATTGCCTCTAAGGATGGAATCCTAGTTTATCCTGCAAAGAAAAAGGCAATCCAAGATTGGGCCATGCCAACAAACATAACTGAGGTACGCAGTTTTATTATCTTAGCAGGTTACTATCGGCGTTTCTTTCAAAATTTTGACTGACTGGATAACCCGCTAACCAAGCTCACATGCAAAGGAGTTAAGTTTGTGTGGAAAAAAGAGTGTACAGAATGCTTTGAAGAATTAAAAAGAATATTGGTCAATGCTCTAATTTTGACTCTTCCATCTGGAAGTGATGGATTTTTAATATATAGTGATGCATCAAAGAATGGTATGGGTTGCGTCCTTATGAAAAATGGTAAAGTTATTGCTTATTCATCAAGTCAGTTGAAGACTCATGAGCAAAATTATCCAACTCATGATCTTGAGTTAGTAGCCATAATCTTTTCTCTGAAAATATGGAGACATTATCTCTACGGAGAAAGATGTGAGATTTATACGGACCACAAGAGTTTGAAATACATTTTCCCACAAAAAGAACTCAACATGAGGCAAAGGAAATGGCTCGAGTTACTCAAAGATTATGATTGTTCAATACTATACCACCCAGGAAAAGTTAATAAGGTGGCAGATTCATTAAGTAGGAAGGATCATGGACTTCTGACTCAAATGAGGATTGAGAGAGATCCTATATTTTTAGATCTACTAAATATGGATATGGGAATTTTTAAGGAAGGATAAACATCTTTTCTATTTCAAATGATTGCTAAAACATCTTTATTAGAGAAGATAAAAATCTCGCAATCTGATGATGAGAATCTGCACAATAAAATTAATGTTGTCAAGGATGGGAGACTGGCTGACTTCGTGTATGAAGGAGTTATGAAATTTGGGAAGAGGTTATGTGTTCCATTAGTACTTGAGCTAAAAAGGGAACTATTAGACGATGCTCATAGCTCAAATTTCTTTATACACCCAGGTATCACAAAGATGTATAGGGATCTGAAGGAATATTTCTGGTGGGATAATATGAAGCAGGAAATTATTGACTACGTGTCAAGGTGTCTAGTTTTTCAACAAGTGAAGGCAGAGAGACAACATCCCAAAGGATTGATGCAACCTCTACCTATTCCTATGTGGAAGTGGGATAACATCACAATGGATTTTTTCACCAGACTATCGAGGACACCTAGAAGGAATGATGCAATATGGGTAATTGTTGATCATCTCACAAAATCATCACATTTCCTTCCTATAAGAGAGGATTTACCACTTGATCACCTGGAAAGACTATATATTAATGAAGTTTTAATACTTCAATGTGCACCTCTTTCAATTTTATCTGATCGAGATCCCCGATTTACATCAAAATTATAGAAAATTCTCTAGAAGTATTTGAATACTGAGCTTTGTATGAGTACTACATATCATCCCCAAACCGATGGACAGTCTGAAAGGACTATTCAAACTCTAGAAGACATGTTGAGGTTATGCTCTTTTGACTTCCAAGGTATGTGATATCAATACTTTCCTTTGGTGGAATTTTCATACAACAATAGTTTCCATTCTAGTATTCAAATGTCTCAATATGAAGCATTATATGGAAAGAGATGTCGAACTCCAACTTGTTAGGATGAAGTTGGTGAGAGGAAACTTGTAGGCCCAGAACTTATTGAAGAGATCATAGAAAAGGTGAAGATAATCCAAGCCCATATTAAAGCATCCCAAAGTAGGCAGAAGAGTTATGCTGACAACCGGAGGAAGGATTTGGAATTCCAAGTGGGAGATCATGTCTTTCTGAAATTATCTCCATGGAAGAGTGTCTTAAAGTTCGGTAAGAAAGGGAAACTAAGCCCCAGGTACATCGGACCATTTGAAGTTCTAGAAAGAATCAGATTTGTAGATTACCATTTAGCGATGCCGTCAAATCTCTCCAGAGTTCATGATGTGTTCCATGTGTCATTGTTAAAGAAATACATGCCAGACCCAATGCATGTACTCACATATGAAGAAATCGAACTAGAACCTGATTTGTCATACTGTGAAAAGCCTATCAGGATTCTTGGCACAAGGGAGAAGGTATTGAGAAATCGTACAACTCATCTAGTAAAGGTTCCTTGGAGAAACCAAAATATGGAGGAAGAAACGTGGAAACCAGAGGATTTTATGAGGAAGAACCACCCACATCTTTTTGGTGGGCTTTATAAATAAAATTTCGAGGATGAAATTTTCGAAGGAGGGAATAATATAACACCCCAAACATTTTATGGTATATTGCTCTTAAATACTTTCTATTCATTAGATAACCCATATTGCATGAAGCACTAAGTATTTTGTGAAACAAAAAAAATTATAGGAGAAAGTTATATGTTATCCATTAAACATAAATTTTCCACTTCTATGTTTTGAATTTTGAAAAACAGTCATCTAGAGTTGTGACCAGTAAGTCGTTTGAAGTCTGATAGAACCAACTTGATTTTTTGATGAATAGTAACATACCCTTATGAATAGTAATATGAATAGTAATATGACCCTTATAAATAGTAAATAATGATAATATTTTATTTTCTTAAGGTAATAAGATAATGAGAAGTTAATTGATTTTTCAATGTAATACAAAACTAATTATACTTTTAAATTGTTATTTTTTTGAATTAACTTTGATTTTATTTAAAAATTAAATTAAAAATACTTAGAAAATTATATTCAAAAAATGGAGTTCATTTTTTAATTCTACATGTCAAAAAATGGTTAGGGTGAATTTTTGGAATTTTTCTAAAATACTTGAATTTTCCGTGAATAGTAAAAATACATATTTGAGTTTTCGGTAGTATAATAATATCATAATGATGTAATTATTAATATAAAGGGATGTTAGACTTTTGTACAGTATATTATGACATGAGGTGTCCCAATTTACTTAAACCATGCGTAAATACCATGGGCAAGCCCATGGTTTTTCAAAAACCACTAACGAGGTGTCCCTTTTAATTAATAAAAAACTCTCTCTTAATTACTATAAATACCCACTCACCCCATTTGTTTTCTTTCATTAAAAACTCAATATCCTCTAATCTATGTTGGTATTACCTCCCTAGTAGTCCTCCCAAGGTTTCCTTAAGCTCCCAATGTTCCATCCTTCAAGATCTAGGAGTTACTCTACAAGGTAAGGTAATCTTTCATTCTCTTCTTTTAGTAGACACTTCCTTTATGTTATCTATTTGATTTTATATTATCATATGTTGGGGTTTAATTTTATGTGTTCTTATTACTGTCCTTTTTTATTTCAATATTATGAGATACCATTTTGATCTCATCATTTTATTTTATGAAATTTTAAGCGACATCGTTAGGCTGTCGAATTTTCATAAGTGATCTCTTAACTTTTCTTTTATTTTAAAGTTCATCTATTTTCTTTTTCTATCCTCACCTCCTCTGTAAAAATGACCATGATAAACTCTATTATCATCTATATACTGTAATTATATCATGTGAATGGAATAACTATCATCAATATCCTTACTCCCTCCCTTTTATTTTTATAAACGAAATCAATGTCCATGAGGTTCCAATTTATAACCTTTGTGGACGACGGAGTTTCGTTCTTCACTTTCTCCTTTATTACTGGTCATGAAACCATTTTAATGGTTGAACCAGATAAGAATATATTTATTTAATCTCATCATTGTTCTCTAATCCTTATACACTCATAAAATAATATAATAATACAAAACAAGTTCATTATGAACAAAACGACCAAGTTAATCCGAATATTTGTAATAAACTTTTAACTAATGAATCATCATCATGGTATATAACCCAAAATCATTATAAGATCATTTATATATCCTTAATTTCATTAATAAGATATATTAACATTTCTGTGTGTTTAACAACATTTCAAATGAACTTCTATTCATGAAAACAAGTAAACGAATCATGAAATCCAAGGAAGAAAATGCTTCCAAAACAAGAAAATTGAACCTCTTAAACCCATAAAAGGGCCATGAATGAACCTAAAAAGGTTATACTAAATCAATTAAATGTATATAATGTTATGGAGTTATTAATTAATTAAACTAAATTTTATTATTCAGTTCAATAAAACAAATGAAGAACACACTCGATCATAAGGTAAGGGGTTTCTCATCTCACTTTCATTTCTGTGAGATTTTCATTGTTCGCCACTTATTTCTTGTATGTGGTATATGTGTACTATCATTTGATATATAATAAAATTATTCTATTTATATTAATTTTATTCAATGATTCATTTTATGTTCATTAAGTTCTGATCATATGATTTGACTGATTACATTGTGGTAAGGGACTTTGTCTCAACTACCTTTTCGTTGTGACTAACTTTTTATTGTGCACCTAATAATCCTTATGTGGTGTATATACTGTCTATTTGAGATCACTTTTCATTTGAAATTATATTTATATTAAATATCCATAATCTCATGTCATGGATATGTGTTTTGTCTAAACCGTATACCATTTTACATACTGTGTTTATTTGGAAAGTTATTTTAATTATGGAAATATTGATGAATCTGTATAATCTAATCTATATGGATATTGAAAAGGAATATTTCTCTTGTATTGAATCAATGTATAAATAATTATTTGGACATGAAGTGGAAGTTGGGGTCTTTTATAGCCCCTCGATGCATCGGTAGGTCTCATCAGACAAATCAGTTTGGCGACAAACCCTTCGAGTTTATTTCCAAAAATCAGATGGGTTTCTACCCATAGAACTAAACCGTTTTAACGATATTATGGTTTCATGTTCCAAATACATGACATCCAATTAATAATCATTCTCTTTATTCATTATCAATTATTACTATCCATGAGGTTTTCACTATGACAAAATCTATGGATGCAGTTTCATTCTCTGTTTATTAATGGCATTAGTTTTTCATTTATTCACCATTCTATATTGATTATGTCTGATTAATTATGATTCACTTATTATTGTATTCATGCTTCCACTATTTTTAACCCTTACTGGGCGTTTGAGCTCACCCCTTTCATTGTTTACCTTCAATAGGCAATGAAGAGAAGGTCATTTATTGAGTTCATGTGGTTGCAGTTTTTAGTTTTGTTATGTATTGTATCTTGTAACCTTTTTCAATGTAATTTGTGTTACATCTATGTATCTAGTTTCTTCAAGACTACTAAATTGATCGTTCCTTTAGGATTTTCATTTCTTATAAACATGCCAATATCACAATTAATGCACCAGCTCCGGTCTAGAGAGGTCAGGGTGTTACACCCCCACCCCCTAGACACCCTGTACCCCCTGGACAACCCCACCACCCCTGTGGACAACCCGCCCACCCCATGGACACCCCCACCCCCCTGGATAGCCCCCCAACCCCATGGAAAGCCCTTCTACACCCCCCCCCCCCCACCCACCCACCCACCCATGGACACCCCCCATCCCCCCAGACACCCCCACCCCCTGGACACCTCGTACCCCTCTCGACAGCACCCCCACCCCCATGGACAGCCCGCCCACCCCCCCTGGACACCCCCTACCCCCTGGATAGCTCTGCCACCCCTGTGGACAGCCCTGCCACCCCCGTGGATAGCTCGACCACCCCCCTGGACACCCCTGACCCCTGTGGACATCCCCCCCCCCCCTCAGGATATCCCCCACCCCCTGGACACCCCCCACCCCCTTGGACACCCCCACCCCCTTGGGCAGTGTATGTGATCACTCAAATAGTCTACTAAAATATTAAATTTTTTCAATCTAAAATTTACTCAACTCTTGAATAATTCTCCTCCACAAGTGTACATGATCTTGTACACTCATGTATAGTTCTTCAAAGATATTTTTTTTATAAATATAGAATTTTGTTGTTTTTTATATTATGATTATCATATAGAGTAGTGTTTCAGTTATGGTTTCATATAAAGTGAAAAATTCTCATTTACTTAAATATATTTTCTATGGGACTTCAATCTTATTGAATTTTTTTTTATGAAATGACTTTTAATAAAAAAAATTACAGAATGGATAGAAGTTGGATGTATGAAACTGATCAGATCTCAAGCGATTTTCAAAACATTTTGGAGAGATTTTTAGAATTTGCATTTCACAATGATTTAGATAGTGGTCACATACACTGCCCCTGTTACAATTGTGTTAGAAGACCATGGTTGAGATATAAAGAAGTCAGCTACCACATAACAAAATATGGTTTTCAAGCAAACTACTTTGTGTGGTATCACAATGGGGAGAAAATGAAATCTCAAATTGTTGATGATCCAAATGAGAGGATTGGACTGGATAATTTGTTATATGATCAGTTTCCATTTATTCATCATCATGAAAAAATAAAGGATTCTGATCCAATAAGATTTCGATATGATCAGACATGATGCGTCTAATGAAAATGATGATGTTTTCCGGGTGAAAAAATTGAATGATGCTGCCACGACTCTGATATATCGACAATGCGGTAAAATGAAAAATCTAGAATTTTTAATCTGATTGTTTCATGGGAAAACTATGTATGGGATTTCTAATACTACTATTGATTAAATTCTTGATTTCTTGAAGGACTTACTTCCAAATGATGCAGATATTCCCTAAAACCACTATATGGCATGGAAGTTAGTTAAGGAACTTGTATTTTCAAGAAACAAAATTCATACTTGCCTGAAAGATTGCAGTTTATTCTCGGAGGAAACTGTTGAATGAAATGATTGTATAAAATGTGGCACATCCCGCTGGAATCCAAAAACTGATGAAACACCATCTCGTGTCCCACAAAAAGTTATGTGGAAATTTCCATTGATCCCTAGACTCCAGAATCTTTTTATGTATGATGAAATATCAACAAAAATATGATGGCATGATACCGAGAGAAAGAAGACTAATGATGAGTTTGTTCACCTTGCTGATGGATTTACATGGTAAATATTTGATGCTCGATATCCTGATTTTGTAGCTGATGTGCGTAATGTGAGGTTGGGTATTTCATGTGATGGTTTTAATCCATTTGGGAAGATGCTTATGTCGCACAACACATGGTTGGTTTTTATACACATTTATAATATTCCCCCATAGTTGTGTGTGAAAAAACCTTTCACTTTCATGAGTAGACTCATATCTGGCTCTTCTGATCCCGGCAATGATATAGACGTATACATGAAACCTTTAATAAAATAGTTGAAACTTCTTTGGGATGTGGGTGTGTGCACATACGATGCATGTTCGAAAGACATATTTCATATGTGTGTTGTGCTTATGTGGACGATCAATGATTTTCCTGCTTATGCAATGATGTCTGGATGGAGTATAAAGGGAAAACTATCAGGTCATATTTGTATGAATAATACATGATCCAGAAGACTAAAACATTGTTGTATTTTTAGTTTTATGGGACATCAGCGATTCTTTCCAATGAACCATCCATATAGAAATAATCGTCGAAGATTTGAAAATACCATGGAGACCGAATATCCACCTCAGTGTATGTCTAGAACTGATGTTCTTAATGAATTGAAAGATTTCAGTTTTTCATTTGGGAAGGGTCAAATGAAATCTGTAAAGAGAAAGAATGTTTCCACTGAAACCTGTTACAATTGTAAGAAGAGAAGTATCTTCATTGATTTGCCTTATTGGTCAACCATTTTGTTAAATCATTACTTAGGCATAATTCACATTGAAAAAAATATATGTGAAATGTTGCTTTCGATTCTTCTAAATGTTAAGGGAAAGACAAAAGATGATTTACGGTCTCAGCATGACTTGGTGGATTGGGGCATCAGACCAGAATTGCATCTTGTGCGTATCAGTGAAAATAAATAGAAAGTTCCATGTTCTTCTTATGTGATGACACCTACAGAAAAAAAAAGAAATTTCTAGAAGTATTAGAGACTATTAAAGTTCCTAATGTCTATTCAAGAAACATATCTAAATGGGTCAACAAAAGATATTTGAAGCTAAAATCTTTGAAGACTCATGATTATCACATCTTTCTGCATGATTTGATTCCAAAAGAAATTTTTCATATTTTATCTAATAATGTAAGGGTGGATGTTATTTGGTTGTGCCATTTTTTTAGAGATCTTTGTGCTAAGAAGTTTTCCAAGTCTTTATTACAAAAAATGTTGGCAGATGCCCTGTTAATTTTTTGTGAGTTAGAGATAGTATTTCCTCCATCATTTTTCACATGCATGTTGCATCTGACTGTCCATATTCCAACTGAAATACTTCTCATATGAACTATTTATTTTCTTTGGATGTATCCAATTGAAATAAATATGTACACATTAAAGTCTTATGTCCGTAACAGGAATCATCCCGAAGGTTCTATCATGAACGGTTACTTGGATCAAGAATGTATGGACTTCTACTCTATATATTTGTCTGATCTTACTACAAGAATGAACATACCAATGAGAAATGAAGAAGAATAGTATGATCAAATTTAACCTAGTTTTCTATCACTTCCTAAAACATGAGGAATTCATGGATCATATACATTGACGAAATTAATCCTTGAAGAGCGGAAGATGGCACATCGCACAGTTTTGTTCAACTGTGAACTTTTTAATGACTACATCTTGTAAGTAAATTGAATATGTATATCTTATATATATATATCTGTTAAACTATTCCTATTTTTATCTACAGGGAACATAAAGCGATGATAAATAGAAAGAATCATTCTTTATCTTTGAGAAGGAGGGAGACTTTGCATAGAAAAGATTTTTCTGCTTGGTTAAAATTGAAGGTAATAATATTACTATTTAAAATAATTTAAAAAATAATTAATTAAGTTTAATATTGATTTATATTTCAGGTATTGAGTTTTCCTACTGACTCTGTCTCTGAGGAAATAAGAGATTTGGATTTTGGTCCTAATATCGTGGTTCATGATTGTAAATCAATTTTTATCAATGGGTACAGATTCATTATCACAGAATGAGAAAAGAACATGAGAACACAACATGATGGTGTTATGGTTACTACCACAATAGACTGTTATGCTAGTGCATCAGATATTAGACCGCGATTTGAAAATATAGGTTATTATGGAGTCGTTGAAAAAATAATAATATTGGATTATTATTCTCATGGACGAGTCAAGATGATGAAATGCCAGTGGTTTGATTCGATGATGAGTAAGGGAACATTTATTGATGATTGTGGATTTTGATTAATTGATATGACTTGTACTCTTGCTACTGATAAACCATATGTATTGGAATCAATGGCGAAACAAGTTTTTTATGTCAAAGACCATCTTCGACCTGAATTTTGTGTCATTATTGAAGTAATTCCAAGACATATTTTTATGATGGTGATGATGGAATTGACATTATCCCTACTACCATTGGAAATGGTATATTTATTACTTGTGATGACTCTGATATCTCAATTGTCATAGTTGACTGTGAACCTAAATTTGTGGTGGGAAATATATAAAATCATACATTCATGTTCTCAATTCTTTTGGTTTACCTCGACTTGGGATGTTAAGGTTGGTACTATTCAAATTGATTTAATATTGATTACAAATATGTTGTATCTGACTAGATCGTTATGTGAATTTTTAATGTTTATTGGTTGCAATTTTATTTCAATTGCATTTTCTAATTTGGAATTGAACTGTATTCAAACCTATGAAACCAACATTTCTAACTTGGTGGACATTTCAATGCTTCAACTGTAATTTGTATAAAATTTGTAAAACTCTAAGACCTCTCTTTAACATTTTACCAGGTAATGAACATGATGGTTTGTATTATTCTGCAAAACATGTATTGAAACCTGCATCATCTACCTGGGCTAAAGGAATTAAATTTTTCATTAATTTTGACAACTTCTTTACCCCTTATGAATCTAGTAGAATCAATGTTCCATGATTTTAATAGACTGATGACACTTAGTAAATAACCATCCTGCTAAAAATTAAATTTCTTTATTACATCTTGTATGATTTATTAACTTCATTATATATCTGTTCAAGCTCACCTAAAACAATGAATAGTTAAATTATCCATGAATCCCCCTATTCCTTCTCATTTATTTTGTTTTTTGGGTTACACCTTAGTTATCCTTTTATATTTAATTCCTTATTTATTTTCAAATGAAGGAAATGAAGCCAATTTAAGAGAGGTGATGAAAAAAGATTATGGACAACAATCGTCGCATGACTGAGCTGGGCATTCCACCACTAGTGCCTGCAGTGAGTATTTTATTTCAAATATATATATATTTAAATAATATATAATGTCATGTGATTAATTTTTTTTAAACATTTTTTCAGGATCCATCTATTAGGCGACAGTTATTTGATAAGAAACCTAGTAGTGGTCCCAGTACTCAGGGTGTTCGTACGAGGGAGGTGGTACGAGAGTTAGACGATCTGGTCGGCGTACCTGATTAGACCCTTCCCCTCTCATTGACATACCACCCATCCCACATTCTGATCTCGGTGTGTCGTTAGGGACACACAGGATATTTAGGCCTCCCATGTTTTCACCACCCTTTACATATGAGCCTCCACGCCTGTCTGTACCATATCCAATGATGATTCCTACTCCCCATCCAGCGTTTGGCCAGCCATCCCTGTCATCATCTTTTACTTTTGCTTCCTTCTCTTTGGGCTTTTATATTCCATATTCTTCGACTCCTGCTCCACCAAATTCTATCCTTGCAGAGAATATTTTGGGACCCACTCCATCTATACAGGGTGTTCCTTTAGTTTTTTTGGATCCAGCAGTGCCCATTGATCATACTACCGTAGGTATACTTATACAACCCGGACAAATTTTTACACCATTATTTATTTTCATTATAACATGTATTGATAAAATATTTATTTTTATTTCATAACAGATACATCTACTGATAGGAGGCATGGGAGAGGACATACACACATGTGTGTGGTGTGGAAATTCTGCATGCAGTTGATGGTGTACTACAATGAAGATAGTCAAATGATTGAAAAATCAGGGCAGAAATGTCGGAGTTTTTTGGCGACGCTTGACAAATACTCCGACATCATTCTTGTCAGCCCGCTATCATGGAGACAGCTGCCAAATGAAGTCAAGGATAAATCTTGGGTAGAGATATGGGTAAAAAAATCTATTGTATTTTATGAAATATATTATTTTTTGTATTTGTATGAATTAATATTTTGGTGTTAGCTGCAGTTTAATTTCCCCGATGGTGAGGGTTCATGACTAGCATGTCTAAAGGATTTATGTGAGCTTTGGAGAGATAATAAGAACGAGCTATACATTGAATGGAATTCTAGAGTGAGCACAAACTTAGAGGTAGTCCTTATCATGGATGATTGTCCGTTAGAACATTATCAACAGATGATTACTCATTAGACGACTAGACAATTTAAGGTATTAATCACATTAGAGGTATTCAAATGAAAATTTTCATGTTTTTTGTTAATACTAATTATTTAATTTTATTTAGGATTCATCTGGAAGAAATAAAAAAAATATTGATGCTAAAAAATACGTCCACACATTGGGACATACTACAATTCCAGATCATGAGAGGCAGCAGGTATGACAGTTTATAATTTTTCTTTATGAATTACACTTTCTACTGCTACCTCCATAATTTATTCAATTGTTAAAGTTATTATATAATTTTAGTTATGAAATTAATTATTGGTATCCTGTTTTTAATTATTTATTCCTACATTCAATGTCATTGTAGAGGCATAAATTGAATATAGAAGGATGTGTGCCTCGGGAAAAACTGTTTTGCTCAAGTAGAAGGAAGAAAGATGGAAGTGCAGTTAATGAACCGACTCAACAGCAAATTGTAAGTTTTAAATTGTAGATTTAAAATTTTAGTCTCTATTTTTTAACTTAATAATCTATTTATATTTGTAACAGGCTTCTTTAGAGGCCCTTGATGCCCAGGAACCTGAAAATTTTGGGCCAAATGATCACTTACATCAAGTGTTGGGAGATAGGCACCCTAGTAGAGTACACTGTTGACCTGGGAAGAGTATAGTTCTGATGAGGTATTGGCCCTCCTTAGGTACGAGTTTTAGTGACACCGAGTTCCATTAGGTTAAGTCAAAGGCAGAACAGGCTGAAAAAAGGTCCATGGAGATGGCAGAACAGTATGCTAGGGCAAACACTACATTTATGAAACTGATAGAAGTTTTACATCCAACACTTCCACCAGAGTCTAGAATATCTTGTGATGAATATATATCTTCGATGAGTTCTATATATAGTGAACTAGGTGGTAGTTCTAGTGGTGGTCGAGATGATGGCAAGGCGGAGGCTGAGGCGGAGGAGGAGGAGGCTGAGGAGGAGGCTGAGGCTGAGTAAAAGGGCGAGGAGGAGGGCGAGGCAGAGGAGGAGGGTGATGAGGAGGTTGAGGTTGAGTATGAGGGCGAGGATGAGGGAATTGAGTAAGGTGGGGATGATTATGGGGACAACAATGAGGATGAGGGTGAGGCTGATGATGACGGTGATGATGGTGATGGTGATGAGGGACAAATTGATTTGTTACATTTTTTACTGATATTACTGACCTTTGATACTTATTGATTTGTTGTGCCTGAATATATGTGTGATTAGGTAGGTCAAATTATCTTTATTTTTTATCTATAAATAATAAAATTTACTTAATGATTTGATGTGACTGATTCACCCCTCCCCCGGACAGCCCCCCAACCCCCGTCGGCAGCTCGCCCACCCCCCTGGACACCTTGTACCCCCCTGGATAGCCTCTCCACCCCCGTGGATAGCCTGCCCACCCCCCTGGACAGCCCCTCCCCCTGTGGACACCCCCCCCCCCACACCAACCCCACCCCCCCCCCCCCCCCACCCCCTTGGACAACCCCTACCCCCTTTAACAGCCCTCCCACCCCCGTGGATAGCCCGCCCACCCCGTTGGACACCTCGTACCCCCTGGATAGCCTTTCCCACCCCCTAGACACCCCCAACCCCCCTGGAAACCCATCCCCCTGGATAGCCCCGCTCACCCCCCTGAACACCCCCTACCCCCCTGGACAGCCCACCCCACCTCCGTGGACAGCCCGCCTACCCCCCTGGACACCCTGTACCCCCTAGACATCCCCACCCACCCCCTTGGACACCCCCGACCCCCCTGGACAGCCCCCCCACCCCCGGGGACAGCCCTGCCCACCCCCCAGGTTTATAAAAATCCCTTTTAAGGTTCCATTTCAAAAATCATATAATATTTTTGTTCCATAATAAAAATGAAATCCAAAACCATTTTAAAAATACCAATGGTCTTAAAATACATGAAATTCGTTCCATTAAAACCATTACAGTCCCCCCCACCCCTCCTAGACACCACCCCACCACCTGGACACCCACCCCCTGGACACCCCCACCCCCATGGACAGCATCCCCACCCCCCTGGACACCACCCCACCCCCCTTGGACAGCCAATCCAACCCCATGGACCGCCCCCACCCCACCCCACCCCTCCCACCCCCTGGACTCCACCACCCCCATGGACAGCCCCCCTACCCCCTGGACAACCCTCGTACCCCCGTGGACAACCCGCCCACCCCCCTGGACACCCCCTTCCCCCATGGACAGCCCCCACCCCCATGGACATCCCCCCACCCCCCTGGATAGCCCCCACCCCCGGGGACAGCCCACCCACCCCCATGGATAGCCCGCCCACCCCCTGGGCACCCCCTCCCGCCGTGGACATCCCACCCACCCCTGTGGACAGCTCGCCCACCCCCCTGGACACCCCTCCCCCCATGGAAATCCCCCCCCCAACCCCGTGGATAGCCTGCCCACCCCCCTGGACACCCCTACCCCCTGTGGACAGCCCACCCACCCCCCCTGGACACCCCTACCCCCCTGGACAGCCCTATCACCATTGTGGACAGCCCGCCCACCCCACTGGACACCCCGTACCCCCTGGACAGCCCCGCCCACCCCCTTGACACCCCCGACCCCCCTCGAAAACCCCCCCAACCCCGTGAAAACACCCCCTCCCCCCCACGCCCCCCCACCCTCCCCCCCCCAAACACCCCCTTCCCCCGTAGAAAGCCCCCCACCCCCATGGACACCCCCCTGGACAACCCCCCACCCCACCCCTGTGGACAGCCCGCCCACCCCCTGGACACCCCCTCCCCCCATGGACAGCTCACCCACCCCCTGGACAGCCCTCCCACCCCATAGACACCCCCTTTCCCCATGGACCCCCCCCCCCTTAGACAACCAGCCCACCCCCCTGGACACCCCTACCCCCCGTGGATAGCTCGCCCACCCCCCTAGACACCCCCTACCCCCCCTGGACAGCCCTGCCACCCCTGTGGATAGCCCGTCCACTACACTGGACACCCCGTACCCCCCTGGACAGCCCCACCCACCCCCCTAGACACCCCCGACCCCCCTAGACAGCCCCCCACCCCCGTGGACAGCCCCGCCCACCCCCTGGACACCCCTACCCCCGTGGATAGCACCCCCCCTGTGGACAGCCCCCACCCCTAGATAGCCCCCACCCCCCTGGATAGCCCCCCACCCCCATGGACAGCCTGCCCACCCCATGGATAGACCCCTCCCACCCCCTGGACACCCCCTCCCCTTGTGGACACCCCCCCCCCCACACACACACACACACTCGTGGACAGCCCGCTGACCCCCCCCCCCCAGACACCCCTACCCCCCGTGGACAGCCCACCCCCCCCCCCCCGGACACCCCCTACCCCCTGGACAGACCTACCACCCCAGTGGACAACCCACCCACCCCCCTGGACACCCCCGACCCCCCTAGACAGCCCCCCACCCCCATGGACAGCACCTCCCACCCCCCTAGACATCCCCTACCCCCGTGGACAGCCCCCCTCCCCCCCCCCCACCCCCGTGGACACCCCCCCCCCTGGATAGACTCCCACCCCCGTGGATTATAGGGTTTCTACAATTAGAAGATCCCATTAATCATAGATACCCACTTGGTTTCCTCCTGGGATCCTTGGTCACCAATAAAAAATAGTGGATGGTATTTTAGAAACTCCCATGCATAATAAATGATCTGAGAAGAACATGGTTATTCCACTTCCACAAGAGTTTGATTAGAGACCAAGACACAAGAATTACTACCTGAGACATCCCCTTATAAACTTTTTGATTCATTTATAGTGGTAATATTATAAATAATTATCAAAAAAAACCTTTAGTAAAATAATCTGATGTTCTAAAACAAGGGACACAAAATCACAAATCCCATAAAGATACATCATAAATAATTCTTCATAAAACCATTTCAAAATCACATAATAGAGACTTATTTCTATTTAAAACTCCCCAATGGTTTATAAAAAACCCTTTTTTAAGGTTCCATTTCAAAAATCATATTGTATTTTTGTTCCACAATAAAAATGAAATTCTTTTCCTAATAACCAAATCCCCCTTCCTACCATAAACACCAAAAAACATTCATGTTTTCCTAAAGAAACACATACTATTGAAATAAACACTATTCCAAAACCAATTTAAAAATACCAATGATCTTAAAATTCATAAAATTCATTCCATTAAAACCATTACATCCCCTCCACCCCTCCTAGACACCACCTAGCCAGCTAAACACCCCCCCCCACCCCCCCCCCTGGACACCCCCCCACCCCCCCTGGACACCCCCACCCCAATGGACACCCCCCCCCCACCCCCTAGACACCACTTCACCCCCCTTGGACAGCCCCTCCAACCCCCTGGACCCCTCCCCCCACCCCCCTGGACACCCCCACCCCCATGGATACCCCCCCACACACACCTGGACAGACCCCCCCCCCAACCCCCTGGACGACCCTCCACCCCTCCTAGACACCACCCCACCACCAGGACACCCCACCACCACCACCTGGACACCCCCACCCCCCTTGGATAGCCCCCCAATCCTTCGGACTACCCACACCACCCCTGGACACCACCCCATCCCTAGACACCCCCACCCACCCCATGGACACCCCCTCCCCATGGAAATCCCCCCCAACACCTTGTACACCACCCCACACCCTAGAAACCCCCACCACCACCACCACCCTAGACATCCCCCAACCCCCTAGACGACCCCCCACCCCTCCTAGACACCACCCCACCACCTGGACACCCACCCCCCTTGGACACCCCCACCCCCATGGACAGCCACCCCCACCCCCCTTGGACACCCCCCCCCCCAACCCCCCATGGACACCACCCCACCCCTGGACACCCCCACCCCCTGGACACCCCCCCCCCCAGACACCCCCCCCCCACCCCTTTGGACACCCCCATCCTCCTAGACACCCCCATCCCCCCGGACACCCCCACCCCCCGGACAGCCCCTACCCCTCTTGGACTGCCACCCCAAACCAATGAACGACCCCCAACCCCTGAATTCTGAATTGAATTCCATATGTATTTAATTAACTTGTGAATTATGTGTTAATGGTGTATGGGTATACTTGTTGTATGGGTATACTTGTTGTATGTGTATACTTGATGTAATTACCTTATGAATTATGTGTTAATTCTGTCAATGGTGTATGTTGTTGTTGGCGCCAAAAATACGGCCCGAAAGAAAGGAAGGAAAAAGACTGCTGGCGCGCTGCCTCGCGAAGCACCGCCGTGAAGCACCCACGCGAAGCGCCCTGAACATTGCGGCCCCGCGAAGCTCCTGAGGCGGTAATGCTCCGCGAACCCATTTGACGTTCGCGAGCCGCCGCGAAGCACCAGAGGCGGTAATCCTCCGCGAACCCATTTGACGTTCGCGAGCCACCGCGAAGCTCCGGAGGCGGTAATGCTCTGCGGACGACGTTGACGTTCGCGAGCGCGCCGCGAAGCACCAGAGGCGGCGTGCGAGCCCTGCTTCGTGGTGCCCCTTCCCTATAAATACTGGACTCCCCCTGAGTCCCAGGGATGGACAATCCGACCTTTCGGCTTCTCCTCTCCCGAATCGCGAAGCACTCTTTGCCTCGGGAATCATGAGCTCCGCGAGGTATTTCTACTTCGCGAGACGACTCTGCTTTGTCTCGTTTTGAGCCCCTCTTCCGAGAGGGATGCCCTTCGCGAAGCTCAAGGGCGTTCGCGAAGGAAGGGGATTCCCAAGGGAACCCGGGCAGCCGCGGAGTGTTTATGCTTCGCGAAACACCCAACCCATGCTAGTGATCCCTATGCCAAGGCAGGATCACTATACATCGCAAATCACACTGCTTCGCAGGACCCTGCTTCGCGAGGCACCCCTTCCTCGCGAGGCAGTGCTCCGCGAACACTGTTCCACTTCGTGAAGCACCTTCCACTCACACCTATGCCCCATGCTAAGGCCAAGGCACTCCACTTCGCAAAGCACACTCCTCTGCTTAGCGATTCCTCTTCCCGTGCGACCCTCCAGGTTTGCACAATGTGATTTCAAAGTCCCATGGACAATACCACCCGTAGCGTTGCTCCGCCTAATGATTTTTCGCATAGGCATGCTAACGGCTATTGCTTCTTCGCATATCCATGATAACGTGGACCCCTCGATGGTTCGTTCCACGACCCCCCTTAACCATGGCCTTACCGGTACCTTCCCTTCCCCAAGGACCAGAGGGTACCGGTTATGTAAGTCCTAGGGGTGTGGAGTGAACCCACCTCGTCCGAGCTGCAGGACGTTAAACTGCCAAGCACCACGTCCTCAACACATGATGTTAAACTATGATCTGACCTCGTGCCCCTCGCGAAGGGTCCCCCCAGCTCGAACATTTTTTACACCACTCGTCTCCACGGGAATGGAACTCTTCCTCACATGGAATGAGATCCTCCTTGTCGGAGTGGCGTATGTTCGTAAGAGAAGGACGACCCTAGCCCCCTCAACGGATGGTTGCACCTCTGCATCTCCGTACTTCCCCACGACCAAGGTCAGTGGAGGGCGTGATAGGGAACGAGGCACCCCCCTATGGGCCTCCATCCTGGAGTAAGTCCCAACACCATGGGCCGCTCAACGCGTAAGCCCCTCTTCGCTTCTCACGGATGCACCCTTCGCGACGTGATCATCAGGTCCTTGCAACCTCTTGTTTCTCACACCGAGCATGACTCACGTGGGCTTAGAGTGAGCACCGACCCTGACCCCGAATATTCTCTTGAACTACGAGGTCTTTGATCCATGTCAAGGCATGGTACGTAGGAAGCCTCTATGAGGTTCAAGCCCACCCGTCTTTCACGTCGGGTTTCACCCCCGTCCAGCACGACGTTAAACTGCACTCCAGTCCAGTGGTAAGCCATTGCGACCCACCCGTCTTTCACATCGGGTTTCACCCCCATCCAGCACGACGTTAAACTGCACTCCGGTCCAGTGGTAAGCCATTGCGACCCACCCGTCTTTCACGTCGGGTTTCACCCCCGTCCAGCACGATGTTAAACTGCACTCCGGTCTAGTGGTAAGCCATTGCGACCCACCCGTCTTTCACGTCGGGTTTCACCCCCGTCCAGCACGACGTTAAACTACACTCCGGTCCAATGGTAATCCATTGCGACCCAACCCATCTTTTGAACTACGAGGTCTTTGATCCATGTCAAGGCATGGTACGTAGGAAGCCTTCACGAGGTTCAAGCCCACCAATAGTGGACCCCTGGGTCTACTTTCACGTCGGTTCACCGACAAACCCATCCTTTGAACTAAGAGGTCTTTGATCCATGTCAAGGCATGGTACGTAGGAAGCCTCCACGAGGTTCAAGCCCACCCATCATCCATTCACGTCGGGTCCCATTCTGGTCCAGTGGTAAGCCATTGCGACCCATCCCATTTGAACTACAAGGTCTTTGATCCATGTCAAGGCATGGTACGTAGGAAGCCTCTATGAGGTTCAAGGCCACCCGTCATCTCACGTCGGGTCTCACCCCGGTCCAGCATGACGTTAAACTGCATTCTTGTCCAGTGGTAAGCCGCTGCGACCCATTCCCACCTGAACTACGAGGTCTTTGATCCATGTCAAGGCATGGTACGTAGGAAGCCTCCATGAGGTTCAAGCCACATTGCTCGGTCGTTCATTTCACGTCGAGTTTCACCCTCGTCCAGCATGACGTTAAACTGTATACCCCCCTTGTCCTGCATGACATTAAACTGCACACCCATTCCCACCTGAACTACGAGGTCTTTGATCCATGTCAAGGCATGGTACGTAGGAAGCCTTCCAGAGGTTCAAGCCCACCACTCATTGGACCAAGGTCCACTTTCATGTCGGTTCGCCGACAAAGCCCCATTTGAACTATGAGGTCTTTGATCCATGTCAAGGCATGGTACGTAGGAAGCCTTCCAGAGGTTCAAGCCCACCACTCATTGGACCAAGGTCCACTTTCACGTCGGTTCACCGACAAAGCCCCATCTGAACTACGAGGACTTTGATCCATGTCAAGGCATGGTACGTAGGAAACCTTCACGAGGTTCAAGCCCACCACTAGTGGACCCACGGGTCTACTCTCACGTCGGTACTCTGACGATGCTCATCGGGCCAAGGTCCACCTTCACGTCAGTTCATCGACGTCATCCCGAACTACGCGGACTTTGATTCTCTGCCACGGGGATACGTAGGAAGCCCCGTCAAGGCTCAAGCCCAACTTCACTGTTGCCCCTGCGATGGTCCCACTTCACTCTCCTTCCACTCCATTCATCAACCTACCACCCGTTCCGATTCTCGCACAGACCATCTTATCCTGGTGAGACCATGTCGGTACGCTCTTCTTCACAGTCGCCCATGGGATGGCCCCGGTATCGATATCCCTTCAAGGAGGATCCCTCAATCCGATCTATCCTAGCTAATGCTCTGGTTGGGTTGATCCGTCTCCGATGGACGTTAAACTTGCGGCATACCCTGTGTTGAGCACGGGAAGATGAGGAAAACCTCAGATATGTGTCTACGACATATAATTCCCTGCGCTCGATGTGGGATGCCTCGGGCTTCCACGCCCTCGAGAAGCCTTGTGGTCAAGGATAACAGACAGACATGCCAGGTACCCCAGCATCCAGACACGCTACTGATGCCTCAACGTGACTACTCCCCTGACTGAAGGTTGTTGCCCTGACTGGACCCTTTGGAATGTCCCGACAGAAGAAGTGTAATTAACCGGCGTCCATGGAAACATGGCACTGGGAAGAGTTTCACGAACTACGTATTAAATCTATAAGGGAGACCCGGACTAGGTGACGAGTTCTGAGGAGGAATCCACAGGAAGAAGAACCGACATCCCATCATCCTGTTTCGATCAAGGAGAAGACGTCCCTGAATAAGGAGCGAATGTCGCCCGCCTTTGGAAAGCGGGAATGTCGGGAAACAGAAGCGCCGCGCGTCCTCCCCCACGGACGGACGGGCGCGCGCCCCGGCGAAAGCGTCAGAAACAGAAATGGTGAACCCGACGTGAAATTATTCTCCTAAATATGGAGATTAGTAGCGTTCGAGACACCATTAGATTGAAGTGTCACCGGATCCAGATATCCGGTGCCTGGTCCCGCCAAGCAAATAGTGGGTCTGCCGTGAAACTCACCGGAAGTCGGGGCAGTAGAACTTGGGGCACTCCGTTCTGCAGTGTGTTGGCGTGGATCCTTCTCACAGACATGGAGAATGGAAGAACGTTGGGGCACTGGCTGTCAATCCTTTTCCTCTCAGTACTGATGAGTTGATCCCTTCGTTTCTCAGGAACCAGGTTGCTATTTCAGAAATGCGATCACAGCCCGCTCGCCTACGCAGGGGCAGGGGCAACACCGCCACGGCCACCCCACGTAGCGCCGCTACCGCCACAACGGCCTCCACATCGCGGAGTACGGGGCACCCACGTCCCCTTTCCCCATCATAGGTCATCCAGCGAAGGGTGATCAATAACCTCGTGCGTAGGTATGAGGAAGAAGGGGTCATCCCAACCCGAGATATGGCCCGCCTGGATCTGGAGGCCTCTAGGCCCCGCCGTCAACGCCGCCCTAACAGGCCGCACAGGGAGCCCCTGCTCCCCACCCCAACATTCAACTGTTTCGGGAGCTTGTCTCCGGAACGCTTTGACGACTCCTCGCCTTACGCTGAAGAGGCGGACGCCGTCCGGCTCAGCCCGCCCAGGGTCCCGGCCCGAGGGCTCCAGGCGAGAGCTCCCACCCGGCCGCGTCAGCGCCGCCGTCCGGCCCCGCAGGAAGAGCAGGCAGGCTACGTCCCTGCACCACCTGCGCCAGCCCTCCTGACCCGACGTCAGCGCCGGGCCCGGGCTGAGGACGCTCGCCTAGGCGTGTCAACGTCGACAGCTACAGTGGCCTGAGCCACCGCCGACGTGTATCGTGAATCCCCTGCATACACTGAGCAGGGGCACTCCTTCACCCAACCAGGATTGAGACCCCAACCGCCCCACGGGCAGGCTGGGTTGACTCTCCGGGTTGCAGGCCCAAGTGGTGATTGCCGCGAGCTAACCCACGGTAATGTCACCCCGTACGGAGGTCATCCCCGTACCACTACTCCACAGAGCGTGGGCCTTCCCCGCTATGAGGTTCGTCATGGAGGCATGCCTCGTGCTACCCCCATCCTGCAGGAAGACCTGCCCCGCGGCAATGACACTCAGCGCGGAAACATTTACCACGCCCACTCTACAGGGTATGGAGTCCATCCTCCTGTCCCTGACCGCCAACATGAAGGCACCGTCCATCCGGTCCCTCTCCAACGTGGGGGCCCTCCCTACGTCCTCTCTGCAACCGGCGAAGTTCCTCCTCGCCCCAGCAACTCGAGGAGTGAAGGTCAGCCTCGCTCCACCCGCAGTGACCATGGAGGTCCTCCCCATGCTCCTGCCAATTCCAACAGAGGCCCTGCCCACATGGGTACTATTCATGGAGGTCCTCCCCATGTACCCTTCGACATTTTCCCCGGTGCCCTTCGCACCCCGGCTATCTCGAGTGGGGGACCTCTCCGCCACGGCACCAGCGCCGCCCCGAGGCTGCCTGATAGGGGCCAACCCTGTCCCGAAGAGCCACCCCGGGGCAGAAGAGCGGGTCGTCGCCGCCACAAGAAGAATCCTGGGAAGGCCCGGGTGGAGATCAAACCTGCCCGCTTCTCCGACTTGGAAGCGGAATGCGATTCAGCGATGGAACCTTCTCCCCGCTCCTCTGTATCAAGGACTGGGGTAGGAACCAGACGTGTTAGCCTCGTTCTCCCAGAATTTGAGGTCCACCAGATTCTCGTCTCTCTCCGCAGGTACATCCAGGAGGAAGAAATCCTAGGAATTCCGCAGGTCTCGACCACGCAATCACCGCCTCTGTCACCAGAAGAGCCCTCTACCTCTACCAGAGATCACATAGAGTTATTTTGGGGGCCAACGACGGTAGAGCGATGACACGACCTGTCGCCGGTAGCCGCGACTCCTGTTCCGGAAGCTGTGGTTATCAGCCCGTCGTATCGTGACATCGTGGCCAGGTCACCTCACTCTTCGGAGGATGGCCCGGAATTCGGCGGCCAGTCAGCTCGTTTGCCGTATTCTCCACTGCCGAGCTTATTATCCCAGAGGTCCACCTCGGTACCGCTACCGGTCCCTCAGCCGCCCCCGGTTGATGAGTGGGGCAACACAGGGCCAGACCCTGAGTCCGAGCCTAGGAGCTTCTGGAGTATCCTTGCAGCGGATTACTTCCCGGAGAAGTTCTGGCTGACGGAGGCACTGAATTTCCGTATACCAGAGTCTCTTACCCCTGAAGACGTGGGGTGATTTTGTTGAACCCTGTGGGCGACACACTTCCGCCTCCGTTATGAACGGGTGGTGTACCCCAGAAGTCGTGAGAACTTCGAAGAAATCGGCGAGCAGTGCCGCCTGATTGATGCAGCCACACTTCTTGTGGCCCAGCACCCTGAGTCGCCAGGCCACCAGAGCGCCCTTCAACAAAAATGCGTTCAGAGTCTTAAATCACTCCGCAGAATCGTCAGGGAAGCCACCCCCATGTGCAAGTCCGTGGTTGGGGACACTATGCCGCTCTCCTCTTCGACCCTATCTGACGGCAGCCCGATTCACTATGCGACATCGAGGATATGCCCTCAAGAGGGGTCGCAGTCCACATGGCCGATGTTGTGGATAAGGAAGATGAGCTTGAGTTCCTTGATGGAGACTTACCATCCAAGGGCGTACCGCCGCTGCTCGACCCGTCAGGGAGAGTTACCCATCATCAGAGAAACCTGCTAGGTCTCCCCGTACCCACTGAGTCGTTGGTACTTGGTCGAAGCACTGGCAAGGGTAAGGAGCACATCGGAACAGTCAAGCACTCCGACCCGTCCGCCTCTGTGCAGAAAACGGACGAAGATCCTGAGAAGGCCACGTTACGCCAGCAGCTTGCTGAGCAGAAAAGACTGGTTGACGAACTCTTGGTTGAACGCGCCGCAGAGCGACGACCCGACTATGGTAATCCCAGGCCGGGGCAGCAGGGGCAGGAACAATTTCCCCCTGGTGAGATGCCTCTGGGCCACCCTGATCATGCTACTTCCACAGACAGGGCGGAAGCCAGAACATACGGCAAGAGGGCGCGATACGTCTCGCCAAACCCCCTCGAGCGACGGGGCAATCTGGAGAATCCAACCCAGGTTCCCCCAATCGCCCCGCAGGTCGTCCAGCCAGTTGACCCACGAGCGGCTGAAGCCGTCTACCGTGTTGAAGAACCTGGCAATGAACTTGTGGTTAGGGATCCCCGTCAAGACAGGGACCCCCACCCGGAGGACCTTATTGCGGCACTCACAGCCCACCTCGAGGCGTTGGAAACGCGGCAGGTGGCGGTCCCACTGGATGGCAAGCCTTATCCCGCGTGGGTGGATGATATGCCCGTGCCTCCGGGTTTTGGGAACCCCACTTTCTCTCCCTTTAACGGGACAGGGGACCCGCCCCAGCACTTGGCTCATTTTTCTTCCAGGTGTGGCCCCATGCTGGGGACCCCAGCTCAGCAAGAAGCCGCCAAGCTCCGATGTTTCGTACAGACATTGGAAGGTCTGGCATTCGTCTGGTACAGCCAACTCCCTATCGGATCGGTGACCGGTTGGGAGGATCTTCGCCGGTAGTTCTTATACCAGTTCAGCTCCACCACGCGAAAGACCAGCATTACAGACCTCTTCAAGTGAAAGCAAAGGCCTGATGAGCGAGTCGCAGACTTCATCGCTCGGTGGAAGGGACTTACGTACTCCCTCGATATGCCACTGACTCAGGAGCAATTACTGACGATGTGTGTGGGGAACGTCAAGACAGAGCTGGTACCCTCCTTGATTACCCAGAACTACCATGGAGGGTTCAGAGATTTCTCGGACAAGGCTCAACGCCTCGAGGAAGCCCTGCAACAGGCCAGTCAGGCACGTTTGTTGCCCCCTATGATCCCAGCCAGGAGAACCGCCAGGGCTGAACCTGCCGCGGTGGCTCAAATAGAAGCCCCGAGGCAGCTGGAATTGCTGCTGGTGGCACCACCCCCGCAACCCCGTAGAGGTCCTCCACCTCAAGCACAGGCTCCCGCCCAGCAGCGACCGCCTTAGAACCGACAGGTTCCCCCGCGCAATGCGCCACCCGCCACCTAGGTGAGACAATCAGGCGCCGCCTCCTCGGCAGGCCCCTCCGGACCCTCGTCAGGACCAGGCCCCCAGGGCCCCCTATCCAGAAAGAAGGTACCAGACCTATTCGTTCAACGAAAATCAGGTCCCTGGCTACTTCTGAAGTGCTCTAGAGCAAGGGATTGTGCGTCTGCCTGAGTGCAGAAGGCCGGCAGAGGCGCATCTCACCGATCACCCCAACTACTGCCCCTATCATTGGATCCTGGGGAACACCCTCAAGCGATGCTATGTGTTTAAAGACTAGATTCAGGACCAGGTCAACAACAACATAGTCAATTTGGGCCCAGCACCAGCGCAAGTGGCAGGTGTCTTTGCAGGATCAGAGATCGGCAGCGACAGTGAAGGTGAGTGGCAGTAGGTCCCTAGCCGCGGATCCCAGAAGTATGACGACTGGATGGCTCGAAAAATCGTCGTCTGTGCCCAGGGTATCATCCGGGCGCACCTGAAGCAGTCAGAACCTTCAGAAGAAGTAGCCGGTGCCTCCGCATCGTCTTCACAGTCGACCTCTGCCCAAAAGGTCAAGCAGCGGCGACGCAAGAAGAAGCAACGTGCACCGCCAGTATCGTCGTCATCCCGCACTCTCGGCGACTTTATGCCCCTCGAAATGGGGATCCCTCCCAGAATCCGCCCAGTGGTGGATGACTCCTCGAGCGACAGCCAAGGGTATGCTTCGGTTAACACCGTGGAGCTGGTAAAGCCCTATATGACCCCCGACGAGGGGGAATGCCAGCAAGACCTCCCCAATGTTTCCAGCCGACGTCAACGTCAGCGGAATCGCAATCGCGCCGGTCATCGAGGCACGTCAGCAGGCACCTGTGGCCAATCCGTGCACGCTACCGAGACCAGGCAGCAGGCTCAGCGCAGATCTCAGCACGCGCAAACCCATCCAACACCCTCGGCTCTACCTCCACTGTCGTTTGTGCTACTGGATCGGGGGGAGCCGCCTCGTTCGTATCACAGTCAGTCTTGCCCGGCTACAGGCCATCCTCCACTGTCCGATCTTAGCCCGGCGACTACTCTTCAGTCTTCTACTGGTAGGCAGCAAGATGTACCCAGTACTAGTCACTCGCCGGTTCAGCCAGCCGGACCCGTTGTGCATCCAAATGCCGAACGACCTCCTGTAAGCATAGGTTCGCGTTTGGCACGAAAGTACGATGTTCTGAAGCACCTGGCCGGCATCCCGACGAGGCTCTCCATCCTTGAGGCCCTTCACCTGTCATCTGAAATGCGTGAGGCATTTGTCGAGGCCCTAAGGATCCCCCTCTAGTTCGAGATGGAAGTAGCAGCTGCGGAAGCCTTCATTACCGAGACGATCGAAAACGCCGAATGTCAGGTGGTTATCTCGTTCTCCGGTGAAGATGAGGACCCTCCTATGCAGGGGCACATTCGCCTGCTGTACATCACTGGCCACTTCAATAGTGTGGAAGTCCGTCGTTGCCTCATTGACACAGGTTCCGGAATCAATCTAATTCTGACCCGGACACTACGAAAGCTGGGTCTGTCCGAAGGTGATTTAACCCCCTCTGACCTCAGGATCCAGGGGTACGACAGGACAGAGCAAACCCCAGTCGGCAAGATCCGCCTGAAGACTCAGTTCGGTGGCTTAATTGCCAGCACTGAGTTCATGGTTGTTTCTCAGGACACCGCCTACAACGCATTGATGGGTAGGCCATGGCTCCATCTGCATGCAGCGGTCCCCTCGTCGTATCACCAGTGCCTCAAGTACTCGCTCAACGGTCGAGTAGGCGTGCTCCAAGGAGACGCGTCCCCTTTCGCTTCTTGTGAGGCCCGCTATCTGTATGCGGGTTATTACAAAAGTAAGGACAAGCAAATCCTGGTAAGCGAGGATGAGCCCGCCCCGATAAACTGTGAAACGGTCCCGCATGACCTTAAACTGGACACTATAGTCCAACATGACTCTAAACCATAAAGTCCTGCACGACCATAAACTGCGTCTTCGTCCCGCGGGACGTTAAACTGCAAGTCGGTCAGGCCTTCCTGACCGAGGCTCATCCTCAGGCCCCTTGGCCTCCTTGGGCCCCTGGCCCCGTCTCCATCGCGGTTTGGCCCCAGGCCCCCCTTGTTTTTTCCCCGACTTACCCTCTTGCGGGATTGTACGGTATGGTGTAGGACTACATCCTCATTCACATCGGATTACTTGTTGTACCGTACATATCCCCAAATGAGGTGCTTCTCATCGTCCCGCATGATGTTAAACTGCACTTCTAGAACTACGTGTGGCTTGATTCTCATCCTTATGAGATATGTAGGAATGCTCGGACACCTCGTCTTGAGCCCAGCCCCAAGATTTTACCTTCCACTATCCCCCCTAGGAATAGTTTTCTTGGAGGATCTTTGTGTAGCAGGGAGTAGGATTTCTTGGCCCCGCTTATGCAACCCCGCTCATACAAAGATTGTAAGGGTCGCACCATGCGCCCACTCCCGTTCTTCTATCCTCCCACGTCCTCACCGCATGACGCTAAACTGCATGGCCTTCAAGAACTACGTATGGCTTGATTCTAATCCTTATGAGATACATAGGAACTTCCGGACACTTCATTCGTTGGCCCAGCCCAAAAGCCAAAATCTTCCCCTCGGGTCAAGACATGGTAGGGTGTACACTTTTGCCCCGACCCACATCGAGCAAGCCTCGACCCGGCTGCACATTCCCCCCTGGAGGTGTTTGCCCCTTTCGTGGATGGATACAACTATGCTTCACCCACTCTTTGACTGGGATTCCGTCATTTTTTACACCCAGAGGGACCCCCAAGAACGTCCTGGATACAATGCCCAAGGGCTCTCCTACCGATACGGGCCAATGCCCCCGAGGGTTTTCAAGCAACAAGCCGATACAAGTCCCACGTCGCGAATTTGGTCAGCGGCCGACGCTCATTTGTTTCCCCCATACGGGTCACCATAGGAACGCTGTGTTTCGAACATGGTCAACAGTGTCCTGGATTTTTGGGTCCACCCCGAGATGTCCCAGGCATCAAGAACAGTGATTCATTTTGCCCCATCCCGAGGTGACAAACTTCCCCCAGGTGGTGCTAGCGATCCGGGCCACGGCCCAAGATTCCTCATAAGGGTGTACGGTGTGATGTGGGACTATGTCCTCATTCACGTCGGGATCATGTACCATGTCGTACGCCCTCCCTTTACGAGTCCCAGCCTCAGGCCCCTTGGCCTTCTCGGGTCCCCGACCCTCGTCCTCATGTAAGACGTTAAACTGCAAACCAGTCAGGCCTTCCTGACTAAGGCCTGACCTTAGGCCCCTTGGACTTTCCGGGTCACGGCCCAGGTCCCCTCTTACCCAGGATGTATGGTGTGATGTGGGACTATGTCCTCATTCACGTCGGCTTCTTCGCCATACCGCACACCTCCCTTGTTTAGGGGTATATTGCTTCCCCTTCTCATCCAGTATGACGTTAAACTACGTATAGAGAACTACGTGCGGCTTGATTCCCATCCTAATGGGATACGTAGGACCACCTGGATGTCCAAGATTCGGGTCTAGCCCCATCTCTCGGGAATCCTCATCCCATCCCGGCCCCTTGGCCTATCCTTCATCCATGAGAGGATTATATGGTGTGGTGTGGGATTATGTCCTCATTCACGACGGTCTCGTAATGACCACGCCATGCTCCCCCCCCCCTACTGAGCTGTTTCGTCGATTCCTTTTTCGGCGGTTCACTAATGTGCTTAAGAGTACTCTGGTTTATTACCTGGAATGCCAAGCTTTACTCGGACACGTCCGCACCCGCTTTCCAGGATTTGTGTATCCCCGCATCAGGGCTTTCATCATCTTTCACACCTAGAGGGACCCCCAAGAATGGCCTGGATACTACGCCCAAGGGCTCTCCTACCGATACGGGCCAACGCCCCCCAAGGTTTCGGACAACAAATCGATAAAATCCCGTGTTGCGAATATGGTCAGCGGTCGATGCTCGTTTGTTGTTCCCACCTTAGGCTAACGCGATACGGACGCTTTGTTTCCATCATGGTTAACAGTTTTCCTCTATTGCAACGCCAACCCATTAAGCCCAAATTCCGGGTACACGATTCACACCCTTCATCACTTCATCATGTCCAAGTAGAGTCTCAGAATTCTTGGTACTTTTCCTCCGTGCACGTCTGCGCGTTGGGAGAACAAGCTGCATCAAAGGTGTCCTTAGAAACTCTCCGTCGACTCCCCTTTGATGGACACCCCAAGTATTGCGATGAGGATACCCCCCTTGTTTCCCACACCGAGTTTATCTCACGTGGGCTTAGGGATTGGGTTGACATCTGTGCTTACTCGGGAGTTGTCACCATCCATGGTCCGAGCTCTAAGACCATAAACTAAGACTCTCATCTGGAACTACGTTCAAGACCCCTTGTCTTTGGGTCCAGCTTGAGTTCAGCAAGTTCACCTCTCTCGGGTCCTACCATTGGGACCCCGGCCACGGGACCACGTGGCGTAGTGTAGGACCACGTCCTCATTCACGTCGGTTTTGCAATAGCTGCACCACGCATACCCCGTTCTGAGAGTTAGCCCTCCTATTCCTTGTCCTGCATGACATTAAAAGGCATACTTCTAGAACTACGTGTGGCTTGATTCCCGTCTTCATGGGATACGTAGGACCACCTGGATGTTTAAGATTCGGGTCCAGCCCCACCTCCTAGTGATCTCCTGATCTCCCGGTCACCTAGGCCACTTGGCCTATCCCTCTCCAGGAGGGGGATGTGTAGGTATGATACAAGGTTTTGGGCACCGTGCCCCCTTCCCCCGGGAACCTTCCAGCTCTCGATCACCCTCAAAGTTGAGTCCCTTGACTCCTTGCAGTGGTTCACCCATGTACTCTAGTCTAGGACCAAGAGTGTCAGATTCAACTTGATCAAGTTCCTTCCACTTGTCAAGCTTCGTGTTCCCCTCTATTCGGAATTCCATCACCTTTCACACCCAGAGGGACCCCCAAGAACGGCCTGGATACAACGCCCAAGGGCTATCCTACCGATATGGGCCAACGCCCCCGAGGGTTTTGGACAACAAATCGATAAAATCCCGCGTTGCGAATATGGTCAGCGGTCGATGCTCATTTGTTAGTCCTCATTTCAGGCTAACGCGACAGGATGCTGTGTTGCGAACATGGTCAGCAGTAATCCTCTGTCATCACGCCAGCCCCTTCAGTCCTTGAATGTTGGTTGCATGATTCACATCATTTTCCACCCCATCATGCCCAGGTGGAATCTCGACACTTTTGGCGCTATCCCTCAGTGCACCTTTGCATGCTAGTGGGACAAAGCTGCAATCTGGCATCCTTTGGGGCTCCCATGGTCCGATCTCTAAGACCATAAACTAAGATCCATTCAGGACTACGTTCAACTTGATTCCCATCCTCATGGGATACGTAGGACCACCCAGACGCCCTGTCTCCGGGTACAACCCATTCAGGAAGCTAGTCTCTCTCCCTGTTTCACCTCTGTGTAGGCCCCTCGGCCTAAGGTTTCCATCTCCGGATGGCGTACAATTTGATGTGGGATCATGTCTTTGTCTATTGTGTTTTATAACACTGCGCACATTTCCCACCTAGCATCGTCTCTGCTACGTCTGCGCTGCATGACGATAAAATGCATGCTTGGTCCTATCATACGACCCTAAACTGTGACATTATCGTCCTGGCCGCACGACGAAAAACGGCACCGCATTGTGGTGACCTCGTTGTAGAGGACATCACATTGGGTATTGGTCACGTGCCATGCCATTTGTCAACGCCCGTCACGGCTTGATCCTTGTGGCGACATCACGGCCTACTATTCTAGGCCTGTCGCTTCACAAAAAAAAACCATTCACCCTAAAGAACAAACAAGATACATCAAATTCTGCTTCTTTTAGTGCAAGGGACATGCCCGCACACTTCTCTTTTCCCCTGGCACTGGTATCCTACCATGTCATTTCCAGAACTACGTATGGCTTGATTCTCATCCTTATGAGATACGTAGGAGCGCCCGGGCACTTCCCCGCGGGCCTAGCCTAACCTTTGTGTTCGGTCCCTCGACTCGAGCATTTCCCCAGAGAATGCATGGTAAGTAGGTCTTAGGTCCTCCTTCACGTCGGGTTTTGATGCCATGCGTCCCCTGCTCCCTTTACCTATTTATGTTCTAAGGTCCATCAAGAACTACGTAAGGCTTGATTCTCATCCCTATGAGATACGTAGGAGCGCCCGGGCACTTCCCCGCGGGCCCAGTCTAACTTTCATGGTCCGAATTCTACGACCCTAAACTAAGATCTCCCCAAGGGAAAGGAATCTGCTCCCTCTCTCTAATACGTTTCGTTGCTGTATTCAGATGTGTTTTGACAAAGATCCCGAAGTGTGGGATTTTCACAGGGACATTCCCCTCATCCCACGACCAAGCTTCGTGAACTCTCTATTTGGATCCTCATCCTCTTCCACATCCAAAAGGACCCTCGGACGACGTGGATACTAAGCTTAAGGGCTCTCCATGAATGCTAGACCTAAGGGCCCTTCAATCATTTCGGGTCGACGTCCCCACGGATATTGGACAACAAATCGATAAAATCCCGCGTTGTGAATATGGTCAGCGGTCGATGCTCATTTGTCTGTCCTCATTCTAGGCTAACGCGACAAGGTACTGCGTTGCGAATACGGTCAGCAGTTACCCTCCATCGTCACGCCGCCATCATTGTGATCTGAATCTCGAGCACCATGATTCACACATTTCCACTTCCCCATGTTCAAGTGGAATTCCATCATACTCGGCTCTTTCTCTTCGCGCATCTAGGTGCGCCACAAGATCGTGTTAGTGTCACTGGGCCGGGATTCACCGAGCGTCCCTTTTCCCTAACTAGCCCCTCTCGGTGTCGGGAAATTCCCACCACTATTGCTTGTTTCCCACACCGAGCATGACTCACGTGGGCTTAGTAGTTTTGGAAGGATGTGTACCAACACGGTCGGGCTGCTCATCGTCCTGCATGACGTTAAAATTCTCTTTCAGAACTACGTATGGCTTGATTCCCATCCTCATGAGGTACGTAGGAATGTCCGGCCACTTTGCTTCGGGCCCAGCCCAATCCTCACTCTTGGTCCCTCGACCTAAAGAGTTTCCTCTGGGGGTATGTGGTGTGATTTGGACTCCAAGTCCACATTCACGTCGGTTTTATATCTACTGCATCCTATCGTATGACGTTAAACTACAGGAGTTTATGTGTCCTCAACGCATGACAATAAAATGCGGTTCTGCCCTGAAAAAGTTCAGGATGCCCCAAGATCCCACTGGGAAGTGACGGATCCCCTTGCCAGAGAGGACCTGTCTAAAAGAAGGAATGATCCATGATCAAACCGATGCGCCTATCGCACGTACTCCCACCATGGTGGTGTAACTACCTAAGTGTTGGATTCTGTTCGGACAGACCATCACCCCATATTCCACGCTTTGCGTGCCCCTTATTCGGACCCTCATCCTCTTTCGTGTCTAAAGGAACCCCCTAACGGCCTGGTCTCATGCCGCATCGGCTCACCTACCGTCCTGGTCCAACGTTCCGGAAGACTGGTCATGTTTGGAGGGACCCCCAATAACGGCCTGGATACTACGCCCAAGGGCTCTCCTACCGTTACGGGCCAATGTCCCGAAGGATTGATCGATAACAAATTGATAAAATCCCGCGTTGCGAATATGGTCAGCAGTCGATGCTCATTTGTTGTCCCCATTTCGGGCTAACGCAGTAAGGGTACCGTTTCTCCTCTAAGGTTAACGGTTGTCCCTTATTGTCACGCCATCCCCACAGTGTTCCGAATCTTGGGTATCGTGATTCACACTTCCCATTTTCATCTGTTTGGACCGATGTCAACGCCCCTGGCATTGCCCCGTTCGTGCATAAGAGCACGTCGAAGAAACGGTAATTCGGCTATCCTGGAATTTCCTCCTCCAATCAAGCCTTCCCCATCTTTCGGAAATCTAGACTGGCTTGGGGAATTGTCGTCAAACGTCCCGCAAACATTGTAGGGATGTAATAAGGAAATTCAACAGTGGAAATCGTGCGTGCTACGGCATTCAAAACAAAGGTAAAATTTGGAAGCACGAAAGTACCAATAAAAGGGTTTGGGGTTTGTTACAATACTCGGGGGTTGACTTCCCCCATGGACGGGTTGACCCCGTTAAAAGAGCGTTGCAGCTCCGCCACCCGTTGACTTGCGGCATCCAAGGCTTGATGCCGCTGAACTAGCTCCCGCTCCTCCTCCGCAGCGGCGAGGCGCAGTTCGTCAGTCCTGGAGTTGGCCCTTTCCACGCCAGCTTGAACGACAGCCATCTCTCCAGAGGTCTGCCTCATATACTCTTCCGCCTCCGCCAGCTGGGCCTTCAACCGTGAGACCAGCTCAGTTTGTGCATCAAGAGAGGCTGAAAGCTCATTTGCCCGGGTCTACATCCGTTGAACCTCGCCTTCAGCCTTCTGGAGATTCTTGATGCTGGTCGCCTTCCTCCGCTGCCAGCCCATGCTGAGCCCACGATCATGCTCCCGGATCTTCTCAGCCATAAGATCTCGGATGAGTGCATGAGGACGTTGGGCATCCACTCCCTCAGCGCACAGTTCGCACAACCGTGAGCGAAGCCTATCCATTTCGGCCAGCCATTGTGCTTGGGGAGTGTCCTTGATAAAGCGTGTGATCATCTTCCACGACCGGCGGTGAACTATGCTGCTGTCTTCCTCGTCAGAGGTCATTTCGTCCCAGTCTGCGCGATTGGCAGGCTCATACGCGGGATACGCCCGCAGGAAATCCTCGGAAGGATCAACATCCGGTGTCGAATCCAGTGCGACACCTGGCGCCGAAGCAGGCGCGACAGAGATGGGACCGACTGGTTGATCCTCTTCCTTGGAGTCCACCTCAATGATTTCGGGTACGGCCCTGCTGGCGGACCCGCCAGTGATGATGTGCATCGCAACTTGAGGAGATGGAGGGACTATTGCCACCATCACTGGCATGCCCCTAGGAGGGACGCCACCAGACATCCCGATTAGCCTTGCCGCAGCAGCCCACGCCAGTCGAAGAACTGCACGACAAAGAGGGACATAAACGTTAGTTGGCATGGCCTATATGTGACAACGAGGAGACTGGTGTAGGAGACTTACGAAGATCGACCTCCGAGCGCTGATCTTGAGACGGTACTGATGGGACCCCAAGACGAGGCCCCCCGTATACTGTTGGAAGGTCTGGGGATTCTAGAGGAGCCACCTCGGGCCCCTTGGTCCCACCAGACGCAGAACTGGACGCAGCCATAAGCGCGGGTTCTGAAGGTCCCGCATCATCACCCGCCAAGGAGCGAGAACGAGGCCTGCGAACAAGTTCCTCCTGCATGGCTCAAACATTGGTGAGAAGTCCATAGGGATCCAAGAACGGATCGTAAGGAGAGAAGTTCGGAATGCTACCTCGAGAGCCTCCGCGAAATCGTCGGATTCTGAGCCTCGGTCTCTGACCTCGCCCTCCTCCAGTGGGCTCCCTCCTCCAGCCTCATCCTCCCGAGAGGAGTCCTCTGATTCCTCTGGCAAGGGGAAGCGCTCCCTCAGATCGGCAGTCGATAACTGTGGGGGGACCGTCTGATTCAACAGTACCCTCACCCGGTCTGTCATTGGGTGAGGGACACCACTGGAGTGGACGTAATCCTCCAGCTCTTCCAGGTATTGTTCTGCCTCCGCTGGAGATGCCATGAATCCAGCCCGAACTGGGCCTATACCCGGTAATTCCATCCCGAGGCGATTCAGGTGGGCCCATATCTCGGATGGGCTGAGGAATTTCCAGTTGACATCCCAAATGTCCCAAGCTTCCGGGAAGACGGCGTCCTCTTCCATGTCAATGAGACGTAGGCGCTTCCCCGGAGCCTGAGTGGATATCCTACGGAATCCCCTCAGTGGCCGCCCCTCCGGATGACCCTGCTCTCCCGGAATCACCGGATCCACCGCTGCTGCCATACCCTCGGCCGGTGTGGGTCTCGCCGCCATGGCATCCCCGCTATCGCGAGCGGCCCTAGCTGCCCTCCGACCCCGACCTCGAGATAGAGGAGGCCCACCGTCACCAACCCGGATCGTTAGTTGCTTCAGCATCTCCCCCAGATAAGCGGCCTCCCAACTAATGGCGTACTCCTTCACTAATCCGAAGGCGGCGGTGGATGGAGGCAATGCAATCCGCATATTTCCATCTTCACGTGTGAACATGATCCATAGCTGCCTCATCACACACGGGTGATCCTCATGACGCACCTCCCAGTAGACCTGCGGGGTCAGCCGCTGGAGTAACCGAAACTTCCTCGCAAACCGATACGGAGTGTACGGTTCACAGAGCGGCTCACGATCTATTCGTGCCACCAAAACTCCACCTCAGAAGGCCAGGAGGTAAGCCCGATGTTCTTCTGTTCCCTGTCCGTCATCAGTAAGCATCCCCGTCGGCAATGGGAAGGGATGAAAGTTGAACTCGTCCGCCCTCCACACCCTATTCAGCACCATCGGAACGGCCAGTTTGAACGGGAAGCTCCCGACCGCGTTCAGGATGGAGGGGCGAAAGTTTGATCCTGACGGCAAAATGGGGTTTGGATACTCGTAAATCCCCCTGATATGCGCTGCGATCCACCCATACAGGAGGTGGAAGGGCCCGCATATTCTTGGCGGCTTCTTGCCCTCGCTAATATACCGCAGCATTCTGTACAGTTTGGTGAGCATCGGGATCCCCAGGTTGATCCGCTGCCCCATGGCCAACATCGACTCCATGATAAATGAGCTGGGCCATACCCCCATGCTTGTATCTCTCACCGGTAGGATCCAACCACATATGAGAGCCACGATGAACGCCGCCAGCCTGACTATCGGCTTTTGTTCAGTGCTGACACTGAAACCCCAAGTTTTCCATTGGCTGTCCTCTAAGACCCGCCAATACGAGTGCCCTTTGCCCCGTTGGGCCACCCTTGGACAAGTTCGAGGCCTCGGAGGGAACTCTTGATTCTCTGGGAAATTCAGGAATCATTTGAACCATTTCCTAAAATGGACATCCCTCACTGCCTCCTTGTCCTCTCTAGGGACAAGCGCCATCAGCGCCGATGCCAGTCGCGGCATTTGCTCCGCATCCCCCCACGCGTTGGAAATGGGGAGGAACTCGTCATACATGGCCCCCAAGATTGGGACCCCAGAAATCTGGTGGACATCCCACAGGCTGATGCCCACCTCCCCGTGATGCAGGTGAAAAGTGTTGGTCCTAGATGACCATCTACTCAGCAACTCCGTCATTAGCTGCTTCGGTTGGTAAATGTGGAATTGGGAGGCCCATGCCGCCTCATACAACCCCACTCTCCTCAACTCGGCCCCGAACTCCTCGCATGAGGCGCCTACCTAGTAGGCCCAGGCCCAGTCATCAGTAAAGTTTCCGCCCTGGCGCAGGTCCCACTCATCGGACCATCCCTTCTTCGAATCCTGCAAGGCCGCCTTCAGCATGGTACGGTAGAGGGGAGGGGAAGTCTCCAGCAGCAATGGCTTCCCGTCGATGTCGTTCACATGGTTGTAGATACAGTCAGCGGTAATGGGTGTGAAGTCCTCCCACGCGTGACCATCGGCCGCCCTGAACCATTGGTGCTAGCACGGTGTGCTCCTGAACCAGCAAGCTGGTTCATCCCTACTCGCCTCAGGGATGAAGACGTCATCCCTCAGCCCGAAGCCGTACAACGGCAGTTTCTTGCACTGCGGATAATCTTTCTGACCCTCCGAGAGCAGATCCATCAAAGAAGTGTGGTCTGAGTGGCTCCGGATCATCTCCCCCAAGCCTGGACGGTTGGCCATCTCATCTCGACGAGCAGCATCTGCAAGGACCCCCAAGACAGCTTCTTGATGGGCCATTTTAACTCTGGCCCACATAAAAGGATTCTTTCAGATGGATCGCGAAGCTCGACCGCGAAGCTCGACCGCGAAGCCGGATCGCGAAGATCGGTCGCGAGACCAAGCCGCGAAGTCTGGCCAAGGCCGACAAACAGAGGTTCTCTTGGCGCGGACGCAGAGTCGGAGACCCGCGGTTCGCCGCGAAGCTCGATTCGCGAAGGGCTGTCGCGGAGTACGCAGAGCTTCGCGAAGTCGAGAGCACAAAAAGACAAGGAAGGCATGTGAAGACAAAAGAGGGCGGACCCCCTATTTATAGGCGGCGACCCCGGAGCATCGCAGCGCGCCTCCCCGCGCGAAGCAGCGCGGCGCGTCCGGATCAGCGGCCCCGGCGAGCATCGAGGGGCCCCTTCGCGATGCTGCATCACGAACCACCGACAATTTTGGCGATTTTCCCTCAGACTTTGACCTTTCTCCCTCCGCGGCTCCAAGTCTGAGGGGGGCATTTGTTGGCGCCAAAAATACGGCCTGAAAGAAAGGAAGGAAAAATACAGTTGGCGCGCTGCCTCGCGAAGCACCGCCGCGAAGCACCGCCGCGAAGCACCCACGCGAAGCGCCCCGACCATTGCGGCCCCGCGAAGCTCCTGAGGCGGTAATGCTCCGCGAACCCATTTGACGTTCGCGAGCCGCTGCGAAGCACCAGAGGCGGTAATCCTCCACGAACCCATTTGACGTTCGCAAGCCGCCGCGAAGCACCAGAGGCGGTAATCCTCCGCGAACCCATTTGACGTTCGCGAGCCGCCGCGAAGCTCCGGGGGCGGTAATGCTCCTCGGACGACGTTGACGTTCGCGAGCGCGCTGCGAAGCACCGGAGGCGGCGCGCGAGCCCTGCTTCGCGGCGCCCCTTCCCTATAAATACTGGACTCCCCCTGAGTCCCAGGGACGTACAATCCGACCTTTCGGCTTCTCCTCTCCTGAATCGTGAAGCACTCTTTGCCCCGGGAATCATGAGCTCCTCGAGGTATTTCTACTTCGTGAGACGACTCTGCTTTGTCTCGTTTTGAGCCCCTCTTCCGAGAGGGATGCCCTTCGCGAAGCTCAAGGGATTTCGCGAAGGAAGGGGATTTCCAAGGGAACCCGGGCAGCCGCGGAGCATTTATGCTTCGCGAAACACCCAACCCATGCTAGTGATCCCTATTCCAAGGCAGGATCACTATACATCGTGAAGCACACTGCTTCGCAGGACCCTGCTTCGCGAGGCACCCCTTCCTCGCGAGGCAGTGCTCCGTGAACACTGTTCCACTTCACGAAGCACCTTCCACTCACACCTATGCCCCATGCTAAGGCCAAGGCACTCCACTTCTCAAAGCACACTCCTCTTCTTAGCGATTCCTCTTCCCGTGCGACCCTCCAGGTTTGCACGATGTGATTTCAAAGTCCCATGGACAATACCACCCATAGCATTGCTCCGCCTAATGCTTCTTCGCATAGGCATGCTAACGGATATTGCTTCTTCGCATAGCCACGCTAATGTGGACCCCTCGATGGTTCGTTCCACGACCCCCCTTAACCATGGCCTTACCGGTACCTTCCCTTCCCCAAGGACCAGAGGGTACCGGTTATGTAAGTCCTAGGGGTGTGGAGTGAACCCACCTCGTCTGAGCTGCAGGACGTTAAACTGCCAAGCACCACATCCTCAACACATGACGTTAAACTGTGATCCGACCTCGTGCCCCTCGCGAAGGGTCCCCCCAGCTCGAACATTTTTTACACCACTCGTCTCCACGGGAATGGAACTCTTCCTCACATGGAATGAGATCCTCCTTGTCGGAGTGGCGTATGTTCGTAAGAGAAGGACGACCCTAGCCCCCGCAACGGATGGATGCACCTTTGCATCTGTGTACTTCCCCACGACCAAGGTCAGTGGAGGGCGTGATAGGGAACGAGGCACCCCCCTATGGGCCTCCATCCTGGAGTAAGTCCCAACACCATGGGCCGCTCAACGCGTAAGCCCCTCTTCGCTTCTCACGGACGTACCCTTCACAACGTGATCGTCAGGTCCTTGCAATGTAACACCCCAAGCTTCCACGGTACGTTTCCCTTCAAATAATGCGATAGCGTATGTTGTACGCAACCTCGAGTTCTAACACACACCACAACTAATTAAACTAGCCGTTGTGAATAGTAATACCTACTTTTTGAAATCATATATATTTTATATTTCAAAATGGACTTCATTTTTGGATTCGGAATATTGAAATTAGCCTAGGGTGAAATTTTGGTACTTTTCGGATAACTTTTATATTTTGATGAATAGTGAAAATTACTAAATTTTAATTAAAAACAACTTTTTTAATCAAAATAATTAATATTGATAAATTATGAATTTGAGTGGTTTTAAAGTATATTTATAATATATTTTTACCATTTAATATAATTTTTGTCATTGGACATAATTTTACAATTAAACCGAACATAAACAAGTGTCAATCTTTTGATAGTTATTATCTCTTAAAAACACGCTTTTTGTTTTGACAGCGGGAATTAATTTTAAATTAATTTCTGCCACTTCTGTGTTTTAAATTTAGGAAAATGGATTCCATATTTGGAATCAGGATGTTCAAATTGTGTAAATAGGTAACTTTTATTTTTAGACATTTTGAATAATTACTGCGGTAAATATTTTATTTACCATGGTTAAGGGTAAATCCGGTAAATAAGGGTTAAAAAATAATATTATAATAATACTAAATTACCCTAAAACGTGTCCTAGCCCTATTGTTTGATACATGGTCGACCATGGGCATCTTTGGGTCTATTTTGGGACCCCATGGATCCACTTGTAAGTGATAATGACACTTTATATTAATTAAGTTAAAATGAATACAAAAATGACACAAGCATATATCTTTTAGAAAAACAATTGTTACATAGGGTTATATATGTTGGATTTTAGATTATAAATATTCATTAGAAAGATAAAAAGATTTCATACATAATGATATTTTATTTATAATTTTTAGACATTAAATATTATATTTTATTTATGACACAATGATGATGCAGTAATTACTATAATAGTGAAAAATTAAAATAATTGATATTATAAATGCCCAAATAAATATAATATGAAACTTTTAATGAATTAAACTAATTTTCTAGGATAATATGATATATTAGGATTGATTTAATTGACTTTGTTTGAAGTAATCAATCTGTTATGAGTTTCACAAAAATCAACTATTGAATAGTGTCAAAATTGACATAAAAGAGTTCTTAAAACAAATATTATATTATTAATTGATATTAAATTCCTAAAAATCTAAGGTTCGGCCAAAAGACTTATATCATGATAGTTTCATCATTAATGGACCACTTGGGGGTCTCTTGGATGTATGTAGTAAGTTTATTAACCATATTATATAAAAATACAAAGAGACATTATAAAAGTGAAACTAATTAACTTAAAGTTAATACTTAAAGATAAGGTTAATATAAGTACCCAAACCTGTCTAAATTCTATTGGTTGAGTTGTTTTCGACCCATCCCCACCCTAACCTTTGAATAGTCAACTTTGGAGCCATTGGAAACCGAATATTAATTTATTATAAACTAATATTTCTAGCTTTTCCAAAGGTGCCCCTCACCCCTCTTATAAAAGGGCACTCCTCCTTCCCATTTATTCACACCTTCAAAGCCTTTTGGTTCAGCCAAACTCTACCCAAATACTCTCCCAACATCCCTAATTACAACCTAGAGGCCTTAGTTTGATCAGAAAGCCAACCTAAGGAGCCCTTTTGATCAAATCAAAAGGAAGAACCTGAAGAATAGGTAATGATTTCACCACCCTTTTCTAAGTTCATTTCTTCTTCCACTTCTTCTTCCTTTGTTGTTACCATTCTAAAATAATAAATCCAGTATCATATATATACTGTGATGTTATTATAAATATGGTACAACCATATTCAGTATTCTATCCACCCTTTGAATAACATGTCACCATACGTGCGTACGTACGGCTTACCGTCTCCACGTCGTGGTGTAATTGTTATTAAATATAATATTATTTGGATGGGTATAATAATGATGTGTAACTCATGTAAATAATAAATATAACATGTTAAGGATTCTGTATATATGATATACCATCCATTATATATTATTTTAATATCAAAAGAATGATATTGTCGTTCGTGCGTACGTACGGACTACCGTCTCCACGAACGCGATGAGATTCATTCTCCATCGTATCCATTCAAGTATAATTATCATTTGATGATTTAAAAAATGATGTTTAAGGACTTGATATCATTCTGGATATGAATAATATAAAACCTATCCTTTACAAACATGTCTTACGTAACAAAACATATAAAATAAAACAAGTAAGTTAACACCCGAAACAACGATAATACTAAGATATTATTATCAAATCAATATTAAAAGATCATATATGATATCATATTAATGTATATGATTATTGCATAATTTAATAACAATTATTTCACCATTATACAGGAGGTTAACCTACCCCAACCAAGGAAAAGTACAAGGTAAGGATTTATTTCGCAATCTCTTCATTATCCGAGATTGTTTATACATAATGGGACCTTGTTATCATCCACGTCCATGTTTCTTAAAAATGTATTTCAAAACATTTCTAATATTTAAAAGAATATGGGTTAAAGTCATTTATACCCTTGTTTGACTTTTTATAAGAGGTTTATAAGGGAATCTTTCCGTCGTTTTCCAAACAAGGTGCTTTTTAACCTTTTCGACAAAATTAAGAAAAGAATGTTTTTTTTAACTTATACGGCGGGTGCGGTTATTTTCCGCCGTTATAAAATCGTCAAAGCTTCCCTTACAAGCTTATAAGAACATTTTCAAGAAAATGTTTTATTTTATATGGCTCCTAAATGATTTCAAAAATAGAAAGAGATATTTCTCTAAAAAGTGTTTTGATTTCATCTATGTCAACATCCTTTGACGGATTTTACGCTTATTTGAAGTTGATTTATTATGATACAAAACTTCCATATTGTATTGAAAGTTTTGTGATATGTTTGACTGTGGATGTGCCATTTATATAGCATTCATGGTTTATGAGTAAAGTATTGACATTTTGTATGCTAGTTCCAATAAGAATGTTTATGTTATATTTCAACCTTTACTTCATATGAATGTGTTGGACAAGTATGTCCCAGGTTGGGGACTGGTTAAAGTAAGCCCTCCAGGTTGGGGACTGGTAAAAGTAAGCCCTCTAGGTTAGGGACTGGTAAAAGTAAGCCCTCCGGTTTGGTCTCCGGTTATTAGAAGGACTCCGGTTTGGTGTCCGGTTATTAGAGGCACTTCGGGTTGGTGTCCGGTTATTAGAGGCACTCCGGGTTGGGTTCCGGTTACAGTTAGCCCCGAGGTCTTGGGATGAGGCCTTGACTGCTGAAAATTAAATTTTTATTATGCAAACACTTTTAAGGAAAAAGTGAGAAACCAAACATGACTTCATTACCACACAACTACATCAGACCTCCACATCACCGCCTCACCATGTCATCACTTCATCACATACAAAAAACAAAATCAAGGCCAAGAAACCATGAACCAAGGCACAAACATCAGACAAGCAGACCAATCCTCAGAGCCAGCCTCCTCAAACGTCCACCGGTGCAACCATTGACACCAGCCCAAATCCTCCCATCAGCAAACTCCAGACGGAGTTCGCCCAACCAACCAGCAACGTGAGATGAACCTGAATCCATCCACAAAAGGAAGTTGAAGAAACCAGAATGAAGATCAGGCTGCCCTGATGCCGCACCCTGCTCCGCATACAACTCGGTCGTTCCTCCTTCACCCTTAACCACAGAAACTCATTCATCTTCAACCAATTATCACGATCACCCAGCATTTCCCGTGATCAAATCATACACCGTTGTTGAAACTTACCAATGCCACTTTGAAGAAAACGTTGTTGCAAAGACTCTGGCCACACACTGCCAAGCCAGAGCACAGAACCCATCGCCGCCCACCAAACCGAACGCAGAAACCACAACAAACCTCCCAGAAAGCGCTTCCACGGCACAGAACACCGGGGTAGAAAACCAAAACCGCACCAGATCTGGATGAAGCGCAGATCTGGAACCACCGCTCGGGAATGTCGTTGGCAGATCCGAGCCGGGATCCTCCCCAACTGACGCCAGCAGAACCGTCACCGTCGCAGAGCGTCGAAGCCGACCCAACCCGAGACAAAACCAGAGCGAAGCCGCCTGAGAGCGCCGAAGCACGAAGCCAACCGCGAGGCCACCGCTGAGAGACGCCGACGTCCGAAACCGACCACCGGAAGCCGAATCCGCCGACGAGAAGGCCGAGGCCGACGCGAAGAACCCGACACCCGAAGTCAACCACAGAAATCTGAAGCGGCCGCAGAGAGAACAACGCCTGAAGTCGACCGAGACTGAGACCGAGAGGGGTAGAAGGCCACCACACGCCGGATCTCACCGAGAAGCACACCAAGGAGATGAATCGCAGCCTACCCTGTGCCGAAATGAAGAAGGCGGCGACGGGAAAGGGGGAGAAGGCCAACATTATGAAAGTGGTTATTGATTTTTTCATGTGATTATTCGATTAGTAGAATATCCATGTGAATAAGTAAATGGCATTATTTCATTTTACTTTTGCCATACTATGTTGAAGTTCAAGTTTAAAAGGCTTTTGTTTTAGTAATTCATTGCCTTAAATGTTTATGCTTATTTTTGAATGTTCTGCTATATTGTTATCCTTACTGGGCATTTGAGCTCACCCCTTTTCTATGTTTTATTTTTCCCAGGATGTGAAGATGTAAGTTATGAATGACCTGCAGGGATATTATGAGGGGATTATAGTGTGGACTGTGGAAACATTATGTTGTTGTAGTAGTTTTTCATTTTATGATGTAATGTAAAACTTATGAATATATCTAGTGTTTCCAAGGCTACTAAACCAATCGGTCTTTCGAGATTTGATCTTTCTTGTGATCATGACAATGTTATGTAATAATGCACCGACTCTGGGTAACTGGGGTCGGGGCGTTACAGTTGGTATCAGAGGAAGTTTAGTACAAACCTTGTAAGCTAGATTTAGATAAACTCTGATTAAAGCACGTAGACCTAAGATGAACTTTGAGGATTAGTATAGAAGAACTTCCTAGAATTTTGGTATTATAGAGATTTTGTGAGTTTTTCGAGCAATACATCCCTGTCTGGATATGAGCAGGTAGAGGCGGCTCTGGCACAGATGTACCTAGGGGTAAAACCCGAAAACACCGCTTTGAGCTAGACTCGAACGGGAACTGGTGCACGACAACGGGCCTTGCTGCACTCTTGGTTACGACACTCCCGGGGGATATGCTTAGGATAACTCTCATTTTCTTTACAAATCATTTTGAAGGGATTATGAGTATATACTTCCTCAAAGAAAACATTTTTATGATTATGGATTATATCCATAAATAGTTCAATTTATGTTAAGTGTTTTATAAGTATGGGATTATGTATTTTGATTCATAAACTGATCTAGTTTATGCCATTGTTTAGAAATGGCACCTAGTGGAAGAAATGGAAACCGTATCAATACACGCACTCCATGTAGGGATTGCCCTCCTGCTCAAGATAATTATAGTGGGGCTGGTGATGCAACTGGTGCCGATCAGCTAATCACCATACTGGGACAACTTACTCAGGTTATGAATAATAACCTTACCCGTATGGAGCACCCTGATCCGCAGCGTGGAGGATCAATGTTAGATCGATTCATGAGGCAACAACCACCAACGTTCAATGGGAATACAAATCCCTTAGTAGATGAGCAATGGATATTTTCCCTAGAGAAAATATTTCAGGCTTTGGGGAGTAGTGAAAGGGAAAAAGTTATCATGGCAGTTTACCGCCTCACTGGAGATACTGATCAATAGTGGTCATTGATTCAAAACATGAAGGAAGATTATGAAATATCAAATATGGAGTGGAGGGAGTTCAAAGATCTGTTTTTAGAAAAATACTTTCCTCGCGACCATCGAGCAGATATGGAAAGGCAATTTCTGAGTCTGAGACAAAAGGAGGATGAGAATGTCACAAAGTATGAGGCTAACTTTACAAGGTTAGCAAGGTACGCTGGTGATTATATACGTAACCAAAGAAGTAAGATTGATCGTTTCTTTGATGGGTTAAAACCATTTCTTCGTCGAGCATTAGTCTCACAATCCTTTTCGTCATACGAGGACATTGTCTCATGTGCTATCAAGACCGAAAAGGAATTCTCTAAGTCTTATGACTTTAAAGAAAAGCAAGAGAAGAAGATACCTGCTGATCAATCTGGGAATGGAAATAAGGGGAAGAAGGGAAAGGTTGAATATCCATCTTGTGGTAAATGCGGGAAGAAACATCCTGGTACTTGCTTGAAGGGAATGGGAGTCTGTTACAAGTGTGGTGAAAAAGGCCACCAAGCTCGTGATTGCAAGGGGAAGAAGGAAGCTACCAACGTTCAGTGCTACAATTGCAAGGAGATGGGACATTATGCAAATGCATGTCCTAAGCGTCAGGAGAACTTACCTCAGAAAAGGCCAAGGGATCAAGGCCAGGCTTATGTTATCCTACTGCTGAGGTAGAAGCTCCGAAAGACGTGGTGGCCGGTAATTTAATGGTTTCCTCAAGTTTAGAAAATGCATTATTTGATTCTGGATCATCGCATTGTTTCATATCTTCCCAGTTTGCTAACAAAATTAGATATTTCCAATTTGATTTAATAAGGGAGTTTTCATTTAAAACTCCTAAGGGAAGTATCATTGCAACAAAGTTTTGTGAATCATTCCTCATTAGAGCACATAAATTTTCTTTATCTGCTGATCTCATCGTCATACCTATGATTGAGTTTGATATAATCCTCGGTATGGACTGGATTTCGGACTATGATGCGAAGATTTATTGTAAGAAGAAATAGGTAACGATTCTTGATGATAATGATAAGGAACACCTTATTTTTAGAGCAGAATCGTCACCACTTAATTCTTATTTAGATCCACCCCCAGTATCTCAACTTAATTCGATTATTGGGGAGGAAGAGAATGAAATAACTGTCGGTGAGGAAAGGAATGTTCAAATAGATGATGTACCTGTTGTGAAATAATTTGTAGATGTATTTCCGGAAGATTTACCTGGACATCCTCCAGAACGAGAAGTTGATTTTTCTATTGATTTTATTCCTGGATCAAGGCCTATATCGAAGACCCCTTATAGAATGGCCACTGTAGAATTAGTCGAACTAAAGAAACAACTAGAGGAATTGAGTAATAAGGGATTTATTCTCCCAAGTGTTTCTCCATGGGGAGCCCCTGTTCTTTTTGTTAAAAAGAAAGATGGATCTATGAGGTTATGTATCGACTACATAGAGATCAATGCTATAACGATAAAGAACAAGTATCCCCTACCTCATATTGATGATTTATTTGACCAACTGCATGGAGCTCAATACTTTTCAAAGATTGACCTTCGATCTGGATACCATCAGTTGTGTGTGAAGAAGGAAGACATTCCGAAGACAGCATTTCGAACCAGGTACGAGCATTACGAGTTTACCGTAATGCCGTTTGGATTGACTAATGCACCCTCTGTATTCATGGATCTAATGAATGGAGTTTTCAAGGAGTATCTCGATGAATTTGTGGTGGTATTTATTGATGATATCTTGGTATACTCCAAAACCTACGAAGATCATGAAAATCACTTGCGCATTATCTTGAAGACTCTGAGGAGGCATGAATTATTTGGGAAGTTTAGCAAGTGTGAATTCTGGCTTCAGGAGATTTCTTTTCTTGGCCATATTGTCTCTAAAGATGGAATCTCTGTTGATCCTTCTAAGACCAAGGCAATCCAAGAATGGACAGCACCTACGAGTATAACTGAGGTATGTAGTTTTATTGGTTTGGCAGGTTATTATCAACGTTTCGTCCAGAACTTTGCCCGGTTGGCTAACCCATTAACGAAGCTCACACGTAAAGGGGTTAAATTTGTTTGGACAAAAGAGTGTGAAGAATGTTTCGAAGAACTGAAGAGAAGATTAGTCAATGCTCCTATATTGACTCTACCATCGGGGAATGATGCGTTCGTTATTTATAGTGATGCATCAAAGAAAGGACTTGGTTGTGTCCTTATGCAGAATGATAGAGTTATTGCCTATGCATCACGACAGTTGAAAATTCATGAACAAAACTATCCTACTCATGATCTTGAGTTAGCAGCTATGATCTTTTCTTTGAAGATATGGAGTCACTACCTCTATGGTGAAAAATGTGAGATTTATACTGATCACAAGAGTTTGAAGTATATTTTCTCACAAAAAGAACTCAACATGAGGCAAAGGAGATGGCTTGAATTACTCAAGGATTATGATTGTACGATACACTACCACCCGGGGAAGGCAAACAAGGTGGCAGATGCTTTGAGTAGAAAAGACCATGGAGTTTTGAACAATATGAGAATTGAAAGGGATCCAATTTTCATGGATCTAGTGAAGATGGACATGGGAATAACCAGGGAAGGTGAAACATCAATGCTTTTTCAAATGGTTACCAAACCATCTTTACTAGAAAGGATTAAGAGTTCTCAGACCGATGATGAAGAGTTCCAAAAGAAGATTAAAGCTGTGAATGATGGGAGATTGAGAGACTTTGTGTATGAAGATGGAATTTTGAAATTCGGGAAGAGACTTTGTGTTCCCGATTTACCTGATCTAAAAAGGGAATTGCTGGATGATGCTCATAGTTCCAATTTCTCTATACACCCTGGGAGCACCAAAATGTATAGGGATTTGAAGGAACATTTTTGGTGGGACAACATGAAGAGGGAGATTGCTGATTTTGTGTCAAGATGTATGGTTTGTCAACAAGTGAAAGCTGGAAGGCAACAGCCTGGAGGAGTCATGCAACCTCTTCCCATACCGGAGTGGAAATGGGACAATATTACGATGGACTTTGTCATGGGGCTACCAAAGACTCCTAGAAGGAATGATCCAATATGGGTGATTGTTGATCGTCTTACCAAGTCAGCACATTTTCTTGCTATAAGAGAAGATCTACCCCAAGAACGTCTAGCAAGACTATATATTAATAAAGTTGTGAGACTTCATGGAGTACCCCTATCGATTGTTTCTGATCGTGATCCCCGTTTTACTTCAAGATTCTGGAAAAGTCTTCAGAAATCCCTGGATACTGAACTACATTTGAGCACTGCTTACCACCCTCAGACAGACGGACAATCAGAACGGACTATTCAAACCTTAGAAGACATGTTGAGATCTTGCTCACTTGACTTTCAGGGTATGTGGGATCAATATTTACCTCTGGTAGAATTTTCCTATAACAATAGCTTCCATTCGAGTATTCAGATGGCACCATATGAAGCGTTATACGGAAAGAGATGTCGTACACCAACTTGTTGGGATGACGTTGGTGAAAGAAAACTTGTAGGCCCAGAACTGGTGGAGGAAACGGTGGAAAAGGTGAAAGTAATCCAAAATCACATCAAAGCAGCTCAAAGTAGGCAGAAGAGCTATGCCGATAATCGAAGGAAGGATTTGGAATTTCAAGTCGGTGATCATGTTTTTCTGAAGGTATCTCCGTGGAAGGGAGTCATACGTTTTGGTAAGAAAGGTAAATTGATTCCTAGGTACATCGGACCTTTAGAAATTCTAGAACGAATTGGGGTTGTAGCTTACCGATTGGCAATGCCGCCAAGTCTCTCCAAAGTTCACGATGTGTTCCACGTATCTCTGTTGAGGAAATACATGCCTGACCCAACGCATGTACTCACCTATGAGGAATTAGAACTGGAACCCGATCTGTCTTATTGCGAAGAGCCCATCAAGATTCTTGATAAGAGAGAACAAGTGCTGAGAAACCGGACGACGCGTCTGGTAAAAGTTCTGTGGAGAAACCATAAGATGGAAGAGGCAACGTGGGAACCCGAGGAACTTATGATGAAGAACCACCCGAGTCTTTTTATGCAGTAATACCCTAGAAATTGCGAGGACGCAATTATTTGAAGGAGGGGAGAATGTAACACCTCAAGCTTCCACGGTACGTTTCCCTTCGAATAATGTGATAGCGTGTGTTGTACGCAACCTCGAGTTCTAACACACACCACAACTAATTAAACTAGCCGTTGTGAATAGTAATACCTACTTTTTGAAATCATATATATTTTATATTTCAAAATGGACTTCATTTTTGGATTCGGAATATTGAAATTATCCTAGGGTGAAATTTTGGTACTTTTCGGATAACTTTTATATTTTGATGAATAGTGAAAATTACAAAATTTTAATTAAAAACAACTTTTTTAATCAAAATAATTAATATTGATAAATTATGAATTTGAGTGGTTTTAAAGTATATTTATAATATATTTTTACCATTTAATATAATTTTTGTCATTGGACATAATTTTACAATTAAACCGAACATAAACAAGTGTCAATCTTTTGATAGTTATTATCTCTTAAAAACACGCTTTTTGTTTTGACAGCGGGAATTAATTTTAAATTAATTTCTGCCACTTCTGTGTTTTGAATTTAGGAAAATGGATTCCATATTTGGAATCAGGATTTTCAAATTGTGTAAATAGGTAACTTTTATTTTTAGACATTTTGAATAATTATTGCGGTAAATATTTTATTTACCATGGTTAAGGGTAAATCCGGTAAATAAGGGTTAAAAAATAATATTATAATAATACTAAATTACCCTAAAACGTGTCTTAGCCCTATTGGTTGATACATGGTCGACCATGGGAATCTTTGGGTCTATTTTGGGACCCCATGGATCCACTTGTAAGTGATAATGACACTTTATATTAATTAAGTTAAAATGAATACAAAAATGACACAAGCATATATCTTTTAGCAAAACAATTGTTACATAGGGTTATATATGTTGTCTTTTAGATTATAAATATTCATTAGAAAGATAAAAAGATTTCCTACATAATGATATTTTATTTATAATTTTTAGACATTAAATATTATATTTTATTTATGACACAATGATGATGTAGTAATTACTATAATAGTGAAAAATTAAAATAATTGATATTATAAATGCCCAAATAAATATAATATGAAACTTTTAATGAATTAAACTAATTTTCTAGGATAATATGATATATTAGGATTGATTTAATTGACTTTTTTAGAAGTAATCAATCTGTTATGAGTTTCACAAAAATCAACTATTGAATAGTGTCAAAATTGACATAAAAGAGTTCTTAAAACAAATATTATATTATTAATTGATATTAAATTCATAAAAATCTAAGGTTCGGCCAAAAGACTTATATCATGATAGGTTCATCATTAATGGACCACTTGGGGGTCGCTTGGATGTATGTAGTAAGTTTATTAACCATATTATATAAAAATACAAAGAGACATTGTAAAAGTGAAACTAATTAACTTAAATTTAATACTTAAAGATAAGGTTAATATAAGTACCCAAACCTGTCTAAATTCTATTGGTTGAGTTGTTTTCGACCCATCCCCACCCTAACCTTTTAATAGTCAACTTTGGATCCATTGGAAACTGAATATGAATTTATTATAAACTAATATTTCTAGCTTTTCCAAAGGTGCCCCTCACCCCTCTTATAAAAGGGCACTCCTCCTTCCCATTTCTTCACACCTTCAAAGCCTTTTGGTTCGGCCAAACTCTGCCCAAATACTCTCCCAAAATCCCTAATTACAACATAGAGGCCTTAGTTTGATCAGAAAGCCAACCTAAGGAGCCCTTTTGATCAAATCAAAAGGAAGAACCCGAAGAACAGGTAATGATTTCACCACCCTTTTCTAAGTTCATTTCTTCTTCCACTTATTCTTCCTTTGTTGTTACCATTCTAAAATAATAAATCCAGTATCATATATATACTGTGATGTTATTATAAATATGGTACAACCATATTCAGTATTCTATCCACCCTTTGAATAACATGTCACCATACGTGCGTACGTACGGCTTACCGTCTCCACGCCGTGGTGTAATTGTTATTCAATATAATATTATTTGGATGGGTATAATAATGATGTGTAACTCATGTAAATAATAAATATAACATGTTAAGGATTCTGTATATATGATATACCATCCATTATATATTATTTTAATATCAAAAGAATGATATTGTCGCTCGTGCGTACGTACGGACTACCGTCTCCACGAACGCGATGAGATTCATTCTCCATCGTATCCATTCAAGTATAATTATCATTTGATGATTTAAAAAATGATGTTTAAGGACTTGATATCATTCTGGATATGAATAATATAAAACCTATCCTTTACAAACATGTCTTACGTAACAAAACATATAAAAGAAAACAAGTAAGTTAACACCCGAAACAACGATAATACTAAGATATTATTATCAAATCAATATTAAAAGATCATATATGATATCATATTAATGTATATGATTATTGCATAATTTAATAACAATTATTTCACCATTATACAGGAGGTTAACCTACCCCAACCAAGGAAAAGTACAAGGTAAGGATTTATTTCACAATCTCTTCATTATCCGAGATTATTTATACATAATGGGACCTTGTTATCATCCACGTCCATGTTTCTTCAAAATGTATTTCAAAACATTTCTAATATTTAAAAGAATATGGGTTAAAGTCATTTATACCCTTGTTTGACTTTTTATAAGAGGTTTATAAGGGAATCTTTCCGTCGTTTTCCAAACAAGGTGCTTTTTAAACTTTTCGACAGAATTAAGATAAGAATGTTTTTTTTTAACTTATACGGCGGGTGCGGTTATTTTCCGCCGTTATAAAATCTTCAAAGCTTCCCTTACAATCTTATAAGAACATTTTCAAGAAAATTTTTTATTTTATATGGCTCTTAAATGATTTCAAAAATAGAAAGAGATATTTCTCTAAAAAGTGTTTTGATTTCATCTATGTCAACATCCTTTGACGGATTTTACGCTTATTTGAAGTTGATTTATTATGATACAAAACTTCCATATTGTATTGAAAGTTTTTTGATGTGTTTGACTGTGGATGTGCCATTTATATAGCATTCATGGTTTATGAGTAAAGTATTGACATTTCGTATGCTAGTTCCAATAAGAATGTTTATGTTATATTTCAACCTTTACTTCATATGAATGTGTTGGACAAGTATGTCCCAGGTTGGGGACTGGTTAAAGTAAGCCCTCCAGGTTGGGGACTGGTAAAAGTAAGCCCTCCAGGTTAGGGACTGGTAAAATTAAACCCTCCGGTTTGGTCTCCGGTTATTAGAAGGACTCCGGGTTGGTGTCCGGTTATTAGAGGCACTCCGGGTTGGTGTCCGGTTATTAGAGGCACTCCGGGTTGGGTTCCGGTTACAGTTAGCCCCAAGGTCTTGGGATGAGGCCTTGACAAAGAAATTAAAGTTCAACATTATGCATTCCAACATTATAAAAGTGGTTATTTATTTTTGCATGTGATTATTCGATTAGTAGAATATCCATGTGAATAAGTAAATGGCATTATTTCATTTTACTTTTGCCATACTATGTTGAAGTTCAAGTTTAAAAGGCTTTTGTTTTAGTAATTCATTGCCTTAAATGTTTATGCTTATTTTTGAATGTTCCGCTATATTGTTATCCTTACTGAGCATTTGAGCTCACCCCTTTTCTATGTTTTATTTTTCCCAGGATGTGAAGATGTAAGTTATGAATGACCTGCAGGGATATTATGAGGGGATTATAGTGTGGACTGTGGAAACATTATGTTGTTGTAGTAGTTTTTCATTTTATGATGTAATGTAAAACTTATGAATATATCTAGTGTTTCCAAGGCTACTAAACCAATTGGTCTTTCGAGATTTGATCTTTCTTGTGATCATGCCAATGTTATGTAATAATGCACCAACTCTGGGTAACTGGGGTCAGGGCGTTACATGCAACCTCTTGTTTCTCACACCGAGCATGAATCACGTGGGCTTAGAGTGAGCACCGACCCTGACCCCGAATATTCTCTTGAACTACGAGGTCTTTGATCCATGTCAAGGCATGGTATGTAGGAAGCCTCTATGAGGTTCAAGCCCACCCATCTTTCATGTCGGGTTTCACCCCCGTCCAGCACGACGTTAAACTGCACTCTAGTCCAGTGGTAAGCCATTGCGACCCACCCGTCTTTCACGTCGAGTTTCACCCCCATCCAGCACGACGTTAAACTGCACTCCGATCCAGTGGTAAGACATTGCAACCCACCCGTCTTTCACATCAGGTTTCACCCCCGTCCAGCACGACGTTAAACTGCACTCTGATCCAGTGGTAAGCCATTGCGACCCACCCGTCTTTCACGTCGGGTTTCACCCCCGTCCAGCACGACGTTAAACTACACTCTGGTCCAGTGGTAAGCCATTGCGACCCAACCCATCTTTTGAACTACGAGGTCTTTGATCCATGTCAAGTCTTGGTACGTAGGAAGCCTTCACGAGGTTCAAGCCCACCAATAGTGGACCCTCGGGTCTACTTTCACGTCGGTTCACCGACAAACCCATCCTTTGAACTACGAGGTCTTTGATCCATGTCAAGGCATGGTACGTAGGAAGCCTCCACGAGGTTCAAGCCCACCCATCATCCATTCACGTCAGGTCCCATTCTGGTCCAGTGGTAATCCATTGCGACCCATCCCATTTTAACTACGAGGTCTTTGATCCATGTCAAGGCATGGTACGTAGGAAGCCTCTATGAGGTTCAATCCCACCCGTCATCTCACGTCGGGTCTCACCCCGGTCCAGCATGACATTAAACTGCATTCTTGTCTAGTGGTAAGCCGCTGCGACCCATTCCCACCTGAACTATGAGGTCTTTGATCCATGTCAAGGCATGGTACGTAGGAAGCCTCCATGAGGTTCAAGCCACATTGCTCGGTCGTTCATTTCACGTCGAGTTTCGCCCTCGTCCAGCATGACGTTAAACTGTATACCCCCCTTGTCCTGCATGACATTAAACTGCACACCCATTCCCACCTGAACTATGAGGTCTTTGATCCATGTCAAGGAATGGTACGTAGGAAGCCTTCCAGAGGTTCAAGCCCACCACTCATTGGACCAAGGTCCACTTTCACGTCGGTTCGCCGACAAAGCCCCATTTGAACTATGAGGTCTTTGATCCATGTCAAGGAATGGTACGTAGGAAGCCTTCCAGAGGTTCAATCCCACCACTCATTGGACCAAGGTCCACTTTCATGTCGGTTCACTGACAAAGCCCCATCTGAACTACGAGGAATTTGATCCATGTCAAGGCATGGTACGTAGGAAACCTTCACGAGGTTCAAGCCCACCACTAGTGGACCCACGGGTCTACTCTCACGTCGGTACTCTGACGATGCTCATCGGGCCAAGGTCCACCTTCACGTCAGTTCATCGACGTCATCCCGAACTACGCGGACTTTGATTCCCTGCCACGGGGATACGTAGGAAGCCTCGTCAAGGCTCAAGCCCAACTTCACTGTCGCCCCTGCGATGGTCTCACTTCACTCTCCTTCTACTCCATTCATCAACCTACCACCCGTTCCGATTCTCTCCCGGACCGTCTTATCCTGGTGAGACCATGTCGGTACGCTCTTCTTCACAATCGCCCATGGGCTGGCCCCGGTATCGATATCCCTTCAAGGAGGATCCCTCAATCCGATCTATCCTAGCTAATGCTCTGGTTGGGTTGATCCGTCTCCGCTGGACGTTAAACTTGCAGCATACCCTGTGTTGAGCACGGGAAGCTGAGGAAAACCTCAGATATGTGTCTACGACATATAATTCCCCGCACTCGATGTGGGATGCCTCGGGCTTCCACGCCCTCGAGAAGCCTTGTGGTCAAGGATAACAGACAGACATGCCAGGTACCCCAGCATCCAGACACGCTACTGATGCCTCAATGTGACTACTCCCCTGACTGAAGGTTGCTGCCCTGACTGGACCCTTTGGAATGTCCCGACAGAAGCAGTGTAATTAACCGGCGTCCATGGAAACATGGCACTGGTAAGAGTTTCACGAACTACGTATTAAATCTATAAGGGAGACCCGGACTAGGTGACGAGTTCTGAGGAGGAATCCACAGGAGGAATAACCGACATCCCATCATCCCGTTTCGATCAAGGAGCATACTTCCCTGAATAAGGAGCGAATGCCGCCCGCCTTTGGAAAGCGGGAATGTGGGGCAACAGAAGCGCCGCGCGTCCTCCCCCACAGACGGACGGGCGCGCGCCCCGGTGAAAGCGTCGGAAACAGTTGTGAAGATTGAAATGGGAGAAACTATGTTGTGGTACATGTCATGGTTGGAAGAGTGTGGTGTTTTTATGTTCTATTTCAGGTGGTTTTTTGTTCTATTATAAGTGTTGTTTGGATGTGTGTTTGCAGGTGTATGCAATGGAGGGGATGGGTGGCTGTTGTGCAGTCAGCTGTTCTGATTTCTGGAAATATACTATACCAATGGTTTTAAACCATTGGAAAAGTGTATTTTGAGAATTGTTTTACCAACGATTTGTTCAACCGTTGGTAAAACACTATACCAACGGTTTTGAACCGTTGGTAATTGTATTCCCAGAATATTTGTACCAACGATTTTAAAGAACCATTGGTAATAATATATACCAACGGTTTCTAAACCATTGGTAAACTGCATATAAACTATATATACCAACATTTAATAAACCATTGGTATAAATATATACCAACGGTTTCAAGAAAACTGTTGTCATACAAAAGATTAAACTGTCATATACCAACGGTTAGAGAAAAACCGTTGGTATAAGCCTTTCGCAATGACTTACTAACCAATGGTTTTCAAAACCATTGGTATATAGTATACCAATGGTTTTGATGCCTATACCAATGGTTTCAAACCGTTGGTACATATATTATTTCCAGTAGTGTATACATGTGACTCATCTTGAAGGCATACCCTACTCAATGACGTCATAACGCCCTAACGCTCGACCGTCGCCCCTACCTCGCCCAATCAAGGGCCCTGATCCCATAGCAATAATAATAACAGAGTATCCCCTACAATGGGCCACTAGCCAGTGCATAATCTAAACTAGTGCAGAAATCGTTCATAGAAAATTCACTTACTGTGTTAGGCTCCCATGGAGAGTACTAAGTGAAAAGAGGGGTGAGTCAACAATGTCAAACAAGTAACCAATCACAATGCACGAACATCACACACAACAACTCACACAACCAACGTACACAACAAGATCACCCCTGAGTCGCCCCAAAGAGAGTTTTCAAAATAATTTATTTTATTGAAGTGCCAAACGGGTCTTAACCAACCACTCAACACCAACCCATTTTCATAAAAACCAACACATGCTGCTTTTAAAACCCGAAACACACTTGGATGCCCATTTAAGAAACCCAATCACCATTTTAAAACTAAATCATAATTATAAAGGCCAATGGGTAAATTTACCAACACTCAATATGCACACTTTAATAAACATTCTTAGACAAATCAAGCACAAAGAGGAAACTACACATCAACCATTTATTCTAAAATTAATTATCTAATATTATTTACAATTTATTTAAAATTAATGAAATAACAAAAAATTAATAAATTCTAAATATAAGGGCAAGTTCGGTGGGGAGCCTACCTCGACTCGCAGCTCCAACATGATGACGTGACACGCCTCGCACGGGCGCACAAATACACGCAAGCCGATGACCGCAGTATCGCGTAAATTCCTTTCCAACATGCTACAATCGAAAAAATAACAAAAAAACACCTAAACATTTATTTAAAATAATTCAAATGAAAGAAAAACACATAACCCACCTCAGCGTGGAGACGCGCTTGACCAGTAGGGCCACACGACAGTCCGAAAGGGGTGGCGCGCACCGGCAGGGAGGGTTCACGGCCGGGAAGAGGGTGCACGGTCACTGAAAGGCACCGGCAGGAGGGTGTGTGTCCAGTCGGAGGGCGCACAACATCTGGAGTGCGCCAGTAAGGAGGCACGTGGTGGCCAAAACTGCACCGGCTGGTCAGAGTGCATCGGCAGGGAGGTCATGATCGGTCAGAGGGCATGTGATGGCCAGAGGGCGCTGGTCGGTGGGTGCGCGGTGGCCGGAAGGAAGATCTGGTGCTGGCGGGGTGGTCGGACAGTGAGCTAGATAGCCGGCATCGGCCGGACGGCATGCAGACGGTGGGTGCAGGGCGGCCGGACGGCGTGCAGACGGTGCGTGTAGGGCGGCCGGAAAGTGCTCTGAAGAAAGGAGGGGTCGCACCGAAGGCTCACCGGAGGTCGGAGGTGGGGCTGTTGGGTAGGGGAGCAATGTCGGAGAGGTTCCAGAGGTGGCGGAGTCTGCCGAAAGGGAGAGTCGCGGCAGGGGGGTCGCAGCCAGAGCAAGGAAAGGGAGTCGAGGCGTCGTGGCCAGTGAGGTGGGCTGAGGGAGGCACACCGGGAGGCCAACAGTGGGTTGGACGACAGGTGCTCACTGGGTGCGGAGGCAGCGCCGAGGCCGGGAGAGGAGAGCGGTGTCGGGACAGGGGAAGGAGACGGATGGTGGTCGATGGCTGGTAGTGGGTCAGAGGCTGGAGGGTGTACGGGGAGGGTGCTGCAAGAGGGGGGGTGCGTCGTGGGGTCAGAGAGAGGGAGAGATAGGAAGGGGTGGCAACGCATGGGGGTAAAATTAGGGTTTTATGTTATTTTTATTATTGTTATTGTTATTATTATTTTATTTTAATAAAATCTCAAAACAAATATTAATATATATACATCCATAATAATCTCAATAATTATAATTTTAATAATAAAAATTTAATAATATTAATAATAACAATAATCAGTATTATAAAACTTTATTAATAACAATAATACTAATAGAACTTCAGTAATAATAATTCATATCAAACTTTAGTAATAATAATGATAATAAAACATTGATAATAATAAAAATAGCACATTCTCTAACAATATATACACACACACATATATATATACATATTTACCTACTTGTCTCTTTTATTCATTATATCGTCGCTTAACAAATTTATTTAATTACTCTTAAATTTGGGTGACTGTGTGGTCACCCCACACGGCTCAAGATACCATGCACGGACCCTACGGTGGCCCCTTATCATTCCAAAAGTGACTGCATGTGTATCCGAACGGACCGCGTGTCTTTCGCTAAACGCGAGGTGTCCGCGCAATGGCCTAAAACCCGCAAACTTTTCCAAACTTTAAAAAAATCGATCTGGGACTCACCTAAACTTCAGCAAAGACACCCGACACCAAGGAAAATAAAAAATAAATAAATCGAAAAAGTCGGGTGTGACAAATATCCCCACCATGATGCTTTTCACCCCCAGAAAGCCACTGCAAGATCTAGACCCAAAGATAAAGCTTCTTAAGTGTCACCCACCTCCAAAAGCTAAAGTGCCTCCATTTGATCAATCCAAACAAACATTGAACTCCCATGACACACAACTCATCCTCAAACATGAACACCTTAACCACTACCAAACAGAACCCAGACCATCCATTTCAACCAAGGAGCGAATTAAATTAAACCACCTCCGATGTTTATTCCTATAATTTTAGTCCAATGGAACCGTTGGGTGTGCTCCAATCCCAATGTTTACTCAAGAGGAAGAACTTAGGATTAGGTGGTTCCACACGAGACCACCCGCCACCAAATGATACATGAAAAATAAACTCTGATACTGACATGGGGAGGCCCGAATAGACTCCCCACCAAAGGATCAGGATAACACTAAATTACTTCAAGTGTAACTCTACAAGACCCACTGTAGGTCTCCCCACTATAAGAACTAACGAGGTTAACTGAACTTGAAAACTCCCCACTCAGACCAAAAACCCCTACCGCGAGGGGGGGAGAAGGGAAGGGCCCAACTAATAGAGCATCAAAACTCCCTTCATCACTATATCAATAACATCACACCCTTGGAAGAACAAAAACCATGACATGCTAAGGAAAAATATTAAACCAATTCCCTTTTACACCACTGGGATTCTCCTGACTAAGCGCCAAATTCACTCCGAGACCTATGGCTAGAGCACCAATGATTGAAGCATCTCATGTCTCGTAGTCAGGCTTTAAAAATTCCCAAACATAACACACGAACCAGAATTTCACCAAACACACTTCCATTAAAATAAAGGTTTCAAAGAGGTTCGACAAGAACCATTCTTACAACTGAAGGAAAAGAAACACCACAGAATGCTAGAAGAGATGACCACTACATCCAAGGAACACTACAAAAAGAAAACCCCAAACTCATCCCCAAACATCATCCTACTCCTACTGATGGACTGAGGTGACCTTCAACGAGCCAGGTTTGGCTTCAGTGCACTTCTTGGAAATACCTCGGCAGAATCGTTGCAAGTGACTCAAGTGTCCACAGGTGTGTTAGGGTTTCAGAGCACTCAGGCACACCAGCTTTTTGTGACCCTGCTTTCCACACTGATGACAGATCGCGGCATTGTGCTCTGAAGAAGTTGACTAGAGGTCTGAAGGCCTCTTAATTCTCCTACCAATACCACCAGCATTAGGTCACTTTCCGTTCTTCCTATCGCCATACTCTACACTACTTCCCAAGGCCATGGGAGGATTCTACACCTTAGGTCCTCCTGCTAACTCAACTTCAGCAAGAAAGGATTGCCCCACAATATCTGAGAAGGTGGTTAGGTTGTGCTCTGCCAATTTCAGCTACAGCTCAGGACGAAGCCCGAGATCAAAATGTCGAGCTTTCACGGGATCATTTCTAACATACCCTGGTTCATATGGAGCTAGGTTCAGGAAATGACGAAAGAATTCTAGCACCAATCCAACACCTTGCTGAAGACCGCACAACTCCGTCCTCTTCTTCACCTTCATCACCTCGGATAAATATTGTTGGATGAACGGCAACTTGAAGAACTCCCGAGTGAGATCTTCTCGAGGCTTGCTTTGAGACACGGACTTCCACCATTTCCAGGTTGGACCTTCAAGCATAAAGGTGTCCAATTTAACCTTCAATGACTTAGGTGGCATGAGAAAACAGAAGTTTCTATAAATCTTCCACAACCACTCCTCTACCTCAAGAGGATCTTCTTGTCCATAAAAGAGAGGAGGGTTCAATTTCTAAAACTCAAGGATGTAGTATATGGGCTGATCAAATGGAGGATTTGATAAGGGTGCACCACTTGAAGCTGCACCTTGGGCATTCATCAAAACTTCATGGGGGAGAACACTAAGGGACAAGGAAACAAAGAACATAATCAAAACATGGTCATTGTCATTTTAAATTCAACTTTTCACAATCTCTAAAATAAAACTTTACAAAACAATTCTTAGAATCAAAGAAGACCCAAACGATCCCCTAGGGGAAACTAGTGTTGATGGGTGACTCGGATGTATGGTTGGTGGCCAGACACCAGTCACACCACCATCATGGAGAGAAGTCTAGGGAAATGTCCCCAGCTCCACACGGCTTGTCAGACCCTAAGAGCTCATGGGGCTACTTTCCCGCTCCCTTTTCATTTCTCAACATAAAATAATTCAAAGGAACAAAAAAACCAACAACCCGGACATCCCCTAGTAACCTAAGGTTCGGAATGAGCAAGGGTTCATGACATCCTTCCCGTCCATATGCTTCGAGTTCTAACAATCCTACTCCTTTTACCATGACAAACCCAAATAGAAAAGGGTGCTCTGAAAAGCAAGGTCCGCTAAGAGTCGGCCTGCTTTGATACCATTTTTTCACAAACCAGCCTGAGTCGACCCTGAACCGGTTACCCGAGTCGATCCACGGTAAGGCCCGAGAGGCATTCCCGATCCTCCCGGGCTGGCGATGTAAGAACCCGAGTTTTTAGAAGGGGTCAAAAACTGGCCATGTTTAAACTTTTGACTGGTTTTTGGGAAGTCTGGAAAATCTGGACAGTTTTCGGAAATTTCCAGACTATACGTCGTGTACTTTAAGTACACACCGTGTATGAGTTACCCGAGTGACCGGTCGTGTGCTCGCCGATTACATGCCGTGTGAAGACCGTGTAGAACTTTCCTACTACACGGCGTGTATTTATAGACACGTCGTGTATCCCTTACCCGTACGAGGCCAGGTACAAGTCGTGTGGTGCCCAGGTGTAAATTTCCATCTACACGGCATGTAGCCTTCCTTGACACGTCGTGTACCCTTTCCCCGTGTAGCGGCCAAGACCCTAGCCGTGTGTTGACCGTGTACGCGGTCCAGGCCGTGTGCTGGACTCCGCTTAAGTTGGAGTACGGAAACACATATACACGGCGTGTACTTTGTAAATACATGTCATGTACTTTTTTTTATTTGATCGATTGAGGCATCGTCGCGCCTCATTCCCAGATTTCCCTTCTTCTTTCCCTTTGGATGAACAGTTCGTCTGAGAACTCTCGAAAAACTCAAACCCTTCCAGAATCTCCGTATGACCTCCGTTCTTCGATCCGTCAGTGGCAGCAGGACAACATCGGAAAGGATAACCCCGCGCACCCTTCTTCATCCTTGATTCCTCACCTATTTCTCTGCAGATTCCATCCGAACAGAATTTCCGGATTTGACGGAAATGCAGATCTACCGCGACTCAGTCCAATTCAGAGGCTGAAATCAAAGGAGTGTCATCGTACGAGTACGAGGTGGGTGGTGCATACCTTCTTTCGTGTTTTCGTAGACAATTTGGGGTTGCGACCTTCGGGCGCGACGTCGGGTGTTGAGCGGGACCCTGTTTATTTGTTTTTATTTAATTATCTGCATTGTGGAATGCCTCTGGGTATTCCCTAACCCTATTGCGATCGAGCGAGACCGGGTTAGAGGTCGTTGCTCGTTTGGGGCAATTCAGCCGGGGGTTCCGAAATGCGTGTGAATTGGACCATTGTTTAAACTGCTATGTTATACAGCTTATTGAATGTCTCGAGTTAAACTGTTTAGTTTAATTGTTAAATCGTGAATGAGTTAGGTGCTGGTATGGGATAGCACAGGTTAGTGCAATTTGACTGTTTAGTAATTGCCTGTTTAAAGTGATGCTTCCAAGTATGAATATGCAATGTGTGATATTGCCTATGTTGAACTGTTTATTATGTTGGGCGTGGCCCGGATATATTGTTGAGTGATGGGGATCACAGGTTGGGGCTTTGGCTCGGGATACTTTGGGTGGTTCCTACCACGGGATTGGGCGTCATGGACGTCGGTTGAGGCAGTTGGACTGTCAGGTTGGGCTTTGGGCCGGGTTACTTGGATGGCGAGGCCATTTGACTTGAGCGACAGGTTTGCAGGGACACGAGGTGTCAGAGGTGTTGTGGATTGGGACATACTGAGGTGATTACCGCTCACCGGGTACTTTTGAGTAGTGTGCACACAGATAGACTCTGAGATGAGGTGGTACGACCACTCACTGGGTAGAGGCCCCGGTAGATGCGGTTAGGTATATTTGGTTTGGGGGTGCTTGCTATAGGAAGCCACATGGAAGGTGAGGAGCCTTCAGGAGACAGCTTTGAGGCGGTCAGGTTGGGGGCAGAGGCTCACCGTTATTTGAGGGCAGACATCGCTGTCCCTCCGATTATCTTTTGAGGACAGGTATTTTTGTTCCTCCAGATGTTGTGCTATGGGCAGGTTGAGATTTCGAGCTGGGTTACAATGGTTGGGCATGCCTTTGGGACGTCGGTACTTGAGACACATGGTGTTAGGTGGCACAAGGTGTCGTGATGCAGATCCGACTTTCCGGCGTTGGCCGAAGCAGGTGACACTTCCTGGTGGCTGCTGAGCACCAGTGAAGTCCTTGTTTACTTTTGGGTATTGCATTGTTTACTGTTTTTCTTATATAAGCATGTCTGCCTAAACACTTATATTAGGTACGCACCTCTGGGTGGTATCCTACTGAGACTTGTCTCACACCCTACACGGGCCCCTCGGGATGCGTGTAGACTTTATGAAATTGCGTGCAGGTAGAGGGTCAGCCTCAGGAGCTAGACTTTAGTGCTGTTGACTTGGAGACTGACATGGACCTTGAAGTCGTGTCGTACTGGAGTTACTTGTTCAGTATTCTTTTCTTGCATCAGCATGTTTACTTTATATTATAGCTACTACTGGTTAGCCATTGGCGCCATTATATATGTATTGATTTGTATGACTTGCTTGGATGTATGCTTGGTTGTTTTAGCAGTTATTACAGTTGATTCCTGGAATGATGTTTTGTTACTCTCCGCTGCTGTTGTTTCTATATTGCTTCCACTGTTTATTTTTATTGAATGTGCTTATGCTCTGCGGGTCTGGTTCGAGTTTGCTGAGTCATTTATTTTCGCTGCATATTTTAGTTTATTACTTGGACCAGCACCTTTAATTCCTATGAGAGGGTATAGACTCCCCACTATACCTATTCAGACCCTCGTTGCTAGTCGGAAGACTTGGGCGTTCAGGGGAGGTGCGCCTAAGGTAGTAACACCTGACCCGTTCGGCACTGTTCGGGTGGCTGGCCAGGTCCGGGTTGTTACAAGTGGTATCATATGAGGTCTTTATGACAAGGATTTATTAGCATTGCTTTGCTAGCTACTAATGATTTTGAGACTTCTCTTTTCAATTTCTTCTGGTTTTACTATTTGGGATATGGTAGACTGGAGGTAGGTTGTTGTTGGAACTGGATTTTTGAACTTGTGCTTGGGTGCCTGCAACCCCATGTACGAGGGATGGATTGAGTTGCTGGGGGTGGGAATTGCTGTTTTCTTTTTGCTCAGATTATAGTTGATATGATTTCCACCTCGGTGGATCACTTGTTGTGCGATGTTATTGATTATGATATGTAAACCTTGGCCGGTATGGCAAGGGTTGCTTTCTTGGATTTTGATATGAACATTTTAGGGTATTTCAATTTCATAACTGCACGTATGCTTTGTGAAGTGATAATACCATGTGAATAAAATCAATTTCCATGCTATGTATGCTCTAAAATGTGGATAGGTAAAAATCCTGATAGAATTGCTTGTTTATGGCAATGTATATGCCATGATTTTTATTTTTGTAGAATTGCATGTTGCAGGATATTTGGGTCTGGCTCTTATGAGAACAGACAGGTACTATGGTTGAGGCAGTGTAACTGTCAGGATTGGGTGACTCGGTCATCGGGATTGAGGCAACGTTGGTTGTTAGGATGGGCATGGCCCGGGGTACTAATGATACTTGGCTCTGTTGAGGGTAGGTAAGGAGGCTATGAGGTCGGGATGCCGTGGGGCATGGATTGCGATGAGGGGGAGTAAGGGTAGTTGTTATGCACTGCCTTTTACTACTTTCCTTATCTGTGTAGAATATATTGTTATATAGATTTATGTGGGATGTCTGACCATTTATGGTATTCAGCGGGTTACTTCTTCATGACACGATGGAGTGACAGGCAGGAGAGGATATGGTACCACAGGATCGGGTTCAGAATCCGTTGCAGGCAGAGCATGAGCCACAGTTACAGGCTCAGGGACAGGATCAGGTTCAGGATCCAGTGCAGGCAGTGCAGCAGCCGGGTTTGGCAGCGTTCGGACCGTGGCTTGACGAGCAGCTCCGAGCTAGCCTAGTACGCGTCTTTCAGGGGATTGGCAGAGGCGCGCAGGGTATAGAGCCTTCTATGGCGTATCTGACATGGGAGTTCCAGTCGCATCACCCACCACTTTTTCAGGGTGAGGGTGGTCCACAGGCAGCAGAGAACTGGATAGAGAGTATGCACATGATCTTCGAGCAGCTCGAGACGCCTCCAGGGCGGAGGGTCAAACTGGCGACGTACGTGCTGAGAGGATCGGATAAACGTTGGTGGGATGTGTATGTACAGGCTCGTAGGCACGAGGGACTGGCATGGAAAGACTTCAAGGATAGGTTCTTCGAGCACTTTTATCCGGAGACACTGAGGGCAAAGAGAGCTCGGGAGTTCTTGAGTCTTTATAAGGGAGATATGTCCGTCATGGACTACGCAGCTACTTTCACAGAGTTGTCTCGCTTTGCACCTGGTATGGTGAGCGGTGATGCAGCTAGGGTGAGGTGCTTCGAGTATGGATTACGACACGTCATTCGGGTCCAGGTGAACATCGTCAGGCTGGGTTCTTTCTCCAAGGCGGTGAATCAGGCGCTCATAGTCGAGGGCAACGAGAGAGAGAAATATCGTTTTGGCAGGGTGACAACCCCAGGTGACGGTTCAGATAGCAGGAAGCGAGGGAGGGATGAGTTCCAGCAGGGCAGGCAGGCCAAGGACTCAGCTAGACCACCACGTGGAAGTTCAGTGGTGGTTGGCTTTCAGTACAGACAGTCGGGACATGTTCGAGCTCAGTGCGATAGGCCCCCGAAGGAGTGTCGGGCATGTGGACAGGTCGGGCATCTGGAAAGGTTTTGCAGGCAGCCTTCTTAGACAGTTGGCAGGAAGGGACCAGGACAGACTGTGGCGTCAGGAGCTGGTTCAGGTTCGGTACATGGAGAGGGTAGTCGAGGTTCATCTGCACGCGGAGGACGTGACCAGGATAGCGGGATTCAGCTAAGGGGCCAGTGGTCGGTGACTGGAGAAGCACCATAGGGAGGTCAGGCATCAGGCAGTCGGGCTTCAGCCCAGGTGCACACTGTGGGCGCTCATAGTCGAGGGCAACGAGAGAGAGAAATATCGTTTTGGCAGGGTGACAACCCCAGGTGACGGTTCGGATAGCAGGAAGCGAGGGAGGGATGAGTTCCAGCAGGGCAGGTAGGCCAAGGACTTAGCTAGACCACCACGTGGAAGTTCAGTGGTGGTTGGCTTTCAGTACAGACAGCCGGGACATGTTCGAGCTCAGTGCGATAGGCCCCCGAAGGAGTGTCGGGCATGTGGACAGGTCGGGCATCTGGAAAGGTTTTTCAGGCAGCCTTCTTAGACAGTTGGCAGGAAGGGACCAGGACAGACTGTGGCGTCAGGAGCTGGTTCAGGTTCGGTACAAGGAGAGGGTAGTCGAGGTTCATCTGCACGCGGAGGACGTGACCAGGATAGCGGGATTCAGCTAAGGGGCCAGTGGTCGGTGACTGGAGAAGCACCGTAGGGAGGTCAGGCATCAGGCAGTCGGGCTTCAGCCCAGGTGCACACTGTGGAGCTGCCAGGGATTGAGCAGGCTGGAGAGCTGACGACGGTGGCAGGTACACCGCGGGTGTGGCCGTGAGTTTCTTTACTTTCTTCTGGCATGGCCTCTTGAGCATGTCTGGTTGAGTGCACAGGCTGCACATGATACTTGTGGACTGACTAGATGCTAGTTAGTGGTATTGGCATCATATCAGATGTGTTTTATGTTTTATTTATATATTTGAGATGTGTGGCATCATGAGCATCAAGGATGCAGGTTACTTGAGGTGTCGTGGGCATCGGGGCATCGTGGATGTAGGTTACTTGAGGTGCATGGCACCAGGTATGAATTGAGCATCTATTAGATGCAGGACCTCAGGGAGGCATACGCTGATGCAGTGAGAGTTACGTTGGGTGTCGGAAGAGACACGTGAGCACCGAGGAGGTGCAGGGGTAACGATGCATCACGGGAGGATCATGGGTCTGGGAAATATGTCATTGGGCCTTGTTTGTTTATTTGTTTTCTTTGAGCTTTGTTCAGGTTGAGACCGAGTAGGCGATTCCTAAGGTGGGGAGTCCTTTTTAGGAATTTAGCTAGAACCTTGAGACCGGGGTATTCTGGGTTGTTTAACCGGGATGGGCGTGTTCGGTTCCATTTCCTGGTTTCGTTTGGTAGCTCGGGGATGAGCTACGTTAAAGTGGGGAGTTTGTAAGAACCCGAGTTTTTAGAAACGGGTCAAAACCCGGCCCTGTTTAAACTTTTGACTGGTTTTTGAGAAGTATGGAAAATATGGGCAGTTTCCAGAAATTTCCAAACTACACGCCATGTACTTTAAGTACACGCCGTGTATGAGTTACCCGAGTGATCGGCCGTGTGCTCGTCGAGTACATTCCGTGTGAAGACCGTGTAGAATTTTCCTACTACATGGCGTGTAATTATAGACACGCCGTGTATCCCTTACCCGTGTGAGGCCAGGTACATGTCGTGTGGTGCCCGGGTGTAAATTTCCATCTACATGGTGTGTAGCCTTCCTTGACACGCTGTGTACCCTTGCCCCGTGTAGCGGTCGAGACCCTGGCCGTGTGTTGACCGTGTACACGGTCCAGGCCGTGTGCTGGACTCCTCTTAAGTTGGAGTACGGAAACACATATACACGGCGTGTACTTTGTAAATACACTTTGTGTACTTTTTTTTATTTGATCGATCGAGGCGTCCTCGCGCCTCATTCCCAGATTTCCCTTCTTCTTTCCCTTTGGACGAACAGTTCATCCGAGAACTCTCGAAAAACTCAAACCCTTCCAGAATCTTCGTACGACCTCCGTTCTTCGATCCGTCAGTGGTAGCGGGACTGCATCGGAAATTCTAACCCCGCGCACCCTTCTTCGTCCTTGATTCCTCACTTGTTTCTCTGCAGATTCCATCCGAACGGAATTTCCGGATTTGATGGAAACGCAGATATACCATGACTCAGTCTGATTTAGAGGCTGAAATCAAAGGATTGTCATCGTACGAGTACGAGGTGGGTGGTGCATACCTTCTTTTGTGTTTTTGTAGACAATTTTGGGTTTCGACCTTCGGGCGCGACGTCGGGTTTTGAGCGGGACCCTGTTTATTTGTTTTTATTTAATTATCTGCATTGTGGAATGCCTCTGGGTATTCCCTAACCCTGTTGCGATCGAGCGAGACCGGGTTAGAGGTCGTTTCTAATTTGGGGCAATTCGGACGGGGTGCCGAAATATGTGTGAATTGGACCATTGTTTAAACTGCTGTGTTATACTGCTTATTGAATGTATCGAGTTAAACTGTTTAGTTTAATTGTTAAATCGTGAATGAGTTAGGTGCTGGTATGGGATAGCACAGGTTAGTGCAATTTGACTGTTTAGTAATTGCCTATTTAAAGTGATGCTTCCAAGTATGAATATGCAATGTGTGATATTGCCTGTGTTGAACTGCTTGTTGTGTTGGGCGTGGCCCGGATATATTGTTGAGTGATGGGGATCACAGGTTGGGGCTTTGGATCGGGATACTTTGGGTGGTTGCTACCATGGGATTGGGCGTCATGGACGTCGGTTGAGGCAGTTGGACTGTCAGGTTGGGCTTTGGCCTGGGTTACTTGGATGGCGATGCCATCTGACTTGATCGACAGGTTCGCAGGGACACGAGGTGTCAGAGGTGTTGTGGCTTGGGACATACTGAGGTGATTACTGCTCATCGGGTACTTTTGAGTAGTGTGCACACAGATAGACTCCGAGATGAGGTGGTACAGCCACTCGCTGGGTAGAGGCCCTGGTAGATGAGGTTAGGTATATTTGGTTTGGGGGTGCTTTCCATAGGAAGCCACGTGGAAGGTGAGGAGCCTTCGGGAGACAGTTTTGAGGTGGTTATGTTGGGGGAAGAGGCTCGCCGTGATTTGAGGGCAGACATCATTGTCCCTCCGGTTATCTTTTGAGGACAGGTATCGTTGTTCCTCCGAATGTTGTGTTATGTGCAGGTTGAGCTTTCGAGCTGGGTTACGACGGTTGGGCGTGCCTTCGGGACGTCGGTACTTGAGAAACATGGTGTCAGGTGGCACGAGGTGTCGAGCTGCAGATCAGACTTTCTGACGTTGGCTGAAGCAGGTGACACTTCCTGGTGGCTGCTGAGCACCAGTGAAGTCCTTGTTTACTTTTGGGCATTGCACTGTTTACTGTTTTTCTTATATAAGCATGTCTGCCTAAACACTTATATTAGGTACTCACCTCTGGGTGGTATCCAACTGAGACATGTCTCACACCCTACACGTGTAACACCCCGAGCTTCCACGATACGCTTCTCTTTCAATAATGCAATAGCTTTCATTGTACGCAAGTTCGAGATTCTAACACACCGCGACTAATCAAAATAGCCATTATGAATAGTAATACCCACTTTTTGAAATTATATATATTTTATATTTCAAAATGGACTTCATTTTTGGATTCAAAATGTCGAAATTAGCCTATGTTGAATTTTTGGTATTTTTCTGAGAACTTCCAATTTTTTATGAATAGTGAAAAATACTTAAAAACAACTTTTTTAATCAAAATAATTTATAGTGATAAATTATACTATTGATTGGTTTTAAAGTATAATTATAATATATTTTTACCATTTAATCCAATGGTGGTCATTAGAATTAATTTCACTTTGAAATTGGACATAAACAATTGTCAATCTTTTGATATATATTGTTTCTTAAAAACACGCTATTTGTTGTGACAGCGGGAATTAATTATAAAATTAATTAATGCAACATATATGTTTGGAATTTTTTAAAATAGACATCATTTTTGAATTTGTAATATCAATTATAGCTTAGGGTGAAATTTTGGCATTGTTCTGAAAAACTTCAATTTTTGATGAATAGTGAAACCACTAAGTGGTAGTTAAAAAACTGATTTTTCATTTAAATGAAACATTACCACTTCTGTGATTTTATTTTCAAAAATCTGACATACATGGTTTTCATTAGGAAGTAAAATGTGGTTCAATGGGATTAAAATAATTTTTGGTGAATAGTAACTTTTAAGTTTAATAAATCACGATTAAAGGTAATTAGTGAAATTTAAGGTAAAAATGATATTATAAAAATATGAAAATACCTTTACACTTGTCCTACCCTTATTGGATGAGTCATGGCCGACCAAGAAAATACATGGGTCAACTTGGGGACCCCATGGAGCCACTTGGGTAAGAAAATGACATTAATAACTTTTTATTTAAAGTAAAAATAAAATTTTCACAAACATGTGTTGTTTTACTAAAACAATTTTTAGAAGGGGTTATACAAGTCATATTTTTTACCATAAATATTCATTGGAAAGCTAAAGATATTTCCTACATCATGGTATTTTTTTATAATTTTTAGACATTAAATAAATTAAATTTTTTATGACACCGTGATGATGCAGCGATTACCTCATTAATTAACGATTTAAATAAAATGAAAAGATAATGTAAAATCTAAGACTTACACATGTCAAAAACCTATTGGATGAGTATATTTAGAACCCTTATCACCTTATCCTTTAAATATATCATTTTGGGACCTTTAAAATCCGAAAATCATTTCATAATAATGTAACATTTCATTACTTTCCAAGAGTGCCCCTCTTCTCCTCTTATAAAAGGCCCCCACCACTACCACCTTGTTCACACCTTCAAGCCATTTGGCTCAGCCAACCTCTTCCCAAATACTCTCTCAACTTCCCTCTATTACTCCTAGAAGCCTCACTTTGGTCAGAATTCTTTCCAAGGAATCCTTTGGCTCAAATCAAAAAGAGTTACCCGATTTTAAGGTAATGTCTTCTCTTATGTTATTTTGTTTTATTTTGCTTCTCCAACCCCTTAAACTCTTTTTATTCCTTTATTTTGTAACAAACCCAGTATATTCAATATACTAGTATTTTTTTATGAGAATGATTTTATTTACACTTACACACACCTTCGTCTAATGGTTAAAGAACTTACTGTTTCTGTGGTTGGCGAATTTCTGCCTCACGAAACGATGATTGTTTAATCTTCTTTTAACACCTCTCATGGTGGCCATTAAGATGTCACTATATTTATATATGATATATATTATGTTTATGTTTTCCTTATGCTTCTGTATTTCTCATTTATGGCATACCTTTATGATTTCCATTATGGGTAAACGCGATAATTTCATTTTAGGAAGTGCGGACTACCGCCCCCTTGAAGTGATTTGAATCGTTAATGTCATATGTGGGATGTATAAAGGATGGAGTAAATGATATTATATATGATATTATACTGTAATTATAATATATCTTTATATCATTATGATTTCATTCCATTAAATATGAAGTAGAAATGAAAGTAGCGTTCATGCGTACATACGGCTTACCGTCTCCATGAACGGTGCATTTCATTTCTTACCTATAAATGTTATGTAATATTATAAATGCATGTATATACTGGATATATATGATATATATGATATCTAAATCATGAATATAATTCTGGAGATAATGGATATTCTACCACATAAACAACTTGTAATTATAAGAAGTTTATTGTTGACTCAAGTACCAAAGATCGACAAAAACGACCGTTATTAACTTAAATGACTACATAATTTTCATAACATGGTAATAAGTGATATAAAAGAGATAATGAACTTGAAAAAGGTTCCTAATCAAGTAGATATTAACTCTAGTTTATTATTCAGGAGATTAAAGAACGATCGAGTCAAGTCAGACACGGGGTAGGGGAACTTCTTAACCCAATTTCTATTCTTTGGGTTAATCTCCTACTTTCAAATTATGTCATGATATTATTATTTCATATCTTGTATTTGTAATTTCTTTATGTTTACTTATAGTTAATACACATAATAGATCTATTTTATTTAAAAAATTATCTTTGTAAGGGAACTTCTTAACCCAATTTTCGTTCTTTGGGTTAATCTCCTACTTTCAAATTATGTCATGATATTATTATGTCCTATCTTGTATTTGTACTTTATTTATGTGTACTTATAGTGAATACACATAATAGATCTATTTTATTTAAAAAATGATCTTTGTAAGGGACTCCGTCTCAATCTCCATTCATTGAGGCATATTTTGTTTTATACACAAATTTCTTCTATACGGTGTATAAACCCCTTTGACTTTTGCGTTTATTCAAAAGGAATCTTTTTATACGATGCGTTTTACTAAACGACAAAAAGGAATGTTTTTATTGTCATACGTATGCGGCGACAACGACTTCTCCTCCGTCGTGACCATTATTTGAGTTTCGGCTTCCTCTACAAGCCATAACTTTTTTTAAATGAAAAATAATACCAAGTTTTAATTTTCTTTTATTTTGGTATTGAAAATGGTTTTGATAATGTTTTTATTATATCAATGTGTTGTATTGATATCTTGTGATTGAAATGTGGAAATGTTATGTTTCATTTACGCATGTTTTATGTGATACGATTATGTTATGGTTTATGGTATGTTTAAACCTGTTCATATGAGGAATGTATTGGACTTAATAAGTGACGGGTGGATCCCGCTATAGCTCCTCGATGCATCAGCAGGTCTCATGAGACAAACTAGTGTCTTGGCACGAGGCCTTGACAAAATCTTATTTGTAGTCTGGGCACGATGCATTGGCTACGTGGTTATGATAGTCTGGCATTATGCATTCCATCATTATGAAAGTGGTTATTGATATTGCATGTGATTATTCGACCAGTAGAATATCCATGTGAATAAGTAAATGGAATTATTTCATTTTACTTTTGTCATATTATGCTGAAGTTCATGTTTAAAAGGCTTTTGTTTAGTTATACATTGCCTTAAATGTTTATTTTTATTTATGAAAGCTTCCGCTATATTGTTATCCTTACTGAGCATCTGAGCTCACCCCTTTCAATGTTTTAATTTTTCCAGGATGTGAAGAAGTATTTTATGAATGACCTGAAGGGATAATATGAGAGGATATGAAGACAAGATGTTGTTGTAGTTTTGTATTACTTTATGATATAATGTAAAACTTATGAATGTATCTAGTGTTCCAAGGCTACTAAACTAATCGGTCTTTCGAGACTTGATCTTTGTGATCATGCCAATGTTACGTAATAATGCACCGACTCTGGGTAACTGGGGTCGGGGCGTTACAAAACGGGCCCTTCGGGACGCGTGTAGATTTTATGAAATTGCGTGCAGGTAGAGGGTCAGCCTCAGGAGATGGACTTTAGTGCTGTTGACTTGGAGACTGGCATGGACCTTGAGGTCGTGCCATACTGGAGTTACTTGTTCAGTATTTTTTTCTTGCATCAGCATGTTTACTTTATATTATAGCTACTACTGGTTAGCCATTGGCGCCATTATATATGTATTGATTTGTATGACTTTCTTGGATGCATGCTTGGTTGTTTTAGCAGTTATTGCAGTTGATTCCTGGCATGATGTTTTGTTACTCTTCGCTGCTGTTGTTTCTATATTGCTTCCACTATTTATTGTTATTGAATGTGCTTCCGCTCTGCGGGTCTGGTTCGAGTCTGCTGAGTCATTTATTTTCACTGCATATTTTAGTTTATTACTTGGACCAGCACCTTTAATTCCTCTGAGAGGGTATAGCCTCCCCACTATACCTATTCAAACCCTCGCTGCTAGTCGGCAGCCTTGGGCGTTCAGGGGAGGTGTGCCTAAGGTAGTAACACCCGACCCGTTCGGCACTGTTCGGGTGGCTGGCCGGGTCTGGGTTGTTACAGGCGACAAGCGCCAGGGTATCAACAGAGAGAAAGTGGGAATGAATTCACCCAATGAAAATTAATAAAGCAGCAAAAAAGTAGAACAACACAAAGTAAATAAATGACACGAAAAAAAAAGAACAACCAACAACTCACACTAACCTGACCATGATCAAAACTCCTTGTGACCCCTAGAGTCACTCTCTAATCCATAACCAACTCTCGCCCACGGCGAACAAGCTCGAGTCAAACCTACAACAGAAACTAAAAACAAAAAAAAAACATTATAGACATGAGTATTAAAACTCAGAAGGTGTGTCCAACAATCTATTCCCAAAGCACTACCATTAAATAAGGAACTTTACTAATTTCAAGTTTGAACTACATTATATAAAATATGGGTTTTCACACACACTTTCATTTCTAAAGCAAGTAACAATCCATTGCCCTTTTCAATTTAAAAACAAGTTTAAGGTTTGAAGGAAAAGGGTGCATTATATTTTAAGAACATTTTCAACAATCAATTTAAAACCCAAATTTAATTGTTACCCAAGAGGAAAACCACGCACAACACACAACACACGACAAGGGCAATAGAAAAGTAGTGCACGAGGGAGGGCAGCAACCAAACTAAGCACCTCAATCATCCGCCACATACAAATAAGTGCCAAAGAAAACATGGGTCGAACCTAGGAGCTCGTGAGGAATCCAGAACGTACTATACATGTGACTCATCCTGAAGGCATGCCCTGCTCAATGACGTCATAACGTCCGACCGTCGCCCTACCTGGCCAGGTCGAGGGGCCCAATCCCATAGCAATAATAATAACAGAGTATCCCCTGCTATGGGCCACTAGTCAGTGCATAATCTAAACTAGTGCAGCAATCGTTCATAGAAAATTCATTTACTATGCTAGGTTCTCATGGTGAGTATTGAGTGGAAAGAGGGGTGAGTCAACAATGTCAATCAAGTAACCAAACACAATGCACGAACATCACACACAACAACTCACACAACCAACATACACAGCAAGATCACCTCTGAGTCATCCCAAAGAAAGTTTTCAAAATAATTTATTTTATTGAAGTGTCAAACGGGCCTTAACCAACCACTCAACACCAACCCATTTTCAGAAGAACCAACACACGCCGCTTTTAAAACCCAAAACAAACTTGGAAGCCCATTTAAGAAACCCAAATAACCATTTTAAAACTAAGACATAATTACAAAGGCCGATGGGGCATTTTATCAACACTCAGTATGCACACTTTAATAAACATTCTCAGACAAATCAAGCACAAGGAGGAAACTACACAACAACCATTTATTCTAAAACTAATTATCTAATATTATTTACTATTTATTTAAAATTGATGAAATAACTGGAAATTAATAAATTCTGAATATAATGGCAAGTGCAGTGGGGGACCTACCTCGACTCACAACTCGAACACGATGACGCGACACGCCTCGCACGGGCGCACAAGCGCGCGCAAGCCGATGATCGTAGTATCGCATAAATTCCTTGCCAACACGCTGCATCCGCAAAAATAACAAAAAAACACCTAAACAATGATTTAAAATAATTCAAACGAAAGAACAGCGCATAACCCACCTCGGCGCGGAGACACGCTCGACCAGCGGGGCCACACAAAAGTCGAAAAGGGGCGGCGCACACCAGTAGGGAGGGTTTGCGGCCGAGCTGAGGGCGAGCGGTGGCCGAAAGGCGCCGACAGGAGGGTGTGCGGTCGGTCAGAGGGCGCGCAACGTTCGGAGTGCGCCGGCAGGGAGGCGCACGGCAACCGGAGCCGCGCCAGCCGGTCAGAGTGCGCTAGTAGGGGGTCGTGGTCGGTCGGAGGGTGCGCGATGGCCGGAGGGCGTTGGTCAGGGGGGTGCGCGGTGGACAGAAGGGAAATTTTGGGGTTGACGGGGTGGTCGAACGATAGGCTGGACGACGGGCGGCGGCCGAACGGCATGCGGACGGTGGGTGCGGGGCGGCCGGAAAGTGCTCTGGCAAAAGGCGGGGTCGCACCGAAGGCTCGCCGGAGGTCGGAGGAGGGGCTGTCGGGTAAGGGAGTAACGGCAGAGAGGCGCCGAAGGCGGCGGAGTCCGCCGGAAGGGAGAGCTGTGGGGGGGTCACGGTTGGAGCAAGGAAAGGGGGTCGGGGCGTCGCGGCCGGCCAGGCGGGCCGAGGGAGGCGCGCCTGGTGGCCGGCGGGTGCCAGCTGGGTGTGGAGGCAGCGCCGAGGCCGGGAGAGGAGAGCGGCGTCGGGACAGGGGAAGGAGGCGGACGGTGGTCGGCGATTGGCAGCGGGTCAGAGGCCGGAGGGCGCACGGGGAGGGTGCTGCAGAGGGGGTGTGTGTCGTGGGTAAGAGAGAGGGAGAGATGGGAAGGGGGTGGCGGTGCATGGGGGTTATAATTAGGGTTTGATGTTTTATTATTATTATTATTATTATTATTATTATTATTATTATCATCATTATTATTATTTTATTAAAACCTCAAAACAAATAATAATATATATTTACATCCACAATAACCTCAATAATTATAATTGTAATAATAAAAATTTAATAATATTAATAATAACAATAATCATTATTATAAAACTTTATTAATAACAATAATTCTAATAGAACTTCAGTAATAATAATTCGTATCAAACTTTAGTAATAATAATAATAATAAAACATTGATAATAATAAAAATAGCACATTCGCTAACAATATACACACACACATATATATACATATTTATCCGCTTGTCTCGTTTATTCATTATATCACCGCTTAACCAATTTATTTAATTACTCTTAAATTTGGGTGACTGCGTGGTCACCCCGCACGACTCAAGCGACCGCGCGCTGTGATGACCCCCGCTCATTCCAGAAGCGACCGCACGGGTAGCCGAGCGGACCGCGTGTCTTTCGCTAAACGCATGGTGTCCGCGCAGCGGCCTAAAACCCGCAAACTTTTCCAGACTTTAAAAAAAATTGAATCGAGACTCACCCGAACTTCAGCAAAGACACCTGATGCCAAGGAAAATAAAAAAAAATATTTGAAAATGTCGGGTGTGACAGGGTGGAGAAGGTGTGGGGAGAAAAGGTGGTGAGAGGTGATATTTATAAGGGAAGAAATTGAATGTTTTTTAATATAATATTCATTAGTTTATTATTTTAGCTCAACACTATCAATAGTATTGATTCTTGTAACTATATATAGTAAATGGTGCATTTGAGTTTGAACTAATAGGTGCTTCCATCACTCATGAGTCAAAATTTTATGTATTTAGCTTATAATGTTAAATACCGTATTTTACTATATTTCACTATTCACTAAAAATTCAATTATTTTAAAAAAGTACCAAAAAAGTCATCCAAACCATTTTTCGGCTTGTAGATTCCAAAAATGAATTTCGTTTTATGAAAATAATTTTCTAAATATGATAAATTTAATTTTTAAATAAAATCTTCATTTATATAAAAAATATCGATTTTAATATTATAATCAACTTTTGGACCCTTTGGAAAAAAAATTATGGTCTCATAAAATTATCTTATCATTAAAATACAACTTAATATTAATTTATAAATCTATTTTATGAAAATAAACTCTCTTTTAAATTGTTATATTTATTATAAAAGTGCGATTAAACCATTTATGTTTTAAAAAAATACAAACACTTATTTTAACATTTTTAAAACATTTATTTAGTTGGATCATGGTATAGATATATCATATTTTCATTTTATAGGATACCTAAATATTTTTTTACACTTTCATGAGTGATTTTGATATTCTAGTGGTCAGATTACTATTCATAATGGTCAAATTACTGCTCCAATGGTCAGATTACTATTTCAGCAGTCATATTACTCTTCCAACGGTCAAATTTGTAACAGTCGTATGAGTGTCCTAATTTCTATAAATATTTCATATTCCATTCATTCTTCATTCAATTCTATTTTATCTCAAGATTGTATATTTTTTCATTTTCAAGATGAATATTGCATTACAAATATTATGCTTCATTTCTACAAATTTGTGGTGCAATTATTCTAATGGATACAGTATATCTAAATTTTCATATTTTATTTATTTTATTTTCAATTTTTTATCTCATTGTAATATTTTTAATTCTTATGCATTACAAATATTATTCTTCATTTCTACAACTTTGTAGGCGTGGTTGACTGAATGGCCCGAAAGCCTTCTTTTTTATTGATTTTCTGATAATCCCCTTTCAAGTGATGAGGAGAACCCTTACAAGACCTGTAGGCTTAGGAATTACATTGCCCGTAAGTTTGGAGACATTACATGATCTGTAGGTCTTAAAGAAATCATACAAACTATGACTACTTGAAATTGCTCCTCCCCAGCATCTGTATCGTGATCAGCTCTCCACCTTTGCATGAATGTTCGGCTAACATGTCCATGTGCAGAGGTGCACAGGCGCGGTACCGATGGCAAATACCATATCCTCTAAATTTTCATATTTTAGTTATTTTATTTTCAATTTTTTATCTTATTGTAATATTTTTAATTCTTATGCCCATATTTATTTTGTAAATGTAGTGTTCAAATTAATATAATAAGATGGCGTTTCATCATATAGATATATTGTATGCGCGCGCACGCTTTATACTACACTACTAAATATAACAGAGAAATTTCATTGATAAGACTTGTATGAGAAGAAACCCTCAGCTTAGCTATAACGTCCACAAGGGCCCAACCGCGTCAACATTCTTCAATAACCAAACTTAAATCATTCATCGTCTCCCCGTTCATAATTTTCCAGTCAAAGAAAACAAATCATTAACAATGTTATCATGTACGAATCACTCAAGTGACATCTATTAAAAGTAATTCGTTGACAACCATGCAAAAATCTCTTTACACAACATTCGTAAGTTACTAACACTTCCTCGAATATACAGAAAACATATTTCCAAGATGTAGCTTGGATGATTTGATTCAGTACTAACAGCGACATTTTTTCTATCTATATAAGACGGTCCGTCCAGCTTCAAAAATTACAACTCATGTCAACTTAAAAATTTATAACTTTAATAATACCATCCAATTAATAATACAAAATCACTCTCCGACCAATGGGAAGGCACACGTCAGACCCACCCACCGGAAGGGAATTCCGGAAACACGGCTAGGCCTCCGAGGATCCATCTGCCTCCGGCACGCCAAATATGCGGAGGTTCCGATCCATTGATCCCACAGCAATGTACTTCGCATCCGGACCGAATTTCACCGCAGTGGCTTTTCCTGCAACCAAACACATAAAATTTATACCATATTATAATATTTGTTTATATTTTTTAATACGATAATTTTATTTGTTATACAACAAATTTTATCTTTTAAAATTCATTTCATTCCTTTCCTCCACAAGAGAGGGAGAGAACCTGTGCCAGACAAATCAGGTAACGTTTTGATGCAATTCCACTCTGACTTCACATTGGCAGCCTGGTGCACCCTGCACGCCAACAGACCCCATATTTGCATGTTTAAAAGTTCAAATAAAATTAATAAATCGAAATAAAAGGAACCCGAATAATCCACCTAATATCTGAACCGGAAATTGCGAGGTAGCTGCCACTATGATCAAATTCCACTGAAAAATCAAGAGATGAAGATTATCATGTACTCAAACTACAAAGGCATGTAAGCATTTCACGACAATATTTACATACCACAGCTTGTCGGTGTATCTGAATCGTAAGGCGAGAATGTTCGGAAATTCCTCAACTTCCGCAGATCCCACAGTTTCACGCCATCTTCTGCTGCAGTCTACACAGTTCGCCCATAAAATCATTAACTCCAGAAATTAAGACTACCTTCATTTCACATACATGTATATATATATTTGATTAAAATCAATTTTTTCCAGGAAAAAAAAAATCTTTGCAAATGGACTGTAAATCAGTTGAGTGCTTGATGCAACATACTGCAAGGAAATATCCATTTTCAGAGAATGATACTGCTGCAACTGCTCCAACATGTCCATCAAATCTCGCAACATTTGCCTGCCACCCAATAACCAAAAAAGCGGTTAAGTTTTCAAAAGAGCTAAAGCTTGAACAAGCACAATGATTTTTTACCTGGCTTTTTACATCCCAGATTTTAACAAGCGCCTCAGAGGTCCCGGTTCCCAGGATCAGACCATCAGGGTGAAAAGCTGCAGAAGTGTAGCCCCCAGATGCCGAAGCTTCTGCAACCTGAACCAAAAGAAACAATCAATATTAATCAGCAGCAGCAGCACTGAGGCTATGTTTGCTTTGGGAAAATGCTCTTCGTCCAAAGTACTTTGTGATAAATTTTTATCAGCTGAAATCAAAAAACGTTTTTCAAAACCAAACACAGCCTATGTTTGTATCGTTGTGGCTGTCCAGAAAAATAAACCTGGGCCAAACATAAACCCGAAGAGAGATCATAGAAGCACCACGTGTCGTCAAGAGATGCGGACACGAAGTACTGATTGGTGGCATGGACAGTAACGGCTTGCACCTGGCATGGTAGAGAAGAATTCAAAGCATCAATAAATAGTATAGGCTTCTTTGATGGAGAGACATGAAAAAATACATAATAAAGGGGAGGCGTGCAAATGGAAACATGGAAACAATTTTTTTTCTAAAAAAAAAACTTATTGCCGTATACATTTTCAAAGAAATGTTTTACACTTACATAATCTAATATTTTTTTGAAAAACGAAAACAGAAAACAATTTCCATAATCAAATGCAATCTAGGTTCTCTTATTTTTCAAAAATCTCCTATTTTCAGTTTCATTTTCTAAAAAACGTTTTTTATTTGCAAAAGTCAATGCATTCTGTAAAAAACGTTTTTCCTATTTTCACTTTCACCTATTAACACTACTACTCTTCCTAACCATGCGGCTCTAGCATCTCATGGAAGTTGCTGCTCTACAGTTGATTATGCTCATGTTTCCGACAAGTGTCATGTGGTCAAGCTTTTTAAAGAGGTACGCCTCGTCTTCAGTCTGCGAGTTAACTTTGCATCGTTGGGTACTGATGTTGTCCATGCTGAGTCTCATAATGCCCGTCTTAACCAGCATTCTACCACATGGTTGGCCCACTCTGGAATCTCTGATCATATCACTGGTATTCTGCAGTCTGACCACCCACCCTCTCTTTGAGTTACTACCATTGCTGTTGATAGTTCTGTTGAGATTGCAAGGGCTGGTATTTGTCCTATTACCCCTGATATTACCTTACCTTCCATGTCTTAAGTTCCACAAAGCCCTTTTAATCTATTATCTATCAGTAGGATAACCGAGATTTGAATTGTTATGTAATAATCTCATCTACAGGCTGTGTATTTCAGGAACAATCAACGAACCATGTTTTTGGAAGAGGTACTTAGCCTAACACACCACAATAACAGTGTCATCCAAACACACCTTTAGGAAGTCGCTTGGGCCCTCTATCAATGAAGATTTTGCTCATCTTCTGGAGATATGCCATCCTTATAGGTGCTTATCTTGTCAATTGTCCTCCCTTGACAGTTCTTCAAGAGGAAACGATTTATCATGCCTTATTCCCCACTAGCCCCCTAACCACCCACACCATTTTCTACCCTTATGTGTCTTCAAGTGTGTGTTATATGTTCAAGACACCGATCTTCACCTCTCTGAGCTTGATGTCCGTTCTCTCAAATGCATCTTTCTTGGTTATTCTCATACCCAACAAAGCTATCATTGTTACTCCCCATATATGGGGCGTTATGTCGCCTTTGTTGATGTATCCTTCATAGAGTCTTCCCCATTTTAGTACCCTCTATTATCTGAGTCTTCAGACCATGACCTTGATGTTTGCATGCCTCTGTTTTTATCATTTGCCTCCACTTAACGGTGTCTGCTCCACCTCCTCTTGAGATGTTTGTTGATCCCTAGTTCAATCACATCTATACACGTTGCTTGCAAACTACACATGAAGATACCAAGATACATGATTCTCTGGTCAATCTTCCGCCTGTTGCGGAAATTAGAGAAAGGAAAGAAAATTGAACACATCGATTTACATGGTACGGGCAGAAGACCCAACGTCCACAACAGAGCCGCACACTTAATTCCAACGACCGAGTACATTTAAAAGAAAGAAAATCAGCATACAATAAATTTTCCAAGTTGAAATTGTTCCGAGTGAAATAAATTTTCGGTGCAATGTGAAAATTTGACCTCCGTGTGTCCAGGTGCATCCCACATGAAACATTTATCTCTGCAACCCCGCGTGAAATTGGCAATTTTGAATCTGCATTTGACGCGAACCCAGATGAAATTTATAACCCCATGTGTACCATGCATTCTTTCCCAAAAAAAATCAGGAAATATGCCTCTATTTAAGCAGTTGGCTTGCCTCTCGATTAGTGCTAAGTTTAACATCTTCAGCCACTCAGAGTTGGGCTCGGTGTACAGTTTGGACCGCATCAAATCAGGCTCCACATGTCTCAACACCGCCCTCTGCTAATGATTTGTCTACTGTTATTCAGAAGGTATTTGCTCTGGTAAGGCAATTACTCCATATCATGGCTTCTCTACCAAAACATTTGTGTTGTTTACTATGGATAATATTTCAATGCAATGTACTCTAGAGGCTAAAGTCCATACTAGGTGGTTCTCTTCAATGTTAATGAATTGAGCTCTAGAGGTCAGTCATATTTGGGATCCGTTTCGTTGGGTAAGCAGGTCATTGACTGTAAGTGGATTCATACTGTGCGGCTTAATGCACGTGGCTCTCTAAACTGTCACGTGGCTCTCTAAACTGTCACAAGGTTCGGCACACCAAGATATATGCTCAAACTTGTGGAATTGGTTACTGGATGCATTTTCTCCTGTTGCAAAAATGAATTGTTCGCCTACATATTTCATTGGTTGTTTCCCAGACCATCAGTTGGATGTGAAGAACAACATAATGGATTTATGAGACTATATCATAACAAGTTAATTTCAACATTCTTCGTAATGAAATATCATAACCAGTTAATTTCAACATCTCTAGAGGATAAATCATCACTCAATGCATTAGAGATCTATATCTCGAGCTCACCCGTCATCATATACAATACCCAAGTACTACCATAATTTGAACAAAATATTTAGAAGCCATGCCACTTCTCATCATAAAATTCTTAAAAACAAATTTCTTTTAAGGAAATCACAAAAAAAGAAGGTTCATGGAAACTGATATTGGAAGAATTAAGAGAAATACTTTAAAAAGCTTAAAAACAGCAATAATCCGACCATAACATTTTGTTCTGTACTTGGATTGGCCTGAAATTTTGACAAATGTTAGATGACATTATTTGGATCATTTCATCAGCTGGAGGAACTTCTCTCTCGCACGTTATCATGGTCAAAAACACGTGTGAAGCTTATGCATCCAGATTCAATGAATCTGCCAGGCTGAAAATATTTCCATCAATGATTCGACCATAACTCCTTCAACACGTCATGAAAGGGGCTGAAATTTTGATAGTGGACATGCAAGACATCGGGGAACAGTCTGTCGGGACAGAAATATTTCCATTAATGAACCAGCCATAACTTCTTTGATACAAGGCCAAATAAGCTGAAATTTTGAGGGAGAAAAGAAGACATGGACGGACAACATTCATGAAGACAACTTTTCCAAATTCATCCATTCATTGGTCCAAAAACGAGCAACCTTTCGGCGGACAGAATTGAACCAAATGTTTTCCACCTCCCTATAAATATGTATTTCACCTCCCCTTAAAAGAGACGGATTTTTTAGTGAGCCATTTCATGGGATAAGTGTGTTTTTTGCGCTGCAATTTTTTTAATCATTTTTTATATTTATTAGTTTTCTATCTCTCCTCTTTTCTTTTATTTTCTTTTTTGTGTTTCCCCCCACCATACTCCTCAACTCCATGAAAATGGAGAACTAACCTTGTCGTTTGTTCGAAGGAGAGAGTGGTGATGCTCTGAGTTTGTTGCACTTCAACATAATTTATTTATTTATTCTAAGTATTTCAAAAGTAGTGAAACCGGTTTTGGTTTAGTGTTCACCCCGCTTTTTCTACATTGGGGTTCTACTCATTCATCTTTATTCCTCTCCATTGTTACTATAATGTTGCCTGCAGTGGGTCGGTATGACACTGTAGTGATGATTTAAGGGAGATTAACTTGCATACAGAGGGTCGATGTGAGATAATAACAATTCAAACGGGTGTTAAATGATAGGGTAGATTTTCACACTGGATAAAATATTGAGAATTAATATTTTAAAGGACAATGATTTGCTTCACCATGAACTCCTATGAACAACTTCTTGCCACTAACTTCTATTTTCTTTTGGGTTCATTATATTTTTCATTCTTATATATTTATATATTTTTATCACATGCAATTTATAAAACCCCTATTTAAAATATTTTAAATTTAAATATAATCATCACACTAGAAAAATAGTGTGTGTGTGTGAGTAGCCTCCTTGAGAGATCGACCCTAGGGTTACATTATATTGCATTCTTAGGAAAATAAGAATTTATTGAAGTGGGATTCGCGACAAATCTCATGCATCACCCCCCCCCAACTCAGGCGAATCTGAGCATTTTCTAAGGAATTATAGCAGAACATAGATAAGAAACAAACCGTAGAGGGAGTGCTCCCTTTTATAGCCAACCCTTAATTACATATCCACAATTAAATATTAAGTATATAATTATTAAATAGCAAATTGAGGTAAAATAAGCATGCAGAGACAGGTATGCGAATCCCGTATACCCTTACGTCAGAAAATCTGATAAAATCTCTTACAGCGAAACAATGGTTTTTTATTAGCAGTAGAACTCGGTTACAACAAAAAACGCTAGAGGAAGAAGAAAGAGAGAAGAACTGAAGAAGAAAAGGAAAATGCCCCTGAGAACGTCGCCCCTGAGGCCTAGCCGCAACCTCCTTCGGTTTTGAAAGCCAAACTCAAAATACAATTCGTGTCCATTCCTAACATGAGGCCCTCCTCATTTATTAGCCCCACCCAACACCTAACAACCCTGCCAAGTAACCAATCTAACACATCACTAAATTTCCCCTGGCAGTGAATGATTACTCCCAATCTGCCCCTAATACAACACCCCCCCAACATCAACTCTCCAGCACAACATTCCTATCTATTCCACTCGTCTTGAAAAACACCTTGTCCTCAAGGTGAAGCCGAGCTCTAAGTTCAGCAGCTGCAACAATCACGTTTCTTCCACAGGCTTGGCAATCCCTTCATGTTTGCGTTTCTCATAAGAGTTGCTTGGGCAAATGGTTGTGTCGAGGACCAAGGCTTCTTGCCCCTACTAGTGTGCAATGCATTTGGTGGACTCTGCAGAGAACATGCCCACAGGATAAACTTCAGCAACAATACATCTCCAAAAGCTGAAGAAAGTTCCCCACTGCAACCAAATGTTAATATGCATGCCTTGGAAGTCTTCCATTCATGTAAGACCCCGACCTTTCGAGGAGGTTTGTTCTTGTTTAAATTTTGGTTCAACTCCCTTTGTTTTAGTTAATAAAATGCTTCCCGATAGAATGAGGGGTCTCGGAGGTGTTTCGAGGGTTCGGGTGCAGAAAAAAGGATAAAGGAGGTCATTCTATGTTGGGAGCATGATTGGCACACAGTTAGTACTAAACGTGCGCCTTGGCCCAGGAAATTGTGCGGCCTAACTCCCTTGGACAGTGGCTAACGCACGACCACCGCACGATTTGTCAAACCATGCAGATGGCCCAGACAAACCATGCGGCCAAGGCCCACTCTTGGAAAGAGGGTGCCACACGGTTTGGCCAACATTCCGGCCAAACCGTGCACCTCATTTTTAAAGAGGGGAATTTCTCATTTTTTCCCCTCAAGCTTTAAGAATTCTTACCCTGATTTTTCTCCCATTTCATCCTACAACAGTCAAGGGTTACGAAGCTTTCCTCCCAAGCTTCCCAAGTATCAATCTCATTGGATTCTTAGCCGTTTGAAGCGTCGTTGGTTACAAATCGAAGCTCTGGGTGAGTCTATCACTCCTCTTCCTTTTATTTTCTGGAAGAACCACGGTGTGTTGTTTTTTCTACTTTTGAAGCCTCTAAACCTTTATTTTCGAGCAAATTCTAAGATTGGGCGTTGGGGGTTGTTTGGGTTTAAGTCAACGGTTGTGTTTAAGCAAGGTTGTCTACAAACTTGGGATAGGTGGTCTACAAGTGATTCTAATTGGTCTTGATGTTTTATTTCATGTGTATAGAGTTGTGCTCTTGTGTCGTTATGGTGCGTATTTGATTACTTGATAAGAAATGATATATTGGGTGTTGAATTGGTGTGTTGGACCTTTCACGGACATCGTCGGGCTCGTTGGTAAAGAGTGGACCGGGAACAAAGTTACCCATTGGGTGTGCTACTCCCTTGAACATGCAAGTAAAGTTGTTAAATGATAAGGATTTATGAGATTAAACCAATGGTAATTGCATTTATCATGTTAACATGGTATAAAGGGCAGTTTGGCTTAAATGAATTATGTTAAATGGGTTAAAGGATGACTATGAGTAATGGTGCCGCGGGAGGCGCTAGAAATGGGGCTCGTCCATCGGGAATGGGCGTAGAGGCGCAGAGGCACAGGGAGCTTCGTCAGGGAATGGGCACAAGGGGCGAAGGGGGGCTCGCGATCGATAGAGGAGGGGTTGGGAGGCGCTGTCGCATAGGGTGACACACAGGAGGCGAAGGGAGGGGTGACACTAGATGACTTATGGCTCCCTGGCCATGGAGGCCGCCACCCCCCTTCGGAGGAAAATCATAGGTTTTCTCCGAGAGAAAAGAGAGGGGAGGGTGGGCTAGGGTTAGAGAACCCACTCTGATGCCATGTTAGAATGGAAGGAATGGATCCAATACCCAATATATCTCTCTAAGGGAAGTCTTGGTGTCTATTTATAATGAATAATAAAGATGACATGATACCACAAGTCCGATTGTGGGACTCAACACAACTTAACCTCTAACAGTGTTAAATGGTTTAAGTGGGCATATCCATGTTATGAAATGGTTAAAGGTATATTTAAATGATGATGGCTAAGGATAAATGATGAAATGGGTTAGTCAAGGGGTTGAGTAAATGTGTTGAAAGTAATGAACCATGAAAATGCGATAAATTGAAAAGGTGCACCCATGTTATTCTTGGTTGATAAAGGTTCACTGATGTTGAACCTGGGATATGTGACTAATGGTTGGTGGGATGTTGGACTGATGCTCCACTCCCTCGGGCGGGCCAAATTGATGCTCCAGGCGCCCCTATACATTGTAAGTTCGGATGATGGATTGTTGCTCCTGACTCCAAGGGTATGGACATGGCGATCCATATCATGGTTTGGGATGATGGACATGGTGTTCCACATCATGGGTTGGGATGGTCGGACATGGCGTTCCAAATTCCGGTTGGATACATGGACTGATGCTCCTTGTATGCCAACCCATGACCCCGGTGACATATGGTCCAAACGACCAACATGGGCCGAAGCAAGTTTGATGGATATGGGTAACACATGGAACTGAGAACAAGAGTGGTTAATTCAAATACTGTCAAATAATGGACCCTGATTTATTTATTGTTTATCCATTGTTTATTGTACTTCTGTATACATTGTATTAGACTAAAATTATTATAGACATCGTTGGTGGTGGTCTACTGAGTTGTACTCACACCCTGTTCGGGTCGCCGTTAGGTATCCGAGCAGACTTTATGTTTGCAAGTCAGGATAAGAACAAAGGCACCATATTGGATGACTGATATAGGATTTCGGACGAAGCACGAACGAGGGAATTGCACGTGACATCGGGACCCGTTTTGGGGGATTGTCTTTAGTGTCTTCTTTTGGTTTTCTTTTAGCACTTAAGACTGTCGCTACATGTCATACTTTACTGTATTGGTTCGTTGGTACTTCCTCAGTGGGAAATGTGGTATGTGATGTATTTGTATTTATTATTATTGCATGTCGATGTTTATCTTGATTTCCGTTGTTGGTTCACCCAAGTAAAGAGGGTATAGTCTCTCCACTTGTTCTATTAGACCCTCACTGCTAGTCGACAATCTCTAGCGTACGAAGAGGTGCGCTTGAGGTCACGTACCACACCAGCTCGGGGCACCAGTTTAGAGACACCTGGGTCGGGACGTTACAAGCCAACCCCCAATAATAAACTCACAGTTCGCTTCTGAAGTTGTCTCCGCTGATCGGAATTTTGCTTGAAATACTGACCACGCTGAACCAATAACACAACTTCAAAGAATACTCCATTACTTCCATCATCACAAGAAGTATTACCCAAGACTCTAGGTCTGGCTTTGTCACTATCATCTAAGCAAGAGACATACGTTGCCATAAGATTCCACTCTCCCATAGTCCAAGCAACTCTTGCAGTCTTTGGCGCCATATCAAATCTAGCAGTTTGCTCGGATGGGGCCCAACATACCCTGCACAAATTATTAAGCTCTTCCGGCCGAGCCAGTGCAGCAAGCCATTGCATCCTCCCTAGTGTTGGCGGAAAAACATGACCCGGAGTAGAAACAGTAGAGGCCTCGGCAGTGAACGTCTTGAGAGCATCATCCCAGCGCTGCAATTTTCCGTACCAGGATTCCTTTAATTGAACAGCAAAATGTTGTTGTGCAGATTTTAATATTCCAACTGCGGACTTAAGCTGATGGAGCTAATTATTATTATGAATCAGATTTTCAATGTCAGCAACAGGATTTGCATCCATCTTCTTCGAGCATCCTCCTTCAAATTCTTTTTCGTTAAAAAGCAAGGCCTCAGCAAAGGCATGGCACTTCTCTGCTAAAGCACCAAGAAAACAGATATCAATAGGAAGAAGCTTTTCATCAAGTTCCATGAACTCAGCCAACTTAAGAAGAGCGGCAAGAATTTCAGGAGGAATATTTGCCGATGAAAATGTCATATCTAAGCTTCAAACTGACTATTTTTACTATTTCCATTCAGTTGTGGCCAGCAGCTAACATATCCAGCCGCAAACAGCTCTCGACCAACAATAGGCTGCAACTGTGCTAGCTTTGCACATGTTCTCAGAGATGAAGAGGGAGATTCTCTTAAAAGTTCAATGCTACAATGTCTCATCCATTCTGCCCAGTTTTCCATTGTACTACGTAAGAAGCCACGCCAGCAGAACCTAATCAGCCATCATTAACCTGGCAGCTTCTAAACTTTCTCTGCATAGTAGATATATAAGGGTCATTATCCACATTATTTAATGAGTCACGAATAACATCCACTGGGGGCTGCCGTCCTAATCTCTGGGTAGTACTACTCCCGAAGATAAGTGGTTCACGTCTTTTAAACCGCCGCCCATCAATCTCCTCAAACTCCTTATGCTCCAATGGAAATGTTGCGTGAGGAGAAGAGCACCGCACTTTGAATGCTGGTGATCGAATTTCTGATTCTTGAGAGTCTTTCACAGAAGGGTAGCACCAACATACTTGCTCTTTGCAATGCTGCATTTGTCTGTTTGCCGAACTGCCCTGTCTTGCGCCGTAAAGCTCAACCCATGTCATCCCCTCGCCACTGTCACCACTTCTCAAGCTAGGAGTGGAATGTTTCTTTTCACGGTGTAAAGAAAAAGTAACGATCAACTCTGTTTCTCGCTTTTCCTGTGCATCTAGCGGAACTTTAGAACGCTCAGCGCCCATAGCAAGAGATTTAGAATATGCAGACAGCCAGCAAGAGACTGTGCAGTCTTCAACATCCCTCGCGGTTTGTACACTTCCAGCCGAGCTATATTGGACGCATTCCACTCTGCACCATTCCTTTCCACTTCAGTCGACTCAACAACAACTAGTTTCAGAGGATCTTCTTCCAGTGCAGTCCCAAAACGACCAAGGAGTTCCCCTTTTAGCTCCTCCCAATCGAGGCACAGTCGTTGCATCAACATAAAAGGCATCCATTGTTGCCCCAAACCTTCCATGCACAATTGCGCAATAGGCACACGAACAAATAGCGATCAGTCTTGTGAATCATGATGTAGGTCTCGGCTTGTGCAATCCAAACTATCGAATCATTACCAGAAAAAGTCGGCAATCCAACACGCCTAGCTAAGGCACTGAGCTCAATTTGCAACGCGTCCTCTCTAGCTTTCGTATCGCTGACCAAATGAGATTTCGAACCGAGTTCCTCAACTACAATATTCTTCCTGGCTTTGCCAGAGTTTAGATCGGTACCTGTCTCATCAGAATGATCTGGTTTTAACTCAGTTTGCTTCGCGCCGAGAGCACTGCAAACATTTCGAATGCTTGTGCATCTGCCTCGTTAGGATTTCTTTATTCGACTGGACCTCCAATACACGGTTCTCCGGGTCTTGTTGTCGTTCTGTCTATTGCAGAGCTTCAAAAAACTCTTGTTTCCAGCCACGTCTGCGCCTCAATCCTAAGCGTATTTCTCTCAACGATCAATAAAACAGTAGAGGAAGAAGAAAGAGAGAACCAGAGAAGAGGGAAACTCCCCCGGGAACGCAGCCCCCGAGGCTTGGCCGCAGCCTCCTTCAGCTATGCAGAAATCCAAACTCAAAATACAATTCTTGTCCCTTCCTAACACCAGGCCCTCCTCATTTATTAGCCCCACCCACCGCCTAACAACCCTGCCAACTAACCAATGTAACACGCCACAAAACCGCCCCCGGCAATGGATGATTACTCACAACCTACCCCTAAAACAGCATCACCCAGGACCCCCCCCCCCCCCATCTCGCACTGCACTACAACTTAAATTGAGATTCCCAAGCAATCTACTTGGCCGTTGTCTATCCTTCTCACATAATAAAGACTGAGGTCCTGCTAAGATCCCGCCCAACATGACCTTCATGTTCTCCTCATAAGATATTCTATAAAATTTCAGGGGTGTAACTTTCATGGAGGAACCGTTTCGCTTGCTTACAATATAAGTTTAGAAATTGACACGGTTTAATGTGATTGACACGGTTTAATGTGATTGACACGGTTTAATAAATTATCCAATCCCTACCTCTGTTGCATCCTACTCTCGCGTCATAAGATCTCTATGTGATCCCTCCGAGAACGATCTCCTTGATATAATAAACATAGCTTCTGAGTTGCATGCACTGCAAGTGGCCATATGCGAGGCATAGCTTTCGCATGTTTAATATCCAGATATCGTTAAAAAATATTCTTCATCTCGTGCATGCATACAAAATCCACCGTGCATATTTATACTTTATATAAAAATCATACGTAAAACACATTATTTAAAAATTAAAGTAAATAATAAGAAATACCCTTAAAAACCTACATTAAAAATCAAATAACCCTATAAACCTATAACTACATCATAATTGTATAATATGTAAATATATTTAATCTTAAAATGAAACAAAAGTTCAAGCTACTACAGTGGCTTGAAGTCCGCACTGCTACAGTGTTGTGGTCATCCAAGTCCAAGCTACTACAATGAACGGTGCCTAGAAGTCAGATGAACTACGGTACCACTGCCTCCAAAGTCCAAGCTGCTACAGTAACTGTGTCCAAGCCTGCATTGCTACAGTTCTTTGTCGATGTCGTCTGATCAGCTCTACTACAGGCGGTCAAAGTTGATACCGTTCCTCAAAATTTGGATCGGGGGCCTTAGACCCCCGTGGCAAGGACGCGTTTCCCCCTGCAACCCCCAACGAACTCACCACAGAAGTCACCCCGCGAGAGTTGCGGCCTGGTGTGCAGTATAGACCGCTAGCATTCGGCCCAACATCATCCAAAACGAATCGGGCTACACCGATCCAACATCCTCTACCTGTGCGTCGAATTACTGTTAGCTTGGAGTCCTAACATCGAAGAGTGAGGCTCCATCCATCAGGGCAATATTTTAAAACATTTTCAAAATCTTTTATTTCTCGTTGTTGGAGTCTGTATCCCATATCGGACTTATGGTCCGATGTGGTCTTTATTATTTATTATAAAAGAACCTCAAGACCTCCTTTAGAGAGAACCTTGGGGATTCGGGTCTACCTCTTTTATACTTTTACATGGTATCAAAAGAAAACTAATCTCAAGCCCTCCCTCCCATTTTATTTTCTCCCGTCTAGGGTTTCCCGTTTTTTTTTCTTTCCCTCCGTGGGGGGCGGCGGCCTCCATGGCCAGTGAGCTAAGTCCTCTGCCGCCCCCTGCTGAATCTCCCTCCCTCCCAGCGGATCCCCCCCTGCCGGCATCTCCCTCTGCGGCATCCCGACGGCCCACCCTCCATTTGCGGTTCCTGGTCCACCTCCCAACCCGCTGCCCTCCCCTCTCCGGACGTCGCTCGACTCCCGCCTCCTTGCGCAGCTCCCTGCATGCGGCTCTCGCTCGCTGACGCTCTTCCCGACAGATTCTCCGCACCCTTCCACTCTCGACCTTCCCGCCAAGGTCACGGCTCCCAACCCTGTCGCACCTCCCAATCCCAACGGTGCCACTCGGTCGCACTTCCCATTGGCAACTCCCACAACGGACTCCCAACAGCACCCTCCCGCCCGCAGCCATCCTCCCACGCGCGCCTTACCTGTGCAAGACGCCTGACGAACCTCCACCGTCTCTCCACCTCCCTACCATGTGCAACACATCCAGACGCACCCCTTTTTCTGTGCGACGACCCTCCAGCAGGCTCCTGTGCGCGCGACAGACTCCCGGCGGTTCCCTCTCTCAGATCCGACCAGATCTGGCCGGATCCCGTTAGTCGCAGGCTCCTCCGCAGCACCTCTCCCTCTAGGAGGCCCTTCCTCTGGAGACTGGATCCCTCCCGGTGAAACCCACCTGCATCCCTCCATTGGCAACTCCTGCGATGGATATGGCCCGCCCTCCTGCCTTCCTTCGCCGATCCTTTTTCTGTGCGACGGCCTCCTCTTGTGCGCGCGACAGACTCTCGGCGGCTCCCTCTCTCAGATCCAGCCAGATCTGGCCCGATCCTGTTAGCCGCAGGCTCCTCCGCGGCAGCTCTCCCTCTTGGAGAGCCCTTCCTCTGGAAACCGGATCCTTCCCGACGGAACCCACCTGCGCCCCTCTGTCAGCAACTCCTGTGATGGATATGGCCCTCCTGCCTTCCTCCATTGATGGGCTCCCCTCTGGTGCGCCCCCCCCCCCCTCCAGAGCTTCCAGCCCCTCCTCCGGCGGCCCTTCGCGCGCCCTGGCCATCCCCTCCCAAACGGCCTCCTGTGGTGGCTCGCTTCCGCACCTCCGTCGCGTCATCGATCTACAGCATGGCTCCTGTGCGGCTTTCCCGATGCTCAATCATCCGGCCCCGCGAGTTCGGATTTCCCGACACTCTATCGTCTGGGCCCGCTAGTTCGAGTTTCACGACGCTCCGACGTCCGGCCCTGCTTGCACGGTTCCGATGCTGTGCCTCAACGACATGCCGCCCCACTGATGTTATCCGGCCTTTCAGCGCCATCTTCAATCATCCATCGTTTTCATCTCAAGGGGGAGCTGCGATCTTGCGGTGGAGCTGCAATCACGAATGTTTTCTTTTCTTTTCTTTTGTTAGTTTTATAATCAAGTTGGGTATGTCCAGCTTTAGGGGGAGTGTTTGCAGTATTCTTTGTTTTCTTTATTTTCGTTTCTTTATGTGTCCAAGCTAGGTACACCTAGCTTGAGGGGGAGTATTGGAGTCTGTATCCCACATCGGACTTATGACCCGATGTGGTCTTTATTATTCATTATAAAAGAACCTCAAGGCCTCCTTTAGAGAGGACCTTGGAGATTCAGGTCTACCTCTTTTATACTTCTACACTCGTGTTCAAATACAATTTGTACACTCGGGTTTGAGTTGGTTAAAACGACATGGTTCTAAAAAAGTGTTATGTCGGGTATATAGTATGAAAGAACCTGATTTTTGTAAAATAATCCAATAGAATCAGATTTTAATATTTGGAACTGTGGTTTTTCATAATATCACATGCATTTCCCAAAAGACAACAATTTAAAACTAAATACATATATGTTGCTCACAATCTCCCGCATCCGCAGCTTCTTTAAAATCATTATATGCTTCATACCTTCATGATGATGTGAAATATTTATAAAAGCCCTGATAATATCTTTCAAGTCGGAAAAAATGGGAAAGTTGAGATTTTAAAATTTAATCATAAACTGTTAAGGCGGGACCCTGGAAAGTTTATACATGTAGGGGCAAAGCAGGAAGTGTGTATAATGATTCTGTTTTGGCGAGGCCCACTGCACATGATGATTCAGTTAATAGACGTCCAGGTGTTGAATCAGAGGAGCACAAGGGCAGTTCAGGAATTCCACAGGGGCAATTCAGTTAGCAGTGGGTTTGTTATTAAATGGGACCCGCGGGAGGGAGTTGGGTACGGGAGAATTATTCTAGTCAGTTCGGCTTTCCAGGCTTGGGCAACAGAAAGCAGGTTCCCCTGTATTTTCTCCTGTGTTTTCTCTGATTCTGCTTTGTTTTGGCTTTTCTTTGTTCAGCTGTAAGGTCAATACTCTGTTTGAATATACGCCTGTTTTTCCTCTGTTCCTTTCTGGAATTTTGTGTTTGTATCACTTTGGTCCGATCTGCCGGATACAAAACACGCAACGCCAGTCGTTTCCTTTTTTTTTCCCTCCTTTGTTCTTGACTCATGGAGACGCGTCAACTCGGTCGTGTGGACAGCGTTGAGCAGCGCTTGGGCCGTTTAGAATCCTCTCTCCAGGAAATCTTGGACAAGCAACAACAATCTGAAGTCGAGCGGCAACGTTGGGAGAAGGAGCTCACTGATCAAGCTGAGTTTCGTCGGTTAATGACGCGACACATGGAGAAACAAGCTCAGCAGTCTGATTGCCCGACGTTTGGTGATACCACTCTTTCGGGAGTTCATCCAGGAACTCATGCCACACCTGACGCTCCACTCCCGCACCATTCCGGCGTCCAGGATCCGTCTGGTAACGTTGTTCCTTTTGATATAGCACATACCTCTCGCCCTTTGGATTTGCTTCCCAACACGTCTGATCATCAGCTTTCGGTTCGCCGGGTGGAACTCCCACTGTTTGACGGTTCGGATCCGCGGGGGCGGCTCACTCGTGCCGAGCTGTATTTTCGGATTCAGCAAACTCCGGAAAATCTGAAGGTGTCCCTCGCGTAGGTCTGCATGGAAGGAATAGTTGTCCACTAGTTTATGGTACTCGAGGAGGTTCATCCGCAGATTTCTTGGTCCCCTTTCAAAACCGAGCTCATGGCACGTTTTAGTGGCTTGAATAATCAAAATCCTTATGAAGAATTGGCTGCATTACACCAGCAAACGTCAGTCGCTGAGTACATCGAACAGTTCAAATATTTGGCATCATTGAGGGGCAACCGAAGCTGCAATATGTGGGATATTTTTTGCATGGTTTGCGTGATGACATCCGCAGTTGGGTACGCATTCAAAATCATGAGACCCGTCTCCATGCAATGCGTGTTGCACGACACGTTGAGATGGCAGTTGCCAAAGGCAGTAATTCGAGTTTTCGTTCTTTACCTCCTCGGTCTTCTTATGCTTTTCGGGAGGGGGATCGTTGGCTTCCTCCCCACAGCAGACCCCCAGACATCTCCCAGCCAGGGCCTTCTACCCGTATGCTTCGCCAGCGCAACGTAGGTCCTACTGCCAACACAACAGACTTTACCAAACCGTCGCCAGCAAGAGGTCGCGGCACACGTTATTTGTCCTCACAAGAATGGGAAGATCGTCGAAAGCGTGTATGTTTTCGCTGCGGTCTTCCCTATAGCCCGCTTCATAAATGTGTGGATGCTAAATTGCATATCACGCTGTTAGGGGGGGATGACGAAGTACCAGGGGATGAACTCTCAGAGCCTCCAACGCCTGACTCCCCTCCGGGTCCAGAGGGGGAATGTTCAGTTGTGGCTTATCAAGACATTACACCTTTGTTTTCTGTCCAGGATTTCCACGGCACACCAGCTGCTTCTATGAAGGTTGAGGGCCTATTAAACGACGTTCCAATACTAATTTTGTTGGACAGTGGCGCTACACATACTTTTATTTCCCCTAAACTGGTTCAATTAGTTCAGTTGCCCACTTCTTCGTCGCCAATTGTCAGGATAAAGTTGGGGGATGGACATCTTGCTCAAACTCAGGGACTCTGTCGCCAACTTCCTCTTTTAATTGGTAATTTTTCCTGCTTGGTCGATGCTCGTATTTTGGACTTAGGTGGTCTGGATTTTATCCTGGGAATAGCATGGTTGCGAACGTTGGGTGAGGTAGCCACAAATTGGACAATGCGCTTTTCTTTTGGCGGTCACGAATACTCCCTCATTGGGGCTCCACAAAAATTCCAGACAGCTGCTTCTTTAAACCCTCCTTCCAACCATGTTGTTCTTCTAGCGCTACAGCAGCTTATCTTGGGTCGTCAAGCTCAATGTGCAGCAACACAGTTACCCACTCAGCAACAACATGCCTTGAACAGTTTATTACAGCAGTTTGAAGCAATTTTTCGGGACCCACAGGAACTCCCACCTACACGCCAGTGGTAGCACAGCATTCGGTTAGAGCAGGGGCAAGGACCGGTAGCCGTACGGCCTTATCGTTATCCGCACTTTCAAAACAATGAGATCAAAAAACAGGTTCATATGATGCTACAGCTTGGCTTCATTTGTTCCAGTACCAGCGCTTTCTCCAGCCCGGTTCTGTTGGTCAAAAAAAAAGATGGCTCTTGGCGGCTTTGTGTGGATTACCGGGCTCTCAACCATGTCACTATCGCGGATAAATTCCCAATTCCAGTCGTGGACGAACTACTTGATGAAGTGGGCGGAGCCCATTATTTTTCAAAGTTGGACCTCAAATCCGGCTACCATCAAATCCGAATGCAAGACGCTGACATTGAGAAGACAGCTTTCCGCACCCACAGCGGTCATTACGAATTTCTAGTCATGCCTTTTGGCCTGTCCAACGCACCTTCAACTTTTCAAGCCGCAATGAACGATGTGTTTCGTCCATTTCTCGCAAATTTATTCTGATTTTTTTTTTTTGATATCCTCATTTACAGCAGCAATTGGCAGCTCCCCCTCAGTGGCGCAGCAAGTTGTCGAGGCACAGCAGAAGAACCACGTAGGCGGGGCTGATCGATGGATCACAGGGAAAGCCGCACTGGCGGGTCGGTCGATGAGGTGCTGGGAAAGCTGCACTGGCAAGGCCGGTAGACGGAGCACCGGAGAGGCCGCACTGGCGGGGCCGAACGTCGGAGGGCCAGGGAAGCCGCACTGGCGAGGCCGGATGACGGAAGTCCGCATAGGCAGGGCCGAACGATGGTGCGCCAAGAAAGCCGAGGTGGAGAGGGTCGCTGCCGACGAGTTGCGGGTGGAGGGAGACCCGGCCGGTGCGCAAAGGGCCAACCAGAGGGAGAATAAGGCGCACACAGGAGGGGACCGGTGGGCAGGGGAGGCAACGCTCCAGATCTGGAGGAGGGGAGTCGGTCGCCGGAGGAATGGCCGCCGGGAGGGAGAGCAGCTACTGAGGAGTCGGCCCGCACAGCAGGAAAGGGTCCGCCTAGAGGGACCGCTCGCGACGGGGTGGAGGCTTCTTGCGATGGGAAGGGCGAGCGTTGGGAGTGTGCTGCGACAGGCGGGGCCGAGCACGGTCACGAGTGGGCGGTGACCATGGAGGAGCCCGCGGCAAACAGGATCCGGCCAGATCTAGCCGAATCAGAGAGAGGGGAGGCCGCTGGAGGCTGACACGCGCATGGAGAGAAGGGCCGCCTGGAGTCCGTCGCACGCACAGAGAGGCGGGACGTCCGTCAAGAGGAGGCGCACGCGTAGCAAAAGGCGAGGCCGGCGTGGATTCAGCGGCGCAAGCAGGAGGGCTACGCGCAGGGTTCGCGCACAGTGAGGGGACGTCGCGGCGCGCAGAGGGAGGAAATCCGACCGGGGCTCGATCTGCTGGGAATGGGCGCAGAGGAATCCGACGATGGAGGCGGGGCGTCCGTCGTCGAGCGCACCAGGGAGGGAGGCGGGGCCGGGAAACCGCGGAGGCGGGTCGAGAGTCCGCACAGGGAGGGGCCCGGAAAATGGCAGGGGACGGCATTGATGGTGGCCAAAGGGCTGAGGGCCGCCGCCCCACCACTGGGGAGGGAATTGCCGAAAACCCTGGAAAGGGGAAAAAAAATAGGAGGGCTCAGATTTAGAAAACCTCCTCTGATACCATGTTGAATGATGTAGAGGATGGACCCAATACCCAAGGTTACTCTCTAAAGGAGGTCCAGAGGTTATTTAACAATGAATACTAAAAACCACATCAGACCACAAGTCCGGTGTGAGACACAAACTCCAACATAAGCCAATTCAAGGAGCGGATTTACCAAACTTCATTGGGATGCAGTTCTACGTATCGTGACTAGGTCTATTATATCAGGATCATGGATATAGAAACAGAGAGCACCACGGAAATTGTTTTGAACGGGTATGAAACAGTTTATTTTAGAGACAAATAACTATAAATAAGGAGATACAAGACTCCATAGATATGAAATACCAAATTCAAATTAAAGAGAAAAAGGAGAGGATAGACCTATCAATTACTCGTATCTTGAATATCTAAATAATCTAACACTCCCCCTCAAACTGCAACATATTCCAGCTTGCTACAATAATTTAAATGATGTTGAAACTGGCGAAGATAACGTTCCTTTGAACGATGCTGAAACTGTCACAGGAAACACATCGTGATCCCCTTAGTTATTGAAGAATGTGCTGGAACGGGCACAAAGAGGAAATCAGGAAACAGTCGTCTGAAAGAGGAAATCAGGAAACGTTCTTCTGGAGAAGAACTTAGGGAAACAGTCGTCCAAAAAGGACGCCTGAAACGGTCATCTGAAGAGGGCACCTCAAACAGTCAGGAAGATCAGGGAAGAGGACGCCCGAAACAGTCTGGAAGAGGGCGCCTGGAAAAGGTCATCTAGAATAAGACGCCCGGAATGGCTGTCTGGAAGAGAACACAGCATCTTCAAAGACGCTGACTGAGCAACAAATCTGCAAGTGCAGAGAGGTCCGGCACACGGAAGTCTCGGCAGTGGCAACAACGGGCGTGCAGCAGATAAACCCAACAAAGTGTGTCAGGGCAGTGACATAAAGGCCAAACAGAGGTTTGGACAGCAACAAAGAGGCCCAACTGAAGTAGGTCGCGGCTAGAATCCGCCGCCCAGGTGCACGGATGCCTGGGCATCAAGAGAGAGAGAGAAGGAGAGAGAAGCGGGAGATTCTGTTGGACATCATCAACACACCTGTAGGTACAAGAGGAGGAGCTCGACTGGATATTCTTGAAGACCTGCACATCAAAGAGGAAGGAACCAAGCACCAACCGGAAGATCTGTTCTTCCTAAAAAGAAGCAGGTGATTGCTGCGGTGCAGCAAATAAGAAGAAGGCATTCCAATCACTAGACTAGAAAGTAGGAGTTCCAGATTTATTCAGGGTTTAACAGGTCGCTAATACCATGTAGAAAGTGTAGGCACAGAAACCGTTCCTCTTGAATGATGACGGGACATTTTATTTATAGACAGATAACCAGATACATGGCTCGAGATAGATAAGAAATACCAAATTAAAACTAAAGGAAAATGGAGGATAGGATACACCTAGTCAATACTAATATCCTAAATATCTAAATACTATGAGCATACCGAAATTGTCACATAAATTATGCAGATTGTTTATCTTCTCAGATGTCTATATTTGGTTATGTTGCCTTCGTTGGTGGCAGCCTCATTTCTTGGCAGAATAAGTAAACAATCATGTCTCGTTCAATCGAGAAGTCAAAAAACAGAGTCAACCCACTTAACAACAGAAATTTTTTGGGCACGACAACTCTTTAGCAGGTTTGGCTATCCAATGAAGAAAGTCACACTCATCAGATGCGACTATCAAGCAGCAATATTAGCTACAAATCTCATGTTTCATGACCGCACAAAGCACATTAAAGGGGTGCCTTGATGCCTTCACAAAAGGAGTTCCTAAGACACGAGTGAGGGTTTTATGTAACGAGCTGAGTATGATCAATATATATTACTAGACGAATATTATTAATATTATTAGTATATTATTAGTATATTATTAGAATGGTGGTTTTATCCCACATCGAATATGCACCTCCTTATATCTCTTTAACTGTTTATAAATAAAGACCTCCCTTAGTTGATAGGCATGATATCTGGCGTCCAATTTTAAAAGCAGCATAGAATGAAGAGAAGTGTGCAATGTTGATATCAACCATTAAAAATGAAAAACCATTGCCAAAGATCATTTCTTTGTGTTGAACATAGAAATTCTCTATGAAACCACGATATACCATGTATACAGAACACAAAGGTAAATATTTTAATAATGCAAAGAAATTTTTGTGAAAACAGAGGAATTCTCTATCAACAAAAAAATAAATAAATTGAAGGGTTGAGATCCATGTCCAATATTTGATCACAGCCATATTTGATCCCAACACCATTCAATTTTAAAACTTCTTGCCAAACAGAAAGTTTCTTTGTGTGCATGATATACAGCTGGTTTACAGAAAAATTCTCTGTAGGACACAGAATTTCTCTCACAAAAAAAAATTAAAAAATGAACAGTTAAGATCAAAACGTGGATACATGTCAAAACTGAATCCATATGAAAAATCCAGAGTTTGACATTCCAGTATTGTGATCGCGATGCAAGCAAACATAACAAATTCATTATCTTTAAAAAAACAAAGAAAAACTTATGAAATTCTCTATGAAATATTTTGTCTCAAAAATCTTAGAGAGAACAAGTCATTTGAGCAATCCGAAACAACCATGGGCTGTAATAAAAGATAAATTATGCTGAATCTGCTAGTTACCTCTGCAGTATGATCTTTTGAGATGTGCCTACAATCCCAATTCCCGCTTTCAGAAGCTTGCCAAACACGAACTGTCTACAAAACATTCACAGATCCAAATCCTTTAAAGCAATCACAAACCAATAGATAGAAAAAACAGACAGTGGATGAAAGAATAAGAGCCCATTTGTTTTAGCTTAAAAAATAAGGGTTTCCGAAATAGTTTTAATAAGTGATTTTAAAAAAATCAGAATTATTTTATGTTTTTGGTGTAATAAAAACAACACTTACTACTTCCAATCAAAATCTCAGAATCGGTTTTTTTTTTTTAAGTAATCACGTAGCTTTTCAAAAAATGTTGAGAAGTGATTTTTCCAGATTCTGCTTTTTGAAAAAAAATATTAAACAAATGTTAAAAATTTCAGATGAGTGGTTTTTTTAACAAAAAGCACTTTTAGCCTCAAAAAAACTTTTAAACAAACAGGGTCCAAGCCTTAAAAGCCCAATCATCAGTAGCCAAGGCATAGTGAATATCAAACCCTGTCTTTGGGCAGGGGATGAAAGAATAAGCCTTAAAAACCAGGAAATTGCAAGAAATTTCACTTTCATTTATGGTTCCATGCCCAAAAAGCAAAACATGGAGTCATCAATACTGCAAAGCAGCATGAGATTCTTCATTGAATTTGGCAAAAAACGACATTGAGACAGCTATATATTCATGTTTTTAAAAAAAAATCAAATAAAACAACATAATAAGAATTGGGCACCCATGTCCCATTTAATATCATGCAGTCTTTAAGGTGCATCTACAAATTTTGCCAAGTAGTATTTGGGATGGTATCTCCTTTAAAATTTCCAAGTTCCTTGCAAGGGAAGGGGGTATCATGACTGTAATCCGCAGCATACCTTGTCAGCTGACCCAGTTAAAACTAAATCAGATTGGGAAACAAATTTAACCGCAGTAACCTGCCAAAGATCAACCCACAATCAGGGCCAAGGTGATTTTACAAATTCTAACAAGTGCAAAGATAATGAATGATGATGATGATGATGATGATGAAGATAATAATAAATAAATAACCCTTTTTGAGTGACCACTGAGGGTTGATAATATCTGTCCTGATGCCCGATCAAAAAGAACAGCATTTGTGTCAACACCTCCTGTTGCAATGATATCCTAACACAACACACACAAGTTCAGTCTTCAATCATCCAAACACAACACAATGATCGTCTAAGCCAAATTCAAACTTCTGAAGCAAAAAATGATTAAGAGGTGATTAAACCAAACATTGAAAAGTCCATCCAACAACAATAAGAAATGGTTCCTCAGATCAGCAAAATTTCATCATTAAATCCTTCGCTTGCAAAAACATTCACTGGGAATTTAGATGGTTTAATAAGTAAATAAACCCAAAAAAAATATTAAAAAATCACACCTAACATACAGAAACTTATATGGGTTGGAATAAAACCCAGATGGTCTACTGTAGGATAAATAGCGAATTTATCATACCATGCAAAACAAAACTACCATTTGTTTTCACCTATCTGATCTGGGTGTCTAATTTGATAACAAGAAAGCATTGAGAATTTTATATCATAAAGCCTCTAAAGCTTGTAAGCCTGGTATTATTTAAAAAAATTCAAAAAGTCTAACAAGCTAGGGTAAATTTTTTTACACTTTAAATATAAATAACATCTCATTGATAGTGAGATAAGCCAAAGTTTAAATTAGCCCAAGAAATCATAAGCTAAAAAGCAAGCCTACAAGAATGTTCTATCATACCGTGGGGGTTTGTAACACGTCATGTGATGATAAGCCAAAGTTTAAATTAGCCCAAGAAATCATAAGCTAAAAAGCAAGCCTACAGGAATGTTCTATCATACCGTGGGGGTTTGTAACACATCATGTGAGGATGCATGTATAGGAAAGCGGCCGTTGAAGAGTTCAACAATCACTTACATAATTGAGGTATTCGTTGTAAGAGTTACATAGGAGGATCGACGACGTATCCAACCCTCACGACGACGAACTCTCGGCGCTCTCTATGGAGAAAGTTACAGGGAGACTCAAAGCGGCAAAGAACCGTTTTGAGCTGACGCCCACCGCCAACACTGGAGGGAAGCTACTCCTCAAAGAAGCGGAGTGGGTTGAGCGGCAAACAAGGGAGGGATCCTCTAGCGACTCCAAGTCCAGCAACCGACATCCGACATCGCAAACAACCGCGACGAAAGACCGGCGGCGGTGGCGGGAATCCACGAGATGGCTCGAGATGCGACAACAATCATGATATCTCGAGGGACAAATGTCGCTACTGTGGCAAAATGGGTTGGGCCAAAGATCGCCGCAGCAGGATACAACAGGTCAAGGCCCATCTAATGCAGAATGACGACGACAAGCCACCACTCCTTATGGCAAGGGTGTGCACCTTGGTGCCTGATTCCCCACCGCCACGATCTTCCACTCCAAATTCCCCCTTGTCGCGATGAAGCCCACTCCAGCTGGTTGAGGCGAAGATCTTCGCACAACGGGATCAAGAGAAGACACGCGGCGACACCATGTGGTACCTCGACACCGATGCCACAAACCATATGACCGGATCCCATGATGTCTTCTCCAAGCTCGTCTCCGAGATCCGCGAGACCGTCAAGTTTGATGATGGCTCCATCATCGACATTGAGGGGTGCGAGACATCCTGTCAACCTGCAAGACCGGCGAGTACCACGTGCTCATGGGGGTGAACTTCATCCCAAAATGTTCTCGGCACAACGAAAGCACCTATTGGGCATAGTCAACTCGGTTTTTTGTTGTAATCTATGAATAATCTGAGATGTACATGACGAAGAATGTCATGACCCACAGAATTAAATCAAAGATTAAGTGACATAAACACCAGAACCCAGAAGAGAGAATCTTTTCATATATAATTTATAATGAATTTATTTGAATAAAGAAATGTCTTGCGTTTGTCGTACCGTCGTTGCGTCAGAGGAATCAAGGGTAGATTCCCTCTAACGGTGATCCACAAGTGTTCCACGAACCTCCGATCATCGTCGTGAAATCCTTCGAGTGCTAGCGTGGATGGTTCTGATGCTTACAGCGATCGTTGTGGATTGCAGCGAAATCCTTCAAGGCGAGAAGAAATCGCTCTGGTGGAGGAGGAGAATTGTCTTGTGTTCTTAAGAGTGTTCTAGATGAGGAACTCTTTAGGGCTTAAAAGAATCCTCCTCTCTAGAACTCATTATGCACAACCATTGGAATGGTTAAGGTTTCGAAAAATGTCATAATCGGGTTTAAATAGAGTTCGGGTTAAAAAATAATAGAGCAAGGGCCCTTATGATGTTTTTGATCCCAGCGAACCACATGTCTAAATAATAATAGAATTGTAATTATTTATTTGACATGGCTAAACTCGCAGATAAAATAAATATTATTTCTTTGAATAAATAAAGTAACATTTATTCAAATAATATTTAATATGACATTTCTCGTTGGATCATCAAATTCAATCCATCAACGTATAATGGCTATTCATTTAAACAAATAAATATCAATGCATTATACACCGATAAATAAATAAATATTACATTCACTAAACCAGTGAATAGATATTTATTAAATATTCACGTAACAAAATAAATATTTTGTTACATTGCAAATAAACCATAATGAATAAATATTATATAATCACGCAATTAAATAAATAATTAGATGATGAATAAATATTTATTAAATATTCAACTCGAATATAACTGGTGATTGAATATTTGTGACCAACACAACATGAATAATTATTAAACCACGTACAGTAATAATATTTATTCAACATGTTAAATTCATATAGAATTTAACTGATGTTTTGAATACATTTAGTGTGTGACCATCTAGACCCATTTTTCAATGGCATTAAGCTACACCACCAAAAATCCAAGGTTAGCATCTAGCAACACACAAAGGTTCCCACAAAAAAAGTTAATGTCCCAACAATATTCAATCTCATACGAACGCTCATTGTGTAATATAATATCTTTATCTTGATATTTCTAATCAAGCAAGTCGCATGTTGGTGTCATCAACCTATGTGTTCGATGTCTTTCTTTGATTTTTTAGAAATGAACTCGTCAACAGAATGTCATGGTCATGGACTTAATTAGGCAGTTCAATTCTCATTAAAGGGCATGAGATACCAACTTCCACTGAACTCGGAAGGGGCAAATCCTTTCCCACGTTATTCATTAATGCAATATCACTCGTGATGCACCCAACGTATTTTACCTCGTCGCAAGCATATATCATCACAGTTTTTGTGAATACATCAAAATACGCAACTCATGACATGCATTAATAATAATTTAAAGTCGAAAGATCATTACACACGTTCTCAGATAGTAACATCCAATGACATCGTCCGGCTATAGAACATATATTTAAAAATACTATCGTGACACTTCTAGGTTCTCATCATAGTAAAGAACTGTTATGACCTGTCAGTGAGACAGTTACCCTCAGGACATTATCATATACTAGAGTCAACTGCTAACAACTTTCAGTCTGCTAGCTCTCACATAATACTTATGTTTCTACTGAGATAAGGCTTTAGTCAAGGGGTCTACCACGTTTTCTTCCGTGGAAACTCTGCTCATGACGACCTCGCCCCTCCGAGAAAAATCTCTCAAGAGGTGATACTTCTGGAGTATGTGTTTCGTCCTTTATGTGACTTTGGCTCCTTTGCAAGACTCACCGCTGCAGTATTATCACAATATAATAATGTGACGGGGCCTTTACCGTTAAGCACCACATCAAGCTCTTAGACAGAGTTTTGTATCCAAACATCTTTTGTTACATCAGAAGCCGCTATATACTCGGATTCCGATGTAGAACCGACGACAATTGACTGCTTTCAACTCTTCCAACTCACAACTCCTTTTAAACTGAAGATATATCCTAACTGCGACTTCAGATCAATTTGATCTGCCTGAAAGCTAGCATTTATATAACCTCTGATGACTAGCTCCTCATCTCCTCTATATACCAGGAACATAACCTTAGTTCAACTCAAATACTTATGATAGCCTTAATAGCAAACCAATGTTGTTCACTTGGATCAGCCGGATATCTACCCACCATGCTCAAAGCATAGGCAACATCAAGCCTAGTACATAACATGACAGGCATGATAGATTCTATCACAGAAATGTATGGGATCTTACTCATTCTCTCTCTCTCCCGTTGTGTCTGAAGACACATTTTCTTGAGGAGATGTATACCATGTGACACTTAAACCAAGCTCCTCTTGGATAGTTACTAAACCTCTTTAATATTTGGTCAATGTATGTACTTTGACATAATCCAAGCAGTTTTTTGGATCTATCACGAATGATCTTGATTCCAAGGTATACCACCTAAGTTCTTCATGGAGAAACGCTTGTTTAACCGATTTTTAATCGACTGTAAGACTGATATGTTGTTTCCAATAAGTAATATGTCATCAACATATACAACTAGGAATATGACTGCACTCCCACTAAATCGCTTGTAAACACATGACTCACACTCGTTCTTTATGAAACCAAAATCTTTTATGGCTTCATCAAACTGGATGTTTCGTGACATAGATGTTTGCTTCAATCCATAAATGAATCTATGCAACTTGCAAATATTATGAGCATTGTCTGGAGTCACAAACCTTTCAGGTTATGTCATATAGACATCTTCTTGAAGGTCCTCGTTAAGAAAAGTTGTTTTGACATCCATCTGCCAAATCTCATAGTCATGAAACGTTGTTATGGCAAGTAGAATTCTGATGGATTTAAACATTAAAATTGGATAAAAGGTTGTGTTATTGTAGTGAATGCCTTGACGTTGTTTAAACCCTTAGCTTGCTTTATAGGTATTTGTTTTACCTTTCATGTCCAGTTTTCTCTTAAACACTCATTTGCACCCAACGGGCTTTACATCAACTGGTGGATTGACCAGAACTCATACTTGATTCTGATACATGAAATCCATTTCAGAATTCATGGTTTTTTGCTATCTTGCAGCTTCTAAACTCTCTACTGTCTCTTTGTAGGAAAAAGGATCGGTATTGTCAACCCATAATAAGCCACCACCCTCGATGACTAGAAAATCATCTTTCTGCTTCTGTAACCTCTCTAGTACTCCTACACAATACTTGTGTTTCACGAAAAACATCTTCTGCGGGGACCTGTAGAATGTTTTCTTATACCAACTCTTGTGTAACTTCATCGAAGTCAATCTCGCTCTCATGATCCTTCTTGAGGATGTGCTCCCTCCCTCTCAAGAAAAATGACTTGTCTTGCGACAATCACCTTCTTGTATGAGGGGTTAGATAGTATCACATTGATTTCTTGGGATACCCTATAAAGATATACTCCTGCCCAGAGGTGTTAGTTTGTTGTCTAAGATGGCCTTAACAAATGTTTCGCAACCCCATGCATGAGTATGTGACAACACTTATTTTTTTCCATACCTTAATTCATATGGTATTCCATTTGCCGCTTTAGTTGATACTCGATTTAGAATGTGTGTTGCAACGTGTAATGCATATCCCCAAAAGGACAATGGAAGATCCCCATGACTCATCATCAACCTCACCATGTCAAGCAAGATATGATTCCTCCTTTTGGCTCGCACCATTCCACTGTGGTGTATAAGGCAGGGTGAGTTGAGATAAAATCGCATACTCCCGAAAAAAGTCAATAAACTCTTGGTTGAGATATTCACCACCTCAATCAGATTGAAGCCTCTTTATCTTCTTAACAAGTGGATTCTCTACTTCAATCTTGAACTCTTTGAATTTCCCAAAGGATTCAGACTAATACCTCATCAAGTAGACATAATCATATCTACTCAAGTCATCAGTAGAAGTTATGAAGTAAGAATACTCACCACTAACTTCTATTGGAAAAGACTCACACGCATCAATGTGTACCAATTCTAAAATCTCGATGGCCCTTTCACCATGTCCAATAAAAGGTGGCTTTGCCATTTTGCGTGTGAGGCATCTATCAAGTGGCTTTCATTCAAAAGAATCTAAATAGTCCAATGGTTTCGAGCGCAACGGAAGCGTGCAGAGGTGGGCGATATATTAAAATTCATTTTTCTAATCGTTGTTCGAAACCAAAAGCGAGGATCTTGCACATCAAATTTATAATTAATTTATTTAAAATTTGAAGCAAATACCTGGGTCTAAGAACTTTCTTCATCGGTAAATGTTAATAAAGACCCTTTCAGATTACCTTCATTGCATTGTAAGGATCCAAGAATCGAATCCCTCTAGCGATGATCCACGCGTGCTCCTATGATCTTCGAGCAACACCACTCGATCTTCAAATGCTAGCGCGCTGAATCGAATGTCTTGCATTGTTCGTTCAAGATCGTTCATTCTTCGATCATGAAGAAATCTTTCTTGCACTTCTTGTTCTAGAGAGGAAGAGAGGAGAAGTTGAGAGAGAATTCATTGTGCGTAACAATTCTTTATTTTCAATTTTTGGATACTCTACACAATAGACACAGCCATCTATTTATAGAGTTAGGATTTAAGTTAAAATATTATTTAATTGCATACCGGTCATTAAATAACATTTATTACATTTAATAAACCTTCTTCCACATAATAATAATTATATTATTATTATTTTGTGGCGCGCGTTAACTTACGCAATAACAAATATTATGTAACAATCTTGTTAATTAATATTTGTCACCGGAGTCGGTCTTGGTCCGTTCAAACTCATCTAGCATTTATTGAACCGAATAAATATTTTATTCAGAATCTAGTAAATAAATATTTATTAAATTATTCGATAAATAAAATAGATATTTTATTCACAAGTCAGCGAATAAATATTTATTTAATTTATGCGATCAATGCAACTTGAATAAAATTATTCCTCGGACTTGAGAATAATATTTATTCCATTAATTAAACTCAAATAAAATTTAATCGAAATCAATGGAAACACTTTGATAGGAGGGGTGTTAAAGAGGGCAAGTTGGGGACTCCGGTGCCACTTAAGACTTATTCTAGGAGGAGGCATCAGTCTGTTAAATGAAGGGCATTCTGGTCTTTTTCAATAAATGAAGGTTATATTGCTGGTTTTTGGTGAAGGGAGCGGATACGATGGTTTCTTCCTCTCGGGCTGCAGTACGCTGCAGAGAAGGCTTCAGCTCGGTTCCTGGCATCCCAACCACGAGAGTTTTCTTTTTCTTCTTTTCCTCTTCAAGTTTTGTTTTGTTCGTTCTAAAGTTCTTCCAGCATAGTCGAATTGTTTTGTAATTGATTCTTCTTCAAAAAAAGGAATACAAATACCTTCTTCTGCTTTAGTAATTCATTCTTGTCTGAAGGTCCTATTATTTTGGTGCTTTCATTGAGTACGGTGCACTTCTAGATAGAACCTTTTCTTCCGGTTTATGCCGACAAGGATGGAAGCTAGAGTCGCAAGTATGGAGACTCAGTTAGAACGTCTTCGGCAGACTCAGACAGCAGAGACTTTGCGGCAGACTGAGTTACAACAATCGACTGATGCAAACTTCACAAAGGTTCGACAGACAGTGGATGTTCTTTCTCGGAAGCTTCAAGAACAGTTGCAGGTTCCGGTTGACGCGTTGACACGAACTCTTCAAGAACAAACAAAAGCTATTGCGGACTTGTCTGTTCGTCATTCATTACCGAGAACAGAACGTTGTAACGAGGATGTTCCGGAAACTTCTAAGATTCGCCAAGGCGTGACAGCGCTGCATGACGGGATACGACTTTCACCTCCTGCGGCTCGTCCGGTACAAGGTAGCAATCTTCTGCCTACAGATTCTGCTCCTTGTTCCGACAATCTCGTAGAACAAGATAGAGTGGACGGCGTCTGTTTTTCGTCGACTGGCGTTAGGGACTCTATGCGTGCGAAGTTGAGCTCTTTAGCAAAACGCGTTGAGTTGCCTGTTTTCCGGCATTCTGGTTTTTTTCAATAAATGAAGGTTATATTGCTGGTTTTTGGTGAAGGGAGCGAATACGATGGTTTCTTCCTCTCAGGTTGCAGTACGCTGCAGAGAAGGCTTCAGCACGACTCCTGGCATCCCAACCAGGAGAGTTTTCTTCTTCTTCTTTTCCTCTTCAAGTTTTGTTTTCCGTTGTGTTCGTTCTGAAGTTCTTCCAGCATAGTCGAATTGTTTTGTAATTGATTCTTCTTCAAAAAAAGGAATACAAATACCCTCTCCTGGCATCCCTCTAGGATTCTTTCTCGTTGGCATTAGACGGGCTTGTCTAAAGTCCATGATTAATGTCTAGCAAAGGATCAAGGCACCCAAGAGAAAGAATTTAATGTCGCAACATCGACAACTACATACGAACGTTCACTATGTAATATAATCTCTTTATCACAATATCTCATCAAGCAAGTTGAAAATCCATGCCACCAACCTATATGTGCGATGTCTTTTTTTGACTATCTGAAAGAAACATGTCGTTACACTATCACCATGAAATTTAATACGACGGTTCTATTCCAATCAAAGGGTCGAGATATCAGCTTCCATAAAGATGGAATGGACAAATTCTTCTCCAACTTATTCATTGGCGACATGTCACTCGTAACGCACCCAACGTATCATCATGATTTACGAAATACATCTAAGTACGCAAGTTGTAACATGCATTAATAATAATCTTAAAGTCTAAGGACCATCACACACGCTCGTAGATAGAAATATCCTATGACACCAAAACATGCGCATTTCCCGCTGGCGGATTTGTTCTCATAATCTCTCATCTTGTAGATTACCAAATGCAAACTTAATGAGAAGAAGCCACATCTGCTTACGAGTACTCGCTCCTGACAGCCTATGTACTATGTGCCCCATCATAGTACGTTATCCAACCGCAGAGCATTATTTGAGAATATCATCAAAGCGCATCAAGGTTCTTATCATGGCAAGGAACTGTTATAACCTTATCAATGCACCGTATACTCTAGAACATTATTACATTAGAGTCATGCATAACAACAAACAATATGTAATAAGAAGTTTTATTAATATTCAATACATCGAATATACATGTAATCAAAGTACAAACAGTTGGTCTTAGGACACCAACTCCAACATAGTCATCCTCATAGAGCTTTGTAAAATGTTTCTCGTTTACATGACCAAAAAAGTGATGCCACAACTGGGTGTGAAATGAGTCATGCGAACCTAATTCGTCATCAATTGTCAATACTTGGTTTTTCATAATTTAATACATAAAAACAATTATTTAAATGTGTAATAGCATAACATATGTTGTCTTTATAAAAGAAACAACTCTTATTTCCGAACTTAAAAATAAAACGTTTTATATCTAGGCAAAATACATAAATTATGTTCTTGGTAACATTTGATATATAATAACAATCTTTTAAAACCAAGACCATCATGGTTGGCAACGAAAGGTGGTAATCTCTTATAGCCAAGGCAAGACATGCTTCGTTGGCTGCTCGAAGATTTACTTCTTCTCGGTCAATTTTTTGAAATCTATTTGGTTTCTGCATTTGGATACAAATGTGAGCACCACAAGCTTAAATCTAATACTCAATGTGTAGATGTAGAAAAAGATTGCACTCGATAACAAACGCACCTTGAGTTTCCCCTAGATTTTTTAACTGGGCTTGGTTCTTCTTTCAATGGTCTTGCTTGCCCACATGCAAAACACATTGCATCTTTTTCCTTCATTTGTCTTTGGATCTTCCTTTTCTTGGAAGGATAGTGCTCAGGAGCCATGGACTTAGAATGAGTCTTAGGCCTCTTTGTCTTGTTCTTCTTTTTCTTATTTATCATAAAGACCACAGGTTTTCCACGCCTCATGCCTTTATCAACTTGGTGAATCAAATTAAGGAGTTCTCAAAAAGTCTTCCTGTTATTGCTTATGTTATAATAATTCACAATGAAACTAGAGAAGCTTTTGTGTAGTAGGGATAGAATGAGATCTATGCGAACACATCGGGGATTTTAAAGCCCAAGATGTCTAGGCGCTCTATGTAGCCAATCATCTTGACACATGAGCCCCAACTGGCGCCGACTCTGCAATCTTGCACATGAATGGTGCGTTAGAAATCTCATCTCTCACTTGTCTCGTCTTCTCTTAATAAAGATCGTGAAGGTGAGACGTGATGTTATGCACATCCATATCCTCATATTGCTTTATAAGCTCATCGGACATAGGCGATAACACAGAACAGTGGACATTTGTGGCATCATCTAAATGTTTTATGTAAAGAGACAATTTTTCCTCACTAGCCTCTTTGTTGGGCACTTTAGAAATGGGGTTTTCCAACACATAATTTTCGTTAATGGCATAGTATAAGGCACAAGCACCTATTGCCATTCCTGGAAATTAAAGTCGGTGAGAAGGTTATCCTTCTCTAGTATGGATCCCAATGATATAGTCAAAGTCGTGTGGCTTACCATTTCAATAATGAATAAAAGCAAAATTTCAGTACTTTATTTGGATTACTAAATTATGTAATAAATATTAAATTTATTAATCTCTCGTTATTGTATCCAAACTCAATAGTCCTCACCATTGGTTTTGGAATATCATGTGGGATGAATATTCTAGTGACAATGATCCATATGTCATTTCTAAACACTTTTCCTGCTAGTTACACTAAATCTAGCAGAGGTGATCAACCCTTAAGGCAAACTATGATAAGTTGACCAAAAACTCAAGATAAAATTTTTTCGATAATTGAAAGCACCCCAACGGAGGTTGGTCAAACACTTTGAATTATGATTTGATTTCTACCGACTTAATATTTTCGATTAGAGGGATCTTTATCTTTATATGTAAATTGTCTATTGCTTATTAATATTAAGTGAAATTTACTTGAGTAATTAACCATGTCTTGAAAAAAATTACACATGGTTTAATTTTTATTTTTATTTCATCTTGCATGTTTATTCATTAATTTATTTAATGATTAAGTGTCCATAAATAATTAACCATGCAACTGACAGAAATAAAATAAATAAAATGGAATGGTCGTAAGCTTTTCTAATGGTTAGTTTATTTGGGTAACGATAAACCAACTCATGACCCTAGAGAATAAACTCTTGGAACCAAGTTGCAGCATTCCACGTGTGCTCCTATATACCTCTTGGATTAGTTTCACCTCGAATGCAAACTTGAACCGCCGTCACTCGTCTGAGAGCTCCATCCGTTACATAAGTTTTACTCACACGCAGGTGAAGGGAACCAAAGGATTGGTTAAGAGGTTTACATAAAAGAAATCACGGGCACGCAAGCTCTACATAATGAGAAAAAGGGAATGACACGCAAATCATTATTTAATTTAATAAATTATTACAAAAACCATGCGATAATAACAAATTAAATAAACCAATCACATACTTCTAAGATCATGATCATCCACGTACATGCAACAAATACACAAAAGTAAACTAGTTAGCATTCATTTTGATTCGTTCTTTATTATGAAGATAAACGCGCTTGAATTAATTCAATTAATTAATCAATTAATTCTTTTATCTTAATGTCCATCACACGATGCATCATGACGAATAAACAGTTTGACTAACATTTATAGTTAATCACAAGGATTTAGCTGGGCATTTATTAATTTTGGAAACCTTTTTACAGTCAACACACCAGTGGCTAACAATGTAATTAGGATTTAATGTTGCAATTAATTATTCTTTATTTAATTTAATTTTGTTTATTACTTAGTGACTACACAGCGTGTGAGTCGTGTTTGTTGCTCATCGTGTATCTGGGATAGACGCCTAGGGACTCTGTGTGTATCTCGGTCGGGATACACGATGTGTACCGACTTGGTGTGTTTCCTGGACGCGGAGATTAATGAGTCACACGTCGTGTATCTCATTAATGTTACTGTCTTTCAATCTCATGCATCATGTGGCGCGTATTTGACAATATGGTTAGCATGAATTTCGCCACTAAATTGTGTGGACTACACGGCGTGTATGTCAGGCTATACGTCGTGTAGCCCAACAGAACGTGTCAAGCTGGCCCGATCAACACGCGGTGTGTATTAAATGTGCCGCATTTATCGCTTGGCACATTGTGTATCCCACGACACATCCAAATGAAGTGAGCTTCAGTACACAGGGTGTACTTTCGGTCACACGTCGTGTGTCCGTGTCTACCAGTCAAAACCCTCAGCACCTCCAGATGGCGTCTCTGATCTTTCTTCATCTGGTTTTAATCTGTTTAAGAGCGTATGAAACTTGAGCAAGGCATGTTATTATGTTGAAAACATGTTGATTAAACTCTAGATTAAAGAATGAATAAACTATAAGCGAAAAACCAATTGCTTATAATTGATCAATGAATAATAAATAATTATAAATTATTATGTGAGTGCTTTGATACCACTTGAAAGTTCTGGATGCACCGGAAGCGCCTATTGGGCATAGCCAATTCAGTTATCAATCTATGAATAATCTGAGATGTACATGATGAAGAATGTCATAACCAACAAAATTAAATCAAAGATTAATTGACAAAAACGTGGAAACCAAGAAGAGAGGATTTTTTCACATATAATTTATAATTAATTTATTTGAATAAAGAAATACCTTGTGTTGAATTTCTTTCTTCGTTATCGAAAATCGGATGAAGACGTCTTGTCGCACCGTTGATGCGTCAAAGGAATCAAGGATAGATTCCTTCTAACGGTGATTCACACATGTTTCGCAAACCACCGATCATCGCCGTAAAATCCTTTGGGTGCTAGCACGGATGGTTCTAACGCTCACGGCGATCGTTGTTTATCGCAGCAGAATCCTGTAAGGTGAGAAGGAATTGCTCTGGTGGAGGAGAATTGTTCGAGGTTCTTAAAACTCGTTGTGCACAACGATTAGAATGGTAGGGTTTTAAAGTGTCATAATCGTGTTTATAAATGGAGTTGGAGTTATAAAATAATAATTGCGCAAGGACCCTTATTATTTTCTTAATCCCTGGCGAACCTCATGTCTAAATAATAATAGAATTATCTTCACAGATAAAATAAATATTATTTCCTTGAATGAATAAATTAACATTTCTTCAAATAATATTTAATATGACATTAATTGCCAGGCCATCAAACTCGATCCGCCGATCCTCGATATTTATCGGGCTTCGTATAAAAACTTTATTTAAACAAATAAATATCATTGCATTATACGCCGATAAATAAATAAATATTATATTCACTAAACCAGTGAATAAATATTTATTAAATATTCATGTAACAAGATAAATATTTTGCTACCTAGCGAATAAACCAAAATAAATAGATATTATATATTCACGTAATTAAATAAATAATTACCTGGTGAATAAATCTTTATTAAACATTCAACTCACATGTATATTATCTCGAATAACTGGTGATTCAATATTTACAACCAACACAGCATGAATAACCATTAAACCATTGTAAGGGGATAATATTTATTCAACATGTTAAATTCATATAAAATTAAACTGAGGTTCTGAATACACAGTGGCCCCTTAATTGCATTAAGCTACACCACCTAAAATCCAAGGTTAAAGTCTAGCAACACGTCAAGGCTCATATAGAAAAAGAAGTTAATGTCGCAACAAACATGCAACCTCATACGAACGTTCACCGTATAATATAATCTTTTTATCTTGATATCTCTTATCAAACAAGTCGCATGATGGTGTCATCAACCTATGTGTTCGATGTCACTTTCTTTGACTTTCCAGACATTAACTCGTCAACAGAACATCATGCCACGAAAACGTCAGGAGTCGCAACGACATAATAAGTTTGCAAATGAAGAAAAGACGGAAGAAAGAAACATACAGGACACAGAGATTTACGTGGTTCGGGAAATGATCCATACGCCCACAGAAAGGCAGAAAGATCACTATAGTTGGGAGCACAAAATTACAGAGAGTTTCAGGGTTCTCAACACACAAAACCCTAGCCCGAAATGGGCTAATAAGAAGAACGAAGCACTATTCCACCAACTGCACAGAAAGTCTGTTGTGTTATGGTAAAAAGTGGCTAGAAGCCTACATCGCTACAGTGTCACGATCACCCAAGTCCAAGGTGCTATAGTGGCCGGCGGCTAGAAGTCCACGGAGCTACAATAGTTGCGCCAAAGGTTCGCACTGCTACAGTGCCCTGTCGATGTCGGCCGATCAGTTCTACTACAGTCGATCAGAGTTGCTACAGTACCCCAAAATTTAGGTCAGGATTTTCGGCCCTCAGAGCATGGGCGTGTTACCCCCTGCAACCCGCAATGAGCTCACCGCAGAGTTGCAGCCTGGTGCGTAGTATGGGCCGGAAGCATTCGGCCCAATCATCATCCAGAACAGATTGGGCTACACCAATCCAACACGTCATGGTCATGGACTTAATTAGGCAGTTCAATTCTCATCAAAAGACCTAAGATATCAACTTCCACTAAACCAGGAAGAGACAAATTCATTCTCGTATTATTCATTAATGTGGTATCACTCGTGATGCACCCAACGTATCTAACCTCGCCGTGAGTATATGTCGTCACGGTTTTCATCAATACATCAAAGTACGCAACTCATAACATGCATTAATAATAATCTTGAAGTTTAATGATCATTACACACGTTCTCAGATAGGAAAATCCAATGACATGTATAAATGTAGATTTCCCACAGGCGGGTCAAGTTCACATAATCTCTCTAGAAATTACCAAGGGCGTACATCATGAGAAAATGTCTCAAAATCCTATGAGTCTTCACCCCTGATAGTCCATATCATTTGCGTCTCGTCAAATGATATCGTCTGACTATAGAACATATATGTAATAATATTGTCGTGGTACTTCTAAGTTCTCATCATAGCGGGAAACTATTATGACATGTCTGTGAGACAGTTACCCTTGAGACATTATCACATACTTATGTCACGCATGTCACGCAGAAAAACAATCTATCATGTGATAAAAACTTTATTAATATTCAAAACAATGAATGTAGATGTAGAATGACAGAGGTGAGGGCAGAATACCCAAACTAAACTCTCCAAGGAAGACATTGAGGTTATTTTATAATCAATAATAAAGACCACATCGAACCACAAGTCCGATGTGGGATGCAGACTCCAACACTCCTCCTCAAGCTAGGTGTACCTAACATGAACACATAAAAAAAACAAAGCAATCAACAGACGCTGCAAACACTCCCCCTCAAGCTGGACATATCCGGCTTAATAACAAAATAAGACAAAACAAAGAAAAAATAAACCGTCGTGAGTGTTGCTCCCCCTCAAGAAGGTGATGGATGATGGAAGAAGTTGCTAAAAAGGGTGTGCCAACGAGGCGCTGGAAAATCCGCATAGGCGGGGCCGAACAACAGAGCACTGAGAAATCCACACCGACGGGGCCGGTGGTCGGAGCGCCGAGAAAGCCGCACGGGCGGGCCGGTCGTCGGAGCGCCGGGAAATCCGCACAGGCGGGCCAGTCGATGAGGCGTCGGGAAAGCCACACTGGCGGGGCCGATCATCGGGAGGCGAGGATTCCGCAGGAGGAGACCATCATGGAGGCGAGGGTTGCCGCAAGAGGAGACCGGCATGAAGGGAATAGCGGTGGAGGCGACGCGCAGGGGTCGCTGGACTGGAGGGACAAAGAGAGGAGGAAGCGGGCGTGGCTGGAGTCGTCGCACAAAGAACCGTCGACCGGGGAGGATCCGAACATGTACAGGCCCGATCTAGAGCAGAAATGAACTGATCTGGGGCGGAACGAACGTCAGCACCACAGAACTGGAATCACCGGATCGCATCAACGCGAGGCCTCCAATGCCGAGCCAGATCTCGGGCGGGAGAGGAGAGATGCAGAGGGACTGGGGCGGGGCGACGGCAGCGAGGCGAGCCAAGAGAAGAAGTCGGCGCTGCGGGAGGGAAACGAGGCCAAAGGGCTGTCGGGCGCGCAAGGAGGCGGGGGCATCGAGCCCAAGGAGATGGGGTCATCACTAGGGTTGTTGAGGGTCATCGCAAACAGGGCCGCAGAAGCGTCAACAATAGAAGAAAGGGGGTTCCACAAGAGCAAATTCCGACAACAGGGAGGCGGTGGCTTCGGGCTGGCGTCGGAGCGCGGCAGAAGAACCGTGCAGGACCGTCGCGGCTGGATCCCATCAGGGGAAGCAGGCAGGGAGGGAGGGAGCCCCCGAGACGGAGGAAAGCTGGCAGGGCTCGATCTTCCGAGACGGAGGAAAGTCGACAGGGGGCAGCCGACTAATTTGGCCGGAGCAGTCGCCCCCTGAAGGGGGAAAAAGCTGGAAAACCTAGATAGGAAAAAAATGGGAGGGAGGGCTCTGGTTAGGATTAGACATCCTCTGATACCATGTAGAATGATAAAACAGAGGTGAGGACCGAATACCCAAAGTTAACTCTCTAAGGGAGGCCTTGAGGTTATTTTATAATCAATAATAAAGACCACATCGGACCACAAGTCCGATGTGGGATGAAGACTCCAACAATAGATAATCATAAAGCATGTAGAAGTTGGTTCTAGGGCACCCAACTCCAACAATCCTGAGGCTCATCGCTAACATCATCACCACCATACGGCTTAACGAAAACGGTTATCAGATACTAATTGATGGAGGCATCCTGAGAATTCGCGACCAGCAGCGGCGCCTACTGGCTAGGGTAAAGCACTTCCTCGATCGATTGTACAAGCTCAAACTTGACATTGCGCGGTCGGTATGCTCGTCAACAAGAGGCACGGAAAAGGCATGGTGCTCGCATGCGAGGTACAACCACCTTAGTTTTCAGGTCCTGTGCAAGTTTTCTCAACGCGAGATGGTGTGAGAGCTATAGTGGATTGATCGGGTTGATCAAGTCTGCAACAACTGTCTCGCTGGGAAACAGCAGCGAGGGTCTTTACCCAAGCAAGCGAAGTATCGGGTGGAGCACATCCTCGACCTTGTCCACAACAACCTCTGCGGGCCGATCACGCCAACAGCGTCGAGTGGGAACCACTACTTTTTATTGCTCGTGGATGACATGAGTCGATACATGTGGCTCAATCCACTCGCGAGCAAAGAACAAGCTCTGGCGGCAATCAGACGCTTTCAGGCCATAGTGGAGGTGGAGACAGCATACCGACCGTGGCGGCGGCGGCGAGCTCACTTCGGTGGAATTCGATGAATGTTGCACCGAGCGCAGCATACAACCAAACCATAGTCGTCATGGCTCGAAACATTCTTAAGGCGGCGGGTCTCCTAGGATGTTATGGGATGAGGTTATCTCCACCGTCGTTTTCATCCTCAATCACGCGTCGGCACGGAGCCTCGATGGAATGACTTGGCATAGCAAGCGGTCTTCGGTGCACTTTCTCAGCATCTTCGACTGCATCGCGCATGTCAGGAATGTGAAACCTCGCCTGAAGAAGCAGGATGACTGAATTACGCATGCGTTGCAGACACACGGACACGGACACCGACACGCCGACACCCAATTATCAAAAAAATTGAAATTTCGACACGTTGCAACACGTCGACTAAAATATATTTTTAATAAATAAAATATGATAAAATTTATAATTAAATACAAAATTATAAATAAAAATATCACAAAATAGCAACTAAATATTGTAATCTCAACAAACAAGTGTAAAAAAACAATTGATGAAGAATGGTCTAAAAATAATGACATTTGTGTTTAAAATTAAAATAATTGTTTTCACGTCTTGCTTTATACATTAATTATCAATGGAGATTCTAGACTCATCACCACTAACATCATACCTAAAAATAATAGTCTTCATGTCCGGCTCATCATGCGAAAGATTCGCAACTTCAAGCCTTCCAATATCTTCCAATGAATCAAATGCATTACCACCAACATCTAACATCTTTATCTCTCCTTGTGCAAATTGTGGGGTCTTTCTTGATAGAAGACGAAGATTACTATAAATGAAAACCAAGTCTTCTATACGTTCGGGTGATATCTTGTTTCTTCTCAATAAGTGCACAAAGTTGTAAGTGCTCCAATTCCTTCCCGCACATGATGAAGAAGAAGGTTGTGCAACTAGGCTCAAGGCTATGTTTTGAAGTAATGGTGCAGTTGAACCATAAAGAAGCCACCAAGATTTAAGATCCATATTGCACCTATTTTGTATGGAATCATAGTCTCTAAAACCTCTACTCTTATCTATGAAAGTTGCGTACTCAAAGTTGACTTCTTCCAAGTTAGAAAAATATATCCTTAAGCATTTCATTCTTCCTTGGTTAATGTCATCGTCTTTGTGTGGAGGCACTCTAGTGGGATCTTCATTAAGTCATTCATCACTATAATACCTTGTTTAAGGAAAAAAGATGGTGTTAAATACATTCATTAAAATAAATTATATATGTTAAAGAAGCATTAAATCATAAATGTTACCTTAGATTCAAGGCATATGTCAAGCAATGAAGTGGAGTGTTGTTCTTGACCCAACGATTCACAAGAATTTGATACACCACTTCATAAAAGATTGATTCTTCATCTAGTATTTTCCCTTCATGAATATATATAGTTTTCTTCACATTTTCAATCATACTATCCCACATATCATAAACCAAGTGTAGGCAAGACTTGTCAGTATCACAAAGTCAAAGCATGTCATAGATTGGAGTCGTGAAAGAGATAATATAGTCAACTTGCTCCCACCACTCATCTTCTAAGACTTTATCTTTAACGAACCTAGCAATTGTCATATCATCTCCCTAGTAAATACTCCATTTATCACTAATGACCATCTCCCAAAGACCACTTCTAATGAGCTTAAACCTCTTAAACACCACAATCACAGAAGCAAAACATGTTTCAGCAATGGTAAGAAACTTCAAATTAACAAATTCATTAAACATTGTCAACCTCGTTGAATGATTCATAATAAAGTTCTTAACAAACACAACATTCTCAGCAATATCTTTAATCGAACTACATCTATCATAAGCAAGTCGATTACTCTCCAACCTCATTGATTACCTCTTTCAACAAGTTTGCAATGAAAAATTTATCTCCGATCTCTCCCGAACAATCAACTTTTTTTAAAAACATAGCATCACCATTAGACATTGCAATAAAATTGATAAGAGGTCCCATTCGTGAGTCACTTCATCCAGCACTTACAATACTTACCCTTTTGTCTTTCCAACTCGATCGAATTGTTGATAACAACTCATCAATATTATATTTTTCTTTTTGCAAAAGTGTGGTCCTCAACTTATTGTACCCCGATGTCACGTAACCCGCAATATTATGATTGGCAACATAGGCAAAAGACGCTTGAAAATATAGATTTCTTACTAGGTTAAATGACAACCCCGCTGAATAAAACGCCGGTGTCGGACACTTCTCTGACACCGACACGAGGTTGGCACGCCGATGGCACGTCTGGGATACGCAACAAAGGAGTCTGAATTTTTTTTAACAGGGTGTTAAAAAACGACACGTCTAGGACATGAAAATTCCCCCAAAACCCTACGGCACAGCGTAGCTACGGGTGTGGCACGACTGGGGATCAAACCTCAATCGCTGTGCTTTTGCCCCCATTAAATGGGGGACGACGACTTCTTTCCCGCACACGGTGGACGCAGAGGAAGGGTTGGTGGCATCCCACACGACGACGGGACGCGACACACCCTCGGCGAGCAGCAACGGTGGCAGGCGCGGGGAAGCACGGGGGCGACACAGCATGGACCGCAGCGTGTCAAGGCATTTGGCTGGTTCGGGTGCAAGGAGAATTTCTCTGCTCAAACTTCAGTGCGCAGATGCTCAAGGTGGAAGTCCACCATTGCCTTAATCAAGAACCCTATCTCCCACGACCGGAGCAAACACATCAACAACCGATTCCATTTTGAAGGATCGTCCTCAAGCACACTCGCACCAAGGAGTGGCTTGAGGAACATTATCACAAAATCACTTAGGCATGCCAAGTTCCAAGAGTTGCGCGCAAAGATTTGCGACCTCGGGATCCGGTGAACGCGATAGAAATTAGGGGATGATATTGTTGATTAATTTCAACACGGTGATTAATTTCATCATTACTCCCCCCCCCCATTATTTCCCTCATTAGTTGTCATTATCTCCCCCACATTATTTCAGAATCAGTCGCGTGGATCCCGCGATTTAATTACGTTGTAAATACATTTAGTTTGTGTGTATATAAAGCAATGAAAACCCCACCAAAAACGCAGAGCAGTATTTTGTTTCACAAAATCGTTCTTGTGTTCTTTCTATGCCCTTCAAGTTCAAGCGTTCATGTGAGTTGACCGGCCGGCATTACTGACACCGGCAACACTTATTGAAAACCGCTTATAGCACTTTTGACTTACAATAAATGCTTTTATAAAAGTGTTTCCAGATTGCTTATTGAAAAGGCACTTTTCAGCCACTTATTTAAGTGATTTTCTTCTGGAAATTAAGTTTTTAAGTGTTGTTAGAAACTACGTAACAAACACCACTTCTTTATCAAACTGCTTACCATAAATGATGAGTGCTGTAAGTAGTTTCTAATAAGTATTGTCAAACTGAGACTAAGTGCTGTCAAACAGATCTTAAGCATGCAAAGTAAAAGAATTGGCTCAAATTGGAAATTTTACAGAACCAATCATTTGACTATATAATGCATGCACAAAACCAAATGTGAGTTCCATAACCCAACATGGAAAAAATACGACAACCAATCAATCCTTGATAAGAATGCATTCAGATTTATAAATGGTGGCTTTTCTTCAATGCTTGGAACAGATAATATATGACATATATAGTAAAAAAAATCTAACAGCGGCAAAGGCAGTGTTATCGACCATAAATATAGTAACAACCCGTAAAATATAGGTCAATTAATCAGCATTCCCTGTTATATGGAGTAAAATTATGAAATCAAAGGAATGACCAAAAGCATTGATAAATCACAGATCATAAAATATATTACCTTAAACCACAAATATAAATAAAAAATTGTTTCACGAGAATTAAGACAATCAATTAAAAATGGTTGGATATATTGAACATATCATAAATAATAATGTATTCTAAAAAATACCTTGAGTTTAACATTTGCACGATATTCTCTTTCACAATTCATGAAGGTTATTCGTGAGAAAATATAATTAAACGCACTATTCTTATATTTTAAACCATGGAAACCCAACACTTTTCTCCTTATATCATGGACCAGAGACAGTAATAGAAATCTGAAATATTTGGATATTATGTAATATATAGTCATAAATAATATAAAAAAACACAACCTCAAAAAAAAAGATTTTTCAAGGCAAGAAAGTGAATGATGACCACAATCCACAGTTCAGCAGAGTGAGCAGTGAAATGCATTAATGTGATTGCAGAGTTTCCATACCTTGGAATAATTAATATCCATATCTACAATGCCTGGTTTGCTAGTTTTGTGAAGGGGGTGGCTAGAAAGCTGAGTATAACTCTCCAAAGCATCAGTGGAGGCCAATGTTGGGGATATCTGAACAAGAAAGGGCAACAAAACATTGCTAAAACTTTGAAATAGAGCAATTAAAAATATTTAACAAAACAAATGCAGGAAGAACAAACATCTAAAGTTCAACAATTAGGCTTCCCTCACAACATATTCCAAAGAATCATCCAATTATTAATGGGAAATAAAGTCCATCAGGAATTTTGAATAATTAAGGACACTAAACAAAGTTTGCAGTCATGAAACATAAAAAAGGAATACCTGCCGCTTCTTACGCATTTGTGAAAGAGATGCATTGCACTCTGTAAGTTCTGCGATGATGTTAGCAGATATTCCAGGCCGCGTTTTCTTCCCACCAGGACCCAAATCCTCATCAGCAGCAGCTGTAAAATGAAATGGGTAAAGAATAATATTTTGTTTGGTTGTTTTCCAAGCATTGTTATTTAATTTTAATTATAACCCCAAATAAAAGATATTTGAAGATGAGGGACATCATATTCTTTTAGTTTCATTCCTACACCAAGGAAAACCAAACAGATACCCCTTGAGGTGTCATTACTCATTCTATTGTTCTTTGGAATCATCCCTCCCACAGATTCCCTTTCCATCCAACAAAACCATAGAAAGGTGTACCGTTTCTCATTTCAATTCAACCGAATAGTGCGATGACATACAATTTCCCATTAACAATGCACGTAGGAAACCAAGCAAGCAGCCCCTAGGCACTCAAGCAAGAGTAAATGTGAAAACCTCTTTTCCCATTAATAAGAGCAGAAGGATTTACTGCAGTCGCCGTTGATGCTGTCATGGGTACCTGCTTCTCTAGCTGTGCTAAAAATGACCTTGCTTCATCCCTTTCTTTTTTAACTCTAGCAATCACGCGACAGGCAGCATCATGCTGTGATGAGTAGAAATAAATTTAAATATAAGATTCATAGGGGGCGAAGAAATAAAGGTTTTATGAGTGAAAAGAAAAAACAGCTGGATCTGCATTCAAAGAAACGCAACACAAAAAAGGGGAATAGATGCAAGTTTTCCCTGGATGTTAATCTATCAATTCAATGATGAGATGATTTTCCTAATAAGCTTGTATAAATGGTAAAAACAAATGTCTGAAGGCAGGCAAGAGAACATATACATTTGAAGAGAAAAAATACAAGAATGCAACAATGAAGAATGATTACAAAAACATAACATGTTTTCTTCAGTGAGAAATGCATACATGGCCAACTTAGCAATCACAGGGATTCAAATCATGACCTCACCCAACATTGAGGGTTTTTAATACAAGCTCATGCAACAAGACTGGGCAATTGGTGGTTAAATTTTCACAGCTCCGTCTTCCAATTTGACTTCATTTGGAAGGCTATAATGAAGATTCCTTGAAGTTTGATTAATACAAAATATATGACTACGTTTTTTAGCTTATCAATTCAATCTACAATGATGATATTCGATTATATACTCCCATTACATGAAATCATTTTTTCCTCTAGATCTGCACATGCAGTATGTGCAAAATATAAAAAGTAGCTGGATTCGGCATAAGGTTTTCCGGCCACGAATCACCTTAAAATGCAAGAAGAATTTGAATGATTCAAACTTTTGGCATCATACCTATTAATATATTCCTTATCACATTAGACAAAACCAGACAAGAATGACAAGAGTAAAGCATAAAGTCAGTGATATGTTGGGGATGTAGAAAAAGCTTTGCAAGAGAAGTCTACCCACTGGCGTTTAAAATCATTCCTTGTCGGAATAGATAAATAAAAATGACAAATGATGCCAGTGCAATTTTCAAAGTGAAAGGTCAAAGCATATTTTGAAAGTTTTGTTTATTGTTGAAAAAATGCTAAATGTAATACGCACATTAAATGATGGCTCGTACCTGATACAAAGCATGACTCAATTCTTGTCTGGCTGTATGTAATTGTTGCTCCAATGCAAAATTGGATAGCATCAAACTATCCCATTCCTGTTAAAGTAAAAAAATAAGAAATCAAAAAAAAACTATACTTGATTAGCAAATTAAATAAACGTGACCATTGTTTTTTTTTTATGGGGTCCTAAAAAGCAAAGAGTTGTTAGAGCCTAGAAAATATTTCCACCGTTCCTGAATGAACGAAAAAAAACAATGGCAGTAGGGCCGAGTTACCATTCTTCCATGATATAATATTAAAATCAGCATAATAAAAGTGACGGGAAAGCAGTAAATATTCACAGCAATAGAACATAAACTCGGTTCACTAATAAACCAATAATACCCTTGCACCCATTCCCAAAAAAAGGAAAATCAATTGGTTACCCGAATGAATCAAACCCAGAGCAGCGAAGTTTAATGAAATGACATCAATTATAAGCTTTTTGGTAAAGCGATTTAATTATAATGTAAAGATGATGACCAGAAGTATGGATCGCTTGTAAACTGCAGATGTGGTTAAAATAAGAAGCTCCAATACAGTTAGCATGATGCAGGGACTAAGAAGGCATCCTATGTTCTGCGGCATTGCTGTTTTTTGAATGAGCAAAGCAGCACAGACACGCCCAACATTTTCCTAGCAAGTTAAGTGCATGAAAAACAGCCAGAAAACTTTCTAAACATTAAGTTTGTGATCAGAGAGTTTACAAGCATTGACACGTACAATTTGGAACATTCCAAGCATCCCAGGGATGCTTGCAGCCTGCATGGGTCTGGGCTTCACAACCTGCATCACGGGCCAATAAATGCATCTGAAAACTAAAAGTAGCCAGGTGGAAGAAGGGCCAACGTGGTGATTTTCACCAAAGCAAAATTTTAAACACACACGCACACTGAACCAGCACAAAAACCAAGTGTACCTTCCCTGTTCTGACTGGCACTAAGTCATCCATTGAAATAGACTCACCGGTTATTGGGCATTTTCCATGATCCTGTTTAATAAAGAATATACAAAAAACATCCCTTGATAAAACCAATCATGATAAATAAAACCAAAGCATGAGGATAAAACAAATAAAGCATCAAAACAGCAGTAAGCTATAGAGCAAGACGAATGACGACCATGATGCATATCATTATCCCACTGCCAAGAAAACGACCCAGAGGTAAATTTTCACACCCGCAAGGTAGTGATAATGCTCAACTTAAATCAACGTGCTCCTGGGATTTTACACCATAACCGGGCTCGAGTTCAAAAAGTGGGGAGAGTTTCGGATTTTTACTTCGTTTAACTTCCGAGTTTATTTAAGCAGCCAAACCACCGACCATCGGGGATGTGTGAGGAAAACAGAACAAGGGGTGTGAGTAAGGGCCGACTCACGGAGATGTGCCGCTCAATCAAGCGTTTTTCGAAGAGCAGCCCCGACTTCGTCGAAACTACTGGATCTTCCGGCACCTCGCCGGAGACTGCAGGAACGGATAAATGAGGGAAGGCACAGATCATGGAACAGAGCAACGAAAAAAAATAAAATGGGGGACGCGTACGTGAACAATTCATTGTGGCAGATGACTAGGGTTTCTTCTCGAGCTTCGACTGTCCGAGAGGAGACGCCGAAGCTTGCTGAGAGCACGCGGAAGAAGGGCCCGTCCTGGCAAATAAATTTCAAACCCCTCGAAGGATTGTCAGCACAGCATTGTCCAGCCAGCCACACGCCCGCCCTCCGAGCATCCCCATGTACCTTCTCCGAACAGCGATATTCTGTAGGGTTGTTTTTATGTTTAAAACGTTCGAGTATCATTAAAATTTGAGTTTAATAAAAAAAAACATTACGAGTATTTGAACATGAAAGGATGGTTTTTAACATATATTTCCAATATCAAAATTAGAGTTTTATAAATATGAGAATATGTGTTAGTAGTGAAAATGATTGTGCAAGTTTATTATGTATGTGAGATAGTTGATTGAAGTAAGTTTCTTGTTATTTTCATTTTAGAGGATAAGTTAGTAATTTATAATAAAATGTGTGTTATAAAATGGGTGTCACTTGGAAGATTGTTGAAAATAAATATTTTGCTTGAAAACATTAATTAACCACAATTCAAGGGTATTCTTGGGCTTAGGCAACCCATGAACATGAGGCAACAAGATGACAATTGATTCTTTTTTTCTGCTCTCACAACACTAGCACCCAATCATTCTCTCTCTCATCACGTTGTCTCACTCAACTCTCATCCTCTTAGTCCATGCAATGCTTACCAATTTGGATTGAGGGGAAACCTGACAATCCCTCGGGTATGGGCAACCAATCACCATTAAAACGTAAGCAACCGTGTCAACCGAAGAGTAACAGTGTCGACCAAATAACAGACGCTAATGTTGGGGAGGAAAACAGGTGGGACTTTTCTTGCCTCCTGTCTACGACAAATTGCCCTCAGTCACCCCCAAAGTGCCCTAACCGCCTCTAGCCACCCTCGACACACCCTTGGTCCCCCTGCCCTTGACGTCCCCTCACCGCACTCTCACTCACCCTACCACCCTCTAGTCATTGTGCATCTACCTTGCCCAACATTGGAAGCTTCCTGCATCCCCCCCCCACCTCCCTACATCACCCCTCCCAGCGTCGCCGATCGTGTCAAGCGTAAAAAAACACATGTTTTGGGTGCAAATCTTTTGGGGGTGCTAAAAGGCAGTTGCTAAAGGGCTTTATCGATAACTAAAGCCCTTGTTTCTAATAGTGAACGATCGAGGGGACAATAAGACGACGTATAACCTCCCTCTTCCTCCTCTAACAACTAAGAAGCCCATAGGTGGGATCACAATGCACTCAGAGGTGAGGTCAAAATGTATATTTTCATTCTTCTCAAATCTTACAAATGCTTTTATTTAACCTTTGTTCGTTGATTGCATGAAAATGGTTGTTACGTGGTAATGATCATAGTTAAGTAACGATCAACACCATAGACTTATAAGGTTCATCATTCAATATGAATGGTCACATCCTTGGCATGACCTAGGACAATTCATGGTCACATGATTCACTATGAATAATCCTATGAATAAAACCGGGCAGGAAATATCTCGAACCCATTATACAATGCAAGTCTCCCGATTTCAATAAATGCTCTTACACATGTGCAATTATATAATCAAATAATATAGCAAGTGAGGCGTCATTTACTTCTTGTTGAACCACCAACAGTCATGAAATAACCTTCAATAAAGATGAAACTCCATGTTTGAATAAAATGAACATTGTTCTTCACATATTTAGAATTTCCACAACTCTTCAACTATTGGAGTTGGTGCCCTATAACCAATTTCTATGTACTTTATGATAACATGTATTCATAATTTTGAATATTAGTAAACTTCTTATCACATCATGATTGTTCTTATGCATAACATAGTATGTGATAATGTCTTAAGAGTAACTGTCGCGTTAAAAGATCATAATAGTTCCCCGTTATGATGAGAACCTAGAAGTGTTACGATACTATTCTTAAACATATATTATATAGCTGGATGATGTCATTTGAATGATACAAATGATACAGGCTACCAGAGGTGGAGAATCATAGGACTTTGAGACACTTTCTCATGGTGCATGCCCTTGGTAATATTCAGTGTAAGATATTATGAGAACGAGACCCGCCAGTAGGAAATTTACATATATATTTGTCATTGGATGTTTCTATCTGCGGACGTGTGTATTGATCCTTAGACTTTAATATTATTATTAATGAGTATTATGAGCCGTGTAATTTGATATATTGACGAAAATCCTGACAATAGATGTTTGCGGTGAGTTAGGATACGTTGAGTGTATCACGAGTAATATTACATTAATGAGTAATGCGAGAAAGGATTTGCCCGTTCATTTCTTTAATGTAAGTTGATATCTCAGGACCTTTGATGGAAATGATATGGTCTAAATAAATCAATGGACATGGTGTTCTATAGGCAAGTTCAATTTTCGGGAAGTCAAAGAAAGAGACATCGAGCACATAGGCTAATGACACCAACATCTAACTTGCTTGATTAAAGATATCGTGACAAAGTAATTATATCACATAGTAAGTGTTTGTATGAGTTATTATGTCGTTGTGACGTTAACTTGTTTCTTTACGGGTGTATTAGCGTGTTGCTAGACGCTAACCTTAGACTTTAGGCTCATTCGGCTAACGCCGTTGAAAAAAAGGCCTAAAGGGCCGCACACTAAATATATGCAAAATCTCAGTTAAATAATATATATTATTATTTATTATTTAAAAAATTGAATAAATATTATTCTCGCACATGATTTAATAACTATTCATGTTTGCTTGATCGCATGTATATAGTCACCAATTATTCGAGAAAATATAATGTGAGCAGAATATTTAATAAATATTTAATTGTTATTTAGTGAATATAATATTTATTTATTTATTGGTGAATAATGCAGTGATATTTGTTTAATAAATAAATAGTCATCATTTAATGACTGATAAATATTATGAAGGAATGGTGGACCGAGTTGAATGGTCCGGTGAAAAATAACATATATTGAATATTATTTGAATAAATAATATTTAATTTTAATCCGCAAGTTAAGCGCATGTCAAAAAATAATATTATTATTATTATAGACATGAAATGTTGTAAGGGATTAAATAAATAATAAGGGGGACTTGTGCAATTATTTATTTTTAACCCTAACGATGTATAAACCCAATTATATTATTTTCTCAGGAAGTCAATTCATTTGTTTGGATGTGCATAACGAATTTAGAGAATCCTCTCAAGACCTAGAGAGCTCCCTTCTCCAAGAATGCTCCCAAGATTGGAGAGCGATCTTCCTCCACCTCCCACTCTCAAGTCAAGAGAGATCAAGGAGAATGTTTTGGAAGCGGTTCTTGAGATGATCAAAGGCGGACGATGCAAGCGATAAGATCTATCGTGCCCACACCCAAAGATTCCTATAATGAAGTTTGGAGATTTGTGGAACATGTGTGAATCACCGCTAAAGGAAATCTACTCTTGATTCCTATAACGCAACGACAGAACAACATAGATCTGTTGTCAGATCCTTCAACGAAGAAATAATTTCAACAAGGTAATTCTTTATTTAATTAAATTAATTATAAATAATATGTGATGATCCTCCATCTGGTTCTAGTGTTTTATCCATTGTATGTTTTCGTTGATTCAATTCCATTGATCGTGACATTTATCATTGGATAGATCTCAGGTTGATCATCGATCACGACAAAAAGTAAAGTTGGGTATGAATCATCGCACGCTTCCAGTGTACCTGAAACCTACAAGTGGTATCAGAGGGGTCACATAATTATTTATAATTATTTATAATTATTTAAAGATCGTTGATTGATTTACGCATCTGTCATTTAGTTTTCAATTCAAGTTTAATCGTTCTTTTAATCCAAATATCGAGATCTTCTTCTTCCTCGTTCATTTATTATAGATCCAATCAAAATGATTAATTTTATAAATAAAATAAAATCAAGGAACTCAACCAGAGGTGTCGAGGATTATGTCCAAATAACATAGGAGTACACGTCATGTAACTAGAGTTACACACCTTGTACTTGTGTTCAATGCATCAAGAATTAATTTAGAAACTAATTCAAACCACGTGCATTGATGACACGTGGTGTATTTATTTCTTACATCGCATGTTGACTGGGCTAGCCTGGTGCACAGTAAGCTAGAGTACACGCCGTGTAGCCCATGTACACGATGTGTAGTCCCTTTGAGTCACAGATGGGTCATGTATTACCATACATGGCCCACCTGACTGGTGATCGTGTAACTCAGCGACCACATGCTGTGTAGTCGCTTATACACACCGTGTACTCCAATTTTCCAAGGCACAATTTAAAATTTATTCATTATACCATGCAAACTTTATTGACATGTGCTTATGTATGGTCATTATGTTGATAGGACACGCCATGTGATGGGTCTTAACATTTATATATAAATTTTTAATTAATATCTGTGTAATGTTCAGATTTGCATATCATGTATGAGTTGTATTACAGTTGTTACTCTACGTGCATTAAAGCATAATATGTGACTAAAAAATCATGTAAGTCATGTAATCATTAAGTTGACAATACACGTCATGAAAGTACGTGATAATTCGTGTGTGCCATATGTCACAAGAGTAAACTGTATATGAGTATAATACATGTCGGGTAGATTCAGACGGGTATTCATTGTGTTTCCTCCAAGGTACATTTATGGACACAATTAATTTTAAATAAATTTGTTTGAAATTATGATGGATGAGAATCTTAAGAAAATTCATATGAGAATTAAGGTAAATTAATTGATTAATTAATTAATATAATTAATTGATTCGAGTATGATTTATCTTAAATAATAATGATTAAGAATTGAATTCTAGTTTTATTAAATGTGTAATTCATTGCATGCATGTAACATCCCCAATCCGTAAGCCACTAAATCGGTGCCCTAAGTCAGGTCGCCACATGATCTTAAGTGAACCTCCCCATATGCCAGAGGTTGCCGACCAACAATGAGGGTCTGATAGATCACATGGGGAGACTATACCCTCCTTATCAGAATAAGACACAATAGATAACATATGAAATAAAGGAAACAATAAACAATAAACCAGAGACATGCATTACCAACCATTTCCCAAAACTAGGTATAACCCACAACCAAACACTAAATATGTCATGTCATGCTAAAAATGTCAAAAGTGAAGAAAGACCAACAGAAGCATCCCCAAAATAGGTCTTGACTTCAAGTTCAGATCCCTCATCCATGCACACCCCATTCCCCAATCAACTCCCTAGCATAGGGCCCTTGCCCTTGTCCTAAATTGCACCCATGAAATCTGTTCGGGTACCCAATGACGACCCGAGTAGGGTGTGAGTACAACTTAGTAGGCCACCACCAACGATGTCTACAAAATATCTAGTTTAAACAAATAGTGAATGCAAGTACTAAATAAATGATAAGGTAACAAAAGATAACTTATGTTCCATTAATTAACAATATTCACTTTAACCATTTTCATCATTTGTTCCATGGGTTAGGCATTTACATCATTTACACTACGACCTAAGCCAATCAATTACTATGCACAGGGGAGTAAATAAAGTTCCATATCTCACTAGGGATAAACGTTTCACAAACAAATACAATACACTTACCTTGGAGCCTCAATCTAGGTAGTCTCATCGAATGAAACTGTTAGGGGCATAAAGCCTCAGTCCCCTTCTCTAACCCATGCATTATAGGGGTGTGATTTATAACCTCAGTCTAACCCAACTCGTGGGCACAGATCCCCAAGTACAATACCCCACAACTATCAAGCCACGTGCACATGCTTATTTATCCATTTTCCACATATACCACATCATAAACCATACACAATCAATACATATAACATTCACATTTCATAATTATCCAACATATAAATCATCATCAAGACTTAACCCATTAGAACATTTACCATTTACATTGCATAGCCCATTCAACCCATTTCCCTTTCTCATGCCTCAACCTATTAAGCATATTCAACAATTATCATACATTATCCCATTTAACATATTCATCAATTCACATGTTTTAACCCATTTACACATTTCAATTACAAACTCGTAAGCCATTTGTCACATTCACTTTATCTCATTTAGCCCTTTCACATTATACCAAACAATCCCTTATGCCATTACCAACGATTATAAACAACTACCATTAGTGCATATTTATAACTCAACCAACATATCAACATATTTATCATGGGCTCTATCTCAACATAAATCAACACAATCCTTGACATTACGATTTTCCATGTTCGGGAATATTGGTACACCCCATGGGTGACCCTATATCGATCTAATCAATCTCAATGCATCCCACATGGATCACAAGAGGTTAAATTCATCATTCATCCAACCATTTTACCAAATATCACTAAAGGCACCAATTTCACAACAAGAGAGAAGCAATAACACAACCACACATGCATAAATCAACTTCAATACTATGTGATATAACCTGTAGACCACCTACCTCGATTATGAAGATGAATGAATGCTTAACCTCAACCTTTGACACATATTCAAACACCCTTTGAAGCCCCAACCTAATATCTACTGGAAAAGAGGGTTTTAGGGATTCATAAGATGAAGAACAAAACCACAAGCCCTAATCCAGAAAAGAGAGCAAAGAGAAGTATTAAACTCACCTAGAGCTTCGATCCGAACCCAATGACACTCCAAACGACCTAGAAATGAAGGAGATCAATCCTTGGTAAGTCTTGGTCATTTTGGTTCGTCACTAGGGTTGATGGAGGGGAAATGGGGGAATAAATCGGGTAGAATACTTAAAATCCCAAGGGGGGAATAGTAAAAACCCACTTTTAATGGGTTGCACGGTTTGGATGCACTGTTTACCAAACCATACACTGACTGTGCACCACCTTCTGTCCAAGAAGGGTCCAAGTTGCATGGTTTCTTGGGGATCTTGCACGGTTTGACAAACCGTGCACCAACCATGCGCCAACCTCTGTCTAAGAGGGGGGTTCAAGTTGCATAGTTACCTGGGGAGCCTGCACTATTTAACAAACCGTACACTGACCATGCAGAATGGTTGTGTCCAAAGCAGCATAGTTTGGCCCTCCTCCTTGCACAATTTACATAATCGTGCACCCCTCCTCCTGGCTAGCTTGGTTTGGGCACACAGTTACTACTAACTGTGCACCAACTGTGCAACATGCACATGATAGCCTAATTTTCCCCCTCTTTCGTGTCTCAAACCCCCAAAACACCCTCGAACCTCCTCATACACCTGGTAAACATTTCATTAAACAAGTTTAAGAGATTTAAACCAAAATTTAAATAAGGACATACCTACACAAAGTTCATGATCATACAATCTCCCCACCTTATAACGACTCATCCTCAAGTCGCACTTCCAAGCATCACTGAGCTTCCGAGGTAAAGTGATTGGGCCACTGAGCCCACATATCCATCTCTCACTCCCAAGTTTCTTCCTGAACATCACCATGCTTCCAAAAAACTCGAACCAAAGTCTTAGTCTTTCCCCACAAGACTTTCTCACTACGATCCACAATACGCACCAGATGCTCCTCAAAGGACATATCAGCTTCAAGCTCCACATCCTCAAAATCAATCACGTGAGATGTGTCAGGGTGATATTTCTGAAGATTTGACACATGAAAAACATCATGTATGCCACTATACCACTGTGGAAGAGCTAATTGGTATACCATCAGTCCAATCCTCTCTACAATCTTAAATGACCCCACATACCTGGGTTCCAACTTACCTTGTTTTCGAATCCGATGGTGACCCAATCTTGGCGGTACCTGAAGAAACACACGATCACCTACGATAAACTCAAGAGGTCTACAACACCAATCTGCATATGAATTCTGCCTAATCTGAACTGTTGTCATACATTTCCAAATCAATTGAACCTGTTCTAATGTCTCCTACACGAGACTTGATCCCAATAACTCTGATTCCCCAACTTCCATATAACACAACAAAGATCTGCACGGTCTACCATATAACACCTCAAATGGTTCCATCTGAATCGTAGCCTAGAAACTATTATTTTACAAAAACTCAACAAGTGATAAGTGATTTTACCAAGACCCACCAAAATCTTGGACACATGCCCTCAGCATGTCCTCTATAACCTGAATAGTATGCTCTGATTGCCTGTTCATCTATGGGTGTAAATCCATACTAAAAAACACTTGTGTACTAAGTGCCTTCTATAATACCTACTAGAAGTGAAATGTAAAACATAAATTACGATCCAAAACTATAGCCTATGGTACCCCATGTAACTGTACTATCTCCTGAACATACAACTCACCTAATTGATCCATGATGAAGGCCTCTCGAATTAGTAAGAAATGAGCCACCTCAGTCAACTGATCCACAACTATCCAAATCACATCATTCTTACCAGGCATCCTCAGGAGACCTACCACAAAACCCATCATCACGTCACCAAATTTCCATTCAAGAATGGGTAATGGTTGTAACAAACTACCTAGTTGCTAATGCCCAGCCTTCACCTACTGACAGGTAAGGCATCATGCCATGAAACCTACAACCTCTTTCTTCATACCTGGACACAAATACTGTCTATGAATATCACAATAAATTTTGATCAACCTTGGATGCACTACCCATTTCGATGCATGAAACTCTTACATCAACTCTTCTCGCATACCAGTTGGCATGATAGCACGATCACAAACATAAATGATCCCATCATCACCAATAGCCCAACCAGAAGGTGACTCTACACCATTAAGACTTTCCCATAAATCCAAACATTATGGATCTTTATATTGCCTCTCCATGATTCAATTTATAAGTGAGGACTCAACTTCCAAGGATGCAGGGGCCATCTTCCCCTACCCATCCTACACCTCCAGATACATCTCAGAAATAATACCACCATCCTCCACTCAGAGCTGGATTCCTGAACTATCTGATTTTGAGTCTTTCGACTCAAGGAATCTGCAATACTATTTCCCTTTCTCAATGTGTAAACCAGCTTAAAGTAAAAGGACGACATGTACTCGACCCATCTTCACTACCGAAGATTCAAATCATGCTAAGAGAAGATATACTTAAGGCTTTTATGATCAGTATACATAGAAAATCATTCTCCTAACAAGTAACGTTTCCTACACTTTAAAGAATAAACCACCACGACCAACTCGAGATCATGAGTAGGGTAATTTCTTTCACGAGGCCTCAATTATCGTGACCCATATGACACAACCCAATCATCCTGTATTAACACTACCCCAATCCCAACATTAGACACATCAAAAAACAAGGTATACTTCTTACCTGTATTGGGTAAGATCAAAATCAGTGTGGTAGTTAACCGCTTCTTCAGCTCTTGGAAAAAATACTCACATTCCCTAGACCATTCAAACTTGATTCCCGTATTGTTCAAACCTAAAGTGGTGATTCCAAATGGGAAAAGTCTTTAATGAACCTTAGGTAATAGCCCTCCAGATCCATAAAACTTTGGACATTAGAAACATTATTGGGATACTCCTAAGATTCAACCACCAACACCTTCTTTGGGACTATTGAAACACCTTCCTTAGAGATGATGTGACCTAAGAAATGCACCATGTTAATCCAAAAATGACACTTGGATATCTTGGCGTATAACTGGTTCTCCCTTAGTGTACTCATGGTGATGTCAAGATGTTTGACATGATCATCATGAGTCTTAAAGTACACCAAGATGTCATCAATAAAGACAATTAAAAACTAATCTAGTTAAGGGTGAAATATTTGGTTTATTAGGTCCATAAACACTACTGGCGTATTGGTGAACCTGAACAACATCACAATAAACTCACATAGCTCATACTTGCTTCTGAAGGTAGTCCACAATACATCAGAAGGTATCACCCTTAACTGATGATACCCTAATCTCAGATCAATCTTTGAGAACACTGAAACACCTCTCAACTGGTAAAAAAGATCATCGATTCAAGGAAGAGGCTATCGGTTCTTAACCTTCATCCGATTCAGCTTCTTATAATTGACACATAACTGCAATGATCTGTCAACCTTATTGGAAAAAACACTGGAGATCCCCAAGGTGATGTACTAGGATGAATAAACCCTTTATTATATATCTCCTAAAACTAAGTTTTAAGTTCTTGGAGTTCCATCAGTGTCATTATATATGGTGGAATAGAAACTGGTTATGCTCCCGACATTAACTATATTGTGAAATCAACATCCCTCTTGGGTGGAAGCCCCGATAAGTCCTCAGGAAACACATACTAAAACTAATCCACCACAAGAGGAAGGACAAGCTTCTATACTCCTCCATAATCAAGCACAAGACAATCCACTTAGGCTTTGAGCTCACCCAACTGCTGAAAAACTAGCCCTGTATGGCCTGCCCGGACATCCCATTCACCATGATGGACATAAGTGTCTCCCTCAAGAGACATAAATGTTACCCTATAATGGTAACAATAAATATGGTCATGGTACAACACTAACCAATCCATGACCAAAATTAGATCAAAACCTAACATCTCAATCACAAACAAGTCCCACATAAAATGGTACCCACCAATCTCAAAACCACACCCCTTACATTGCTAGATATTTTCTACTTGCACCCATAACAGTGTATCAATCGACATAACCCCACACATAAGTTCCACCGCTAGACCTAATACAATCACAAACTGAGCAAACATAAAAGAATGTGAGACACATGTGTAAAATAAATCACTATCAAGCACAAAATCTATAAGGATTGTACCTCAAACAATCAATAGTCTAGCCTCACCACCTCTAGGTGTAGACTGAACTGCATGAAGATGATATACCCCACTACCCTGGGCTCTGGTCTGAATCTCTGGTGCTGCACTACTCTGCTAATATAAACACTTTCACCTCGGAGTACCACATTCACCATCCCGATCAGTATGACTAGTCGAGCTCCAATTGTCTGCCTGATAAGGGGTAACTGACCCCCTGCCTGCACTCGACATCTTCCTTGATCATCCATCCATGACCAGTTGTCAAGGGTTCCTACAAAACCTATGAAAATTACCCATTCTTTTTCATTCTCATCACTCAACTGGTGGTTGGGGGCAATGGCCACGCATGTGCCCCAACCCACCACACTGATAGAAAAACACACACTACTGGAAAAACGGCCTATACCCACGGTTCAAAACCGTGGGTATAGCCCCCAAAACCGTGGGTATAGCCTATACCCACGGTTTTGGGAACCGTGGGCTGGAACGCCGTCGGTATAGGTCCCCAGCCTATACCCACGGTTTTGGAAAACCGTGGGTATAGGTGTCCTGCCACCGTGTCACCGAAACATAGAGAATTTCCACGGTGTCAACGGCTTTTACCCACGGTTTCAAAACCGTGGGTATAGGTCCTAAAATAATGCAGGCGCCGAGTTTCGATCCCGCAACCTCTTCGCTGCAAACACCATGTCTAACCACTACCCTAACTTCACATATATGTATATATATATATATATATTTAGTTAAATATAGTTATAAAAACCGTGGGTATAGAGGGAAGAACCGTGGGTATAGGGTTCCCGCCAAAAAAAAAAATCCTACCCGCGGAAAAAAAAATTTCCCACGCACACAAAATTGACCTATACCCACGGTTTTTCAAAACCGTGGGTATAGGTATTTTATCCCAGACCTATCCCCACGGTTTTCACCAAAACCGTGGGGATAGGTACATTTTCCAGTAGTGACATGATCACTACCCTAAAAGGCTGATCCTCTCTTTTGACCACTTTTCACACTTCCACCCTAATGAATATTTTTGAAATGACGCTTCCTGACCTCAAAATTCACACCACTGAACCATCCAACTGAAACCACAAACCCATTGCCTGAAGCCTCCCTTAAGTATCCATCTAAAATAAGGGCATGGTCCACTAATTCTACAAACCTCTTTAAACGGAAGATGTTCACCTAAGATTTAATATCATGTCTAAGTCCATCCTGGAAACATCTTTCCATAGCGGCCTTATCCCCTACCAATGCTGGAACAAAGCATTACAAGTCTACAAAATAGACCACATAATACATCATTGACATGGTTCTCTAAGTCAAACTCATAAACTCTGTAGATCACTCCTATCTCAAGGTATCTGTATAGAAATTCTCCAGAAACTTTTCCTAGAAGTCTTTCCATAACATGCCATCAGCCTGCTGTGTTTGAACCACAATATCCCACCAGCGCTTTGTTGGTCCCCACAACATATAGGCTGCTAACTTGACTCTCTTTTCGGGAGGAGTCTCTGAGTGGTCCAAAATCATCTGAATAAACTATATCCATAACTCTGCAGCCTCTGGTCAACCCTCTCTAGCAAACATTAAAGGGTACTACAACTAAAACTCTTTGGTCAAATCAAACTAATCAGCACAACCCGCCCTGGGTCCCATTCCATCATTTGAATAAAACAAGTGAAGTTCTCATAGAACTACTACTCCCCTCGATTATCTTTGACCAGTGGATTTTCTTGCTATGTTATTGGTGGAGCATTCTCGACGATATCCTATTATCACCCAATCAATGTATGCCATCATGGCAGTATTCCTCTACCATACCGACCACAAGTCTTAGAACATATAACATAAAGATTCCACAATTTTCATAAAAGAAGGATCTCCACTAGCCATAAACAAACCATTTCACACACACTATCCCAAAGGAAATAGTTACACCTAGAACACTACCCTCAACAATCCCTACCACGGGTCATGGTCAACATGGGGTAAACCAACTTACATAGTTACGAGTCTTCATTTGACACCATTTTCAATCCATTTTACCTTCACAACATGAATCTTCTTCATTTGGGCACCTTTATATCTTTACAACTTAATATAACCGACATTTTAATTCATTATTAACTTTTCATTTAGCACAATTCTTTAACCATCTTTTAACATTCTTTCCATTTACCCATTTGCATCACCTTTATTAGACATTACTTTCTTTAGAATTTTAAGGAATATAAAATGCATTCTACCCTTCATGTCCCACACACCCATCCCGTGTGTGCCTACCATGATGCATGCCACATATATCCCTAGGTTATTATAATGATGCATGAATTCACAACCTCATGCCATTTCGACCATGATCAAAATATTATAGAACAATCACATCACACAACAAGTGCATCACCCAATGTTGAAATATCATTCAACTATGACAACACACATCAATAACAATAATTAACACCCTGGGTACTTAGGTTTTTCCTCATACATGGGTTAGTTACTCCTAATAACAAGCTAATTTCCAAGTCCCAACTCTTCCTAATCTCTTATCCACCATTCCTAAATAGCAAGACATAGAAAAGAATCACTCTGATACCACTTTGTAATGTTCCCAACCTAGAAGTCGCTAAATCGGTGCCCTAAGTTGGGTCACTATATGACCACAAGTACGTCTCCATGTACGTTAGAGGTTGCTAAATAGTAGAGAGGGTTTGATATATCACATGGGGAGACAATACCCTAATTATTAGAGTAATCCAAAACAAATACCACATGAAATAAAGGAAAAAATAAACAATAAACCAGAAACATGCATTACTAACCATTTTCCAAAACTGGGTACAACCCACAACCAAACACTAAATATTCCATGTCATGCCAATAACGTCAAAAGTGAAGAAAACCCAAAATAAATACCAATGAAAGAATCCTCAAAATAGGTCCTAACTCTAAGTCTGGATCCCTCATCCATGCACATCCCATGACCCAATCAACTCCCTAGCATAGAGACCTTGCCCTTATCCTGACATGCAACCATAAAATCTGCTCAGGTACCCAATGACGGCCCGAGAATGGAGTGAGTAAAACTCAATAGGACACCATCAAAAATGTCCACAAAATTTCCAGTCTAAATAGATATTTCATGAAAGTATTAAATAAATGACAAGGTAATAAAAGATAACCTGAGTTCCATTAGTTAACAATATTCACTTTACCCATTTTCATCATTTGTTCCATTGGTTAGGCATTTACATCATTTACACTACAACCTAATCCAGACAATTAATATGCATAAGGGAGAAAGTCAAGTTCCCCATCTCACTAGGGATAAACATTTCATAAAAAAACACAATACACTTACCTTGGAGCCTCAGTCTAGGTAGTCTCATCAAATTCAACCATTAGGGGCATAAATCCTCAGTCCCCTTCCATAACATGTGCATTACAGGGGTGGGGTTTAGAGCCTTAGTCTAACCTGACCCATGGGCGTATATCCTCAAGTACAATACCCCACAACTACCAAGCCACATGCACATGCTTATTTATTCATTTACCACATATACCATATCACAAACCATACATAATCAATACACATAACATTCACATTTAATAATTATTCAACATATAAATCAACATAAATCCTTAACCCATTAGCACATTTACCATTTACATTGAATATCCCATTTAACCCATTTCACTTTCTCATGCCTTAAACTATTAAGCATATTCAAAAATTCCTATACATTATCCCATTTAACATATTCATCAATTTACATGCTTTAACCCATTTATGAATTTCAATTACAAACTCGTAATATATTTTTCACATTCGCTTTATTTCATTTATCCCTTTCACATTATACCAAAAATCCCTTATGCCATTGCCAACGACTAGACATAACTACCATTAGTGCCTATTTATAACTCAACCAATATATCAACATATTTATCATGGTCTATATCTCAACATAAACCAACACAATTCTAACATTACAATTTTCCATGTTTGGGAATATTAGAACACCCCATGGGTGGCCCCAAACCAGTCTAATAAATCTCAATGCATCCCATGTGGATCATGAGAGGTTCAATTCATCATTCAACTAACCATTCTACCAAATCTCACTAAATACATCAATTGCACAACAATAGATAAGTAATAACACAACTACACATGCACAAATTAACTTCAAGACTATGGGATATAAATTTTAGACCACCTACATCGATTCTGAAGATAAACACATGCTTAACCTCGACCTTTGAATTGGATTAAAATACTCTTTGAAGCCCCAACCTGAGATCCACTGGAAAAAGGGGTTTTAGGAATTCAGACGAAGAAGAACAAAACCACAAGCCCTAATCCAGAAAAGAGAGAAAAGAGAAGCATTAGACTCACCCAGATCTTTTATATGCACCCAATGAAACTTGAAACAGCTTAGAAATGAAGGATATCAATCTTTGGGAAGTCTTGTTCATTTTGGTTCATCACTAGGGTTGATGGAGGAGAAATGGAGGAAGAAATCATATAGAATACTTAAAACCCTGAGGGGGAAAAATGGTAAAAACCCAATTTTAATGGGTCACACGATTTATCCAAACAATTTTCCAAACCGTACAATTGCTTTTTTCCAAGAGGGTTACAAGTCCCATGGTTTCTTGGGTACCCCACACAGTTTGAAAAATTGTGTGCCAACCGTGTGTCATCCTTTGTCCAAGAGAGGGTTCAAGTTGCATGGTTATTTGGGGAGCTCGCACGGTTTGACAAACCATACACCAACTGTGTAGAATGGCACTATCCAAAGCTACACAATATGACCTCCCCCCTTGCATGTTTTACTTAACTATGCACCCACCCTCCTCTATAGCACGGTTTGGGCACACAATTACTACTAACCGTGCGCCAACCATGAAACATTCATAGGATGACCCAATTGTTTTCCTTCTTTCATGCACTGAACCCCCGGAACACCCACAAGCCCCCTCATACACCCATTAAACATCCCATTAACCAAATTTAAAATATTTAAAATAAAATTTAAATAAGTACATACCTCCATGAAATTCAAGATCTTACAATACATGTGGATGATAATGAGCATAAACCAAACCTCTGTATGTGATTGGTTTAATTTAATTTATTATTAAATTAAATTGTTGGCATGCGTGCCTTATCTCATCTTATTATGTAAGGGCTTGCATGACCATGGTTTATTTTATGTAAACCCTTTTCCCCTCACCTGTGTGTGAGTAGAAGCATATGTAATGGATGGAGCTCCCAAACTAGTCGAGGCAGTTCAAGTTTGGAGTAGAGGTGAAACCAATCTAAGAGAGAGATATAGGTGGACATGTGAAAATCTATAACATGAACTTGTAATATCCTAGGTTTTTGGAATGGGTCAAAATCATCCCCTGTTTTGTTTTTTGGAATTGGTGGGTATTCCAATTTCTTTTTCGATCATTGGAACCTAATTTCGAGTTTTCTATCAACCCTATATCTTGTTTTTTGATGGGTTTAGAGTCTTGGAAAGTGCCTCAGGCGTTTGAATGGGTTTTAGGTGCTTCGGAGGCTCGAAGACCAAGTTTTGGAGTTACAGGCTGAGGCACACGGTTTGGGTAAAATTGTGTGGCCTCTCACAACTAATCGTACAACCCCTTTTTGCACTGATCATGGTTTGGGTAAACTATGAATGTGGGGGCACATGACCATGTGTGAACCTCAACCGTTTTTCAAAGGGCTTTCACACATCTTGTGAACAGTTATGAAAAATCGTGCGCAAGTCACACGGATAATGCCACTTAGGTAGTACCCTCGCATTGTAGCACACACAATTTTCCCATGGTTTGGAAAACTATGCGATCTAACCATAAAACCTCTTTAAAGGGTGAATGTATGATTTTACCTCCTTCACATTTAGTTTATTTCTCCTCCTTTTCTCCTCCTTGGTCTCAAGTACAGTAGGGGAGGTTGCCCTTTTACTCCTCCTATTGGATTTGATCCAACTCCTTCATCAGTGTTCCTTTCTTTAAGCTATAGGGTGCGTTGGAATTGTATTAGTAAGGTTCTCCTCACCCATGCCTTATTTATTCTTTGATCTTGACTCATGGACCGCTAAATCCATGCGAGTCATTTTCCCTATTTTCAGGGCGTTTGATGGAAACACCGATTTCTTCTAAATCGCTTTGATTTAGAGGCTAATATCGGATGTGCCTACATATATGACCCTGAGTTAGGTGGTTTATACCTTTATTTGTGTTTTTGCGATCAATTTGGGGGTGCGTATTTTAGTGCATCATTGGGTAGTTGAGCAAGACCCTTTTTAAATTGAATGCTTAATGTTAAATTGATAGTAGGACTTTATGGGATGCCATTGGGCATTAAAAAACCTTACTCACTTATCAGAGATTGGGTTAGAGGTCATCGAACAACTTGGGTAGTTAGACCAGGGTGTGTTCTTTATTTCATTTGATTTTTTTTGTTTAATTGAAATTATACAATTCAATTAGGTTGAACTGTTCTACTTTGAAAGGGAAGTGAATTATGTGTGTGTGTGTGTGTGTGTGTTTAATTGTGATATTCTACTATGATCCTTTGGATCGTGATAGGCTCGACTAGAGGAATTGGGATGTCATGACCATCGGGATTGAGGCGATGTGGTCATCTACTTGGGCTTGGCTTGGATACATTTGAGTGATGTTGATAATAGAATTGAATGAATCGGTCATTAGACTAAGGTGGTGAGGCCGCCAGGTTGAGGTAATGACCCATGATATTGGGTGTCATGACCATCGAATTTGAGATACATGGTTTCCAGGGCATGAAGTGCCAGACTTAGTGTGGCTTAGGTATTATTTTAGTGATTATCACTCACCTGTGATGGCCAAAATGCCGATTGGAGTTGTGTGCACACAGGTTGACTCAGTGATGAGGTAGTTTTGACCACTCATGTGGGTAGAGAATTCTAGTAGTGTGGATTAGGTATTTGTTTTGTGGGTGTTTCCATAAAAAGCCATAGGGAAGGTGAGGAGACTTCAGATGATAGCGTTAAGGTTGTCAGTTGGGGGCTAAGGCCTGTCATGCTTAAGGCCATTGGGTCAAGATCATTTTGGAGGATGGGCATCATCGTTCCTCAGGACTTTGTGCTTTGAGACAATGATGATTTTATTTGAGGAAATATATTGATGTGCCTCCAAACATGGGGCTTCGAGCTGATGGGTGCTCAAGTAGGGGTCTGAGGGACTAGGGTTTTATTTGATCGGGCATGACTTTAGGATGTTAGTGATATTTGTTGGACACGAGGTGTCAGTTGGCATGAGGTTCTAGTGACATTGTTGGAGGTGGAACTCGAGGGTTTGCCTAGGGCTATTGAAATCAGGGGATACCTTGGGCCATGGTCCAAGGATCTTATCCTCTTCAGTGATTCCAACATTGGATGAAGTAGGTGACAACTTACCGGTAGTTGTTAATCACTAGAGAATCTTGGTTGATTTATTTGAATTACATGAGTTGTTTCCTTATTTAATTTTATACACACCTGCTTAAACACTTATGTTGGGTATGCACACTTGGGTGGTACCCTGTCGAGACTTATTCTTACACCCTACACAGGCCCTTCGGGATGCGTGTAAAATTTATGCTTTTACGTTCAGGTAAGGGTTCAAGATTTAAAGATGGATACTAGTTGAGTTGGAATGGATGTATGGAAAGGGACCTTGAGGTTATTTCCTTAACTGGAGTGTCTGTTTTGTTTTCATTTTTGTATTATCATGTTATTTACATGTATGTAGCTATTATGGCCATCCATTGGTGACCCACTTCTGGTTATTGTATTATATGATCTGTATTGAATGAATGATATGTTTAGTGTCTAAAAATAGTATGTTTTTTTTTATTTCTTTTTTATTGTTTGTTATGATTCTGCTATTGCTTGTGATTGATTGTGCTTCCACTTTTAGCAGGTCTGGTTCAAGTCTACTAAGTCTTTTCTTCCGCTTCATGTTATATATGTACTTGGACCACTATTATATCACCCCTTAAGGGTATATCCTCCCCAATTTTCCCTCTTTACACTCTCACTGCTAGTTGGTAGCCTTTGGTGTTTGGGTAGGTGCACCTAAGGCTAGTGGCACCCAACCCAAAAACATTATTCAAGTGGCTAATTCGGCCAGGGGTGATACAAATGGTATAATATGTGTTTATTTTGCATCTTTTATTAGTATTAATATTTTGGTTATGGTATATTTGAGATTATGATGTGGTCGGAACTATATTCATAGCTCATTCTTGGGTGCTTACAACCCCATGTACGAGAGAAGAACCAAGTTACCATGGATGGGAATTACTATTCTATTTTTCTCATTTGATAATTTATATGATTTCCACCTTGAGTGATATTATTGTAATGTGAGTTTTTATCAATTATGGCATGCTATTTGTGATCCTTGTCTTGGTACAACAAGGAGTGAGATTGGGAACCTTGGCCCAGTGAGGCAAGGTGTGTTTGTTATGTATGTTTATGCTTTTGATTAAGCTCATGATAGGATGTTTAAATTAAATATGAATGTGTATGTGATGTAAAATGCATTGTGAAAAGTGATATTCTCTATGATAATTATATGTATATATGGGATTGACTCTTATAAGAGTGTACAAGTATGATATGGGGTGATTTTGATCACCAGGTTAGGCAATAAGGTCATCGGTTTGAGGCGACGTGGTTTATCAGGACGGGTGTGTCCCAGGGGAATTTTTATACTTGGCTCTGTTGAGGGTGGGTAAGGAGGCCATGAGGTTAGGATTCTGAGTTGCATGGTTATGATGTGGGAGAGTAAGGTTAGTAAGTTGACACTTCCTGTTACTACTTTCTTTATCTGTTATATTTATATGTGTTATCTGGGTTGTCTGGCCATGTAATGGTATTTGATGGGTTTCCTCCTAGAAGACTCGAATGGAGCATAAGGTGGGTGATTGTTTAGTGCCACTATACCATGAGAAGGTTGACACCCCTGAGGGTTAGGTAGATCATGATCCGTGGCTACAGGCTCAGGTATAGTGTTAGGTACAAGCTCATACTCAATTCTAGTGCAAGTGGGGCAACCACTAGATTTGATAGCCTTTGGGTCGTGACTTGACAAGCAGGTCAAAATGAGCTTGGTATAGGTTATCCAAGGGATCAATAGGGGAGATCAGGGATCAGATCATCCTATGACGTATCTTACTTGAGAGTTCCAGTTGTAGAAACCACCACTTTTTCAGGGTGAGGGTGGTCCACAGGTGACTGAGAATTGGATCGAGTCCATGTAGATGATTTTTGAGCAGTTAGATATGCCTCTAGGGAAAAGGGTGAAACTGGAAATGTACATGATCAGAGGACCGAAAAGGCATTGGTGGGGCATACAGGTGTAGGCAGGCAGATACAAGGGACTAGTCTGGAAGGATTTTGAGGCTAGATTCTTTGAGCACTTCATCCCGAAGACACTGAGGGAAGAGAGAGCTCGAGAGTTATTAAGCCTTCAATAGGGTGACATGTCTGCCATGGACTATGAATCAATGTTTACTGAATTTTCTCACTTCACACCAGTATGGTGAGCGACGACACCTCAAGGGTGAGGAGTTTCAAGGATAGTTTACGACATTTCATTCAGGTGTAGGTAAACATTTTTAGGTTGACCTCATTCTCAAAGGTGGTGAACCGGGTGCTCATAACTGATGGAAACATGATAGAAATGTCTTACTCGAGCCGAGTGATAGCTCCAAGTGATTTCATTGGTGATGGTTTAGATAGCAGGAAGTGAGGTCGAGATGAGTTCTAGTAGGGCAGTCAGTCCAAGGACTCGGGAAAACTTCCTTAGAGTGGGTCATTGATGGTTTTCTTTCAGTATGAGAAGCCAATACATGTCCTAAATTAGTGAAAGAATCCTCCAAAGGAGTTTTGGACATGTGTATAGGTCAATAATCTCAAGAGGTTCTACAAGAAGTTTTCTCAGATAGCCAACAGTCAGGGATCGGGGTAGACTCAGGTGTCTGAGATCAGACCAGATTGATACTATGTGTGGGTAGTTGAGCTTCAACTATACACAAAGGTTGTGGAAGAGACATTGAGACCAAATAGTGGGGTCAATAGCTAGGGGATGTGAAACACCATAGGAATTTCAGGCTTCAGGCATTCAGACTTCAGGACAAGTGCATGCTGTAGAGCTATTAGGGTCAGAGCAGGCTGGTGAGCCGATGATGATCAGAGGTACGCCATGGGCATAACCGTGCTTTTTCTATTTTGTTTTGGTATGTCATTTTTATAGGTATGTCCATTTTGAGTTCACAAGGTGCACAAGCTATATGTATGGACTAACCATACACTGATTAATAGGTTTGCATCATATTGGATGCCTTACACACACACACATATGAGGTGTGTGGAACCGAGACTTGTATATGAGCATCGATGGATGTGTGTTTATTGAGGTGAATTGGAATTGGGTCATTGAGAAGATGTGGGTTACTTGAGGTGCGTTGGAATCTAAGCATCATTACGATGCAATACTATTTGAGGTGTAAGGCATCGAGATTGATTTGAGAATCTATTAAGATGCAGGGTCTCACAGGTTCCATGTGAGCCATGGGCACGAGGCAGGCATTAATACAATGTAGGATCTATATGGGTGTCAGATATGACACAAGAGCACCTGATGAGGTGCAGAAGTGATGATGCATCATAAGAGGACTTCTGAGTCCTAGGATGATCGACAAACCATCAGTTTGTTTGAGCTTTGGGTTGGGATGCGACTGGGGTAGGTCACTCCTAAGGTAGGGAGTCCCCTCAAGGTAGTTGACATGTTCCCTTGAGATCAGGGTAGTTTGGGTTAATTTTACTAGGATGGGTATGTTTGTTACCATCTTCGAGTTTTTGTTATAGCCCAGGGATGATATATGTTAAGGTGGGGAGATTGTAACATCCCAAGTTTTTGGAACGGGTCAAAATCCTCTCCCATTTTGTTTTTTTGTAATTAATGGGTATTGCAATTTGTTTTTAGATCATTGGAACCTAATTCAAGGTTTTTCATCTACCCTATATCTTGTTTTTGGATGATTTTAGAGGCTTTTAAAGTTCCTCGAGTGTTCGAATGGGTTTTGGGTGTGTTGGAGGCCCAAAGACCAAGTTTTGGAGTTGCAGGCTGAGGCACATGGTTTGGGTAAAACCGTGTAGCCTCTCACAGCTAACAGTGCGATCCCTTTTTTGCACTAAGCATGGTTTGGGAAAACTATGCATATTGGGGTACATGAAAATAAATGAACCTCTTCATTTTTTCAGAGGACTTTCACATGGCTTGTGCATGGTTAGGGAAAACCGTGTGTAAGCCACATGTGTAGTGACACTTAGGCAGTACCCTCACACCGTAGCACACATGATTTACACATAGTTTTAAAAATTATGAAATATAAACATGCGACCTCTTTAAAGGGTGAATTTACGATTTTCTCTCCTTCATATTTAGGTTATTTATCCTCCTTTTCTCCTCCTTGGCCACACATACAACATGGGAGCTTTCCCTTTTCCCCCTCTTGGATTTGATCCAACTCCTTAGTTGGTGCTCCATTCTTCAACCCATCAGATGTGTTGGAACCATATCAGTAAGGCTCTCCTCACACATGCCTCATTTCTTCTTTAATCTCACCTCATAGACCACTAGATCTGTGAGAGTTGTTTTTCCCTATTTTCAGGATGTTCGAAATAAACACCTATTCTTTCCAAATTGCTTCAAATTAGAGGCTAATACCGGACATGCCTACGTCTACAAACCCAAGGTAGGCGGTTCATACCTTTATTTGTGTTTTTGCGGTCAATTTGGGGGTACAACTTTTAGCATGACATTGGGTAATCGAGTGCTACCCTTTTTAAATTGAATTATTGATGTTAAATTGATGGAAAGACCTTATGGGATTTCATTGGGCATGCCCAAACCTTATTCACTCATGTGAGGTCAGGTTAGAGGTTGTCAACCACCTTGGGTAGTTAGGTCGGGGTGTCTTATTTATTTAATTTGAATTGTTTTGTTTAATTGAAATTGTATAATTCAATTAGGTTGAATAGTTCTGATTTGAAAGGGAAGTGAATTATATATATATATATATTTGCTTGTGATATATTATTGTGATCCTTTGGACCGTGACATGCTCATCCTGAGGAATTAGGATAGAATGGACATCGGGATTGAGGCGATGTGGTCGTCTGGTTGGGCTTGGCCATGATACATTTGAGTGATTTTGATCACAGTATTGGATGACTCGGTCATCAGATTGAGGCGGTGAGGCTGTAAGGTTGAGGGCATCACCTGTGATATTAGGTGGCATGGACATTGGATTTGAGCAATATGGTCACTAGGGCATGAGGTGTCAAACTTGGTGTGGATTAGGTGCTATTTTAGTGTTTTCTACTCACCCGTGATGGAAAAAGCACCGATTGGAGTCATGTACACACAAGTTGACTCAGTAATGAGGTGGTTTTGACCACTTTTGTGTGTATATTCCCTAGATAATGCATCTTAGGTATTTGTTTTGAGGGTGATTACTATAGAAAGCCACATGTAAGGTGAGAAGCCTTCAGATGACAGTGTTGAGGTTGTTAGTTGGGGGCTGAGACCTGTCGTGATTGAGGCTATTGGGCTAGGATCATTTTAGAGGATAGGCATTGCCATTCCTCAGGATATTGTTCTTTGAGACAATAGTGATTTTATTTGAGTACATATATCATTGTGTCTCTAGACATGGGGCTTAGAGCTGGCGAATTATTTTAATTAGGGGTCTGAGGGACTAGGTTTCTATTTGCTTGGGCTTGCCTTTAGGATGTTGATGATATTTCTTGGACATGAAGTGTTGGTGACATGGTTGGAGGTGGAACCTGAGGGTTCAACTAGGGCTATTTACATTAGGGGATACCTTGGGTCATGGGCCAAGGATCCTCTCCTCTTCAGTGATTTTGATGTTGGATGAAGCAGGTGTCAACTTACTGGTAGCTATTGAGCACCAGGGAAGCTTGTTTGTTTTATTTTAATTGCATGATCTATTGAATTATTTAATTTTATACACACCTTCTTAAAAACTTATATTGGGTATTCACACTTGGGTGATACCCTACTAAGACTCGTTCTTACACCCTACACCGGCCCTTCGGGATGCATGTAGACTTTATGATTTTATGTTCAGGTAAGGGTTTGAGATCTAGAGCTGGATCCTAGCTGACTTAGCATGAATGGATGATAAGGGACCTTGAGGTTATTTCCTCAGTTGGAGTTATTGTTTTTTTCCTTTTTTGTATTAACATGCTATTTACATGCATGTAGCTACTATGACCAACCATTGGAGACCCCTTTCAGTTATTATATTGTATGACCTATATTGGATGCATGATCTATTTAGTATATAAAAATAGTATGTTTTTTTTATTTATTTCCACTATTTTTGTTTGTTATGCTTCCACTATTTCTTGTGATTGCTCGTGCTTCTGCTTTTAGCGGGACCGGTTCAAGTCCGTTGAGTCTTTTCTTCTACTGCATGTCATATATGTACTTGGACCACTATTATATCATCCCTTGAGGGTATATCCTCCCCAATTTCCCTCTTCACACCCTTATTTTTAGTCGGTAACCTTAGGAATTTGGGGAGGTGCTCCTAAGGCCAGTGACACCCAGCCCGAATGCACTGTTCAGGTGGATAATCGGGTCAGGGATGCTACAAAACCTTAATTAGTTCAATGTGTTTCCCCCTAGGTCAACGATTAGTTTATCAACCACTAGATAAACTAACTATTAGTAAAATCTCATGATCCTACCACTTAATTATTTTATTTCTGTCAAGTTGCATGGTTATTTCAATATGGATGTTTTTTTGCAATCACATGAATTAATGAAATTAATGAGCATGCAAGATAGAACTAAAATAAATTACATTATGTGTAAATATTATCTAAGGCACGGTTAATCACTTAAGTAAATCCACTTAATATTAAAAATCATGTGATAAAGATAATAATTGTAAATTTACACATAAAAGGATAAAATCCCTCAATAATATATATTCAGTTGGTATAACCTTCCACTACTTCAATTAAAATTGAACCATAGTTCAAAGTATTTGATAAACTAGTGTTGGGGTGCTTTAAATTATTGGGGAATTATTATTTGAAGATTTGGGTTGACTTAACTTATTTCACATCAAGGATTGATTACCAAAGTAGGACTTAGTGTAACTGAGATGCAAGACCACTAGAATTACCAAGCAATAGAATATTCTGAAGCCAATGGTGAGGGATATTGGGTTTCAATAAAATAGTGGGAGACTAATAAATATAATATTTATTTATTTGTCTAATTTTTTTAGACAAAGTACTAAAATTTTGATCATATTATTTATAGAAACAACATTAAAATGGCTTTAAACATATCACTATGATTAATACTTGAGAAGGATAACCTTATCACTGGCACATATTTACAAGATTGGCAAAGGCACTTATGTGACATCCTTCACCATGGAAGGAAATAATATGTGCTAGAAGAACTTGTTACTAAAGCACCGGGTAAAGAGGATAGTGATGAAGAATTATCTCTCTATGAGAAATATATGGATGATACTACAAATGTTTAGTGTTTCATGCTATCATCCATGACCAATGAGCTTTTGAAGCAACATGATGACATGGATGCATACAACATGATGTATCACCTTCGGGATCTCTATCAAGAGAAGGTGAGATAAGATAGGTATGATATCTTCAATTCTTTGTTTACAACTGAGCTTGGAGAGTCTACGCCAGCTGGGCCTCATGTAGTCAATATTATTGGCTACATTGAATGCTTAGACATCTTAGGGATTAAATTCCCAGATGAGTTACGTACAGATCTCATACTTTCATCATTTCCCAAGACCTTCTCTAGTTTTATTGTTAGTTACAATATGATAAATAGTGAGAAGAGTCTTTCAAAACTTCTTACTTTGATTCTCCAAGTGGATAAGGACATGGGGCGTGATAAACTTGTGGTACTTATAATGAACAAGAAAAGGAATAATAAGGAAAAGGGTCCCAAGACTCATAATAAGTCTAAATCTTTTGAGCACTATCTTTCCAAGAAGAGTAAGATCCATAGGTAGGGTAAGGAAAAGGAGGCAGTATGTTTTGAATGTGGCAATCCAGAACACTGGAAGGAAAACTACACATAGAAGCAAGGGTAAGCTCAAGGTGTGTTCATTATCAAGTTTAATATTTTAATATCTACACATTGGACATTAGATACATCTTTTGATGCTCACATATGTATCCAAATTTAGGAACCAAGTAGATTTCGAAATATTTATAGAGTAGAGGTAGATCTGAGAGATGCTAATGGTGTGAGGTTGGTTGCCTTGGCTATTGGTGACTACCACCTTTCATTGCCAACAAGAATGATTTTGGTTTTAAAATATTGTTATTATGTACTGACAGTTACCAAGAACATAATTTCTATAACATGCCTAGATGAAGATGGGTTTATTTTAAAGTTTGTAAATAAAATTTGTTTCTTTTGTAAGGGAAAAATATTCTATGGTATAAAACATTTAAATAATGGTCTTTATGTATTAAATTATGAAAACCAATTATTAGAAATTAATAATGAATCATGTTCACATGACTCATATAACACCCAACTATGGTATCACCATCTTGGTCATGTAAATGAGAAGTGTTTGGAAAAACTCTATCAAGATGGTTATTTAGACTCATTTGAGCTAAACAACTTGAAAGATGTCATGATTATTTACAAGGAAAAATTACCAAACCAACATTCAGTGGATAGGGTGAAATATCCACAAAGCTTTTAGGATTAGTACACACTGATGTGTGTGAACCATTTCCTATAGAAGCTAGAGGTGGATATTCTTAATTCATAACTTTTACTGATGAATTGAGTATATATGGATATATCTATTTGATGAGGTATAAGTCAAAGTCCTTTGATAAATTAAAATAATTCAAGAATGAAATAGATAATTATCTTATAAAGAAGATAAAGAAGCTTTGATTCATTCGAGGTGGTGAATATATTAACCAAGTGTTTATTAAATTTCTATGGGAGTTTGGGATTCTATTTCAACTCACTACACCTTACACACCACAATGGAATGATGTTAGTGAAATGAGGAACCATACCTTGTTATAAATGGTAAGGTCAATGATGAGTCATGAAAATCTTCCATTATTCTTTTGGGGATATGCATTACAAACTGTGACATACACATTAAACTGAGTACCAACTAAAGTGGAAAATGGAATTCCCTTTGAGTTATAGAGTTTAAAGAAACTCATTTTGTCGGATATACATGTATGGGGTTGCGAGGCATTTGTTAAGATCTTCTCAAGCAACAAACTATCACCCTAGGGAATAAAGTGTATCTTTATAGGGTATCCCAAGGAAACAAAAGGATACTACCTATACAACCCCTCAGAAAAGAAAGTGATTATCACTAGATAAGATTTCTTTCTCGAGTGGGAGCACATACTCAAAAAGGATAGTGGTAGAAAGATTGAATTCGATGAATTGGATGCTCAAGATACACAAGATTTTCTATAAGAATAGATTATATAGGTCCCCATAGAAGAAGCAGTTCCTAAAACAAAAGTACTGCGTAGGAGCACAAGAGAGGTAAGAGTACAAGAGAGATAAGTTTTCTAGTCATCGAAGATGGTGACTCATTGTTAGTTGACAATGATGAACCTCTATCTTACAAAGAGGTAGTAGAAATCTCAGAAGCTACAAGATGGTAGTAATCCATGAATTTTGAAATGGATTCCATGTATTAGAACTAAGTTTGGGTTTTGGTCAATGCACCAGTTGATTTAAATCCTGTTGGGTGAAAATGGGTATTCAAGAGAAAACTGTATATGGAAGGTAAATTAAATACCTATAAAGCAAGTCTAGTGGCTAAAGGGTTTAAACAATGTTAAGCAATTGACTATTATGAAACCATTTCACTAGTTTTCGTGTTTAAATCCATCAAAATTATACTTTTTATAACAACTTACCGTGACTATGATATTTGAAATATGGATGTCAAAACCACATTCCTTCACGGAAACCTTTAAAAAAATATTTATATGACACAACTAGAAGGGTTTTTGACTCCAAGTGATTCCAAACGTATTTTCAAGTTTCAAAAAACCATTTATGTATCGAAGAAAGCATCTAGGTAATAGAACATTCAATTCGATGAATCCATAAAATAATTTGGTTTCATTAAGAATGAATGAGATTCATGTTTTTACAAGAGGTTTAGTGGGAATGTGGCTGTTATCCTAGTAGTATATGTTGATGACATATTACTTATTGAAAATGACATACCAGTCTTATAGTCTGTTAAGGATTGTTTAAATAAATGTTTCTCCATGAAGGAATTAGGTGAAGCAGCCTGTATTATAGGGATCAAGATCATTCATGATATATCCAAGAGGCTTCTTAGACTAAGTCAAAGTACATATATTGACTAGATACTAAAGAGATTTAGTATGGAACAATCTAAGAGGGGATTATTTCCAGTGTCATGTGGTTCACATCTTTCTAAGAAAATGTGTCCTCAAGCACAACAAGAGAAAAATAGACTGAGTAAGATCCCATATACTTCTGCGATAGGATCAATCATGTATTACATGTTATATACTAGACTTGATGTTGCCTATACATTGAGCATGGTATGAATATATCAAGTAGATCCAGGAGAACAACATTGTTCTACTATTAAGGCTATCCTTAAGTATCTAAGAAGGACTAAGGATATGTTCCTGGTGTATAGAGGAGACAAGGAGCTGGTCATCAAGGGTTATACTGATGCTAGTTTTTAGATAGATCAGAATGGTCTGAAGTTGTAGTCAAGATATGTTTTCTGTCTCAACAGAGTAGCTGTGAACCAGAAGAGTTTAAAGAAGCCAATTGTTGCTGATTCTATAATGGAGTCTAAGTAAATAATGGCTTTTTATGCATCCAAGGAATCCATTTGGATATATAACTTTGTCCACGAGTTTGATGTGGTTCTTAGTAGTAAATACCCTATCACATTGTATTGTGATAATACTAAAGTGGTGGCTCTTTCCAAAGAGCCAAGGTAACACCAATGTATAAAGAACATACTCCAGAAGTATCACATCTTGAGGGAATTTTATCAGAGGGGTGAAGTTGCAGTAAGTAGAGTACCCACATAAGAGAACACATAATACCCCTTGAATAAAGGAATATCCCATTAGAAGCATGAGTATTATGTGAGAGCTAGCAGACTGAAGGTTGTTAGCAGTTGAATCTAGTGTAAGTGAGAGTCTGTTAGAGTTGGTGCCCAAGAACCAACTTATGTGTACTTTATAATAAAATGTATTCATATTTTTTTTAATATTTATAAAACTCTTATCACATCATGATTGTTCTTCCACATAATATAGTATGTGATAATGTCTTAAGATTAGTTGTCGTGCTAAAAGGTCATAGCAGTTCCCCGCTATAATGAGAACCCAAAAGTGATATGAAACTATTCTTAAATAAATATTCTATAGTTGGATGATATCATTTTAGGGACACAAATGATATAGTCTATCATAGGTGGATACTTATAAAACTTTGAGACACATTCTCATGGTGTATGCCCTTGGTAATATCCAATGTAGGATGTTATGAGAATGAGTCCCGCCAGTAGGAAATCTACATTTATATGTGTCATTGGATGTCCCTATATTTAGATATGTGTATTGATCCTCAGACTTTAAGATTATTATTAATTAGTATTATGAGTTATGTACTTTGATTTATTGACAAAAACTATGTTGACAAATGTCCGCGGCGAGGTAGGATATGTTGGGTGCGTCACGAGTAATATCACATTAATGAATAATGTGAGAAAGGATTTTTCCCTTATGTTATTTAACAGAAGTTTATATATTATGACCTTTGATGAAAATTATATAGCCTAAATAAATCAATTTCCATGGTGTTTTATAGGTAAGTTCAATTTTTGGGAAGTCAAATAAAGAGAGACCAAGCACATAGGTTGTTGACACAGACATGCAGCCTGATTAATTAGAGATATCATGATAAAGAGATTATATCACACAGTAAGCGTTCATATGAGGTATTATGTCATTACTACATTAACTTATTTCTATATGGGTGCCTTGGCATGTTGATAGATTCTAACCTTTGACTTTAGGCTGGTTCACCTAATGCCACAGAGAAAGAGGCCTAAAGCGTCACACGCTAAGTGCATCCAAAATCTCAATTGAATAATATATATTATTATTTATTATTTAACAAGTTTAATAAATATTATTTCTACACATGGTTTAATAATTATTCATGTTTGCTTGATCTCATATATTCTTTCACCAGTTATTTGAGAGAATATAATGTGAGCATAATATTTCATAAATATTTATTTGTTATTTAGTGAATATAATATTTATTTATTTATTGGTGAATAATGCAGTGATATTTATTTAATAAATAAATATTCATTATTCAATACCTGATAAATATTATGGAGGAATGACAGAACAATTTGAATGGTCCAGCGAAAAATAATATATATTGAATATTATTTGAATATATAATATTTAATTTCAATTCACAAGTTAAGTGCATGTCGAGAAATATTATTATTATTATTATAGACATGGGGTTCCTCAAGGGATTAAATAAATAATATGTGTCACCTTTTCAATTATTTATTTCTAACCCCAGTGATATATAGGCCCAATTATATTATTTTCTCAGAAATCCAATTCATTTGTTTGGTTGTGCACAACAAATTTGGAGAATCCTTTCAAGCCTTAGAGAGCACAATTATCCAAGAATTCTCTCAATAACAAAGAGCGATCTTCCTCCACCTACCACTCCCAAGTCAAGAGAGATCAAGGAGAATGCTTTGAAAATGGTTCTTGTGGCGATCAAAGGTGGATGATGTAAGTGATAGGATCTGTCGTGCTAGCACCCGGAGATTCCTATAACGATGTTCAGAGATTTGTGGAATATGTGTGGATCGCCGCTAGAGGGAATATGCTCTTTATTCCTACAACTCAATGATAAAATAATGCAGATCTGTTGTCAGATCCATCAATGAATAAATAATTCCAATAAAGAAATTCTTTAATTAATTAAATTAGTTATAAATAATATGTGATGATTCACTCTCTAGTTTCAGTGTTTTATCCATTGTCTATTTTTTTGATTCAATTCCATTGATCACAAAATTTATTATCAGGTAGATCTCATATTTATCATCGGTCATTATAAAATGCAAAGTTGGTCATGACCCATAACACACTTCCACTGCACCCAGAACCTACATCAACTACTATATTTTATGATTTAAGTCGACCTTCACTCAAATTATCGATATCAATAATTTCATCACTAAAATTATGAGTTTTATTGAATAAAATCACACATCTAAAACATTAAAAAATTAAAAGTTACTCAAAATACCACTACTCCAAACATTACAATCTTTATAGAATTCATTGCAAGTCTTCAATCTCCACCTTGAGTTATAATATGTCAAAAACTAAATCACCAACATTATTGCATGAATTTAGTAATGTATCAAACATTTATGACCCATTACTTTATGTATTTTGGGTGTTGGAGGTGTTGGGAGTAGTTTGAAATAGGAGAGGTGTTGTTGGAGTTGAGATTTCAGTTGGGAACATGATGTCACAATGTGGCCATTTTGGTCGAGGGTTGGCTGCAGAGGAGGCATGTGTAGCAAACCAACTTGGTTCGACTCACTATAAAATGGTATTAGAGGGAAGATTTTGTTGGGGGTTGGTGGTAGATGGGATCTAGGACTTTCGGGACATGAGATATAAGAATAAAGGAATGCCTGACCAGATCTTATTTGTGTCACACCTTGGGTTTCCATGGTTGGTTCAGAATTGTGTTTAAATTTTGAGCTAGGTTATGTTTTTTATTGAGATTTGATGTGTTTCTCTTGTTGATTGTGAGTTATGAGGTGATATCATGAGTTATTCTACCATGGATTCTAATGTTGTTTATTGAGACCTATTTTAAGGGGTTTTTTGTTTGATTGATGATGTTTGAGGCTCAATTGTGTATTAATTGAGTTTGTGTTTTGTAAACAATTCCCCCCATAAGGGCCTCATTTAATCCCAGAGAGTATGCTTTTAAGTATTCCTTACAAGCTAATCCTATAGTTGATCTAACTCTGGTAGAGTTAGTGATATGAATGATCCAATCCTTGAGCCAGGTGGGTGGTCGGGAGAAACCCCAGTCGATGGACCATGATCATGAGTTTACTAGAAAAAATCCATTGATTTTATGTGTCAATTAGGGATTCAATGAGACCAAGCAGTGGTTGGATATGATTGAGTAGATCTTTGAGTTTTTAAAGACCCCTAAGACCTCAAAGGTTGGCTTCACCACCTATATGTAGAAAGGTCTAGGTAGAAAATGTTGGGAATATATGGTGTTGGCAGGGTGGAATGGGGATCTCACATGGGCCACTTTCAAAGTGGATTCCAATCGATAGTTCTACTTGGAGACTTTGAGGGTGATGATGTTGATTCAAAAGCATTATTTTAACACAAACTAACCTTAATTTTTTAAAATCAGAATCTACTTCCTTAAAAGTTTATACATTTATACATTTTATACTTACTAAGTTCTTAAGATGTTTTTGCAGGAAAGTTGTTTTACTATACAAATAATATTATTCACAAAAAAAGAAACTTTATTAAAGTTTTCTAGTCAAAGGATATCAGACGAAACTTCCTTACTAAATGAACATGTACTTTTTACATCAGATAGATAAACATAAAGTTCCCCAGACAAAGGTTTATAAAGTCCAACAGATGAAGTATAACAAATTCCCAACTAACGAAGTTCTACAAAAAATCTATCGAATAAAATTTATTGGATAGAGGCAGACATGCTTTCTAGATGAAATTTTATAAATCCTATTGGATTAAGAACTTCATACATTCCATCGATTGAATAATATAAATTCTACCAGATAGAACCTTTATAAACTATAGTGGTATATCTCATGACGACCATCAGGCAAAGATACTGTTATGAACTTCTGAAGTGAAGGAGTGCATCTAATTCCATTCTATCCAACTATGAGATATAAAAAATATGACCATTAAGAGTATTATTATAAATAAATACACATCTGAGGAGTATAAATCATTTTACATAGTTGAATATCTAAAGTTACAGTGAATATTTTGTAACGTCTTGTTACTTGAGTGCACTCCATTGTGATATTTATAAAGTCTTTTTATTAAGGAATCTACTGTGAGGATTATTATAAATTTCTTAAGAAAGTTTTATTTTTGTATTCATTATGTTCGATCTGGTTTTATTAAGGTATTCCATTATTAAGGAGGATATAGTATATACCGATCTAGTTTGATCGAGTATTCCTAAGGCTAGGAAAACAGAGGTTGTGTCTGATCTTTGTATTGAGGGATTTATTGGTGTAAGAAAGACATAACTTTATGGTAAGTTTAATACTATAGATACCTTGATTCTAGTTAAACACTAGTGTAAATGGAGGTTTTCCCAACGGTTTTATGCCAACAGTTTGAAAAAACCATTGGTATACTGATTTTAGAGAAACCTTTACCAACAGTTTGTTAAAACCATTGGTATTCTTATAGCATCCCGTCTTTTTATAACATAACTTTTCATTCCATTACACGGAACTGAGGATCTTTAAGGTTTAGTGTCTTGGAAACAAGGAACATAAAACATGAAACAAAAAAAAACATTCTTCTTAAACACTTGAAAGGCTTCTCCTCATGTTCACCCTAGGCTCATTACTGTATCTCAACCTGGGGACATACATCAAAAGGAAGGGTGAGCAGAAGGCCCAGCAAGGGAAACAAGTGAAACATTTTACATATGAACTTGAGATACATCAATAAAGTCATGAAAAGAACTTTAATGCATGAAAATGAAATCATGAGGCATATCATAATAAAAATAAAACTTTTTCATAACTTGAAGTTGTGGCTGCAACATTTAATATTGACAATCGTTTCGTTTCACCAAGGTCCATCCCCAAGGTGTCGTTAAAAATTACCAAGGTTTTTCACCAAGGCATCGTTAAAATTGTAATCTCTAGTGGTTACATCATTACCCAATGCATTGGAGCGCTATCAGGGCGCACCCTTAAATTTGCCTTTATTATCATGTGAGCCACATATATCATCATCAAACATTTCATAAATAACCCATATAGCATAAAGGAAATGAGTTTCATTTCATAATCATAACTTTTTAAAAACTGCTTTAAAGACATGATCTTTATATCACTTTAAAACCCACAGAAAAGGAAGGTGGGTCTCATGTATGTAAATCCCAGAATTTAAAATAGAACATTTTGGTATATATGTGAATACCCCTTTAGAAGAAAGATCTTTGAGTATTCACTTAATAAAATAAAAGGACTTTAGAAAAAGAGATAGACATTTTGAGACAGAAATTCTGCAGCATAACGGCAATGTTCCGAGGTTTTAGAAGACATTAAAAGAGAGGTAAAATGGGTCAAACATTCATAAATGACCCATAAAACAGTATATGGACAGAATAAGAAGGATACATGATCATGGTAATGAAATTTCAAGGACATACCATTTGAAATGAAAAACATGGAAGGAAGACAAAAATTAGATTTCTCTTATGAAAGTTCGACAGCCTAACGGCGTTACTTAAACTTCAACAAAAACGATTTGAAAAGATCAAATAGGGTCTCTCATCATGTGAACATAAGAGTTCATTATGATATATATAGAGATAATTCCCCAACATAACAAAAATGAACTTGAAAGAATTGACATGAAAGTAGATCTTCAAAACGAGAAGGGTGAAGAACCACTTAAAAATTCGGCAGCCTAACAGCGCCACTTAAAACTTCAAAATACTGAATTGAAGCGATCAAATGGGGTCTCTCATCATATGAAAATAAGAGTCCAGTATGATAGATATAGAGATCATCCCCAACATAATATAAATTAACTTGAAAGACTTGACATGAAAGTAGAACTTTGAAAAAGAGAAGGGTGAGAGAATCCCTTAAAAAATTCAGCAGCCTAACGGCGCCACATAAAACTTCAAAAAAAAATTTAATTGAAGAGATAAAATGGGGTATCTCATCATATGATCATAAAAGATCAGTATGATAAATTTATAGATCATGCCCCAACATAATACAAAGAAACATGAAAGACTTTAATGAAAATAGAACTTGAAAACGAGGAAGGTGAAAGAATCCCTTAAAAATTCGGCAGCCTAACGACGCCACTTAAACATTCTTAAAAAGAATTGATGAGATAAAGGGGGGTCTCTCATCATATGAACATGAAATAGGCAGTAGGATGAATATAAAAGAACATCCTCCAACATAAGAACATGGAGTATAAAAGAAAAGACATAAAAGAGATTACTTGAAAAGAAAGAGAGAGGTCGGATCCCTTACCTTAAAATGTAACTCTTAAACCTCAAAGGTTGGGACCATGAGGGCTTGGGGGCACCTTGGGAGGACTCCTTGGGAGGTAATGAGACCAGAAATTCGTTGGGAATGAGTGGGGAGTCGAATGGATGAGAGGAGGGCTTGGTATTTATAGGGAAAGTGAGGGGACAAGGCATTAATGGCCAAGGGACACCTCACATGGGCTTTTCTCAAACCCATGTGCTCTCCCTTGTCATTTATCATGGAGTTAGGCCACATGGGGCCCCCAAAACAATAATTCATCACCCTTGGCCGGCCAACCCTTAAAAGATCTCATGACATCATCATGACACCGTTATGATGTCATTAAACATACCGAAACCCTAAAACTGTATTTTTACTATTCACTGAAAATTCAACTTTCTCAGAAAAATCCCAAAATTTCACATTAACCAAATATCAATGCTATGATTTCAAAAATGAAATCCATTTTATAAAAATAATTTTCTAAATATTTTTAATTTAATTTTTAAATAAAAACACTATTCATCGAAAATTCATTTTTTTCAGAAAAAACCCCAAAAATTACCATAACATAATATCGATGCTCTGAGTTCAAAAATAAAGTCATTTTTATAAAAATAATTTTCTAATAATTTTTAATTAAATTTTTAATTAAAAAACACTATTCACCCGAAAAAAACTAATACTTGAATAATAATTAATGAAACCGTTATTTAACTATTTTATTGAATCACATTACTTAATCAAGGTGCCTAGATTATTTTAAAACTTTCTTTAAGTGAGATTACTAATCCATTTGGTCATATTACTAATCCTAATCATAAAATCACTATTCATAATTTACTATTCATCAAAAATCAAGTTGATCTTATTAGACTCTAAATTTAGTACTGAACATAATTGTAGAAGACCATTTTTTGAAAATCATTACACATTTTTAATTATTTAGGGTTTACATAAACATATTTAAAATATCCTTTTTCTAAAATTCATCAAAAATATGCATACTATATTTATCCGGTCATTTCAAAATTCATAAACTTCATCATAAGAAGAAATCCCAATTTTTATTTAAAACAAGGATTACACAAGGTAGTTACGGTCTCGTTACATAACCCCTTATAATACCAGCATAGGACCTAAGAGTAAGGTGTGCTAGGGTGATAGAAGCTTGGGGCGGCTCAGTCAACATTGCCCGAGTAGTAATTTCTATCAGTTTGAACTTCTCACGAAGGCGATTTCGTTCCAGCTTCACATGATGAAGTTAGGCTTGGATTTGATCCAGAGCAAAGCCCAGTGGTGCTACCTCCTTCCCAAGCTCTGTTAGATGGGCTTCGATCGGTCCAAGACTACTAGGTGAGGCCATCGAATCTTCTTTCTATAATAATTAACCAAGATTACTTATATTTAGAGACAATAATCAAAACATTTTGTTCACAGCGGTCATGTTGACCGATGGTTATATAATAGTCAAAACCCACTGATCTCATTTTAATTATAATCATGTTTATCAAATAAAACATTTTTGTTGAGTATAACAATAACACATAAAATTAGGGAACAAAATTTATTTAAAAAATTTCGGGTCGTTACAATCTTCCCCCCTTAAGAAATTGCGTCCTCGCAATTTTAAAATTGGGTTTTGAAATTTCATTGAAAGTCCCACATCGGAAAAGGAGTCAGTAAAAATATTACTTTAAAATAAAGAAAGGGAAGTACAAAGGTCACCCGAGTTAACCCACACTAGGGTTCCATGTAGGAAAACATGGACATGGAGGAAAAAAACAAAGGGTCAAGTTCTGAGGGAGAGTGATAGAGAACATGATTAGGAGAAAGTTAACCATGAGAAAATCCCAAACTTATGATGTGTGTAAACGGTCTTTGATTACCTAGTAGGAAATGTAAACCAACAACATTTTTGTTTTACGTTTCTTTTCATAATTTTGAGGATTTCATTTACTACATAGAACAAAAACATAAGAAAATATACCTACCTTCAAGTAGAGTTTCATCCTTTAACAAGTCCCTACCAACACTAATCTTTTCTCCAAATGATGAGAATTCAAAAACACTTGGTCTCATAAAAGCACAAGAATCATCTTCTATAGAATCACATAATCTACAAAAGATTAACTATCTATTTCTTCTATCTTTAAACATTATCCCAAAAACAGAAAGGTTAAGGTAAAACAACTCTTCAAAAAGAAAGAATCCCATAGGAACGGAAACTACTTTTAAATCATCAAAGTTCCATGGTACTACCCAAAGTTCATCATAGACCATTCCATAAATAACGGTCCTTAAAATTCCTCAAAACAAACCAAACTAAGATTGAAACCCAAATACAATAAGGATTTGATAACATAGTCTTCCAAAACAACTTCATTGTTCATCTCCAGACAACATCAACCACTCCTAACATCTTATAAAAAAGTATCTAACCTAAACATATTTTACCCAAGATAGGTTAGTCATTCCCATAAGTAACCTAAATTACTATAAGTTCACCTTAAATTCATCGATTCTTCAAAATATAAGTCAACCTTACTCCTCAATGAAAATACCGTAGTAATCTATTTACCTCGATCAAATATGGTTCCCAAAATAATGAACGTCTTCCAAAATAATAATCATATTTTAATCCCCTAATCATCCCTGTCATATTAATACGAAAATCGTCGCATTTCCTATCACATTGGTTGTCGGAACATGTTATTCCATTTCCCACCATTAACTAAGAAGAGAAAGCATAATTAGGGGCTTAAGTACTTAGCTAATAATCATGAAAAGGAACTGAAAGCATATAAGGATAACTTGTATATGAAAGGTATACCCTAACTTGTGATCTCCTAGGTTCCCATCTAGGTTACGAATGATCATATATTCTTATGTGAACCTTTATTTTATTTTATCTTTGTTCCTTTAACAATGGTTCGTACCAAGCTTATGAATTTACCAAAGCATATCCCCCGGGAGTGTCGTAACCAAGAGTGAAGCAAGGCCCGTTGTCGTGTACCAGTTCCCGTTCGAGTCTAGCTCAAAGCGGTGTTTTCGGGTTTTACCCCTATGTACATCTGTGCCAGAGCCACCTCTACCTGCTCATATCCAGACAGGGATGTATTTGCTTGGCAACCCCTTACTCAATACTCACCAAAATACCAGGAAGATTTCCTATATTAAACTTTTCTATAGGGTTCCTCCTAGAGTTTTCATATCCTAATTTCCACAAATAACTAAACCATCCTTTGATACCAACTATAGCATCCCGTCTTTTTATAACATAACTTTTCATTCCATTACACGGAACTGAGGATCTTTAAGGTTTAGTGTCTTGGAAACAAGGAACATAAAACATGAAACAAAAAAAAAACATTCTTCTTAAACACTTGAAAGGCTTATCCTCATATTCACCCTAGGCTCATTACTGCATCTCAACCTGGGGACATACATCAAAAGGAAGGGTGAGCAGAAGGCCCAGCAAGGGAAACAAGTGAAACATTTTACATATGAACTTGAGATACATCAATAAAGTCATGAAAAGAACTTTAATGCATGAAAATGAAATCATGAGGCATATCATAATAAAAATAAAACTTTTTCATAACTTGAAGATGTGGCTGCAACATTTAATATTGACAATCGTTTCGTTTCACCAAGGTCCATCCCCAAGGTGTCGTTAAAAATTACCAAGGTTTTTCACCAAGGCATCGTTAAAATTGTAATCTCTAGTGGTTACATCATTACCCAATGCATTGGAGCGCTATCAGGGCGCACCCTTAAATTTGCCTTTATTATCATGTGAGCCACATATATCATCATCAAACATTTCATAAATAACCCATATAGCATAAAGGAAATGGGTTTCATTTCATAATCATAACTTTTTAAAAACTGCTTTAAAGACATGATCTTTATATCACTTTAAAACCCACAGAAAAGGAAGGTGGGTCTCATGTATGTAAATCCCAGAATTTAAAATAGAACATTTTGGTATATATGTGAATACCCCTTTAGAAGAAAGAGCTTTGAGTATTCACTTAATAAAATAAAAGGACTTTAGAAAAAGAGATAGACATTTTGAGACAGAAATTCTGCAGCATAACGGCAATGTTCCAAGGTTTTAGAAGACATTAAAAGAGAGGTAAAATGGGTCAAACATTCATAAATGACCCATAAAACAGTATATGGACAGAATAAGAAGGATACATGATCATGGTAATGAAATTTCAAGGACATACCATTTGAAATGAAAAACATGGAAGGAAGACAAAAATTAGATTTCTCTTATGAAAGTTCGACAGCCTAACGGCGTTACTTAAACTTCAACAAAAACGATTTGAAAAGATCAAATAGGGTCTCTCATCATGTGAACATAAGAGTTCATTATGATAGATATAGAGATAATTCCCCAACATAACAAAAATGAACTTGAAAGAATTGACATGAAAGTAGATCTTCAAAACGAGAAGGGTGAAGAACCACTTAAAAATTCGGCAGCCTAACAGCGCCACTTAAAACTTCAAAATACTGAATTGAAGCGATCAAATGGGGTCTCTAATCATATGAAAATAAGAGTCCAGTATGATAGATATAGAGATCATCCCCAACATAATATAAATTAACTTGAAAGACTTGACATGAAAGTAGAACTTTGAAAAAGAGAAGGGTGAGAGAATCCCTTAAAAAATTCAGCAGCCTAACGGCGCCACATAAAACTTCAAAAAAAAATTGAATTGAAGAGATAAAATGGGGTCTCTCATCATATGATCATAAAAGATCAGTATGATAAATTTAGAGATCATGCCCCAACATAATACAAAGAAACATGAAAGACTTGAATGAAAATAGAACTTGAAAACGAGGAAGGTGAAAGAATCCCTTAAAAATTCGGCAGCCTAACGGCGCCACTTAAACATTCTTAAAAAGAATTGATGAGAGCAAGGGGGGGTCTCTCATCATATGAACATGAAATAGGCAGTAGGATGAATATAAAAGAACATCCTCCAACATAAGAACATGGAGTATAAAAGAAAAGACATAAAAGAGATTACTTGAAAAGAAAGAGAGAGGTCAGATCCCTTACCTTAAAATGTAACTCTTAAACCTCAAAGGTTGGGACCATGAGGGATTGGGGGCACCTTGGGAGGACTCCTTGGGAGGTAATGAGACCATAAATTCGTTGGGAATGAGTGGGGAGTCGAATGGATGAGAGGAGGGCTTGATATTTATAGGGAAAGTGAGGGGACAAGGCATTAATGGCCAAGGGACACCTCACATGGGCTTTTCTCAAACCCATGTGCTCTCCCTTGTCATTTATCATGGAGTTAGGCCACATGGGGCCCCCAAAACAATAATTCATCACCCTTGGCCGGCCAACCCTTAAAAGATCTCATGACATCATCATGACACCGTTATGATGTCATTAAACATACCGAAACCCTAAAACTGTATTTTTACTATTCACTGAAAATTCAACTTTCTCAGAAAAATCCCAAAATTTCACATTAACCAAATATCAATGCTCTGATTTCAAAAATGAAATCCATTTTATAAAAATAATTTTCTAAATATTTTTAATTTAATTTTTAAATAAAAACACTATTCATCGAAAATTCATTTTTTTCAGAAAAAACCCCAAAAATTACCATAACATAATATCGATGCTCTGAGTTCAAAAATAAAGTCATTTTTATAAAAATAATTTTCTAATTATTTTTAATTAAATTTTTAATTAAAAAACACTATTCACCCGAAAAAAAAACTAATACTTGAATAATAATTAATGAAACCGTTATTTAACTATTTTATTGAATCACATTACTTAATCAAAGTGCCTAGATTATTTTAAAACTTTCTTTAAGTGAGATTACTAATCCATTTGGTCATATTACTAATCCTAATCATAAAATCACTATTCATAATTTACTATTCATCAAAAATCAAGTTGATCTTATTAGACTCTAAATTTAGTACTGAACATAATTGTAGAAGACCATTTTTTGAAAATCATTACACATTTTTAATTATTTAGGGTTTACATAAACATATTTAAAATATCCTTTTTCTAAAATTCATCAAAAATATGCATACTATATTTATCCGGTCATTTCAAAATTCATAAACTTCATCATAAGAAGAAATCCCAATTTTTATTTAAAATAAGGATTACACAAGGTAGTTACGGTCTCGTTACATAACCCCTTATAATACCAGCATAAGACCTAAGAGTAAGGTGTGCTAGGGTGATAGAAGCTTGGGGCGGCTCAGTCAACATTGCCCGAGTAGTAATTTCTATCAGTTTGAACTTCTCACGAAGGCGATTTCGTTCCAGCTTCACATGATGAAGTTCGGCTTGGATTTGATCCAGAGCAAAGCCCAGTGGTGCTACCTCCTTCCCAAGCTCTGTTAGATGGGCTTCGATCGGTCCAAGACTACTAGGTGAGGCCATCGAATCTTCTTTCTATAATAATTAACCAAGATTACTTATATTTAGAGACAATAATCAAAACATTTTGTTCACAGCGGTCATGTTGACCGATGGTTATATAATAGTCAAAACCCACTGATCTCATTTTAATTATAATCATGTTTATCAAATAAAACATTTTTGTTGAGTATAACAATAACACATAAAATTAGGGAACAAAATTTATTTAAAAAATTTCGGGTCGTTACAATTCTGATTTTAGAATAAAGATTTACCAATGGTTTACTCAAACCATTGGGAAATATTTTATTTCTGTAATTTATACCAATGGTTTTAAAAAACTGTTGGTAAATAACAGATTTCCCAATAGTTTTTAAAAACCCTTGGGAAATTTCCCCCCCAAATACATAACAGCTCCAGCTCCCCCGTCCGCGTGATTACAACCCTAATCTGAAGCTCTCCTGAAGCTCTCTCTTTACCCTAGGTTGTGAAACTCCTTACACTCGATTGATACATATTAAATCAAGTAATTTTTTATTTATACACTTCAAATTAGTAATTGGTTCCTTAGTTTTAATGTTCTGCATCTATTTTTTTTGTTTTTTGTTTTGATTTGGCCTAAACCAGAGTTCTGTGCGGTCTGTGTCATGGTATACCGAACACTTTTATTTGTTTTCTATTTTTGTTCTACACTTAAATGTCATGATTGCGTGAATCACTTTTATTTAAAGTCTTCATATCCACTCTTTCTATGTGGATTTTGTGAACCATATGAACTAATGGGTGTTGTGAGATGTATCCCCACTCAAAGATGGTAAAGGTTTTGTTTAGTCATATGGTCTTGAGATGGGTAATGGATATAAGGATGGTCCATGTGAAGGGATTGGGGACAATTGGGATAGTGGTGTGGGTGGTTTTCCATTTTTTAGTGGGGTGATATGGTAGTTTCTATGGACTCTAGTTTAGTTGAAAATTGGATTTGGATTTTGTATTTATAGTTTTTGTTCAAGGAATAATGGGAAGGGTGGTGATATTGAGGATGAATTGGTTGTTGGTTAGGTGATGGATTGGAATTTTGATATTGGTTGGATTGGGTATAGATAATTTTTAAGGTATTATATGGGTATTGCTTCCCCTGAATAACTCCCACCCCCACCCCCTGGACACCCCCCCATTGGACAACCCCCACCCCCCTAAACACCCCCACCCCCTGGACACCCCACCCCCTAGACATCCCCACCCCCCTGGACACCCCACCCCCTTGGATAGCCCCCACCCCCTGGACACCCCCACCCCCCCTTGGACAGTCCCCACCCCCTTGGACAACCCCTCCTGGACACTACCCCACCTCATGGATACCACCCCACCTCCTAAGTGCTTGGACCATTTTTTTAAATTGGAATTAACCATGTAGGTGATTTCCCCTTCCCCCAATGACATTTCCTAAGTGACCCATAGATCCTTATAAATTGAATTTTTCATGTTTTGATAAATTGAATGAGTTGTTTTGAATGAAATGGCTAATGCATTATGATTTTCCTTTCTTAATTAAAAAAATGGTTTTAAATAAAATCACCCTAAGGGGGTTGAAGGGGGTAGGGGCTGTCCAGGTGGGGGGAGGGGTATCCAGGTTAGGGGGTGGGTTGTCCAGGGGGTAGGGGGATATGGGGGGGGGGGGTGCAGGGGTGTGGGGGAGGGGGTGTGGGCTATCCAAGGAGGGGTGTGAGCTATCCAGGGGGGTCAGGGTGGGCTGTCCAGGTGGGGGGGGGGGTGGGATGTCCAGGAGGGTGGGTGTGGGATGTCCAGGTGTGTGTGTGTGTGGGGGGGGGATGTCCAGGGGGTGGGCTGTCCGGGTGGGGGTGGGGGGGGGCTGGGCTGTCCAGGTGGGGGGTGGGGGAGGTGGGCTGTCCAGGTGGGGGGGTGGGGGGAGGTGGGATGTCCAGGTGGGGTGGGTGGGTGGGGGGGGGGTTGTCCATGGGGTGCATGGTGGGCTGTAGGGGTGTAGGGGAGGGGGTGTGGGATATCCATGTAGGGGGGGTGGGTTGTCTAGGTGGGAGAGGGGGGTGTGGGCTATCTAGGGGGTGGGTTGTCCAAGGGGGGTGGGGGTGGGTTGTACAGGTGGGGGAGGGGAGGGGTGTGAGTTGTCCAGGGAGGAGGGGGGATGGCTGTCCAAGGGGGGGGGGCTGCCCAGGTGGGGTGGGGGGCTATCCAGGTGGGGGGGGGGCTGCAGGGGTGTGTGTGGGGGGGGGGGGGGCTACAGGGGTGTGGGGGGGGGGGGGGCTGGTCTATCCACTTCGATACTCCACAAAAAATAGGAATCACATATAACCAATGTATAGTTTCTTTCACACGTTAAGATTTTTCTTGAAGTTCCATACCAACACTCACTCTTACCCTTCCAAGAAGAAGTGATCTCTGCAAAGAAATCTCACCCAGGTTATTATCCACTATCCATATTAATCTCATATAAATTTAACATTCGTAAAACTCCATATCACCTAATGATATAACAAGGATCATACTCCCATGAGTAGTGTCCCATCTAAACTTGGCTCATATTCCTAAACAACATACATAGGATATATTTGACACACACACAAAATTTTGTAAACATAGAAAATACTATATTTACACCTTGTATCACAACCTGGAATTAGATCTTACATAGCCTCTCAAGGCATCAATAAGCCACATACCTAGATTAAAATTTAGAGGTGTGTTTACAATTAGGTGTGTTTTTCTAGAATTCACGTATGATATTTAGAGTGGAAGATAAAATCCAATCCACGTATGATATTTGGAGGTGTGTTTACAATTAGGTGTGTTGTGATTTATATGTATGATATTCATGTTTTACACCAACAGTCTTCTGGGTCATCTATAATAGGCTTGAATTCATGCTACAATTAGATAGATATTGGATTCTATGAGCCTAGTTGGGGGTGAACACTCTCACCCCCTTGGATAGCCCCCCACCCCCTTGGTCACCCCACCCCCAAGGACAACCCCACCCCCTGAACAACCCCCCCACCCCCTGAACAACCCCACCCCCACTGGACAGCCCCACCCCCTGGATAACCCCCCTAGACACCACCCTACCCCTAGACACCCCCACCCCCTGGACACCCCCACCCCCCTAGACACCCCCACCCCCTGGACACCCCCACCCCCCTGGACAGCCCCCCTGGACACCAACCCACCCCCTGGACACCCCCTGGACACCCCACCCCCTGTACAGCCCCCCCCGGGACAACCCCCACCCCTGGACACCCCCACCCCTTGGACACCCCCACCCCCTTGGGAAGTGTATGTGATCACTCAAATAATATACTAAAATATAAAATTTCTTCGATCTAAAATTTACTCAACTCCTGAATAATTCTTCTCCACAAGTGTACATGATCTTGTACACTCATGTATAGTTCTTCAAAGATATTTTGTTATAAATATAGTATTTTTTTTCTTTTATATTATGATTCTCATATAGAGTAGTGTGTCAGTTATGGTTTCATATAAAGTGAACAATTATCGTTTACTTAAATATATTTTTCGATGAAACTTCAATCTTATTGAATTTATTTTGATGAAATGAATTATAAATTTTTTTTACATAATGTATAGAAGTTAGATGAATGAAACCGATCAGATCTCAAGCGATTTTCAAAACAATTTGGAGTGATTTTTAGATTTTTCATTTCATAATTCTTCAGATAGTGGTCACATACACTGCCCATGTTACAATTGTGTTGTAAGACCTTGGTTGAGCCATGGAGAAGTCAACCACCACATAACCAAATATGGTTTTCAAGAAAAATACTATGTGTGGTATCACAGTGGGGAGAAAATGAAATATCAAATTGCTGATGATCCAAATGAGAGGACAGGATTGGAGAATTTTTTATATGACCAGTTTCTGTTTATTAATCATCATGAAAAAGAAAGGATTCCGACCCAAGAAGACTTCAATATGAGCACACATGATGTGTCTAATGAAAATGATGATGTTGTCAGGGTGAAAAAAATTAATGATGCTTCCACAACTATAGTATATTGACAATGTAGTAGAATGAAAAAGCTGGAATTTTTAATCTGATTATTTCATGGGAAAACTATGTATGGGATTTCTAATACTGTCATCAATTACATTTTTACCTTCTTGAAGGAATTACTTCTAGATGATGCAGATATTCTCTCAAACCACTATATAGCATAGAAGTTAGTTGAGGAACTTGGAATTTCAAGAAATAAAATTCATGCTTGCCCGAAATATTACAGTTTATTCTGGGAGGAAAATGTTGAATGAAATGATTGTATAAAATGTGGCACATCCCATTGGAATCTAAAATATGATGGAACACCATCCTGTATTCCACAGAAAGTAATGTGGCACTTTCCATTGATCCCCAGACTCTAGAATCTTTTTATGTCTGATGAAATATCAATAAAAATGCGATGACATGATACTGAGAGAAAGAAGACTAATGATGAGTTGGTTCACCCTACAGATGTATTTGCATGGCAGATATTTGATGCTTGATATCCCGATTTTGCAGCTAACATGCGTAATGTGAGGTTGGGTCTTTCATGTGATGGTTTTAATCTGTTTGGTTAGATTCTTACTTTTCAAAGCACATGGCTAGTTTTTATACACATTTAAAACCTCCCCCATGGTTATGTATGAAGAAACCTTTCACTTTCATGAGTATACTCATATTTGTCCCTTCTGATCCCAACAATGATATAGATGTATACGTGAAAACTTTAATAAAAGAGTTGAAACTTTTTTGGGATGTGGGTGCATGCACATATGGTGCATGTTTGAAAGACATATTTCATATGTGTGTTGCATTTAGGTGGATGATCAATAATTTTCTTGCTTATGCAATGATGTATAGATGGATCACAAAGGGAAAACTATCATGTCCTATTTGTATGAAGAATACACGATTCAGAAGACTAAAACATCGATGTAGTTTCAGTTTTATGGGATATCAACGATTCTTTCCAATGAACTATCCATATAGAAATAATCGTCAAAGATTTGACAATACCATGGAGAATGATTAACCACCTCAACATATGTCTGGAACTGATGTGATTAATAATTTAAAGAATTTAGTTTTTCATTCGGGAATGGTCAAATGAAATCTGAAAAGAGAAAGAATGTTTCCACTGAAACCTGTTACAATTGGAAGAAGATAAATATCTTCTTTGATTTACCTTATTGGTCAACCAATTTTTTTATGTCATTTCTTAGACGTAATGCACATTGAAAAAATATGTGTGAAATATTGCTTTCAATTCTTATAAATGTTAATGGAAAGACAAAATATGATTTATCGTCTCAGCGTGACTTGGTGGATTGGGGCATCAAACCAGAATTGCATCCTGTGCGTATCAGTGAAAATAAATGGAAAGTTCTATGTGCTTCTTATGTGATGAAACCTATAAGAAAAAATCAATTTTTGGATGTACTAGAAACTATTAAAGTTCCTGATTTTTATTCAAACAACATATCTAAATGGGTCAAAAGAAGAGATTTGAAGCTAAAATCTTTGAAGAATCATGATTATCACATCCTTCTGCATGAGTTTATTCCAATAGAAATCTGTCATCTTTTTTCCAATAATATAAGGGTGGCTGTTATTCAGTTGTGACATTTGTTTAGATATCTTTGTGCTAAGAAGTTGTCTAAGTCTTTCTTGCAAAAATGTTGGCAGATGCCCCATTAATTTTGTGTGAGTTAGAGAAAATATTTCCTCCATCATTTTTTACATGCATGCTACATCTGATTGTCCATATTCCAATTGAAATACTTCTTATAGGACCTATTTATTTTTATTGGATGTATCCAACTGAAAGAAATATGTACACATTAAATTCTTATGTCCAAAACAAAGAATCACCCCGAAGGTTCTATCATGAACGGTTACTTGGCTCAAGAATGTATGGATTTTTGCTATATGTATTTGTCTGATCTTACTATAAGAATGAACATACCAATGATAAACAAAGAAGAACAGTATGAGAAAATTGAACCTAGTTTTCCATCACTTCCTCAAACAGGAGGAATTCCTAGATTATATACATTGACGACATTAAGCCTTGAAGAGCGGGAGATGGCACATCACACCGTTTTGTTCAAATGTGATTTGTTTAATGATTCAATCAGGTAAGTAAATTGAATATATGTATATATTACATATATATCTATTAAACTATTCCTATTTTTATCTATAGGGAACATAAAGTAATGATAAATAGAAAGCATCGTTCTTTATCTTTGAGAAGGAGGGATACTTTGCATAGCAAAGAGTTTTCTTCTTGGTTAAAATTGAAGGTAAAAATATTACTATTTAAAATAATTAAATAAATATTTAATTAAGTTTAGTATTCATTTATATTTCAGGTATTGAGCTTGCCTATTGAATCTGCCTCTGAGAAAATAAGAGCTTTGGATTTTGGTCCTAATACCGTGGTTCGTGACTATAAATCAATTGTTATCAATAGGTAAAAATTTATTATCACCGAACGATCAAAGAACATGAGAACACAACATGATGGTGTTATGGTTACTACCATAATAGACTGTTATTCTAGTGCATAAAATAGTAGACCGTGATTTACAAATGTAGGTTATTATGGAGTCGTTGAAAAAAAAATAATAATATTTTATTATTCTCATAGACGCGTCACGATGATGAAATTCTAGTGGTTTGATTCGATGATGAGGTAGGGCACATTTATTGATTATTATGGATTTTGAGTAATTGATATGACTCGAACTCTTGCTACTGATGAACCATATGTATTAGCATCAATGGTGAAACAAGTTTTTTATGTCAAAGACCATCTTCGACCTGAATTTGGTTTCATTATTGAATTAATTCCATGACATATTTTTGATGATGGTGATGATGGAATTGACACCATCCCTAGAACCATTGGAAACGATCCATTTATTACTTTTTATGACTCCAATAGCTCAATTTTCAAAGTTGAATGTGAACCTGAAGTTATGGGAAATATATAAAATCTTCAATCCATGTTCTCAATTATTTTGGTTTATCTCAACTTGGGTTGTTAAGGTTGGTACTATTCAAATTAGTTTAATATTGATTACAAATATGTTGTATCTGACTTGACCGTTATGTGAATTTTCAATGTTTATTGGTTACAATTTTATTTGAATTGAATTTTCTAATTTGGAATTGAACTGTATTCAAACCTACGAAACCAACATTTCTAACTTGGTGAGCATTTCAATGATTTATTGACCATGTATAAAATTAGTATAACTCTAAGACCTCCCTTTAACATTTCACCAGATAATGAACATGATGGTTTGTCTTCTTCTAAAAAACATGTATAAAAACCTTTATCATCTACCTGGGCTAAAGAAATTAAAATTTTCCTTAATTTCGACAAGTGATTTACCCCTTATGAATCTGATAGATATCTTATCCTTGTTCAAATGTTTATATCATCATTTCCAACTATCATAAGGGTTTAATCATTCATAATATATACCTTGCTGAATTTTCTAGAGTCATAATTCAGTATGCTCTCTCTCTTGGTTATTGAGTGAAATAAAGCCGCAGAATTAATGTTCCATGATTTTAATAGAATGATGACACTTAGTAAATAACCATCCTACTAAAAAATAAATTTCTTTATTACATATTGTACAATTTATTGAATTGATTATATATCTATTAAAGTTCACCTAAAACAATTGATAGTTAAATTATCCATGAATCCACCTATTCCCTCTCATTTATTTTGTTTTTTGGGTTACACATTAGTTATCCTTTTCTAATTACTTCCATATTTGTTTTCAAATGCAGGAAATGCAACCAATTGAAGAGAGACAATAGAAAAAGATGATGGACAATAATCATCACATAGCTGAGATGAGTATTCCAACACTAGTGCCTGTAGTGAGTATTTTATTTCAAATATATATATTTAAATAATATATAATTTCATGTGATTAATTTTTTAAAACATTTTTTAGGATCCATATCTTAGGTGGAAATTATTTAATGAGTAGCCTAGTAGTGGTCCCAGTACTCAGGGTGTTCGTACGGGGGGGGGGGGGGGGGTATGAGAGCTAGGTGATCTGGCTGGTGTACCCAATTAGACCCTGACCCTCCCACTGACATACCATATATCCCACATTCTGATCCCGGTGTGTTGTTGGGGACTCACGAGATATTTAGGCCTCCCATATTTTCACCACCCTTTACATCTGAGTCTCCTCACCCGTCTTTACCATATCTGATGTTGATTCCCACTCCCCATCCAGTATTGTATAGACCCCAAGCTTGACGTACATGTACATTACATTACTTTTTCGGAATAATTAATACATAACAAGAACCAACATGCAAGGACCGTAATAGTTTAGTGTCTTTGGAAACTCGAAACATAATCTTCTAATCACGGTGAAAGATCTTCAACATCTCCCATAAAGATCTTACCCTTTTGTTTTATTACCTAAAACCTTTCTTTATATCCTGGGGAAAAGAAAACATATAAAGGGTGAGCTCAAATGCTCAGTAAGGGTAAGCATGGAGAAAATAAAACAAACCATATACATTTGAACTTAAAAACATGACCATAATGTTTAAACATCAAAATCTTGAGCAATGACATAAAACATGGTAGTACATAAGGCATAGATCATAATGGAACATCAATCATGATAAAATAGCATGGGAATAAAACATGTAATTGTGGAATCCATTAAGCACATGTTATGATTTCCATAGTAGCCAAGACATTGTTTCCAAGACCATCTTAGTGGACAAATTCTCTTACTGAATCGAGTTCACTCCTCATTCCAGTCATGTATCACTGAACCAGATTAACCTGCCATTATAGACATGTCTATCTCATGAGATATAAATCTTTACCCAATGCATTAGAGGGAGATATATGTTTCACCCATCTCATAATGAAATCATTCTTACTTGTGCCACAAAATAAACATGAATCATTCATCATAACCCAACGAAAAAAATGGGTTTCATAAACATCATCCCATCATAATGTAATCCATATAAAAAATGGATATCATTTCATCATAAGAAGAATAAAACCATGTAAATAATAGAGAAATTATACTTAAAACATAATTATACTAAAAAATTTCATCATCTATGGAAAATAGTTTTGACAAAACACTTGAAATGAATTCTTGAGGAAAATATCCTTTCTTCTTCAAAATCATTTTCTTTTCACAAAATTCCATTCAATTTTAAAAGAAAAGGATTTTGTTGAAAATAATCATGAAATATTGTAGAGTAAGCTTCATGAAAATTAGGTGTTATGAAACCGTAAAAATCTGTTTCATGCCGTATAAGTTAAAAAAACATTCTTCTTGTACTTTTGTCGGAAAAGTCAAAAAGTTCCTTGTATGGTAAACAAAAGAAATATTCCTTCCATAACACAATGTAAAAGTCAAAGAGGGGTAAAAATGACTTTAAAAATACATGTAATAATATTAAACACTTTATGAAAAACATTTTTATGGACATGGATGAAAAATATAACCCCATTAAATACTTACGAATAAACAATCTTAGATAAAAACGAGATTGGAAAAGTTATCCCTTAACTTATGTCTGATATGCTTCGTATGTATACGAACCTCCTGTATAATGATTTAAATAATGTCATTGAATTATTTTAGAATCATATTCATTGTTATTATATCATATATGGTTCACTTATGACTTTATATTACCCGTTCTTTTGTAAATTCCATGTTAAAGTAGCGTTTTGGGTAAAATCGTTTCATTTATCGTACGTGTTTCGACTTGTTGTTCTTGATATTATTACTTATATCCTGATTTACTTAATTCCAGAATGTAAAACATGATTAATATATAATATATATTCAGCATATAAATATACATGATAGATCGATAAATGGAATGAAATACACCATTCATGGAGACAGTAGGCCGTACGTACGCATGAACGCTGTTTTCGTTTCCTTATTGAATTAAATGAAATTAAGTAAATGAAACATATATGTACATAAATATAGTATCATTATCAGGTAATATATTTCATGATTATTTATTATATATACTTTATAATCATACTTGAATGGTTAATCATGGAAAATGAATCTCATCACGTTTGTGGAGACGGTAGTCCGTACGTACGCACGAGCGATGATATCATTACCATAATTATTTAATAGAATTGGAGTGGATGATATAATATATCAGAATCATTATGATGTTATAATAACCATATTTAGTTATTATTTACACCATTATACCTATCCAAGTAAGGTGGTGGTGGGAAAACCGATTACACCACGGCGTGGAGATGGTATTCCGTACGTACGCCCGCGCGATGATTTCATTTTCCATAGGATGGATAAAAGGTGAAATGGGGTTGTTTCATATTTATAATAACATATCAGTATATTAGTGATACTGATGTTATTACTTTATAATGAAACAAATAAATAAGAAGAAGTTGAAGAAGAAAGAAACTTGAAAGAATCGGTAGAAGAGATTACCTCTTCTTCGACGCACCTCCTTTAAGCTTCCTCTTAAGGAACTAGAGTTGGTCTTTTGAGAAGAACATAACCTCCATAATTTTTCTAGGGAATTAGAGAAGATAAATGGGTAGGTTTTGGCTGATATTTAAGTCTCAAAGTGTTGTGAAGAGGAGATGGAGGAGGTGCCCTTTTATAAGGGAGAAAAGGGGCACCTTTGGAAACCTCAAAAAATATTAATTTATAATAAATTCAAACCCCACATAAAAACTTACAGAATGACTCAAATATGAATCTTAGATGATATAGGGTTGTAATATAATCAACAAATAAAATTTATACATGTTTGGAATTTTTTTTAATCATTATCAACTTGATTTATCCTTATTTAATCTATTTAATTTTATTTGTGTTAATAAGATTCTAAATTTTAAATTGTTATAAATAATTACTTATGTGTTGTGAATTGTACATAATTGAATAATTAATTAAATTTTATACCATATAAATTTTAATTTATAATTTTTAAATATTTTTGTGATTTTTAAACAATTTTATATTATGTTATTTTTATAAAATAACAATAGTGTCAATTTTGACACTATTCATTTATTTGAATTTAAATAAAATCCACACAGAATATATGTTTGAACTAAAAGCTTTAATAGATTCATAAAATGTCATATTTATATATAAAATTAGTGTATCACATTAAATAGTTCATATAATATTTATTTTAATATTTTTAAAACCATTTATTTGATATTTCAATCAATAAAATAATTTCAACATCACTATTGTGTCACCTTTAATGATAATTATTTAATCCCTAAAAATTATAAATAAATTTACATAGTGTATATAATTTTATTATCTTTCTGTATACTATTAATTTTCGAAGTTTCATGAATTTTATCACTAAATTAAAATTATTATACTTATAATATTTAAGAGAGTTGCATGTTGTCACTTTATTTGATTTTAATAATAATTAAATTATTTTCATGGTCAAAAGTCCATAAAATTAATATATTACAACCCTTATGTAATATGGGTCTACTTTTAGTCATCCAATAGAATTTTTTCAGATTTTAGGGTAATTTTATAATCTTATTTTTACCCTCAATTACCCGATTTACCTTTAACAGCAGTAAATAAAAATTACCATAGTTACTATTCATAATATCAAAAAAAGTAACATATTAACATAATTTGGATCCACTTAATTCAAATATGGAATCCATTTTTCAAAATTCAAAACACATAAGTTGCAGTAATTAATTTAAAATTAATCATGTTGTTAAGAAAACGGGTTTTAAAAGTTAAAACATTGCCAAAGATTGAAATATTCTTACCTATGAATTCAATGTAAAATTAATGGTAATGACATACATTATATTAAATGGTAAAAATAAATTCTATTTATACTTTAAAACCATTCAATATTATAATTTAATGATATAAATTATTGTGATGAAAAAAAGTTGTTTTTAATTAAAATATATTGTGTTTTTACTATTCATAAAATATCAAAGTTATCAGAATAATATGAAAAATTTATCCAAAGTAAATTTTTATATCCTGATTCCAAATAAGAATTTTATTTTGTCAAATTGATCTTATAAACCTATCAAAAACTAGATTTAAAGTGGGTGCGCCATCAAAAGGTGACAAAACTGCATTTTTTGAAAAATACTTATTTTACCCGAAAAATTTATTTTGTTCACATACCATGTTTTAGAAAATGTGTAAGATGAATAATAATGTTATAAAATTCAAAATTTAGTTAATAATATTCATAACGGCTAGTCCATAATAATATTATAACAATATATCGTTTTTTAGTGAAACTCAGTATTGCGTACTACACACGTTATCAAGGAAGGTCGTGATTGCGTGTAACACAAGCAAAGAATAGTGTTTGTGTATAATATAAGCTAATATGGTGTTGTGTATAGCAAAAGATAATTTTGGTGTAACGTACAACACAAGACATCAATTAAATTAAAAGAATATTTTTCATAAAATCTCGGGGTGTTACTAGCATTCATCCAACCATTCGTGCCATCTTCTTTTACTTCTATTTTATTCTCTCCGAGCTTCTATATTCCATCTTATTCGACTCCTGCTCCACTAGAGTCTGTCCATGCAGAGCATACATTGGGACCCACTCCACTTATACAGGGTGTGTAACGTCCCGGTTCTGGAAGCCGCCCAGGGGCGCCCCGTACCCGGTTGGTCACATGGCCTCAAGAGCATTTCCCCAAATGCCAGAGGCTGCCGACTAGCAGCGAGGGCCTTGGGTGTGATAGTGGGGAAACTATGCCCTCATTGTCAGAGTAACATAGTAGAAGATAATAATAACAATAGCGGAAGTAGTAATAATCCATACAAAAGTAAAGAACGGAAGACTGAAATATAATAAACTGGATCACACACACATATATATAAATGATGCATGATACATATGTATAGGAAAGTAGCCAAAAAAATCACAATGCTGGAATACAAACAGTACTAAACCAAAGTACAAAAGAAAACAGATAACAGTTCCTCAGCATCTCAAGCCTCAGCTTGGTCCCATACTCTCCAGCTCCACAACAATCAAGTACCTGAAGTAGAAGGGCACTTGCCCTTATCTATACCTGCAATAATATAATCTGTTTGGGCTCAAAAGCATGGCCCAAACAGGGTGTGAGACTAAATCCTAGTAAGAAACCACCATAAGATTCGTGCCTAACAGTCAGTGAATATATGGCAGGTAATAAGTAAAAGAAAGCAGTAAAAAAGGAAGTACACAGTAGTAAACAATCCACAGTTTCAATGCATTCAGTTTCATATATCAAACAATAGTTAATCAAAGCAAGTAATTACAAATAGGTAACTCTCTGGAAAGTACTCACAACCTATCCCCTCTGGTCCTACCTAGCGACACAAGCAAGCAGGTAAACACAAAAGGTAACCCTCTGGGAAGTACTCACAGCCTATCCCCTCTGGTCCTACCTAGCATCATATTCAACCCTTTGAGTAGTAGACTCAGTCTAACCCCTTTGGTTCAGCTTAAGCATAGACTCTCTGAAGAAGCAATCGCCGTCAATTCCTCCTATAGTCTCGTATCGATAACTAAAGGAGCTATGGGGAAGCACTTACGTCACATTCCCCCTATGGCTTGCATCGAGGAACTATAGACACTTTGAGGAAGTACTTACATCAATTCCCCATATGGTCTCACATTGTAAGTAGAAAAGACACTCTAGAGAAGCCCTTACGTTCATTCTCCCTATGATCTATACACCTGGTTCTCATGACCCTGTGTAAGTCAAGCAAGCATAGCAACACATATCAGACAAAGTAAACCTCAAGAAATACTTAGCTAGTAGTCTAAAGCATAACAACATGTAAGGATACAAAAACCCCATCCTACTATACTAGGCATGGTAAGTAAACAACAGCCTAACAGGCAACTAGACCCAACGGTCAAAACCAGCAATCATGCACGTGCAAACACTTCCAAAGCATAGAAATTAACCCTATTCTCATTAAATTAACCTCTACTCAAGCATACAATCATATTAGGAAAATAAAAGGGCTAAAACAGTAAACACGCAATACCCCATTCATGGGTATTGGTGATTTTACACATATAACTCAAATACTTTCAATAGAAATGCACAAACCACCTACCTCGGTGTTGGGAGATCACTATACACGAACCTCAAGCCTTGAATCGCCCAAGAACACTGTAGATCTACAAAAATTCCTAAAACATTCAACTAAGGACAACTTAATAAAGAAGAAGAATCATGAAATGGAGCTCTAGAAGAAGGAAGAGATTATTGAGGTGATCCCAACGCAATCGATGACGGTTGAATCGGAGATCAGATGCTCACTCGGGGGGCTCGGAGAAGAATCACGACTGTACGGTTTCTCCCAGATGAACTAGGTCGAGAAGGAGGGCATTCTGCCAATTAGACACGACCCCTATGCGTTTAATAAAAAAAAGTACACGACGTGTAGTTTGGAAGTACATGGTGTGTACTTTCCATTTCTGTACTCTGCTTTAGGCGACCTCCAGGTCACCCCCACATGGTCGTGTGCATGACCGCTAAACGAACAACACACAGCTACCCATGGTAACCAAGTACACGACGTGTAATCATAAAGTACACAACTTGTACTTAGGGAAATTTCCAGAAATTCATCTTTTCCCACAAAAACACCAGAAAAGAAAGACATACCTGAAAAAGAAGATCCAGGTTCTTACAAACTTCTCCCTTAAATAAATTTGTCCCCGAATTTCCCTAGCAAGGCGGAGTAGAAGAAGAAACCCCGAACATCTCCGACCACTATGATCGTACATCAACCTCCCTCTCCCAAGTCTCATCCTGTACTCACCCGTGCTACCATTGTACTCGTACCAGAGGAACAAACCGACCACATAGAACTTTCATACTTCGATCGATAATCCAGACAGGATGCTCCTAGAACGATGAATCCACCTCCAACTCAACCTCCTTAGGTTGGAAGATATGAGACGAGTCTGAGAAGTAACATCGAAGCTGAGAAACGTGGAAAACATCGTGCATAGCTCGGTACCTCTGAGGTAACTTCAACCGATAAGCAACCGGCCCAACTCTCTCCAACACCTCAAACGGCCCGACGCACCTCAGCGAAAGCTTACCCTGTCTTTTAATCCTTTTGTGTCCCAGCCTCTGTACAACATGTAAAAAACCTAATCTCTGACCTCGAACTCCAGAGGTCTTCTCCGTTGATCAACATAAGACTTCTGTCGAGACTGTTCATTAGGCATCCTTTTCCGAATCAACTCTATCTGCTCTATGGTCTCTTGGACAAGACGAGGTCCCAACATAGCTGCCTCTCCTGCATCCAGCTAACATAAGGGTGATTGGCATGGCCTACCATAAAAATCCTCATAAGGTTCCATCTGAATAGTTTCTTGAAAACTATTATTGTAGGAAAACTCCACAAGAGGTATGTGCTTCTCCCATGAACCTCCAAAATCCAGGATGAATGCTCGAAGCATGTCCTCAAGCACCTGAATCGTACACTCGGACTGGCCGTCTATCTGGGGGTGGTAAGTTGTACTCAAAATTACCTATGTACCTAAAGCCTTATAAAGCCCCTGCTAGACCCGATAAGTAAAACAGGTGTCCCTATCTAAAATAATGGAGTGTGGAACTCCATGTAAATGTACAATCTCACGGATGTACAACCATCCCAGCTCATCAACACTGAAAGTCTCCTTGATCAGCAAGAAGTGAGCAACCTTCGCGAGTCTGTCAATAACAACCCATATTGCATCATTCCCTCGAGGCGATCTCGGTAAACCTATCATGAAATCCATCGCGAAATCATTCCACTTCCACTCAGGAATGGGTAACTTCTGTAAAAGCCCCACTGGTCACTGATGATCCGCTTTTACCTGCTGACAGGTGGAACACTTCATGACAAAACCAGAAACATCTCTCTTCATACCTGGCCACCAATACTGATGATGTAGATCACGATACATCTTGGTGACATCAGGATGAACTGGCCAAACTGAGGAATGAAAGTCCCGCATCAGCTCCTCGCACATGTCTGATGGCACCCATATGCGTCCCTAGAAACACAAGATCTCATCCTCTCCTATGGTCCATCCAGGAATAAGGTCCCCTCCTGACACTCTTTCCCGTATGACTAGGCCTTCAGAATCTGATAGCTGCCTCATTCGCACTTGATCAAGAAGATTAGAGGTAACAACCATAGAAGAAAGAAAAGTTTACCCCTGTCTATCATACACCTCTAAATATATCTTAGAGAATAGATCCATAAGCTGCCACTCACTACTGGCCTCCTGAACTACCTGTATCTGAGTCCTCTTGCTCAACGCATCATCCACAACGTGGCCTTTCCCAGGCATGTAAGCAATCTCAAATTCAAAAGACTGAAGGTATTCTACCCACCTTCGCTGCCTCAAATTCAAGTCGCACTGAGTGAAGATATACTTGAGACTTTTTTGGTTGGTGAAAACCACAAAATACTCTCCCAACAAATAATGTCTCCAATAGAATAAGGCATGAACAACTATAGACAATTTGAGATCATGCGTCGGGTAATTCCTCTCATGTGGCCTCAGTTGCCGAGACCCATACACAACGACTCCTTCTCCCTGCATAAGTACAGCTCCCAACCAGATACCTGATGCATCATAGTAAACATTATATCTCTTTCCCGACTCTATAAATACTAGTATCGGTGCTGAAGTCAATCTCCCTTTCATCTCCTAAAAGGCTGACTCACGAGAATATGGCCCCAAGAACTTTGCACCCTTCTTAGTCAGACTCGTTAGTGGTGCTGCTAAGCATGAAAAGTCCTGTATGAAGTGTCTGTAGTATCCATATAGCCCAAGAAAACTCCCTAACTCAAAGAAATTCTTTGGCTGATCCCAGGAAACTACTACTCTCACTTTCTCTGGGTTTACCGATACTCCTATCTCTGAGATAACATGACCCAAGAAGTGAATCTGGTCCATCCAAAAGTGGCATTTTGAGAGATTAACATATAAATGATTCTCTCTCAGTGTACTCAAAATGATCTCAAGATGTGTAGCATGGTCATGTCGAGTGTGAGATTACACCAAGATATCTTCCACAAAGACTACCACGAAAGAATCCAAGTATGGATGGAACACTCGGTTCATCAGTGCCATGAAAACTGCAGGCGCGTTCGTGAGACCAAACGACATAACCATATACTCGTATAGACCATACCTGCTTTTAAAGGCAGTGATAGGTATATCAGATGGTCTAATGCGTAACTGATGGTAACTGTACCTCAAGTCAATCTTTGAGAACACCCGGGCTCCTTGAAGATGATCAAAGAGATCATCAATCCTCAGCAAGGGATATTGGTTCTTGACCGTTAACTGGTTCAGCTTCTGATAATCCACACAAAGCCTTAGGGTACCATCTACCTTCTTCGCAAATAGGATAGGAGAACCCCAAGGAGAAGTACTGGGTCAGATGAAACTCTTTGCCTGTAACTCCTCCAACTTCTTCTTGAGCACCTGCAACTCTGGTGTAGCCATCCTATAAGGAGGAATGGACATCAGTGTCGCTCCTAGCACAAGCTCAATAGAAAATTCTACCTCTCACTCCGGAGGCAAACCTGAAAATTTATCTGGAAAGACATCTCTAAAATGATCCACCACTGGAGGAAAGTATAACTGTAAAGTCCCATGGTCATCTAGATATAGACTAGCCATCTGGGATGTAACTCCTCCCAACCCATGATGCTCGGGTCCCGCTCTTCTCGCCTGGACATCCCATTCGCCCTTATGAAGAAACAATCTACCTTCTGGCGATGTGAAACTCACCCTACGACAATAACAATCGACAACAACCTGGAAGAGAACTAAACAGTCCATTCTGAGAATGATATCATAGCCTGTCATCTCAAGGACATAGAGGTCCCATAAAAAGTGACACCCACCAATCTCTAGAGGGAACTCCTTACACTGACGTACACTAGCCGTTATAGTCCCCAATGGAGTGTCTAATGTCAAGATATTGGTAGAAGAAAAGATACATATCTCAAGGATCTCCAAAATAGAAACATATATAAAGCTACGAGAAGCCCCCGTATCGAAAAGAGTAGAAGATAAAATTGAGGCAACTAAGATCGTACCTTGAACTGTAGAGGGTCCGGGATCCTGCTCCTGCTAGGCCTACTCCACTGCAAAAGTATGACCTGCACCACGGCCCTACGACCCTGTCTGACCACTCTGAGCTAATCCACCCTGATGTCGCTAGAAATTGGGCGACTGGATACCATGAACACAACCTCCACCTTGGACTGAACAACTGAAAGAACTCCAGTTCCCAGACTGATGAGAAACTGGTGGTGCTACTCTTGAACGAGAAGTCATAGAAGAACCTCTGTCACCAACTGCTGATGAAAAGATCTAACAAAAGTACTGAAGATGACCCATATTATCACAAGATCGGCACTCTACTAGGTCTTACGGGCAATGTGGCCTTGTATTCCTGCTCTTCCCGCACTGGTAGCACACCACCTGGCAACCAAAAGAAGAGTCTCGCCTCCTCAGATCTTCATGTGTAGACTCCCTAAGACGCTTCCTTATGTCAGTAGGAGGAATACTAACTCTATATGTCGAGACGCCTTGGCTCTCAAATCTAGAATCCCTTAGATTCCAATCCAAGATCAACACTTGGTTGACTATAGAAGTGATGGAAGTCACCCTGAAGATGTTCACCTATGAGCGGATGTCCTGTTTGAGACCATCCTCAAACTTCCTTGCCAGGAACAACCCATATCCCTGTAGAAAGGGTGTAAAGAACTTCAGCTCAGTGAAATGAGAGGAATAATCTATAATATAAAGAGTACCCTTCTCCAGGATCATAAACTCTTGGTCTCGATCGATCCTCAAGGTATCCGAGTAGAAGTAGTCATAAAAGATACGCTGGAACTCCTCCCAAGCCACAACCTGCTAATGCCCCGCCTGTGAGACTACATCCCACTATCTCTTGGTGGAATCCCATAACATGTAAGTAGCAAGCTTGAACTGCCTCTCTGAAGGCATATCCATATTCTCAAAGATGGGCAGCATGGCTTCTAGCTATGACTCTGCAGCCTGAGGTCCTCCTTCCCCTGAGAAGGTGGGAGGATGATGCTGCTGGAAAACCCATGTCAATTCTTCCATAGATGAGGAAAGCTGTGGTACTCCTCATAAGGTCTGCATGAACCTCATAAATCCTTCCCTGAACCGTGCATCATCACCTGTGTCCGGTATAATGGCTGGAGATCAGACTGGCACAACTGGAGGATCAGCTAGAAGCCCTTGATCAACCATGTCTGGTGTCTGATCACTGCCCGACAACTGGCAGACAACCGGAGGACGTCTCGGTGGAATGAATCTACAAGGTCAAGCATACACCTTAGATCAATATATCAAGGACTGGAAACTAGAAGTGTAATAAGGAAACATGAGAAAGAAAGTATTCAAGTTTAACAAAACATGGATACACAACGTGTATGTCCACTACACGACATGCAATTGAATCCTCTTCCCTTGTCCGAGTTCTCCTACATGACTAAGCTACATGGTTCTCCCAGAACAAGACTACACGGCGTGTTAGTGCTAGATACGACATGTACTAGATGAACTTAACCGACCCATGTTGTTCGTCACATGACCGGTTACACGACTCACACTACACGGCGTGTTCCAGATAGACACGGTGTGTACTCAGAAGATTTTTTTGGACCGTGTTGTTAGTGATATGGCTAGTTACACGGTTCTAAAACACGGCGTGTACATACTCTACACAGAGTGTACTACCAAAGATTATAAACCCCTTTTCCCTGCCCACACAGTCTGATACATGGTTATAGACTACACGGTGTGTACATACAGTACACGACATGTACTTAAGAAAAAAGAGTTTTTTCCCGAATAGAAGAACACATGGCGTGTATTTAGCATTACACGCCGTGTATTCTGGGTTTTTCTAGACAGTAAGCCTCATAAACTACTCTGAAACCTATAAAAACACTAAAAAAACATTAAAGTGCCAAATTCCGATCCGTGAGGGCCCATACTCCCCACGAATCAAATCTTGGCATCTCATACATGTTATAAACAAGGTAAACAAGTCAATGATCCACCAAATTCCGGTCCATGAGGGACCATAACACCTCAAGAACCAAAGTTTGGCATTCATTCAAACAAAAACTTACAAAAACAATACCCTATTAAACAACAGTTATTTTATCAAGGCAACTATCACAACAACATGCATATTCTACACAACATTTATCACAATAACATGAAATCGCTAATGCACCCTAAATGGCATGACAAAAATGCATGACATGTGATTTCTAGCAAGTGACTATATGATGCATGAGATGGAATACCCTCATCTCATTGGGTTTCAACAGAAATAGAACCTCAATAACATCAATGATAGCAACACAATACATGTGAGTCACACAACGGTGAAAATCAAATCAACTATAAAATTGCAAAACCAGAAAAAATTGCAATAAACGAGGTAGATTGGATTTTCCCTGTACACAGGTTAGATACTCTCGGGCACAACTTATTACCAAGTACCTATTCTTTCATATCCCTAGCTATAGGATCCAAACAGTAAGTCAAGAAGAAAATAACTCTCTGATACCACTTTGTAACGTCCCGGTTCCGGAAGTGCCCAGGGGTGCCCCGTACCCGGTTGGTCACATGTCCTCAAGCACATTTCCCCAAACGCCAGAGGCTTCCGACTAGCAGCGAGGGCCTTGGGTGTGATAGTGGAGAAACTATGCCCTCATTGGTAGAGTAACACAACAGAAGAGAATAATAACAATAGCGGAAGCAGTAATAATCCATAAAAAAGTAAACATCAGAAGACTGAAATATAATAAACTAGAGTACACACACACATACACATATATATAAAAATGATTCATGATACATATGTCTAGGAAAGCAGCCAAATAAATAACAATGCTGGAATACAAACTGTAATAAACCAAAGTACAAAAGAAAATAGATAATAGCTCCTCAGCATCGCAAGCCTCAGCTTGGTCTCATTCTCTCCATCTCCACAGTAATCAAGTACCTAAAGTAGAAGGGCACTTTCCCTTATATATACCTACAACAATATAATCTGTTTGGGCCCAAAAGCATGGACCAAACAGGGTGTGAGACTAAATCCCAGTAGGCAACCACCACAAGATCTATGCCTAATAGTCAGTGAATATATAGCAGGTAATAAGTAAAAGAAAGAAGTAAACAAGAAAGTACACAGCAGTTAACAATCCACAGTTTCAATGCATTAAATTTCATATATCAAGCAATAGTTAATCAAATAAGGTAATTAAAAATAGGTAACCCTCTAGAAAGTACTCACAACCCATCCCCTATAGTCCTACCTAGCGACACAAGCAAGCAGGTAAATATAAAAGGTAACCCTCTGGGAAGTACTCACAGCCTATCCCATCTGGTCCTACCTAGCATCACATGCAACCCTCTGGGCAGTACACTCAGTCTAACCCCTCTGGTTCAGCTTAAGCATAGACTCTTTGAGGAAGCACTCGCCGTCAATTCCTCCTATAGTCTTGTATCAGTAACTAAAGGCGCTCTAGGGAAGCACTTACATTACATTCCCTCTATGGCCCACGTCGAGGAATTACAGACACTCTGAGGAAGCACTTACATCAATTCCACCTGTGGTCTCACATCGTAAGTAAAAAAGACACTCTGGAGAATACCTTACGTCCATTCTCCCTATGGTCTATACACCAAGTTCTTATAGCCCTGTGTAAGTCAAGCAAGCATAGAAATTCTTATCATCCAAAGTAAACCTCAAGAAATACTTGGCTAGTAGTCTAAAACATAACAACATGTAAGGATACAAACAACCCATCCTACTATACTAGGCATGGTAAGTAAACAACAACCTAACAGGCAACTAGACCCAATGGTCAAAACCAGCAATCATGCCTGGGAAAACACTTCCAAAGCATAACAATTAACCCTATTCTCATTCAATTAACCTCTACTCAAGCATACAAGAATATCAGACAAACAAAAGGGCTAAAACACTAAACAAACAATACCTCATTCATGGGTATTGGAAATTTTGCACATATAACTCAAAGAATCTCAACAGAAATGCACAAACCATCTACCTCGGTGTTGGGAGATCTCTATATGTGAACCTCAGACCTTGAATCGCCCAAGAACACCATAGATCTACCAAAACGCCTAAAATGTTTAACTAAGGATAACTTGAGAAAGAAGAGGAATCAGGAAACGAAGCTCTAGAAGAAGGAAGAGATTACCGAGGTGATCCCAATGCAATTGACGACAGTCAAATTAGAGATCAAATGCTTGCTCGAGGGCTCGGAGAAGAATCGCGGACGTACGATTTCTCCCAGACAAACTAGGTCGAGAAGGAGGGAATTCTTCCAATTAGATGTAACCCCGATGCATTTAATGAAAAAAAAGAAAGTACACGGTGTGTACTTTGGAAGTACACGACATGTACTTTCTGTTTTCGTACTCTGCTTTAGGTGGCCTCCAGGTCACCCCCACATGGTCGTGTGCACGACTGCTACATGGCCAGCACATGGCTACCCACGGTAACCGAGTACATTGCGTGTACTCATAAAGTACATGACGTGTACTTAGGGAAATTTCCATAAATTCCTATTTTTCCACAAAAATACCAGAAAAGAAAGAAATACCTGAAAAAGAAGATCTAAGTTCTTACAAGGTGTTTCTTCAGTTTCTATGGATCCAGTAGCACCTATTGATCATATTTCCACAGTTATATTTATAGAACCCCAACAAATTTTTATACCATTATTTTTTTCATTATAACATGTATTGATAAAATATTTGTTTTTATTTCATAATAGATACATATACTGATAGGAGGTGGGGGTGAGGGCGTACACGCATGCGTGCGGTGTGGAACTACCACACACAGTTGATCGTGGACTACAATGAAAATAGTCAAATGATTGAAAAAATAGGGCAGCAATGTCGGAGTTTTTTGGCAATGCTTGCTAAATACTCCGACATCATTCCTGTCAGCCCGCTCTCATGGAGACAGTTTCCAAATGAAGTCAAGGATAATGCTTGGGCAGAGATATGGGTAAAAAATCTATTGTATTTAATTCAATATATTATTTTTTGTATTTATATGAATTAATATTTTGGTGTCAGCTTCGGTTTAATTTCCCCAATGGTGAGGGTGCACGAACAATACATCTAAAGGATTTAGGTGAGCTTTGGAGAGCCTATAAGTATGAGTTGTATATTGGATGACGTGCTAGAGTTGGTATAGAGTTAGAGGTGGTCCCTATTGTGGATGATTGTCCAATAGAATAGTATCAGCAGATGATTACTCATTGGATGACTATCCAGTTTAAGGTATTAATCACATTTGAAGTATTTAAATGATAAATTACATGTTTTGCGTTAATAATATCTTTTATATTATTGAATTTTATTTAGTAATAATCCAGAATAAATAAAAAAATATCGATGCTAAAAAATACCTCCACACATTGGGACGTACTACGATGCTATATCATGAGAGGAAGCAGGTATGACGATTGTTTATAAATTTTCTTTACAAATTGAACTTTCTACTGTTTCTTCCATAATTTATTTAATTGATAAAGTTGTTATATAATTTTAGTTATGAAATTAATTATTGGTAACCTATTTTTAATTATGGTTCCCTACATTCAATGTCATTGAAGAGGCAAACATTGAATATTGAACGATGATAGAGAAAATATTTTCAATTAATTTACTTTGAATATTATTTTTTTAAACCCACAAAAGTGTTACTCTAAGATGAATTGCTTTATTTTTATGATATTGGTGTTATTTTGAGCTGAATAGTAAAAATGGACCATTTTGGTTTTTAACTATTTTAAATTATTTCTGTCATTTGGCCATAACATTTTCTACTCTAATTCAAATTGAAAAATTATTTCTTTTCCAGATTCTAAACATCTAGGGATTAATTTAATTTTTTTGGATCAAAAGCTGAATCAACCATATGGAAGCTCAAAATAATCTCACAAGGTGTCTCAAGAAAACAATTTACAGTTCTGCCGATTTTTGGTGTGGGGTCCATAACTCATTCTTGGTGGGACCTACTGTTGTGGAATTCAGTAGATGGACGCGAAAGGAGTTAGGGAATATCTTTCATGAAGGAAATACTGCATGAATTGGACGTTTAAGGGGCCATTAAAGCTTCCTAATCTGGGGGTTGGCATTTTGGAGAGTCTGACTAGACAGAATAAATCGTCAAAGTAAAACGAGCATAACTCTCGGAATACTTGTCCAAATCTACTGATATTTTTAGGGGAAACACCCAAGAGAATTATGAACAACATTAAAGAAGGTATAAATGCATGAAGATCTCATTTAATTGGGATACAATGCGTCAACATTCAGGAGACAAATTCTGGCTATAAAAGGAGGAGAGCTCCTCCCTCTCAAAGCATCTCTCATTCCATCCTATTCCTTCTGGGACACCAAGGAGGAGAAATTTTTGACTTTCTATTTTATTTATTTTATTTTTCATAGTTTTGTAACACATTCTTCTTCCCCATTCATCTAGATTACCCTTACCATGGTGGGGTAAACATTTTGAGAGATTGGGGAAAGGTTGGTTTTCTATTTTGTAATGCTTGAGTTCTTGGACATAATTGAATGAAATTTATTTCTTCTTCAAAGTTGTTTTCAATTTCATATAGAATATTTTATTATTAAGTGTGATTGTTCTTTAATTTTAATTCCTTTATTGATTTTTCCTTGGTAAAATAATCATTATCTCCCTCTACTAATTTCTAGTTTATATACAATGGAATAGACTAGGAATTAGTGGTGAAGTACTCGACGATCGTCAGTACGTGTAAAAGGGGTAGTGAATGTTCTTGATTGTTTGAGATAAACAAGACCTGATCAGGTATTGCCCATGTCAATTGAGGACATTCAATATAGCTATTTTTCACATGGAAGGAGAGTTGACCAAACCGATATCTTGGTAAGGTTTTCTCCCACCATCATAATTTCACCAAGGAAGTGAGAGGAAACGATTGTGGAAACTCACTTTAATCAACTAAGAAGAAGAGGTTTAAATTAAATTGAACAAGGATAGCATTATAATTAGGAAACTGACCCCAACCTAATCACCCTTTTAATATCATAATTTTCAATCATTTGAATTTAAATTTCCATTCAATCATTTTCTAAAAAAACACACAATTTTTACCCTAATTTAAAAGTGACAAACCATTTTGTGTGAACTCCTCTTCGGGAGACATCCTAGGTAAATAAATTTAATACATTTTAACTTAGGAAATAATTGTTTTTCCACGCCCTATGATAGGTGTGTTTCAAACGATGTGTGCCTCGAGCAAAACTGTTTTGATCGAGTCAAAGGAAGAAAGATAGAAGTGCGGTTAATGAACCGACTCAGCAGAAGATTGTAAGTTTTACTTTATTGATTTAAAATTTTAATATCTATTTTTTAACTTAATAATATATTTATATTTGTAACTGGTTGCTTTAGAGACCCTTGATACCCAGGAACCTGACAATTTTGGGCCAAATGATCACTTACATCAGGTGTTGGGAGATGAACACCCTAACATAGTACGCCGCCAACCTGGGAAGAGTATAGTCCCAGCGAGGTATTGGATCTCTTTAGGTATGATTTGTAGTGCCACCGAGTTCCAATAGGTTAAGGAATAGGCAGAACAAGCTGAAAAAATGGCCATAGAGACGGCAAAACAGTCTGTTAGGGAAAACACTGCATTTATGAAACTAATGGAAGTTTTACGTCCAACACTTCCACCAGAGTCCAACACAAATTGTGATGAATATATGTCATCAATTCATTCTATATATGGTTCAACAGGTGGTATTTATATTGGTGGTTAAGATTATGGAGAGAAGAAGGATGAGGTGGAGGAGGAGGAGGGTGAGGAGGAGGCTGAGACGGAGGAGGAGGGCGAGGAGGAGGCCGAGGTGGAGTACGAGGGTGAGGAGGAGGGTGTTGAGGAGGGCGAGGATGATGATGGGGATGATAATGAGGATGGGGGTGAGACTGATGATGACAGTGATGATAGTGATGGTGATGAGAGACAGATTGATCCATTATATTTTTGACTGATATTACTGACATTTGATGTTTGATGATTTGTTGTGACTGAATATATGTATGATTAGGTAGGTCACATTATCATTATTTCTTTATATATAAATAATAAAACTTGACTTGATGATTTTCTGTGACTGATTCACCCCTCCCCTAGACACCCCCACCCCTGGACACCCCCACCCCCAGACACTACCACCCCCCGGACACCCCCACCCCCTGGACACCCCCACCCCCTGGACACCCTCACCCCCTTGGACAACCCCCACACCCCATGGACAACCCCCACCCCCTTGGACACCCCACCCCTGGACACCCCTAACCCCTTGGAAACCCCCAACCCCCTGAACAACCCCCTTGGACACCACCCACCCCCTGAACACCCCCACCCCCATGGACAACCCCCACCCCCTTGACCCCACCCCACCCCCTGGACACCACCCCACCCCTAGACACCTCACCCCCTAGATACCCCCACCCCCCTTAGACAACCCCCAACCCATGGACAGTCCCCCACCCCCAAGGACATCCCCCCACCCCCCGAACACCCCCACCCCTAGATACCCTCATACCCCTTGGAAAACCCCTAACCCCCTAGACAGCCCCCACCCCCTAGACACCCCACCCCCGTGGACACCCCCATCCCCATGGACATCCCCCACCCCCTAGATAGCCCCCCACCCCCTGGACATCCCCACCCCCTGGACACCCCTACCCCCTTGGACAGTCCCCACCCCCCTAGACAGCCCCCACCCCCTGGACACCACCCCACCACGTGGACACCACCACCCCCTGTACACCCCCACCCCCATGGACACCCCCACCCCCATGGACATCCCCCCACCCCTGGACAACCCCCACCCCCTGGACACCCCCGCCCCCTGGACACCCCACCCCCTTGGACAACACCCCCAACCCCCTGGACAGCCCCCACCCCCTTGGACACCACCCCACCCCCTGGACACCCCACCCCCATGGACAACCCCCCTCCCTGGACAACCCCCCTCCTGGACACCCTCTTTGTTCCACTCCCACATGAAAAATGGGGGATTCTGAACCTAAAATGGCTATTATTCCCCCACTAAAAGAACTATTTATGTGCACAATGCAGAGTGACTATCATGGGGAAATACTTGCAAGTAATTATTGTATGTGTATGAATTCTGTATGAATTCATACAGAATTATGCATGTATTCTATAGGTATTCATAATTCTGTATGAATTCTGTATGTTTGTTTTATTTACTATAGGTGCACAAGTAGAATTCTGTATGAATTTTGTATGTGTGTTTGGTTTACTGTAGGTGCACAAGGGGGAGGTAGGCCTACTAGTGGAAGTAAATTGTTATAGGTGCATAGGGGGGAGGCAGGCTTGCTGCTGTAGGTGCATAAATCCTATGCCAACGGTTTACAACCATTGGAATATATGTGAAAAGAAAACATATACCAATGGTTTCATGTAAACCGTTGGTAAAAGTATATACCAATAGTTTACAAACCATTGGTATAGACATGAATTTTGATATTTCCAATGGTTTTAAACCATTGGTAAACATTTATAAAAATGGTTACAAGAAACCATTGGTATATAATCCATTATCCATCCATATCCCCACAGCTCCACAACCAATGGTTTGGACAACCGTTGGTATAGTTTATACCAACTGTTTGAAACTATTCGTAAAGGCTAAGTTTCTAGTAGTGAAAGATGTCGTTAACACTTAAGGATAAAGTGTGGATGTATTCTTATAAAAGTTTATGTATTTTTTTCTTACATAATTTATATAGTTTTGTTTGTTACTTGTTTTAATAAGTTCTTATTTCATTGTGAATTTTATAAGAAAAGTTTTATATAGTTTGTTATAAACTTTTCTAACTCTTATTATAAAGTTTTTGAAATGAATCGTCATCCAATAAACTTCCTTAAAGAGGTTGGATAAAATTGTAAGTTTTATTTTATAATCTATGATTCACCCCACTCTTATAGTGAAACACATACTCTTTCGATCCTACAGGAAAAGACCCTTGAGTTTGTGAAGTTGGATTAAGGGGACAATTCAATGTTGTAGTACGTAGCTCGATTCACTGAGTTGGTGAATGTCTCTCTAGAACTCCTCATGAATGATTATCTCAAGGTTTGATGTTTTTCAATGGGATTGAATCCTAAGATTAGGTCCATTATTATTTTTCTCTACTTCCCAACCTTTTCTGAGGTGGTTGACAAGGTATCCATGGTGGAGGTAGACATGGTCGGGAAAACAAGTCTCGGTAGTTTGCCTTATAGAGTGGTATCCATAGCTCTTTATCAGGTCAGAAGTGGAAGTATGAGGAATCTTGTTGGGGTTTTAGTAAGAGTGCATAGCCGTCTGATGCTTCTAAGGGTGGAGGAAATCATATTTGAGTAAATGGGGTTGTCACCAAGTGAAAAAGGCCTGGGATGGGCCTTAATTAGGGCATTTTCATATGGTATACATTATACTTTAGAACTCAGATTATAACATCCCAGAACCCGCACTCCTGAATCCTATACTGAAATCCATAAATTTACATTTCTGGTTATGATGTTGATATTTGTGACCCAAATTTTTCCATCCAAACCATACAACATAAAAATTAAATCTTGGATCCCTTATATTCTCAAGGACCTTTTAGGTTTAGAGTTTTAGAGAATTAAGATGAATCCTATATAAACAATACCCAAGTCAACAAATGAACATTTCTCCTATTTAACCCAGCTTTTCTTATTTCACATTAGGTTATCAACAACATACTTTTGAAATCATTTATATAAATAAATCATTCAACCTCATTCTTTATAACCCGGGGAAAAAGAAACATAAGAAGGGTGATATCAAATACTCAGTATGGGTAAACATAATCATTAAAAATTAAATATCATAAATGATCATAAGAGTGAAAAAGGGTATGATGACATAATCAAAGTTCATGAGTGAATAATAAAGGAACTCATACCCATTAATACTTGGATAATCAAATATAAAAACATGTAAAAGGAAATAAACATCAGAATAAATAATCATGAGCCATATGATATCAATCTCTATCAAATGAAGCATTATAAACCCATAAAAAGAATAGATAAAACATATTGGTATCTTGAAACATCACCTCATTGAACCCTTACAAAACCCTTACAAATTGGAATAACCATACGACTAACTTCTAATATAATTCTCCAAAGAACATAATAATTACCCAATAAATTGGAGCTCTATTTGGGTAAACCCACTGTATAAGTTATAACAGGATCACCTGATGCTATCTGGGCACACCCATCATTTATAATGTCCAAGAACCACAAAATTAATAAATCACATAGAGAATTTGATTCATTATAACTCATTTAAATTTTTTTTATTCATTTCAAACCATGATTCAACCATGGAAAAATAGGTTCCATAACAATCTATTTGAAACATGATTAACCCATGGAAAAGAAATGGGTTCCATGAAAATCTCTTTGAGACATAATTAACCCATTAAAAAGAAACAGGTTCTATAACAATCTCTTTGAAACAAACATAATCCATCCATAGAAAGAAAGAGGATGGTATCAATACAAAATACCCCTAGTATAGGATAAGTAACAACAAATTTTTTTGATGTTGATGAATGAAAATATCATGAAAATATCATTAAAAACATTCTTGAATAAAATATCCTATTCATTTTGAAAAACACTTTTTAAAACATAAAACATTTTGAAAATCCTTTTATTTGAAAATAACCTTGAAAGATTATAAAGAAAAAATTTAAAAATCATTTATTTTTTTGAGTAAAATATCCTTTTATTTTTGAAAAAAACTTTTTAAAACATTTTTGAAAACATTTTTATAAAATAAGGTTTTGGAAGAAAAAGATATTTTGATCAAAAATATGATTTTTCATAAAAACATTATTTTGAAATATTGAGTACATAAAGTGAGTAAAATGAATGGAAAAAATGTAGTATCATTACATAAACATAGTATAATAAAATTCATGAGAATTATTTATAGGAAGATCATAATATTTCATCATTGTATACTTAATCACAAACAATCTCGATAAATGATGAGATTGTAACATGAAACTCTTACCACTTTAGTAACATTGAATCATGAGCCCATGAAATAATAACATCAAATAAAACTTATAATATCATTAAAATAATAATATTCATGATATAACATGTCAAAGGGTCAGTATATACACCTCATAAAATAATATAGGTGTATAACATGGCAAACATCTCAAAGAAGGAAAATTGAGACAAAAATACCTTATCTCTTTGGTAACTTTGAAATCATAAACCCCATAAAAGATAGATAATAAAATGGATATTTAAATCCCCATAAATTTAATTATAATAACCATAAAATACATTCATGGGTATTATATACACCACACAACAAAAATAAGTGGTGAATATGGCATTTATCTCACAGAAATAAAAGAGATACGATAACAACCCTTACCTTGAGTTTGATTCATCATGCTTGTTATTTAACTTCCTAAATAGTAAACTTATGATAATTATTTACTTTATTGATAAACTTTTAAAAGTTTATTATTAATTTTATTTCACTTATAAACAATTTATATATAACTACTTAATCAATTAAGTTTAAGTCAGATGTTTTGACAATATTTGGCTTGTGTGTCAAAAACTACTTAGGTGGGTTTACTATGGTCAAAAAGGTCATTATTTTAACATATATAGAATAATAATAATGAAATAATTATCATATTTATATATCAATTATACTTTTAAAACCAATTATTAATGATGGTAATGAAAATTAACTAATGTTAGGATCATGGAGACAGTAGGTCGTATGTACACATGAGTAACATTTCTATTTTTCAATGATCATTATATAAAGAAGGTAAATAATATTTTATATTTTCAGAATTATAATTATATAATTAATACCATGATATTTAATTATATATACTTATATATATCATTCTTATGATGTAAAATAAATTACATCGCTTCGAGGAGGCGGTAGTCCACACATCCATGAATGACGTTATCACTTTTTTAGTGTGTGAAAAGGTAATAAAGAAAATGATATATTATATTTTAATAAATATAATTATGTAATCAATATAATAATTATTTCATGTATGTCATATATATTTATTATAGTTACCCTTATTACCTTCCATGTAACGCGTTATTGAAAAACGCTCCGCATCTCTTCGTGATACGGTAGTCCGCCGTACACACGAGCGATGTTACCGTATCCCCTATGGTATGAAATGTAAAAGGGTGTATTTTATATAATGAATAAATATGTATAATTATGTTATAAATACCATAAATATAATATATAAATATTATGTACATCATTATCCCCGACCATGAGAGGTGGTAATGAAAAAACAAACGACATCGTTTCGCGAGGCGGTAGTCCGCCGTACACATGAATGATGATTTCATAACCCATTTGATGGAAGTGTGTGTGAGTGTAGGTAATAACCTTAACATAAAAACATCTCAGTATATTGATTATATTTATGTTATTATATAATCTTGATATAATAATAATTTAATGAGATGGAGAAGGAAATAAAATAAAAATGCTTTTAGCAGAACATTACCATTTTTTTGGGTATCCTCCTTATCTTTGCACTAAAAATTTGAAAGGATTGCTTTATGACCAAAATAATGCTTCTAGTATGAGTTAAATTAAGTCAGGAGGTTATTTTGATAGGTTTTGGATGATCCAAAATTCTTGAGAGGTGTTAATAAGTGGGGAGAGTGAGTGCCTTTTTATAGTTGAGGAGGAGTGACATTTTTGTAAATACTCAAAAGTATTTACTATCAGGACGTATCCCCTACCTCATGTGACTAAAAAATTGAATAATAATATAGTTTATGAATTATTTGGTCTATACACACCTACACGACACAAAATAAATAATTTTTAAACATTTTGTTCCTTAACTCCTATGTTTCCTTATTTTTTTCATTTTGTTTTTTATTAAGTTAACTAGTTTTATAACCTATGTAATTCATACATTAAGACTAAATTAAAGTGATACTTTTAGAAAATTTATACCAACTTATTTTAAATATTAAATCCAAATTATAAATAAAAATCTCATGTGTTTTGGAAATTAAATTTAACATAAGCACATGTAACATGAAAAAACACAGCAGAAGCTACACAGATTACAAGAATGAGAGGGTATGGAACCTGCCATCAGGACAAGCATGTGCATGCATGAGATAGTGTATCCGAAAAACCATGTAAATGTGGAGATCTGATTTCATGATGAAGATGCTAGAGAGGAGCAGTTCCAAGTAGTTAGTCTGGGTTGTATGTAATGTTTGAATCCTACGGGCAATGAATTCCTCTAAGGCCTATGAGACATGTAATACTTACACCTACGGGCCTTGTAAGGGTTCCACTGCACCCCTTGAAAGGTGTATTATCAAAATCAATAAAAAAATGAAGGCCTTCGGGCCATTGGATGGACTTAGGGGTCAATATGTTCATTATAAAAGATTAATTGATCCATAAATGTACCATATTTTATATTTATTAACATTTAAAAACAACTTTGTAGAATATCATATTTTTAGTAATTTTAAATCATTTAATAAAATATCATTTATTATAAAATAACATTAATGTAAATTTTGACATTATTTATTTAATTTGAATTTAAAAAATATCAAGATAATAATGGAATTAAAATATTTTAAATTCACAGCTCTGTATAATGATATATTCATTTAAAAAAATAATTGAGCACAAAAACTCATTCTATTTACCACACTTTTAATATTTTTAACATCATTTATTTTATTTAATTATTAACTAAATAATCCATGCATTGATGTTTCTTAAGAATTTAATATAATTATATCATATCTAAAAATTAAAGATAAATTATTATGATAAAAAAAATTCATTTATATTTTAAAATAATATTTATAACTGAATCTATGTAGTTTTTTCCCTATCCCTAAAGCTTTATAGAAATTAAAAGGAAGAAAGGTACATTTTTTTGTCCTTTTATTTATTTAACTTATTATATAGGTCACTTTCATGGAAAAGTGTCCCAAAAATTCATAAATTTAGAAAATAAGGTCATAGGAGTCTAAATATTTCTATTAAATAGGTTTTGGACAAGTGTTAGGTAATTTTTACACCTTATATTCTATGTTTAACCACTAAGTAAACTCATTTTACCTTAATCACTATAATTAATTTTAATTATTTTCACTAATAAATTTGATAAAAAAATAAGTTTAACTTATTAGAAATTATAAATTATTTTTATTCCAAACATGAAATCTAATTTTCCAAATTCAAATCACATAAATGTAAAATTTTAATTTAAAATTAGTCCCATAGAGGTGATGTGAAAGCGAAGTTTTAATGTAAAAAATGTTCAAAAATTTGAAATATTTTTATATCCAAATTCAATATGAAAATTATTAAAATTAATTAAATTAAATTAATATATGTATAATTTCTTTAATGTTACTTTAAAACCTATTTAAAATATAATTTAACATTATAAATTTTTGAGATGAAAAGTCAGTTTTCAATTAAAATTCAATATTTTTCACTATTCATCAAAAAATGAAACTTCTCAAAAAAATACCAAAAGTTCACCCTAAAATAATTTTGAAATTAATAGTTCAAAAATTAAGTTTATTTTTTCAAATAAAATTTTAAAAATCAAAATTTAGTTTTAAAAAAGGTATGCTATCGAAAGGTGGAAAAACTGCCATTAAAAAAATACATTTTCCGTGTGTAAAATTGAATTTATTTTTATATCATGTCTTCAAAACAAATTGGATGAATGTTAAAAAATTGATTGAATATATCATATATTTATTTCATTAATATAATTAAATAATAGTAATTAATTTAATTTATTAAGATAAAACATCTTTGGGCGCATAAAAATAGTTTTTTATAAAAAAAATTCCTTTATATTCAATTAGTTTTTATTTTCATTTATAATTAACTGGTAACCAATGAATTCATTCTATAAACACATGTAAACCATATTTTCATAATTTATTTAATAATATTCATTTACACCATTCCAATAGCTCTGTGATAACTATCATGTTAAATAATAATAATAATATTATATTATTGTCTGGTAAGACTCGACCTTGCATGTAACACAAGTTATCGAAAAAACTTGATGTTATGCACAATGCAAGATAAACTTGGTGTTTTATATAACACAAGCTAAACTGTTCATAGCATTTAAATCAATCTATCAAAGAATTTAAATTAATTTGAAAGATGATATTTCATAAAATCTCATGTTGTTACATCCTACCCCCTTAAAATGAATTTCGCCCTTGAAATTCATCTTGGTTTTAAAATGATTAACATTTTTTAGAATTACTTTATTAAAACCCACATTGTACAAATGAAATAAAGAAAACATCCCTTAAAAAGAGAAAGTGAGAAACATAATGGTCGTCTAATCTTACAAATAACTAGGATTCCACATAGGGAGAACATTGGTGGGAAATTAAAAGATAGATTTGGAAGGGAAAACTAATTCCCATGGGCTAATAGAGAATGATAGAGAATATGGTCAAGATTAAGTCAATGAAAACAAAACCACCATCCAAATAGGTGTGGAAAAGTTCATTGATATCATCAGAAATGATGATAATAGAACAACATTTTATTTCAAGACCATTTTCCTAAATTTGAAGGATTATTTCACCATCTAGACTGAAAACACAATGTAATATAATTTCAAGATAAGTAAAATTTAATCCTTTAACCAATTTCCACAATAATCTCATATTTTTCTTCCTAAAGGATGGGTATTCAAGATGATTTTTTCACACCTGAAGTACTAAAATCAAAATTTTAAGACCACACAACCAGAAAAGGGGCAACAAGTTATTCCTACCATCTTTAAACATTAACCAAAACCAAAATGTTTAACACATGGTAAGATAATTCCCAAAATGAATAAACCTTCATATGGTAAAATAATCTTCAAAATTCAACAGTAATACCCAAAGTTGAAAAAAAATCATTACATAACCCTATATCCAAAGTAACCTTAAAAAAATCAAAATTAAATAGTGTTTTAACCCTAAAGGTTATCTCATACCTTCCAGATTTCAAGCCCAAAAAGATGACGATCTTCTTTTAAAGTAACATTAATCTCTTAGTCACTAAATAACTTTTCAATCATATGGTTATCTATATGATTACACTCAATATCCAATATCATAAAAACCCTAAAGGTTATCAATACCTTAAAACTTATTTCTAAAAAAATTAAAGGAATACTTCACATTAAACCAAGTTTTTACATATAATTCAACCTAATAAAATGTCTCCTAAAATGTCATTAATAACCTCAATTTTTTTTACTACTTAAAACCCTTAAATAAGGTGTCTAGGAATTTGAACTTATGATCATAATTAATCTTATAAACCCATGATGGCATCCATAACTATTAAGATAAACTCTAAAGAAAACATACAAATATCCAAATTTATGTAAACTAACCTTTGATGCCAACTATAACAACACATGATCCAAGAGTGCGGGTTCTAGGATGTTATATAGATTTCGGGCCAACCACCATGAGAGGTATGATGTTTATTGATTCTTTCATATAATCTATTTTATTTAATATGGGTGCATCCCATTCATTTATCTCGCTAAGGTTGATTGATTTTTTGGGTATGTGAGAAAAGTTGATTCCCTTTGTTATGGATTTTATTACCTCATTGGGTAGGAAGAAGGAGAAAGTTTTAAAGTTCCCAAAGTGTTGTGTTTTGGTTGTTGACATAGAGGCTATTTGAGATTTCCTCGTGTTGGGCCTGGACACTATTGACCTTATCATTAGTATGGAATTGTTGATTAGCTTCAAAGATCAGATTGATTGTTATCGGCACATGGTTCATTTTATGACTTGTAATGGGAGCACTCACATCTTCCTGGGTGAGTGGGATACATGAATAGGGAGGGAAGTACAATTTGTTTCAAAAATGGGTTGGATTTCATGCCGGTTTTTTAGGTTGTTCTTCAATGCCTTAAAGTAGGGTTCAGAGGTTGGTTTTTAATGGGTGTGGATAGGCACCCTGTTGTTTTTACGAAGGATTTTTCTAGGTTTATACCCTTGTGATAGGTCAATTTACCATTGATCTACTCCCTGAGATGAACCAAATTTCTCTACCATCTTACTGGATGGCTTCGGATGAGCTGAAAGAGTTTAAAGTTCAACCAAAGGACCTAGAGGGAAATATATTTATTCACCACACCGTTTCATCACAGACTTCACCAGTTTTGTTTTAAAATAAAGTGTATGGAAGACTTCAACTTTACATTGAATATCATAAGATTAATCAAGTGAAACTAATACAAAACAGGTCTTTAATATCACTAAAATTTCCCTTTATCAGTGCTAGAAAAGTGCTGACTACGAGATCACAATTAAAAGCCCTAGGCTTTTATCAGTGCTAGAAAAACATTGACTACCGAACCATGATTAAAATCCCTAGTATTTTATCAGTGATAGAAAAGCACTGATAAAGGGGTCCTTGATCAGTGCTAAAAAAACACTAATAAAGGGCCCCTTTATCATCCCTAAAAAATCTTTGATAAAGGGCCCCTTTAATAGCCCTAAAAAAAGTGCTGATAAATGAACCCTTTTATTAGTGATTTTATTTATCACTGATAAATAACCCCTTTACCAATGATAAAAAATCACTAATAAAGGATTCATTTATCAGCACTAATAAAGGATCACTTTATCACCACTTTTAGAAGCACTTATAAAGGGGCATACTGCAGTGTGCTGTAACAACACACTGTAATACCAGAAATAGTACCAGAAAGCAGCAAAATCAGGTACAAATACAGTTTTTAAATAAAATAAAATCTACAAAACAAATACAATAAAAAAACACTACATTATATAAATTTCCAATATTAGTTTATACAATTACATTAGTATGCCCAAATTATCACATACATTCAAAAAAATCAATGTTCCTTTATCTTTTCCTCCTAACCCCGACTCATCATCTTACCGAAAAAACCACCCCTAATCGAGAAAAAGAACACACCAGTATAAGAAAATGATTATTATGTTAGTAATAATATAAAGAAATAAATTAAACAGAAAGTGATCATTTTACACTAAACTTTGACTCATACTAGGAACACTACGTGTCAAATTGAGTTACGGTTGATTCTTGCATGCCACACCATTTATTGTTCATCTTCCAGCATTATATATATGAAAATTAACTAAATAATTATAAGATAAAAATGACAAGGAAATTAATTAAGAAATAGTAGATAGAATGATGAGAAAACAATCTAGGCTCATTTGCTCGATTTTGGCGATGCGATGCATGTTTTAAACTAAAATGACACTTATATATTTAAAACACACACTTGGAGTCATACCGATCACACCATGCATCAGATTGAGGTGCAACTAATTCCTAAACCTCAAAAATAACTTATGGGTAATTTTCCTAAAGTATAAAAATAATATGAATGTGTTTGCTCAATTTTGACTATGTCACTTGTGTTTTTCACTAAAATGTCATTTTAACTGGAAACACACACTTTGAGTCATACCAATCACATCATGTTTCATTTTGATACAAGAATAATTACTACACATAAAAAATAACTTATGAATCATTTTACTAAATTATCAATATAATTTTAGCATGTTTTCTTTGTTTTTAGTGAGTGAAACTTTTTGAACTAAAATGCCAGTTTTAAACTGATAACGAACACTTTGATTCATACCAGAAACATCATGTATCAGATTGAGGTGAGACTGATCCCTACACATAAAAAATTAATTATGGATTGTTTTAATAAAGTATAAAAATAATAAAAATGTTTTTTCTTAGTTTGGAGTATGCGAGTTGTTTTTTTTACAAAAATTAATGTCAATTTTAAATAAAAAGACACACTTAGAGTCATACCGGACACACCGTGTGTCAGATTGAGGTGAGGCTAATTCCTATATATTCTAAATAAATTATTTATTAATTTAATAAATTATCATAATAATATGAATGTTTTTTCTCAATTTTGAGTATGTGACTTGTTTTTTTCCCTAAAATATCATTTTAAAATGGAAACACGCACTTTGAGTCACACCGATCACATTGTGTGTCAGTTTGACATGAGAATAATTTATAAACATAAAAAAATGATTTATTAATAATTTTACTAAATTATCCAGACAATATGAGTGTGTTTTCTTAGTTTTTAGTGAGTGACACCTTTTGAACTAAAATGTTAATTTTAAACTGATAACAGACACGTTGAGTCATACGGGGTACACCGTGTATCCGATTTTGGTGAGGCTAATTACTACACATAAAAAATGAATTATGGACAATTTTACTAAATTATAAAAACAATAAGAAGTCATTTTATCAGTTTTGAGTATGTTAGTTGTCTTTTTTACTAAAATTAATGTCAATTTTAAATAAAAAGATACACTTGAAGTCATACCGGTCAGACCGTGCATCATATTGAGGCGAGACTAATTCCTAAAAATATGAAATGAATTATGGATAATTTTAATAAAGTATAAAAAAAATCTGAATGTGTTTTCTTAGTTTTGAGTATGACACTTGTGTTTTTTACTAAAATGTCATTTTAAACTAGAAACACACACTTTGAGTCATACTAGTCACATCATGTGTCAGTTTTATGTGAAATTAATTAATACACATAAAAAATGAATTATGAATCATTTTCCTAAATTATTAATACAATATGAGTATGTTTTCTTAGTTTTCAGTGAGTGACATTTTTTTAACTAAAATATCAATTTTAAACTGATAACGGACACTTTGAGTCATACTGGGAACATAGTGTATATAATTATGGTTTGGATAATTACTACATGTGAAAAATGACTTATGGATCATTTTCCTAAAGTATCAAAACAATCTATATGTTTTTTCTTGATTTTGAGTAGGTTAGTTGTCTTTTTTACTAAAATTAATATTAATTTTAAATAAAAAGGAACACTTGGAGTCATATAAACCACACCGTGCATCAGATTGTGGTGAGGATGATTCATACACATTCTAAATGAATTATTTATATTTTTATTAAAGTATCAAAATAATTTGAATGTGGTTTCTTGGTTTTGAGTACATCACTTGTGTTTTTTAATAAAATGTCATTTTAATTTGGAAACATGCACTTTGATTCATACCGCTCACATAATGTGTCGATTTGACATGAGAATGATTTAAAAATTTCAAAAATTAATTATGAATAATTATCCTAAATTATAAATACAATCCGATTGTTTTTTCTCATTTTTCAATGATTGAAACTTTTTTAATTAAAATGTCAATTTTAAACTGATAACATACACTTTGAGTCATAATGGGCACATCATGTATCAGATTGAGTTTTGGATGATTACTACATGTCCCAAATGACTTATGGATCATTTTATTAAAGTATCAAAACAATCTAAATGTGTTTTCTTGGTTTTGAGTATGTCACTTGTCTTTTTTACTAAAATTAATGTCAATTTTAAATAAAAAGACACACTTGGAGTCATACTGGTCACACCGTGCATAAGATTGAGGTGAATATAATTCCTACATGTCCCAAATTACCCATGGGTTGTTTTAATAAAGTATAAAAACAATATAAACGTGTTTTCTTTATTTTGAGTTTGTCACTTGTGTTTTTTTACTAAAATGTCATTTTAAAATGGAAACATGCACTTTGAGTTATACCAGTCACATCATGTGTCATTATGATATGAAACTAATTAATAAATTTCATAAATGACTTATAAATAATTTTACTAAATTTTTAAGATTATATAAGTGTGTTTGATTAGTTTTCAGTGAGTGACACTTTTTGAACTAAAATGTCAATTTTAAACTGACAACAGACACTTTGAGTCATACTAGAAACATCATGTATCATATTGAGGTTAAGTTGAGTCCTATATGTTCCAAATGACTTATGGATCATTTTATTAAAGTATCAAAACAATATAAATATGTTGGTTAGTTTTGAGTATGTCACTTATCTTTTTTACTAAAATTAATGTCAATTTTTAATAAAAAGACACACTTGAAGTCATACTGGTTACACCGTGCGTCGCATTGAGGTGAGATTAATTAATAAATGTCCCAAATGACTTACGGATACTTTTATTAAACTATTTAAACAATATTAATGTGTTTTATTAGTTTTGAGTACATCACTTGTGTTTTTTACTAAAATGTCATTTTAAATTAGAAACACGCACTCTGAGTCATACCAGTCACATCATGTGTTAGTTTTATGTGAGAATGATTCCTAAAGATAAAAAATTGCTCATGAATAATTTTAATAAATTATCAAAACAATTAAATTGCATTTTCTTGTTTTTTAGCGAGTGACACTTTTTGAACTAAAATGCCAATTTTAAACTGATAACAGACACTTTGAGCCATACCAAGAACATAGTGTATAAGATTTAGGTGAGACTAATTAATACATGAAAAAAATAACTTATTAATCATTTTTATAAAGAATAAAAACAATATGAACGTGTTTGATTGGTTTTGGGTATGTCATTTTTCTTTTTTACTAAAATTAATGTCAATTTTAAATAAAAAGTCACATTTGGAGTCATACTGGTCACACCATGCATCAATTTGAGGTGCAGATAATTCCTACACATCAAAAATTAATTATGGTTTGTTTTAATAAAGTTTCAAAACAATATGAATGTATTTTATTGGTTTTGAGTATGACACTTGTGTTTTTTTAGTAAAATGTCATTTTAAACCAGAAACATGTAATTTGAGTCATATCGGTCACATCATGTATCAGTTTGATGTGAGGTTGATTCCTAAACATAAAAAATGTATTATTAATAATTTTAATAAATTATAAATATAACATGAGCGTGTTTTATTGGTTTTCATTGATTGACACTTTTTGAACTAAAATGTCAATTTTAAAGTGATAACAAACACTTTGATTCATACTAAGCACATCGTGTATTGGATTGAGGTGATGATGATTCCTACACATAAAAAATGACTTATGTATCACTTTAATAAAGTATCAAAACAATCCTAATTAATTTTATCAATTTTGAGTACATCACATGTCTTTTTTACTAAAATTAATGTCAATTTTAAATAAAAAGACACACTGGGAGTCATATCGGCCACACCGTGCATCGGATTGAGCTTAGACTGATTTCTAAATATCACAAATTACTTATGGATTGTTTTCATAAAGTATAAAAATAATATGAATGTATTATATTATTTTTGATTACGTCACTTATGTTTTTTACTAAAATTTCATTTTAAACTGGAAACACACACTTTGATTCATACCGATCATATCGCGTGTCAGTTTGTTGTGAGACTTATTCCTAAATGTAAAGAATAATTTTTGAATAATTTTCCTAAATTATAAAGACAATATGAGCATGTTTTCTTAGTTTTTAGTATTCCACTTATCCTTTTTACTAAAATTAATGTCAATTTTAAATAAAAAGTCACAGTTGGAGTCATACTAGGAACATCGTGCATCAGATTGGGGTGAAGATAATTTTTACACATCACAAATGACTTATGGATTATTTTCCTAAAGTATAAAAACAATATTAATGTGTTTTCTTGGTTTTGAGTATGTTATGTGTGTTTTGAACTAAAATGTAAATTATAAACTAAAAACATATAGTATGAGTCATACCAAGCCCACTGTGTATCAGATTGAGGTGAGGATGATTGAGTATGTGATATGTGTTTTGATTTCAAATATCAATAAAAATATAAAAAATAGAGAATATATTCCATTCTAATATAATAGGAAACCTCATGCTACCTCAAACACTTTACGTTTCATGCAAAATGGGGTTTCCTCTTCCATAAAAAAGGAACATGCTCTCGCTTTTATGACTTGTTGTAGATAGTTGAAAGCAAAATATGGATTCCCAAAATATATGTGAAAAGAACTAAATAATTATTAGATAAAAATGATAAGGAAAATAACTTACAAATAATAGATAAAATGACGACAAAATTAATTAAATAAGTAGTAAGAATTCACATTTTCATGACAATTGTATAAAATTTTGACCTATTTCCTTATTTTTATTATCCCAGTTGTAGCCTCGGAGTACAATCTCTCATGATCATGAACATATTCTAACAAACCTCCCCAACTCAAACAAAATAATCCGCCTATATAAGAAAATAATTCTTATGTTAGTAATACTAAAAATAAATAAATTAAACATAAATATAAAATAATACATTACTTATATGGACAATGATTTTACTGTGAAAACATTAAGACTGGGAAGATTGTGCAAGATAATAAGTTTTTGAAATATTCAGAAAGAACCAACTAACTAAGTTTTATTTTAACTCACTAAATTTCTTTAATAAAATATAGATATAGGTGAATATAGTTTGGATCTTGGGGAATGTGTTTGCTCAGTTTTGAGTATGTGATGTGTGTTTTGAACTAAAATATAAATTATAAACTAAAAACATATAGTTAGAGTCATACTGATCACACTGTGTATTATATTGAGGTGTAGTTAATTGAGTATGTGATGTGTGTTTTTATTTCAACCATCTGCACCAAGCCAAAAAATAAAGAAATGTTTGGATGGAATAGAAGACCCCATGATACCTGAAACACCTCATCCAAAAGCAACACTCTCTCTATTTTATGGATTTCTATAGATGATTGAAGGAAAAATATGATTTTCCAAAATATCTGTGAAAAAAATAAACAATTATTAGATAAAAATGATAAGGATATTAACTTAAAAATAGTAGATAAAATGATGAAAAAAATTAACTAAATAAGTATTATGAATTCACCTTTTCATGATCAAAGTAAAGGAGTGAATCATCCTTGTTGACAAAGTCATTTCTTTATTATCTCTCTGAAAATTAACAAAATAATTATTAGATAAAAATGATGAGGAAATTAACTAAAAAAAGTGGATATAATTATGAGAAAATAAACTAAAAGGCAATTTTTTCTAGTTATATATCATTAAACTATAATATAAATATTCTTGATCATATGAAACTAAAATACAATTAATTTGGTTAATCTTACATGACCCTAAAAGAAAATATTTTAGAAGCTCCATCCCAACAACATGATATATTTAACCACTTTAAAATAACATAATATTTACGTATTACACAAAATTCCCATAAAAACTTTTATCCTTTTGGGTTCGTGTAAAAATCATATATAAACATTTTCCTTCTTATTTTCTACAAAAAACTAGCATAACACATTATATATTATTGAATTATACTAAACATTAGTGTATACCTTTATTTATTCTTAAAAAACATTAACTATTAGTGTAAACCTATTAGCATTCATTTATTGAACTAAAATAAATGTTTACATTTGAGTTTTTATGGAATATAATAAAATATATCTTTCCCTTTCACCATCATATAGAGTACAAACTCTATAATAAACCATTTACCTTCTTTGATGAAAAAAACTTCAGTGTGAACAATTATGAATTTTCAAAAGACACTAAACTTCATTATAAATTCTTTACCCCTTTTTGATAGTATTAAACATCAGTATAACCTTTTATAACATCCAAATGACACTAAAATATAGTGAATCCATTAAGTCTTCTTGTATTTTACTATATATTAGTATATCATTTTCAATATTCTGGGTGATGATAAACCATAACATAACATCATCATTATTTGGTCATCAAAATGGGAATATCCCTATTCTCGTGATTTTTTTATCAAGAATGATGATGAGTTTTTTTATTAATGAGCATGTGAACATGGATAATTTTACATAATAAAAGTGCACATGAATATTAGTGATGAGCCAGTGGACACATTTTTTTATGGTGATCTTGTGAACAAGTATCTATATGTATAATAAGGATAGGTTAAACAACTCTACTCATGTAATGATTATGAGATTTTATGTGATATAATGGCGGGATGATTTAATTTCAAATCATGTGAATTAAAAATAATTAGTTTTAGTTGATCCATTCACTAATGTAAACTTGATGTGTTACTTGTATGGATTTTACAAGAATTTGTGATATTATATCATGAATCTGATTGAAGATCTAATAGCCCAAATAATTCCACCACACCCAAAGTGAAACCACTGTATTGTTCTTTTATAAAAATTCATGATTCAGTCAATGAAATTTTTTATTTATTTATTTTTTAGTGGTTTTGGATCAACCTATTAGATTCTTTTTCAAATGGGTTTTAATTTGGATTTTCGGTGCTTCACAATTTCATTTGAAATAGGTTTTTATTTCTAAGGATTTCTTAATAAAATTTTTTCTTTTCTTTTGATGTCATGTTTCCTTTGATACTATCCCTCCTTTATGTACATGGTGTCTATGTTGGTTGTCTTCCAATAGTTCTCTCAAACACCTACTGGCTTTGTTGGTTGATTACACACATATTTATTCAAACATTTGAGCTGTATTATATACTTTTTTGATGATTGTATTACTATTTTTTGACTCTCAAGTGACTATTGGATCCACTAATTAATATACATGGATGGTTTCTGTACATTAGGTATATATTAAACTTTTGAATTTCTTATGGTTTTAATGTTTCATTATTGATTTTATTTACATTTATTTTCTTTACAGCTTCAAAGTGAGAGATATTTAATGCATGTGATGGCTCTTTATCCTCAAGAAAATGAAAGTATCGTTGACATGGAGTAAATAAATTTCCTTCCATTTGTGTTTGTATGCATGCATGCATTTATCCGCACATGTTTTGTTACTAAGATTCCACTTATATAATTTCTATTTTTTTTGAAGTTACCTCAATTTTGTAATTTGTATATTATGAATCCCTGCATTCTTAGTGAAGATTTATATATAAGAGTATTGAACAGGTGCTTATTTTGGTTATTGTAGGCTATTAAGACCCTTTATTTGTAGTGTAGAGAAGGCATGGGAAGGAAAATGCATTTGTTTTTTTATTGTTTAGTTTGTTCTTGGTAAGGGGTTGTTTTTACACTTAAATAATATTTGATAGTACTTGAAATGTGTTAATATAAATTGCATCCTATGATAACCAGTTTGAAAAAATAAGTGGTGTTTTTTTTGTTTCTGAAAAAAATTCCTCTACTTAAATTCCTATACAAAATCACTTAAACAAGCGGTAAAAACAGTTTTTCAATAAGCAACCTAAAACGCTTTCACAATGGATCTTATCTTAAGAGAAAAGTGTTGTGTGCATTTTTTAAAAAATATTCTCAAAGAAAACCTTAGTATGATCCCCAATATACTCTATTTACCAACAATTTTATTGTTTACAGGCTAGAAATTCATCTCCTCCTCTACCTCGGTCTCTGTCTATGCCTCCTCCTCTACCTCGATCTCTAAATACACCTCTACCTCCACCTCCGAATCCTCTCTTCCTCCACCGCTTCCCAATGATTTTATTATTTTTAGGCCAATACTTCTAAAAAAATCAATTCCTTCTATTATACTTCTTCTTGAGAAGCATATGAAAAATAATATATAAGCATTCTGATACTAATGATTCACACCCCAAATATATTTCTAAGGTCATAACTCATACTAGATCACAAACATAGTAGGTAATCACATATATTTGTTGTAAGTAAACATTTAGACACCATATAGGATTCCCACTCATCTCTAAATAAATTTACTTCTTTTGAGTATGAAGGTTTCCAGAAATCTTAGTAGTACTGAGAAAATATAGACAAATAAAAAATTGAGAAATATTTTTAATTAAATTGTAATTACCTTTAGAAATTACCTCTTTGGGGATGCTGGTATTTTTATGGTTTTTGATCTCTCTCATAAATTTTCAAATATAATATACACAATCATTGACATTATCTTGCTTTAAAAACTACATAAACATTGAGAAAAATAAGTAAATTGTTTTGAAATATGTTTTGATAGTAAAATATTTCTATATATACCTTAATCCTTTTCCATTCGAAGTAATCCTTAGGATTTTTATGTTTAGTCACTGACTTCATGCCATGAAGTAGTCTATATTTAGTGACCGCCCTATCCTATTTTTTTTTGTTAAAACATAAACTAAAACATATAATTCAAAGTTTATCTATAAAATATTGATTGTAGTGTATTAAAAATTCACAATACACATCATGTGGGGTCATTTTGTTGGATATCCATGCATTGGATCCAAAAAATAAATATTTCAGGTATCCAAATTTACTGTGATTGACATCCAGTGTTTCCTAAAAAAACCAAAACAAATAAGTAATGTAAAAAATAAAAATTTATTTTATGTGATTAGATTTTATAGTTTTACCCCTGCATTGTAGGCATCAAAAAGAGTCTGTCGTCTATTATTTTTTTCTCAAACGCACTGTATATCTCATATTTCTTCTTACCAATTTCTTCCTTCTCTAATTTTTCTTTCATAGAAATGATATAGGGATTAATGAATCCAAATTTTGATTCACATGGTTTTCCCTTTATATAATAATAATATAAATTCCTATAGAAAATATGAATAGTTATTAACTTTAATGAACATATTATATCACTACTTAGACAAACATATTATGAAAATGTACCTTATGTATGTATTCAAAACCGAGGCTTCCAACCATTCCAATTTGAGAATCTCATTTATACTCTCAAGACCAACTGAATCTATAATGAAAGTTCCAAATATGTATTCTTTATATAGAATATAAGACATAGTTTTATCTTCAAATGCAATCTATACATGAATTTTTAATGATAATAAATGTTGATGTGGAACTGGTGGGGAGAAGGTACTCCTGGAATTTCCTTTTGATTTCTTGGTCAATTCACTAGATTATATTGATTCAACCCTCCGTTTCCCCATTATTTTATCCATCTATAATACCATACCTCACTTCAGATATTTTTTCATCAACTGTTATAGGTTTTACATAAAAAACTTTATTAAAGTCATACCTCAGGTATCTTTATAATATTAGATGATCATGTTACAAAAGTTCCAATAGCACCATTGACTGTTGTAATATCCAGATCATTAACTGGAACAATCAACTTAGATATTGGCTCCTAAGCTAACTCAATCCCCACTATCATGTGATATTTTGGGAGTTCTTTATGATGTAGATTGTCTCTCGAGATATTATACATCGTACCCACTGTAACAAGGCAGTTCATGGTTGTTGACAAATAGAAATCACATAAAACATTACCTTGAAAATTTTTACTAATACAAAGTTATTGGAAGTTGTTTGATTCACATTTAAGAGAAATAGTACTGGAAAAATTGATCACCTCAGGTAAGGTATTTTGTTGAGAGGAACGACTAGCCTAACATCTAGTGGGGTCATTTGGTTCTCCATGTAAGGATCTTTTCTCCACCGTTGATTTGCTTTGATCCTTACACATATATTGGTTTTCCAAACCAGAATGGACAATAATATCTTGAAAAGAATCTGCTCATGTTTTCAATCCTTTCATCATCTTATATGCATATTCTTGTGGTTTTGTCTTCTAAAAATATATTCAAGGAGACACTCTAAAATCTACTCCTCTAACATGTCCATATTGTTCCATCCACTTCAAATCCACTGAAAGTAGTTTTTCTTTCGATATGGCTGCTATCAATTTTTGTGTCTAAACCATAGGTAAAAAGCATATAAACATAAATAGATATTTTTATGTAATACTTCTATAAGGAATAATGAATTACTATTATTTCATACTTACACATGTTTCCTATACTGTTTTTGTGTTTTCATCAACTAGTTTACCATCCTTATTTATGCGAGCCTCCTTTCATGGCACATGACATGTGATGTAAGTGGCTTCAAATTTTGATTCATCAATATGTATAGAAACAAAGAAACATATATTATTTCAAATCACATAAAACTTTTATTATTGATTTAAAATACATACCAATTTCTTCTATAGTGAAGCGTACCCCATCCCTACTTTGCGATATGGTTACATTGGTTTTGATGCATGTTATTTATTTTCAAAACTCTTTTTCTATTTCATAAATTAAATTTTTTGAATCAAATTGGATAAAATAAATAATTTCAAATAATATATTATCGACTATAATGAACCTGAAATGATTTATCATCATGATAAATAATTAAGGCATTCTATGTTTCCTACTTTACAATGTGTACATAAATAATTGGTGGGTGGGGATTTACTTTACCTTCAAAATACCTAAGATGTAACTAGGTAAGAAGAGTATGGAAGTCTCAATGGTCTTTTTCAGTGGCCATTAATACATATTTCTTACAAAAATATTCTAAAATAAATGAACTTTATAAGGAATAATGAAAATTAAACTATTGTTCCGTTATATAATTTTTTGGAAAAATAGAGAAAGTATATCTTAACATTAACTTTATATATTCCCAAATGACTTCCTTCATTACAGGCTATACGTGGCACCATTAATCTATATCAATCAGCACATCCATCCTCATTGTGACCCCAACATAACTAATGAACATTGACTTTTTGGGGTCAAGAGGTTTTTTTCGTTGATTCCATCCAACCTCAAATTTTATACCCTTAATTCTTACCTTGATAATTTTATTCAACACTTTGATGTTGCGTTATTCTTGTTTTTTTATCAACATGTTTTTTATCCCCTAATAATTCTACAGTTTCAGTATCAACAGTCTGTTCTTCCCTAGGATTGGTAACACCATCATGTGCAGAAGACATTGTTTGTCTACATGAGTAGTCAAACATTTAATTTCAATTATGTTAATGTAGTAGAGATTAGATAATATTACGAGGAAAAGTATAGTATATTAAAAAATAATTTAACCATCTTATCGAACTCTATTTTTTTAAAGGTTGAAGAGATTTGGATTCTCTATCAAGAATCCAAATCCCATCTTTGTGGTCCCCTTTAATGTATAAAACATCATCTACATTGAGACTTACATTAACTGATTGAGATCTCCCAATGAAAATGTCATCCTTGATTGAATTTTTATCTAACCCTGCAATTTTTTAATCACTGGCAGGACAATCGACCAATTCATGTTTGCTAGATCTGATACAAAAAATACTTACTATCATGACCCGTCCCACAGGGTCCGTGCCGTGACTACCCCAAGCCCTCCTTCCATAGGCCAGGGGCTGGCAAATAGCACCAAAAGCGTAATTCCCTAAAACTGGGAAGACATTGCCTTTATAACCTGTAAACACACACATAAGCAAGCACACATCTGGATGAAACACCAAGTAAACTGTATAAAAAAAGAGCGCTGAAAGTAAAAAGGGGCCGGAATACAAGCTCAACAGTAGAGGTACAAGTACAACTGAAAAAAATACAACTGAAGAAAAAAAGAAAGAAAAGCAGCTACTGGGTCATCCTCCAGGATTCCTACCTGAAGGGTAGGTATAGATAGCCTCCTCAGCACTCCACGTTCATCCGTCTCCTCAGGGTACTGACATGCCATATGGTCCACCATCGGGTACCGTCCAGTCCTGGTACTCTCAGCCTCTGTCAGCACTGTCCATCATATGCATCCAACACAACGAAGTGCAGACGTAGCCTGTGCAGGGGTGAGTATAATGATACTCAGTAGGGACCCCGATACCCTCAAGGTCTCACAAAATCCAACAAGGATAAACCACAAAGTATGAAATCAACAGATAACCCTACTTAGGTATATGCCCATACATATACCTAAGTTATTAAGTAATCCATCTCAATCATAAGGAAAACACAAAAGTACTGACTCAGCTCAACCCATATTTTATTTTAGGGGTAGTATTGAGTAACATCCCCAATCACATTATTGAAACCTCAGCTGCTGGAGAACTCCTACTCAATCAAGTATAGTGGGCCTTCTGCGACACTAAGCACGCTTCCCACTAACCTTGGACTGCTGAGGTACTCCTCCTATCGAGTATCGTGGGTCTGCCACATCACACAAAGGCGCTCCCCACATGGGTCTGCCGCGTCACCAAGCGTGCTTCCCCTTGTAGCCTGCAGAGGTACTCCTCCTGTCGAGTACCATGGGTCTGCCGCGTCACCAAGCGAGCTCCTCCACCGTGGGTCTGTCACGACACCAAGGCGCTCCCCACTGGGCTAGTAGAGTCACTCTGATTCAAACAGTCAACAGTCGTCAGGTCTCAGCCAGCTACTAGGTCTCCGCACTACGCTCGCTCGTCTCTAGGAGGATACGCTCCATAATCTACTGGGTGATACTCTAACTATCACGAAGTCCCATGAAGAAGTATCTCAAATGTTTTCCACGTCATAGGGGTCTCAACACAACATACGGTTCGTCAATCGGATGTCCGATCTTTGAGTTATTAGTCTTTTAGTCCCGGGGGCCCGGTTGGATTCATGCACGATCCAACCTGGTCGTATCTCAACTATACCCCAAACTCTAGTGGGGTATACTCAAAAGGACCTTCATCCTCCAATATTACCAGCGCCACTGATGGTTCGTCAAACAGACGTCTGATGCCAAAGATATGGCCAAAAGAAAGTAAAGGGTCGTAGTGGGCCTGGGTCCAGTCCGACCCGGCCCGACCCAGTCTGGGCCGACCCGGTTCGGGTCGACTCAGCCTGACCCGTTGGGTTTGGCCCAGCCCGTTGGGCGGGCCAACCCATTGGGTTCGGCCCGAACGGCTGGGCCTCACCTAGTAGGCTGCGGAGGGTCGAGAGGGCGCAGACCGGCCGTGGGTCGGCACGAGGGCGGTTCGGCCCGAAGGGTGCCGCAAGGACAGGTCGGCCCGGGGGACGGGGTCGGTTTGACTCGGCCCAGGGGCCAGTGTGGTGCGGTCGGGGCCGGTTCGGCCGGGGTGCGGTGCTGCCGAGGCTGGTTCGGCCGGGGCGCCGCGAGGGGCGGCGCGGGTCGCGGTGGCCACGGGTGGCGGCGCCGTTGCCTTCATCACCTCCATCATCTTCCTTCATTCCGATGAACACCACAAAGAAGAAAGATGGAGGGGGGGGGGGGTCGGGCCATGTTATTTTGGCCCACACCCTCCGAGTTTAGAGTGGTAGCAAGTGGCTAAACTTTAATCATGAATCAAGAACGAGGATATTAATCAATAAGATTCACGAATTAAAAGATTCACGAATTAAATAAACATCCCTACAACTTCCTGCAACAATTTATTCCCAACCCGCAAGGAAAACATCCTAGGATCAACTTGATAATAAGTTGATCCGAGTTCTTTGTTTTTATAAGGAAAGAATTAAGGGAATAAAATCATACTTAATTAAAAACCCTACCTTGTATAATTCATTGTTGATAATGAGAAGGGAAGGTCATTTGTCGAAGACGTCCCACGTCGGTTGCCTCCACAAGGTGCCTCTGAGGAAGAAGTCGAAGACGTTCCTCGCCGGCATTCTTCGTTTGGAGGAGTGTTCTTCGTGGAGGAATTTATTCATTGTAGAGATTTCTCCCTAAGTCCTTCTCTCCCCAAATTCCACCAAAATAATAGAGATAGCCAATAATAAAAAGTGTTTCCCCAATTTAATCGTAGTAACATTTAAAATTGAATTAAATTAAATTGGCTCAATTAAGTGGTGTGTTGGCAAGATTAATGGTATGTGCGTTGGTACAATTAAAGTAGAGGAGGTCAAGAGGCTCTCCCTCATTAATTGTGGGTTTCTCCCAATTAAAGGGGGGTTTCAAGGGGGTTTAATCCTGGGTGGTCCCCACCACCATAACCTCTCATGGGAGGTTATGGTTCGGGTGGTCCCCACCTCCTTAACCTCTCATGGGAGGTTAAGGTATGGTGGTCCCCACTTCCAACTTCCACATGGAGGTTTAGTTCCGGTGGACCCCACCTGAAATATCCACATGGAAGCTCAAAATAAAATAAAATAAAGTTTATTTTATTTTATTATTTCTATGAAAAACCAAAAAACTAACTTTCACCCTTGTCCATATGTCATCGAGGTGAAAGTATCCTTAAGTGAATATCGGCGCTGCGAGTTCAACGGTGCCATCAGATTTCAATTCTGAGCACCGGTTCAAAAGTTAGAAAAACCCGCTCGCACGTTTACTGAAAATACCTGAACAAAAGTTCAAGAATTCATTCTGGGAACTCCGGGCCTCAGAATCACACGCCGTCAATTTTCGTGGACTCGTAAAATTTCCATTTAATTAAAAAAAATTACATGAAAATTTTGGGTATTTACACTTACAATTCTTATGATTCCATTATGAACAGATCATCCTTTTCCCCTTCCATACTAAAATTCACTTTCACAAATCCCATTTCATCAACTTTCACTGAACTCCTATTGTCAATCCATTTGCAAAATAAATCTATCACTTGAAATGTTGTATAATACAAATCACATATCTGTTCAATAATGACGAAATATGACATATTCACATATATTGGATTTCTACCCTTAGAACTAGATTTGTGCATCACTTCCACCACAAGTATAACTCCACTATTTTTCATCATACTGCATTCATTGTGTTCTTATGTATAGATTATATAACCACTTATTGCAAAACCAATGTAATATATAACATTTTCATTTGGTCCCTAGGATAGCCATCAAATTAATTCAACAATTGAATTCATATTTTCAGATAACTCCCTATAAATTTGATCTCGAAACCATCCTATAAACTATTGATTATGTGTATTTGATATCCATACTTCAACCATTAATGGATTCAAATATCTGAAAATTTATTTATGGTATCCAACGTATTGATCAACATCTTCACTATTATGTAAAATGTACAGGTACACTTGCTCCCGCTCTGTGATGGTAATTGTAACAACATATCTTCTGGATATCCTATCACCCATAAGGTGTCTACTGTGACAAGACTTTGGGAGACTAATGTTGTTAACATGTGATAGTTAATTGATACATAATTCAATAGCTTCTTTAGCAATATATTATTCTGCAATACAAATTTCTGGCCAACTTTGATTCTTGACATACCCTTTTAAAATCTTCTTATACCGTTCAATGGGGTACACCCATTTGTAATGGTCAAGACCACATAGTTGCACCAAACTAACCAAGTGAACCATCAGGTGGACCATTATATCAAAGATGATGGTAGGAAGAAAATATCTAATTCACATAATATGACTGCAACCTTTTTATTCAGGATTGGAAACTTCATTAGGTCGATAAATTTACTGCATATGACTTTGAAAAAGAAGAAAAGTCTGGTTAATGTATGTCATACAATTTTAGGAAGAATTTAATGGAACACAACATGCATCAAATCTTACATTGAAACATGAAATTCATGTGATTTTAGTCCTTATAATTTCAAATTATTCATTGATATGACATTCTTGATATCTGATGAATTCCCCTATGGAACTTTTACACAATTAAGGAAAATGAAAAATTGTAATTTTTCCTATCTTGTTGGAGTGTAATATACTGGAGGAAGAAAATTCCACCCTTTACCCTTCACTAGTTCCAAATTTCCCTTATCCCTATATCAATCATGTCCAACCTATCCTTGATTCAGTTTTTTTTTGTTTTTACAGGAACATTTGGTAACATTCCAATAACACTATCAAATGCATTTTTTTCTACATACATGATATCAACAAAATGTTTTAACTATAAAAAATTCCAATGTGGTAATTCAAAGAAACTTGATATCTCCTTCCAACCTGATTTTTTAAGGTTTTTAAAAAATGGTTTATCAAAAGCAATGTCAATATATTTTACTTTATCAAACAATTGATCACCCATTAGTGGATACAATGTTGTACCTTATTCATTATTCCCATTGAATGTTGTCGTCCAAGATTAGTATTTATGTCATCACAATAAAAATTTCCAATGTCCTAAAAACATAGTATTCAATGAATGTTTCAACCAAAATGAGTGTGTGAATTCTTCACAAATGGGACACACAAAAATCCCTTTAATACTATAGCCTGATAAATTTTCATAAGTAGTAAAATCATTTATTATCCCGTAAAAAATGGAACTCAATGTGAATTCTTCACTTATATGAGCATCATACATTGTAACACCTATATCCCACATTGATTTCAGATCTTCGATTAATGGATCTAAATAGACAGCAATATCATTACTGGGTTACTTTGGTCCAGATATAAGTAGATACAACATAATGTATTTGCGCTTCATGCATAACCATAGTGGAAAGTTAAAATTTACCAACATTAAGTGTTATGTATTGTGAGTACTACTCTATACACCAAAAGGATTTATTCTATCTATAGATAATGCAAGATGAAATTTTCTCAGCTCATTTCCAAATTCAGGATACTCATAATCAATTTTCTTCCACTGAGGAGAATTTGCTAGACGACGTAGGTTCCCATATTTAATTCTTATAATTGTAAGTGATTTCAATTGTCTCATGGTTTACTAGCATCCATATAGTCTTCTAAACTGTATAATGATAGGAAAGTACCATGAAAATTTAAAAAGACTTGATTTATTTTTCTTGTATCGATCCACACCACACTTAGGGAATTTTATGAGTGATTCATGGTCCATCAGAAACAATATGAAATCATCTGGACAAGCATGTATGTTTTAGAGATCATGAAAATTGAACATAGAATTCATTTAGAATCATATGTTCAATATGGAAGTTCATTTTATTCTGGTATCATATCATTTAGGAGATTAAGTAGTTATGTAAAGTCGATGATGCTCCATCCACTACCAGATTTCAAATTATATAACTTCAATACAGCTGATAATGTTGTGTATTTAGTACAACCAATATACAATGGTCTCTTAGCATAGATATTTAACTTCTCAAACAACTTTTTACAATAACTAAGGTTATCTTTAATTTCCATTTTCATTTCTTCCATGTGATCTCTATCACCATTTACACTGGTATTCATATCAAATGATCTATAAACCGTAGTATCATCCCAATCAGTGTGCACATTCAGTTTTTTTCCCATGCTTAGTCCAACATTTATAGCTATGATATATTCCATGAAAAATCAAATTTTCTTCCAACTCTTCCAGAATAATTAGTCTTGAATAACAACAATGTAAACACGGACAACGGATTTGAGAAGGGTTGTATGCATTCTCTATTATAAACTTGATGAAATCTTTAACTCCATATTCATACTCTTTTGTCAAATGATTAGTGTGCATCCATTTTCTATTCATATCCATTCTATTAAGTTCACAAAATATTTATTTTGTACAATAAATAAATAAATATAGATAAGATATTCATTATCAAAGGTGAAAGTTATAGATAATTCTAATAAGGGGAACCCAACATTTGTTTTTTTTCAAAATAATTTTAGTATACTTTTAAGGAAATGGGTAATTGAATTTAAGAAAATAATTACTATACCATGGTAGGTGTTATCCTTTAAATTCATCCAAAATGATAACTAGTACCTGGTATGGGATAACTACTACTCAAAGTAGTTCAAGCAATATAGTTTCATATCTAGAAGAGATGAGGGATGAGTCTCAAGCAACAAAATGCAATAATAACTGTTCAGAAGATAAAGTTGATGAGGATGAAAATTGTCTCCTTATTTTTTTTATATCACTACATATTAATTTAAATTTTCAAATCTCATCTCACAACCAATTTTAAAATTAAAAAGGGTGCTTTTTGAATTTTTAAAACCCTCATTAGAAATCTATTTTTTTAAATTCCACATGAAAATTGACCATTTTTTTTCAAAACACTTAATGGGATATGAAACCCCTTTTCTATAAATACTATTAGCATCAAGTAAAAAAATTTAAAATCATATTCAAAAACCATTAATAATAAATTAAAAGTTTAAAACCATTTCTATGGAAAGATATACACTTTGAAATGTTTGAAACTTTACAGGTTCACTTTGAAATCACTTCATGATTTTCAAAACACCAAATTAATTTTAGTTCATTTTAAGTGAAAAAATTGTTTTTTCATTTAAAAATCCACTTTAACATTTAACACCAAGTTTCCTTTTTTCAAGAATTAAATTTAAAATAGGCATGAATATAAAAATGCTAAGTAGTCCACCACCTAGTCTAAAGAAAAACTTGATTCACTAGTACAAATTTAACCTTTAACAATGCTCATAAAAGGGATTTACCAGCGCTATAGAAGTTCTAATAATTCGAGCGATGTTAAAGGGTTAGCTTTAATAGTGTTCGTAAAAAAGCGCTGATAAAGGAGACATTTATTAGTATTGTTAAAGTACCCCTTTATTAGTGTTTTTTTAAGCATTGATAAAGGTTGAAAAATTTACTTTTGTTTATACCTCCCCTCGCCCCACCATTATCAACACTTCCCACCCCATTTATTAGCACTTTTCACCCACTTTCCCGGGTGTTTCCCCCACTTTATCAGTGCTTTATGTAATTTTAGCCTCCTGCACGCACCTGAATTTGATCCTTGTACCTATCCTTTGTAATTCAAATGCCTTTACCACTACTCCATGTTGTTTTATTATCTATTTTATGATATTTATGTTTATTTACACACACACACACACACACATATTTACATATAAATTGTTTATAATGTGTTTAGAAATATTTACTATAAAATACATTTATATACTATATTTAATGATAATGACAATGATTTATTTATAAAAATACATTTATATATGATATATATGTATAAAACACACACACACACATATATTAACACACAAAAGTATAGATTTATCTTTCTCGCATAGATGTACAAATATTTACATAATATGTATTTATTTACATATATTTAAATATACATATAAATGTATATTTATTTATTGACACACACATGTTCATATATAAACATTACTTGTATAGGTATATATATATTAATGCATTTTTATAATGTAAATAAAATGGATAATTTTTTATTTTAAATAAAATTAATAATAAATATTTATTTTATATATTTTAAAATACATTTTTATGTAAATATGTTTAAATATGTATTTATACAATTGATTTATTATAAGTAAATATAAATACTTGCATATAGTTAATTATAAATAAAACTACATTTTGAAAAATGATAAAATTTAAAAACCATAATATCTATATAAATGTAATTCTTGGGAATAAATTCAATCCCCACAAAAAAAAGACAATAAGACCCCCTTAAACAAGGCTGAAATTCCATCGAATGCTAAAAAATTGGGATACTCCAACTAAAAACTCAGTTTTAGCAGCCTTATTGGACTTTTCTAGCCTTAGAAAATGTGATTAGGGATTCCCTGAGGTTACTATAGTGTAGAGCTTGCTGTAGGCTTTGATTTGATATGTGGTAGAACCCAAATGAATACCCGAATCAAAAGTTATGGTCGTTTGAAGTTCAAGTTATGTTTTCAAATTATCTTAGACCATTTATTAATTTATTAATTTTTATGTCATCTAAATATTATTAAATGAATATTACTTGATAATAATTAGAAAAATTTTAATTAATAATATTTTTTAATTATTTTATAAGTCATTTTTACTAAATATCTTATATATTAAGTGTAAATGCCTATTTAGACTTATTTAAAACATATTTAAAAAACATATATCATATTCATATATTATTTTTAATTAAATGCAATTTTTTTATGAAATATAACCTTTATCAGTGCTAGAAAAAAAAGAATGGATAAAGGGGAGCCGTTATGAGTGCTTGTAAAGAAGCGCTGATAAAGGGGGACCTTTATTTGTATTTTTTTCTAGCACTAATAAAGCCTTCCCTTTATTAGCACTTATTTAATCGAACTGATAAAGGGGGGGGGGATTTATCAGTACTTTTTCTAGCGATAATAAAAGATACATTTATCATTAATTTTAGATAGCACTAATAAATCCTAGCACTGGATAAATCTAGTTTTATAGTAGTGATTATTAAACATTTCATAAACATTTTATAAAGATGACATGAATAAAACATTTTTTATAAGATAGTATTAAATTAAAAATTTAAATTCTAACATTATTTTCCTAAACTACCCACTTAAATACCATGGTTCCCATATGCTTATTTTAAAATTCAATCAAGGTACTATTCATTTATCAAAAACTAGTTTCATCAAATATCACACAATAATCCACAAATCCAAGCTTTTACATTCCATGAAATTTATTCAATAATCAACATCAAGAATATTTTACAAATATTCATGACATTTAAAAATATTTTACAAAATATCATGAGGTGTTAGACAGAGTCCGTGTGTGATATCGGGCTTAGGTTTGATTTGAATTTATCTGAGTGTGAATCGAATTAGAGGTTTTCTAGTGCCAGGGGTGATAGAATGACATCAGATTTGGTTTTTTTGGCAAGTAAACAACCATGAAGTTACACCAAGTTTCAAGTTTATACACTGTTTTGGGTGTTTATAAGATCATGGGATGATTTTAGTTATTTTGGAATTGTGACAGAGTGATGAGATAACAAGTCAATGGGTGCAACTTAGCATTTTCAGTGAAAATTTAGCTGGAGGAGGACTGAATAATGTTTTTTCATGATATTGGGTTGGGTGAGATGGAAACCACATCGTGTGTGTTATTCACATTATATTTATGCTTTTTTATTGTGTAAAGTCTATTAAACATGTTTATATGTTTTAAATCATGAGTTTAAATGGTATGAATATACTTAGTTAAGTATTCCCTTTTATACCTTGAGATCACAACCTCAGATGGGTGAAAGTCTTATTACAAAACTATCCTTAATATAAACCAAGGATACCATTTATCAATTACTACAAAAATCTTGTTTGAAATACATATGGAGAATATGTTTTTATTCTTTTAAGAAAATCCAACCAAGATATTTTCCTAACACCAATCTTTAAAAATGAATACTATTTTAAAAAATCATTTATAAACCTTTATTAAAATATTAATTTTTTCCTTTTAAATCAAAAGATTCACTTGAAAATTATTTTGCTTTGTAATGTATCGACCCAAGTTCCACACACTAGTGACCCAAACCTGTTGATCACATGACCTCAAGTGCACCTCCTTGTATGCCAGAGGTTGCCGACTAGTAGAGGATCTAATATCAGTCACGGGGAGACTATACCCACTTTATCAGAGTAATACACCAGTAGAAATAAATAAACAATAACCAAGGAATGATATAACATAGACTGAATAAACCAATATCATAATATGACCAAAACTGGAAATACAATATAAAAAATAAACAGTAGATATGTCATTGCTAAAGTACACACCAAGTGTAAAAATGAAGATCAAAAGTAAATACACTGACAACTCCCAAGTGGGTCCCAAAACACGTCTAATTCCCTCATCCATGATCCATCCCAACTTATCCATCTAATAAAAGACCTTTTCCCTTATCCCGTCCTACAACCATGAAATCTATTCGGGTACCGATCAGGCTGCCTGAGTAGGGTGTGAGTACAACTCAGTAGGCCACCACCAACAGTGTCTAAAACAATATCCAGTCAATACAGTGCATGCAGTTGTTTAAAGAATAAATTACAAGCAATAAGGTAAACAATTTACATTTTTCAAATATTCTTTCTTTAACCACATAACACCCCCGGGTTCCTGAGGATACCCAAATAATATCATATGTTTGAATCTCATTGTTACCATTAATAATTCCAAATTGAATGCCCATGTTACCATTCATATTTCATAATTTAATTCCCATGTTACCATTAATATTTTATAATTGAATGTTCATGTTACCATTCATCTTTACACAATTGAATGATCATGTTACCATTCATAATTTCATAATACATGACTGAATTTACATGTTACCATTCATCAACACATAATTAATTTAATAAATGATTATCCACATAATTTCATTAATAACTCAAAAATTAGTTAATCATATCAATACCATTAATTAATTACCAAATCAATTAATCATACCAATCCCATTAATTAATTCAAAAATTAATTAATTATCTCAATATCATTACTAATTAAATAATCAGTTCATCACATAATTCCCCTTAATTAATTCCCTAATTAATTAAGCACATCAATCCCATTAATTAATTCACCGATTAATTAATCAATATCCACAAATTCAATTTCCTATAACTAATTCCATAATTAATTATCTCAAATTAATATTCTAAATATCTCATAATTAATTTAACAATTAATTATCCAATTTATAATCTCAATATTTCATAATTAATTCAACAATTAATTATCACGATTCACATATCTCAGTATCTCATAATTAATTCTACAATTAATTATCTCAAATCTATAATATCAAATATCCCCAATTTCACATCTCCCTCAATTAATTAATTCACCAAATTAATTAATTCAATCAAGAACTTAATTGCTTAACATCTAATATAAATTCTACAATTACATACACATAATTGACGTGAGAAGAATAAGAAAGAGAAAGGAAACCACATGAGATAAGATCCTATTACTAGGAGGGGTGAATATCTTTAATATAGGCTTCAAATCACCAAGAATAGAGGTTATAATGGCTTGGAATCCTTCAGGGAGACTTTGAAATTGAGAGAAATCGATTATGAGTTGATCTAGGGAATTCAGGGGTATAAGACGAGGGCATGATGATTTTTTTATAAAATTCATGGGATTAAAATCCTATATGCACAGTTTTCTGCTCGAGGTGCATGATTTCCTATAATTGTGCACCTTAACTATGCTCTAGCCATGAAAAACCCCTCTATCTAAGGTTTCATGGTTTACTGGGCTAGGGCACATGGTTAGGGAAAACCATGTGCCAACCGTGTATCACCCTATTTCTTCCATTATTTTTCAAACTCTCACCCAAACACACACCAATTTAAAACCTAAATAAAAAGCACTCAACACTAAGAAAAATAGTACCTATAAAAGAGCTCAAGGAATCTTCAGAAAAGGTCAGGGTTTTATAATCTTCCCTCCTTATAACAGCTCATCCTCGAGCTATACTACCAAGTATCTCTAAGATTCTGAGTAAAAAAGATCAGGCCATTGATCCCTCATATCTGCTTCTCTATCCCATTTTTTTCCTACACACATCCATGTTGCCATAATACACAAACTATAGGCATGGAATTTCCCCACAACACTTTCTCAATATGATCCAAAATATGTATTAGATTCTTCTTAAAGGACACATCTATCTCAAGCTCAACATCATCCATATCAATTACATGAGAAGGGTTGGGGGTGATACTTCTAAAGTTGTGACATGTGAAAAACATCATGCATATCACTGTATCTCTATAGAAGAGCCAATTGGCATGCCATCAGCCTGATTATCTCCACAACCTCAAATGTTCTAATGAACCTAGATGCTATCTTACTCTGTCTCTGTATCCTGTGGTGACCCAACCTATGAGACACTCCAAGGAATACACAATCACCCTCTGTAAACTCTATAGATCATCAACGCATGTCATCATATGCCTTTTATCTACACTGATCCATAGACATACGTTTCTGAATCAACTGTACCAGCTCTAACATCTCCTATATGAGACTCAGTCCCATCAACTTTGACTCACCCACCTCCATCCAGCATAGAGGAGATCTGCATGACTCACCATAAATAGCCTCATATAGTTCCATCTATATAGTTTCCTGATAACTATTATTACAGAAAAACTTAAACAAGGCCAGGTGCTTCTCTCAAGACCCAATAAAGTCTATAACACACGCTCACAACATATCCTCATGCACCTAAATAGTACACTATGAATGCTCATCTATCTGTGGGTGGAAATCCATACTCAGCAAAACCTACATACCAAGTGCCTTCTGTAATGCCTGCCATAAGTGAAAAGTAAAACACAAGTCGTGATCTAAAACAATAGTTCATGGCACCCCATGTAGATGGAATATCTCATGAACATACAAATCTCCTAGCTTATCCATTTAGAAAGTCTCCCGTATAGGCAAGAAACGTGCTACCTTTTTCAAACGATCTAAAATCTCTTAGATAATGTCATTCTTTAGAGGAATCCTTGAGAGACCCACCACAAAATATATGGTAACATTATCCCACTTCCATTCCAAAATGAGAAATAGCTGTAGTAAACCACCAGGTTTTTGATGCTCAACCTTCACCTACCGACATGTGTAATATTGTGTCATGAACCATATTATCTCCCTTTTCATGCTCGACTATCAAAACTATCAGCATAGATCAAGGTAAATTTTGGTCACACCAGGATGTAACACCCACTTTGAGGCATGAAACTCATGTATCATCTCCCCCTGCATACTCGTAGGCACAACAACTTGATTCCTGACATAGATGATCTCATCCTCATATATTCTACAATTAGAAGGTGAATCCCCACCTTAAAAGCTTTCCCTCAAGGATAAACACTCCAGATCCTCATACTATCTATCTATGATCCTTATCAAAAGTTTATACTCCACAAAAACTGATACTAGAGTCATCTAATATTGACTCTTCTAAACCAAAATATGAATCTAATCCAGTAGAGTCATCATTTTCTACTCAGAACTAGACTCCTAAACAGTCCGAGTTAGATTTTTTCTACTTAAATCATCAACAACACTATTTACTTTTCTAGGAATATATGCTAGTTCAAAATCAAATGATTGCATATAATCAATCCATATCCATTTCTAGAGATTCAAATCTTGCTGTGAAAAGAATACTTTAATCACTTGTGATCTGTATAAATAGTGAAATTTTCACCCAACAGGTAATGTCGCCAACACTTTAAAGCTTAAACAATTGTTTCTAACTCGAGGTTGTGTATAGGGTAATTCCATTCATATAACCTCAACCGCTAAGACCCATTCACTACAAATCAATCTCTCTGCATCAATATGGATCCAAGACTTGTCCCATAAGTATCACAATACATCATATACTCCTCACCCGGCTCGAGTAGGATCAATATTAGTGCTGATGTTAGCACTTATTCAACTCCTGTAAAGCATTCTCATATGATCCAGGCCAATAAAACTTTATCCCCCTTTTGTTCAATCCCAAAAATAGTGCTTCTAATTGAGAAAATTATTGGATGAACCTATAATAATATCCACCCAACCCCAGAAAGCTACGGATATCGAAAACGTTCTTATGCCGCTTCTAAGAAACCTCTACCTGAACCTTCTATGGGTCCACAGACACACCTTCTTCCAAGATTATGTAACCCAATAATTTTATATGATCAATCCAAAAACTGACACTTAGATAGCTTAGTGTATAATCGATGCTCTCTCAGTATACTCAGGACAATGTCAAGATGTTGAGCATGATCGTCATGAGTCTTGGAGTATACCAATATTTCATCAAAAAACACTATAATAAACTGATCTAGGTATGGATGGAATATTCTATTCATCAAGGCCATAAAAAAAGTTGGTGAATTTGTCAACCCAAATGAAATTACATCAAACTCAAAAAGGCCATACCTGCTTCTAAAAGAAGTCCTTGGTATGTTAGAAGGTCAAACTCTCAACTGATGATACCTTGACCTCAAGTATATATTTGAAAAGGCCCAAGCTCCACTCAACTAGTCAAAAAGATCACTGATACATAGAATAGGATACCGGTTTTTCACTACCATTTGGTTCAACTTTTGGAAATCAACACACACGCACAGAGTCCCATCACTATTCTTTGTAAATAAGACTAGAGAACCCTAAGGTGGCGTACTCGGTCAGATAAACCCCTTATCCTACAACTCCTCCTACTGAGTCTTGAGCTCTCGAAGATCTATCATTACCATTCTATATAGTGGAATAGAAACTGAATTATCCCCTAACATGAGCTTAATAATACATTTAACATCTCTCTCAGGTGGCATCCTTGAGAAATATTTAGTAAACACATCCTGAGATCTGTCAGCTATAGGTATAAATACATCCTACTTTACACCTACATCATCCAGAAATAGACTAGAAACCTGGGATTTGAGATCTTCTAGTTGTTGAGTAATTGGACCTTATCAACCTACTTGGATATCCCACTCTCCACGATGAATATATTTTCACCCTTAGGAGGTGTAAAATTCACTCTCCTGTGGTAACAATCTATGTGGGATCGGTATACTACTAACCAATCCATATTTTAATTAGGTCAAATTTTTACATGTCAAGAATATTGATATCCCATAGAAAATGATACTTCCCAACCTCGAGAGAACATCCCTTTCATAAGAAGATGTATCTAGATCGTACTCCCAGAGGTGTGTCTATTATTAACACCCTGCTCACGAACCCCACCGCCAGACTCAAACCATTTAAAATTTGTGTAGAGATAAAGGAATGATAGACACTAATATAAAATAAGGAACTTTCCAATATAGAATATACAAAAATAATACCTCTCACTATCAATGGTCTACCTTTCTATCAACAAGTGTAGGCTGCATCACATGAAACTGTCCCGCCCCTCTTCCCTATGATACAACCTGACTTCCATGAGCTGCACCACTCTGTTGGTATGGGAACTCTTTCCCAAAAGATCCACATCCACCACCTCTACCATTATAGATAGTATAAATCCAGCCACCAATTTGATATAGTGTATAAGACCCCCTTCCTAAACTTTGATTCTACCTAGTTTAATCCTCACTTACTATCTGTCACTGGGTCCTATAGAACTTCTATAAATGTCCCATCTTGTCGCAAAACTGACACTCTACTGGTGGTTGGGGGAACTGTCTCCTAAATTGTCCTGACTTACCACACTAGTGACAGATCACATGGGAAAGGTCATGGGTAATTAACCCTCTCACCTTGCTACCCTTCTTGCTATCACCCTATCTAACACCCATGTAACAATGCTTTCTACTCTCGAAAGATGTACCTCTCGATAATTTAGCATAAACCAAAAGTCTTACACTAGAAGACTCCTTTAGGTTCCCCTAAACTATGATAACCTTATCCACCATCTCAATAAACTTCTTTAAATGAAAGAGGTTAACTTGAGACATAATCTCACATTTAAGACCATCCTGAAAACATCTCAATATATCTTTCTTATCTCCCACAAACACTAAAGAAAAGTGTTGAGGGTCTATAAAGAATCCATCATGGTCCATCACAGACATGCTCCCCTAAGTCAACCACATAAACTCAACTACTCTCTCCCACCTCATCATCTATGGATATAAGTGCTCCAGGAACTTCTCTAAGAAGTCCTTATATAACATACCATCAGCTTGTCCAGTCTATGCTTGAATGTCCCACCAGTGATTTGCTGATCCCCATAGCATATAAGTGACCAAATTGACCCTTTTCACATCTAGAGTCTCCAAATGGTCAAGTATAGTCTGGATAAACTCAACACATAACTCAACTCCCTTAGGTCCGCCCTCTCTAGTAAAATTCAGTGGGTGCAACAACTGAAACTCCCTCATCAGGTCAGACATTCTCTTCTCAACCCACCTAGGTCTCTTTCCATGAATTTTATGAAGCGGGCAAAGTTCTCTTAGAAATTCTCCCCTACTTCCTCAATTGGAACTATTTATGCCTCGGGTTCCACTGCTAGTAGATCATCTCTAGCCATATCCTCATTTCATCCTCTAAACAAGATTTTTCATGGAGGAATATCTCTACAATGCCAAAAACACATATCAAGACACAAAACACATCTTTATCATGTTTATGTAAGAGGAAAAACACAATAAGACACCAAAAGTATTTTCCCAAAGCTCTTTCACACGGTCAAAACTAAGGCGCTATCACTACCCTTAACCATCCAACATCCAGGTCATGATTAACAAAGGGTAAACTCATTCTCATTATTCAAGTTTCTCATTTAGACACCCATTTATTATCATATTTCATCATTTTACAATATTTCAAAAATTTCATGTTAGGAACCATTTTTAGTTCAATTTCACAAGTAAGTAAAAACAATTCAATTTCAACAACTTATCCATAATCCATTTTCCCGGGCGTGCCTAAAATGAGGCATGTCAAAATAATCCTAAGTGCCTAGAATAATATATGTAAACCTAACTCTCATGCCATACCATGCCATGAATCAAATATCAACAAATCCTTGAAACAATAATCACATCACACAATAAGTGCATCACACAAGGTGAAATAATATTGAACTATAATAGAAAAAAATAATAAAAACAATCCCACCCTGGGTACTTGGGTTCTCCCCCATACATTGGTCAGATGCTTCCATGCACGAGCACATAAACAAGGCCCAACTCTTCCTATTATCCTGTCTACCTTTTCCAAATAGTAAGAAAAATAAAAGAAAAGAAAAACTCCTTTGATACCACTTCGTGACGTCCCAGCCCAAGTTCCACACACCGGTGCCCCAACCCGGTCAGTCACATGACCTCGAGTGCACCTCCCCGTACACTAGAGGCTACCGACTAGCATTGATGGTCTAATATTAGTCATGGGGAGACTATACCTTCTTTATCAGAGTAATACACCAATGTAAATAAATAAACAATAACCATGAAATGATATAACATATCCTAAATAAACTAGTATCACAAGATGACCAAAATTGGAAATATAATATCAAAACTAAATAGTAGATATGCCATGCTAAAGTACGTGCCATGTTTCAAAATGAAACTCAAAAGTAAATACACTAACAACTCCCAAGAGGATCCTAAACTACGTTTAGTTCCCTCATCCATGCTCCATCATAACTCATCCATCTAAGACAGGACCTTTGCCCTTATCCTGTCCTACAACCATGAAATCTATTTAGGTACCGATCAGGCAGCCTAAGTAGGGTGTGAGTACAACTCAGTAGTCTACCACCAACGGTGTCAAAAAAATATCCAATCAATATAGTGTATGTAGTTGTATAAAGAATAAAGTACAATAAATAAGGTAAACAATTTACATTATTCAAATTTTATTTATTTAACCACATAACACGCCTAGGTTCCCAAGGACACCTGAATAATATCATATGCCTGAATGTCACTATTACCATTCATAATTCATAATTGAATTACCATGTTACTATTCATAATTACACAATTTAATTACCATGTTACCTATCATAATTTCATAATACATGACTGAATGTCCATGTTACCATTCATCAACACATAATTAATTCAATAATTAATTATCCACATAATTTCATCACTAATTAAACAATTAGTTAATCATACTAATAAAATTAATTAATTAACCAATTAATTAATCATATCAATACCATTAATTAATTGAACAATTAATTAATCATCTTAATATCATTACTAATTAAACAATTAGTTCATTACATAATTTCCCTTAATTAATTCCCAAATTAATTAAGCACATAAATACCATTAATTAATTCATCAATTAATTAATCAATATCCACAAATTCAATATCCCATAACTAATTCCATAATTAATTATCTCAAATTAATATTATCAATATCTCATAATTAATTCAACAATTAATTATCCAATTCATAATATTAATATTTCATAATTAATTCAACAATTAATTATCACAATTCACAGATCTCAACATCTCATAATTATTTACACACTTAATTATCTCAAATGTAATGAACCAACCCCATAAGCCCAGATATGATTCATTATTTATTACATTTTCATTATTACAAGTAAAAAAATCCCGAAGGACTGATCAGTTTATCAGTTTTGGAAAACTAGATTACATACATGAACCTTATCTTACAATTTAAAACATAAAATACAACATAGAAAATATCTTGATAATTCCATTATTCACCTAGATTAACCCTGCATATCAATCGTAATACACATCTTGGCATCCTAGGAAAAATAAAACATAAGAAAGGGGTGAGCTCAGATGCTCAGTAAGGGTAAGCGTACAATGAAAGCTATCATAAATAAGCATAAACATTATGGCAAGGTGAATAACCAAAATACAAGATATTTAAACACATTCTTTAGCATAATATGAATAGAACAAAAATACCATACAAAATAATCACATAGCCTAGAAAAAATAACCATTTATATTCTAATAGTTGAATAATCACATGGAATATCAATAACTAATCTCATAACGGGGGAATGCATAATGCGAGACATCTAAAACATAACATCAAGGATTCATCCAAGACATCATACAATAATGGGTAAAACCTGGTCTAGTTTGTCTCATGATAACTACTGATACATCGAGGGGCTATAGCAGACCCCACCCAATACTTAATAATTCAAATGCATTCCTCATATGAAAAGGGTGAAACATAACCAACATAAACATTTGTACTAAAACTAGTACAAAAAATGTTAATACATTAACCATAAACCATAAATGGAATCAAAATATCACATACAAAGTCAAACATATCATAAAAACTTCAATGAAATATGGTAAATGGTATCATATGAGATCAAAATCAACCAAACATAATATTCAATAGAGGATGTTGACATAGATGAAAATACTCTAATAAAATCATTAAAAATTTCTTGAGAAAAATACCCTTTTTTACTTTGAAATAATTTATTCAAAAGTTACACATTTATAAAAGAATACATTTAAAAAACATAGATTTTTGAATCAAAGTTTCCCATACCACTTTGAGAAATTTGATAGAAATTTGAAAACTAACATTTTAAAATATTCACTTCCTTATAAATAAATCCACAAAACCCATTTTGAAAACATGGACATGAATGAGAAAGATTTAGAAGAATAAATCTTAGAAACATTTAAAAAGATTTTTTAGTTAAATATTCCCTTACATAAAACCTTAAAAAGACTCATTTTGAAAACATTTTTAAGAAACATGGACATGGATGATAAATATGTCCTAGTAAATACTTACGTATAAACAATCTCAGATAATAATGAGATTGCGAAATTAATCCTTACCTTAGGTCTGATTCCCTCTGTACGTGTATGAAAATCCTGTATAGTGGTTTTAAACATATTATTAACTTGTACCATAATAATAATAATATTTATTATATCATATATGATATATTTATGACTTTATATTACCCTTTTATTAATAACTCCAATTTAAAAGCAACGTTTCAAGTAATAACTGCTTTGTTTATCGTATTGAATGAAAGAAAGTAAATGGAATATATGTATATATATATATATTATTTATTATGTCATATATTTAATATTTATTCATTATATACATTTTTATAATTATTCATGAATAGTTAACATGGAAGATGAATCCCATCGCGTCGTGGAGACGGTAGACCGTATGTACGCACGAGTGACGGTGTCGTTTACTCATTAGTAAAAGGGTGGGAAATTAGATGGTATATTAATTATAAAGAATAAATATCATGTCATATTTATTATTTATATCCATTATATTCATCATTATACCCATCCAAATAAATTGGTGATGAAAAACAAATTACACTACAATGTGGAGACGGTAAGCCGTACGTACACATGCATTGTGATATTGTTTTTCATAGGATGGGTAAAAGGGGAAATAAAGTTTTAATATAACCATATTAACATATCATAATATATTTGAGACTGAATTTATTACTTATTTATGGAAAGAACATAGTAAGAGGAAGTAGAATAAGAAATAATTTTGAAGGAGTCGATAGAGATGATCACCTCTTCTTCAGCGAACCTCCTTTAAATCTCCTATTAGGGATACTTGGGTTTGTCTTTTTAAAAAACCAGGACCTCCATAACATAAATAATAATTTTTTTAGGATAAATGGGTAGGGTTTGGTTGATCTATAAGGCTAAAAGTGGTGTGATTAAGTGAGGGAGGATGTGCCTTTTTATAATTGAGGTGAGTGACACTTTTGAAAATCCTCAAAATATTAAAATACAATAAGACTATTCTAGATCCAAATACTTAAAAATGGAACATAAATGAAAATTAGATTACATTTTAGACCATATACTATCCCATTATGATTATTAGTTTTTTGATATTTAAATTATTTAATAATTAATTAATTCAATATGATATCATTATTTTCAAATTTGATACTATTTTTTTAATTTGACTTTAAATACCTCAAGACAAGTGGGAATTAGAATATAATTCTTTAAAACATATCTATTATATCCTAAAGGTCTATAAAATTAACTATACACATTAAATCATCCCAAATATATTAAAATTAATATTATTAAAATAAATTATTTTATTTTTCTGTTGATTAAATAAATAATATTTTAGTATTAAAGAAGATTTTAAGGTAATTATATAATTTATAAAAATTAAAAATAAATTTATATAATGAAAAAAACTTCCTTAGGATAAAAATATAAATTTAGGTTCATTCATATTTTATTTTTTTTCCTTATGTAGACATATACATTATATTAAAAACAAAGAGAGTGATATTTTGTAACTATCTTTTATTTAAATAATACATAATTTATCTTCATGGAAAAGTATCCATTAAGTCACTCAAAATAGATAATAACGTGATAAGGGTTTAATATTATTCATCCAATAATTTTTTGACAAGTTTTTATTGTGTTTTTAATCCTTAACATTCTATTTTAACCCTTATTTAATCCCATTAACTCTCAACATGATATCATATAATTTATACATTATGGGTTAATATAATTACTATAAAATTTCAAACGACCACTAAATGAGTCATTGATGAAATTTTAATACTTATTTCAATTATTTGTCCAAATTTTAGTTTTTTAGATATTTTAAATCATTTAATAAAATATCATTTATTTTAAAATATCTTAAATATAAATTTTGACACTATTCATTATTTTGTCTTATAAAAAAATAAAAAAACAAGATAAATTCGAACCAATATTTGTAAAAAATTAGAAATATATCCAATTAATCAATAAAATTATTGAATGAAATTAACTCACTCAAATTATATTTATATTAATATTTTTAATATCATTTTTTTGATTCTTCCATTATTTGAATAATTACTGCATCATTATTGTGTCCCCATTTAAGTTTATTATTTTATCATTAAAAATTATAAAACAATTATCATGATATATATAAACATTTTAGATTTCAAATTACTATTTATAGTTGAATTTATATTTTTTATAACCTTATAATAAAAATGGTATATTTATTAAAAATGTGAGTACGACACTTTTAACTTATCTTTAAATAAAATATTATAAATGTCATATTCTTACCCAAGTGGCTTAAAAAGGTTATAATTTCAGAATAAGGTTTATTTTGGTTGAAAAACACTTATAAAATAAAATTAGGACAAGTTTTATGGTAATTTTATAATATAATATTATTTTTTTACCTTTAATTACTCGATTTACTTTTAACCATGGTAAATATAATACTAAAGTTACTATTCATAAAAAATTAATTTGATCCCATTAGATAAAATTTTTTATACTTATGAAAGCCATGTATGTCCATTTTTCAAAATTCAATTCACATAAGTGGAAAAATAAAGTTTAATGGTAATTCCGTAGACGTGGTGAGAAAGCGAGTTAAAGTAAAAATGTTCAAAAGTTTAATAAGTTTTTATATTTAATTTCAATATAAAAAGATTCAAATAACCTGAATTGGATTAATATATGTATAATTGATCTATTGTGACTTTAAAAACTAATTTAAAATTTAATTTAACATTAATAATTATTTAAATGAAAAGTCGATTTTTAACTACAATGCAATATTTTTTTTCACTATTCATCAAAAAATGAAACTTCTCAGAAAAATACAAAAGATTCACCCTAATATAATTTTGATATTATGAATTAAAATAATAATTTTATTTTTTCAAATAACATATATAATAGTTTCAAAATTTGGATTTAAACTAGGTTCATCATTAAAAGGAAGTAAAAGTTGATCTTGCATGTAACGTAAGCTAATTCAGTGTTGTGTATAGTGCGAGCTTAACTTTGTGTATAAAGTATGCTAAAAAAAATAAATTTATTTTAAAAGGAAAATATTTTAAATTATTGGGGTGCTAAATTCTCCCCTCATTCGATAAAATTTTCCTCATAATTTTTGAATTCGGGTTCAGTAAATAAGGTTTGACTATTCAAAATTCTTTTTTTGGAAATCCCACATCGGAACAAGGGTCGATAAAAGTTAAAATTTAAAATAAATAAAGGTAAGTATTAATTTAACCATATATAACACATACTAGAGTTCCATGTATGAAATAATGGACATGGAAGAGAAATCTAACCATCAAGTTTTGATAGAGAGTGATAGGGAACATGACCGGGAGAAAGTTAACAATCACAAAGCAATAAATCTATGATGATCTAAGGGACCATTTGATTCATCATAAAATAAGGTACTAGGATAAATTTTTTGTTCCAAAATCATTTTTCTAACATTGAGGGATTCTTTTATTATTCAGATAAGCACTTGAGAAAATAGACTTACTTGATTTCTTTCCATATTATAAGCATAATCTTATCCTTTGGTTGTGCTTCGATCTATTTTCACTTCATTTCATATACCAAAAGATGGATATTCAAGAGGAATTTTTATGCCTGAAACACTTTTAACAAATCATAAAGTCCACATGTAATTCCTTCATAATTTTATTGAAACAAAAAAGGATGGCACAATGTATCCAATAAATCATACTTTAACCTCAAACAATAATATCCAATGTTCAACTTAATCCATTCCAACCTTAAGACTCATCCAAAATACATCTGCCTAAATTCACATTCCAAAAAGGTATCTAAATTTTCAAAATACATTAGATTCTCCAAAAAACGTAATGTAGCTCCTATTGTCACATACCATTATCACCTTAAAAACCTTAATGAAATCATTCATACTTCCAAATCCCTGATGAAGATGTACTGCAATACAATCATTATATATCTCACAATTCTTATAACCAGAGCACCATTGATGAATTAATTCTTGAATCCAAATACACACGATCTTATTCCTTAATACCTCCTTCATTTCATTTTCCTTTTGTATTCTCTTCATCATCAGCAGTATAACCATTTATTGTATAACCTTTCTTATTATAACCATTGAACAAAACTCAAATCATAATGTGAGAAACACTAATCATAGTGATATAGTCATTAAGAGTAATTTATAGGATCTATAAATTATGACATCTTCCTCTCAATACATAATTACATAGAATTAACCTAGGTTATCCATTACCAAATCTAAAGGATTATATCCTATACTTTGACTTATCCTCAAAGTCATTCATAGGGTTATGTTTTCTAATCTTTGATTTCTAAATCTAGTTTTGAAGATTGTTGCTAAACTTCCTTTGATGCCAACTGTAATTTCCCGACCCCAGAATCCTAGAGATGATACATTATTTATTACATTGGCATGTTTACAAGGAAAAAACCCCCAAAGGATCATTCAATTGAGTAGTTTTATAAAACCATATTACATACATGAACCTTATCTTACAATTTAAAACATAAAATATAACATAGGGAATCTCTTGATAATGACATTATTTTCTTAGATTAACCCTGCATATCAGTCATAATACACATCTTAGAATCCTAGGAAAAATAAAACATAAGAAAGGAATGAACTCAGATGCTCATTAAGGGCAAACATATAATAGAAGCTATCATAAATAAGCATAAACATTATGGTAAGGTGAATAACTAAAACACCATATATTTAAACATATTCTTGGGAATAATATGGAAAGAATAAATAATACCATACAAAATAATCACATGATCTATAAAACACAATCATGGCTATTCTACAAGTTGAATAATCACATGGAATATCAACAATTAATCTCATAATGAGGGAATTCATAATACGGGACATCTAAAACATACCATCAAGGATTCAACCAAGATAATATACAATAATGGGTAAAACCCATTCTAGTTTGTCTCATGAGACCTACCGATGCATCGAGCGGCTATAGCGGGCCCCGCCTAACACTTACTAAGTCCAATTCATTCCTCATATGAAAAGGGTGAAACATAACCAACATAAACATTTATACTAAAACTAACATAGGAATGCTAATACATTAACCTTAAACCATGAATGGTATCAAAATAGAACATCTGTAGTAAAAAAATATCATAAAACCTTTAATGAAATATGATAAATGGTATCATATGAGATTAAACTAATTCAAACATAAGATCCAATAGAGGATGTTGACATAGATGAAAAATACTCTAATAAAATCATTAAAAATTTCTTGAGAAAAATACCTTTTTTTTACTTTGAAATCATTTATTCAGAAGTCACACATTTATAAAAGAAGACATTTTAAAAAATAAATCTTTGAATCAAAGTGTCCCATACCAATTTTAAACATTTGAGAGAAAATCAAAAATTAACATTTTAAAATATTTATGTCCTTATAAATAAATCCATAAAACCCATTTTGAAAACATGGACATGAATGAGAAAGATTTAGAAGAATAAATCTTAGAAACATTTAAAATGATGTTTTAGTTAAATATTTCCTTATATAAAACCTTAAAAGACCCATTTTGAAAACATTTTTAAGAAATATATACATGGATGATAAATATTTTCAAGAAAATACTTATTTATAAACAATCTTAGATAATATTGAGATTGTGAAATTAACCCCTACCTTAGGTCTGATTCCCACCGCACGTGTACAAAAATCCTGTATAGTGATTTTAAACATATTATTAACTTGTAAAAAAATCATAATAATATTTATGATATCATATATAATTCATTTATGACTTTATATTACCCTTTTATTAACAATTCCAAGTTAAAGCATCATTTTGAGTAATAATCGCTTTGTTTATCATATTGAATGGAAGAAAGTAAATGAAATATATGTATATGTATATCATTCTAGTAACATTATTATTTCATATATTTCATATTTATTCATTATATACATTTTTATAATCATTCTTAAATGGTTAACATGGAAGATTAATCCCATCACGTCATGAAGACGGTCTACCGTACGTACACACAAGTGGTGATATCATTTCCTTATTGGTAAAAGGGTGAGAAATTAGATGGTATATTAATTATAAAGAATCAATATCATGTAATATTTATTATTTATATATCCATTATATTCATCATTATACCTATCCAAATAAAGTAGTGATGAAAAACAAATTACACCATAGGGTGGAGACGGTAAGCCGTACGTACGCACACATGGCGATATTGTTTTTCCTAGGATGAGTAAAAGGAGGAATAAGATTGTCCCATAATCATAATAAAATCTCATAATATATATTATACTGTATTTATTACTTTATTATAGAAACAACATAGGAAGAAGAAGTAGAAGAAGAAATAATTTTGAAGGAGTCAGTAAAGACAATTACCTCTTCTTTAGCAAAGCTCCTTTGGATCTCCTCTTAGAGACACTAGGGTTAGTCTTTTTAGAAGACCAGGACCTCCATAACATAACTAATAACGTTGATAGGATAAATGGGTAGGGGTTGGTCAAGCTATAAGGATCAAAGTTCTGTGAGTAAGTGAGCGATGAGGTTCCCTTTTATAATTGAGGTGAGAGACACTTTTAGAAATCCTCAAAATATTAAAATATAATAAGACTATTCTATATCCAAATAATTACAAATGAAATATAAATAAAAATTATAAAAAATTTAGACCATATCCTACCCCTTTTGGTTATTTATCATTTTTTAGTTTTTAAAATATTTAATAATAAATTAATTCAATAAGATATCATTATTGTCAAATTTGATACTATTCTTTTAATTTGACTTTAAATACCTCAATACAAGTGGGAATTAAAATATAATTATTTAAAATATATCTATTATATCCTATAGGTCTATAAAATTAACTAGAAACATTAAATCATCCCAAATATATCAAAATTAATATTATTAAAATAAATTATTTTATTTTTATATTGATTAAATAAATATTGTTTTAGTATTGAAGAAGTTTTTAAGATAATTATATAATTTATAAAAATTAAAAATATTTTTTTATAATTAAAATAACTTCATTAGGATTAAAATAGGCATTTAGGTTCATTCATATATATTTTCCTTATGTGGACACATAAAAGATATTAAAAACAAAGAGAGTGATATTTTATAACTATCTTTGATTTAAATAATATATAATTTATTTTTATGGAAAAGTTTCCATTAAACAACTAAAAAATCAATCATAATGTGATAAAGTTTGAATATTATTCATTAAATATTTTTTTTAAAATTTTTATTATGTTTTTAATCCTTAACATTTTGTTTTAAACCTTATTTAACCTCTTTAACTCTTACCATGATATCATATAATTTATATATTATGGGTTAATATAATTACTATAAAATGACAAAAAACCAATAAATGAGTCATTGATGACATTTTAATAATTATTACAATTATTTGGACAAATTTTAGTACTTTAGATATTTTATATCATTTAATAAAATATTATATATTTTTAAAATATCTTAAATGTCAATTTAGACACTCTTCATTATTTTGTCTTATAAAAAAATAAAACCAACAAGATAAATTAGATCCAAGATTATAAAACATTAAAAATATTTCCAATTAATAAATAAAATTTGAGCATGATATTAAATCACTCAAATTATATTTATATTAATATTTTTAATATCATTTATTTGATTCTTATATTATTTAGGCAATTACCGCATCATCATTGTGTCACCATCTAATTTAATTATTTTATCATTAAAAATTATAAAAAAAATTATCACGATGTATATAAACATTTTTTATTTCAAATGACTATTTATAGTCAAATTTATCTATTTTATAACACTAATAAAATGGTATATTTATTAAAAATGTGAGTATGATGTTTTTAACTTATCTTTAAATAAAATATTATAAATATCATATTCTTACCCAAGTGGCTTAAAAAGGTTATAATTTCTACCTAATATTGATTTTGGTATAAACCTACCCATCCAATGAAGTTAGGACAAGTGTTAGGGTAACTTTATAATATTATACTATTATTTTTTACCTTTAATTACTCGATCTACCCTTAACCATGGTAAAAAATGCTAAATTTATTATTCACCAAAAATTAATTTGATAATATTATACCATAAATTTTATAATTATTACAACCATGTATTTATATTTTTCAAAATTCAGAAGTGGAAAAATTAAGTTTAACACTAATCCCGCAGATGTGATGAGAAACTGAGTAAAAGTAATTCAAAAGTTAAATAAGTTTTTATATCTGATTTCAATATAAAAATATTACAATGACCTAAATTGGATTAATATATATATATATAATTGATCTATTTTGACTATAAAAACATATTTAAAATTCAATTTAACATTAATAATTATTTAAATGAAAAGGCAGTTTTTAACTACAATGCAGTATTTTTTTCGTTATTCATCAAAAAATGAAACTTCTCATAAAAATATAAAAAATTCACCCTAAAATAATTTTGATATTCCAAATTCAAAGAATAATTTTATTTTGTAAAATAACATATATAAAAGTGTCAAAATTTTGATTTAAAATTGGTTCATTATTAAAAAGTGGTAAAACTTGATCTTGTGTGTAACACAAGCTAACTCAGTGTTGTGTGTAGTGTAAGCTTAAATTTGTGCATAAAGAATACTAAAAAAAAATTAAATTTACTATAAAAGTAAAATATTTTAAATTCTTAGGGTGATACATCAAATCTATAATCTCAAATATCCCCAATTTCATATCTCCCTTAATTAATTAATTCACCAAATTAATTAATTCAATCAAGAACTCAATTGATAAACATCTAATATCAATTCTAAAATTAGATACACATAATTGAAATCAAGAATTTTGAATTTTAACTATAGACCAACTACCTCAATTTGGCGACAACACTCACCAATGGAAGAATCCCCAATTTGTGTGGAATAACGATGTAGAATGAGATCCGGATCTAAAACCCTAAATAAATATAAAACAAATCAAGATCCCTTAATTATAGATCTAGATCCACAACCCCATATCTAGAACCACAAAACTAGATCTAAATATAACCAAAACTAGGAAGAAAAATCCTACAACGGATGAGAGATGAACATTAAAGAGAAAGGAAACCACACAAGATAAGATCCTCTTATCAGAAGAGGTGCAGATCTTCAATTCGGGTTCCGAATCACTAATAACAGAGGTCAAAATGGATTGGAATCCCTTCTAGAGGCTCTGTAATTGAGATAAATCGATTTTGGGTCAAGCTAGGGCATTTGGGTGTATAAGATGGGGGTTCAAGATATTTTTTATAAAATTCAGGGGATTAAAATTCCATACGCATGGTTTGCTACTCGGGGTGCATGGTTTCCTCTAACCATGCACCTTAATCACACACCTCTTATAGGGGGTGCATAGTTTCTCCTTTTAAGGTGCATGGTTTGAAAAATCATGTGACGACCATGTAAAACCCCTCTGTACAGGGTTGCACAGCTTGCTGGGCTAGAGTTCATGGTTAGGAAAAACCGTGCACCAACCATGCACCACCCTCTTTCTTCTATTCTTTTAAAAATTTCACCCAAATACACCCCAAGTTAAAGCCCAAATGAAAAAGTACTCAACACTAAGAAAAATAGTACCAGTAAAATAGCTTGATACATCTTTAGAAAAGGTTAGGATTTTACATCCTTGGCCCAGTCCTTATTTATTAAAAACACACATTTAAAAATCCTTTTTGGATTTTTTTAAAGAAATGGAACTAAGAATGAAAAACCAGTATAATGAAATGTAACTAAAATGAAATAAATAAATAAAACAAATCCAAATAAGTAACTAAAGTGCAGAATATGTAAGAAATAAAATTAAATAAGGTCGATGATGACAACCTTCCATAAAAGTGAAAGTGGGTACCAAAAAATATATATAATAACACAAGAATAATACACAACACATGGGAAGGATCTCATACCTATAGGTTCTAAAGTTAATTGACTCTCTAATAGAATACTAGTTGGATAAGTGACCAAAAAAAGTAATGCAATTCGAGCCTCTTGAGGAAACTGAAAACGACCCCAAGTTAATACCTCAATTAAGCTAGAGCAACACTCATCTGTTTACCATCCTATCCACAGTCACCCATATGAAAACCACAAAATAATCCATATAGAAATAATCCATTCCATTAACAATAAAAACACACAATTAAGAACATAATTGAAACCATGTCTCCTTTCGAAAACCCATTTGAAAGATCACTAGAAAAGAAATCATTTTTCTTGAGACCATTTTAAAAAAATTTAGTAAGCTCAAAACTATTTTTAGATTAAAAAAAACATTTAAAAAACCCTTTTTAAAAACATATATATGAAAAACAAATTTAATCAATGTGTTTAAATTTGAAAACTTATCTTTAAATGTTATAAATATATGCAATTATATAGCTCTCAATACAAATATTCACATATTTTCATGTGAATACATGCATGTATCTAACACACACACACACACACACACCAATACATATGTGTATAAGCATAAAACATGAAAATAGGAATCCATAACATTGGACATAAATAAATAAAACAAGAACAAAATAAAACATAAGAAAACTTCTCAAACAAAAACCCCAATTAATCAATGTCATAAACTCATTAATTGCCCAAATAGATTTCATAAACAACCTAAAATAATTTTAAAACATTTAATTATTTTATAAAAACCATCATAAATGTTTTATTGGAAAAAAATATAATTTATCCATTGAATGTAGATAAAAACAAGGCCAAATCCACAAGAACCCAATTGGAAATCAATTATAATCCCTTAAAAACCTTGAGGAACATTCATATTTAAATCCAATTAAACCCAAATAACAATTATAATTTTAGAGAAACCAATTTAAAACACCCAAGAAAATGAAAACAATTAGGGAATAAATAAATCATAAATACACATACCTAGGGATATCATAGATGATGTAAAACCTTCAGCAACAACGAGTGCGAAAGTGGTGATGGAACCACAATGACAAAAAAGTAATGAATAACGAGAGAGAATAAACAAAAGAATGCAAAAAGAAATGAAAATGGAGAACTCCTAAATCACTCAACTGCTGTAAAATATATGGTCAAAAACACCTTACGCGGAACCCAAACAAGAAATCAACGAGTGAGGAGGAAGAGAAAATAACATATCTTGGATTCAAGCTTTGATTCATTCGATAGAAAGTAGAGATGTCATGCGTAAAAGATTGGATTTGTTTGATCCTTGGATTCATTCGAGACTTGATTCATTTGATCCTTGGATTCAAGTATTGGATACATTCGAGACTTGATTCAATCCTTGATTCAAGCTTGGATTTAAGGAGGATGATCACCGACATCAGGTGGTTTTCGAAGAATGCTTGAGACATCGCAACTAAAACAACCACAGTTAGGGTTCTTAAAATGGATCTGGAGACTTTTATCAGCACTTCTAAAAAAACAATGATAAAGATACCCTTTATTAGTGTTAAATTAATAAGTGCTGATAAAAGCTATCTTTATCAGCACTTTTTTAGTACTGATAAAATGCATCTTTATCAGCGCTAGAACTTTAGCGCTGATAAATGATTTATAATTATAATTATAAATAAAAAAATTGCAAATATATTTACACAATTATATATTTATTTATTATAATTTTATAATTATTTAAATATATAATTATTTATTTATAATTATATAAATATTTTTTTTAAAAAAATTATTTTTTATTTATACTTATAAATATATAATTTTATAAATATAGTAAATATACATTAGTAAATATATTTATAATTATTTATTTATAATTATAAATATATTTATATCATTATATATATTTATATATTTATATAAATTTAACACACACATATATATAAATATAGTAAATATATTCATTATTTAAATGTATTTATTATAATTTTATAATTATAAATATAGTTACATCATTATATATATTTATATAATTATATATATATTTAATAAATATATATAAATATAAATATAAATATAGTAAATATATTTATTATTTAAATATATTTATTATAATTTTATAATTATTTAAATATATATATTTTTTATAATTATATAAATACTTTAAAAAAATAATATTTATATATTTATATCATTATATATATTTATATAATTATATATATATATTTAATAAATAAATATAAATATAAATATAAATATAAATATAAATATAAATATAAATATAAATATAAATATAAATATAAATATAAATATAAATATAAATATAAATATAAATATAAATATAAATATGGTAAATATATTCATTATTTAAATAATTTCATTATAAATTTATAATTATTTAAATATATATAATTATTTATTTATTATTATATAAATAATTTTTCAAAAAATAATATTTATTTATTTATAATTATAAATATATAATTTTATAAATATAGTAAATATACATTTATAGATATATTTATTTATAAAAATTTATTTACAAATATATTTTTAACAATATTAATAAATATATAATCTTAAATGCATGTACGTTAAAATTGAGTGAAATTGAATAATTAAAAATGAGTACATATTAAAATTTTTGAAAAAATGGATAAGTTTTATTAATTTGATATAATTTATTAAAAAAATATGGATATATATTTAAATAAAGATGAATACATATTGAAAATAACAAAACATAGTAAATAAATATATAAAAACAAATAATATAAAATGATCAAATTCCCAAAAAAATAAAAAATAAAAAATAAAAAATATTAAAAATGAATACCTAACTGTAATAATATTAAAAAAACAAATAAAATTTTACGATTAAAAATATAGTATATTAAATGTATCATGTTATAATGAAATTTTTAAATGAATACTAAAAGAATAAATTACATAAATATTAGATGTATATATTTGTGTGTGTGCATTGTATATAAAAATATATTAATTACGTATATATATGTGAAATCAATGTAACACATGTTTGATATATGTTAAATTGAAAAATCAAATGAAATTCAATTATTTCCATTACTCGATGTAATTATTTATTATTTTTAATTAATATTAATTTTTAATTATAAACCATTCTTCATTAAATATATGACTTATTTAATGTAAAACATAAATATTTTATATTATATAAATCATATTTTATGAAATATTATATACATTCATATATATATATATATGAATATATTTATATATTAAATATATTAATGAATACTTATGTATAAAAACCATTAAAAATGAATAAGACATTAATATGTTTTTACTTATTAAATTTTATTCATTTTATATATTTATATTTAATATATATTATTAATTACTATTTATAATTAATATATATATATATATATTAAACTTATTCATTTTGATTAATAATTGTTTCATTAATATTTTTTAATAATTTTGTAATTTATTCATTTTAATTTTTGTGTTTAATTATTAAAATTTATTCTTTTTTAATTTTTTTGTTTAATTATTACAATTTATTCATTTTATATATCTATATTTAATATATACTATTTATTAATATTTATAGTACACATATATGTATATTAAATTTATTCATTTTTATTAATAATTATTTAATTAATAAAATGTTTAATATTTTTCTTAGTTTACTCATTTTTAATTTTTATATGTATATTAAATTTATTCATTTTTATCAATAAATATTTAATTAATAATTTTTTTAATATATATATTTTTAATTTACTCATTTTTAATTTTTATTTGTTTAATTATTTCATTTTATTCAGGACATTTATCAGTGCTAAAAATAAAGTGCTAATAAAGAGTACTTTTATCAGCATTAAAAAAAATCATGGATAAATGTTACCCTTTATTAGTGCTAAAAAAGCACTGATAAATGGTACCTTTTATTAGTGCTAAAAAAAGCACTGATAAATGGTACCTTTTATCAGTGTCTTTTTTTAGCGGTGATAAAAGGTGCCCTCTATCAGCGTTTTTTTAGCACTGATAAAGGGCACATTTATTAGTGCTTTTTGCTAGCAGTGATAAATTCTAGCGCTGTTAAAGGCCTGTTTTGCAGTAGTTTGACCGTAAAGAATAGTTACCTGTTTCCCAGAATTGATGATCTTTTTGATCATCTCAGAGGATCCCATTGGTTTTTAAAGATCAAATTGAGATCTGGGTACCACCAGTTGAAGATCCTGGAGGAGGATGCCCTGAAGACTGCCTCTCAAATATGGTACAAACGTTTTGAGTATTTTTTATGTCATTTGGGCCTACCAACACTCCTATGGCCTTTATGGCCTTGATGAACTAGATATTCCACCATTTTTTTGACACGTCCATGGTCTTGTTTATAAATGACATCATAGTGTATTCCAAGATGAATAAGGATCATGCTAACCATCTATAGGTTGTTTTGGGAATCTTAAAGGACCATCTTCTATATGAAAAATAGTCCAAATATCAATTTTGGATTCAAGAGTAAGGTTCTTGGGTCATGTGATTCCACACAGAGGAGTTTTAGTGGATCTTGAGAAGGTTCAATAATTATGTCTTGGGAGCAGCCCAAGAATGTGTTTGAGATCTAAAGATTTTTAGGTTTGACCAGGTATTATAGATGCTTCATAAAAGACTTATCCAGTCTAGCTTCTCTCATGAAAGATTTGACCAGAAAAGGGGTGAAGTTTAAGTGGGATGAGAAGTGTCAGTGTTCTTTTGATCAGTTGTAGTCCCATTTGACTTTTGTACTAGTTATGATTATTCCCAAGCATGGGAAATATTATGTAGTGTATTGTGATGCCTTTAGTGTGGGGTTGAAATGTATGTTGGAGTAGGATGACTATGTGGTGGCCTATTTCTTGCAGAAGCTATGCTCACATGAGTGGAATTATCCCACCCACGACCTGGAGTTGGAAACTATGATGCATGTACTGAAGAAATGAAAACATTAACTCTTTGGGTAGTGTTTTATAGTTTACTTAGATCATAAGAGTTTTAAGTACATCTTTACCCAGTGGTACTTGAACCTTAGACATAAATTTTAAGTAGAATATCTTCGTAATTTTGATATTGATATTACTTATACACCTGGGAAGGGGAATGCAGTCGTTGAAATCTTGAGTAGGAATCTTCTGGTGAAAACAGTTCAAGAATCAACAGATGAGTGGGGTCTGCTGAGTCTGTTTATTGATATGATTCTAAAGGTGGAATAGGATGGATAATAGGTGTTCTTGACTCGTGTGTAGGTCACACCCTATCTTATCTATCAGTTTAGGAGTGAGCATGTATCCGACCCTGAGTGCTAATATACTAATAATGTTTTCAATGGTGGGGAGACCTTAGGTGGGTTTTGATATCCTGATGGTTCTCACCTTTTTAAGAAGCAGCTAATAGTTCCTTTAATCTTGAGGGAGGAGGTGATTTATGAGGGGCATCATTCCAGTTGTGTCATGCACCCTTGGGTGACCAAGATGTTTTATACCTTGATAGGTTGGTATTAGTGGACCGAGATGAGGCATTCAAGTGTAGACTTTGTTTCCCAATGTTTGACAAGCCAAAGAATCAAAGATCATTTGAGTTATTATAACCTCTTTCTATTCTTGTGTGGAAGTAGGATAACATATCTATGTATATAATGATTTGAATACCTCATAATCTGAGTGGGAAAGATTCCAAATGGGTGATTATTGATTGTTTGATGAAATCAACCCATTTTCTTCCCATCAGAGAGTCGATAAAGGTAGAGGAGATTAGACACCTATATGTCTAAGAGGTTGTTAGGCTTCATGTAGTTCCCTCAATGGAACTTTTTGACTATGATGCCTAATTTACTTCTCAGTTCTGGAATAGAATGCAATATCATTTTGGAACCAAGTTAAGGTTGAGCACTTTGTATCAATCATAGACATATAGCCAGTCTAAGCAGACTATACAGAGTCTAAAGGATATTCTCTAAGCATGTGTTCTTAACTTTAAGGGTTTGTGGGAAAGTACCCTATCATTGGATGAGTTTTCTTATAATAACAATTATCATGCCTTGATCAGGATGGCCCTGTTTGAGGTGTTATATGGGCATCCATGCCAATCCTCATTGTGTTGGGGATGAGGTGGGTGAGCATTCCTTATTGGGGTTGAGTCTTATCCAGGAGATGATAGAGATAGTGTAGCTGATTCAAAAGAGGATAGTGATAGATCATAATCACCAGATTCCATACACTGATTGACATTATTGCCTTATAAAGTTTGAGGTTGGTGATCAGGTGTTTATTTGGGCATCTATCTACCTGGGAAACTGGTCTTTACCAAATTTAGCCAAGTTTTTAGGGTTAAGCGGTCACTTGTAGTGTAGCTTGGGTTGTCGAATCCTTAGAGACCTAAGAAGAAACCTAAAAACACGTACATTCTATGGATTATTTTTTGCTATGAAGTTTTAAACTTTGGTTTGATTTTATATGGGTTTAAAATAGAACTAATATTTCTATGTGACTTCAATTTATGAGAACTGGTTGATCCTAGATTATTACCAGAGATGAATTGGATGAAATTCCTTTTTAATGATTTCAATTTCTTATATTTGAGATGGGTTCATTTAAGAAGATCAAAAAACTTCACCACTTACTAGTTTAATACCAACACACAATAATACTAATCACCTATACACTTGGAGGATCATATTTATGAGAACTCCAAGGTAAAGGTTCATATTAGCACTTAAAGCGTGTGGCCTTAAAATTCAACAAGGATGAAGAAGTTTTAAAGTCATAAAATAAAAAACTCAATTAAAAGAAGTGATTAAAAATTAATTAAGTGATAAATAACATTCGATAAATCTCCTTTATACTCTCTTGGATAAACCCATAAAAGGGTTATCTCTACATTGATTCTATTCTATCAATGGAAGAAGAAAGTAGACTCATGATGGAGGAATTGAAGAAGAGAAAAACAATAAAACAAAACAATCACTCCACCGTTTTGTGAATAATTTCACAAGGTTTGGTGTGAATAAATTAACATATTGATGAAAAGGTATCAATGTGATATGAATAAGAATATAATAAGAGGAGAATAAAAACTTTTATTAATAAACTAAGGTGAATTGAATAACTTACATGAGGAATAAATGCAATTACAAACACAAAGCGATAGCATAACAATACAATTAAACCAAGCAACAAAGATGATAAACTCCTCAAACACCACTACCTTAAATAGGTATTTTTTAAGCCTTGGGTATATCCACCAATAGTGGAAGTCACCTCAATTAATGGTGGTGGGCCTATTTGGGTGTAAAGTTAAGGGAGAGTGGACTTTTCCACCCGTGACAAACAATCTGATCCAACTTGCATCCACAAAAAAGATGTGCCGAAATGAGCTTATAGATGGAATAATTTTGGTATGTCATAGAAGAGAAAAATGAAGATACAGATGTTTCATAATATTATGTAAAATTTCATCCCAAATTTATATATTTTTTGAAATATATGTGTAAAATGGTGAGATGTTTTTCTGGGCTGTAAAATATGGATCAGAATTTTATCTCTAACTTGGGTCACATAGAACTCCCTTTAACACTCTTAATTATCTCTTGTAACTATGGGATGAAATTTTCCCCATGATTTATTATATCTTTAGTTAAAATTTAAGATTCATTTGGCTTGGATATTGTCTTATATAGTAATTTGAATGGGCTTCTGTCCAATTCACTTCACCTAGAATGTTGTTGGTTCAAGGCCCACTTTGGTGGTCTTCCAATGTGAATATTCAATTACTCCAAAAGTATGAATTGTTACAAATTGAATTAGAAAGATAAAAATTAAATATTAAAGTAAAATAATGACCATTTTTTATTTTGGGAGGTTTTCAAATATGTACCACGTAATAGTTCACTTTAACAAAGAATTACAATCATAATGTGAAATAGTGTTCAAATTGTAAAATACACTAAAATGGTGTTTATGAATAATGAATCAAATGAATATTATAATATAAACAATGAATATTGTCCTCTTTTATTGGATAATAACACCCCCCAATTTGAGTTTTTCTATCCCTGAGAAAAATATATCTCAAAAATATGAAATTTGAATTCCCTTTTCCAAAAACATTTTAATACACAATGCTCACCAAAAGACCTCATACCAAACAATTATGAAACCCATAAAAATCATTTAAACACAAGATAGGTTAATAAGAATATCTCAAGACCAAGCCCATTAATTGTTTCAAATTCATCGCAATATTTCATCCAATTTTAATTAATCATGATGATGTGTTGTGTATTACAATAGACATGGGGGTTCATCATTATTCAAGGGAGAAAAGATGGAAGTTCTAGGTTGAATAACATTTTAATATTAATATGAGTATTAATTTTTTTTATTTTTTTTTTGAAATTTTTCCTTGGTAATTGATATTTAAGTCAATCAAGTCAACCCATGTAGTGAGACTTTTCCAATGACTCCCAGGTTCAAAGACCTTAGGGCACCAAGTGATGCTCACATACTCAGGCATCATCTTGAGTTAACACAATAAACAAAATTAAAATTACAAAAAATAGAGATAAAATTCCCAACTCTGGGTCATAAAACTATGGAGTCATGTCCCCAAGTGCCTAAATCCACACATTAGGTTAATCCATTGCTCTATATGCAATTGATTTTTTTGTTTGATTTTTTGTCTTGATTTTTTTTGAATACTCATGTTAAAATTAAAATGATCAATAAACCTATGCCATTTATTATGGGACCCCAAGAACTAAAACTAATAACCCACAATCTAGAGGACTTGGATTGTGTTTTTTTGTTATTAAATGGATGAAAATATAAACAGTGAAAAATCACATCATAAAATCGCACTTTACAAAATATATGAACATGAACTTAAAATTACATTAAAATCAGAATAAATGCATGGAAAATTATTTGATATTCAATTTCAAAGTGTTAAATGTGTATTATCATGTTCAAGGTTAAAGAAAATTTTACTTCTATTAAGGTACACTTTTTTCAAATCATTTTTTTTGCACACAAATTAAATTTTTTATTTCATCTCCCCCAACTTAAAATAACACTGTCCCCAGTTTTTAATGAAAATAAAATTTAGAAGTTGGGTAGAGGCAGAGAAGAAGAGTTCAAAAAATAAATTGAAAATGTGAATCATGGAATGAAGTCACCCGGTGGCTGAAGTTGAAGTTCACATTTTTCCCATTTAATCCCTTAATCTCCATGTCATTCAGAGAATCCTCATCAATGATATTATTTTTTGTTTTTACACCTGTTATTTTCCTAAAAATTCATGAATCTAAGTAGCCCCTAAATCTTACACCCTAATACAATTAGAAACCATGGAAACCCCTTGAGGTTCCCTTAACTAAAAATAAACAAAAACAAAAGGAAAGGAAAAAAATGTACCTGTTTATTTTGAAAATCCAAACCTTAAGTTAGTGTACAGGTAAAGGCTAGGTTTCCTCCCATAAAGTTATTTTTTTAATGTCGTTATCCTGACATGGACCCTAAATCTATCACCTTTTTTCTAGTTCATAGGTTGTCTCAGTTAACTCCTCCTTTGTTTATTGTTTATTAAATGATTAAATGAATAGTTTTAACATATGACCATTGAATTTGAAGGCATGACCACTAGTGGAATTCTTAATCTCTATTGCCCCATGAGGTTACACATGATGTACTATGTATGGACCTGACCATCTTAAACTTAACTTTCCTGGGTGTGAATGAAGTTTGAACTATACAAGAGCACAAATTTTCCCAGTTCAAAGTGTTTGAATTTGACATTCCTAGATTGGTAGGCTTTAACTCTAGCTTTATTTACCCTTTAATTTTTATAAACCTCCATCCTAAGTTCCTAAAGTTCATTAAGATCTAATTTACTCTTTGTTTCGGCCAAAGAAATGTCAAAGTTCATTTGTTTGATTGCCTAAAAGACCTTATTCTCAATTTCAACAAGTAAATGGAATTATTTTCCATAAACCAAAATATATGGTTACATTCCTAGGATTGTTTTGAATACTGTATGATATTACCAAAGGGAATCCAAGAGCTTCTTGGACTAATCTTTCCTAGAGGGATTGACAGTTTTTTCAAGAATTTTCTTAATCTCCCTATTCATTAACTCAACTTGACCATTGGTTTGAGGATGGTAAAAAGTGGAAACTTTATGAGAAATATAATACTTAGACATGAGTGAAGAGAATGGGTGGTTATAGAAATGGGTTCTTCGATCACTAATTATAGCTCTAGGAATTCCAAATTAAGAAAATATGTGCGCTTTCAGAAATTGGATCACAACATGATGGTTGTTAGACTTGGTGGGAATGGAATAAACCCATTTTTAGAAATAATAAATAGATAATAGGATGTATAGGTATCCCCTATATTTTGAGAAGGTTTCCATGAAATCAATTCCCCAACAATCAAAGATTTCAATGACTAGAATGGGAGTGAGGGGAATTTGATTCCTTTTGGTAATGGATCCTAATTGTCGACATTGAAGACAACTTTGGTAGAATTTTCAGAAATACTTAGTGAGGTTAAGATAGTATAAATAAATTTGTAATACATTTAAAGTGGTTTTATTTGCAGAAAAGTGGTCTCCACATGCCTCTCCATGAAATAATCATAGAATAGACTCTTTCTCAGACTTAGGAACACATCTCCTAATGATTTGATCATGATAGAAATTTAAGAGGTAAGGATCATAAAATACATAGTGTTTGACATTAGAAAGTAATTTCCTATTAGATTGGGTCCTAATGAATTTTGGAATATCACCTATAACCAAGTGGTTTTCTTTGTTAGCATACTATGTGTAATCACTCACAAAATAGAGGTGCTCATCGGGAAATGAATTAGACACAAAAAGTTGATGTGAGTTGTCTTTGAATTCCATCCTAGAGAGGTGATAATCTATAATATTTTCAACACCCTTTTTATCCTTAATGGTTAAATCAAACCCTTGAATAATTACCCACCTAATCAATCTAGCCTTGGCATCTTGTTTTTGGAAAAGGTATTTTAGGGATGAATGATCGATGAAGACAAGGATGGGTGATCCTAAGAGATAGGACCTGAATTTCTATAAGGAAAATACAACATAAAGTAATTATTTATCAGTGATGGTGTAGTTTATTTTTGCATCATTTAAAGATTTTCTTGCATAAGAAATGACACATGGAGTTTTCTCACACCGTTTTCCTAAGACTGCTCCTACAAAAAAGTCATTCACATCACACATGAGATCGAATGGAAGTTTCAAATTGGGAGATTTCATGATAGATGGAGAGATAAGATATGAATTGAGTGTAGATAATGATTCCTTATATCTTTCTATCCATAAAAATAGATCATATTTCACTAGAAAAGAACAAAGTGATTGAGAAATGGAGCTAAATTTCCTAATGAACCTTTTATAGAAACCAACATGTCTTAAGAAGGACCTCACTTCCTTGACAGTTTTAGGAGAGGGAGGGTGATGAATGATATCAACCTTATATTTATCAACTTCAATCCCTCTACCAGAGACTATATGTCCCAAAAAAAATCATTACTTTACCATGAAATGACATTTTTTCCAATTTAGGATGAGATTCTTATCCTCACATCTTGAAAAAACCCTTTCAACATTTAGAATGAATCCCTCAAAAGTATCCCCAATATTGAGAATTCATCCCTAAAGACCTCTAAAAAACCCCCACAATGTCTGAGAAGATTCCCATCATGCACCTTTGGAAGGTACCAGGGTCGTTACATAACCCAAAGGGCATGTGATAGAAGTAAAAAGTGCCAAATAGACTAGTGAAGGTTTTTTTCCTTGGTCCTCTAAGGAGACATCAATTTGATTATACCTTGATAATCCATCTAAGAAGTAGTAAAATTGATGACCCACCACTTGCTCAAGGACTTGATCAATAAAGGGAAATGGGAAATAATCTTTCTTAGTACATGAGTTGAGCTTCCTATAGTCAATCCGGACTCTCCATACATTACTAACCCTTGTGGGGGAGAAGGTCACCATCCTCATTGGTGATCACAATGATTCCAATTTTTTTGGAATGAATTTAATTGGGCTTACCCACTCACTTTCAACAATGGGTTATATGATACCTGCTTTTAACAATTTAAGAAGTTCTTTCCTTACCACATCCATAAGATTGGTATTGATTCTCCATTGAGGTTGACAACATGGTTTAGAGTTAGATTCAAGAACAATTCTATGAGTTACAATGAGTGGGATAATCCTAAGAATATCAGAAAGGGTCCATCTAATGGATTTCTTATTCTTTTCTAGGATATCTTGAAGCATACTCCCTTGATTGGCTTCAAGATATGAAGAAATGACAACAGGAAACGTTCAATTTTACCCTAAGAAATCATACTTGAGTGATGAAGGTAGGAACTTAAATTCAAGATCATATTAACTAACACTTTCAAAATAAAGATGAGGCCTTGTATCAATTTCAGTCTCTTTTTCCATTTTTTGACAAAATTGGTTTCTTTTGAACATAAGTTTCAGCCACCAAATTGACCAAATTAGTGTCATGAATGGGTATGGAGTCGATGTTTTTGATTTAAAAAATGGTATCATTAATCGGTGATTTGAGAAAATCATCAAAAGAGATTTCTGAAATAGATTCAAGACAAGAAGACAAATTTCCCTCATGTGAACAAAGGAAATAAATATCTTATTGAATTAAACATTCTTTAATAATTACTTGATGTTCCTCTAGTTCACTATCAAAACTACCAATCCAATTAACCTCATGGATCTCTTCATCATCCCTAATTTGAGAGTTTCCATTGTAAATGTTCAAATCGAGGCTCATATTTCCGAAGGTTATTGTCATGTTCTCATTCCTAACTTAGATGACTGAGTTGATTTTTTCTAAGAAGGGATGAACAAGGATGATGGGGGTTTGATCCCTAGTACCTAATCTTGGGTTATTATCAAGGACAATGAAGTAAGCCGGGTGAATGAAATTTTTAACTTTCACTAAATCATCCTTTAATACCCCCTTAGGAACTCGAACACTACAATCAGCAATTTGAAGAGTGACATATGTGGGTTGGAGTTCTTCAAGCCCTAACTAACAATAAATGACATAAGTAATGAGGTTCACACTATCTCCTATATCATAAAGGTCTTTGAAAACTTTGTTCTCTATTAACTCGACATTTATGTATAGACATCTTGGATCTTTCAACTTTGGGGGAATGTTCCCTTGAATGGTGGTACTCACATTAGCAGCCAAAAGGACTTGGTTTTTATGTGAAAATTTCATTTTAAAACTGAACAAGTCCTTAAGGTACTTTGAGTAGGAAATAATGGTTTGGATTTCATCAAGAAGAAGAATGTTCAACTTAACCTGAGAGAATATTTCACTCAAAGTCTCATTCAGTTCTAGTTTAGATTTTCCTCTCATGCATTGAGGGAAGGGAGCAGGTTGTTTGAGTGTTTGGTTTGGTTGTGGTTACTTCAAATTATCATTGGGTATTTCAGAATTCGTGGGTTTTTCTTCATAATTTTCATGTATTGTTAAAGATTTAATGGTTCTGTAATGGTTTTTTCAGGTTTCTCAATAGATTTACCACTTCTTAAAACAGTCACTACTTTTAGTTGTTCATGAGAGGTTTGAGTGTAATTAGATTCTCCTCTTAAGGTTGAGTATGGTATCGCCTGATTAGGCATGGGTACTTTCCCAATTTTAATTATTTTCAATTAATGTTTAATTTATGAGACTTATAAGTTAATTTTATCCATTTTTTTACACAATTATTCAAGGATTGGTAGAGGGAAAGATTGGGAATGGGTTTGTGTTTGTTGGCTTATCCCCGGAGGATACTTTGGTTGTTGGATTAGATGTTGAATGGGTCACTGGATGGGTTGTTGGCATTGGATATGAGGATGTTGGTATTGTATTGGTTTTGGTTTAAACTAATTATGGTTTTGAAAATTTTGTGGAGGGTAGGGGTTTGGTCCTTGTGGCTGACTCAGTTGTTGGTTGGGTTACTGGTTATCTTTCCAATAGAATCTTGGATGGTCATTGTACCTGAGATTGAAAGTGTTTTGGTACTATGGATTCTGAAAGTTTAGAGCATTGACCTCTGCTAGTGGTACTCCTAAAAAAAATCTTTTATAGAAGGGATGGTTGGGCATTTTTTGGTCTTGTGGTCATGTTTGTCACAAATTGTGAAAACATGATCAATATTTTGAATTTCACGGACCTTCCTATAATTGATCTCCTCAACCTTCCTAGTGAGTGCAATAAGTTTTTCCCTAAGAATTTCTTCATCCCTAAGTGTGTTAATTCCACCATATTTGGATGGATTCTCATAGTAAGGTGATGTTCCCCATATTTGGTTTTGTTCGGCCAGTCCCTATAGATACTCTTAAGCATCATTTTGGGATTTGTTTTTGAAGGTTCCATTACACATCATGTCAATGAATTGTTTGTTTCCCAGACCCAACCCTTTATATAGGATTCAAACTTATTCTAGGATTGAAAATACATGGTGATGTACCATGTTGAGTGTATATTTGAACCTTTCCCATGTTTCATATAACAACTCCCCTTCTTTTTTTAAAAATTTTTGGATGCTCTTTTAAAGTGAAATTGTTTTGTGATGGGGGAAGTATTTTTTGTAGAATTATATTTGTAATTGGTCCCAAGAGTGGATTGATACAGGTCTCAGATTTTTTAACCAATTACCTTCTCAATCCTTTAGTGAGAAATGAAAGAACCTCATCTTAGATGACTCAAGTTGATGTGGTGGGCACATGGTTTCAACAATGTCATTGAACTCTTTGACATGAAGGTATGAAATTTCTGACTCCATCCCGTGGAAGGTTGAAAGGTGGTTTATGACATGAGGTTTGAAGAAATAATGGGCTTCTCCTAGGGTATCATGAATAATTCAATAATTTTCATTGGTCTAGGAAGGTGTGAGATAGTCATTCATGGTTTGATCGACTGCATTCCCCAAGTTTGGGGCTGCCTCATTTGGATTTCCATTTTGGTTCCCACCCGGGTTTATGAGTTGGTTTCTTTGAAGAACCTCCATTGAAATGGAACCAATTTTTTAATTTTGAGTATTAGAAATATTAGGATCTAATGGAAAAAGTTCCCTTGGTGTACTTGAATCCCCAACCCCAAGACTATCCACCACAACTAGATGGTTTGATTGGTCACGGGTATAGGCAGACATGCACCAAGAAAAGTTAAAAAAAAGAAAGGGGAAAGATAAGAGAATTTTAGGTGATAAAAGAGAAATGAGGGAGAATATAATGGGTGTTGAGATGAATTACTTGGGTTCCTAGCAATAGCACCAAAATTTGGCATCACCCAAATTTACCCAAGTTTTTAGGGTTAAGCGATCGCTTGTAGTGTAGCTTGGGTTGATGAATCCTTAAAGACCTAAGAAGAAACCTACATACACGTTTTAACGTCCCAATTCCGGAAGCCACCCAAAGGTGCCCTGAACCTAGTTGGTCACATGGCCTCAAGAACATTTCCCCGAATTCCAGAGGCTGCTGACTAGCAGCGAGGGTCTTGGGTGTGATAGTGGGGAAACTATGGCCTCATTGGCAGAGTAACACAGCAGAAGAGAAACAAATATACAATAACAAAAGCAGTAAATATCCAACAACAATAAACAATAGAAGACTGATAAAGAAACAACTGGAGAATAATATATATAAATTATGCATGATACATATATGTCTAGGAAAGCATCCAAACAAGTCACAATGCTGAATACAATACTAAAACAAAGTACAAAAGAAAAAAAGATGAGCAACTCCTTAGCATCGCAAGCCTCAGCTTGGTCTCATGCTCTCCAGCTCCACATTAATCAAGTACCTGAAGTCGAAGGGCGCTTTCCCTTGTCTATAGCTACAGTAATATAATCTATTTGGGCCCAAAAGCATGGTCCAAACAGGATGTGAGACTAAATCCCAGTAGGCAACCACCCGAAGATCTGTGCCGAATAGTCAGTGAGTATATAGCAGGTAAAAGTACATAAAGCAGTAAATAAGGAAGCACTAAGCAGTAAAAAATCCATAGTTTAAGCATTCAAAACACCACACGGAATGCAAAAACAAAACAGATAACACAACAAGTAACCCTATAAGAAGTACCCACAACCTATCCCCTCTAGTTCTACCTATCAAGAACAAGAAACCCTCTGGGCAGCACACACAGTCTCACCCCTATGGTTCATATAAAGTATAGAATCTTTGGGGAATCACTCATCATTAATTCCCCCTATAGTCTCGTATCGTACTAAAGGTGCTCTAGGGAAGCACTCAACGTCAATTCCCCCTATGGCCCGTGTCGAGGAACTAAAAACACTCTCGAGAAGCACTCAACGTCAATTCCCCCTGTGGTCTCGCATCGTAATTATAAAGACACTCTAGAGAAGCCCTCAATGTCAATTCTCCCTATGGTCTATACACTAGGTTCTCATGGCCCTGTGTAATTCAATAAGCATAACATCGTGTAACGGCCAAAGTAAACCTCAAGAACTACTTGGCTAGCAGTCTACAGTATAACAACATGTCAGAGCATAAGTCACTCCATCCTACAATACTAGGCATGGAAAAGGAAAAAACAGACAAATAGGCAAAACATGCATGGGAAATACATCCAAAGCACAAAAAATTACCCTATTCACAAACAATAACCTCTACTCAGGCATACAAGCAAAGCAGGCAAACAACAGGGGCAAAACAGTAAACACGCAATACCTCGTTCAAGGGTATTGGTGTAATTTGCATATAATACTCAAGGTCTTACTATAGAAAGGAACAAACCACCTACCTTGGGGTTAGGAGATCAATTTACTTGATCCTCAAAGCTTGAATCTCCTTAGAACATCATAGATCTATGAAAATGCATAAAACGTTCAACCCACGATAACTTGGAAAAGAGGAGGAATTGGAAAACGATTCTCTAGAAGAAGAGAGAACTCAACGATGTGATTCCAACTCAACTGACAGAGTTCGATTCAGAGGACGAACGGAGGCTCGGGGGCTCGTCAATGGTCTGCGACTGCTCGGAACTCTCGGACGAACAGAAACTAAAAGAAGTTCGTTCTGGTGATTAGACGCAACCCCAGTGCGTTTAATGAAAAAAAAATACACGACGTGTATTTTTTGGAGTACATGACGTGTACTCACCTTTTTCGTACTCTGCTTTAGGCAGCCTCCACATCACCCCACACGACCGTGTGTATGGCCATGACATGGCCAGCACATGACCTTCCGTGGCAACAAAGTACATGGCGTGTACTCATAAAGTACATGACGTGTACTTCAAAAATTTCCAAAAACTCCTCGTTTCTCAAAAACTCCAGAAAAAAGGAAAAACATACCTGAAAAGAAGGTCTGGGTTCTTAAAAACTTCCCCCCTTAAATAAATTCATCCTCAAATTTCCCTAAAATGGCATAGAAGAAGAAACCCCGAATAGTTCCGGCCACTATGTTCGTACATCGATCTCCCTATCCCAAGTCTAATCCTACACCCACCCGTGCTGCCACAACACTCATACCAAGGGGACAGACTGGCCATGAAGAACCTTTGTACTACAGTCCACAATCCGTATAGGATGCTCCTCAAATGACGCATCCACTTCGAGCTCAACCACCTTGGGTTGAAAGACATGAGACGAGTTTGAAAAGTAACGTTGGAGCTGAGATATGTGAAAAACATCGTGCATGGTTCGGTACCTCTGAGGTAACTGCTACCGATAGGCAACTAGACCAACCCTCTCCAACACCTCAAACGGCCCAACGTACCTCAGTGAAATCTTACCCTGTCTCCTAATCCTCTTGTGTCCCAACCTCGGTGTGACACGTAAAAAAACCTGATCCCCGATCTCGAACTCCAGAGGTCATCTCCGCTAATCAGCATAAGAATTATGATGGGACTGTGCAGTAGTCATCCTCTTCTGAATCAACTCTATCTACTCCAAGGTCTTCTGAACAAGACGAGGTCCCAGTAAAGCTGTTTCTCCTACCTCCATCCAACATAAGGGTGATCGGCATGACCTACCGTACAAAGCCTCATAAGGTGTCATCTGAATAGTTTCTTGAAAACTATTGTTGTAGGAAAACTCCACAAGAGGTATATGTTTTTCCCAAGAACCTCCAAAATACAGAATGCATGCTCGGAGCATATCCTTAAGCACCTGAATCATACACTCAGACTGGCCATCTGTCTAGGGATGGTAAGCTGTACTCAAAAGTACCTGTGTTCCCAAAGCCTTCTGAATCCCCTGCCAGACCCGAGAAGTAAAACGGGCATCCTTGTCCAAAACAATGGAGTGTGGAACTCCATGCAGACGTACAATATCTCATATGTACAACCACCATAGCTCATAAACACTGAAGGTCTCCTTGATTGGAAAGAAGTGAGAAAACTTCATGAGTCTGTCAATGACAACCCAAATTGCGTCATTCCCTCAAGGCGACCTCGGAAATCCGGTGACAAAGTACATCGCGACGTCATTCCACTTCCACTTAGGAATGGGTAACTGATGAAAAAGCCCAGATGGTCACTGATGCTCTGCCTTCACCTGCTGAAAAGTGGAACACCTCATGACGAAACCAGCAATGTCCCTCTTCACACCTGGCCACCAATACTGACGGTGTAGATCACGATGCATCTTGGTGATGCCAGGATGAACTTACCAAACTGGTGAATGAAAGTCCCGCATCAACTCCTCACGTATATATGCTAGAACCCATACGCGTACTTGGAAACGTAAGATCTCATCCTCGTCTATGGTCCATCTAGGAATAGAGTCCTCTCCTGACACACTCTCCCTTAGGACTAGGCCTTCAGAATCTGATAGCTGCCTCATTCGTACCCGATCAAGAAGTGTAGAGGTAACAACTACAGAAGATAGAAAATTCTTCCCCTGTCTATCGTGCACCTCCAAATGCATCTTATAGGACATAGAAATAATAATCCACTCATTGCTGGCCTCCTGAACTTCCGGTATCTGATTCCTCCTGCTCAACGCATCAGCCATGGCGTTGCCTTTCCTCGACGTGTAGGCAAGCTCAAAGTCAAAATATTGAAGGTACTCAACCCACCTTCGCTATCTCAAATTCAGATCACGCTGAGTGAAGATGTACTTGAGACTCTTGTGGTTAGTGAACACCACAAAGTGATCTCCCAAAAGATAATGTCTCCAACAACATAGGTCATGAACAACAACTACCAACTCCAGATCATGCGTCAGGTAATTCTTCTCATGTGGCCTCAATTGCCGAGACCCGTACGCAACGACTTCATATCCCTGCATAAGCACAGCTCCCAGCCCAATACCTGATGCATCGCAGTAAACAGTATAACTCTTGCCCAGCTCTGGAAAGACTAGTATCAGTGCTGAAGTCAACCTCCCTTTCAACTCCTAAAAGGCTGACTCACAAGAATTTGACCATAAGAACTTCGCCCCCTTCTTAGTCAGACCTATCAGCGATGCTTCTAGGCATGAAAAGTCCTGTATGAAATGTTTCTAGTATCCAACCAGCCCTAGAAAACTCCTCACCTCAAATATGTTCTTTGGATTCTCCCATGAAACTACTGCTCTCACTTTCTGTGGGTCTACTAACACTCCTGTCTCTAAGATAACATGACCCAAGAAGTGAATCTGGTCCATCAAAAATTGGAATTTTGATAGCTTAGAATATAAATGATGCTCCCTCAGGGATCTCAAAATGATCTCAAGATGGGTAGCATGGTCATGTAGAGTGTGAGAGTACACCAAGATATCATCCACGAAAACAACCACGAAGGAATCCAAGTATGGATGGAACACTTGGTTCATCAGTGCCATGAAAACTGCAGGCACGTTCGTGAGACCGAATGACATAACCATATACTCGTATAGAACATACCTATTCTGGAAGACCGTGAGAGGTATATCATATGGTCTAACGTGAAACTGATGATAACCGGACCTCAAGTCAATCTTCGAGAACACCCGGGCTCCTCGAAGCCGATCAAAGAGATCATCAATACTAGGAAAGGGATATTGGTTCTTGACCATCAACTGGTTCAGCAACTGATAATACACACAAAGCCTAAGGGTACCGTCTTCCTTCTTCACAAACATGATAGGTGAACCCCAAGGAGAAGTACTGGATCAGATGAAACCCTTGGACTGCAACTCCTCTAACTGTTTCTTGAGCTCCTGAAACTATCGTGTATCCATCCTATAAGGAGGAATAGACACCGGTGCCTCCCCTATCATAAGATCAATAGAAAATTATACCTCACTCTCTGGAGGCAAACCTAGAAAGTTATCTGGAAAGACATCTCTGAAATGATCCACCACTGGAGGAAATTCTAACTGTGAAGTCCCTTGGTCATCCAGATAAAGAATAGAAATCTGGGCTGTAACTGCTCCCAACCCATGATGCTATGGACCCTCTTTGCTCGCCTGTACATCCCACTCGCCCTTATGAAGAAAAGATCCACCCTCTGGTGATATGAAACTCACCCCGTGGTGATAACAGTCGATGACTACCTAGAAGGGAACTAGCCAGTCCATTATGAGAATGACATCATAGCCTGTTATCTCCAGAACATAAAGATCCCAAAGGAAGTGACACCCACTAACCTCAAGAGGTCACTCCTTGCACTGATGTACACAAGATGTTTTTATCCCCAATGGAGTGTCTAGTGTCAAAACATCAACAAAAGAAAAGATACAAAGCCCAAGGCTCTCCATAATAGTGACAGATATAAATCTATGTGTATCACCAGTATTGAAAAGAGATGAAGATAAAACCGAGACAACTAGGATCGTAACTCAAATGGTAGATGGGTTGGGATCCTGCTCCTGATGGTTCTACTCCACTGCAAAAGTCTAGCCAGCTCCATGGCCTTGTGACCCTACCTGACTACTCTGAGCTGATCCACCCTGCTATCGCTAGTGCCCTGGTGACTGACCATCGCGTCCACAACCTCCACCTCGACCTGAACGGTCGGAAGAACTCCAGTTCCCAGACTGGTGAGAAACTGGTGGAGCTTCTTCTGTATGAGGAGTTATAGATGAACCCCTATCACCAGCTGCTGGTGAAAAGATCTGACAGAAATGCTGAAGGTGCCCCAACTTGCCGCAATATTGGCACTCCACTGGGTCTCTCTGGAACTGCAGCCTCATATGCCTGTTTCTCCTGTACTGGTAGTACACCACCTGACTACCAGAAGATGCATCCCGCCTACTCAGATCTCCCCTTGTAGTCTCCCTACGATACTTCCGACTATCAGCTGGCAGAGCACTAACTCTGGATGTTGAGACTCCCTGGCTCACAACTCCGGATTCCCTCAGATTCTGCTCCGTGATCAGTGTCGGGTTGACGATAGAAGCGATGGAAGTCAACCTGAAGATATTCTCCTGAGAGCGGATGTCCTGTCTAAGGCCATCCTTGAACTTCATTTCCATAAATAACCCATATCCTCCTAGGAAGGGTATGAAATGATGAAGCTCGGTGAAACAAGAGGAGTACTCCATAACCAATAGGGTACCCTGCTCAAGGCTCATAAACTCCCGGGCTCAGTCGACCCTCAGGGTTTCCGGATAGAAGTAGTCAAAGAAGATTCACTGGAACTCCTCCCAAGCCATAAATTGCTGATGAACTGCCTGTTAGATCACATCCCACCATCTATTGGTGGAATCCTATAGCATATAGGTAGCAAGATTGAATCTCCTCTCTGGAGGCATCTCTAGATGCTCAAATATTGTCAGCATGGCTTCGAGCCATGAATCTGTAGCCTGCGGTCCTCCTTCCCCTGAGAAGGTGGGAGGATTCTGCTGCTAAAAGACCCGTGTAAAATTAGCCATCGATGGGGTAGGAGGCAGCGTTACTTGAAATTTCTGCATCATCCTCATGAATCCTTCCCTGAACTGTGAATTAGTTCCGGTAATAGGGATGACTACTGGTGCCAAGACTGGCACAACAGGAGGATCTGCAAGAAGTCCCTGATCAACCATGTCCGGTGTCTGATCACCGCCTGACAACTGGCATAAAACTGGAGGACGTCTCGGTGGCATGACTCTGCAAGGTCAAGTGCACACCTTAGATCAGAAATATCAAGGACCGAAAACAAGGAGTGTAAGAAGAGAACAAGAGGATAAAATCATTCAAGTTTTACAAAACATGACTACACGGTGTGTATACTACCTACACGGTGTGTTCCATGAAGCCATTCACATGGGCGTGTAATTTTCCCAAAATGGTCGTGTAATAACCCAAACACACGACGTTTTCTCAAAACACACGGTGTATACTTGAATCCTCTTCCCCTGCCCGGGTCCTTCTACACAGTTAAGCCACATGGATCTCCTAAGACAAGACTAAATGGTGTGTTCAAGGTAGACACAACGTGTACTAGACAAGATTCACCTTTCCCGTGTTGTTAGTGACACAGTCAGACACATGACTCAACTACACAGTGTGTTCCTGACAGACACGACATGTACGTGAAAGGATAACACTGAACTGTGTTGTTTGTGACACGGTTGAGTACCTGGGTCAGACTGCATGGCATGTTCAAGGTGGAAACAACGTGTATAAGAAGAGACTCCACCGAACCATGTTGTTAGCTACACGGCCGGGTTCCTAGGATTATACTACACGGCGTGTTCAACGTGGACACGATGTGTTTCCACCAGACATTTTCCATCCCGTGTCTCTGCCCACATGGCCTATGATACGGTCAGAGACTACACGGCGTGTACATAAAGTACACGACATGTACTTAAGAAAAACTATTTCTTCCTGAACAAAAGAACACATGGCATGTACTTAACATTACACGGCATGTATTCTGGGGTTTTCCAGATAGTAAGCCTCAGAAACTACTCCGAAACACAGAAAACACTGAAACAAGCATTGAAAGTGCCAAATTATGATCTGTGAGGGCCCATACTCCCCGCGAATCAAAGTTTTTGGCATCTTATACATGTTATAAACAAGAAGACAGTGCAATGATCCACCAAATTCTGGTCCATGAGGGCCCATAACACCTCAAGAACCAAAGTTTGGAATTCATTCAAACAAAAACTTACAAACAATTCCCTATCAAATAGCAGGTATCTCTATCAAGGCATCTATTACAACAGCAGGCACATTCTACATAACATCTATCACAATAACATGCAATCATTAATGCATCCTAGATGTCATGGAAAGAATGCATGGCATGTGATTTCTAACAAGTGCCTATATGATGCATGAGATGGCATACCCTCATCTCATCAGGTTGCGACAGAAATAGAACCTCAATAACATCAACGGTAACTCCACAAAACATGTGAATCACCCAACGGTGAAATCAAATCAACTGAAAAATTGCAAACCATAAAAATTGCAATAATGAGGTAGATTGGATTTTCCTCGTACACGAGTTAGCTACTCCTGGGCACAACTTATTACCAATTACCTATTCCATCCTATCCCTTGCTATAGGCTCCAAAAAATAAGTCAAGAGAAAATAATTCCTCTGATACCATTTTGTAATGTCCTGGTTCCGAAAGCCACCCAAAGGTTCCCCGTATACCCGGCTGGTCACATGGCCTCAAGCACATTTCCCCGAACGCCAGAGGCTACCGACTAGAAGTGAGGGCCTTGGGTGTGATAGTGGGGAAACTATGCCCTCATTGGCAGAGTAACACAGTTGAAGAGAAACAAATATACAATAGCAAAAGCAGTAAATATCCAACAACAGTAAACAGCGGAAGACTGATAAAGAAACAACTGGAGTATAATATATATTAATGATACATAATACATATATTTCTAGGAAATTAGCCAAAAAATTCACAATTTTGAATATAGTACTAAACCAAAGTAAAAAAGAAAAACAGATGAGCAACTCCTCAGCATCGCAAGCCTCGGCTTGGTCCCATGCTCTCCAGCTCCACATCAATCAAGTACCTTAAGTCAAAGGGTGCTTTCCCTTGTCTATAACTTCATCAATATAATCTATTTAGGCCCAAAAGAATGGCTCAAACAAGGTGTGAGACTAAATCCCAGTAGGAAACCACTCGAAGATCTGTGCCTAATAGTCAGTGAGTATATGGTAGGTAAAAGTACAGAAAGAAATAAACAAGGAAACACTAAGTAGTAAAAAATCGACAATTTAAGAATTCAAAGCACCCCACAGAATGCAACAGAAAAATAGATAACATAATAGGTAACCCTCTAGGAAGTACCCATAGCCTATCCCCTCTAGTTCTACCTATCAAGAATAAGAAACCCTCTGGGTATCACACACAGTCTTACCCCTCTAGTTCAGCTAAAGTATAGACTCTCTGGGGAAGCACTCACCGTCAACTCCCTCTATAGTCTCGTATCGTACTAAAGGCGCTCTGGGGAAGCACTAAACATCAATTCCACCCGTGGCCCGCGTCAAGGAACTACAGACACTCTTGGGAAGCACTCAATGTCAATTCCCCCTATGGTCTCACATCGTAATTATAAAGACACTCTGGAGAAGCCCTCAACGTCAATTCTCTCTATGGTATATACACCAGGTTCTCATGGCCCTGTGTAAGTAAAAAAGTATAGAATCGCATAATAGCCAAAGTAAACCTCAAGAACTACCTGGCTATCAGCCTATAACATAACAACATGTCAGAACATAAGTCACTCCATCCTACAATACTAGGTATGGAAAAGGAAACAACAACCAAACAGGAAAAACATGCATGGGTAATACATCCAAAGAACATAAAATTACCCTATTCATACACAATAACCTCTACTCAGGCATACAAGCAAATCAGAAAAACAACAGGGGAAAAACAGTAAACATGCAATACCCCATTCAAGGGTATTGGTGGAATTTTCACATAATACTCAAGGGCTTACTATAGAAAGGCACAAACCACCTACCTTAAGGTTAGGAGATCAATATACTTGAACCTCGAAGATTGAATCTCTTTAGAATGTCATAGATCTGTGAAAAAGCATAAAACATTCAACCCACGATAACTTGGAAAATAGGAGGAATTGGAAAATGATGCTCTAGAAGAAGAGAGAACTCACCGATGCAATTCCAATGCAACCGGAGGAGTTCGATTTGGAGGATAGATGAAGGCTTAGGGGCTCGTCGAAGATCCAAAACTGCTCGGCGCTCTCAGAAGAACATAACCTAAAAGAAGTTTGTTATGGAAATTAGACGCGACTCTGGTGCGTTTAATGAAAAAAAACAAAATACATGGTGTGTACTTTTTGGAGTACACGACGTGTACTCGCCTTTTCCATACTCCGCTTTAGGCGGCCTCCACATCACCCCACATGACCGTGTGTGTGGCAATGACACGGCCAACACCTAGACTTCCGTGGCAATGAAGTACACGTCGTGTACTCATAAAGTACATGGCGTGTACTTTAAAAATTTCCAGAAACTCTTCTTTTCTCAAAAACTCTATAAAAAGGAAAAACATACCTGAAAAGAAGGGCCGGGTTCTTATACACATACATTATATGGATTTTTTGGTTATGAAGTTTCCAACATTGGTTTGATTTTAGATGGGTTTAAAAGAGCACTAATAGTTCTATGTGAATTTAATTTATGATAAAGGGTTGATCCTAGGTTATTACAAGGGATGGATTGGATGAAATTCCTTTTTAATGATTTCAATTTCTTATATTTGAGATGGGTTTATTCAAGAAGATCAAAAAAATTCATCACCTACCAGTTTAATACCAACACAACATAATATTAATCACCTATACACTTAGAGGATCATATTTATAAGCACTCTATGTAAAATGTTCGTATTAGCACTTGAAGTGTGTGGCCTTAAAATTCAACAAGGATGAAGAAGTTTTAAAATCATCAAATAAAAATCTTAATTGAAAGAAGTGATTAAACATTAATTGAGTGATAAATAATATCCAATACAACACCTTTATACTCCCTTGGATCAACCCATAAAATGTTTATCCCTCTTTTGATGATATTCTATGAATGAAAGTGGGAAGTAGACTCATGATAGAGGAATTGAAGAAGAGAAAAACAATAAAACAAAACAATCACTACACTTTTGTGTGAATAATTTCACAAGGTTTGGTGTGAATAAATTTTCACCTTAAGGCAAAGATATCAACATGATATTAATAAGAATAGAATAAAAGGATAAGAATAATTTTTTTTAAGAAACTAAGGTTAATTGAACAACTTACACGTGGAAGAAATGCATTACAAACATAAAGTGGAAGCATAACAATAAAATTAAAACAAGAACCAAATATGATCAACTCCTTCACCACCACTACATTAAATAGGAATTTTTAAAGCCTTGGGTCGATACTCCAATAGTGGAAGTCACCTCAATTAATGGTGGTGGGCCTAGCTGGGTGGAAAGTTAAGGGATAGTAGACTTTTCCACCATTGACAAACAATCCGAGCCAACTTGCATCCACTAAACAGAGGCACCAAAATGAGCTTCTATATGGCCAAATTTAGGTGTTTAATAGAATAAAAAAATTAATATACGTATTTCCTTTGGTATTATGTAAAATTTCAGCCCAAATGGATATTTGGTTTGTGATATATGTGTAAAATGGTGGGCTGTTTTTATGGGTTGTAGAATTTGGTCCAAAATTTTATCTCCAACTTGGGCTACATGTAACTCCCTTTAACACTCATAATTAGCTCTTGTCACTATTTTATGAAATGTTTCCCATGATGTCTTATATCTTCAGTTAAAATTTAAGAGTCATTGGGATTGTATCTCGTCTTCAACAATAATTTGAACGGGATGCTTTTCAATTCACTTCACCCAGAATGTTGTTGGTTCGAGACCCACTTTGGTGGTCTTCCAATGTGAATCTTCACACTATAAGAGAACCGCCACTTAACAACAGTTTTTTTTTGCGTTTGGCGGTGGTTCAAATCGCCGCTAAAGGGTTTGGAAGCGGTTTAAACCGCTGCTAAAGGGTTTGGTGGCGGTTTACATAAACCACCACCTAATACAGCGTCGACAATCTATTCGCTGCGGTTATTTCTGGTTCGCGGCAGTTTCTGGAAAGCATCGTAGCTGCCTCATTTTGCGGCGGTTTTCCTCAGTTCAGCGGCCCTTTTTGCGAGCCCTCGATTTCAGTTTATTCGCGGCGGTTATAACCGCCGTGAATAAACCCAAATCCAGGGCTCGGAAAACCGCCGCTAAACTTAGGAAAACCACCGCGAAATGAGAACCTCCGGTGCAACCATGTAGAGGCGGTTAAACCCGCCGCTAAACGTATTTTTTTTACGTTTGGTGGTGGTTTTCACTGCTTAGCGGAGGTTTAAACTGCCGCTAAATGTAGCCCAGATTTTTTTTTCTTCCGCTGCACCACTGCCCTGAAAGAGAAATCAAAACAGAAATACCATATATTTTTATATCTAAACAGATAATACCATTAACATATCAAAATCATCAAGTGGAATATATCTAACCCCATAATATAAGTCATATATCCTAACCAGGGGTAATAGATCCCACTCTATAAAACCAAATAATTACTTACCACTGATCCCCCAAAACAAAAATTCTAGAGAAAAGTGGTGCACAAAAGCTTTAATATGCATCCAAATATCTAGTATACAAATAAAAAATTTCTTACTCTGTCATACCCATAAATTTCACCCACATCATTAAAGAATAACAAATAACTCAAGAAGTTTCATAGATCTATAAACCCCACATATCATTTTGAAATTTTCCTCTTTGAATCTTCTTTAAACAAGTAAAACAAAACACCCATTACATCGACTCAATTCCTTCATGCTTTAGTGGAATTTATATCATACCCTTATTTACTGATATTACAGTCAATGGAATATGAAATAAAAGAAGTACCATGGAATTAGAAAATAATTGTAACATAAATGATGAAACAAACCATAATTAATCACAAAAAATCAAAGTGGTTTAAGGAGGAAAGTGGATGAGAAGAGTATTTAAGACTCTACTTGATCGTATATCTCGACGTTGAATAATATAGAAGAAAATTTCTAATTTAAAACACCCAAAATGACTATCTTGGCATTATTTTATAAATTTTTGAAAAACCATGTGGTATAATTTTTTTGAAATACTCTTAACATATACATATCCTCAAAGATGAATCTTGAATATCATCTATCTTTTTCACAATGTTTGTATCCCTTATTCATTATCATTATGTATCTGCATGAACTTTGAATATTACCTATTTTTACCATTATGAATTCCCATGTTGATTTCTATATATCATACGGTAGATCAAGACATAATAAATTTTTTAGAATAAGTGGATGACTATTATGTACCAAATTCTTAATCTTATGCACAAATATTTGACAATGTTAGTGACGTTTATATAACATTGGGTAACCAAGAGTAACTTTTACATGTCCCTACACTTTACCATTTTCTGAATATTAAGTTTTTAAATGATCCTTACATATATTAAGTGACCTAGGGAAAACCTTATGTATTCCAAAACATATCCATATTATTAGTCTCACATAAGAGAGTGAACATTACATTTATAGGGTGAATTTTATACATTGAGGACATTACAATTTTTCTAGAATAGATTGACCACTATATATAAACTATGGTGAACCAGATGACCCTTACATATCACCCTTTGTTAAAGATGTTCCCTTTATATATTATGTTGTTACCATTATGTATTAATTGTGACTTCAACAATTATATTATTATTGTTAATGTAAGGGACATTAAATACTAGAGTACATTTATATATCATATAGGACCACCCCAATATATATAGGGTAACCACAACATATCAGACATGGAAAAAATTTCAAAAAATATGAACCTTACTTATTTACTTAGGTATGTGTATGCATGATTGTTTTCTATTTTACACCAACCCTTTAAATGGTTACTTTTACATTTTAAGACCAATATAAGAGTTTTCAATTATGGTTCTTCCTCCACTTTTCTAAATAATTAAACACCCACCATCCTATCATAAAAAATCCTAAGTTCACACCCACCTCCATGAAGGGCCTCCTAAGCCCTACCTACTCCAATACCCACCATGGATTCAAGATTCCATTTAGGAATCAGATAATTTCCAAAAAACATATCCTAGTGATTTTATAACATTTGAAATCATATTTCATGACAAAATTCTCCAAGAATACATGATTTTAGAACTAAAAAAAATCAAATTTCACATATGCTGACAAAACCTTAGAATACAAGTCATTACAAAAATCCCACCACAACTATTATAATCCCTAATAAGTCTCCTCGTGATTCTTCAATAAAAAATTTATCCCCTAATCCTTAATTTATGGGACAAATTATCTGAATCATACTAGTTATATTCATGCTTAAATTGCACCCTAACTATTAAAATATTCAAAACAACTCCATTTCATGCATTTAAATGGTATTTTTTTCTTCAAACTCAATGATCATTCAAAAACTAAAACAGAATTAATTAATATATATTACCAAAAACACACCCCAGCAGTTGATATTGATGGTCTACACCAGTCCGTCACTCACTCAGTGTCACACTTGAGAATCATCAAACCATTGTCATAAAAAAACAACATCTCACACTAGAGAATACATATATAAAATAAAGAAACATATAATTATGTATGGAAAGGTGTATTCTATAAAACCAACAGATGTGGATGAATCCACTACCCCATAACCACTAAAAAATAGTAAAACCATCTCAACATAAGAGAATATTACTTAGTTCAAATTCAAAATAGTATAACATGTGAAATGACCAAATTTGTTCAACACATAAACAATGGGTTTAACTCCTAGTCATCCAAAATCTCAACTACGAATTCAAACACAGGCCTAAATGGAATGATGTATACCACACTCGAGAAATCAAGACATAAAAAGAAACATCAGAAATCAGTAAAACGCATAAAAGGAAACATGAGAAATCAAGGAAATTTTAGGACATGAAAATGTTTGGTGGAAACTATGTGCCAAAAATGTTACATATACAAACCGATTGTTCCCATATTTGTTCAACACATGAAAAATACAACTACTCGTGGTCCGATGATGCATCATCACCCCCGCCACCTTCATCACCACTTTCTGATGCCACCTGTAAGAACATTATATTGAAAATTAAACACGGTTGCATATTTATATTAAAACTTAAAACCAATGAAAGTTAGAAAACTAAATATTTTTGATTTTTTGTGATTTACCTGCATACCACCAATCGATGCACTACCACCGGGGCATATCTGCTCATATGCTGACGTATTTCAATTAACTCTCTCTGCAAAGAAGATATCTGATCCCCCTACTGGTGAACTGTATTTCATAGAGAAATAATCTCTTTATGAGCATATCCGGGTATGGGATGACTAAAGCCAGGATTAGATGCAGTTGCCATCCCCGGTGGCCTGATAAAAACCTCAAATGGTACGGGTCCCAAACCCATCCCGCACACTCTTCCGGGATGCTCCTTCCCAAGGATTTTAGCAACCAGGTCATCCTGGGAGACTGAGTAGGACTGTGCAGGATTGGCATACCATAGTTCTTTAATTTTTACCTATAAATAAAATATCAATATATATTAACACAGTAAAAACTGATAATAAGTTATTATAATAAAAAATTGACTTCATACCCCAACTTCTTTAGCAGGCTCATTAACAAAACTTCCATCTGATTTCTTGTGAACATCCAACCACAGTTCAGTTCGAGATGCTTCGTGCCCTAAACTCTGTGACTGCATTAAGTAAAGATAAATAAAAAATTCAATATATTAAATAGATAATACTGTCTTATAAATATTTAAACTAATTAAAAGATTACCAATGTCATTTGACTTCTAGAAAAGCTTTTTGAGCCCGTAGTGTGAGGGATGACTTACTTAGCCCGGTTTGAAGCATTCTTTTTTGAGAGATCCTGAAATAAATAAAATTAAATTTAATAGTAATGTATTCAATGTCATTTCCTCTTTCATATACATGTATAAATGTAAAATAAGGATAATATAATAATATATATTTCAATACCATCCGCTTCTCATCACGATGTCTATCAAAAAAAACTTTCCACTGTTCTTTCGGTACCCCACTGGGTAGCTTCTCATACATTTGTTTCATAGTAAACGAGGAATTGTTGAAATCACACCACAATCTCTATTTGAAATCTTTCCATTTCTTACCTAGATTTTTCAACTTCCACTTCCGTGCTATCACATCAGCAACTGTAAAGTGGAAGAACATTTGTATACAAAAATTCATTTTGAACATATTAGTAACATGACATTCAATTAAACCATAATGTAATAAATTTACCTTTATTTGAGAATCAAAAACTTCATTTTTCCAGCTTGGAGGCATATGTATCCAATCATCATATGAAATAGGAAGGGAAATGGGCTCCGCTGCCAGCTGGCCTAGAATCTGGCCAAGTAACCCCGCGACGTCATCCGTCGGGACCCCATAAGAATCAAACAACATGACTATCTTTTCACCAGTCATATTCCAAACATCTTCACTTTTTATGTTTTTCTCCATGGTTGTATTTTTGTCATCTTCAATGAGCAAACAATCAGTATAAACAAAATGCAATAAATTTATTTAATTAAAATTTGTACCTATGACAGTGACGGTCTAGTACGCCCGTGATGAACTAGAATGGGCGTGTCGCTGCCCCACTACTGAGGCTCCTGAAGGGGGAGTTGACGACTCACCCTCAAATGGGACATCCAAAGATGGTGTGAGAGATGGTGCAGGAGTGTAGGCAGCTGGTGCCTCAAATGTCGTGGGGAGGGAGCCAGATGGATCGTCATCTGCCTCAGAACTAGATGGAATAGAATACCGCTTCTTCATTGGCATTCCTGTCATTTAATCAAATAAAATTAAGTTCAGAATATATATTTCAAAAAAATTATGCAGAAAAAATAAATAAAAATGATAATAGATGTGCAATACTAACAAACAAAATATATATAACAATGATAATGAATGACTGCAGAAATGAAACAAGTGGTTGCTGAATAAATAAATAATTGTACATACAATCATTTTCCCCTTCAATCATGTCGGTTTCCTAATCCATTGCTTCATCCACTTCATTCATCCTTGCTAGAATAATATTTTTAATATCATGATGGACAAATAATCCTGCTTCCTGTTGCTGATTAACTTCAATTTCAGAGGTCAAATTTTCCACTTCATCACCCATATCATACAAATCTCTTTGTATTACGTGAGAAACTACACTCCACCCTTCATTGGCAACATCATTCACATAATATACCATTTTTTCTTGCGATGCTAAGATATATGGATCATGCAGTTCACGATCACCAACATCCATCAAGCGAGAGAAGTTCACAGAAGTAAATTGAAAGGAATCTCTTTTAACACCTCTGATAAAATCGACCCATTTGCATTTGAATAAAACAACTGAAAAATGTCCATGGTAGTTTAATTCAATAATATCATGCAACATTCCACAGTATTACACTTAAAAAAATGTAAATATACCACTATTCTGTGTTTTCAAACCCACTTCTCGATCGACTGTACGAAATCTAAATCCATTCACATTATAAGCGTCGAAATTTCTAACGTGTTTTAGAGGACCTCTAGAAAGAAACTTCAAATCTTCTGACACCTCTGCTCGAGTATCAGTATTCATGATCTGAAAAAATAAATATACTTTATTATATTTACAAAATGTATGTGTCAAACTAATATTCGTATTTATTGAAATATTTATGAACTTACACGTTGTGCAAACCATTCTACAAGCTATTTATTAACAGCTTTCATTATATCTTTCTCCTTTCGTGTTCAGACTCTCATTCGTCTCTTTGTTTGTATCCTAAATGCTTCAATAAATAGATCTGCAATTTCACTATTCAGCAGCACATATCTATGTGCCTGTAATAATTCTAATTCAATCAATGTCACATTTGAGGTCCTCCCAACTGATCGGCCAATAGTAGGAAATATTTTGGATTTCTGATGTATTTGAGATTGATTCTATGTGTCGTCAACACGTCCAACTCGATTAAATCTTGTCTCAATATCATCCAAGTATCAAGAACAAAAGGCCAGACACTCCTCAGCCAAATAGCCTTCAGCAATAGAGCCTTCTGGTTGAGCTTTATTTCTCACGTATGATTTCAAATTCCCAAGATATCTATGAAATAAAATAAACATAATTATGCATTTAATTAAGTACCAAAAACTGTTTACTTAACTGGAAAAAATATAAATAAAGTACCTCTCAACTGGATACATCCATCGATAATGAACGGGGCATCCTAATTTAGCTTCTTCAACCAAATACACAGTTAAATACATCATTACATTAAAAAACGACGCAGAAAATATCATCTCCATTGCAAAAAGGGTCAATACAAACCTCTCCTAGAGCTTGTCAAGCTAAAATGGATGTAGAGATTTCTCACATAATTGTCTGAAAAATGTGCAGAACTGGAGTACAACAGTAGTAATTTTTCAGGTAATAATGTACGCAATGCCAATGGTAGTAACTACTGTAACAAAATATGTGAATCATGACTTTTCAATCCATGTAACTTACGATTCTTCAAGTAAACACACCTCGAGATGTTACTTGAATACCCATCATATACCTTAACATTATTTAACATTCGAAGGAATGTATCTATATACCTATTTTTCATTGTAAAAATTTCCGGAGGATACTTTTCATTCTCATCTGGCTAGAGATCGTGTTTTATGTTCATTGCTTGTAAGTCTTTGCGAGAATTGAGATGATACTTTGACTTTCCATGCTCATTAAGCAATGTGAATATCAAATTTTCATAGACATTCTTCTCAATATGCATCACATCAAGATTATATCGCAACAAATTAAATTCCCAATACAGAAGTTTGAAGAATATACTTTTTTTCTTCCATTGTTGCGTTCCGGTTTCACTTGACGATGCACTTCGGACCCATTTTCTGCTCTCATTCAAATGATAAACCTTCTCAAATTCTGTTTCAACATTTTCAAGCTGTGTCAATATTTCAGAACCAGTTAACAACTCTGGAGGTGGTCTACGATCAATGGAACCATTAAATTTTGATCTGTTCAGCCGAAATCTATGAGATGCATTGAGAAATCTTCGATGACACAAGAAGCACCATTTTCTACTGTGAGGTAGCCGTTTGGGCTCAAAATAAAAGTTACAAACAAGACAAGACAAACCCGTGTGAGTGTTCCAAACAGATAAATTTCCAAGCCCAGGGAAGTCACTAATGGTCCACATTAAAGCAACATGCATTTTGAACATTGTTTTAGAAGAAGCATCAAATGTATCAACACCGTTGCTCCATAACTCCTGCAATTCATCAATCAAAGGCTGCAAGTATACATCAATATCATTTCCAGGAATTTGTTTTCTAGGAATAATCATCGAAAGGATAAAAGATGTTTGTTGCATACACATCTAAGGAGGCAGATTATAAGGGATCAAAACAACTGGCTAAATGCTATAACTGGTACTCAAAGTCCCAAATGGGTTGAATCCATCGACAGCCAATCCCAATCGAACATTCCTAGGATCAGCTGAGAAATCAAGATTTAATGAATCAAATGTCTTCCACGATTGAGAATCTCGTGGATGTCTCATTGACCCATCATTGTTATTATCTACAGAATGCCACTTCATGTATTCAGCGGTTTTCGATGACATGAATAATCTTTGCAATCGAGGCTTCAAAAGAAAGTAACACAAAACCTTTGCAGGTGTGTTCCTTTTATTATTCTCTATGAAATTATGTTTATTCATACTTCCAACATCACCCTTTTCCTGGCATCTAGAAGAAGAAAATTTCTTTCAATTCTGTCTACTTGAATCCTCTCCCCAATAAAGCATACAATCATTGGGACACACATGTATTTTTGTATAATTCAGACAAAGCTTGTTAACAACTTTTTTCATATCATAAAAAGATTCTGGGATTTTTGCTTTAGGAAATGAATCACGAATCAATTCCAATATCATAGACATTGCCTTATTTGTAATTCCACATAGACATTTGATATGGTACAACTTCAACAAAAATGAGAGATTTGAATATTTTAAACACCCACTATGCAACTCTTGATTTCCATCGTCAACTAAATCATGAAACGCATTTTCCTCAGTGAAGTTTTCTCTTACATTTGGCTCCACAGAATCAAGAGGAGGTTCCAATGATATGTTACAATCTTGATCTGCCTGTGTTACAGTCTCAAAAAAATCACTTGTCACGTTGCAATTTTTATCACCCTCTTCTGGTTGTTCTGATATGTTTTGATGCTGATAGTGGTGTCTTGTAGTGCCGAATGCATCATTTATGAGGTTTTTCATTTCATTTTCCATTGTCGACGAACTTGGGACCTCATTCTGTGGATTAACATTAGTGCTCAATATTTCTGTAACGTTCGATTCTCCATGCCAAATCCAACACAAATATTGACCAGGGAATTGATTCAGTATTAAATGTTAATAAACCTCATCTCTCTTCAACCATGTTCTAAATTTACATTTAGGACATGGACATTTTATTCTCCCTTCAACGGATCAATCAGAAATTGAAAAATCTAAAAACTCATTCAAACCCTTAACATACTAAGGTGTGTTCCTCGGTAAAGTGATCCAGCTTTTATCCATGTATATCACAATGTGCCTACACAATAATAAAAATAATTAAAACACATAGTTACTACTAAATAGAGAAAGAGATTCATATATACAATAATGTAACATTACAGAAACATAATATAATAAAGATGAGCCCCTGATGGAAACTCTAGAACCAACCAATTAGAAAATATGGATGAAAATATTTTTCCTCCAAACAATTTTTAGATGTGAACCGAAAACAACAGAGGCCACCATTACAACAAGTATTCCAACATGCTTATCAACAGTCCTTCAAAACCCCTCCATTCCAAAGATAAAATTTAAAACCTTATAAAAGATACCATTATGGAAAATTAAAAGAGCCTTCCATGAAAGACATGCTGAGACAAGTAATTAAATCTCAAAATAGTCAATATACCACTCTCACCACTCATAGATCATAATTGAAGGAATTGAACAAAAAATCCATCCAACTCATGAAAACTCTCAATAATATGCTAAATCAAGGATCATGTAAGATTATTGATCAAAAAATTCCTAAAAATAAATAATATTTCAGCACTCCTTTTCCAAATGTTTCGGTTTTCCCTAAAGCACCAGAACTCCTCGATGGTTACCCTAACCTTCAAATCTCAAACTCAGAGTTCTTGGAGTCTTCGGCGCTTCTGAAACTCATGATGGTTGCTCGATTCAATCTTAGGCGACCTTCCGTTGATGATTTTGAAAGGTTCACATTTGGTTCTTGGGATCTACAGGAATGGGTGGTGGTTGGTTTGCTTGACAGCCGCCAGATTATGATCCACTTTGAATCGGAGGTGGACCTCATTCAGGCATGGTCTAGGGCACCGCAAAGCTTTAACGGGATGAGTTTCATTCTCCTTCGCTGGACTTTCGATCTTCATATGAAGTGCGATTCTTCGTCAATGGTAGTTTGGGTCAGTTTACCTAAACTTCCGCTTCATTTTCAGTGACTTTACTAGGTCTATTAGGTTTCCTTCACTAGTCGAAATGAATCAAGATAAAGTGAATTTTTGTAAGAAAAACTCACACTACATGAATTTACAAAAAAAGTGATTTTTCTTTAGAGTTTTTAATATCAACCTTAGTTTATCTTCTTTACCTTTATTAAATTCATAATATATCGGAATATAATCAATAAAGACTACTTAAAAATTTATCAATATACTCCATAAAGTCTCTATTTATCAAATATATATTTATGGATGGAGAATTTTTCAATCCAAAATATATAGAAAATAATCATAAGGTCCATATCATATTAAATGGGATCTTTTTGAGATGTAGATTTTCAATAACCTCATCAAATGATACCCTTATCATAGGTCAATCTTAGTGACGAATTGATCCCCATTTAGCTAATAAAAAAAATTATCAATACTTGGATTAGGTTACTTTTTCTTCACTATGATCCCATCATATTCTATAAAATCAATGAATAACTGTAATGATACATCCAAATTTTTCACAAAGAGAATAGGACTCCCAAAGATGATTTGATTGGTTGAATAAAATCCTTCTCTAAAAGATCTTTCTTTTTGTTCTTTAATTCCTCTAACTCTGCATATGATATTTTATATTGGGTATTTATTATTGTGTTGGATCTTTGTATGATATTATGTAAAATTAAACCACTAGAATTACCGCCATGTTTTTGGAGAGATTATATTCACCAATGATAATAAGGGAATCATTATATATCTTTGATGCTTGGATAGTTACTCTATGAGTTTTAACTGATAAATCCACAACTAGAAGACTTGGGGTTTAATTATTTTTCATTGTAAGATTTAAGGAAATTAATTAATACATATAACTAGAATAAAATAATATACATTCTATATGTGAGTGTATAGTGATTGTGACTACCACAATATCATTTAGATCCTTATCATTAATCTATTAAAATTTCCATACCATAAAATTGTTCTATTAGCCTATACTTTGGTTGATGGTTGTTTACCTCCATTGCCTTCTTATATAAACATTAATAATAAAAATTTACATGCACTCTACACTTGCATCATTATAAATGCACTGTCATCCCTATGTCAATGTCATTCAAATTTTAATTATTTAAAACTCTTTAAAATTTTCATGATATATGTCTATCTCTTCTAAAATTGTATCACTTTACACATTCAAGAACACAATTACCCATGTGAATTTTTCTATATTAGATTCACATGGAATATTTTACTTTATTCCTGCCCATTCAATGTCTAAATTCCTTTAAATAATTATTTATCTATTTATTCTTATCATTCTATCCATAAGTCCACTGGGAATCACTGAAATCCATTTCAACATTGACAAAACATTATATTATCCCTTTATAACTTTTTAAAACTATGATTTAATTCCATACATGGGGTACCCATAAACTAAAAAATTTATCAATAATTCTATTAGATAGGATGAAAAAGCATGTTGTGTACTGTTAAATATTTGTAAAGTACATCTCTAAATTCCACACTTATTAATTTTACTTTTTCATCCATGAAAATAATTCCATATGTATCCTAGTTATGAAATTTCATAACATAATTAAAACAAATCATGCTTTAAATTTAATGGAAGGAAATATTTAAAACAAATTGATTCATTACAATTTATTATAAGAAACAATAATAATAAATAAATAACTAATATCAAAATAATAAAAAACTTAGAAATCAAACCCTAGGGTTCGTATAGGTCGTCGGGGAAGCAGGGTCTCCGGGGTCGCGGGGTCGCCGGGGTCGCAGGGGGCCGGGGTCGCCGAGGTCGCGGGGTGGCCGGGGTCATGGGGTCGCTGGGGTCATGGGGAAGCTGGGGTCGCGGGGGGCCGGGGTCGCGGGAGGCCGGGGTAGGGGGTGGGGGAAGCGAGGGACGGAGCGGTCGAGAAAGAGGAGGGGGAAGGTTCGGGACTGGAAAAAAAATTGTTTCAAGGTGGTTCCTAGAACCACTGCTACAAAACCGCCGCTAAACGGCGGTTTTGTTGTAGTTTCAAGTACTCTAAAAGTATGAATTGTTCCCAATGGAATGAGAAACATGAAAATTAAATATTAAAGTAAAATCATGACCATATTTTGTTTTAAGATGTGTTCAAATATGTACCTTGTAATAGTGTACTTTAACAAATAATTACAATCATAATGTGGAATAGAATTCAAATTTTAAAATGAACTAAAAATGGTGTTTATGAATAATTAATCACATGAATATTATAATATAAAAAATGAATATTATCCTATTTAAGTGGATAATCATACACTCATTTGATAAAACAAGGAAAAATGTGGTTATACTATATTAGGGTATTTAGAGTTGCAGAAAATCTTAGGAATATAGACTATAAGTTGAAGTTTCCACCATAATTGACCTCAATTCATGACATATTTAATTTTTTTCAGTTGATGAGGCACCATCCATATCCATATCATTTGATAAAGTGTGAATATTTATAGGTTGAGCCTAATGAATCCATAATGGAGTATCCTATTCTTATCATGGATTATTAAAACAAAATGATCTATAGTAAATCGATCCCATTGGTCTGTGTGCTTTGGCATCGTGGTGATGATACCCATGAAACATGAGAGTGGGAAACATTATTGAGGAAATAGTGGCCTCACTTATTTCCTTATAAGGATGTCTGAGGACTTTCTGGGGAAATAAAGTGGCATGGTGGGGAGATTTGTGACACCAACTAGGTCGTTAGTACATCTATTTATTGAGATTTTATTTGTATTTTATTTTTTCTTGGTTTTCCTAGGTTTCAGTGGTTGTAATTTTAGTTTTTGGAGAAAGAAAATCCTGGATCATGGTTAGCACATGGTTTGTCTAACCATGTAATTAATCGTGTCGGGGTGTTTGTTTTGGGGATAATGTACCTTTTATGGTTTTTCAAACCATGAGAAACCCAACAATAATCATACAACTCTCTTTTTTGGGAGACAGGAGAACCCACATGGTCAATGCCTGGTTTGTCTAACCATGTGGACAAATCATGAGAGTTGTCCAGGTAATTAACTTTTTTGGATTTTTATCAAAATTTTGTTACAAGATTTTAAGTCTCACCCTCCCTTTTCTCTCCCATTTCATTCCCAACCCCTCCCCTAGGCATTGAAGCTTCTCCCCTCTCATTAGTGGTGGATTCTTCTTAATTCTTGGGTGTTTTGGATTTATGTAAGCTTAATTCTTCAAGATTTCTATATATTTCTCCCTTATATTCATTTTTTCTTCTACTTTCATGGAAGTGTGAAACCCTATATGGATGGTTGACTGGACCTAGGGTGTTTAATGGGGTTTTGGTTTGATTTCTTGTGGTTTAGGTGTGTGGGGTTCTCTTATTTATGCATCATGTGGTTTTCATCAATGGAGATGAGTTTGGAACTATTTCTAAGGTAGGGTTATCTATTTTAGGGATTTTTACATGGCATACCTTTGAATTCTTAATAGCCTTTGATTTATGTTTATTAAGTTTTCATTGTATTTATTTATGATTACTACTTATTCCATGTTTGTTTTGTTGCATGGTTTTATTTTGGAAATTTAAGGTTTAAAGTGGGTTTTCCAAAGGGAGGTGTCTTAAGTTCACTTAAAGTGTTTGGTAAAATGGATAAAAGTAGTTTTATGGTTTTAAATGGATTTATAAATAGGTTTTATAAATTATTTTACCATGATAAAGGTATTTTTATCAAAATGGGTATGCTTGTTTATTAAAATGACTTGTGGAATAACTTTTGGTGTACTACAATTGCGATGTGGATATTCTTGACATTGAGTAGCACATGGGATACCTGGGGTATGAGGGTATGTTGTCCAAGGTTTCATGATATCCTTTGGGAGGAAGTCCAAAATATTTTCTTCTTTTTATCTATAGTAACATGACCTTTTATTCCATAAACCTTTAATTACATGGTGCAACATTTAATAATACACAATATATTTTAAGGTTTAGTGTATTGGAAATTAGGAACATAATAAATGAAAAAAAACATAAAAATTGTTCTAATCCACTTGAAAATATTGTTAATTAGTTTGTCCTAATTTACTTTCACTGCATCTCATGTCCTGGGGACATACCTCAAAGAAAGGGGTGACCATAAATTCCAATAGAGGATAAAAAAAGAAGATAATTATCATGTGAACATGAGGTATATCAATAAGGCATAATCATATAAACACAAGGCATGTCATAATATAAATAACATGATTCATAACATGTAAATGTGGATATAATATAAAAATGATACATTCATGAGAATATCCCCAAGGTTTATCACCAGGGTGTCATAAATCATAATTACCAAGGTTATTCACCAAGGTATTATAAAACATGTCATATATAGAGATTAATTCTTTACCCAATGAATTGGATTGATATCAGGGTGAACCCTTAATATTTATTAATTAATTCGAGCCACATCGATCATAATAAATCATTTAGACAATAACTCGAGGAGAATAAGAGTGAGTTTCATATAAAATCATTGAGTGCATAAGTGCTAAAAACATGAAAATTACTTAACTTTTAACCCAAGAGAAGGGAATGTGGGTTTAATACAAGTAAACCCCTAATAAATATGTTATGTTTAAATCTAGGTAAATTAAAATAGAAAATAAAGTGGTTTGGGTATTCATAATATTATAATTTCTCATATAAAAGAGAGAAATTCAAGAAATGAATTTGGCAGCATGACAATAAACAACATGGATTTTAGGGAGGGAATAATGAGATGAAAAAAAGTTATCTGATTGGTAAAAAACAATTTTGTAAGTAAATTAATAATAAAATAGTACTGGGAAAGAATTAAGTTCAACATTTACAAGACATACCACAAACGAGGTTCTTAAATGGAAAAGAAGAAGAGGATAATTCCCTTACCTTGAAGATTTACTTCCTAAAACTTGAGGTCAGAACCTTGAGACCTTGAGGGAAACTTGGAGGGAATATTTGGGAGGTAAAATTACCATAAATTCACGGATTATGAATTTTTAGTAGAGATTAATGGGGAATGGGTGGTATTTATACTTGAGGAGGGGTGGGTTTTAAAGGATTAAATATTGGTTATTTTATTATATAAGCTAACCACTTGTGGGATCAATGAATTACAACCAATTTTATGGAATATTAATGATTTGGATAGTGTGTTTTGATGTTCAAGGCCTTATAAAACTGAAAATTACCTACCATCCAACCCATTTAATGCACATAAATCAAAAATAATTTTTATCTCAAAAATCAATTTTTTGGTTCCAAAATGTAAAGTATAATTTTCTAAATTAATATTAATATTTTTAAATTATTTTTTATAATTATTAAATAATTTTTTTATTTAATAAATTTTTTCATAAATTTTTGAATCATGTTCACATAGTAATGATGTCATAAATTCACAGTGCTCATAAAATGGTATTTTTCACTTTTCACCAAAAAATCAACTTGGTCATAAAATTACCAAAAAATTACCCTAAGATAATTTTGATGTTTTGAGTCCAAAAATGAAAATTATTTCATAAAAATAATTATATAAGTATAATAATTTTAACTTTTAAATAAATATCCTTATTTATTTAAATATAGTAATTTTATAGAAAAAAAACATTCTGACAATTGTAAAAATTACCTAGGACTTCGTTAAAATATATTATCATTTAAAAAGTGTTTTCTAAGATTATTTCATAAAAATAAATTTTATTTAAAACTTATAAATTTATTATAAAACATATTTTTAATGGAATATATCTATTTCCGCTAATAATAAAATTTTTTTTATATTATAAAATAATCTCGACGGTCACTTAAATGTGTCTATATAACCAAAAATAATAACAACCAACTATTTTGTTGACTAATAATAAAAATACTAATCAACCATATTAGCCAACAAACATAAAGGCAGATGATCATATTTTCCTACAAATACACCATCATTCTTACACATAATTATTCACTTCAATTCTATAAAGGTTTAATATCATTTCAAAAATAAATATCATATTACCAACTTTCTATTCCTATATTATAGTGATGTTTGTGGGTGAGATGATTATAGGTGACCCAAATTTTTATATTTCACTTTATTTATCCTTTATTTTTTCCCATTATAATATTAAATATGGTATTAGGTGTTGTTTTATACTAAATTTAATGTTCTTAAATAATGAATAAAGTGTTGTTGGTTTATAGTATTATAATACAACTTAACTACTTAACTTAAAAAGGTTATTACACATATTATGATAATGGATATCATTTTCTTAACAATTATTATGACAAGTAAAAAGTTTTTTATATTCTTCTATTGTAAAACATAATAAAAATTTGTTTAGCGGCAAGAGTTCCTTTATTTAAAGAAGAATATTTTTCAGGTCGTTACATTATTCCCCCTTAAAGAAATTGCATCCTAAAATTTTTCTATTATTGATTGATACCTTAATTCAAAAGATCAGGGTCTTCCTTAACATTACTGATATTTAATTCATCCTTCATTATTAAGTCTAATACTTCAGTATAGAAATGTTTAAGTACTTGATGGTGTTTCGTTTTTAGAAAGAGATGATATAATTGAGATTTTGAAATCATCTTGTAAAGAAACCATGATCCATAGAAATTATGAATAATTTAAAAAGTGTTAGATAGATCAAATAGTTTCTTATATTTGAGTTAAATATTTGAAAAACTTTCAAAATCATTCAAACTATTCTTTGTAATAATATTATGATTAAATCATCTAGAATAGATAAGAATGTTTCATGGTATTTACATCCATTTAATAAATTATATTTAGTGAGATGAAATGAAAAAGATAAAACATGAAATTAATTAATTATAACTAAATTATAACATTCTTAATTACCTCATATTTTCATCCATTGACTAAAAATAAAAACTTAAATAAGAAGTAACTTTTAATAATCATAAAGATAATAAATTAAAAAGGAGATTTTAATCCTAATTATTATCTAACATAAGGCTTTTTGGATCATATAATTTAATCTTATATTTATTTTAAGAGAAAAAGTCACATTTTCTCTACATCGTTTCATATTGGTTTGTTATAAGATCATGATAACCAAAGTATATACCTTGGGAATGTCAAACCAGGAGTATATAAAGGCCTATTTTCATGCATCAGGTGATGACTGAGTCTAAATCAATAAACTCTTTTCGAGGTTATTACCACTAGGTATAACTGTTCTAGAGCCACATCCACTTATAGTATCTAAACTGAGATATATTTACTTGGAAACCACTTAATTTATACTTTAACAAAATTTTAGGGATGTTATCCTATGTTTAGTATTATCCCTAAGGATTTCACTAGAGTTTTATAATACTAATTTCCACAAATAACTAAACCATTATTTGATACAATCTATAGTAACCCACCTTTTTATTTCATAAACCTTTCGTTACATGGTATAACATTTAATAATACAAAGGATCTTTTTATGTTTAGTGTATTGGAAATTAAGAACATAATACATGAAAAAACATAAAAATTATTCTAATACACTCTAAAATATTCTTTATAGATCCATCTTAAGTTACTTTTACTGCATCTCATGCCTTGGGGATATATATCAAATAAAGGGGACAACATAAATCCTAGTATGGGAATAAAAAAAGGAGATAATTAGCATGTGACAATGAGGAATATAAATAAGGCATGCTAATATAAACATTAGTAATATTATAATATAATGAAAACAATCATAATATGGAAATGTGGTTATAACATAAAAATGAGGCATTCATAATCATATCACCATGGTTTATCACTAGAGTGTAATAAATCATAATTACCAAGGTTATTCACCAAGACATCGTAAAAAATATCATCTCTAGAGATTAATTCTTTACCTAATGAATTGGAGCACTATCAGGGTGCACCATTTATATTTATTAATTCATTTTATCCATATAAATCATAATTAATCACTTTGAAAATAATCCGACGACAATAAAGAACGAGTTTAATATAAATTCATTGAGTGAATAAGTGCTAAAAACATGAACAATAATTTATTTTTAACCCATTAAAAGAGAATTTGGGTTTAATACATGTAAATTCCCAATAAATAATTTATGTTTACATTTAGGTGAATAACCATGGAAAATGAAGTTGTTTGGTTATTCAAAATATTAAAATTTCTCATGTAAAAGAGAGAAATTCAAGAAATGAATTCCACAAAATGAAAGTAAAAAACATGGATTTTAGGGAGGTAATAATGAGAGTTAAAGAAGTTATACTATTGTTAAAAAAATATTTTTAATGAAATTAATAATAAAAAATTATTGGTAAATAATGAAATTTAATATTTATAAGACATACCACAAACAATGTTCTTTAATGGAAAAGAAGAAGAGGAGAATCCCCTTACCTTGAATATTTTCTTCCTAAAACATAAGGATAGAACCTTGATACCTTAAGGGAACCTTTTAGGGACTATTTTGGAGGTAAAATGACTATAAATTCATGGATTTTGAATTTTTAGTAGAGAGGAATGGGTAATGGGTAGTATTTATACTTAAATAGGGGTGTTTTTAAAGGATTAAATGTTGGTTATTTTATTATATAATCTAACCACATGTGGTTGAAATGAATTCCAACCAATTTTATGTAATTTTAATGAGTGGGATAGTTTTTTATATGTTTAATGTCTTAAAAAACTAAAACTTTGAGATGTGTTGTGCCTAAGGGGATAGACCATAGGTAGAATAAAGATGGGTTGGGTGAGTGGACCAACCCAAAGTGACCTAGACATATAGATGGTCGTTGATACTTCTCTTAATTTTATCTTTAGTGTGGAATACCCCTGAGGCATGTGAGATTGTGTGATGACTTGGATGATGTTGGGGAACAAGATGTCCTCTAAGAATTGGGAATTAGCCTGAGAGGCCAATTGTTTTTGAGGATCCAGAGTGGGATACCTCTATTATAATGATGAACTAGGGGGATCCATGGGTTCCCCTTCACAATATGACACAGAGCGAGTGTTTTCAACTAATAGTAGAGATGGTAGTGGGTGTCACCTAGAACCTATACTGAATGTGTGGTCCCGAGGGGTTGTGGATTATGTGACAGGTTTGGGAATTCATTCGGCCCTTGATATATATATATATATATATTAATTATTTTGTTATGATATGTGATTTCCTAGGATGCCTGGGAATTGGTCATTGGTCCTAGCATTATTGTGCTTGGCATCCAAGAGACCCAGGTTCAAAACTGGTTGGAGGTGAATTTCCGGGCTACTGTAGCAATGTTGTAGCAGTTACTGTAGTAGTTACTGTAGCAGTTATTGTTCGGTACTGTATCAGCCAGAACTATTCAACCGATTTGGGCATTCGGGCCACCGGTTTGGGCCTACGGGTCTCAAGGGCCTTTGGGTCATCAAAGGCCATCAGGCCATAGAGACTTCGGGTCACAAAGACCATGGAGTATCCTAGTTCACATAGAAAAGGCCCCAGAAGAGGATCCTAGAAACAAGAGTAGCAGCCACCAGATGCAGAGCTAACCGGATTGGAAGAATGAGAGGGTATGACAGCCGCGATTGGGACCAGGCACCGTGCAACTTTGTACAGGGCAATGCTAGCTGATTAGAAATGTAAAGTGGGGAGCTAGGTGATCAAATGATGCAGAATCTGGGGAGGGTCAGTTCAAGTGGGCTGGGCCTACGGGTCATGTATTGGGCACAGTATGCCTCTGGGCCTTCAGGTCATGTAATGCGAGTTAGTCGGGCCTTGTGCCTTGGACCTACGGGTCATGTACGGGTTCCCCTTCAACCCTTAAAAGAGGGATTATCCATAATAAAATAAAAAAGAAGGCCTTTGGGCCCTTCAATCCTGATATTCATGGGAGTCACTTGTTTAGAAAAATGATACCCTGGGATTCCCGACATGATCAGGATCCAATATTACAGTATATTGGGGGTGGGTACCTATCTTAGCTAGAATCAAGTGATTTGGTTGATGTGAGAGTGGATGCCTAGTGGTGGTTCCTAGTATCCAAAATTAGAGTGTGTGTGGCTATGTATGCAGGGATTCCTATGATGGTAGATATTACTCTAATATTATGATATAATTATGAATTCTAATGTTTCAAGATTCAAATGGAGATACTAGTAGACCACTATGAATTCCCACGATGCCTGAGATTCAAATAACAGTATGAGGCATCGAGTGGGAATATATACTCAATCATAGATGTTGGAAATATCAAGGGTGACTCTTAGATACCCTTGATCAATGACTAGGATGCCCCATTAGGATAAGGTGGATGCATTGGTGATGGTTTGGTTAAGGAGATGTGGGATATTGGATGCCTAAGAGATTTATTGTGGGGTCTAAGGAGGGTATTCCATTTTAATTTTTTGGGTCTCCTAATAATTAGTCACACCTAGTTGTATAGGATTTACTAGGGCCTTCCCTTAATAGGAATCATTCATTATCCTGACATCGAGAATGACTAGGTACTATACCATGGGGTTCAACCTATGGGATTGAGGATGAGGGATACCTAGTAATGCTCTAGGGTCCACTACTCATCATAATGGTGGTGTGAACATGGGATCCCCATGGTGTGGACCTAGGTTTCCCTAAGGTAATGATCATGATCAGATACACTCTGACAACATACGATACAGATATGTCCAATAAAAGTATTGAACTCAAGGATCAATGACAGTTATTGAGCGTGGCCTTGATTTTATGTATATTCCTTTAGGGAATTTGAGACACTAGTTGACACAATCATCCTGATGTGATCAAAGACATTCCAGCATTGGGTTGAAGTAGGTATTGTGGATGGTTTCAGTTATTTTATTCAATGAATTATATATTTATTTAGAGAATGTCACATGCACATATCACTACATTGCTGGTATAGTATAAGAAAATAATGGTGGTTCCCTATTAAGTTATGTACTCACAACCTACTCGAGCCACCATTTCATTGGGGGTATTTGATAATAATCTCACTTAGTTACAAGTACAAGTAGACAAGAGGCCCGAGTTTTCATGTTTGATATAGAATAAATCAAGCAGGATAGGTGGCTTGGATATGGTATGGCTTGGTGATGTCATAAAGACTTTCTTTATTTTTAGTTATTTTGCATCTGTATATGGGATTGGACTAGTGGGAGATCAATCTCATATGACCGTATGTCAGAATTTTATTTATTGTGGAATGATCTATTTATTTATTCAGTCTACACACTCTGATGAATGACTTTTATTTATTTTTATTGTTATTGTACACTCTAATATAGGGGGTATAGTCTCCCAACATTATCTTCCTAGACCCCTGCTTCTAGTTGGCATCCTATGGCATACGGTGAGACATGACTGAGGTCACATGGAAGTTTGGTCTGGATACTATTTGAAGAGATCCAAGGTTAGGTGTTACGTCGTGGTGTGTTTTGGTTGAAGTGGATACTCAATAGGGGGGGGTGAATTTAGTTCCAATTAAAAATTTCTGTTTAAAATATTTATATTAAAATCCCCCAATTCATAAAACAAGTTAAACTGTAGTGAATTTATAATGATTGTAAATGTTAAATTAGTTTCTCAAAAATTGATTATTTCTCAGTTAACTTAATCTGAAGATTAAATTAGATTTTGAAACTAACTTACTAGTTCACAATAATTAAAAACACTTTCTAGTTCAACAATCAAAGTTACTTTAAAATAGATTTGAATTTTAAAGTAAATAGTAGTGGAATAATGAAAACAGTTTAAACTAAAATAAGATGCACAACAGTTTTAACCAAGAGGTTCAGTCTCAAGCTGAGAATTATTCCTCTCAAATAGTTTATATAAAACTTTGATCCACACCCTGGATCGGGGTTTACAACAGTACTCAGACTCTCCAGGTCCTCAGACCTCTACCACAGTTCTACGTGGGAAATCAACAACAACAACACACAAGTTGTCCAGGTCCTCAGACCTCTACCATAGTTCTACGTGGGATACACAAAGGTGTAAAAGAGTTTAGTGTGAGGATTTAAATATCCTCTAGTTTAGCTTAGGAGTCAGTGTGTGTCAAAATAGACAGAAGCACACACTGCTCGTAATGTAAAGAAAAGGATGATCACAATAGATCAAGAATATTGAGATGAGTTTAGAATGATCTTATGTGATGTCAATGTAGCTCTGGACTCCTTTGGATTAGAAAAAATGAAGCTTTGAGTCCTTCTTTGGAAGTTGTGTAGAAAACAGAGTGTCGTGGTTTTTGTTTCTTCACTTCCAGTACAGGTGTTCATCTTGAATGCGAGAGTATTCCAAGTGGCACTTGAACCTCCTCTTTGAACTTCTGTTCTTGATGTGTATGAGTGTTCTTCGAGTTCTTTGTGTTCTTATCTAAATGTAAATGTGTATATTTTCTTCTTCCTTACGTATATGTCTCAGTGTATATATATTTTTCAGTAGCTTGATATTTATTTTATTTCTCTTTTTCTCCGACAATGGGAATGATTACCTTTTATAGGCACGAGGTATGGTTCCCTGACATGACAACAACCCACATTAATTAATATCAGTTGCATTAAAAGAACAAAATATGACCGTTGGAAATTAAATTGAAAGGAAACAAAATAGTTTAACAAATAGTGTCACAGTAAGTCATGGAAACCATGTCTGCATCACACGGTGTCTAGGTTGATCACGATGTCTGAGTGTCATGGTGTCTCATGGTCATGGTGTCTTGTTCACGGTGTCTGGTGTTACGGTGTCTGCTTCACGGTGTCTGGATTCACGGTGTCTTGTTCACTGTGTTTTGTTTAAGGTGTCTTGTTTACGGTGTCTGGCTTCATGGTGTTTGACTTTACGGTGTCTGGCTTCACGGTGTCTGGCTTCACGGTGTCTGGTGTTACAGTGTCTGGCTTCACGGTGTCTGGCTTCACGGTGTCTGGTGTTACAGTGTCTGGCTTCACGGTGTCAGAAATACATAGCTAGTGGCCGACTCACTGTGTCTTAGACTTTTCAAAGTAACTATTTGCAAGCTTAAATAAAGATGATAATAGAAAAGATTAGACTTAAGCATTTGTTAAAGAAGGTATTTTGAGAGTAGATAAAAGATATTATAAAGTAGGTAAATTGAAAATAGAGTAATTAAGATCTTTCAAGTCTCTTCTTAAAGCATGAGAAAACTTTAAACATAAATACACATGATTGGATATAATTTATAGAAGTTAACTAGGTTGAATAAGATCTGGAATCATTAACACATGATTAAATAATTTTTTTGATCATTAAAACATGATTAATACATGAGGAGTCCAACAATCTCCCCCTTTTTGATGATCACAAATCATGTATAGTTAAAATGTATATTGGATGCAATTATAGAGATAAAATAAACTATAGAGATAAAGGGATAACATATAGAAACTTCTCCCCCTTTTGGGATTATCAAAAAGATGAAATAAGAGAGGTCAAAAAGTGAACATTCCATTTAGAGTAAACAAGGTTCAGTACAAAACAAAAGAGTAATACAAAAGCAATAGAATCCCTATCAAAAAAGAGTAACCACTATTCTTCTTCATGGGCTGGCCTTCTCTTTGCCTTTAGCAGTAGTGGCAGAAGAGGAAGCCATAGAAGCAGAGGCCGAGGTAGAAGAAGGTAGAGAGGTGGTTGATAAAGAGGGAAAAGGGAGACCTTCAAAGACTGAGGGAGCCAAGGTAGGAGCAATAGAATATCTAGGCAGTTGTTGATCAAGAATCACATGCCTGATCTGAATGAGTGCTTGTCCGACAGACATGGTGGTTGAGGCTAGAGCAGAGGAGAAGGTAGGAATCCCAGGTCTGAGAGGTGCAACCACTAGAGCAACAATGGTTGTACTCTATACATGAAGATAGGGACTCAAAAGTTTGATGAAATCTGAAATGATCTCTCCACCATATTACATGGATTTCTCAAAATCTTCCTTGTTCTCCATAAACTTGTCCAACAATCTAGTAAACTCTGTGAGCTTCTGGACTTGGTTCTTGAAATCTTGAGTCACAGGAGGAATCTGAATATTTTCTACAAGGTACTTGAAAAGGGTTGTTATATCTTTCTTGGAGAAAATTCTATTGAAGTAGAAATCCACTTTCTTGGAAATCTCTTGCTAAGCATAATTAGCAATTTGAAGTGGATTTGTACTAGGTCAAGAACTCTATCACTGTTTTTGACCACTTCAGTTAAAGAAGCCGCATTGAAACCACTGAATACATTCTGAAGCTCTTCTTTGATTACAGTTCTGAGTAGATCACTGTCCAAGGAGGGTTTAGAGGATTGACCAGATGCTTTGATAGCTGTGGTCATAGATTTTAGTTGATTCAACACCTTTTTAAGACACCCTGTATACTCATCAGTGAGTTTATTTAGATTGGAAACAAGCCCTTTCATTTCCTTCACAATTTGTTTGTTCCTTTCAGCGATCTTTTCATCTAAGGATACTAGATAAGGTTGAAGCTAAGACACAACAACTTGTGGGATTTAAGGAGCAGTAGGTTCAACAGGAGGAACAACAGATTCCGATCTCAAATGCAGATCTCTCTATATGTCTTCAACCATACTTATTAGGGTCTTTACTTCATTACTAAGTAACTTATTTTCAACTCTCACTTCTTGAATTTTATGGAGCATATTAGGTTGTATTTGACAGATAATCTTCTCCAATAATAGCGAGGCATCTCTCTCACTTAAATTTTTCACAGGAATAGGATGGGTATTCATGAGTTTCTCAACTCTGGATAAGAGAGTAGAACCAAATTCCTTCAGATCATCCTTAGTTACAAAGGATGACTATTCAGATAAGGGTTCAGGAGTAGGGACTGGTACAGGCTTAGGTTCATTCTCAGGTGAAAAAATTGGAGACTGATTTCAACTGAAATAGGGAGGAAATATCAAGACCGGTTGCAGTAACCTACTGAGAATCATTCACATCATAGAAACTGAGAAATTTATACTGAGTGTCTATAGAACTTGACTCAATTGGATGTGAGGCTTCAACAGACTCAAGATTTAGGGTTTTATCCCCCTCAACTGATGCTTACTTCTCAGGACTGAGAGGCTCAGGATCTTGGTCTAGTTCCACATACTCAACTCTAGGTTCCTCATTCATTTCTTGTCTAGCCATCTGAAAATCTAGCTCCATCCGTTCTTCTTCATAAGGTACGATTTCAGGAACAGATTGTTCCAGAAGGAGTTTCTCAAGATTTTCCTCTTGCAGAATAGGTATCTCTTCCACTATAGGCTATTCTACTGTAGGCTCTTCCATGGTATTCTTTTCTGATTCTTTGGAAATTGATTCTTTTATAGCTTTGGGTTGAATTTCCAAATTGACAGCTTCTTTAGGAACATGGACTTCTTCTTCAAGAACTGCATGAGGAATAATTGTCTTGTCTTCCTCAACAATAACCACTTCCCTAGGTGTCACTTTATCCTCTTCTTCCTCTTCTTCAGGATACTCTAAAATCTCATCCGGTTCCAAACCAGGATCATAAATGTCTTTTGGTCTTGAGAGATAATCCACCGGATTGAATTTATCATAAACTTTATTATTGTCTTCCACCCATTAATTTTTCCAAGGATTATAGTTTATCTTCATTCTTTTGATAGTGGATTTTGAGAGGTAGTACTAATAGTCCATAATAACTTCCTCATTAGGTCCAACCATACCTTTTTCAAGAAGCATGGATGATATTAGCCTAGAGTAAAATAGATAAGTTGACTTGGATGTTACTTTGATCAACTCACACATATGGTGTATGATATACTTGCACAGGTTGATCTTATTCCCATTTTTCATGAGGTGAATCAAAAACACATCTTGATATTTTAACACAAAAAAATCACCTTTTCTTGGACTTACCAAATTCTGTACAAACTTAAATATAAGCCTTGTTTCTCCATATAATTCAACAAAAATGGATCTTCTCTGGGTTCCATTTCCAGTTAATGTTTTCAGGGCATCTTCAATATCAAATAAATCAGTTGAAGGTGGAGGTACTCTCTGATAATCCTCACATATGCCTTCATGAGGTATCCTAAGGCATACAACCATAACCTCGAAGATAAATAGCATCTCCGTCCATTTACCCAACTCCTCACAATATAACTTTCACCAAAATCAAATGAGAACTATACGTATTGGTAAAACTGAGCTACTAACCTAGGATAGATGGGTCTATCCTCCTTCGAGAACCATTCTAACCAGCCTTGTTGTTCTAACACTTTCAAAACCAGAGACTTACTAGACAGAATCCATTTGGGGCAAATATCTTTCTCAGGTACAACAATGCGGTTTACCAGATTCAGATTTAAAGGTCCTTCGAGTGTTAGCTTCAATGCAGTCTTCTTATTCTTCAAGCTGCACTTCTCAGGGGTCGATTATGACAGATGTTTCATTCTTGGAATTCACTGAAGGTTTGAATGATAAAAGGGTTGCAGAGATGAAGAAGGGTTCGAAAAGAGTAAGTAGAAGAAACCCTGAGTGAAGAAGCGAGTGATACTTACTTTGTTTTATCATTTAGGAATACCAAACATCGCAAAGATAAAAATGTGGGAAGATAAAAAGGTGAAAAGGATAATTAACGCGATACGGGTTCTTAAAAAACATAAAGAATTTTTACATTGAGACCGTGAGTGGTCATTATGGTGAGACAGTAAATGAGTTTCACAGTGAGACTGTGAGCGATCTTTTCAGTGTGCGTTACGGTGAGATAGTAAACGTCAGACCATAAGTACAAAATGATAACGGTGAGACCGTAAACATAAAACTTTATGGTGAGATAGTAAACATGAGAGTCAGTAACTGAGAAACCGTAATCATGAAATAGTAAATTATAACACAGTAAGATATCAAAAAGTAAGACCTGAAACAGTAACAAGTAAGGTATCTATTTGAGATTTATCATGCCTAGTTCATGTATGATGTAGTCTATTCTCTCAGAATTTAATGGTTTAGTGAATATATCAGCAAGTTGATATTCAGTACCGATGAATTCCAAAGTGATATCACCTTTCTGATAATTATATCTCAAAAAGTGATGTCTTACATCAATATGCTATGTCCTAGAATGTGAAATAGGATTTTTTGAGATGTTAATAGCACTTGTGTTGTCACAATTTATAGGTACATGTATGAATTGATACCCATAATCTAGTAATGTGTGTTTCATCCACAAAATTTGTGCACAACAACTGCCAGCAACTATGTATTCAGCTTCTGCAGTAGATAACGAAACATAATTTTGTTTCTTACTACACCATGATACTAGTGACTTTCCTAAAAGGTGACATGTTCCAGAGGTGCTTTTCCTATCTAACTTACAGCCACCTAAGTCAGTATTAGAGTAACTAACTCATTCAAAGGATTTTCCTTTAGGATAAAACAGTCCTAGATTGGGTGTTTTCTTGAGGTATTTGAAAATTATCTTTACAACATTTAAATTAGATTCCTTAGGGTTTGTTTGAAAATGAGCACACATACACACACTAAACATAATGTCAGGACGAATAGCAGTTAAGTAGAGTAAAATTCCAATCATTTCTCTATAAGTGGTTTGATCAACAGATTTTCCATCTTCATCAAGATCCAACTTACAAGTGGTACTCATGGGAGTATCACTAATTTTAGTGCTATCCAATCCAAAACGTTTTAGAAGATCTTTTGTATATTTACTTTGATTTAAAATAATACCATTTTCATTTTAAAAAACTTGAAATCCAAGAAAATACTTGAGTTCTCCCATTAAACTCATTTCAAATTCATTTTGCATCATTTTAAAAAAATCAACACATAAAGAATTTTTTGAAGATCCAAAAATAATGCCATCTACATAGATTTTAACAACTAAAACATCAATATAAATTCATTTTATAAAAAGAGTAGGATCAGCTATTCCTTTTGTAAATCCTTTGGAAATAAGAAAAGTACTCAATCTGTCATACCAAGCTCGTGGAGCTTACTTTAAACCATATAAAGCTTTTGATAATTTAAAAATATGATTTGGAAAATAAGGGTTTGTAAATCCAAGGGGTTTTTCAAAAAAAAAACATCCTTAGTTATATCCCCATTTAATAATGCACTCTTAACATCCATTTGATATAGTTTGAAATTAAAATGTGCAGCATAAGCAAGCAGGATTATGATGGTTTCAAGTCTGGCTACTGGTGCAAAGGTCTCCTCATAGTCAGTTCCTTCTTCTTAACTATAGCCTTGTGCAACTAGTCTAGCCTTGTTTCTAACTATGTTACCAGCTTCACCAACTTTATTACTAAAAACCCATTTAGTGCCTATGGTCAAAGTGTCCTTAGGTCTGTTTATAAGTTTCCAAACTTTGTTCCTTTCAAATTGATTAAATTCTTCTTGCATAGCCATCACCCAAAATTCATCATTGATTACATCATTGATATTTTTAGGTTCAAGCTGTGAAAGAAAATCTTGATGTTCAACATGGTTTCTCAGAGAAGCTCTAGTTTGTGTCCCTCTACCTAAATCTACTACTACAATATCTAAAGGATTATTTTTAAGGGTCCTAGTTGGTCTAGAGAAGGTAGGGCTAGAAATTTCAGTTTCATTTACAGGTTTGAGTTCTACAGAAGCAGGTTCTGGAAAATTTCCAGAACTGGTTGTCTTAACACCAAGTTCACTGTTCTTATCATTAAGGTTTAGAATGGACATATCTTCCTCAAGATTTTGAAGAGGGGTCTTAGGTTCATGTGGATCAGTTTCATCAAATTTTATGTGTACAGATTCTTATACACATTTTGTTCTTTTATTGAATACTCTATAGGATTTACTTGATATTGAGTAACCTAGGAAAATTCCTTCATCACTTTTTGAATCAAATTTGTCAAGATTATCCTTAGTTTTAAGAATAAAAACTTTGCAACCAAAAACTCTAAAGTAATTAACCTTAGGCTTCCTATTGTTCCAAAGCTCATAAGGGGTCTTTTTAAGAATTGGTCTAATCAAGACTCTATTGATAATGTAACAAGCTATATTGACAGCTTCAACCCAAAAGTAAATAGGTAAATAATATTCATTAAGCATTGTCCTAGAAATATCTTGAAGAGTCCTATTTCTTCTTTCTACTACACCATTATGTTGAGGTGTTCTAGGATCATAGAAGTTGTGACTATAGCCATTATGTGAGCAATAAGATTCAAACTCCTGATTTTCAAATTCATGGCCATGATCACTTCTCAAGGTCTTGATCCTAATTCCACTAAGGTTTTCTATAGACTTGGAATATTTAACAAAATAGAAATAAGCTTCATGTTTGTGTGCTAGAAAGTATACCCAAGTGTACCTAGAAAAATCATCTACAAGAATATAAACATAGTGCTTCCCATTTAGACTTGAAACCCTTGATGGTCCAAACAAATCCATGTGAACCAACTCGAGATGATGAGAAACAAAAACTTATTTCTTTGATTTGAAAGAAACTTTATGTTGTTTTCCATTTTGACAAGGATTACAAACTTTATATGTTGGAAATTCTAGTTTGGGTAGGTCTCTAACTAAACATTTCCTAGTCAGTTTCCTGAGAGAGTACACATTGCAGTGTCCTAATATTCTGTGCCATAAACAAGATTCTTTATGAAAAGAATTTAAACAAGTAACATTTTGTTTAGCTAAAGAATTCAAATCTACAACATAAACATTTTCATTTATTAATGCAGTAAATACCAAAACATTTTTAGAATCAAATACATTGCAAGCATAATTTTCAAATTTAACATTGAAACCATCATCACACAACTGAGAAATACTTAGCATGTTGAATTTTAATCCATCAACAAATAGTACTTTAGAAATTAAAATTGAATCAGTGTTACCAATCTGGACTAAGCCAATGATTTTTCCTTTTAAGTTATCCCCAAAGGTGACATGTCCTCCATCAACTTTTATTAAGCTCTTAAAGCATGAGTAGTCTCCTGTCATATTCCTTGAACACCCAATTTCCAAGTACCATATCTTCCTACATGAAATTTTCAAGCATGTTTCCTACAAAATATATTTAGACAGAAGATAATTTTGGTACCCATATTTTCTTTGTTCTAGAAAGGTTAGCAAGTAAAACTTTAGGCACCCATATTTGTCTAATGGGTTTCCTATAATTAACAGATTCAAATGATTTTGATAAGTAAACTTTTTTTGGTCTGTAAGAATTTGAATAGCTAGATGAAGCATAAGAGTTTCCAGAAATTGAACTAGCAGCATACTGTCTAGATTTTGGAATAAATTTATTCTTAACAATCTGTCTCTGTCCAGGTTAGTATCCTAAACCGGTAGTATACTTTGGTGAAAATTGTTTTCCAATCATTTGAGTTAGATTATTCTTTACATTTGTAAACTTATCTAAGTATTTTATAAGTTTCTCATTAAACAATTTGAGTTTAGTATTCTCTTTTAACAATTGAGCATTCTTTTCCTTTTCTATAATAAGATCAGATTTAATAGTGCTAGTCAAGGCATACCGTTTCTTTAATGACATGTACTTATCTTTTAGCTCATTTCAAGTATCTTCTAAAATATTAAAGTATTCAAATAATTCAGTTTTAGACATATTATCATCATTATATGAATCACTATAATTCCCAGAATAGTAACCATTCAGCATAGGGGAAACAGGTACCTCAGATGCTTTAGTCATGAAACACATGTTGGCATGATTCTTTTCTTCAGAATCAGAAGCTTCAAATCCACTTGAGCTGTCTTCCAAAGCACTCCATGTTACATTCCTGGATTTCTTATATTTTTTGTCCTTATAATCATATTTCTTCTTAAACTTCAATTTTGGATAGTCATCCTTAACACGTCCTTTCCTTTTACATTCATAACAAACTATCTCATCATTTTTATCAGCTTTATTCGAATCTCTCTTCCAATTACCTTGTTGGTCATACTTACCCTTATAATTTGATTTTCTGATTTTTTTCTTTATATATAATTTCTTGAATCTCCTGGATACATGATCCATCTCTTCATCACCGTTTGAGTCAGAATTTTCACTAGTTGAGATTTCTTTAGTTATGTGAACTTTATCATTGCCCTTGGTCTTTGAGGCAGTAGATTTAAATGCCACCAAATTCTTCTTAGGTTCATCATCTTCCTCTTTGTTTACCTTAAGTTATTCTTCATACATCATCAAATTACCAATCAGCTCCTTGACAGTTATCTTTCCAATGTCACATGATTCTCATATAGAGACAGAGGTTCCTCTCCATATGTCTGGTAGATATCTTAGTATCCTCATGATTTGCTCCTTTTCTGGAACAGATTTTCCTAGTGAGCTCATTGTATTGACTATCTCATTAAACCTGAGATACATATCAGAAATATATTCATCATTTTTAATTTTAAAATTAGCATACTTAATAGCGTATGTGTTTAGTCTCATTTCTTTAACATTGGTTGTTCCCTCATGGGAAACAACCAGAGTATCTCATATTTCATAAGCAGTCTTACAAGTAGATATTTGATTAAATTCTTAATCTCCTAAAGCACAATATAGGGAATTCATTGCTTTACAATTATTATTGTAAGCAGATTTAGTAGATTCATCCCAAGTAGTTCTAACAGTTTCTGGAATCTTATACTGAGTCTCTATGGAAGTCCAAATTTCAAATCCTATAATTTCTAAATGAATTTTAATTTTTATTTTCCATTGGGAATAATTAACACCATTAAATAAGGGTGTCCTGTTGGTAGCTACACCTTCTAATCTGTTATCCATAATACCTAACTTATATAAAGATATAAAAATTTAGAATTAACAGATATTTTAATATCTTTAAGATACAAATAAAATCACAGTTGAAAACTTTTCACAAACAGAGAGTTTTGAAAACCTTTTATCAATAGAATCTAATACCAAATGTTGGTCGGAGTGGATACTCAAGAGGGGGGGTAAATTGAGTTCCAATTAAAAATTTCTATTTACAAGATTTATATTAAAATCCCCCAATTCATAAAACAAGTTAAACTGTAGTGAATTTATAAAGATTGTAAATGTTCAATTAGTTTCTCAAAGATTTATTATTTCTCAGTTAACTTAATCTGAAGATTAAATTAGCTTTTGAAACTAACTTAATGGTTCACAATAATTACAAACACTTTCTAGTTTAATTATCAAAGTTACTTTAAAATAGATTTGAGTTTTAAAGTAAATAGCAGCGGAATAATGAAAATATTTTAAACTAAAATAATATGAACAATAGTTTTAACCAAGATGTTCAGTATCAAGATGAGACTTAGTCCTCTCAAAAAGTTTATATAAAACTTTGATCCACACCCTGGATCGGGGTTTACAATAGTACTCAGACTGTCCAGGTCCTCAGAACTCTACCACAGTTCTACATGGGAAAGCAACAACAACAACACACAGGCTGTCCAGGTCCTCAGACCTCTACCATAGTTCTACATGGGATACAAAAAGGTGTAAAAAAGTTTAGTGTGAGGATTTCAATATCCTTCAGTTCAGCTTAGGAGTCAGTGTGTGTCAAAACAGATAGAAGCACACACTGCTCATAATGTAAAGAAAAGGATGATCACAGCAGAGCAAGAATATAGAGATGAGTTTAGAATGATCTTGTGTGATGTAAATGCAGCTCTGGACTCCTTTGGATTGGAACAGATGAATATTTTATACTTTCTTTGGAAGTTGTGTAGAAAACATAGTGTCGTGGTTTTTGTTTCTTCACTTCTAGTACAGGTGTTCAGATTGAATGCGAGAGAATTCCAAGTGGAGCTTGAACCACCTCTTTGAACTTCTGTTCTTGATGTGTATGAGTGTTCTTCGAGTTCTTTGTGTTATTCTCTGCATGTACATGTGTATCTTTTTTTCTTCCTTATGTATATGTCTCCGTGTATATATCTTTTGAAGTAGCTCGATATTCCTTTTATTTCTCTTTTTCTCTGGAAATGGGAATGATTACCTTTTACAGGTACGAGGTACAGTTCCCTGACATGCCAACAACCCACATTAATTAATATCATTTGCATTAAAAGCACAAAATATGACCGTTGGAAATTAAATTGAAATATGAAAAAATAGTTTAAGAAACGGTGTCACAGTAAGTCATGGAAACGGTGTCTGCATCACACAGTGTCTAGGTTGATCATGGTGTCTGAGTGTAATGGTTTATCATGGTCACGGTGTCTTGTTCATAGTGTCTGCTTCACGGTGTATGGTGTTATAGTGTCTACTTCACGGTGTCTAGCTTCATAGTGTCTTGTTCACTGTGTTTTGTTCACAGTGTCTTGTTTACGGTGTCTGGATTCACGGTGTCTGGCTTGATGGTGTCTGGATTCACATTGTCTGGCTTCACAGTGTCTGGTGTTACGGTGTCTGGCTTCACGGTGTCTAGTTTCATGGTGTCTGGTGTTACGGTGTCTGGCTTCATAGTGTCAGAAATACATAGCCAGTGGCAGACTCACGGTGTCTTAGAATTTTCAAAGTAACTATGTGAATACTTAAATAAAGATGATAATAGAAAGGATTAGACTTAAGCATTTGTTAAAGAAGGTATTTTTAGAGTAGATAAAAGATAGTATAAAGTAGGTAAATTGAAAATAGAGTAATTAAGATCTTGCAATACTCTTCTTAAATCATGAGAAAACTTTAAACATAAATACACATGATTGGATATAATTTATAGAAGTTAACTAGGTTGAATAAGATCTAGAATCATTAACACATGATTAAATAATATTTATGATCATTGAAACATTATTAATACATGAGGATTCCAACATTGTGGATTCAATGTCCTAACCTTGATGTGTGTGATTCTAGAGTTGGTGTTGGTGTTGGAAATTTGGTTATGGCATGATTAGGTGTGTCATGATGCGACTTAACCTTAAAAATCTTGATGAATATTACACAATTTTATTTTACCATTATGAAATTTTACTTTTCCCATTCTATAGTCATGAAATGTGGATGTAGTTCATAGAATAATAAAGTTTTGGGGATTTTTCATTTTTTTTACTGAAGGGGTTGCGTGGAATGGTGATGAATGGTGTGATATGGAGACTTGGAGGATGAGTTTAGTGGTTCTTCCTAGAGTATCATCGTGATGTGGTTCTTGGGGTCATAGTGTGAGCTATCTTTAGTTTTATAAGATTTTTAAAATTGATCAAGTCTTAAATGAGAGGATATATAGAGATTTATTGTGTGATTTTTGGAGAGATGACATAATTTGACCTACTGCGGCATGACAGTGGTCTATCACACCATAACAAGGTAGTTTTACAACCATATATAAATTGTACTATCCCTTAAAATTTTCCATTTTCATTTAATTTATCATGGATATTGGGTTCTCAGATGTGTTTCTTTATGTTATTTTGAGAATCTATTGAACAAATTTATCCCTAGACTTCGAGAGATCGACCAGTAGTGATTCGAGATAATTTTCACCTATTTATCTTGGGGTTTCTCACTATTTTTTACTTAGTAAATTCTTGGAAGAAATTATAGTTCAATTTATGGGATGTTGGGTCATGGATTTTGATGGAGTTTTGTTGTGATCTAGGTTGATCAAGGTTTACTTGTGTAGGTTTGGACTTATGACCTTCTCTTTACATCATTCTTATATGGTGACTTTGGAGACCCTAGCTAAGGTAAGGGGTTCAATAACTATTTTGATTTATGTGTAAATTGTGGAAGTTGTATTCTATTTATTCTATTAGGTGGATGGTATTAATTTTATTAATGAGGATAAAGAACTAGACATAATGAAATGACGGGGGAGAGGGTGAATCATATTCGGTTATATGTTTTCCATGATATTGATGGTTGTTATTATTTTTATTAATTTTTTTTTATTTTCTCTTTTTATGGAACAATATCACGATTAAATTATGGTACCAACTTTCATAAAATGTTAATAAATTAAAGATGATAATGAACTGTTTGTGTTGAATAATGAACTGATTTGAAGCATGTTTTGAATAAATGATATGGGAAAGTGATTGATGATGAGATATATTGTTTTGTTCTATTTAAATTATTATTATTGTGGATATTATTTTTTGGTTATTATGGGGTATTTTATGTGGTCAAAGTGGTGGTCACTTATGGGTTGTCAGTGTAGATTGTATAGTAGAAACACAACTACTTTTACACCAATGGTAGAAGGGGATGCAATAGTTGATGTGGGAAGGTGGTATGGTTTTTTATGTGGAAATGATAATTGATTGTTGATGGGTTTGTCATTGTGGTGTGCGGTGGATTGTGTGGATGGATATTATTTTTGGCATGGGATGCATTGATGAGTGGTTATATGATGATTTATTGATGTCTTTAGAGTTGTTTTATGGTCACTTAGTAGTAATGGATCATGGTTGGTAATGTCAAAATGGAAATGGGTGTGGGGAAGAATGAATTAACTATGAGTTGTGAATGAAATGTTAATAAATTTAATAGAAGATTAATGACTAGAAAAAAATATGGGTAATCATTGGAGATGGTTTATTATTAAATATGTAATCAAATAACATAATGAATATAATATGGCTGGCCAATATTAAAGATAAAAATAGAGAAATGATATTATTGAATTCATAAACATGAATGATTTGTGTGGCTATTTTTCATGGGAAGTTGGGATGGTTTAGTGGTTTAGTAAATAGAAGGAATGGGTGGTGTGTGGAAATAGTCATTAACAGAAAGTGGTGATTTTTTTGTCATGTTTGTGGGTAGTGATAATTATGATTTGGTAAACCTTTTAGGCTGTAATTGTGTGTGGATATATATATGATTCATTTTCATTGTGATTTATAAACACACCCCATCCGAGCCATAACCCAAATATTTTGGGTTCTAGGTTTTTTCCTCAAAAAAATAGGTTGGTGAGGGAATGAGTGATAGAATACACCCTCTTCCTTTATCCCCTTTCTAGGTATAGTATTTTGTGGTATTTGTGTATGGTGGGGGTCATGAATTGGAGGATGAGGACATGAGGTTTATTTACTTCATGTTCATGACAACCTATAATGATGGATATGGATATGAAGTTTGATATGGACTTATGGTTGTGGACTGATTCCAACATAAGATGTTAGACCACTTGGGAGGTTGGGATAGGTAGGGTTGCAGTCTTATCCACATCAGATGTTATGAGATTGGTATGATGTGTTGCGATATGACTGTGGAAGTGATGGGAGATCTAGGAAGTCTGACATTGGGTCATGAGAATAAAAAACCAGTGGGGAAGTAATGTATGTTCTTATGATATTATGTTACAATACTTGGATGTGATATTAGGTGAGTGGGCCTTAGAAAGGATGGGTAATAATTGACTAGAAATGTGCTTGTTGGTTTTGATATTTATTCACTAAAGAATTTGTATGGTTCTTCCACAATTTCATGAGAGGTCTTTAAGAAAATCCTATTGAGTGTACATGCTATGATAACACCTGTATATATAAATATGTTTTATAGGTTTCTAGAAAGGATTTGAAGATTGAGTTGGACATTACTTTCTTAGAGCAGGGAGCTATGGTTGAAGCTACTATTTATGAGTCTATTTTTGTATTTTATATTTGGGATTTTCATTTTTTTGACATTTCATATATCATGGGATCTTAGTTATATAATATATCATGATATTTATCAGTGGTGTGACACTCTTTAGGTCACTAGAACTCCTTATTTGGTTTATTATTTATCTAAGTTTCTATTCTTAGAGTTTTTAGGTGTTGAGGGTTGAAAATATTCATTTTTTGGGGAAATGGACCATGATGCATGGTTGGAGAATGGTCTGTCTAACCATATGGATAACCGTGCGAGGGTGATGCTTTGGGGATAGTTATTTTTTTATGGATTGAGCATGATTTATCAAATCGTGTGAACTCTAAGAGTAACCATGTGACATTATTTTTGGGGATATACTAGTCCCCACACGGTTGGCACACACTTTTTCTAACCGTGCGACCAAACCATGAAGTCTATCTAGGTAATTAAAAATTTGGTAATTTACCATTTTCCCCTTAAGGTATTTAACTCCACTTTGGCTCATTTATCCTCCCCTACATGTGTATCCCCCCTTGGTCTTGTGAGATCCTCCTATCAGAACCATGGTGGATTCCCCTTGATATCTTGGTGGTTTTTCTTGAGGTAAGCCCTTCCTTCTTGATTTGTCTTCTTCCCTCCCCCTTATCTTACCTTTTTCTTAAATTTTCATGGTAAGTGTGAACCATGAATATTTTTTTTGGATAAATATAATGGTTTTAATGAGGTATTTTGTTTGTTTATTTGTGTTTTATTAGTGTGAGGACCTCTCCTCCTCAAATTGAGTGATTGTCATCATAGGTGGAAAGTTTGGATTTGATTGCATGATAGGTGTCTCTATTTAAGGATTTTTTCCATGGATAACCTTTAATTCTTAGTTAACTTTGGTTTTTGTTTATAAAATTACTTTTCAATTGATTTACGAATTATTTTTTATCCATGTTTGATGTGATTCATGATTTATATTGTCAACTTGATGCTTTAAAGTGGGGTTCCAAAGGGATTTGGTGTTTATGCACTCCAAATGTTTGTTAAAATGAATCAAATGGATTTAGTGACTTCAAAAAGGGGTTTTGAAAGAGTTTTTTAAAGATTTATTTCATGTTATTTAATGATTAACATGTTTTGGGCATAAGTGTATTATGAAATTGGTTTCTAAACAACACATGTGAGGAGTATTTGTAATGGATTTAAATTTATTTTAAAGTGGGATTTAAAAAGGATTTTTCCTTTAATAAGGAATTGTATTTTAAATGGTAATGTTTTTCCTTGAGGAAGACATTTTAATTTAAATGGGAATGTTTTACCTTGAGGAAGGAGTTATTTTAAAATTGGAAAGTTGATTTATTTATTTTTATTTTTCAATAGCTTTTTTGTTTTTACACAAGTGTATGTTTGTATGTTTGGAATTGAGTAGAACATGGGAGACCTTGGGTGTGTGTATAGTGACATAAGAATTTAAACCTTAGTCTATGTCAAGGACTATCTAGGGTATGTTGTCCAAGGGACCATGAGATCCTATGAGAGGAATATTGAGATAAATTTCATGATGTTTTCTAAGGTACCATGAGAGCCTTTGGTAGGAAGACCGAGAGTGATTTCATGATGTAGTCCAAGGGACCATGAGAGACTTTAGAGAGGAATACTAAGAGAACTTACATTATGATGACCAAAAGACTGAGGGAGATTTTGGGATTTAGGCCTTAGGAATACTGTGAGAGATTCCACTTTGTTTAGTCGGCTAGAAAACTTTGTTTTAGAATAAGTCACTCTAGTCCTTTATGGTTATAGCCTATACTGCACATTATTTATGCACGATTGATTTTAAATTATTTATTCATGATGTTAGTGACCTGTGTAGCTATGTTATGCCTTATAATCTTTCCCACTTAATCATTATTTTATTATTTAATAATTTTATTCCCATGATTTTATGTTTAAAACCTTTTTTGTTATAAGTGACATTGCTTATGCTTATGCCAATTTTCCATTACTTGCTTATGTAATGATGATTGTCTTTATACTCATATTTATGAATTGTTTGGGTTTGTTGAGCATGATTATTCTAGGGGTATTTATTAATTTATTTAAGCCTTGTTTACCATGCTTTTAAAAAGGTGTTTTTTTAGAATAACCAAAGGGATTTATAAAGGTATTGTTTTCACATGAACTTGTTTTAAAAGTGAACTTGGTTTTTGAAAAATGATTTTTAAAATGAGAGTTATTGGTTTTCATAGATAAAATACTTATATAGATTCATGGTGGTATTCTCCTGGGATTTATGCCTCACACCTTTCATATGACTTTGGGAATATGTAGACTCTATTTTGTAGAAAATAGGTAAGGGAATGGGTACCATGCTTTTGGTGTCTCTTCTTGTTTATCACCATCCAGGGATCCTTATGTTAGATTAGACATAATATCATGGGGTTTATCTCATGTGGAGACATTTTTTGAGTTTTTGTTTCATTGGGATATAAATTTATCTATTTTTATGGCCTTTGTGTTTATGAGGAGTTGATGTTCATTCATTTATGTTATGCTTCCCGCTTATGTATCTGATGCTATTTTTTATTATTTAGTCTCCAGTTATTTAATTTTATTTATATTTCTTACTCTGATGTAGTTAATGTATCATTGATTTTATTGTGTGTTCGAGGGTCAAATCATTCCCAATGATAATGATAAAAGATCTAGGCACTAGTTTCTAACCTGGGATAGCCGAGAACGTGCCTTGGACATGTCTCAGAATAGTTTAGGTGTTCGATGGATGGATGACCCAAGTTTTTTTATGATAAGTGTTTTTCTTTATTTATTCCTAGTATTTATGAAGGCAATGTCACTCATTTGTGTGTCTTATACCCTCAATGATAGTCTCCACCCTGTGGTCTATTTAAGGTGGGATTCAGGGGTTAATCTCATATTTAATGCATGTCTAGGAGGGTTTCCCAATGGGATCAGTCATGACAAATTCCCTCTTCCACTCCTTATAAAACATCATTTAGTTATTCTATTATTTTCAACTCTTTATACTCTTTCAATCTCATCCAAACAAATACATCTATCTTTTCAACCAATTTCCACCATTATTTTTTAATTTTAAATGTAAAAATGAGAAACTACCGTTAACTATCATCAACTTAACTTTAAATTTTATCCTTTGATCTCCATCCCAAACTTCAACATACTCAAGACAATAATTTTTATTCTTAGGGTTGATTATGGGTGATTCCAAGTGGAAAATGTCAAGCCACATCATAATTGAAAAAATTTCAAGTGTTTTGATACAAACCAACTATAACTCTAATGCACATCACCAGAAGTTTGATGTACATAAACTGTTATAAACCACTCCATTGTCTTGATCATTATAAATATAGTGTGATACATAATATATTTTATATATTTCATTTTCCACAAACACTATGGAGTCAATCAACCAGAAATCTAATAGTCTAATAAAACATATGTTCTACACTGCACATTATCTTCTTCTAACTTACATAATTAAATATCACATAACTATTAATTTGCATTAAATTTAATAAAATATTCAGTATATCAACAATTTTCTCAACGTGTTATTGATATATGGTTGATAAAAAAAATACAACCAAAAGAACATTCAATCAAGTAAAAAAAATTATTCAAATAAATACACCTCCAATGAGAACACCTCCAATAATAAAGCTCTTTCTTATCCAATTACTTCAATACGACCTCAATAACCCTCCTAGATTTTGTTAGAAACCATCTAATTATAATAAATTTGTCTCTTTCAAAATTTTTTCTTCAATAATAATGACACCAATTCTGAATAACTTGTTCAACATTCACTTGAGGAACTTTTGATACCAATTGAGAAACTATTTGTAACATCCCAAATACAAAACCCACTTGAACGAGCTGATTCAAAGTGTTACACACCTCCCTATATTTTAAAGGTTGTCTACTAGAAACATGGGTCAGATACCAACTCATTGAGATACTATACCATCAGTATCATAGAGTGAAATAGCATACAAGCCACACAAACATCCATAACTAATATGACATCTAATTACAACATATAATTATAGTGGAAGGCATACTGTGATAAATAAATAACCATCGAGCTATAACATAATGAAACCCATACAGATCATACAATTATATATCAATGAAAGATTTCCCAATGGGTTGATCATATACAGTACATAAATAAAACAGGAAATAAAACCTTAAGGATACTCAACCACTATCCTCAGCCTCTCTTTGGACCTATCTACACATCCCATCATGATCCTACAACTCATCCACCTATATTAGGGATATATACCTAAAATTTATTCCAAACATAGGGCATGAACATCCAAAAAAATGCACGTTTAGGGTGTGAACAAAAAAATCAATAGATCATTGACATAAATATGCACCAAAGATAAAAACATGACATTATGGTCTTAACTAGATTGTAGTTTGTGTTGGGATAAATAACATCATGGTTTTGTGTATGAAAATTCATGTGTTATGTAATAATGCATGTTTTTTGATTGAGCACCTACCTAAGAAATCATAACTGATTTAGAATATCATTTGATGATATTATGAGGAGTTTGAATGGCTAGATGATGGTTTAAATGTTAGACAATCATTATGAGGATTGAACCATGATTCACAATTAGTTTTAACATTTAGAATGTTTATAGATCACTCTATCAAGGATGGTCAATCATTTGAGTTCCAAGGATCATCCTTGGATTACTATATTGATGGGTTCAAGACTAATGAATTGAGTTGCATCCAAGTGTTGTATGGTAATATTTTAAACTCATCAAAACCAAAAATTGATTTCTCTCTCCCTCTCATTCTCTTCCAACATGGATCTAATAGACCACGAGGAAGAGTGGATCATTCTCAAGCATTAGGATATTCATTAAAATCATGGATACCCTAAGATTAAGGAGTTTTTTGAATGCCACTCTTTTATCCTTATCAAGCTCATGTGGAGAATCTTGGACATATCAGATCATTAGAGAAAAGGCACACATTATCCATGTATTTAATTCAATTCAAACATATGGATGAATCTTATGAAAAAAATGGCTTTGGTTAATTATTTATGCTATTATTGAAAAAGTGTTTCCCCTCTAAAAACCTTTAATGGAATCAAATCCACTTTTATTATCATTTGTATTAATTTCTAGATAGACAAAGAAACTAGGAACATATGATTTTCTAAAACCACAATGTGTTTTGTAAATGGTCTTGGTTCATAGAGTTTTTCAAACCATGAAGTAGTTTGTAAGAAAAATAGGCATAATTTTATATATTTTATAAAACTACATCATAGTTTAATAAAAAGTAGTATTAAAACTTTTATAAAAAAATAAATCATCATAAATGCAATAATTTTAAATTGTGATTTACCTATAAAATGCTCATAGTTAGTATAGAAATTTGATTTTCATAAGACAAGAATGATTTATCCAGGTGAAGATACATCATGGTTCCAGAAGTATAACTTCTAAAGTCTCTATAAGTAATGAGATTCATTAAGAAAATGGATATATTTCCCCTTGATAATGTTTTTTATCTGGGATAAACCATGCCATGTTTTACAAGAAAAATAGACATGGTTATTATTTTAAAAGTAAAATAGTCTTTATCAAAATCATTGAAAACCTTCACCGACATGGTCCTAAAGGGTTCATGAAAAATCCAAGGGGTTTAATTCATACTAAAAATATTTTAGTGTAATTGAACTAAGTTTAACACTATTATAAATAAAGGCTATTCCAATGATTTGGAACCATTGGTATCGACCCTTATACCATCGGTATAGCCTATACCAACGGTTTGATGAGTCGTTGGTTGTAATTATTTCTGTAAATACTTATACTAATAGTCTTATCAAACCATTGAGATTGGTGGTTTATACCAATAGCTCTCTAACCATTGGTATAGGTCATTTGAAATACCTATACCAATTATTTGGTCAAATTATTGGTATATACACTATAAAAATAAAAAAATTATGAGTTTCAAACAAAAGATCTCTATCTTATTCTTTAAGGACTCAACTGCTAACCTAAAACCACTTTTATGTACATTATTAGATAAATATATACATACATATATATGTATATTTAAAATTAATTGTAAATTTTGAAGTATATATATTATTATTTGACATAAAAATACATAAATAAATCATGAACCTATACCAATGGTTTTCCAAAATTGTTGGTATAGGTAGCTAAAATTATAGGGACCTATACAAATGGTTTAGATGAACCATTGGTATAAGTTATTAGTTTTGAAGAACCATTATTATATAGGTATAGCAGATTCTTGGGATCCGTACCAATAGTTTGGAAGAACCATTGGTATAAGTGATATCTATGCCAATAATTTGTTTAAATCATTGTTATAGGTCGTATTTATAGTAGTGTAATGTGGACCTGCATGTTTAAATAATTTTTATTGTTTTTAAATTATAAAATAAGGCATAATATGAAAGTGTTTATATTAATTTATGAAATTTTCATAAATAATAAAATAAATTTTTCATATTACAAGGTCTTATTTTGAATTTATTTAAACCATGTCAAAAAGAGTTTTAATTGTTGTAATAAAGGTTTAAATAAAATAAAACATGTCATATTTAGTTTATGTAAAGTTTTTACATAAAATATTTAATTTTTATTCATAAATATAAAAATATTAATAGATATCATATATTTTTGAATATGAAGGATTTAATATTAAATGTCATGAAAACTATTAATGTGAAAGAGTTCATATTTAAGTAAATGTGAAATGTTCATGATTATTTATGATTTTATAATTTTTTTATAATTATTTATTTATGAAATGTTCATGAATTTTTATGTCATGTCTAAATTTATAAAATTTTCATTTATTTAGTTCATTATTTTCTTTATTAATCATGAATATAAAATGTTTATATTATTAATGGATGTATAGTTTAGTTTAAAATGTTAAATTACTTATGAATGTAATGTCATGCATATAAGGATTTACATACTAGGTATGACATAATATTTATTTAAATTCGACCATGATTATTATTTTTATGGGTTATGATCTTAAAAGTAAATTTTTATTATGATTTATATGCATTAAGTATTGGTATTGTCTTGGAATTGAGGTCTCTCTTGAGTAGTGATCCACATATTATGGGACTTTGGTCCAGATTGATTATTATATTAGGGGCTAAGGCTTTGTCTATAAAAGTAGAGGTTGTCTATCTATTATGCATACTTACTTTTATGGGGATTTTGGTTCCATATGATCTTAAGCCTTTACATGAAAGAGTTTTATACACCTTACACATGGGATGCATTTGGATATTCATGAATATAATTGGTTTTATTTTTTTTGTATCACAAATATTGAGTTATTAGAAACAATTATACATTAACATGTTTTGAACATATTAATTTGGTTGATGGAATTGGATAAAAAACTAAATCATTATATGAATGTATACATAACAGGAATACATGAGATAAGATAGAGATATTTTAAAACCCTTTAAAATTACTAAGTATAAGATTCCTTATAAAGTAAACACTTTTTAAGTCCTTGATCATCCAACCAGATAGGTTTATACTGATTTTGGGTGAACATGAATTATCTTGTGTAAGAGATAGTGGAAATGAATAACCCTAAGAATCAGGTAACCAAATATCACTATAATCATTGGGTTACACTTAGTTGGGAAACCTAATGAGATAGGATATCATAATAATAGAGTTGGGATAATACATATGATGTATTTGGATAATGATTTCTCTACTCATCCATCCAAGAATAGTATATGATATGTTTAACATGGTGGTCTACCTAAATAATTTCGTTTTGATAAGAACACTGCAATGTCCTGACATGAGATCTACTAAACTAGTTCCCTAAGCCGGTGGGTCATATGGATTTAAGCATGCCTCCCCATATTCCAGAGGCTGATGGCTAGCGAGAGTCTAAGGTGGTACAATGGGGTGGCTATACCCTCATATTAGAGGATCACAAGAGATATAATAAATAAATTTAATTAGTAGAAGAATGATATAATAAATGGAACAATATAAATAAAATACAATAAAAAACTGCAGAAGCATAAATAACCAACAAAAATAATAATAATAAAAATCCCAAATGTTGAGTTATATAAAAAATTATGTACTAGCATGCTGATATACAAAAAAGGGAAACATGGGACATAAGGGACAAGCATATACAACATGATATAAAAAAAGAATCTAAAAGGCTGATCCACTAGAATCTAGAGCATATTCTCAGTCCTATACTCCCATTATCCAAGCTATAAGTAAAATGTAACAAACAAATATAGTAGGGCACTTTACCTTATCCATACATACAGACATGATGTCTACTCGAGTACCAAAGGTGTCTTGAGTAGGGTGTGAGATAAAATCCCAGTAGGCCATCAACAACAATGTCTAGAAATTATCCATCTAGTGTATATAATAATAGAAGTGTGTAGTTATAATGAATAATAAATAATGCTGAATAAATAAATACTAGTCATCTCAGGTTCCCATAGAACACCTTGCTAGCTCTACTTGCTTCAGAATAAGCTGGTATGAGTGTCTGATCAATAACCACATATATATAGTAACCAATAATATATATATATATATATATATAATTATATACTGTATGCATGTATATGAACTAAGTATGTGAGGACATATGTAGGCATATACATGGATACCAAGTGATGGCTGGACCCGGAGAGTAACTCAGGCATCCATAACCAGTCTAACGAGACTATAGGCTCAAGAAAAGGGTACATTACCATAATCTCATAATGAATGTGATATGTCATTCCTGACACTCAAGACAGGTGGTTTGAGATGTCATGCCCAACTCTTGATACATATGAACATGGAACATCATGACCATAACCTAGATATATGTATAACAGTGAGACATGTCATGCTCAATACCTAATGTAAGGGAGTATGAAATGTCATTCTCAATAGGTACATGAACCATCATTCATCAGACAATAGAAATGGTATAATAATAATAATAATATCATGAAAAATCACCTTTAATAATTATAATCATCAAGACCAATATAACCAAGGGCACCACATATCATACAATTAAAATTTTATAATTACATACATGAGAAATGTCCTTACCATTCATTTCCATTCCATTTAAGTCAATAAATTTAATTATTTTTTGGAAATGTAATTCAATTCAAGGTCAATATTAACAATTTGAAGGTATTCTAGTCCATTGATCAATTGTATAAAAGAGGTAAAATCCACTTCCAAGCCAAGCCGAACATTTAGACGGTGTTTATCCATGAATAATTTATATTAAAGAGGTAAATTAAGTTGACACACCCATGGGGGGGAATATTATTAAGGTAATCATCCTACAAATACTTAACAAGGGTATATAGAAGTATAATAATGTGCGTATGATTATTTAGAAAGTAATAACACATTTTAAGGTGATGCGTGGAAATTTATGTTACACTGCACAGTGACGAATGCTATGTAAACACTAAAAATTTGGGAAATAAATGAGAAAACCTAAATTAGGGATATAGACAAATCCTCATCCATTATTGTCTTCATATTTTAAGTAGAATGAAATAAATATGAATAATGATCCAATTCCCATAAAATAGGGTAAATGAGATCACAAAAAAATAGTGTAAGATATGGAAAGAGAAATGATGAATGAAAGAAAGAGGATTAAGGATCTTAACTCTATCAATCCAACACTTTTTATGATGATCTATTTGGATTCTGGATATAGGATACATCAAAAAACCTAGGTTAGGTAAGAGAGGAACCTACATGAGAAGAATGAGGCTTCATCCACTAGAAATAAAGAGAGAAAAGGGAGGGGTGAGGTTTTAATTTCATTAATGGAAAAATCATAAAATTACTCATCCTAATAGGATTTCATATTTTGGATACATAAATGGACAAATATTGTGCCAATTGCGTACTACACCACTGCCCAAGGAGGACCCCGCATGGGCTAAGTGCATGGTTTGTCTAACCGTGCACAAGTCGTGCGCAACTCCACCATCAAAATGTCTGAAGTTTTTTCACAGGTGTGTGCCTAGGAAAAAATAGTTTCATACAATTGTGATTCCCCTTTATCCCCCTAAAATTCCCCACTGAGTTAGGGAAAATCATGCAGGATGGGATGCATGGTTTCTCTTAACCGTGTGACCCAGTCTGTTTTTCTAGAAACTAAGGTTCTGGGTTCTGAACAAGCCCAAGACACCCTTGTGAACTCAATTATTCCCTTAAGCAATATTACAAGGTCCAAATTAAGGAATTTAAGACAAAAAAAATGAACCATAACTTTGGGAAAATCCAGGTCGTTACAACCTTCCCTCCTTAAAGAAACTCATCCCTAAGTTGACCTTCTAAGGGAAAAGAGGGATCATCAGAGAAAAGATCTGACCATTGAGATTGTATATCAATTTCCCACTCCCAGGTCTCATATTGTACTCTACTGAACTACCATAACACCCATACCAAAGGAACCAACCTACCTCTGATAGTCTTCATGATCTGATGCAAAATACGCACTGGATACTCATCGAAGGAAGCATCCATATGTAACTCAACCTCATCAGGTTGGTAAACATATGATGGGTTTGGATAATACTAGTGAAGCTAAGATATGTGAAATATATAACGCATAGAATGATATATATAAGAAAGTTAAATATGATAATCCATTGGTCCAATTCATTTCAAAACCTTAAAGGCCCCAATGAATTGAGGTGAAATCTTACACTGCCTCAGAATACGTTGTTGGAACAACCCAGTCAAAACTCACAAGAAAACCCAATATTCAACCTAAAACTCAAGAGGTCATCAACATCGATTAGAATATGACCAATATCTAGAATGAGTTTTCAACACATGCTTCCTGATTAGCTAGACCTGCTCTATAGTCTCCTAAATGAGATGTATTCCAATCAAAGATTCCTCTCCTATCTCTATAAGCACAAAGCTGATAGAAAAGGACTACCATATAAGGGTTTCTAAAGAGCCATTTGAATAGTATCTTAAAAGACGTTATTGTATGAGAAATCAACAAGGGATATGTTTTTCTCCCAAGAACCCCCAAAGTCAAGGAAAAATTCATGGAACATGTCCTCTAACCCCTAAATTGTACACTTAGTCATTCCATTAGTCTGAGGGTGATAGGTCATTCTTAGAAGCACCTATGTACCCAAGGCCTTATGAAACCCCTTCCAGAACTGATACATGAATCAATCATCCCTATCCTATATGATATATCATGAAGCTCCATGAACATGTACAACCTCCTTGAAATATAGTATCCCAAGACCATCTACAAAAAAGGTCTATCAAATAGGTAAAAAGTGTGCAATTTTTTTCAAAATATCAATGAAAACCCAAACTATATCATTTCCATGAAAAGATCTAGGTAAAAAAGTCATGAAATATCTAGATACATCATCCTATTTACACTCAAGAATGGAAAAAGATGTAAAAGTCATGTCAGTCGCTGATGTTCCACCTTCACCTACTGATAGGTAGAACACCATGTGATAAATTCAACAATATCCCATTTCATTGAAGGCCACCAATACTGGAATCATAAATATAGATACATCTTGGTGACACTGGGATGTACCACCCATATTGAGGCATGAAATTCCTGCATCATCTCCTCTATAGTGTCTTCCGGGACCCAAACACACCCATTTAAGTGCAAGGTCTCATAGTTATCCATCATACAAACAGAAGATGAATCATTATATAATACACTTTACCTTAGGACTAAGCTCTCAGAATCATAAAGTTGCCTCATTCTCAAACATTCCAGAAGGTGTGAGGAATGTATGGCTGTGATCAATCTAAACCTCAACATGAATCTCAGAAAAAAAATCCATGAGATTCCACTCACCATTGGCCTCCTAAAACACTTGTGTATGAGTCTTTCAGATCAGAGCATTCTCTACTACATTTCCTTTCCCATACTTATAGGAAAGCTCGAAATCAAAGGATTATAGATACTCAACCCACCTGTGATACTTGAGATTCAAAAAATGACGTGTAAAGATGTACTTAAGGATTTTTTGATCAATGAATACCGCAAAATTCTCTCCAAGTACATAGTGTCTCCAATAGTGTAGATCATGAACTACAGAAAATAGATCGAGGTCATGCGTCGGGTAATTCCACTCATGAGACCTCAACTGACGAGACCCATATATGGTGAATTGCTCATCCTGCATCATAACTACTCTAATATAGATACCTGAGCATCATAGTAAATGGTATAGATCCTTCCTAGCTCTAAAAAACCAGGATCGGTGCTGAAGTCAAACTAAACTTTAAGTCCAGAAAGGCTTCTTCATAAGATTTTGACCATATGAATTTCACATCTTTTTTCATCAAGCCCGTAAGAGGCACTACTAAGCATGATAAATCCTGGATGAAGTGTCTAAAATATCCGGATAGCCCCAAGAAACTCTATATATCAAATATTTTCTTGGGATGGTCCTAGTAAATTATATCTCTCACCTTCTCCAGGTCTACTAAAACTCCCTACTCCAAGATGATATGAACCAGGTAGTGAACTTTATCGATTCAAAAGTGTCATTTACTGATCTTATCATAAAGATGGTGATCTATTAGTGTATTTATCATGATCTCAATATGGTTGTAATGGTCATGTCGAGAATGAGAATACACTAAGATGTTTTAAACAAAGACTATCATGAATTAATCTAGATATGATTGGAAAAATTTATTCATTAGATCCATGAAAACAGTTGGTGGATTCATGAGACTGAACACAATTACTAGGTATTAATAAAGACCTTACCCACTCTTGAAATATGTTCAAGGTATGTCCGATGACCTGACATGCACCTGATGATAACCCAACCTCAAATCAATAATTTAAAACACTCTAGATCCTCAGAGATGTTCAAAGAGTTCATCTATTTGAGGTAGTGGATATCAGTTCTTAATTGTAAGCTAGTTAAACCATTTATAATCCACACAAATTCTAAGGGTACTGTCCACCTTCTTAGAAAAAAAGACCATTGAACCCAAAGGAGGAGTTTGGGGGTGTATAAATCCTTTAGCCTCTAGGTATTCCAACTATTTATTGAGTTCCATAAGCTCCATAGGTGCCATACTGTAAGGAGAAATGGTAAATGATTCCAAACCTAACACTATATCAATGGAGAATTATACCTATCTCACTGAAGGCAGCTTAGAAAAGTCATCGAGGAAGATTTCCCTAAAAATATCGACTATAGGAGGGAAAATAGTGGGTTGTAACCCCATACCATCCAAGAAAAGACTGGAAATCTAGGATATCACTCTTCCTAACCCCTAGTTCTCAAGTACCACTCGAGTTGAAATAACATCCCATTCTCCCTTATAAACACATATAACTCCCTCTGGTGATTTAAATGTCACCCTCCAATGATAGCAGTCAATATAGGCTCGATAGAGAACTAACCAATCCATTCCAATAATTACATCGAACCCTGTCATGTCAAGAATGAAAAGATTATATATAAATAGATATACACCTATCTCAAGGGTAAAATCCTTACAATGGAGAACTCTCTCTGATCAGATACCCAATGGGGTTTCAAGTGTCATAAAACCACATAAGTGTTCTATCTCAAGGACCAGACTATCTAGGATTTCCTCAGATATAAAAGAGTATGGTGAGACCATTTAAAACAAAGTAGAAACTAAAGTGAAGGCTACTAGAATAGTACCTCTTATAATAGAAGGTTCAGAACTCTGCTCCTATGGAACAAGCTATACTATATGTAACTACACCGTAACACAGTCCTGAGTCACAACCTAACTACCATGAGTAGGACCACTCTGCCAGTGTTGTAAATAATGAGTTTGATTACCTCTTCCTCAACCAACACCTCGTCCTGAGATAACAGTGGTATTCTAGCTACCTTCCTGATGAGATACTACTGGCCTGCTTTGGAGCATGGGTAGGTGTAGATCCCCACTCTCTAGGCACTAATAGAAAAGTCCTATAGAAGCACTGTATATGACCCATCCTACCACATCCTCTGCATTCCACTAGATCCTACATACACTGGGGTTTTTGTGTGCCCTGGTTTCCTACATTAGTGACATATAAGGATGTTGTCAGTATGAGATGATTGATTACTACTACCCCCACGAGAAACCTCTAAGTGATGCTTTCTCCCACTAGAATAAACACTAATAGATCATGTTGTTGAACTGCTATGGTTCCCACCATTAGATTCCCTCAAAATTTTCTTAGTAATGAGGGATTGGATGATGATATCAGAGATATTTTTCAGCTGAAAAACATTGACCTATGATCAGATGGTGTATACCATCCCATCCTCAAATTGCATGGTGGTCATAAGATCATCACCCAATAGAGTAGGTGAAAATCACTAAAGTTTGGTAAAGTGATAATAATACTCCATGACAGACATGTATCCTTACTAAATATTCATGAATTCTCTAGCCTTCTCAACCCCTAGAGTCCATGGAAATAATTATTCTTAAAATATCATATGGAAGTCTTCTCAGACTATATCTTGATGTCAGTCTACCTGTGTAATAACATCCCAACATCACTTGGAAGAATCACAGAGCATATAATAATTGATTTTGACCATCCACTCTGGAGGCATACCCAAATTCTTAAAAATAGAGATCATAACCTCCATACAGGAATTTGCAGTATGTGGTCTTCCATCCCTTGAAAAGGTGGAGGGGTTTTTCTACTAAAACTCTCAAGTCAACTCTTCCATAATCAGGTCAGGTTGAGAAACACCTTGCATACTTTTCATCATACAAAATAATCCTTATCAAAACTAGGTATCAGTTCCCATGTCAATAATAACAGGTGGTGCCATAGGTGGAACTATAGGAGGTATCACCAGCGGATCAGGTCCCGCCACCTATGGTGCATGGTTTTCACTATCTTCTAGGCATACAACTTGAGGCTATCATGGTGGAATGATTCTATAATGCTAAATTTACACCTAAGAAAAGAATTTATAATTTGAAAGATTATAGATATATATCTAGGACTGGTACATATCCTTACTATAGAAAATATCAAACCTCTATACCTGCTCTAGAAGTTAGGTCAAAGTGGTAAGAAAGACCATAACAGACCATAAAAATGTAATGGACACCAAACTACCCATTACTAAGGCTGATTTTGGGTCAAAGTCTCATATGAAATAGTAGGGTCTCCAATATATGGAGTTTTAATTGAAAGGTATAAAGGAAAATTCCCTTTACTTTGTAATTGACATACCCATTTAGCTGTAACCATTTTAATTTTTAAGTTTATATTTCATTGATTTTGTAATCTATTTTTTATAATAAATATATCATAGTCCAGATGTAGTAGGTCTAGAACCCACAACATGGTATAATTGGCTAATTAAGGTGTCATCACCAATATATGTGGTAAAAAACCATTTATATTGATTTATTCACTTTAATTAATCCAATTATATTCTCCCTACAATAAATTTTAGCACATTTCAATAACAATCCAAGAACTAACTACATGCAATAGGAAAACACACACAATAAGTAGACATGGCATGGAAAAATGAATGGAATATCAGTACTAATGCTTCAATAATGATGCATGAGATGCTAATTCCTTACCTTACTAGGATGAGGATCAAGTACAAAATCAATAACATCAATAATAACAATATCACAAGGCATGTGCATCCTCCAATGGTAGAATCATATCAACTGTAACACACACAAATCAGAACATCATTAACACATCCCAGGTAATTTGGGTTTCCCCTATACATGGGTTAGCTACTACCATACATAGTATCATTACCAAATTCCATTATATCCTAGTCTCCTATCTAATACGCAAACAGTAAGAAAAAATGGAAAAAAATCTCTGATTCCACTTTGTAACATCCCGACCTAGGATCCACTCAATTTCTACCCTAATCTGGTGGTTCACATGGCCTCAAGCATGCCTCCTAGTACTCTAGAGGTCTCCAACTAGCACCTAGGTTCTAAGGTGGTACAATAGGGAGACTATACCATTTATATCAAAGTGTTACACTGGATATAATAAATAAATAGAAGTAGCAGAAGCATGATATAATAAATGGCATAGTGGAAAGAAAATAAAATAAACAACTGCAGAAGCATGAATAACCAATATCGATAATAATAATAAAAATCCCAAAGGATGAGTCAGATACAAAATGATATCCTAGCATGCTGATATACAAAAAGGGAAATAGGGTACATAGGGGCATGCATATAAAACATGCTATACAACAATAAAAAAAGAATACAAAAGGATTCTCCACTAGAACCATGTGCATATTCTCTGTCCTCTACTACTATGATCCAATCTATAAGTAAAATGTATCAAACATCTCTAACAAGGTTCTTTCCCTTATCCATACATATAGACATGAGATCTAAGCAGGTACCAAAGGTGACCAGAGTAGGGTGTGAGATAAAATACTAGTAGACCACAACCAATGATGCCTAAAAATGACCCAGTTAGTGTACACAATAATAAATAGTGTATGAGTATAATGAATAATAAACAATGATTCATAAATAAATACCATCCAGATCAGGTTTCCATAGGACACCTGGCTAGCTCTACCTACTTCGACATATGTCGATACGAGTGTATGATTAGTAACTATATATATATATAGTAACCAATAATAATATACACATATTTATATATTGTATACATTTATAAGAACTAATTTTGTGAGGAAATCAGTAATAATATACATGGATACTAGGTGCTGGCTGGACCCAGGGCTTAACTTAGGCATCCATAACTAGTATAACTATCCTATAGGCTCAAGAAAAGGGTATATACCCATAATCTCATAATGAATGTGAGATTTCATGCTCAAAACTCAAGATAGGTGGGGTGAGACATCATGACCATTACCTAGATATAAGTATAATGGTGAGAGATATCATGCTCAACACCCGATGTAAGGGAGCATGAAACATCATGCTCAAATGAACCCTTAACCATTGTTCATTAACCAATAGAAATAGAATAATAATAATAATAATAATAATAATAATAATAATAATAATAACAACAACAACAACATGAGGAATCACCTCTAAGAATTATAATCATCAAGCCTAATATAAATAAGGGCATCCCATATCATACAATTCACATTTTATAATTACATACATGAGGCATGGACTTTCCACCCATTTAAATTCCATTTAAGTTAATACATTTAATTATTCAAGGAAATTAAATGAAATTAAATTTTAATCCAAACACTTAGAAGGTGTTTTAGTCCCTTTATCAATTATATAAAAGATAGAAAATCCATTTCTAAACCAAGATGAACACTTAGACAGTGTTTGTCTATTCAATCATTTATATTAAAGAGGTCAATTAAGCTATCACACCTAAAGGGGTGTCTATGATTTAGGTTAAAATCCTCAAAATACTTATCAAGGGTCTATGAAAGTATAACAATGTGTATATTATTATTTATAAAGGAAGAACACATTTTAAGAAGATGTGTCAAAATGTCTGGCATTCCACACAATAATGAATTCTATGTAAACACTCAAAATTTTGGAAATAATTTTATACTAACTACCACATATCCATAGATGAATCCTCATCTAATATTGACTTTATATTTGAATTAGAACAAAATAAATCAAATAACAGTCCAATTCCCTGAAAATAGGGCGAATGAGCTCGCACCAAAATAGCGTAAGATATGGAAAGAGAAATGAATAATGGAAGTAAGAGGATTAAGGATATTACCTCTAGCTATATAACTCTTAAAATGATGATTTATTTTGAGTTTATAAGTAGGGGATATCAAAACACCTAGGTTAGGCAAGGGAGGAACTCATGGGACAAGAAGGAGGCTTCATCCACTAGAAATGAAGAGAGAAAAGAGCAGGGGTGAGGTTTTAATTTAATTAAGGGAAAAACAATAAAATCACTCATCTTGATAGGTTAACATGATTTTTTCATATGTTTGGACAAATCATGTTCCAACCGTGTTCCACACCACTTCCAAAGGAGGACCTCTCATGGGCTAATCACATGGTTTTTCTAACAGTGTGCAAGTCCTGCACAAATCCACAATCAAGATGCTTGAAGTTTTTGCATGGGTGTGCACCTAGGATCACATGGTTTCATAAAACTATGTGAACCCTTTATCCCCTCTGAAATTCCCCACACGATTAGGGGAAACCATACGGGCTGGGATGCACGGTTTCTTCTAACCGTACGACCCAGTCTATTTTTCTAGAAACCAGGGTTCTAGGCTCCAAAAAATCCCCAAACACCCTCGTAACCTTTTTGAATACATTAAGAAACATTATAATAGACTAATTAAGTAATTTAATCAAAAAACCAAATGATTCATACCTTTTATAAAACCTGAGTCATTACAAAAACTAAGGTGGAATCAAATATTAGTGAATTATGGATCTTGGACCACTAATGTATATAATGTAAATTAAAAGGAGTCATCATTTTAGTGGGATAAAATTTAATAAAATTCCTTATTATATGATTATAAAACATGATACTCATCTGATAAAAACTTTTATTGTAGATAAAAATGGATTCATCACCAAACTTTACTTTGATATCAATTATAAAAAGGAGGAGATTAACATAAGAGAATTCCAAAAATGGCATAGGAACTTGAGAATAGTTCTCAAGTAGGAAGAAAAACATTAGATAAATCAATTTTTGAATATTGATCTATTAAATCTATTCAATAAATTAATTTATATGCTTACAAAAGCATAATATATACTCAACTGATGGTTTAAAAATCATTGTTTATATGTAATAAGACTAAAGGAAATCCAACCTCTACTCATACACTTAATATGTTTGGGTATGTTAATGAATTAAAGTGACCAAATACCTCTTCTATGGTTGTGTTAATTCAATAATCATTATTTTAAAATTTCTAATAATATAAATGAGTTCACTAAAAGTTTACCAAATCTCTTAAAAGTATCAAAGATAAATGAACTGGGTATGAGATGTCCATGATATAATGTTGTGTTGATCGTAAAAATAGGTAAAATTTTAATCTAGGAGAATAATATTGGATGGTCCAATTGTTATCCTATGTCATCAAAACCTTATGAATGTTTCAGGATGAAGTGACAGTTTTTTCTATTGGATATAAAATTACCTATTTGTCATGAATTGACATAAGAAACTCTATGGAGAGTCCAATTCAAGTATTAATGTTATAAAAATTAATTTCACTTGTTTTAAAGGATATTTTATAAAAATCATGCATAATAAAAAAAATTTAAACATGTATATAAGTTTAAAATTGATGAATGGATGACGGAGCTTGAAGTTTGTTGTGAAAGTGGGTGCCCTAGACACAACTTAAAATAGTACCTTTTGATTACAATATCATATATAAAGAGAGTTATGCATGATGTTATCTTTCTATAATAGTGTTGATACTTCTATATCCACTATATACATGGTAATGTCCTTAGATTATTTTTCATATCAACGGGTTATAGTAGATCCTAACTATAATGAGAACCTAGAGATACCATGACAATAATCTTAAACATATTTACCATAGTATAGATACATCACACTGACCAAACACAAATTATGTTTAACTATCATACATAGGGATTATAACCATTGAGACTTCTTCTCATGAAATTCCTACTTGGTGATCTCAAGTATAGGAGATCACGAGGACTATCCCACCAATAGGAACACCACATATTTTAGGTGTCATTGGTTGTTGCTATTTATGAGCACATGTATTGGTCTCTCAGATTGAAATCATTATCAATGTGTATCATTTGATCATGTACTTTGATTAAAGATAAAAATAATGACAATTATTTTGTGGAAAGGTAACTTGCATTGAGTGCATCATTTATGGTATTGAATTCGTTGAATGTTCAATAAATAATTTTCTATTTCTAAAAGGAAGAGATATCTTGGGCCCTATTGACTAGGATAATATTACCTTTATTAAATTCATGGCCATTTTTATTCAAGGTAAGACCATCTAGAAAGGACACAATTAGATAAACCAAGAAAGAATGATGACAAGAAGAGTGAGTCTTTCTTTATAAAATATCATGAGATAAAGAGCTTATATTACACAATATGTGTTCATAGAAGATTGTAATTTTTATGACTAAATATTACATTCTTAGGGGTCATGATGGGTTGTTATACTATGATCATAGTTTGTTATTATTACTTACTTCTATTGATATAAGGTCCTAGAGGATCACACACAAAACGTATTTAGAAGCTTAACCAATTCTAGTGAATTGGATTTTAGGACATAGTGGTCTCTATGGCATGGGAAAAGTAATTTATGAGTATATATGATTTCAAAGTAAATAAATAAAATTAATATTATTTGAGTTTATAATAATAACTGTAGAATTTATTTTCTTATTATGTTCACAATTTATTCAATGAATATAATGAAAAATATTTTTCAAATGAATATTAAGTATTTAATATTAAGTGTTCTTTTAATATTTATGGGAGATGTGAGTTGAGTTAATGAATCTTATTTTATCATGAAACATAATTTAGATGATACTATAATGTGATATAATATTCATGATACTTGCGGTAAATTTTACGTGTTGTTTGTGTCTTTTTTGGGGATGTTTGAAGGGTTCACTTCCATAAGGACCTAAATGTAATTTATGGAAGTTATAACATAAGTATTTAAACATTTTTAAGACCCAAAATTAGGGTGAGAATATAATTATCGAATTATCTCTCCTCTCTACCCCTCTATCAGGCCCTAGAAATAAAAATTAAAGGGAAGATTAAGAATCATTTGATCTAAGTTTGATGATTGATAGTTTGATCTCCTTCGATTGTGATGACATCAAAGAGCCTTCAATTATCTACACTAGTACATGGATTTCATAGGTATAAATTTGATAAATCTTTCAAAACACATGTGGATGATCTAGAGGGTTTTATTTTTGGTTCCTTTGAGCAACTATCACCACAAATGAGTGAAACATGTCTCCAATTGAAATCGGATGAGGAGCGATTTTGATTTATTTTTTATGATTTTTTTCTTCATGATTAAATTAAATTTAATGTGATCCATGGTTGGATATGGATAGGGTTATATTATATTTTATGTTTCAATATAAATTCATACCTAAAAATTTTAAAATACAAAATTTCTTTCTTCCACAAAGCCCCAGGTTCCTTAAAAGTTGTCATTGTAATACCGAATCAAAGAGTTAATACATAAAGAGGTTGGATGTAAAGGATTACTTCAATGGTTGGATGAATCTTAAATAAAGAATATATATTTTTACCTCATTTATCTTATGTGATAAGTGAAGTTATCTGTAAACAAATAGTTGTTATGAATAAAATTAAATGTTATTTCAATACACATTGTTTGTGATTCATTTAATTATATAACATGGTTTAAAAAAAGGGATAAAATGAGTTTTATATAGGATAAAGGATTTTATATAAGTTATTTATTAAAATATGTGGGATATGATCATAAACCTTCAGTGACATGTTTTAAAAGAATAAAATATTATTTTAAAAAACATTACTCCAAATACATAAAATGTAATATAATATTTTATTATTGATAGTTTATTTATTAAATATTCTCACAAATCAAATAAATTTTATTTTTTAACACAAAATAATTTTTTCCTTAAAATTTTATTTTAGATAAAATATAGTTTCTAAGAGGATAGTAGGAGTATGTTTATACTTAGATAAGTTTAAAGTATAATAAATAAATGATTATATTAGTTTGATTCAAAGTTAAAATATCTTTATATACTAAAATAGTTTTGGATATGTTGGTAAAGAACAATCTTAATGTAAATATTTAAATTTAAAATTTGTAAAAAAATGATATTAAAGGAAATTTTGAATGGAAAATTTTCAAATATTATTATGATAAACTTATAAGGATTTCTAATTAAACAAAAAATGTTATTAACATTGTAACATAAGATGTTGCGAATTAAATAAGTTTGAATATTATGTTCAAAGAGCTGAAAACAGGGATTATGAATCATGATCTCACCATTATCCAAGTAATATTTATTTATATATGTTACCCATTAAAATAATTTTGTGATAGGATTTACCATATGGTCATATAGATATGTGGAATGAATTACATAAAGATATAATGAGTCTAACAAAACATTAAAAGTGCAGAAAACATAATGCCTATTTAGCGGTCTATCATATGGGATATGATTTGACAAGTGCTTATGTATAATTTTATTAGTATTTCTAAAAGAGTTTAAGAATATAAAATTTATCATGTTATATAAAATATAGTTTTTGTTTTATCATTCTTCCATGTTGGCTACATATGTTACATGAAGTTTATTATAATTGATCTCTTAAAGTATGAATTTGAGTTATCCCATATCAATGGTCATCATGTATTATTATATTTTGTGGTGATATTTAGAGATGAACATGGGTTAGCTTTCATATAAAGATATTAAATTCACTCTTAAGGAACAAAAGGAGTTTTTTTATGATGGATGGCCCACTATGTATACCACATGGAGTGTTATACACTATGTATTTTGTATACAATAAATGAATGTTTCATATTTAATCTCTATACCTAAGGTAGAAAATATACCTAGCATGAGAACCTTCATAATTCGATACCTTTCTTATATTGTCTTGGATCCTCAGCTAATTTGGGGATGGTTGGGTATTTTATAGATAATGTCATCGATTAAGGTTTAACCAAGATGATATTTTCCCCCTTATACGACGAGTATGACATATGAACCCTATATTGAGACAAACTGACGAACGACATGTCTATGCTTAGATAAGGTATATGTGATGCATATATCTAATTGGGAAAGGGAAATTTTGTTGATGACACCTCTTTGATTAGTGTTTGAGCTGTGTTTGTTGAATTTTTTTGGTAATTCACTAGATATATTCATCATATGTTTGAATAAGTTCATAGACTCATACATGATGGATGAAATCCATGGCAAATAGATCTATAATCATTTTAGATCAAATATGGAAGAACAGAAAAAATCTGAAAAAAATGGCTAAGTACCCACATATGGGATTTACCATGTAAGAAAATTCAGAAGGGTTTGATGTATGTGAATTTGGAAAAAACAAACTTAAGAGAATTTGGATATGTTTCTCCATGCCCAAGCATCTAGTGGAGCCAAATCCAGACGAGTGGTTGAAAACAGAGAACCCCAAAGGCATAACTTGGGCCAAGGAAAGGTGTTGGGTGTTTGGGGGTGAGCATAGAGTCAAGGAGGCATGCATGGTCCCACAGTTTATCCCAGTGTTTGATGCGTACGAGAAGGCACCAACGTCCCCCACGCTTCCCAAGTGAGTGAGCCAACCGAGTGAGTATAGTGGATGGTCCAACCTATGCACCTTGAACCATCTAGAACACTTTATATGCTAAATACCATAGTTATTTATCCTAATAGTCGATGGTTTGGGGAAGGATCAATTGAGTGTCTGGGGTGCAATAAAGATAGGGGACGATATGCTTCGTTGTGCCAACTATGATGCTATATTCTCGTTGAGTCGAGTGATTGGGTGGGTTGGAAAACCAACATCGTCATTTTTGAAATAGATTCACTTTGACCTTGTCTAAAAAGATTTGGGAAGAATCGGGTCAGTTCACTCTACACTGTCCCAGAAGGACATAGGATCGGCACATTTTGTAGCTATCATCATTGCATCCATCAAATTCAGGCGGGTGGAAGCTTTTCAGAGGACTTGAGATGTCGCTAAGGTCTCAAAGAGGGAGGTAAAAAGAAGAATTTGAGTATATCATAACCGACCGGGACTTCAGACTATTTTATACCTTCCAATTAGTTAATATATATAGGTATCAGGACCCCAGCATAGGAGACTACTCCACCAGTGAGTGCCTGGAATACATGAAGTATCCCTAATAATGACCAGGGGAAAGAGGGTGAACCAGGATGAAACACGAATGAGAGTAAAAATGCTATCATTGAGGCAAACAGGGCTATAGATTTGGTCTCTGACATAGGGGATTTCTTAGCAACCCAGTAGGATTTTTTCTATTATTTTTTTGGATCATCGACCAAAAATAAAAAGACATTCATGAATGATTCAATCATCATGGAACTTTAAATGGGATATGTGATTCAAGCTTAAAATAAAGAAGGAATCCTCCATTCCATAGTGGTATAAGTTTGTGTGTTTCATTGGGATTTTCATCAAGAGATGCGATAAATTAGGAGATAATGAATCAAATGATACATAAATGGTTAGTTAATGGTTTACATATCACATTCCATGATTTTAGGCCATGATTCTATCCAAAATTGAAGGGATTTTGTAGCAATTGAAATAGTGTATTAAATGAGATTAAATATACACTACAAAAGGAGAGATAATATTGTCCACAAATCAATTATTATTTTTACTAAAGTTACAAAAATCATAGAGAATTTTTAGGAATTTATAATGATTTTTTATGGGTCATCACTTTTAAAAAGGGTGAATGAAAGAGAGATAAACACTAGGGAGAAAAGAGAAACATGTAATTTCTAGGATTAATGGAAAGTTAAAAGGTGAATAAGGAATATGAAATTCTAAAAGATCTATATTTCTAGAATATTGTCATGTTTTATAGAAGATACACACTATTTTAGGTGTATATTCACATCCTTATATTGTGAAGAAGATCAAGGAAGTCATGGAAGGAGTAGTGGGTTATTTTTTATGATTATAGGTAGCGTGTTTTCTCATTTTATGTGAATAGTGAGTTCAAAGGGTTATTAAGACCGCCCCTTTGTTTAAACTAAAATAAGTAATGAAATCTAGTATTTTTGGTGCATCAACACACCACCTTCTCATTATAAATGGAATATCCTAGTTAGGGTAAAAAATGTAAAATATTTTATGTGATTTATTACCTCCATCACTCATATAGAAAAAGTGAGGGAGTGAAATGAGTGTTCCCTACAATGAGAGAAAAAGATTGTAATCAAGTTTTTAAAGTTTTAAAAACCTATGTTACCCTGATTCACCCCCTCTATAGCTAATATCTTTGATATGGGACCAAAAATTAGTATCATAGTTTTAGGTTCTTGGGGTGATGTTTTATATCTCTCTCATAATGATGGAAATGGTAGTAGTTTTTGATCATAAAGGCATACCAATTTTTGAAGGCAATAACTTCCAATTATGGAAGAATAATATGAAAAACTACTTCATTTTATTGGGGATGGAAGTCTGGACAATAATTATTCATGGTAAAACAAAAAACATGTAAATTTAAGTTCTATTATAAAGTTACCATAATTAATTTGATGCATATGAAAATACAATTAATAAATTAGGGGGGGATTTGTCCAACCCTATCTACACCAAGGTAATATCATACAAAACCTCTCATGATATGTGGGAAAAACTATTGAATATTTATGAAGGCTATTTTAAAGTTTGAGATACAAAGGTTCAGTTTTCATGGAATAAATATGAAGATTTGAGGATGAACCTGACCACAACTATGGATATGTTCTTTAACCAACTAGACACCCTTGTAAAATACATGCATGGTATTGGAGAAAACATTAAAGATGTTAAGTTTTTTAAAACAATATTGGGGAGAATACCTTCATGTTTCAATAATAAGGTATCAATTATTGATGATAAGGATCAAAATAAAGTGTATATAGATGGTTAACACAATAAACTTTTCATATATGAAATGAGAAATGGAAAAAATGAAGCCAAAGTGAAGGATAGATCACAGGAGGTTGCATTCAAAGCGATGAAGAAACTTTTTGTTACAGAAGATCCATATGAAGATGAGTTTTAAATATTGATGGATTTTCTTTCCTCTAATATTATGAATATAAAAGTAAAATTAAAATCCAAGATTCCAATTTCTTACTTATGATGTGTCAAGTTATACCATCTCACTATTAAGTGATTTAAAAATATCCAATATGAAGATGATGAATAATTTATCAAGAAACCTTTGAAAGGGTATATAATCAAGATAAAATTATATAATAAATTCTTTAATAGGAAAAATATGCTATCTCATGAAGATGGAACCTCAAATGATTTTGAAATGGAAGAAGCTGGGGATTATAGGGATATCAATGAAAATGTTTTGGTGGATATTATTGATAGACTGGAAACTGATGGTGGTGATATTGGAAATGATGATGTTGTGGGAATAGTTGACCTCTAGGTTAAGCTTGATGAATCCATTAAAGAACATGAAAATTTAGGGATTAAACCAATAAGAAAAATGTTGTTATTAATTATTCCAAACTCTACATGCAACAGTAGGAGGAATAAAAATTAGAATTCTATTCAAGATTAATAAGTTGAAATCTATAATGTCTATAAGCTCTGAAAAAGAAATTGTATTCAATCTCAAAGGGAAAGAAAAATCCCAAATCATAAAAGGATTAACCGATACAATGAAAGAAAGGGTTAAAATAATTGAAGATCTAGAATAAGATGTTTTGGTTTGGTAAAAAAAGTGCGAGGATCATGAAGGATCCTTACACCCAACATGGTACTAGGTTACTCAAATACATCAGTCCTAGTTGAATCTTTATATGTCCTTGGAGTAACTATTGAATAACTTATTCCCATTCCAAATGTGAAACATTTTAAAAATAAAGGAAAATCAATTGTGGAGCATAATAACAATGAGAAGATAGTCATGGGTCATGCTAGACCAAAAGCATCAACTACCTAAGGAAAATTAGACTTAAAGGAAGATATAAAGACTATTAGTCAAGTGATAAAGGATGGAAGGATAACACAAAAAATCAGGAGTTATTACTATGGAAAATTAGAAAACATTTTGTATGTGCGATCCATTGTAAAAATATTTTTTAGGGATTAACAACACCAATAATAAGTTAGTAGTTTTCCATAATTTTCCCATGTTTTTAATGGTTATTACTTTTGGTGTGAAGGATTTAGACCCAAGACTACATTTTGTGCCTCAAGGGTTCATTTATAAGTGTCTCAGGAGACCCAAAAAATAAGAAATAAGTAGTTGTAAACTTTAAAAAGAACCTTGAAAAATGAAAAAAATTCTCAACTTTTCAAGATAAATATTAAATTGTTAAACCATGGGAGAAAAAAGAAAACTAGTCATCAATATAAGTTACATAATGGTATCGAAATAATAAAAAGTGGTATTAAAGGGAAAATGTTGCTAAGAATTATTTGAGAGAAATGTAAATGTATAGTTTATGGGTTTGGGATAGTGGGTGTACCTCACACTTGATTGAGAATAAATATCTTATCACTAATATCAAATATAAAAAAGGTGGAGTGGTTCAATTTGGAAATGATGAAGGACTCAAAGTTTTTGGCTTTGAGAAGGCCAAGGTTGGTGGAAAAAATCTCAGAAAGATAGATGTTCTCTTGGTGGAAGGACTTATCCACAATTTTCTAAGTGTTATATATTTATATGAATCAGGAAATGCTATGGAATTTGGAAAAAGTTGTGAAATGTTAAATCTAGATATGGTACACCTATTTTTAAAGGAAGACAAACCTAGGGAAAGTTTTATCTAATCAGTAAATAAAATTGGTTTTTGTTGTCTAAGGAATATAAAAACAAGATTTGTAATAAGAAAATTGGGAACTTGAGATAAAAATATTTGGAAAATATGGTGAAAATGACGAAGTTCATAATATTCCCAAGTTCACATACTAAAATACCCATACAAGTGATTATTTTCAAAAGGAGATGATTACTCAAAAGACCTATATTCCAAATAAGGGAAAACCATTAAGATTATTAGAGCTTATGAATGTTTAGGATCAAATAACTCAAAAATAATTTGACCATAAATTTTTTTTTTTTTTGTTTGTTTATGATTTCATTAGGATAGATTGGTTGATGGTGATTACTCATAAACTGATGTGTGTAAGTGCATCACTCAATACTGAAGAGAAGATGAAAAAATGCCTGGTGTGAAAATTAAAAATCTTTTCCCTGATAATGGGATGAAATTCACAAATAACCAAATGGAGGAATATCTATGAAATAATTGGATTCAAAATCAAGTTTTTAGTAGTAATAAATCCTCAATATAATAGAGTTTTAGATAGGAGAAATCACATCAACAACAAAATGGTTAGGACTATGCTCATTCAAAAGTCCCTACTAGATAAGTATCGGAAATTAGTTGTTATAATAATGGTATATATCTCTAATCAGGAATTTTTATGTTCAAATGAAGATAATAATCCATATGAAATTTGTTATATAAATAATCCTACACTAAAATACTTTCAGGTGTTTGGAAGTAAGTGTTTTATTTTAAATAAAAAAGAATAGGAAGTTTGAATCATGTGGATATAAAGGGACATTTCTTAGGGTATTTGTTCAAGAGAAAGGAATATTGATTTTATAAAAATTTTATAGATAAAATGGTTGAAATCCATGATGTTATAATAATTTATAGAGAACAAAATTTGAATTTAGGCAAGCATATTTCAGCCTCAAATGAATATAATTTTTATAAAAACATTTCAATTTTCAAGGAAGAAATTGTTGAAGATGTGTCTGGATCAGGGGGATAAAAGAGATGAAATAAAATTTGATTATAAATTTGGTGATGAATTAAATGAAATTATAACAACAGGTTTAAATAGATGATTTAACTAAACAAAATAACCAAAAAAAATATTTTTGATGACCGGGAAACTCCAGTTCAGACAAGAAGAATGAAGGCACAACAAATAGCTTCATTTTTATCTTAAGTGGAACCAAAATAATTTTATGATGTTGCTATGAATGCATGTTGGTCCAAGTCAATGCATGAAGATATTGACTAGATTAAGAAAAACAAGAATTGGGAAATTATCTCAAGTCTAGAAAATAAGAATGCGATTGGAATAAAATGGGTTTTCCAAAACAAATAAAATGAAGATTACATGGTGAAAAGCAATAAGGCATGTTTTTAGTGTAAATATTATTCAAAAATAAATAGAATTGATATTTATGATTCATTTTCACCGGTGTCCCAATGTAATGGACCAGACCTCTCTGGTCTATTACTTTGTGAAAATCCAGTGTTTGGAGTGTTCTGGGAGGTCACGGTGGCTCATTTCAAGAGTTTTTCAAAAAGATAGTTTTTTTACAACAATGAGTTAGGACTGGTAGGTAGAGATGGTAGGTCATAATGGTGACTCATGATGGTTAGTCAAGACCGGTGAGTCAAGACTGGTGAGTTGGAACGGTAACTTGAACTAGTGACTCAGAATGGTGAGTCACGATGGTAAGTCACCAGTGGCGAGTCACCCAACGACAACTCATCCACCGGTAGGTCTCCAGTGGTGAGTCACCCAACAGGTACTCATCCACCAATAGCTCATCCAACGGTGAGTCACCCAACAATGACTCATCCATTAGTATCTCACACTGGTGACTCATACACCAGTGACTCATTCACCGATGACTCATCCACTAGTGACTCTTTTCCAGTAGTTTTTCAAAATTCTAGTTTTTTCCAGTTTTCCCAGTTTCACCCCTTTGACATTTTATTTGATGTAAAATTAGTTTAAGACCATATTTAAATGATTTTGAAGTCATTTTTAGGGCTACAAATCATATCTTTATTTTCCTAAAAGTCTCAAAGACTTCTAAATGGACAAACTGCATGGTCTTGGTTAAAATATGACTTTAATGGCTTTTAAAACCATTCCTACCATTGATATAGGATCTAGCCTTTTGAAATCGAGACTCATTATTCTATGTGTGTTTCCCTTTGATCTTGATACAGGATGTTCCCCAGAACCTTTCTTCTCGAGGAGTCATGTGTTTGTGTTGTGGGGTTGGATCATATTTTCCCTAGAGTTTTTCTGCTATATGTGTACCCCTTGTCTTGGAACAATAAGGAGGTAGCAATCATATATTATTTGAGGTAGGGATCCCTTCATCTCCCTAAATTGTGTATCATGAGGGGTGTGTGTAAAAATTTCTAGTGGTGAATATAGTTGAATGCAAATTCAATAAAGATAGTTGAATCTATTTTAAAATAATAAATAGGGGATGGGTAAAGTTATACATGCTTATGCTTTATTATTATTTTGATCCATGTCATGAATTGTATGGGTTGTATGCCTACTGAAAATCATGAACATTGGTGGTCTTTGTTTTCATACCTATGTTGGTTGTGAATCATTGTATTTGATCTTCTAAAGAATGGCTGTATATGTGAAATTGATTAACTATGTGTATTTGGTTAAATAAATAGATGCACCAGGATCAAACTTGTTCTATGATAACCCCTAAATAAACAATGTGAACTAAATAAGGAATGCCTTATTAAATCTAGAATTTTTTTCCTTGCGTGGATGTTTGGTGATGCAGTTGGTAGCATGACTATGTGTGGGGTGGTTCAGGTGGTGTAATGGAATCTCATGTCAAGAGATTGTTTTTTGTTTGATTGTGGGACAAATGGGAGGCGTTATACAGTAGAGATGTGGTTGGGTTGTGCAGTTATGTGTTGATGGGTGCAGTGTGGTTATGCAGCGGGGATACTAAGAATGGTTGTGATGAAAGGTGTTTCTGGGAGTGGTTGTGAGTTTGTAGTTGTTTTAGTTTGGTGTATGTATTGAGAGGGATTAATTTGAATAATGATGATGAAGTGTGTTAATTTTACCATGGTTATTCTATCTCTATGTGAATTTTTCTGTGTGCTTTGACACGTGCTGTGCTTGGTAGTTTCCCAAGTAGGGATGAAATGAATAAATGAATTGTTTAATAGAGAATGAGAACTAGTTAAATTAACTAGATGGGGGTGTGAAATGAGTTGTGTCATGCTGTGTGGTTGTACATTTAGAGGTTGCAGAAAAGTTGGCAGTATTATGGGATGGTTATTGTTTGAGAGCCCATAGGTTGGGACGAGTGTTTGGAATTGATATGTATTACCTATATTTGTAATTTTTATTTCTATATGCACCCCACCCTAGTTGATCACTATGTTCCAAATTCCCCCATCTTCATAGGGGAGGGTATCTTTTCCCAACATCCCAATGGGGGGATGGATGGATGGTTACTTGCTCTTCCCTACTCCCTCTTCTAGACATTTATAGCCCAAGATTCTTCATGCATGTTATGGTTTGGTTCATGAGGCCCAGGTGTCTATGGGTGGGTTGTGCTTTCCCAGGCATTTTTGGGATGAGATTTGTTGTGCTTTCTTAGGTGTCTTCAAGATGAGGTGTGGTTGTGGCCTAGGTGTCTACGGGTGAGATGTGATGTGGTATATGGCCTAGGTATCTACGGGCATGATGTGATCAGCTTCATTTTCTCAGGTTGTGGGACTATCTATGGGTCCCAGGTTTCTGTGAGTGGGATGTAATGTGGTTGGTGTGGCCTAGGTGTGTGCAGGTAGGTTGTGATTTTAGGCTTGTGGAAGAGGTAGGAGCACCAAGATTTTTGTTGTTTGGATATGAGTATCTAATTAGTGGGAAGTGGTGCGAGGTACCCAAATCATCTATTTTATTACTATATAACAATAATTAAATTGTATTAATTGGTGAGGTTGGGGTGGCTAGAATACCTTGATAGGTTCTATTGGGTTTTGTTGTTTTCTCACAGGGACATTAGTATGTTTCCTCCACTTGTGCATGAAAGACCTTGGGTTTTCCTACTGAGTATACTTGTATGCTCACCCTACATATATAAAAACCGCTTTTAGGTTTCCAGGAGGACTACATGGATCATGCTGGTAATTACTAGCTTAGACTTTGGGACAACTGATGTGTTACTTCTTAGCCTTACTTTTGGTACTTATTTTGGAGTTTTGTTTTATTTTGTATAAGTTTTTCTTTAAACATGCATGTGGGATGGTTTTCGATTTCTTTTATAAATCTGTCTTGAAGTTTTTTTGAGGATAATACATCTTGTATCCCATTCTTGGTTACTATAAAAGAAAAATTACTCCCATTTTGTGAGATTTTTATACCTTTGGTGCTGGTCGCCACCTCATGGCCTACTGGAGGTGGGACTTGGGAGTTATTATCTCTCTTTCTCAATTACCAGCTCAGGAGAGGCATCTTTGGAGGGAGGGGGTCATGAAAGAATGGTATCAGATCATGATGGTTGTGATATAGGATGGAGTTTAGAGTTAGGTATAGTAAGGATTTCATGGGTTGGTAGGGAAACAATGTCTGGTGATCTTGGTGTGTGACATATTCTAGGGAAGACCGGCTAGGACACGAGATTTTAGGGGGCCCTGTGATCCAATTCAAGGATTCTAAGCCTACCGAATGAACAAATGAGGCTACACCAGTTGCAGGGTAGATACCCTAGGAAAGGTACATGCATCATAATTACTTGTGTTCCTGTTTGAATCTTAAATAAAATTCCATACTACTCGGTCTTAGGAGTTCCTTGTTTACCTTTTTCATCTATGGCACTCGATCATCATCCATGTGTAGTTCAGGCAGTGGAGGCTCAGAAGGATGATCTGGTTGATTAGTGGAGGGTTGATCTAGGGGGAGAGGATGACCAGTGGCAGAAAAAATTATGTTATTTCCATCATCAAACCTTGGTAAAGTATGAGGGAAGTGTTTCGGACATGGAGATAAAGAGATGGCTTGAGGAGCTTGAGATCAACTTCAGTCTGATCCAGGCTTCAATAGAGTACTAGTTTCCCTTGGTAGTGAGTCAGATTTTGGGAGCTATGCGTCAGTGGTGGATGTTGTACCTGGGGGAGATGAAGGATACTGACATTTTGTGGGTTGATTTCAAGAAGGAATTCCAAGATGAATTCCTTTCATTGACCATAATGACTGAGAAGAGGTAGGAGTTACTCTCCCTCTAGTAAGGGAGTATGTTGATATAGGATATAGGGATCAAGTTCAAGGATCTCCTTTATTTTTCCCCAGATCTCTTTTTAGACGAGGAGTCTCATGTGATACACCTAGAGGAGGCACTTCATCCTTCTATCCAGTATGTGGTTACTCCCATTACGTTGCTGACGTACTTGGAGGTTCAGAATAAGGCATAGATAATTGAGAAGATTCACTCGTGAGGAGGTCTACTAAGAGAGGGGATCTAGGAGGGTTATTTTAGAGGTAAGGTTATCAGTAATAGATCTCAGGTGCTAGGTCATTAGGGGTTCTGACTAGAAGATAATCAACCTCAATAATTTACTTTTCAACCTTCTGGCCCTCATACATTTCTATGAACTTAGGACTGAGGTGTTTTTCTCATAGAGCCCCTGGGAATCTTCAGAGTCAGTGCCCAAAATCCATTCGAGCTCTATATGATGGAGGTTGGCAGGTTCAGCACCTACCTTAGTAGTAGTTTCTAGTAGGGCAGTTCTAACAACATGGACAACAGGCCCATACTCCACTGAGGGGATGTGGAGTAGGTAGAGGCTGACCTTAGGGTGTTCCTCAGGGACCTAAACCTAGGTGTGGTCAAGGATGAGGTCGTCAGTAGAACAACAGAGGAGCTGTGCATGGGCAACTGCATATGGCATAGGTAGCAGTTTTGGTAGGGTCATAGATTGTTTGAGGTATAATTAGTTTATTCAGTACTCTTGATTGTGCTTTGTTTGATTCAAGATATTCACACTCCTTTATTTCACCCAGTATATCCCATGATCTAGGATTAAAAATAGAGAGTCTTCCCAATCCCCTAGTGTTGAGTACATCAGTCTGAGGTCAGACCAACTTGTTTGATGTATGTCGAGGATGTAGAGTGATGATGAGACCACATCATTCCTATAGGGATATTTTCTTGCTACAGATGCAGCCATACGATGTTATTATCAGTATCAAATGGTTGAATTCTATTCATTCCATTATCAACTTCTTCTAGAAAAGATTTGAGTTTTCAGACATGGATGGCCAATGTGTGGCTTTCATTGGCGATTGGAGTTTCTAGGTGGGTGGTTAGTGTGTAGAGACTCTTCTTTCCTTGTTGGATGAACTGTCAATAGAAATAGTGGATATTGAGGCGGTGGAGGTTCTGAGCGTTTTTGGGGAGTTCTTGGGTGTTTTCCCCAAGGAGGCTGTGACTCTACCCCCTCGATGTGACATTGAGTTCATCATAGACTTACAACCCAGTGCTTGTCTAATTTTGATGGCTCCTTATTGGATGATACCTTCTAAGTTGTGGGAGATGAGGACTCAGATTGATGACCTGATAAAGAAGGGATTTATCCATCCCAATGTGTCACTATGGGGTGCTCTAGCTTTGTTTACAAAGAATGAAGATGGTGGTATTAGATTGTGCATAGACTACCAGAGGTTGAATCCAGGGATGATCAAGAACCATTACCCTCTTTCGAGGATAAACGATATTTTTAACCAACTAAGAGGATCAAGTTAGTTTTTGATGATTGATCTATAGTATGGATATCACCAATTGAGGGTGTAAGAGTGCGATATTTTGAAGATTGCTTTTAGGTGCGGGTATGGGTACTTCGAGTTCATAATTATGTTGTTCAGTGTTACGAACGCACCATCTGTGTTCATGGGGCTCATGAACTTCATCTTCTGTGAGTTCCTAGACCGGTTTTTCATTCTATTCATCGACAACATCTTGATCTACTCGAATTCAGAGGAGGAGCATACTAAGCATCTCTGAACTATCTTGCAGGTCCTTTGGCACCACCAGATCTACAAAAAGTTGTCCAAGTGCAATTTTTGGACATGGGAGGTACATTTCCTTGGGAATGTGGTGTCACTGTAGGGTGTAGTGGCGAACCCTTCAAAGGTCAAGACAATTGTTTCCTAGGAAGAACCTAATAATGTGATAATGGTTCATAGTTTTCTCGGTCTGGTAGGCTATTACTAGATATTTGTACCCGATTTCTCTTGAGTTACAGCTATGTTGATAACTATGACCAGTAAAGTTCAGGATTTTGTGTGGGGTGAGAATATTTAGGCAACATTCAGCTATCTAATGTGGAATTTTTTCAGTGCTATGGTTTCTAGAGTAAGGGGTGATATTCGAGGTGTTTTGTGATGCTTCCTGTCTGGGTTTGGGATGCATATTAATGCAACATTGGGGAGTGATCTATTATGGGTCTAGAAAGTTACATTCCCATGGACGTAACTATGCCTCTCATGATCTGGATCTAGCATTTGTAGTTTTTATGCTGAAGTTTTGGTGACATTACCGCATTATGGAGTGCTTTGTGGTCTTCATGGATCATAAGAGCTTGAGGTATATCTTTTCCCAATGAGATATAAACTTACAATAGTGGAGGTGGATGAAGTTTTTTTAGGATTATGATTTTGATATCTCCTATACCTTTGGTAAGGGGAATGTTGTGGTTTATTCTCTAAGAATTAAGTCACAGAAGGAGGTTGTTTGAGAATCTATAGACACTTGGAAGGCAATGAAGGATTTGGTAGGCCTGCACTTGGATACATGAATGGATGGAGATCGAGGCTGTTTGTTTTAGATGATAGTGTAGTCTTCCCTGATATAGTAGGTGGAGGAGTCCCAATGGGGAGACTTAGAGGCAGAGGTGATGCACAACCATGTTGAACATAGTGATGCTCTAGAGGGATGGTCAGAGGATGGTTAGAATCAGATATTGTTCCATGGAAGGCTATTTTTTATAGTATAGATGCATGAGGGAGTCCTTCATGTGTTTCATAGATTCCCCTTAGCAGTACACCCATGAGTTTCCAAGATGTACCATGGATTCAGGGATTAGTTTTGGTGGACTGAGATGAAATGGGAAATAGTAGAGTTTGTGGAGAAGTGATTAGTGTACCAGTAGGTGAAGGCTAAGCACCGTGTTCCTAGTGGTTTTTTGAATCCCTTAGATTTCCCTGAGTGTAAGTGGGATGAAATCTTGATGAATTTTGTCACAGGGCTACCCAGGGATCAGTGAGGCTATGATGCTATCTGGGTAGTAGTATATCGAATAACGAAATCAGCTCACTTCTTAGAAATCAAGGAGTCGAGTGCAGTCGATGCCTTGGAAAAGAGGTATGTTGATGAGGTGGTGAGATTGCATGGAGTTCCGATATCCATTATCTCAGATCATGACACATGTTTTACCTCACAAGTCTGGAAGGGATTTCAACATTCCTTTGGCACTCAACTATGCCACAATACTACCTTCCACCCTCAGATATATGTGTAGATAGAACGGACCATCCAAACATTAGAGGATATTCTGCGGGTATGTGTCTTGGACTTTTGAGGATCTTGGGTACAACAATTACCCTTGTTAGAGTTATATTACAATAATATCTATCACTCTTCCATTGGAATGGACCCCTTTAAAGCTTTGTACATAAGGCCGTTTTAGTCACCCTTGTGGTAGACATAGGTTGGGGAGATAACTATTCTTGGTCTAGAGGCAGTGTAGAGTACAACAAAGAAGGTTCAACTTGTTCATGAGAGGATGAAGGTAGCACATGACCATAAGAAATTTTATGCCAACCGCAGGAGGATGCCCTTAGATTTTGAGGTTGGGGACCACATGCTCTTGAAGGTTTCCCATTGATGTGGGAAACAGAGTTTCAGAAGAGGGAGTAAGATTTCTCCCAGGTTCATCAGTCCCTTCAAGGTATTAGGATGAGTTAGAAATGTGACATAATAGTTAGCACTACCATCGTAGTTGGAAATAATCCATGAAATCTTCCAAATCTATCAGCTCTGTCAGTATCTTCATGATGAACCCCATGTCGTTGACTAGGGTGAGTTAGATATCGAAGGCAAAACGACATACATGGAGTGTCTAGTAGATATTCAGGACCATTGGGAGAAGGTGCTTCATGGGAAGACCATTACTTTGGTTCACACATTATGGAGGCATGGTGGCCTAGAGGAGAGTACTTGGGAGTGCTAAGAATAAATTTCTGCCCAGTATCTAGAGTTGTTTTGAGTTCTTCCTTGTTATGTTTTTCCTTATAATGTGATGTTTGAACCTTGTTTTCTATGAGATGAGTTGTTTCCCTATTTCGTAATGTGTGATGACATCCTAAAATGTAGAAAATGGAGGAACTGATTCCTAATCGATATATATTAATTAAGATGTGATTAAACCCATGAGGGTGAGTCAGTACCACCCAGAGCGAATAGTATCTTGACATAGAGGGAGGAATTCCCTAATTCACGTGTTCAAGACAATGTGGTTGTTATACTTGTGTGGTGTGTCTTTTGGTCAGTTGGGTTTACAGATGTCAGAGGAGGTGTTCTTGGATGTTGATTTTTCACTCTAACTTTTTAACAATAGTGGGTGGTTTATCGTTGAACTTTGATATTGGTAGTAGTGTTTTAAGTGTCGCGAGATCCATGAGAGGTATCTCACAGGGTGGTTTTTCAGACCCCTATTTTCCCTTTGGGTTTGGTTTTGAATTATCGAGGACGAGAATAGTTTGAGAGGTATATGATGTAATGGACCAGACCTCTTTGGTCTATTACTTTTTATAAATCCAATGTTTGGAGTGTTCTGTGAGGTCACGGTGGCTCATTTCAAGAGTTTGTCAAAAATCCAATTTTTTCCAATGGTTAGTTAGGATTGGTAGGTGGAGATGGTAGGTCATAATGGTAAATCATGATGGGGAGTTAGAACTGGTGAGTCATAAAAGTAACTTGAACAGGTGACTTATAATGGTGAGTCGTGATGGTAGGTCACCAGAGGTGAGTCACCCAATGACAACTTATCCACCAGTAGGTCACTAGCGGCGAGTCACCCAACGATGACTCATCCACTGGTAGGTCACCAGTGGTGAGTCACCCAATGGAAACTCATCCAACAGTAGCTCGTCTAATGGTGATTCACCCAATGGTGACTCATCCACTGGTGGCTCATCCACCGGTGACTCTTTTCCAGTAGTTTTTCAAAATTCCAGTTTTCTCCAGTTTTCCCAGTTTCACCCCTTTGACATTTTATTTGACGTAAAATGAGTTTAAGACCATATTTAAATGGTTTTTAAGCCATTTCAAGGGCTACATATCATATATTTATTTTCCTAAAACTCTTGGAGACTTCTAAACAACCAAACCACGTGGTCTTGATCAAGATATGAATTTAATGGATTTTAAAACTGTTCTTCCCATTGATATAGGATCAAGCCTTTCCAAAGCTAAGAATCCTTCTTATTTATACATTTCCCTTTGATCTTGATACAAGAAATTCCCTAGAACCTTTCTTCCTGAGGAGTCATGTGTTTGTGTTGTGGGGTTGGATCGTGTTTTCCCTAGAGTTTTCTACTACATGTGCACCCCCTGTCTTGGTGCAATAAGGTGGTTCTAATCATCTTATCTTTGAGGTAGGGATCCCTTCGTCGCTCTAAATTATTTATCATGAGAGGTGGGTGTATAAATGTATTGTGGTGAATACAGTTGAATACAAATTCAATAAAGATAATTGAATCTATTTTAAAACAATAAATAGAAGATGGAGAAAGTTATGCATGCTTATGTTTTATTGTTATTTTGATCCATGTCGTGAATTATATGGGTTATATGCCTACTGAAAATCATGTCAGTTGGTGGTATTTGTTTGAGTACCTATGTTGGTTGTGAATCCTTGTCTTTGATCTTCTGGGGAATAACTGAATATGTGAAATTGATCAACCACGTATATTTGGTTAAATAAATGGATTCCCCAGGATCAAACTTGTTCTGTGATAACCCTTGAATTAACAATCTAAACTAAATAAGGTATGCCTTATTAAATATGGAAATATTTTCATTGTGTGGATGTGTGGTGATGCAGTTGGTAGCATGAATGTGTGTGGGGTGGTTCAGGTTGTGTAATGGAATCTTAGGTTGAGATATTATTTATTTTTTTTGATTGTGGGATGGATGGGAGGTGTTATACAATAAGTATATGTTTGGGTTGTGCTGTTATGTATTGATGGGTGTAGTGTGGTTGTGCAGCAGGGCTGTTGAGAATGGTTGTGATGAAAGGTGTTGCTAAGAGTGGCTATGATTTTGTGGTTGTTTTGGTTTGGTGGATGGATTGGGAAGGATGACTTTGAATAAGTATGATGAAGTGGGTTAATTTTTACATGGATCTTCTCTCTCTGTGTGAATTTTTATGTGTGTATTGACATGTTATGTTCTTGGTAGTTTCTTGAGTAGGGATGGAATGAATAAAAGAATTGTTTAATAAAGAATGATAATTGGTTAAATGAATTGTCTAGGGGTATGAAATGAGTTGTGGCATGCTGTGTGGTTATAAATTTAGAGGTTGTAGCAAAGTTAGCAGTATTGTGGGTGGGTTTTTGTTTGAGAACCCCTAGTTTGGGATGAGTTTTTGGTATTTATATGTATTACCTATATTTTCCCTTGTGATTTATATACGCACCCCACCCTAGTTGAGCACTATATTCCAAACACCCCCATCATCACAGGGAATGGTGTCTCTTCCCAATATCTCAGTGGGAGGATGGATGTATGGCTACTTTATCTTCCCTGATCCCTCTTCTAGGCATTGATAGCCCAAGATTCTTCAGGTAGGTTTTAGTGTGGTTTACGAGGCATAGGTTTCTACGGGAAGATTGTGCTTTCCCAAGTGTTTTCAGGATGAAATGTGTTGTTCTTTCTTAGGTGTCTTTGGGATGAGGTGTGGTTATGGCTCAAGTGTCTGTGGGTGAGATGCGATGTGGTACACAGCCTAGGTGTCTGCGGGAGGGATGTGATCAGCTTTGTTTTCCTAGGTTGTGGGACTAGTTGTGGGGACCATGTGTCTGTGGGTGGGATATGATGTGGTTGGTGTGGCACAGGTGTGTGTGGGAAGGTTATGACATGGGTATTGTGGAATAGGTAGGAGTTCCAAGATGTTTTCCATTAGGTTATGAGCATATAATCAGTGAGAAGTGGTGTGGAGTACCCAAATTATTGATGGTCTTACTATATTACTTTACTTGACTTTCTTTACTTGGTGAGTGTGCCTTGGTGAGGTTGGGGTGGATAGTATACCTTGATAGGTGATTTTGGGTTTTACTTCTTTCTCACAGAGACATTAATATGTTTCCTCCACTTGTGCATGAGAGACCTTGGTTTTTCCTTATGAGTATATTTGTATGATCACCCTACATATATAAAACTTCTTTCATGTTTCCAGGAGGACTACATAGACCGTGATGGGCATTACTAGCTCGGACTTTGGGACAACTATTGTGTCACAGTTTAGCCTTAATTTTGGTACTTATTTTGGAGTTTTGTTGTATTTTGCAGTGGTTTTGTTTTAAACATGCATGTGGTATGGTTTTGGATTCCTTTCATATATATGTCTTGGAGTTTTTTTGAGGTTTATACATCTTATCTCCTAATATTGGTTACTATAAAATGGGTAATGACTCCCATTTTGTGAGATTTGTATACCCTTGGTGCTGGCCGCCACCCAGGGGCCCACTGGAGATGGGACTTGGGGGTCATTATCTCTCTTTCTCCATTGCCAACTCAAGAGGGGCATCTTTAGAGGGAGGGGGTCATGGCACCCAACTTGAAACTATCAAGTTTTTTTAGCTATGACTATGAAAATGGGGTTTAAATTGTATCACATGGATATAAAATTAGTATTATTGAATTGATTCCTTTAAGATAAAGTCTACATATAGAACCATATGGATTTCTCATTCATCACAATGATAGAAAAGTGTGTCGGTTGAAGAAATATTTATATGGGATAAAACAAGAACCAAGATCCTGAAAATCATGATTGGATAAATGTTTAAAGAAGCTGGGTTATCATATAGGGTAGGTTGATCACACCCTATAAATTATTTAGTAGAAAATTCAGTGGATAGTGGTGCTTATATATGTTAACGGAATTATTTTTAGAGGCTCATATGACACCCAATACAAGTAGTTTTCAAAATAATGAGGTGAAAATTTGAGATGTCTCTAATTGGAGAATTATCATTTTCCTTGGTATGGAGGTCATTCAAAGAAAGAATGAACATTTATCTCCCAAACTAAATATTTTAAGGAAGTTATAAAATGGTTTAAAATATAATATTCTAAACTGATGGCTACTCTAGTGGTGACCTAGATGAAATTTTCAAGAGATGGTGAAGGTGAGGGGGTTTATGTGACACTCTACAAGAATATTATCAGTAGCTTTCTCTACTTTACATAAAATTTACTAAACATTTTTTTTTCCACATTTCAAGCCAATTTCTATCAAATTTATATAAAATAAATTCATATGAAGTCCATGAGATGTATACTTTGACATATCAACCAAACAGTGGATTTTAGGATGTATTATAACAATAATTCATAATAGAAATTGATAGGATTTGTGAATGTAGATTGGGAAGGTTTGTTTTATGACTAAAAATATACTTATAGAGGTTTTTTATACCTTGTAATCTCTTGAATTTCTTGGAAAAGTAAAAATCATGACTGTAAATATTTAAGCACCACAGAGGCTGAATATGTTGTGACAACTCAAGCATGCACTCAGTTGATATGGATGCAACAACAATTAGAGGATATTGGAATTGAGGTGGAATCTCCTATTATAATTATGTGTGAAAACTCAAGTGTGATCAAAATTGAAAAAAATACCATTCAACACTTTATGATGAATCACATTGAAATTAAGTACCATTTTCTAAAGGAAAAAATGGAGCAACATGTTGTGAAGTTGGAGTATGTTCCTTCCCAAAATCAAGTTGCTGACATCATGATAGAGGCTCTACATAAAGAAGACTTAAAACTAAATAAATTGGATCTTGTATTCTAACCAAATCCATATCTTTAGATATACTTGGCTATAGGACCCCACTCCCCCATGAAAATTTCCTTTGGAGCAATGCATTATTTCTACCCTTACTTCTTTTCCTATCTTTCTCACTATCTTTTGTGAATATTCAAGGAAGTTATTTTTGGTTCATTGATAAAGGGGGAGAAATAATGTTAAAAAAATACAGAAATTTTGGGAGAGAATTACTCATGTTGATAAAGCCGGACAATCTATCCCTCTATTAATAAAGGGGGAGCATCAACTTGGGGGGGGGGGGGTTTGCTTACAGATTTGGGGCTAAAAAAGTAGTGGGTTATTCTGGATCATGTTATGCACTGATGTGTTATCATGACAATTATTTTATTTAACTTTTGTTTCTCAAATTAATCCTTGAATCATGTGATATTAGTATTTATGATTAATGAATAATTGAATAAAATCTTTTAAGGTAGATCAACAATAAATGGTACATGTGTAGTCACTATGGAATTGTCAACAAACCCAAAGGGAAAGATTGTTCATGACATCAATTTTAGTAGCGTTTGAGTTATATTTATTGAAAAAGTGTTTTGTGTATTCATAATATATATTTATCATATGTTTGAGTAAGTTCATGGACTCATCCATGAAGGATGAAATCCATGGAAAACATAACTAGAATCATTTCTGATTAGATCTAGAAGAGCAGCAGAAATATGAAAAAATGGCTAAGTACCCACATTTGGGATTTCCCATGTAAGTGAATTTTACATGGGTCGATGTATGTGAATTTTTAAAAGAAACAATGTAATCAAATTTGTCTATGTGATGGAGTTCATGCATCTAAATCTAGTGACATAGGTGAATTAATTTCCCACATATAAAAATATACTTATGTAAGGTTTTCATTAATGTAAGGGAATTTAGTCAATGTAATAGAATTAAGCCATGCATGGGAATGAAAAAATATGCGAATAAAGATATGTGAGGGTTTATTCATGTAATACCATCAACATAAAGGATTTTAGGTATTTTATCCACAATGTATAAGTCTTTCATACACATAATTTTGGAGCTGATGATCTATGTAACCAAATAGCCTAATATAGAGGATTTCTTAGCAACGTATGGGGTTTTCTATATAATTTTTTGGGAGTTTTTAACAATATAAAAATGACCCCAAATGATTCATGAGCTATTTTTGAATTATTTAAACATCATGAAACTTTAAATTAAAGCAATGATTCAAGTTGAAAATGAATAAGTAATCCTCCACTTTGTAGTTTTATAAGTTTGGGTAGTTCATTGGGATTTTTGTCTAGAGACATGATAAATCAGGATATATTGACTCAAAAAGTGCATGAATGGTTTGTTAATGGTTCTCATATCATGTTATGATATTTTACACCATGATTATAACTAAAATTTAAGGGAGTTTGTAGTGATTCAAATAGTGGATTAAATGGGGTTAAATCCATGTCGTAAAATGGGAGAGAATATGGTCCAAAAAGTAGTTATTATCTTTAATTAATTTAAATAAATTTTGGAGAGAGATTATCACTTTTAAAAAGGGTGAATAAAATAGAGAGAGGCATCAAGGAGAAAAGAGATGTAGAGAATTTCCAAGATTACAGGAAAGTTAAAAGGTGAAGGAGGAGGAGGAAATTCTAGAAGCTAAATTTTACTAGAACATCATCAAGTTGTGAAAATGATACACACTATTTTTGGTGTACATTAGTATCATTATGCCATTAAGAAGATCAAGGTATTCATAGAAGTGGTAGTGAGTTCCTCTTTATAATGATAGGTAGTTATTTTTCTCATTTTTTTTGAACAATGAGTTCAAAGGGTCAATGAAACTGTTCCTTTGCATAAAACAAAAGAAGTAGTGCACTTTAGTGTTTTTTGGTGCATTGACACAACACCATTGCATTCTATTTGGACTGTCATAGTTTCACGACCCCCTCCCACCAAAGATGCCCCTCCTGAGCTGGAAATGGTGAAAGGGAGATAATAACCCCCGAGTCCCGCCTCCAGTAGGCCTCGGGGCGGCGACTAGCACCAAGGGTATGAGTTTTCACAAATATGGGAGGCATTACCCTTTTTATTATTTAAGATCAGGAAATAGGACAAGTCAACCACCAAAAAAGAAAAGAACAAGTGTATATAAATAAACCCAAACCAATCCCACATGCATGTTTAAATAGTTCTGAAACAAGGTACAAGTACAAAAAATCTCAAAAGTACAATACCAAAAGAAACAAGAGTACAACAATTGAAACAACTCCAACTGTCCCGACTAGTAGGGTCCCGCACGACCCTGGTAGTCCTTTTGGAAACCTGAAAGTAAACGTAGGGTGAGAATACAAGTATACTTAGTAGGAAAACCTAAAGCTCTCGTTCACAGGTGGGGAGACATCCTAATGTCTCGTGAGAACAACAGAAGAAACCAAAACCTAACAAGGAATTCTATCCACCCAACCTCACCAGCCACACTCACCAAAAACACAATCACAACAGGTATTAGTATATAAGAACAAGAGTATTGGGTACCCCACACCATTTCCCACTAGTTAGTTGCTCTTCCTAACGGTGAACTCCCTGACGCTACCACACTCTTCCCACCCGCACACACCTGGGCCTAAAGAACCACATATCCCACCCGCACACACCTGGGCCTCACAACCATGTATCCCCCCCGCACACACCTGGGCCTCATCCCAAAGATTCTTGGGAAATAGTAAAACCTGCCTGAAGAGTATTGGGCTAAAACCGCCCCAATCGAAACCTACCTGAAGAGTCTTAGGTGTAAGGTTGCCTCAAGCCATCACAGCCTATGGAAGAAGGAGCAGGAAGGAGCTAGTAACTATGGGAAAAACACCCTATCCCATGAAATGGGAGTGTTCGACACTAAGTGCTCAACATGGGTGGGGCGCGATAAAACATAAAGATAAAGATAGATATATATATATATATATACACACACACAACAAACACTCAGCCCAACCTATGGCTTCTAATCAGATAACTGAGCACGTGCCTCGACACTGCTACTACGAAGCATGCATACAACAAACAACTCCAACCCCATTTAGGTTTTCATGTTTCAACAGAATCAACTTATTAGTTCCTTAACTACTGGAAAACTATCCACAACCAACCATATCAATTGTTTGTAAAGCATATCCCATCCATCTACAAATCAAGTTAGGAAAACACAAGCAACACAACAAGTCCCTTCTTATTAACCAACCAACCCCATTGATTATTATTCCCATTCCATTACCAAGCCCCACCATTCATTAACTCTTCCACATTTTATTTATTATTCACAACCCAAAGTTTTTTCACATTCAAACCCATCCCTGCAGCCCTGCTGCCAAACACCATAACCACAACCACACCGTACATCATCACCCCTTGATACCATTTATCGCAGCGCCGCTGCATATCACTAACATAGCATTCACACCAATCCACAACCAAGCCAACCGCAACCCCGCTGCTCACCCGATCCACAACAACCCAAAAAACACCCCCTTCACATGCCACGTATCCAAGCCAACACCCACATGTTCATTATTCCATTTTGTTTAACCGGGGTTATCACACAAGGGTTCCAGATTTTAAATCATCAAACTTTACGTGATTAACCAAATTCCACATTCAAAAAAGTTCCATTCACAAAAACGATCTAGAAAGATAGGGAAACATTTAATTTCACAAGAAAAGGCCCCCAACGACCGTGATTTTTAGTAGGAATAAACCTATTCAATTCACAACATAATATCACAGGATATAAAGATAAACATAACAACTTCCCCATCCTCATTCTTTAACCAGTTATTATATTCGTTTAATGGTTCAACTGTTTCTCATGAAAATAAGAGGATACCCACCCTGCATGATGAAAAAATTAGAGAGACGATGGTAATATCCCTACCTCAACAGGTTCTGATAACAACGCTCCCCCAGATCAACTTTAGAAGATGTCCGTCGGCGTCCGTCACTTCTGTCAAATCCCGGAAAAACCTCCTTGGGTGGAAGTTGGAAAGGAAAGGCCAAAGGAAAGACAAAAGATCCAAGCTCAGAAGTTCCGCCTCGTCGTTACGATCTTGTGGCCGCTGAAGGATCATAAATCAGAGCTCGGACGAAGAAGTTATGGAAGAAAAAGAGCCTTCGAGTCTCTTGAGAGAGCTCTGATCAGAGGAATGGGGAGGAGATGGGTGAGTTGAAAAGGAGGAGGGGACCCTCCTTTTATAGGCATGAAAAACAAAAGTACACGGCGTGTACTTTATGGTACACGGTGTGTACTCGGCCATTTCACACAGTCACCATGCAGCTTCCAACACGACCTTCAACGTGGCACGCAGCCGTTGACTGGTCAACACACGGTTTGAAGGTAACGCATACGCGGGGAGGGACTACACGACATGTATTATTGGATACACGGTGTGTACTCATTTATTTCACACGACAAGGAAACTGCTCCAACAAGGCACCTGGACATTGACTGGTCAACACACGGTTTGAAGGTAACGCGTACGCGGGGAGGGACTACACGATGTGTAGTATTGGGGTACACGACGTGTACCCATTTATTTCACATGACAAGGACACAGCCTTCAACACGGGGTATACCCAGCGAGGGGGTACACGGTGTGTACTCACACAACATGGCGCGTAGTTTCAAAATTCTGAAAAGTGTGGGAAAAGTCCATTTTACCCTCCAGAACACTTCCTGACCCTCTTTTTGACAAAGGAATGGGATGGAGAGGTCCGGGCCATTACATCAGATACCTCTTAAAACATTATCATCCAAGAGAATTCAAAAGCCAACCCAAAGGAACCCAAAAAGATACCTCTTAGGTCCCTTGTTATAACAGGAACCCATTCAATAACCCTAATCATATGAGTTAGGAATTCCTTATCCTATGTCGAGATATTATCCGATTTAGGCGGAACTGACTCGCCTGCATGGGTTTAATCACATCCTCATTAATGCGTCTCGATTAATAATTGGGTCTTCCCACTTTCATACATTAGGATTTTTCAACTTGCACTACCCCCAACACCACACAACCAACACACTTCCCAAACATGTGGTTTGGGGAAATTCCTTCTCCTATGTCGAGATATTATCCTCTTTAGGCAGCACTGACTCGCCCACACGGGTTCAATCGCATCCGCATTAATGCATCTCGATTAAGGATCAGGGTTTTCCCTTTTTCCCACACATCCAGACATGTTACACACTTCCAGAGAACAAGGAAACAAAAGGTCTTATAACCGACAAGTCAAGCATTCCATATATCAAAGGTACAAGTATAACATCAAAAAAAGCTCAGAAGAACAAAGAAAACACAAGTAAAAACAACTCTGAGTACTGAGCGTGCATCTGATCCTCTCTCTCCCAAGTTCTCTCCTCGAGGTCGCCATGCCTCCACAACACACGAACCAAGGGAATGGTTCATCCACGGAGCACCTTCTCTTTACGATCCTCGATTCTGACTGGTTATTCCTCAAAGGTCCCATCATCTCCCATATCTAAATCTCCCCAGTCAATAACGTGAGAGTCTTTGTGTAAATATCGACAAAGCTGGGAGACATGGAAGATGTCATGAACCTTCTCCAACTGAGGTGGCAGGGCTAACTGATATGCCACCTCACCGACTCTCCTTAGCACCTCAAAAAGTACGATGAACCTAGGTGAGATCTTTCTCCCTTTCCCAAACCTCCACTACCCCCATCGAGGGGAAAACTTCAAGAACACATGGTCTCCCACCTCGAACTCCAAAGGCCTCCTCCGACGATCAACATAAGACTTCTATCGCTCCTGAGCAGTCTTCATCCTCTCACGCACAAGATGAACTTTCTCTATGGTGCTCTGCACTACCTCTGGCCCAAGAGCACCTGTCTCACTAACCTCTGCCCAGCAAATGGGTGAACGACATGGCCTTCCATACAAATCCTCAAACAGTACCATGCTAATAGTAGAGTGGAAGCTATTTTTGTAGGCAAACTCTACTAAAGGCAAGTGTCATACCCATGACCCTCTAAAATCCAGAACCCATGCTTGCAGCATGTCCTCCAACATCTGGATAGTTCGCTCAGTCTGCCTATTGGTCTGGGGGTGGAAAGTAGTGATAAGGTGTATCTGGGTGCCAAAAGCATGCTGTAACCCCCTCCAGACTCATGAGGTAAACCGAGTATCCCGGTCTGAGATGATAGTCTTCAAAACTCCATGAAAACGCACCACCTCGTCTATGTACCTCTGTTCTAAGGTACTCACCGGGCCTGACTCCTTAATTGCTAAGAAGTGAGATGATTTCATCAGACGATCCACCACTACCCAGATAGCATCATAACCACCCTGAGCTCTGGGTAGTCCCGTGACGAATTCCATTGAGATGTCATCCCACTTCCACTCGGGGACATCTAAAGGATGCAACAAACCACTGGGAACACGGTGTTCAGCCTTCAATTGCTGACACACTAGGCATTTAGCCACAAACTCTGCCACTTCCCATTTCACCCCGGGCCACCAAAACTATCCCCTCAGGCCTCGGTACATTTTTGAAACTCCCGGATGTACCGTCAAGGCTGAGATATGGAACTCACGGAGAACTCCCTCACGCATCGCCTCCAGAACAAACAACCTTCCATGGAAAAGCATCCAATGTCGGCTGTACTCTGACCATCCTTCTAGAGAGTTTCCCTGATCGACACGATCCCGCATTACTTCCGCCTCGGATTCCCCCCACTAAGACTCTTCCACCTGCTGCAACAAGGAGGACTGCACCGACATCTGAAACAAATAGCCTCTAACACCTTCTACCCTTGCATCCAAGTGCAAGGCAACCAAATCACCCATCGCTTTCCAAGCATCAATGGATTTACGAACCACTTCCTTATGTGACTTCCTGCTCAGGGCATCAGCCACAACGTTTCCCTTACCTTTAGTGTAAGAGATCTCAAAGTCATAGTCTTGGAGGAACTCGACCCATCTCCGTTGTCATAAGTTCAGGTCATGCTGAGAGAAGATATAACACAGGCTCTTGTGATCTGAGAAGACCAAAAAGCGCTCCCCAAAGAGGTAATGTCGCCAAAACTTCAGTGCAAACACTACTGCTACAAGCTCCAGGTCATGGGTGGCATAGTTATGCTCGTGAGGGCGCAACTGCCTAGACCCATAACAGATAACACCCTTCTTTTGCATCCGTACGCACCCCAACCCAAGGCCAGAAGCATCAAAAAACACCTCATACAACAACCCTTCCTCTGGAAACCTGAGTACTGAAGCACTGTCCAACTTCTCCTTCAGGTAGTCGAAAGATTTCTGGCACTGCTCACTCTATAGGAAGACCCGGTTCTTCCTAGTCAAAGCTGTCAATAGAGAAGCAACTCAAGAGAGTTCTGAAATGAACCTCCGATAGTAACCTGCTAACCCCAAGAAACTACGAACTTCTACCATGCTCTTGGGTACTGCCTAAGAAACAACTGCCTCCACCTTCTACGGGTCCACTGACACTCCATGCTGAGACACTAAGTGCCCAAGGAAGTGTACTTCTTATGTCAAGAACTTACACTTCGACAATTTCCCATAAAATATGGTGGTGTCAAAGTACTTCCAAGACTGCCCTGAGATGCTCAACGTGATCCTCCTCTGATCTTGAGTAGATCAGGATGTCATCGATAAACACAACGACAAACCGGTCCAGAAACTCTCGGAAGACAAAATTCAAAAGTCCCATGAACACATCCTGTGCATTTGTAACTCCAAACGGCATCACTACAAACTCGAAGTGCCCATACCTGCACCTGAAAGCCGTCTTCGAGATGTCACTGTCCTTTACCCTAAGTTGATGATATCCAGATCGTAGATCAATCTTAAAAAACAAACCTTCTCCCCTCAGCTGGTTGAAGAGATCATCTATCCTTGGAAGGGGGTAACGGTTCCTGACCGTTACCTAATTCAACCTTCGGTAGTCTATGCATAACCTAAGACCACCATCTGCCTTATTTACGAACAAAACTGGAGCACCCCATGGTGACATGCTGGGTTGAACAAAACCCTTCTCCATCAGATCGTCAATCTGAATCCACAACTCCCGCAACTCTGAAGGTGTCATCCAATAAGGGGCCATCAAAATCGGATGGGCACCAGGCTGTAATTCCATCCCAAACTCAACGTCACGTCGGGGGGGGGGGGGGGGGGGGGGTAGAGTCACAACCTCCTTGGGAAAAATATCGAGGAACTCCCCAACAACCTCCGGGACATCCATCATCTCTGCATCAGCTAGAACCACTGATAACCCGCCTAACAAGGAAAGGAGAGGCTCCACACGTTGGCTTCCCACCTGATAGATCCTCTCACCAAGAAAAGCTACACACTGCCCATCCACGTCAAAGAACACGACTCTTCTTCGGAAGCATTTGATAATGGCACTAACAGAAAACAACCAGTCGATGCCTTGGATGACATCGTATGGCTGCATCTGAAATAGAAGAAGGTCCCCACTAGATCGATGTGGTCCCAACGTTAGCCCACATCCTTGGAAAACACAAGATACGTTGGTCTGGCCTCCAACTGGTGTACTCAGCATCAGTGGTACGAAAAGTATCTCTACGTCTAGTCCCAAAGCATGGGTTATACCAGGTGCAACAAAGGAGTGCAAATCTCCCGAATCGAACAAACCAGAAATGAGAGTGCTGAACAAACAAATCATACCTCGCACCACCTCTGGTCCTGCTGGAGTTGCCAACTCCTTTACGTGCAACTATCCACGCCTAGATCCTCTGCCTCTCTGATGTTGTCCACCTCCCCGACCACGCCCTGGTCGAGGTCCCTAAGGAGCACCCTGAGGTCGGCCTCCTCCTGCAAAGTCTTCCCTAAGGGGAGCATGGTCCTACTACTGCTGGAAGGGCCTCGCCGGCAACTGGTGCTGCTGAGGTGGGCTCTGAACCTACCCACCTCCACCGTACTGAGATCGGGTCGGGCACCGACTCTGAATGTGCCCAAAACCTCCACAAGAAAAACACTTCGGTCCTGGGATTGTGAAAAAGGGATGAGGACCTAAAGATCTGAACTGGAACTGCTGGGGCCTGCTCCCCACTGGCCTGAACCTACAAGGTCCCGTCGTAGGAGACCTAATGCTGACTGGTTTCCCCTTCGACGAACCCGGATGGATCCCCTCACGTGGTGCACCTCCCTGCGAGTGCATCCTCTCTACAACCTTTTCCTTCTTCTGTACTTCCAAGTACGTCAGAAGGGTGAAGGGGGTGACAACATACTGGAGCGAAGGACGAAGCGCCTACTCCAAATGTCTCGCCTGAGACTCCTCATCCGGAAAGAGATCCGAAGTAAAGTGTAGGAGATCTTTGAACTTGATCCCCAACTCTCGTACTTACATACTCCCCTGCTGAAGGGAGAGTAACTCGTGCCGATTCTCCAGCTTGATCATGGAAGAAAGGAATTCCTCTTAGAATTCTTTCTCAAAGACATCCCACAGAACCTCTGCCTCTATCCTCTCTCTGAGGTAGAGCATCCACCACTTTCGCACCACACCTCTTAGCTGACTAACTGCTAGGGGAACCCAGTACTCCCTCGGAGCACAGATCAAGGTAAAAGCGATCCCTAGCTCCCCGAGCCACCCCTCCATCTCCCTATTCGAAGTACTACCCTCATACTTCTTGAGGGTTTGCCGCTGGAAAGAATGGATAGTCTTCTGCCACTGGCTATCTTCCTCATCTCAGTCAATCCTCAACTGATCGACCGCCTGAATCTGCTGGGCCTCAGCCGTTTGAGTCACCCGGGGACGACGTTCAGGTGCCATAGCTGTATGGTAAACAAGGATCGCCTAAGCTCAAGTAGCAAGGAATTTCTCAAGGTTTCATTTTATCATTTTATTCAATTTCTTTCCTAGAACACCCAAATCAAGTAAAACACAATCATGATGATGCATGTACCTTACCTAGGTTCTCTACCCTGCAATCAATGTAGTCTCACTTGATCATTCGGTAGGCTCAGAGTCCTTGAATCGGATCATGGGGGCTCCTAAAATCACGTGTCCGGTCTTCCCTAGCCTATGTCACGCACCAAGATTAACCAACACTGTTACCCTACTATCCCATGCAATCCTCACTGTGCCTAACTCCAGACTCCATCCTATCTCTCAACCATCACCTCTGATACCATTCTGTCATGACCCCCTCCCACAAAAGATGCCCCTCCTAAGCTAGAAATGGTGAAAGAGAGATAATGACCCCCCGAGTCCTACCTCCAGTAGGCCCCGGGGTGGCGACTAGCACCAAGGGTATGAGTTTTCACAAATATGGGAGGCATTACCCTTTTTATTATTTAAGATCAGGAAATAGGACAATTCAACCAAAAAAAAAAGAAAAGAACAAGTGTATAGAAATAAACCCAAACCAATCCCACATGCATGTTTAAATAGTTCTGAAACAATGTACAAGTACAAGAAAACTCAAAAGTACAATACCAAAAGAAACAAGAGTACATCAACTGCAAAAACTCCAACTGTCCTGACTAGTAGGGTCCCGCACGACCCTGGTAGTCCTCCTGGAAACCTGAAAGTAAAAGTAGGGTGAGCATACAATTATACTCAGTAGGGAAACCTAAATCTCTCATGCACAAGTGGGGAGACATCCTAATGTATCATGAGAACAACAGAAGAAACCAAAACCTAACAAGGAATTCTATCCACCCAACCTCACCAGCCACACTCACCAAAAACACAATCACAACAGGTATTAGTATATAAGAACAAGAGTATTGGGTACACCGCACCATTTCTCACTAGTTAGCTGCTCTTCCTAATGGCAAACGTCCTGATGCTACCACACTCTTCCTGCCTGCACACACCTGGGCCTCAAGAACCACATATCCCACCCGCACACACCTGGGCCTCACAACCACACATCCTATAGTGACCCGGCCTTTTCTTACATTACTATTACATCATTTCAAATATAAACAACATAATAGTATTACACATGGAGGATCCAGAGGTTTAGTGTCTTGGGAAAACTAGGAATACACATAACAAGTACAACATCAAGAATAAAAAGTCATTTAATCTCTTCTTCTATAGATTCTTAGTAGCACTTGTCCTCTACTTAGTACATGTAGCCACCTGAGGATATACATCAAAAGGGGTGATCTAAATGCCCAGTAAGAGGATAGATAAGAACAATATAGCATGGGGTGAGCATAATCATGACATAGGAAGAAGATCTTGAACATGAGAGGAGCATAAACAATAAAATTGAAATGTGGTAAAGCATAAAAATGAAACATCATGTCTTAGTGGTTAACTACCACACATACTTGTGAAAAAATATAGCATCATGTTCATGCATCATTTCACATTTACTCATGAGGTTCATCACTTTACCCAATGCATTGGAGCGCTATATAATTCCGGGCGCACCCGTCACATCATAACATTATCATTATCATGCTTGCCACATAGAACACATATCAAACATGTACATAAATAACCCATGGAAAGGAATGGGTTTTATCTCATAATAACACATTCATAATCTTTGGGTTCCCAAAAGAAAGAGGGAACACCATACTTGATATAAGAACCATCAACCTTGAATGAGAGGTAAAAGGTGAGATCTTGAAAGAAGAGTTCTTTTGGAAAACATTTTGATGGACATAAAAACCAGTTAAAAACATGTATATCCTAGAAAAGTAAAGGAAAAGATTAACAAAATACCTTTGAGGAGTAACCATATCAAAAATGGAGTGAAAGATGGAGAACCCGAAAGAAGAAAATTGGGTTCGAGATTTCCCCTTACCTTGTACTCGAATGCCTCCTTCTCTTTAATGTCCTGTATAATGACATTATATTAATTAATTAGAAATTCCAGAACCTTTTATACATTAATAGGGTTCATTCTGGTTTCATTATTTCATATTATGTTCCTTTGTATGACTTATAGAGTTTAAAAACATTGATCGGGGATGTTCGTTTTCATGGTTTTCTTGAGCGGTCCACTTGTATTCTTAATTTGATGTTTGGGTAGATCATGGGTAAACATACAGAACGGATATTACATGTAATTAATGATATTATAGAAGATTTAATGATTTTATAATGAGTTATATTAGATCCATGTGGACAAATATTTAGATAATAATTAAATGAAGATTATTTGGGTTAATTTGAGCGGTTTTTGGATCACAACGAACTCATTTTAAATTTTCACTTAGTAATATGGCCATAGGTTATTTACAGAACTTAAAATAGAACATAATACATATAAAACATTCTAGTTCAACCATAAAAATGGTTTCATGACCATATTGAAGGTATAAATGGAAGAAGAGAGCATGTTGTTTTTGAAGGTGATAAATTATCACCACATGAACAACGTTCTCTTTAATAAAATAAAAGGACGAGGGAAAGGGTGTGGGGTGATATAATATACCATTAGAATCATAATATTACAGTATATGTATAATAATGGAGTTACAAAACAATTTTGATGAAGATAGGTAAGAAGAGATCAAGAAAGGAACTTGAACTTGAAAGGAAATTAAAGGAGAAGAGAGAGAGAAATTACCTTTAGAATCCTCCTCTTAAGAACCTTCTTAAGGGCCTATTCTTGGTCTTTTGATGAGACCAGGAGCTCTTGGATGTGGGTAAGGGGCTAGGAGAGATGATTGGGCAGAGCTTAGACAATGCTTGAAGCTTGAGAGGTGTGGTTTGGCAAGAGGAGGGGGAGGGCTTATTTATACATGAGGAGGGAGGTGTTTTTGGCATAAAATATTAAATAAAATAATATATCATAAGTTAGACTTTTAATAGTAGTTTTTTTGAAATCCTAAATCATATATTAATATAATAAAATTATTTTTAGGCTTTAAATCTTCTTTATAATTCGAATTCATTACTTTATTAAAAGGAAAGTGAAAGAAAGAGAAAAAGACACTTTAAGAAATCACCTTTTGACTTTAGGCTTTGGAAAGTTCTTTTTAGGTTTGAGAATTGGATTTATTGTATTTCAAGGAACAATTTAGGAAATATAATATGTTTTGGCCGAAACTAAAGTTTTAGAATGTTTATGTCATCATTACATCATTAATGATGCAATTTAGTGTACACCGATTATGCGAAAAACTGTATTTTTTACTATTCACCCGAAAATTGAAGTATTTCAGAATAAACCCAAAAATTTACCCCTATCATTTTTCAATGTGTAGAATCCAAAAATGATGTCCATTTTTAAAAAATAATTTTCTAAAGATCATTAATTTAATATTTAATTAAAATCATAATTTACTTAAAAAAACAGTTTTTAAAATTAAAACTGATTTTTTAGTTCTTTAAAAATTTACGTAGGGTCTTATAAAATTATCTAAAAACTATTAAACATTGATTAAATAATTTATAAGTACATTACAGGAAAATAAATATTCTTTTAAATTAATTAATTAATTAAAATTAATTATTTATGACTTATAAAATACCAAAAACGTTTACTAAGGTCAAATTGTCACTTTCTAAGATGTCTAAATTTTATTTTATTATTCATAGGTAATGTTACTCTTATTTAATATTTATAAGGGTCATATTACTATTCATAAGGGTAGGTTACTATTTATAAAGATAGGTTACTATTCACCAAAAATTATTTTTGTTTCATTAGACACCAAAAACTATCTTGAACACAACCGTGAATGTTGGATTTTTAAAATTCCAAACATAGGGGTGACAAAATTATGTTTAAAGGTCACTTATCACTTAGTAGTTCATTATTTTGTGTTTTTATGACATAGATATAAGAAGGGAATTTTCCATTGAAAAACTTTGGTTCGTTACATTCTTCCCCCCTTAAGAAATTTCGCCCCTGAAATTTCACTTTACACAAACATGTGAGGGTACTTCTCCTTCATTGCCTCTTCTGGTTCCCAAGTTGCTTCCTCAATCTTATCGTTCCTCCACAACACCTTGACAAGGCGGGTTGTCTTGTTGCGTAGAACCTTATCACTTCGGTCCGAAATTTTTACCGGCTGCTCCTCATATGAGAGATCATCTTCCAACTGTACCACCTATGAGTTTAGTACATGTGAGGGGTCTGGAATGTACTTCCTCAGTAGTGATACGTGAAACACATCATGAACTTGAGACATATTCGATGGAAGTTCCAGACGATAGGCCACGGCTCCTATACGATCAAGGATCTCAAAGGGGCCAATGTACCTTGGGATTAACTTCCCTTTCTTCCCGAATCGCATGACTCTCTTCCATGGAGATATTCGAAGGAAGACTTTATCTCCAACGTTGAACTCCAAGTCCCTTTGACGATTGTCAGCATAGCTCTTTTGCCGACTTTGAGCAGATTTGATGTGTTTCTGGATGACTCGAACCCTCTCTGTCATCTCTTGAACAAGATCGGGACCAAGTAGCTTTCGTTCTCCAACTTCATCCCAACAGGTTGGAGTTCTACATCACTTCCCATAAAGAGCTTCATACGGATCCATCTGAATACTCGAGTGGAAGCTATTGTTGTATGAGAACTCAACCAATGGAAGGTGCTGATCCCATACACCTTTGAATTCAAGAGAGCAGGCTCTTAGCATATCTTCAAGCGTCTGAATAGTACTTTCAGACTGGCCATCAGTTTGGGGGTGATAGGCCGTGCTGAAATTTAATTCAGTACTCAAAGCATGTTGAAGGCTCCTCCATAATTTAGATGTGAACCTTGGATCACGGTCAGAGACAATCGAGAGTGGAACACTGTGCAATCTCACTACTTCCTTCACATATATCCTTGCAAGTTGTTCAAGTGAGAGGTCTTCCCGAATAGCGATAAAATGGGCAGTCTTGGTGAGTCGATCAACCACAACCCATATCGCATTATTTCCTCTTGACGTTTTCGGGAGACCCATGACAAAGTCCATAGTAACATTTTCCCATTTCCACATGGGTATAGGCAATGGCTGCATCATACCTTTGGACTTTTTCCACTCAACTTTAACTTGCTGACATACCGAGCACCTTGATATATATTCCGCAATCTCCTTCTTCATGTTATCCCACCAGAAGTGATCTCGGAGATCACGATACATCTTGGTACTTCCAGGATGAATAGAGAAAGTTGAGCTATGTTCATTATCCAATAGATCCTTCTTTATTCCAGGTGATGAATGCACACAAAGCCACGTTCCAAACCGAATCACACCATCATCGTCGATATGGAACTCTTGCAGCTTCCCTTCCTTTACTGTATTCAACCTCTTTTGTATCTCCACATCATCCCTTTGTGCTTCCTTAATCTTCTGTTAGATGGATGGTTGCGCAATCATTTGGGCAAGGTAGGATGTATCCCCTGCCCTTACGATTCCCAAATCCATCCTTTGCATATTCAAGAAGATAGGGTCTTTCTCAATCCTCAACATGGATAGAGTAGCAGGTTCTTTCCTGCTTAGAGCATCAGCTACCTTTTTCGCCTTTCCAGGATGATAGTGAATATAGAAATCGTAATCCTTGATTAGCTCTAACCATCTCCTTTGACGCATGTTGAGCTCATTTTGTGTGAATATATACTTTAGGCTCTTATGGTCGGTGTATATGTCACACTTCTCGCCATAAAGGTAGTGCCACCAGATTTTCAAGGCAAAAATCACGGCTGCCATCTCTAGATCATGCATCGGGTAGTTCTGCTCATGGATCTTCAACTGTCGTGAGGCGTAGGCTATCACATTATCATTCTGCATGAGTACACAACCCAAGCCTTTCTTTGAAGCATCATTGTATATCACAAAACTTTCTCCACTTTTTGGTAGTGTGAGTACAGGTGTAGTGATCAGCCTTCTCTTTAGCTCCTTGAAGCTTCCCTCACATTCTTCCATCCATACATACTTTACCCCTTTCCTTGTTAACTTAGTTAGTGGGCTTGACAATCGTGAGAAGTTTCTCACAAAACGTCGATAGTACCCAGCTAATCCAAGAAAACTACGGATTTCTGTGACACTAGAGGGCCTGGGCCATTCTTCAATCGCCTTTTTCTTTGAAGGGTCTACAGAAATTCCCTCGCTTGTGATCACATGTCCCAAGAACGTGACTTGATTCATCCAAAAGTCACACTTGCTGAACTTGGCGTACAACTTCTGCTTTCTCAATGTCGCCAACACAAGTCTTATATGTTCTTCATGTTCCTCCTTTCTCTTGGAGTAGATGAGAATATCATTAATAAACACTACCACAAATTTGTCGAGGTAATGTCTAAAGACTCTATTCATCAAATCCATGAAGATTTCAGGGGAATTAGTAAGTTCGAAGGGCATCACCAAAAACTCATAGTGCCCATACCTTGTATGGATGGTAGTCTTCTGAATATCTTCATTCTTCACCTTTAGATGATGATATCCATAATTAAGATCCACCTTTGAGAGAAGTATTGAGCTCCTCTTAACTGATTGAACAAGTCATCAATCCTTGGGAGAGGATACTTGCTCTTTATGGTAATCTTGTTGAGTTCCCGATAATTGATACACAACCGCATGGTTCCATCCTTCTTCTTCACAAAGAGCACTGGCGCACCCCAAGGTGATGCACTAGGGCGTATGAACCCTTTGTCCAGATGCTCTTGTAGCTGCTTCTTTAACTCCTCCAGTTCGATAGGATCCATCCTATAGGGGCACTTCGAGATAGGAGTAGCTCCGGGTATGAGTTCAATTGAGAACTCTACCTCACGATCTGGGGGAATTCCGGGTAACTCTTCGGGAAATACATAACCGTATTCCCTTATGATGGGCATCTCCTCAAGGTTGGTACTTTCCTTCGACTCAAACATTTGAGCGAGGTATGCTTCTTCATAGGGAATCAACACCCACACCATTGAAGGATTTTTCAAAGGATAATCATGATCTTCCTTGCATTTGTAGAGGATCATGGGATGGTTCAGAATATAAAAATATATTTCCTTTTCCCGACAGTTGATATGCGCTCTATATAAAGAGATCCAATCCATTCCCATTATAGCGTCGAATTCCACCAAGGGAAGTATTACGAGATTTTCCGGAAGAATCTTCCCACATATGTAAACAGGAGAAGAATAAAACACTTGGGTTGCAATGATTTCACCACTTGGTGTTTTTACAGATATATCTACTTCAAGGTTTCGGGGCTTCGATTCTATAGTTCTAGCAAACTTGCAAGATATAAAGGAATGCATAGAACCAGAATCAAATAAGACTTTTTCCATTCTTGAGTGAATAGGAAGTGTACCTTGTATGACTTCATTATCATGTTCCACCTCCGCAATAGTGATGGCATAAACCTTACCTTGTTCCTTTGGCTTTGGTGGTTGTTAGCGCTGATTACCCTCGAGAGCTCGAGGTTTAGTGCACTGGTTTGAATAGTTCCCCAGCTCCCTACAGTTGTAGCATTGAACCACGAGTGGTTCTCTCCTTTCATAGGCTACATTATCCTTCCTTTTCATGTCTCTTTGACACTCGTGAGCTAGGTGTCCTTCTTTCCCACACTTGAAGCATTTCCCCATCCCTTTGAGGCAGTTCCCATTGTGCAACTTCCCACATTTTTGGCAAGTGGGTCGTTGTGTTTTCTTCCCATCTTTATCACTAGATCCACCAGCTTGAAACTCCACCTTTCTTTTCTTATCAACATATCCATGGGACCATTCTCCAAACTCCATCTCTACTTTTAGAGCACACCGAACAACTTTTTCATAACTCCCAAAGTCTCTAATTGCAAGAGCCTTTCGAAGATGTGGTTTTAATCCACTAAAGAATCTATCAATTTTGCTATCATTGTTGATAACAAAACCCAAAGCATACCTTGCGATCCTTGTGAAATTTGCTTCATAGGTTGTGACAGATTCTACTTATTTTTTCTTGAGCTCTATGAATTCTATCTCTATCTTCGTTCGAAGAGTTCATGGGAAGTACTTATTAAGAAACATTATCTTAAAGTATTCCCATTCCATCTCTTCAATTTCCTCCCTTGGCTTGGTGTTCTTAATAAAAGCCCACCATTGATCAGCTTCTCCATCTAGATGATAAACAGATAGATTCACCTTCTCCATCTCGGAACAGTGAAGAACAGAAAATATCTTCTCCATGGAGTTGACCCACTGTTCTGCAACTAGTGGATCGGGAGATCCACAAAACGTCGGTGGTCGTTGCCGCATAAAACATTCGATAGCTAGTTACTCCCTCTTTGGTGAAGGAGGACGTTCCCCATTATTATGGTCATTATTTATAACCCGAGATAATTGGGTAAGCATCACCATGAAGTTTTGAACTCCACCTCCAAAATCATTGGGGATGTCGTTCGGGCAATCGCTGCATTGGCCTTCGCAAGAGTTGTTGGCCTGATTCCTCCTGGTTCCCACCATTTTCTAAAATAGAAAAGGTTAGAACAAAACATAAGTAAACAAGTCATGAATAACTTATTCACTTAAACAATTATACCAAAAACATAACATATGGGATCCCTAGGTAAATATCCTTGTGTGCATATTTGTACTTAGTCTCATGCTAGAGGTTTTCTTTAGGGTTCACTAATCCTAATTCCCAAATTAACTAAACCTTTCCTTTGATACCAACTATACCGACCCATCCTTTTCTTACATTACTATTACATCATTTCAAAGATAAACAACATAATAGTATTACACATGGAGGATCCATAGGTTTAGTGTCTTGGGAAAACTAGGACTACACATAACAAGTACAACATCAAGCATAAAAATTCATTTAATCTCTTCTTCTATAGCTTCTTAGTAGCACTTGTCCTCTCCTTAGTACATGTAGACACCTGAAGATATACATCAAAAGGGGTGAGCTAAATGCCCAGTAAGAGGATAGATAAGAACAATATAGCATGGGGTGAGCATAATCATGACATAGGAAGAAGATCTTGAACATGAGAGGAGCATAAACAATAAACTTGAAATGTGGAAAAGCATAAAAATGAAACATCATGTCTTAGTGGTTAACTACCACAAATACTTGTGAACAAAGATAGAATCATGTTCACACATCATTTCACATTTAATCATGAGATTCATCACTTTACCCAATGCATTATAGCGCTATATAATTATGGGCACACCCGTCACATTTAAACATTCATATTGCGCTATATAATTCCGGGCGCACCCGTCACATCATAAAATTATCATTATCATGCTTGCCACATATAACACATATCAAACATGTATATTAATAACCCATGGAAAGGAATGAGTTTCATCTCATAATAACACATTCATAATCTTTGGCTTCCCAAAAGAAATAGGGAACAACATACTTGATATAAGAACCATCAACCTTGAATGAGAGGTAAAAGGTGAGATCTTGAAAGAAGAGTTCTTTTGGAAAACATTTTGATGAACATAAAAACCAGTTACAAACATGTATATCCCAGAAAAGTAAAGGAAAAGATGAACAAAAGACCTTTGAGGAGTAACCATATCAAAAATGGAGTGAAAGAGGGAGAACCCGAAGGAAGAAAATTGGGTTCGAGATTTCCCCTTACCTTGTACTTGAATGCCTCCTTCTCTTTAATGTCCTGTATAATGAAATTATATTCATTAATTAGAAATTCCAGAAACTTTTATACATTAATAGGGTTCATTATGGTTTCATTATTTCATATTATGTTCCTTTGGATGACTTATAGAGTTTAAAAACATTGATCGAGGATGTTCGTTTTCATGGTTTTCTTGAGCGGTCCACTTGTATTCTTAATTTGATGTTTGGGTAGATCATGAGTAAACATCCAGAAATGATATTACATGTAATTGATGATATTACAGAAGCTTGAATGATTTTATAATGAGTTATATTAGATCCATGTGGACTAATCATTAGATAAGAATTAAATGAAGATTATTTGGGTTAATTTGAGCGGTTTTTGGATCACAACGAACTCATTTTAACTTCTCACTTAGTAATATGGACATAGGTTATTTCCAAAACTTAAAATAGAACATAATACATATAAAACATTCTGGTTCAACCATAAAAATGGTTTCATGACCAGATTGAAGGTATAAATGGAAGAAGAGAGCAAGTTGTTTTTGAAGGTGATAAATTATCACCACATGAACAACGTTCTCTTTAATAAAATAAAAGGAAGAGGGAAAGGGTGTGGGGTGATATAATATACCATTATAATCATAAGATTACAGTATATGTATAATAATGGAGTTACAAAACAATTTTGATGAAGATAGGTAAGGAGAGATCAAGAAAGGAACTTGAACTTGAAAGGAAATTAAAGGAGAAGAGAGAGAGAAATTACCTTTAGAATCCTCCTCTTAAGAACCTCCTTAAGGGCCTATGCTTGGTCTTTTGATGGGACCAGGAGCTCTTGGACGTGGGGAAGGGGCTAGGAGAGATTATTGGGAAGATCTTAGACAATTATTGAAGCTTGAGAGGTGTGGTTTGGCAAGAGGAGGGGGAGGTCTTATTTATACATGAGGAGGGAGGTGTTTTTGGCATAAAATATTAAATAAAATAATATATCATAAGTTAGACTTGTAATAGTAGTTTTTTTGACATCCTAAATAATATATTAATATAATTAAATTAGTTTTAGGCTTTAACTATTTTTTATAATTCGAATTCATTACTTTATTAAAAGGAAAGTGAAAGAAAGAGAAAAAGACACTTTAAGAAATCACCTTTTGACTTTAGGCTTTGGAAAGTTCTTTTTAGGTTTGAGAATTAGATTTATTTTATTTCAAGTAAAAATTTAGTAAATTTAATATTTTTTGGCCGAAAATAAAGTTCTATAATGTTTATGTCATCATTACATCATTAATGATGCAATTTAGTGTACACCGATTATGCGAAAAACTGTATTTTTTACTATTCACCCGAAAATTGAAGTATTTCAGAATAAACCCAAAAATTTACCCCTACCATTTTTCGACGTGTAGAATCCAAAAATGATGTCCATTTTTCAAAAATAATTTTCTAATTATCATTAATTTAATATTTAATTAAAATCATAATTTACTTAAAAAACAGTTTTTAAAATTAAAACAGATTTTTTAGTTCTTTAAAAATTTACGTAGGGTCTTATAAAATTATCTAAAAACTATTAAACATTGATTCAATAATTTATGAGTACATTACAAGAAAATAAATATTCTTTTAAATTAATTAATTAATTATAATTAATTATTTATGACTTATAAAATACCAAAAACGTTTACTAAGGTCAAATTGTCACTTTCTAAGATGTCTAAATTTTATTTTATTATTCATAGGTAATGTTACTCTTATTTACTATTTATAAGGGTCATATTACTATTCATAAGGGTAGGTTACTATTCATAAGGGCATGTTACTATTCACCAAAAATTATTTTTGTTTCATTGGACTCCAAAAACTATCTTGAACACAACCGTGAATGTTGGATTTTTAAAATTCCAAACATAGGGGTGACAAAATTATGTTTAAAGGTCACTTATCACTTAGTAGTTCATTATTTTGTGTTTTTATGACATAGATATAAGAAGGGAATTTTCCATTGAAAAACTTTGGGTCGTTACACATCCCGCCTGCACACACTTGGGCCTCACAACCATGCATCCCACCCGCACACACCTGGGCCTCATCCTGAAGATTCTTTGGAAACAGTAAAACCTGCCCGAAGAGTCTCGGGCTAAAACTGCCCCAATCGAAACCTACCCGAAGAGTCTTGGGTGTAAGGTCACCTCAAGCCATCATAGCCTATGGAAGAAGGAGCAGGAAAGAGCTAGTAATTATGGGAAAACACTCTCTCCCATGAAATGAGAGTGTTCGGCACTATGTGATCAACATGGGTGGGGTGCGATAAAACACAAAGATATATATATATACCAAACACTCAGCCCAACCTATGGCTTCTAATCAGAGAACTGAGCACGTGCCTCGGCACTGCTACTATGAAGCATGCATACAACAAACAACCCCAACCCCATTTAGGTTTTCATGTTTCAACAGAATCATCTTATTAGTTCCTTAACTACTGGGAAACTATCCACAACCAACCATATCAATCGTTTGTAAAGCATATCGCTTCCATCCACAAATCAAGTTAGGAAAACACAAGCAACACAACAAGCCCCTTATTATTGACCAACTAACCCCATTAATTATTATTCCCGTTCCATTACCAAGCCCCACCATTCATTAACTCTTCCACATTTTATTTATTATTCACAACCCAAAGTCCATTCACATTCAAACCCATCCCTGCAACCTTGCTTCCAACCACCATAAACACAACCACACCGTACATCATCACTCCTTGATACCATTTATCACAGCCCCGCTGCCTATCACTAACATAGCATTCACAAAAATCCACAACCAATCCAACCGAAGCCCTGCTACTCACCTGATCCACAACAACCCACAAAACACCCCCTTCACATGCCACGTATCCAAGCCAACACCCACATGTTCATTATTCCATTTTGTTTAACCGGGGTGATCACACAAGGGTTACAGATTTTAAATCAGTCAACTTTATGTGATTAACCAAATTCCACATTCAACAAAGTTCCATTCACAAAAACGGTCTAGAAAGATAGGGCAACATTTAATTGCACAATAAAAGGCCCCCAACGACCATGATTTTCAGTAGGCATAATCCTATTCAATTCACAACATAATATCACAGGATATAAAGATAAACATAACAACTTCCCCATCCCTGTTCTTTAACCAGTTATTATCTTCATTTAATGGTTCAACCGTTTCTCATGAAAACAAGAGGATACCCACCCAGAATGATGCACAAATCAGATAGACGAATGTAAGATCCCTACCTCAACAGTTTCTGATAACAACACTCCCTCAGATCAATTTTAGAAGACGTCCATCGGCGTCCGTCACTTCTGTCAAATCCTGGAAAAACCTCCTTAGGTGGAAGTTGTAAAGGAAAGGCTAAAGGAAAGACAACAGATCCAAGTTCAGAAGTTCCTCCTTGTCATTACAATCCCGTGGCCGTTGACGGATCGTAAATCGGAGCTCGGACAAAGAAGTTATGGAAGAAAAAGATCCTTCGAGTCTCTTGGGAGAGCTCTGCTCAGAGGAATGGGGAGGAGAGGGGTGAGTTGAAAAGGAGAAGGGGACCCCTCCTTTTATAGGAATGAAAAACAAAAGTACACGACATGTAATTTATGGTACACAGAATATACTCGACCATTTCACACGGTCACCACGCAGCTTCCAACACGACCTTCAACGCGGCACGCGACCGTTGACTGGTCAACACATGGTTTGAAGGTAACGCATATGCAGGGAGGGACTAAACGGCAAGTAGTATTGGCTACACAGCGTTTACTCATTTATTTCACATGGAAAGGACATAGCTCCAACAAGGCACACGACCGTTGATTGGGCAACACACGGTTTGAAGGTAACACATACGCGGGGAGGGACTACATGACGTGTAGTATTGGGGTACACAGCATGTACCCATTTATTTCACATGGCAAGGACACAGCCTTCAACACGGGGTATACCCGGTGAGGGGGTACATGGCGTGCAATCACACTACACGGCGTGTAGTTTCAAAATTCTGAAAAGTGTGGGAAAAGTCCATTTTACCCTCCAGAACACTTCATGACCCTCTTTTTGACAAAGGAATGGGCCGGAGAGGTCCGGGCCATTACACATAGCTAGGTTTAACTAAGTAAAATCATCTATACGCTTTATTAATTTCATGGATCATAAAGATAAAGTGAGGGAGAGAAAGTAGTGTTCCTCATAGTGAGAGAAAAAGATCATAATCAAGCTTTTAAAGTTTAAAAAATCCATGTTGCCTCGATTCAACCCCCCTAAAGACAATATCATTGATAAGGGACCAAAACATTTGATGTGTTTAGTCATATAGTTGAACTACATATAATTTTTTCATCCATTTGGTCAATTTATACTCAATGAATCAAGTATGTATGAGTAGTCTATATGGGATTAACAAACTCCATGTATTGCGGTTAGTCGATGTCATGGAGAAGGGGATTATATGATTATGTATACATGCATATGATATAACTGGTTGATATGGGTTTTAAGATACAAGTGTTTGATATAGATCATGCTAGATGCCTTTTTTATCTTGAGTGGCACTAATTATTTTCTAAAGGTATCTATTTGCTTACAAATATGTATTAGAGAACTCATAATTGTTGTTAACACTATAAAGTCTTGTGGGGTCATACTTTGTGATTATGTGAACGGGGATTAAGTTTTATTATAAAGTGTTTGTAAAAAACTTTGATAGCTACCCCAAAGGTGTTTTAAATAAAATCCAAAATAATATTCAGATGGATTTCCACAAGTTGTTATATATAATGTAATATATAGTTAAAATAGATGATGGATTTTCAAAAAGGATTTGTGGAAGATATCCAAAATTAGTTTTGGATATGGTTTCACAAGTTTATATATATGATGTAAAATAAGGCAAAAAATACTTTAAGTTTATAAGGATTTAGTGCAAGTGATAGATTTATAGAAATATGCACTAAATCTAAAACCATGACACAGTAGTCATAACCGTGTCAAGGTTGGTACTGGGGTAAACTACATCATGTGATTGAACCAGGATAAACCATGTCATGGTGCATGTAACCAAAACATGGTTCCATGAATGATAATTAACGATTTATATGATAATTATAATTAAACGCACATATATTTTATGAAATATTTTTTTAAATAAATTTAATTTCTTTGATATCCTGCATTTTACACAACATTGAGTTTTAACGACCCATGATATACTATTAATATTATTATTTAAACAAGACTGTTATAACCTTGTTGTTAAACTTGGTGGTATGAATAAAAATAAACAATTTTTTTAAAAAATAAGTATTATTTTTTTATATAAATAAATTATATTGATAAATAAGTACTTATTTTTGGTAAAATATTTATATGTTTGAAAACACATTTTTCTCAAAAAATGATTTTTATTTACTTTTGTGAAAAACAACTAAAATTATTATTTTTTTTCTAATTTTAGAAAATTTATTTTAAAAAATGAAGATAATTTTTGGAATCAACATGTCAAAATAATCTTAGGTTTAATTTTTGAGATTTTTCAGAAAATTTAAAAATTTTAATGAATAATGAAAAATATTAATTTTTATTAAAAAATCGCCTTTTCATTTAAAGAATTTACTAGTCCCATTTTGTTTTAAGATGATTTAAAAGTAAAATTAGTTAAATTATATCTCAATTAATCCAATTTAGGTCATTGGAATCAATTTAATATTGATTTTTTATATTTAAGCTTTCTATACTTATGAAAAAAATTTCTTTGGAAAACCGTTTTTCCATTGCGTATGTGGGTTTAATTTTAAATTAAAAATTTCCAATTTATGAATTGAATTTGAAAAAATGGATTAAATATTTAGAATAATAATAATTAATATTATATAATAATTTCAACTTATTTTTTGTCTTAATGAATAGTAAAAATAGTAAAAATTAATTACAGCGGTTAAGGTTAAAATGAGTTTATTTGGGGGTTAAACTAAAAAGATAAGGTTTAAAATGACCTAAAAACTTTTAAAAATACTATTTTATGGAATTATTTTGATCTTATAATCTAATTTTATATAATTATATATTTTTTATCCTTGTGGAATATTTAAAATGTGGGTATACCTTTTTCTTTTCAAGAATTCCAAGTGTGTCCTCTCCCCCACTTATAAAAGGCCATCCACTCTCCTCTTATATTCACACTCCAAAATAATTTTGATTCAAAAAATACCTGAATAAATCCATTTCATAATTACCTCCCAACATCCTACACACCTTATTTTTATTATTAAATCCTCTTAATAAGGATTTAGGCGTAAACTTAAAGAGGTTCTCTAAAGAAGAGGTATAATCCTAAACCATGTATTTTCATTTTATTTCTTCTTTTAACTCCTTAAAATATTATTAAAACATGATTATATAATAAAATTAGTATATAAAATATACTTAGATATTATTATTTTAATTTAATGACCTATATCCATATTATCTCCCATTAAATGGGAAACAAAACCGTCGATCACGTGTACTGCAGACTACCGCCTCGCGAACTGATATAATTCATTTTCCATCACTGAATCTTATGAATGGATATAATGATATATTTATATTATTTATATTATATTTATGAAATAATTATACTTTTGGAATTATAATATCACATATAACTTATTACCTTTCAATTCTTTGGAAAATGATAACATCGCTCGTGCATACGTGTGGATTACTGCCTCCACGAAGCGGTGTGATACGTTTTTCATTTTATTTTTACATAGATGGTAATAAGAATATATTTAATGAATATATATGATATATATTAAATATAAATTATTATATAAATTTTAAATATTATTTATCTTTCTTTTGTTCCATTCTTCAATAAAATGGAAACAACGTTTATGCATACATATGACCTACCATATTCATAAATGGTGTAATTCATTTTCTATCTATAACTTTTAAAAATTACTATAAATAAATATATAATGAATATATATATATATATTAATTTATATCATGGATAATATTATTAATATTATGGAACCATTATCAAAGTAAATAAGACCAAAAATACCAAACCAAAACATACATGAAAAATGAAATTATTACTCGAAACATGATTTTAACATGAAAATTATTAATAAACGGGTAATAAAAGGTCATAAGTAAATAATATATGGTATTATATATATAAATATGGTTCTGTAATAGATTTATAATAAAGATATATTTATTATACATGAGTTTAAAAATTATACAAATAAATTCAAGACTTTAGGTAGGGAAATTTTCATCTCACTTTTATTTCCATGGGAAACATGCCATATTCACAACTTTTTTCTTTTATATGATATATATTCTTCCAAAGAATTTATTTTATGATGATTTTTATGAAAACTATGATTATTTAGATATCCAAATAATTTTCTTTCTTTCATGGGGATTATTATATAATAAAAATACGTATGTTAATTACATTTTAATGGTATTAAATATACATTTTTGATATTATTTTCCTGAGTTAGAGGATTTTAATTTTGAACATCCATTCTCATCATTTGTGCACTTCATGCCTAATGCACACCAATTTAGACCCAATGATTCATATGATTTTAAGGAATGTTATTGTCCATATTTTAATTTAGTATTTTGGGAAATGGATCTATACTTTAATATGAACATTTTTCATTCAGGGATCAATGGAGGATTCATAAAGGATAATGGGAATATTTGGCGATAAAAGGAAACAATTATGGAGAAGGCAGATTGGATACCATCCCACTGATGAGAATGTGGTACCCACAATACAAACCCAATGAAGCCCAAATTTCATGGGATAATAGAAGACATATATAGAAACATATAATTTTTCAAGATCCAGTGCTAATTCGGTCTCCATTGTGGTTATTCAAGCGGCCCAAGTTAGAGATAAAATTCCGGGCTAGATTTTGTAGTCCAGAAAAACATCACACAAATTTAATCATATCTCGGCAATAAAAAAATCATTTGGGATGAAATTTTACAGAGATCTAGGAGACATCCGGATATTAACTTTTGTATTCTATTACCCACTCTAATTCGGCCATATATAAGGAAATCTACTTGTGTCTGTTTGGTGGATGCAAGATGGATTCCACTTCGAGTCAAGGATAAAGAAGTCCACTCTCCCTTACTTTCCACCACCCTAGGACTATCATAATCAAGTGGGATGCTTTTTTACTATTGGAGGCTCGACCCAAGGCTCCAAAAATTCTTATTTAAGGTAGTGGTGTTTAAGGATTTAATCATATTTGGTGCTTGGTTTCATTGTAGTGTTATGCTACCGCTTTGTGTTTGTAATCACATTTCTTTCTCATATAAGTTGTTCAATTAACCTTAGTTTCTTAATAAAAGTTCTTCCTTTACTCTTATTCTGTTATTATACATATCATATTGATATTGTTTCCTAAAATTGTGAATTTATTCACACCATACTTTGTGAGATTTATCACACAACGATGTAGTGATCGATTTTTGTTGTTGTTTTTACTTCTTCAATTCCACCCTCGTAAGTCTACTTCCCACTTTCGTTGAGGAAATGTCATCAATGGAGGGATAACTCTTTTATGGTTTGATCCATGGGAGTATAAAGGGGATTTATTGAATGTTATTTCTCACTCTCTAAATGTTTATTAATTTATTTTATATGATTTTATTTTATTCAATGATTTTCTCTCTTCCTCTTCCATATTGAATTTAATCACCCCACTTTTATGTTCTAATAATATCCTTTACCTTGGAGTGCTCATGAAAATGATACTACAAGTGTATAGGTGATTAGAATGCGTTTTTTAAGGTGTTTAACCAATAGTTTATGTGGTTATTTTGAATTCATTTAATAAATCCTTCTCAAGTTAATGAAATTGAAATCTTTAAAAAAAGGAATTCATATAATCCACCCCGAGCGATAACCTAGGATAAACTCATTATCTTAATTTGAATTAACTTAAATATGTTAGTGATACTTTAAACCCATCTATATTAAACCCAAAGTTGTCAAATTTATAGCCAAAAATCCATCTCATAGTTTGTGTATCTTAGGTATCTTCTTAGGTCTCAGTGGATTCAACAACTCAAGCTAGACTACAAAGACCGTTCTACCTTCTTCTCCTGGGTAAATTTGAGCGTGAATCAAATTTTGGCGCCATTTATAGGGACCAAGTAAGTACCTTAGAACAAAACCTTCTTTCCTCACCCCAATTATTCTATTCTCACCCAATTCTCTTATCTTTTCCCTTTCTCATTTTTTTTTCTTTTGGCGCATGTCTACCTACACTCGTGATCAATCCAACCATCTAGTTAGTGTGGATAGTCCTGAGGTTGGGGAGTAAAGTACACCAAGGGAACTCTTTACATTAGATACTAATATTTCTAATACTCTAGAGTCAAAAATTGAGCCCATTTCAATGGAAGGTCTTTAAAGAAACCAACTCATAAACCTAGGTGGGAACCAAAATGGAAATCCAAATGAGGCAGTCCCAAACTTGGGGAATTCAGTCGATCAAACCATGAATGAATACCTCACACATGCCTGGAAAAATGCCCCATCATGCATTAGACAAAACTCCCTAGTATATTCCAACTACATCTTTAAACCACATGTCCTAAACCATATTCCCACATTCCATAGAATGGAGTCCGAGATGCCCTACCTTCACGTTAAGGAGTTCAATGACATTGTAGAAACTATGTGTCCCCCACATCAACTAGAATAAGATAAGATGAGGCTATTTCCTTTTTATTTAAAGGATCAGGATAAAAAATGGCTAAAAAATTTGAGACCATCATCCATCAACTCTTGGGACCAATTAAAAAAGATAATTCTACAAAAAATAATTTCCCCACCACAAAACAATTGCACTTAAAAAGAGCATCCAAAACTTTTTTGAAAAAGAGGGAGATTCATTCTATGAAAAATGGGAAAGGTTCAAAGACACCCTAAACATGGTTCCACATCATGGTTTTTCTATACCTGAACAAGTGAGAATTTTATATGAAGGTTTGGGCCTAGGGAACAAACAATTCATTGACATGATGTGTAATGGAACCTTTAAAAACAAAGACCCAAATGATGCTTACGAGTATCTGGAAAGCCTTGATGAACAAAACCAAACAAGGGGAACTTCACCTTATTTTTAAAAGACACAAAGAACTAATGGAATTAATACACTTATATAAGAGGAAATCCTTAGGTCTAAACTCACAACACTCTCTAGGAAGGTTGAAGAGATAGACCTTAGTAAAGTCCATGAAATCCAAACTGTAGAGCATGTTTGCACAATTTTCGACAAACATGACCATAATATAGACAACTTCCCAACCATTACATACATCAAGGATGTTATTTTAGGAGGAACCCCAATGGAAGTAAATGCTTTGATCATTCAAAAGCCTCAATACCAAAACAACCTCAACCCAAGGTATAATGACCACCCAGGCTTCCACTGGAAAGATAACCAACAACCTAGACAACCACAGGGACAAAATCCTTACCCCCATTAGAAATACCAAACCCATAACTAGTTCCAAACTCAACCTATCCAATACCAACAGCCACCGGTCCATTTTCAACAAACCATCCCACCTCTAAAATATCCCCCTGGGATAAACCAATCTTCTCAAGAACCAACCCAAACTGTTCCACAAAGCCTACTAGAACAACTGTGTAAACAAATGGAAATGATGAAATCAGACATCTCTTCCCTTAAAAAATAACTTAAAACCATCAAAATTGGAAAGACACCCATGCCTACTCATGCAGTACCATCCTCAAATTTAAGGGGAGATTCAAGTTACACTCAAACAACTCATAAACAACTAAAGGCTGTGAAAATTTTAAGAAGTGGGAAATCAATTGAGAAACCTGAACAAATAAGCCAGAAACCATGTGAAGCTTCAAAATATAATGGAAATTCAAATGAACCACAAGATCAAACCGAGAAAACTGATAAAAATGTGAAAGAAAAAACTATTCAACAAACAACCCCAAAACCTGCACCATCTCCTCAATGCATGAGGGGGAAAACCAAGCCTGAATTGAGTGAAATCTTCTCACAAGTAAAGTTGAAAATTTCCCTTCTTGATTCCATTCAAACCATTCCTTCATAATCAAAATACCTTAAGGACCTTTTCACATTTAAAAGAAAAATTTCACATAAAAACCAAGTCCTTTTGGCTTCTAATGTAAGTACCACCATTCAAGGGACCATTCCTACTAAGTTAAAAGACTCGGGTTTCCCTTACATCAATGTTGAACTAGGAGAGAGCAAAGTTGTCAAGGCCTTGTGTGACCTAGGTGCTAGTTTCAATCTCATTCCCTATGCTATGTACTACCAGTTAAGCCTAGAAGAGCTCTAACCCACATTTGTCACTCTTCAACTTACTGATCATAGCATTGGGGTTCCAAAGGTGATTTTAAAGGATTTTATGTTAAATGTTGAAAACTTCATCTACCCTGCTGACTTCATTGTCCTAAACAACCATCCAAACTTAAGAAATAAGGAAAAAACCCCAATAATCCTTGGTAATACTTTCCTTGAAACAATCAACTCTGTTATCTGATTTTGAAATGAGAACATGACCATCACCTTTGGAAACATGAGTCTAGACTTGAACATTTATAATTAAAGTTCACAAATAGGTGATGACGAGGACATTCATGAAGTAAACATGATATGAAGAATTGATAATGAATCCATAGAACATCAAGGAATATTTGATGGATATTTAAGTTAGGATGAGATTGAATTCCTTTGTTCACATGAAGGAATTTTATCTACTTGGCTTGAATCATTTTCAAATTACTCTTATGATGAAGTATTAGGTCCAAAAATTAGTGAAACCTTTCAAGAAACCACTTTCATGGAGACCGCTTCAACCTCCTTCCCTAAATCTAATAAATCCAATATAGTAGTTGAAACTTCTACATATGGGGAATCAATACTATCTAAAACTCTAGGAAACAAAATTGATCTTGATCCAATGTCCCAATATTCTGCTAAAATTCTGAACCAACCTGATCTTGAATTGAATGAACTTCCCGCTGCACTCAAGTATGCCTTCCTAGGGGACAATCAAACACATTCTATTGTAATTTCTTCTTCTCTTGAATCCAATAATGAGAGGATGATTCTAGATGTCCTTATGAATCATAAGAAATCCATTGGTTGGACCCTATCTGATAGTACTGGGATTATACCACTTATCGGGACTCATAGGATTGTTCTGGAATTTGATTCAAAGCTATGTTGTCAACCTCAACGATTACTCAATCCTAATCTCATGGAGGTAGTAAGGAAGGAAATTATGAAATTATTAAAAGCTGGTATCATCTATCCCATAGCTGAGAGTGAGTGGGTGAGCCCAATCCAAGTGGTTCCCAAGAATGCAGGAATCACAGTGATAACCAATAAGGATAGAGATATTCTTCCAACTAGGGTGAGTAGTGGATGGAGGGTATGCGTTGACTATAGGAAGCTAAACCCATTTACCAAGAAGGACCATTTCCCCTTACCATTCATTGAACAAGTTCTTGAGATAGTGGTGGGTCATGCCTTATACTGTTTCTTAGATGGGTACTTGGGGTATAATCAAATTGAGGTCTCCCTAGAGGATCAAGGGAAGACTACATTCACATGTCCATTCGACACCTTTCCTTTGAAACACATGCCCTTAGGGTTATGCAATGCCCCTAGAACCTTCCAACGGTGCATGATGGGAATATTCTTAGAAATGGTAGGGGATTTTATTAATGTCTTCTTAGATGAATTATATATCTTTGGGGATACATTTTAGGGATGTCTTAGGAATGTGGAGAGAGTTTTGTCCAGATGTGAAGAAATGAATTTGGTCCTAAACTGGGAAAAATTCCATTTTATAGTTAAAAAAGGATTAGTCCTTGGCCATATAGTCTCAGGTAGGGGGATTGAAGTTGATAAAGAAAAGTTTGACATCATTCGTCACCTTTCATCACCTAGAACTGTTAAGGAAGTGAGTTCTTTCTTAGGACATGCTGGGTTTTATAGAAGATTCATCAAGGACTTTAGTTCAATCTTTCGTCCCCTTTGTTCTCTCCTAGTAAAGGATGCTCCATTTGTTTAGATAGAAAGCTGCGAGGGTTCATTCTCAAACCTCAAATCCTCTCTCACATCTCCTCCCATTATGAAATCTCCAAATTGGAACCTTCCTTTTGAACTTATGTATGATGCCAGTGAATTTTTTGTAGGAGCTGTGTTAGGACAATGTTTTGATAAAAATACTTATGTCATTGCTTATGAAAGCAAATCCTTAAATGATGCCCAAATCAAATAAAACACCACTGAAAAGGATTTAATTTCTATTGTTTTTGTTTTATAGAAGTTTAGGTCCTACCTCTTAGGATCCCCCATCACTGCGTTCACTGACCATTCTGCACTAAAATACCTCTTCCAAAAACAAGATGCTAAGGCTAGACTGATTAGGTGGGTCCATCTCTTATAATAATTTGACCTCAAAATCAAGAATAAAAAAGGATGTTAAAAATGTTTTAGCTAATCATCTCTCTAGGATGGAATTAAAAGACAACTCAAATCACATTTCTGTGTCAGATTCATTCCCTGATGAACACCTATACTCTGTGAGTGACTGCCCTTGGTATGCCGACATAGCCAATTTCTTAGTTACAGGAGTCATTCCAAAATTCTTAGGGACTCAAGCTTGAAAGAAATTCCTTTCTGATGTTAGACACTATGTGTTTGATGATCCATACCTCTATAAGTTCTGCCCTGACTAAGTCATTAAGAGGTATGTCCCAGAATTTGAACAAGAGTCCATCCTTAAATTCTGTCATAGTGAGGCATGTGGAGGTCACTTTTCCTCTAAGAAAACATCTTCTAAGATTCTTTAGTGTGGTCTCTTCTATCCCACCCTCTCAAGGGGCTCCTACACATTTTGTCAAAGTTTTCCTAGGTGTCAACAAGTAGGGTCCATCACAAAAAGGAATCAAATACCACTCACTCCCATCTTAGTGGTTGAAATCTTTGACTGTTGGGGAATTTATTTCATGGGTCTCTTACCAAAATCTAGGGGATATCTTTACATTATCTTAGCTATTGATTATGTCTCAAAATGGGTTGAGTCCATTCCCACAAAATCTAATGATCATCAAACTGTGATTATATTTCTAAAAGAAAACATCTTCTCTAGATTTGGAATTCCTAGGGCTATCAGTAGTGATCGTGGAACTCATTTTTTCAATCGTCCATTATCATCACTCATGAACAAGTATATAATTTCTCAAAAAGTGTTCGCTGCTTACCACCCACAGACCAATGGTCAATATGAGTTAGCCAATCAAGAAATCAAACAAATCCTTGAGAAAACTATTAATCCATCTAGGAAAGATTGGTTGAGAAAACTCTTAGATTATCTTTGGGCCTATCGAATCGCATATAAAACCATTTTAGAAATGTCCCCATATAGGTTAGTTTATGTTAAATAATTCCATTTTCCAGTGGAGATTAAACATAAGGCTTTTTGGGAAATTAAGAAAATGAATTATGACCTCTCATTTTCCAAAACAAAAAGGAAATTAGATCTCAATGAACTTGAGGAACTTAGGATGGAGGCTTATGAAAATTCAAGGATCAATAAAGCTAAAGTACAAGCCTACCAATCTCAAAATCTTAAAACCAAACACATTGTACCAGGTAAATCTATTCTTTTGTATAGTTCTAAACATCATTTACTCCCGTGAAAGTTGAGGTCTAGATGATCAGGTCCATACATAGTGCATAAGGTGTACCCCCATGGGGTTTTTGACATTTAAGATCCCACCAATGGTAGAACATTTAAAGTTAATGGTCATAGATTCAAAACATTCATATAACCATTCCAAAAACATGAAGATGATGAATAATTGTGTGAACCTACCTTAGATGACGAAAATAATTAATCAATTACAGGTCTAAGTCGAGCTAACAACGTTAAACAAAGCGATGCATGGGAGGCCACCCATGGTTTTCAAGTTTTCAATCATTTTGTTATTTTAATAAATTTTATATTTTAAATTGGATTAATGAATCATTTTGATATTTAAAAATAATAAAAAATAGACTGTTGACCTATTCTTCTATTATGAGTATGGATGGGTATAAAAGAGAAGCGCCATATTCATCTGTGTCACATGGTGTGATCCTTGAGTAATACCTTACCCAGAAATTTAAAAAGAAGACAATGTATCATCAATTCATTTTATTTTTATGTGTTTGTAGGTTAAAAAAAATAAAAAATAAAATAAAATTAAAAGGCCACATCATAGGTTGTGGGGAAAACCCCATCACAGCTAGTGAAGCCGCATGGACTCGAACCTGGGACTGAATGGAGACAGGGGCGCGGGCTTACCACTGACCTACAACTTATGGTGCTTCATTATTATATAATTTTTGTATATATACTTATATTTTACTTTTTTTTATTATATGAATAAATATATATATTTATATATACATATATATATAGTTTGGTTTGGTTTGTTTGTTTTTTTCTTCCTTCACTAGGGAATTCTTAGAGTGACATGGAGATCAAGGGATTAAAAGGGAGAAACAATATTTTCAACTTTAACCACCAGGTGACTTCATTCCATGATCCTTGTTTTCAATTTCATTTTTTAACTCTCATTCTATACCTCTAACCCCTTCTAAATTTTCTTTTATTTAAACACTAGGGACAATGTTATTTTAATTTGGGGGGGAGATAAAATAAAAAAATTGATTTTGTGTAAAAAATGAATGATTTGAAAAAAAAAGTGTTCCTTAATGGAAGGAAAAATTTATTTAACCTTGAACATGAAAATAGACATTGTACACTTTGAAACTGAATATCAAATAATTTAGCATGCCCTAATTTTGATTTCAATCCATGTATATTTCATGAGCATATATTTTGGAAAGTGTGGTTGTCTAATGTGATATTTCATTGTTTATATTTTCATCCAAATAAAAAAAGAATCACAACACACATCCTTTGGATAGTGGGGTATTAGTTTGAGTTCATGAGGTCCCCCAAATAAATAGCATAGTTTTGGTGATCATTTTAGTTTTAATATACGTATTCAATAAAAAAATTAAAAATAAACAATAAATTTGTGCGTAGAGCAATGAAATGACCTAATGTGTGGATTTCAGCACTTGGGGATCATGAATCCATAGTCGTCTGGCCCAGATTTAGTAATTTTATCTCTATTTTTTTTTAATTTTAATTTTTTTTTGACTGAGTTAACTCGAGATGATGCCCAAGTATGTGGGATTCACTTGGTGCCCTAAGGTCTTTGAGCCTGTGAGTCATTGGAAAAGTCTCGCAACAGGGGTTGACTCTTTTGAGTGAAATTTTAATTACCATGGAAAAATTGAAAAAAAATACAATAAAAAAATTTGAATACTCATCTTAATATTGAAATGTGATTCCACATAGTGCTTCCATCATTTCCCTCTTGTATAAAGATGAACCCCCATGTCTAATGCGATGCACAACACATCATCGCTCTTAATTGATATTGGATGAAATATGGAGATGAATTTGAACAAAGGAATGTGCTTGGGATTGGGATATTATTATGAAACTATCATGTATTAAAATATTTTGATGGTTTTCATGATTTTTTGGTATAAGGGTTTTTGGTGATCATTGTGTATTAAAATGTTTTTGGAAAAAGGAATTCAAATTTCATATTGTTGATATACATTTTTCTCGGGACTAGAAAATCTCAAGTTGGGGGGTGTGATTAGACAATAAAAATACATATGTTAATTACATTTTAATGGTATTAAATATCCATTTTTGATCTTATGGGCCTGATTTAGTGGATTTTAATTTTGAACCTCCATTCTCATCATTTGTGCACTTCATGCCCAATGTACACCAATTTAGGCCCAATGATTCATATGATTTTAAGGAATGTTATTATCTATATTTTAATTTGGTATTTTGGGAAATGGATATAAACTTTAATATAAACATTTTTCATTCAGGGATCAATGGAGTATTCATAAATAATGATGGGGATATTTGGTGATAAAAAAACAATTATGGAGAAGGCAGATTGGACACCAGCCCACTGATGAGAATGTGGGGCCCATAATACGAACACAATGAATCCAAAATTAAGTGATATGATAGAATAAATATACAGGAACATATAATTTTTCATGATCCAGTGCTAATTAGGTCTCCATTGTGGTTATTCAAGCGTCCCATGTTAGAGATAAAATTCTGGGCCAGATTCTGCGGCCAAGAAAAACATCCCACCAATTTAATCATATCTCAGAAACCACAAATTAATTTGGGCTGAAATTTTATAGAGATCTAGGATACATCCTTATATTCACTTTTTTCTTCTATCATCCACTCTAATTATTCCATCTAGAAGGCCATATTGGCACTTCTGTTCAATGGATGCAAGCTGGCTACCACTTCGAGTCAAGGATAAAGAAGTACACTCTCCCTTACTTTCCACCACCCTAGGCCTACCATAATCAAGTGGGATTATTTTTACTGTTGGAGGCTCGACCCAAGGCTCAAAAAATTCCTATTTAAGACAATTTTGTTGAAGGATTTAATCATATTTGGTGTTTGGTTTCATTGTAGTGTTATGTTGCCGCTTTGTGTTTGTAATCACATTTATTTCTCATGTAAGTTGTTCAATTCACCTTAGTTTCTTAATAAAAGTTCCTCCTTTACTCTTATTCTGTTCTTATACATATCACGTTGATACCATTGCCTAAAAGTGTGAATTTATTCACACCATACTTTGTGATATTTATCACACAACGGTGGAGTGATTGATTTTTGTTGTTGTTTTTACTTCTTCAATTAAACCCTCATGAGTTTACTTTCCGCTTCCATTGAGGAAATGTCATAAATGGAGGGATAAATATTTTATGTGTTGATCCAAGGGAGTATCAAGGGGATGGATTTAATGTTATTTCTCACTGTCTAAATTTTTATTAATTTCTTTTATTTGAGTTTATTTTATTCAATGATTTTCTCTCTTCCTCTTCCATATTGAATTTAATCACCCCACTTTTATATGCTAATAAGATCCTTTACCTTAGAGTTCTCATGAAAATGATCCTACAAGTGTATAGGTGATTATCATGTGTTTGTGAAGGTGTTTAAATAGTAGGTGATGAGGTTAGTTTGAATTCATTGAATGAATCCTTCTTGAGTTAATGAAATTTAAATATTTAAAAAAAGAAATTCATCCAATCCACCCCGAGCTATAACCTAGGATCAACTCATTATATTAATTTGAATTAACTTAAATATGTTAGTGATAATTTAAACCCATATAAATTCAACCCAAAGTTGGCAACTTCATAGAAAAAAATCTATCTCATAGGTTGTGTATCTTAGGCATCTTCTTAGGTCTCAGTAGATTCGACAACCCAAACTTGACTACAAGGACCGTTCTACCATCATCTCTTGGGTAAATTTGAGCATGATTGTGAATCAGGGGCTTATAATTCAAGAATGACCAAAGTGGTAAATTTTTTATGTTATAATATCATTGTTTAACGGAATTGTTTATGATTTTACTTATGATGATGAATTATTATGATATATCTATCAATAAACTAAAGTATTTCATTATATTATGTTTATTTATATAGAATAAAATTTTCAATTTCATTTTACTCTCTAAAAGTACTCAATATACCAAAAGAATTGTTTTAAGAAAAATTGGATTTATCTTTATCTTTAGTCAAAAATCCTTTTTCTTCCATGTTCATGTTTTATAAATATGTTTGAAAGAAAGATTTTAAAATTATAAATTGATTTTTAAAGAATTTTTTTACCCATAATTCAATTTTTACAACATTTTTTAAAATAAATCTTATCATCATTTTCCAAATAAGGTTCTTTTGACTTTTTACCAAAAATGTGAAAGGAATATTTATTCTAACATATATGACATGAATTATATTTTATGACATAATAACTAATCAATGATTTAAATATTACTCTATAATATTTCAAGTTTATTTTCATAGAAATTTTTTTCTTTAATATATCATAAATTTTTAGATTTTAAATAAGTGTTTTTAATGTAGAAATGTTATTTTCCTCAAGAAATGTTTCAAGTGACATTTAAAAATCATTTTCTATATATGATGAAATCCTTCAACATTACTTAATATTTTATGGGGATATGATCCAATGGTACCATCATTATTCTTTATTTATATGGTTTATATTTATGATCATAATATTTTTATGAAACTCATTCCTTTTCCATGAGTTATTATATTGTGAAATGTTTATAAAACCCATGAGTTATGATATTATGAAATGTTTATAAAACCCATTTATTTTCATAGGTTTTGATATGATAATTTTTTTATGATCTTTTGGAATATGTATGTATGATTTTCATTATGTGATGTCTGGGACAAATATCTCTCTCTAATGAATTGTTTAAAGATTGATATCTCATGAGATAAACAAGACAATAATGGGGAGTGAACCCTATTCATTAAGGGTATCTATCCACTATGATAGTCTTAGGAGTAAACCTTGAATATTACAATGGTTTGGGGAGTGAACTCATTCCACTATCATAGTATTGTAAATGATCCTTGACTATTAAGTAAATAATTTTCTATATTTATGTGTATCCCACAAATCTATGTCTTATTCCAATGTTATGCTCTCATGACTTATGTTATTTTATTACTTTATGATTCAAATCTTATGAAATGCCAAGATTTTTTCCATGACTCAAGTTTATGATATATGATATGTAGGGTATGGTTTTTCAAATGCTATTCTCATTTTCTCATAACCTTATACTCATGTTATATTGATATCTCTCTTGTTTAACCTTACTGATCATTTGAACTGAACCTTTATTATGTTTTTATTCCTCAGGTTATAAAGAAATGTATTTTGTATAATATTTATAAGAAGGGAAATAGTTATGAAGAACATAGAAGGAGATGACATAGTTCACTTAAGAACTAGTTGTTTATGTATCCAAGCTTCCAACGACACTAGACATAAAAAATCATGGAATGGATCATTATGTTATGTAATGAATATTCATCTATTAAGATGTGATATCTATGTATAAAAAGTGTGGGTCACTATATCTGAAGCTTCAAAGCATAACATAAGTGCCCTGGTGGCCGAATAAGCAAGAAGGTTTTTGTTGGATTCAATGGATCATTTAAAAAATATAAAAGACGTAAATGTCATGACCAATGAAAATTTTCCATCAAATATTAACATAAGATAAACTGCAACCTAGAGAGATGATATTTAAACATTAAATTTATAATTAATTTAAATATAATCAGAATAAATGATACCTCATCTTAGGATTTTTCTTTGAAGTTGTTATTGTTATGAACTAACTTGGGTCAACCCTGAACCGGTCACCCGAGCCGGCCCGCAACAAGTCTTGAGATACATTCCCAATCCTCTCAGGATGAAATCTAGTGTTGGTCATCAAAATAAAGAAGTTTGGAATGATTTAGACAATAAGAAAATGATAAATAAATAAATAAAAACTAAATAATAAAAATGAACACGAGTAGTGGAAATAAATAAAACTGCACATACCTCCACAAGATCCGACGGGTCACCTCTGACCACTAAATAAACTTCTCTCCACCGTGACCAAATCCAATCAATAAGAAGCACCAAAAGATAAAAATATAAATAAATCTATAGGTATGAGTATTAAAACTCAGTAGCCATGCATAAATAAACCATTCCCTATTCCTAACATTTAAAAAGAAAACCAAGTCATGCTAGTTTGAAAATATAACCATATAAAATAATATTTTTCTATTATTTTTAAATTCAAGTAACAAATTCCAATTTCTACAAAAACCATTTTATTTCCATCACATTTACAAAATAGTTTCCAAGCATGCATAAACATTTAAAAATGAAAGAAAAACCATCTATATTAATACAGTATTTTCATAAAGGAGGGAACAAGAGAGAAGTAATTAAAATAGAAATATCATCACAAGCACTATGAACATATTCATAAGAATATTTGAAAACTTTTTCAAAGAACATATCACATGATTTTTTTTCAATAAAACACTTTTAAGGGAAATATTTCTCAAAAGAAATTTTCTTTAAAACCATAATTTATACAAGGTCCACCATATACCAATAGTTAGAACCACATCACATAAGCATCACATCAAAAATATCACGTCACAAGAGAGCACCATGTTCAATCCCTATAGGTAACTAGCACAAGTGAGATCCTAGAAACCTCATACCTCGGTGATCAAAATCCTCCAACTCAACTACCAACAACGTTCTTGTGCACAATCCACTAGAGGGGAACACATCCCAAGGTCTAGCGGTCTCCATATCATAAGTCAAAACCAACAACGTTCCCATACATGATCCACTAGAGGGGATCCCATACCAAGGTCTAGTGGTCTACGATCATATCACATGTTTAGTTAGTGTTGCAACATCAATATTTCTAGATAAATCTGAGCCTCGTCCTCTTTCTAATCAACTAGAGTACTAGTTATAGTATTCCCACCTAGGAAACTAGGATTCAATTATTTCAAAATTTCAAATGGTGGTGAGTTTTTATCAAACTAAAATACGTGAATGTATCATTTTTTTAGTCAAAAATCCATCCAACCTCTCAAAAATGATCTCTCTATTTGAGCACATCTCCCTTTTTAGTCACACAATAAAGAATAAGACTATTCACTAGTCACATATCACAAATCACACATTTAACATAAACATCATATTTCTAAAACAAGGGGGAATTCCTCAATAGGAGTTTCCCACTTTCAAGAACCATTTTCAAAGTGCCAAAAAATCCTCATTACTTTATAAGGAATATCTTCACTTAAAAAAACATAATCAACCAGAACTTTTAAGTTACAAAAATATTTAAAATCCCTATTAAACAACCAAGGTACCACACACATTTAAAAACAAACTTGAAACCATGAATAAGTAAAAGCAAACCATTTAAGAAAGTAAATTCACCATTTAACCTCAAATTTACACCAAAATCCATTCACTTTTCCAAACTTACCAAAACATGAAATTTGCCCTTCTTAAAATCACACACGAACAAATTGTAATTCAAGTCAACTTTAAAATTATTTTACTCATAAAAAATATATTTGGAAATACCCATTACACACTCAAAAACCATTTAAGAAACCAACTTTAATTAATTATCATTTAGAACCAATTGAACATTAGAAATACATTACGTTTTCCCAAACAAGGTTGAGAGAATATTCCAACATAAAAATCCCAAGTTGGAAGCTTAGATAAATTATATAAAACAAATAAAGAACCATTTCTAACAACCACAACCCGATCACATAACATATACATACCACATAAATATAAAAACATATTTTTAAAATAATCAATCAATTATGGTTTTCAAATTAAAGGGTTAGGCATAGGAAACCTCCCTCAAACTCAAGGGGCATTGCTTTATACAATGGAAACTCAAAGATTCCTCTTCCACTTGCATGAATACACACCTTCACTTATATTCAAGGATACCTAGCCTCTATTTACATATTTTCATATCCAAATATGTACAAGGGTATCCTTACACATAGGCTTATATGTGCATATTGACCTTTACACTTACACGCATATGAATTTTCAAATATATAAATAAGAACACCTATCCAAAATATATATATTCATACCACCATGTGTGAATATATATATAATGGGAGAACTTACATATATATACCTACCTATTCATACCCATGTAAGTCTCTTTCTAAATTGGAAACCCGAAACCACTGTAGCGAAGTTTAACACACTCTAAAAAAATATCGGTAACTCAAAAAGTACAAAACACATAATTTAAAATTTATCCAATGTGAAGAAACCAAAAAAACTTACCCAAAATATAATTGAAACATGCTACCTTTTACAACCACAAAAAAATGATATTCAATGAGACCAATGAACCCTAATCATTAAGAATCGACCAAAACAAAAACTCCCAAATCACATAAGGGTTCATTCATGGCATGCACACCACAAAAAAGAGAGGAAAAATACAAAATATAGGAATAATAAGGGAGGGGATACCTACCACATAGGACCACACACTAAATTGAGAGAATAATTGGTGACCAGAGGGAGAGGGAAGGCGGTGGAACGCTACGGGGAGGCTCCTCCATCTGGGGTGGGTCGCGTGGGAGAGGTTGGGGGGGTCGTCGCATATGGGATAAAGGGGGAACCCCTTTGGGGTTGAATTAAACCTAAATTAATAATATTAATAACAATAATAATAAACTTAATAATAATAATAATAATAATAATAATAATATTATTATTATTATTATTATCAAAGCATTTCTTTATTTTTTTATTTTCTATTTATTTTAATTTTAATTTAATTTAATTTAATAATTTTTTTAGAACACAGGGAATGCCGCACAGTTTGGCTACATGGTCTTCCAGACCATCCACCGACCGTGTGCACCTCATTGAAGGGAAGAGACCCTCGCATGGGTTGACATCATAGTTTGAGAAACCGTGCACCATCAATGAAACTCAGCTATGCCATTTGATAGATCCATTTTGTATGCTTGTCACATTATTTTCTCTAACTTCGCACAATATGTGCACTATACCCTTAATACCAAATGAAGGCTGAATGGTTACTACTAGGCCTCGTACGGTTTGGGCCAAACCATGCTCAAACCATACACATGGACAAAAACCACCCAAAGGAAGTGAAACTCAAAAATTTTCATTGAGAACTCGACTTGAACCTCGACCAAAAGACCTAACACCAAGAAAATGATAAAAATAAAGAGAAACCATGGTTATGGTGTGACAGTTCACCCCACAACAAAAAATTTATTCTTCCAAAAAAGTCACTCAACCGAATGAGGAATGAAACCAAAACTAAAAATTATACAAGGCCAAACAAATCCACACACCTTGGTGTGACCTTTTAACTCCACAAGTCAAACTCGAACAGATCTAGATATAAACATAACAAGAAGAATTATGAGGAATAGGGGAGGGTTCTCCCCACAACAAGAACACACCTAGCATGACCAAGATTAAAACTTCCAACATGGACCATCTCTATAACTATCAACACAAACCAAAGAGGGTACCCTCAACACAGAAAAACTTGAGGACTCCCCGTATAAACTAACCCCCACCACAAGGGGTCCCTGATGAAAGAAACTCCAAACCAAGAGGTGAACCAGCCCACAAGTCATAAGGTCTATAACACACAAGCATATCCATAATTAGAAAAACCCAATACTAAAACCAATTCACAAAGAGAAAACCATTCAAGGGTTCACATCCATAAGGCACAATAATAACTATAGATGTTTATAAGGATACAGGGCCACCAAGCCTTTCACATCCAAAAAGGGAACTTTCAAGAACTAGGATAACTACATTAGAGGAGCTTTCAAAACAAATAAGACCACAATAAGGAAATAAGGCCTATATGACTCTTACAACAAAAAATAAACCTTCCGTAAAAGAAGAATCTATAATAGAGGAACTTAAAATGTCCCCATTCTAGCACTAGAGAAAAAAGCAGGACCAAGTCCCTCCACCCCCAATGATTCTTGATTGTGTGAAAGGTTTACTCTGGGGCCTATGGCTGGAGCCCTGATGTCTTGAAGCATCCACTAACTCATAGTTAGAAGCTAATGATATTAAACTAAAACTTATTATTTCGTTAGTGTGACTTATAGAACCCCTTCATATGACCCAAGCGACCATGAAAAATGAAACATCTTTTCATAAGCCACTACAAACGATAAATTCTTATGTTTTTTAGATAAAGAAGGTGGGAGGAAAACCAAGATGATTTGTGTGTATTCCAAAGTCAGGAAAGGATATGGATACACCACTCAATTCAGAGTCTGGGGAGAGTCATTAATGTAAATACTCAGAGAAACAATTATTCATAATTTCCTCAAAAACCCCAAATACTTGAGTTTTGACAAGTTCAAACCACTAAACGACGACCAACACCAATTACAAAAACCAGACTTCACCAAAACATGGAGGAAGGCATCCTAGAGTCCGACCGTCCACTCCTTATTGGGACTTTTCTATGGAATACTCAAAAACAAGAAGCACAAAGCCGAATCAAAATGCATCATAAACCCAAATTCCACACTTCAATCACAAACCAAGACCCAAAATCAAATCACCATTCTGACCTCATTTTCAATATGTCAAAACCAAGAGCCCATGAAAATTAATTCCAAATATTAAAGGAAAACACTATAAAATTGATCATTAAATTTTCAAAACATTTAAATCACCCTTTTTTAAAACCATTTTTCAACAATAAAAACAACTTAAATACCCACCATTGGTATTCCATGAAGCCTCATATATATACTTCCTTGTGCTAGCTTAAGAACCCAACCACACATACCACTAATTATACACTTACCACATACATACATCCATATATACGATCATTAATAGTAATACCAAGGGTTAATTCAAAACATTTATCATTTCAAAAATAGGTCATTTAACCTAAATCCCAAATTCCCAACCAATTTGAATTCATCCATTATCATTAAAGTAAAACATTTCCAAATTCCCAAGCATCTTTCATTTCACCTTCCAAAAAGTGTTTCCAAAATCCCTAAAGAATTTTCAAAACACCTTCTATTTTCCCTTTAAAAACACACATTCCATTAAAAGAAAACCATTTCCAGAAATAAGTTTCATTAAAAAAACCATTTTACTACTCCAAAGACCATTTTCCCTTTTGAAAACCCCTTTCCTTAATTTTTTTTTCATTTTTGAAATCCACTCACATAAAAAAACTAATCCAAAACATAAATCACACAAAAAATTAAAGAATAAAGAACTAGTGTATATTCCCAACCTAACAACATGGCTTAGAAGACCATACTCTGAGCGAGCATCAACCACATGAAGTTTCTTGAATTGTGAAATCAAGCTACACATCGGTCGCTACTCCATGCAAGCCCATCACATAACAACGACTCACTCCTATTGTTATCAATTATCCTTACAAACCAAACAAAAGAAAAAATAAAATCCTAAACTACCCATGGTAACTCAAGGATTAGGATGGGAAAGGGTTCATGAAATCCTCCCTGCACCCACCGCTCGAGTCTTGATAGTCCTAATCTCAAAGATAACTAACACCCCAAATAACAATGGCCTACTTTGATACCATCTTTTCACGAATCAACCTGGGTCAATCCTAAACCGGTCACCCGAGTTGGCCTGCAACAAAGCCTGAGAAGAATTCCCGATCCTCATGGAATGAAAACTAGTGTTGGGAATCAAAATAAAGAAATTGGAAAAAATTTGGTGCATAAAAAATGACAAATAAATAAATATAAATTAATAATAAAAAATGAGTAGTGAAAATATATAAAACTACACATACCTCCATGGGACCCTGTGGGTAACCTTTGACCACTAAACCAATGTCACCCCATGATGACTGAATCCAAGCTAGAAAAATCACAAAAATCTAAAAATAAAAATAAATCTATAGACACGAGTATTAAAACTCAGTAGGTATGCCCGAATAAACTAATACATATTTCATACCTTTAGAAAGAAAACCAAGTCATGCTAGTTTGAAAATAAAAATATACAAAATAATGTTTTCCATTCTTTTCAAATTCAAGTAACAACTTCTAATTTCAATAAAAAACACTTTCTTTCCATCACATTTCCAAAATAGTTTCCAAGAATGCATAAACATTCCAAAATGAAAGAAAATCCATCTAGATTAAAACAAGGTTTTCATAAAGGAGGGAACAGGTGAGAAGAATCTGAAATGGAAATCTCATCACAAGCACCATGCACATATTCATAAGAATATTTGAAAACATTTTCAAGAAAACACTTATAAGGGAAAACATTTCTCAAAAAGAAACTTTATTTGAAACTATAGTGTACACCCGGTCAACCATATACCGATTGTTACCACCACATCACATAAGAATCACATCAAAAGTAACATGTCATAAGTGAGCACTTTGGGAAATCCCTATAGGTAACTAGCATAAGTCGTACCCTAGAAACCACATACTTTAGTGATCAAAATCCTTCAACTCAACTACCAATAATGTTCTCATGAATGATCCACTAGAGTGAAACACATCCCAAGGTATAGTGGTATCCATATCATAATCCAAAACCAACAACGTTCTCATGAATTAGCCACGATAGGGGATCCCATACCAATTCCTAGTGGTCTCTAATCATATCGCATGTTTACTTAGTGTTGCAAAATCAATCCTGCAAGATGAATCCATGTCTCATCCTCTTCTGAATCCACCAGCGTACTAGTTCTAGTCTACCTAACTAGGTACCCGATATTCCCTTTGTTCTCAATTTCAAATGGTGGTGAGTTTTTATCAAACTAATATACATAAAAATATAATTTTCCTTACTCAAAAACCCATCCAACCTCTCACCACCGATCTACCTCCTTGATAATATCCCCCTTTTTATTCACACAACAAATCATAAGCCTCTTCACTAGGCACATATCACAAATCACACATTTAATATACACATCATATTTATAAAACAAGGGGGCATGCCTCAAGAGGGGTTTCCCACTTTAAAAAACCATTCTCAAAGTTCCAAATGGGCCTCATTACTTTACATGGAATATATTCACTTAAAAAAAATATCCCAACACTTTTAAGTTCCAAAAACATTTAAAATCCCAATTAAATTACCAAGGCACCACACACATTTAAAAAAAACTTGAAATCATGACTAGGTTGAAGAAAACCATTTAAGAATGGGAATTCACTATTTAAACTCAAATTTACACAAAAACCCATGTAGTTTTCAAAACTTACCATAATGTGAAATTTCCCCTTATTAAAATCACACATGAACCCATTTTAATTCAAGTCAAATTTCACATCTATTTTACACATACAAAACATCTTTGTAAATAGCCATTACACATGCAAACACATTTAGGAAACCACCTTTAAAGATTTATCATTTAGAACAAATTTAACCTTATAAATATATTATGTTTTATAAAACAAGGTTGAGAGCATATTCCAACATGAAAAGCCCACATTTCAAGATTAGATAAATTATGTAAAAAAAATGAAGAACCACAGCCAGATCACATAACATATACATAATACATAAATATAAAAAATATTTTTAAAATAATCAAGAAATTATGGAATTAAAATTAAAGGATTAGACATAGGGAACCTATCTCAAACTCAAGGCATACTACTTTATATAACAAAAACTCGAAGCTTCCTATTTTACTTGCACACATATGCACCTTTTCTTATATGCAAGGATACCCAGCCCCTATTTACATATTTTCATGGAAAAATATGTATAAGGGGATCCTTACACATATCCTTATACATGAATATACCCCTTTACACTTACAAACGTATGAATTTTCATATATATACATAAGAAAACCTAGCCCCAATATATATATCCATACCTCCATGTGTGAATATATATATAATGGGGGAACTTATACATATATATGCCTACCTATGCATACCCATGAAAGTATATTTCAACATCGGTAACTTGAAACCACCATAGAAAAGTCCAACACACTTTAGGAAAATATCAAGAACTCAAAAACCACAAAACCCCTAATTTAAAATTGAACCAATATAAAGGAACTAGAAACCCTTACCCGAAATTAAAGAAAAACCCACTTCCTTTGACAACCGCAATAAGAATAGTTTTCAATGGGACCAATATTCCCTAATAATTAAAAATCAACCAAGAAAAAACCCCCCAAATCGCATTAGGGTTTGGCCATGGTGTGCACACCACATAGAAGAGAGTAAAACCACAAAATAGAGGAAGAATAAGGGTGGGTAGAACCACCAAAGAAAAACACACACCAAATTGAGAGAAGTAGAGACTAGAGGGAGAGGATAGGAGGTGGTGGCATGTCACAAGGAGGCTCCTCCAGCTAGGGTGGGTCATACGAGAGAGGGAAAGGGAGGAGAGGGAGGTGCACCAAGTAGGGAATAAAGGGGGAACCCCTTAGGGGTTCAATTAAACCTAACTTAATAATAATAATAACAATTATAATAAACTTAATAATGATAATAATAATAATAATAATAATGATAATAATAATAATCTTAATATTATTATTATTATTATCATCATCAAAATATTTCTTTATTTTCCATTTATTTTCATTTTCATTTTATTTAATTTAATAATTTTATTGAACACTAGGTAGGCTGCACGGTTTGGATGCACGATCTACCAGACAGTTCACTAACCTTGTGTACCTTACTAAAGATAACGAACAATTATATGAGCTTGTCGTATATTTTTAAAAATTGTGTGCCAACCATACAACTCATTTCTGCCATTTGACAAAGCCATTTCACATGATTGTCACAAGGTTTTCTCTGACCATGCACAAGTCATGAGCCTTATCCCTGATTCCAAAATAAGGCCACATAGCCATTGCTGGGCCTCACACGGTTTGGTACAAACAATGCTCAAACCATGCACAGGTCCAAAAACCACCCAAATGCTTTAAAACTCAAAAGTTTTCACTAAGAACTCAACCCAAACCTTGACCAAAAGACCGACCACCAAGAAAATGATAAAAATAAATATAAACCATGGTTAGGGTGTGGTAGTTGTTGATCATCTAAAAAACACTTTTAAATCACCATCATTTCACTGGTAGGATCCACGTGTAGAATCCCTCTAGTGGTGATCCACACGTGCTCATTTGATCTTTGAGCAATGTCGATGGATCAACTAGTTATAACACAGTGGATCTATTATCTTGTGTTGTTTTTTGATCACTTATAGTTCCTTTAATCTTGAATAAATCTCTCTAGTGATTCTCATTCTTGATAGGAAGATACGAGGAATGGATAGAGAAATCTATTACGCACAATGATTATCAAATATCAATTTTTTTATTAAACCTACAAAATAGACACAACCGTCTATTTATAGAGTTTGAGTTTAGGTTAAAATATTATATAATTATGTACCAGCCCTTAAATAATATAATAAATTATTCCTGAACCCATGCCATAATAAAATAATAATAATATTATTATTTTTATTTCATGTGCTAGCTATTACAATGATAAATATTACCAGCTTGAAAATTAATATTTATCACTAGATATGATCTTGGTATGCTTGAACTCCTTGAAAAGTATTTAATACTAGAATAAATATTTGATTAAATATTTCATTCATCAATAAATATTTATGATCGATAAAACATGGATAAAATTACTACTCAGTCTTTAGAATAATATTTATTTTATTAATTAAATTCAAATAGAATTTAATCAAGATCAATGGAAACACTTATTATGTGACCCTCTAGGATTATTTCTCATTAGCATCAGGAGAGATTGAATAAAGTCCAAAATTACTATTGATTAATGGGTCAAGTCCCCCAAGAGAAAGAACATAATTATGCAACTTCATCAACCACATATGAACACCTATTGTGTAATATAATACCTTTATCACAATATCTCATCATGTAGGTTGAAAATTCATTCCATAAACCTATATTATTGATATTTCTTTCTTTAACTACCTAAAATACACATGTTGTTACACTATGTACATGAAAATTTAATGATATGGTTCCATTACAATCAAATCTATGAGATATCAACTTCCATAAATATGGAAGGGATAAATACTTCCTCAACTTATCCATTAATAACAAGTCATTCATGATGCACCCAATATACCATACTTCCCGTGAACAAATGAAATCATGGTTTCATTCTATGAATATAAGTATGCGATTCATGACATAAATTAATGATAATATTAATGTCTAAGGACCATTACACATTCTCTTATATAGAAATATCCAATGACACCAAAACATGTGGAATTCCTACTGGCGGGTGTGTTATAATAATCTCCCAACTTAGAGATTACAAAGTGAAAAATTCATGAGAATAAGCCTCATCCAATTATAAGTACTTGTACCAAACATTATACATACTATATTTCCTATCATATTACATTATCCAACCATCAAACTATATTTAAGAATATTGTCATGACACTTAAAGGTTCTCATCAAAGTAGAGAAATGTTATGACCTTATCAATGTGAAAGATACTCTAGGACATTATTAAATCAAATTCATGTAGAAAAATGAAAAATATATAATAATATGTTTTATTAATATTCAAATATTTTAATAAAAATGTAATCTAAAGTACAAACAATTGGTTCTAGAACACCAACTGCAACAGACTCCCATTTAGATTAGAGCCATATGCCTCTGAATTTTAGTCTGCTATACCTCACATGATGATCATGTTTATGATAAGTTAAGGATTTAGTCAAGGGGTATCCATGTTGTCTTCAGTTGATATTATGCTCACCGTAACTTTTCCTCTTTGAGGAAAAAACCCTGAAGAGATGATACTTCAGAAGTATGTTCTTTATCTGTTGATGTGACCTTGACTCCTTAGAAAGGTCCACCACTACAATATTATAACAATAGAGTGTGATAGTATATTTACTTATAGGTACTATGTTAATCTCTTGGATGAAGTTTTATATCTATACTAGTTCTTTAGATACCTCAAAAGCTACAATATACTCAGAATCTACTGTAGAATTTGTGAACACAACCTACTTTGAGATCTTCCAGCTCATGAAACCTCCTTTGACAGTGAAGATATATCCCATATATAATTTCAGATATTTTTTTATCTATTTAGAAACTATCATCTTCATATCCTCTGAGGACTAGTTCTTTATATCCTCCATATACTAGGAACATATCCTTAGAATTCCTTAGATACTTAAGGATAGTCTTGAATTCCATCCAATGGTGGTCACCTGGGTTAGGTTGATATCTCTCTACTACACTTAAGGAATAGGAAATATCTATCCTAGTATATATATTAATATACATGACTAACCCAATCATTGATGTGTATGAAATATTTTCCATCATTTTTCATTCCTCATGTGTCTGGGGACACATTTTCATAGAAAGAAAAATGACATGTGACATTAAAAACAATTCCCTCTTGGATTATTTCATACTGAATCTCTTCAGTATATTTTCAATATATAAACCTTGACTTAGGTTGAGTAGCTCTTGGATCTATCACAATGGATCTTGATCCCATAAATATATACCGCTTCACCTAAGTCCTTTATGGAGAAGCATTTATTCAATTAGGATTTAACTGATCATAAGACTGGTATTTCATTTCCAATAAGTAATATATCATAAATATATACTATTAAGAAAATTAATTCACTCATACTAAACCATTTATAGACACAAGGCTCACATTAATTCTTTATGAAACCAAATTTCATTATGGATTCATCAAAATCGAATGATCCATGACTAGAATGATTTCTTTAATCTATAAATGTATCTTTACAACTTGAATACCTTGTTGTCATCCTTTAGAGCCACAAAAACTTTAGGCTATGTCATATAGACATCTTCCTGAGAGTTATCATTAAGTAAGTCTATTTTGACATCAATTTTCCAAATCTCATAGTCATGGAAATCCATGATGACAAATAGAATTATAATGTATTTCAACATTGCAATTGGTGAAAGTGTTTCATTATAGTATATGTCTTGACACTGTTTAAACCCTTTTGCAACCAATCATTCCTTATAAGTATTGACTTGTCCATCCATGTCTATTTTCTTCTAGAATACCCATTTACAACCAATGAGATTTACATCCACCAGAGGATCTACCAAAATCTAGACCTGTTTCTCTAACCTTTATTATAGTCCTACATAGTACTTGTGTCTCTAGAACATTTTTTCAATAGATATTTATGGAAGTTTTTCTTATTTTAACTCTTTTATACCTTAAGCCTAGACTTCATCGAAGATTATCTCACTCCCACTATCTATTTTAGACATGTGATCATTCTCAAGGGATATGGAATGTATTTCCACTTTAACCTTTTTGTGTGAGAGGTCGTATAGGTAACATCCCCTTGTTTCCTTGGGGTATCCTATAATGGTACACTTTGTGCCTTAGGGAGAAAGTTTTTTACTGGAACAGGCCTTAACAAATTCTTCACAACCCCGCACATGTAAATTCAATAACATGGATTTTATTCCACAAAAAAGTTTCTATAGAATACTATTTTTTTCTTTGGTTGGAACTTTGTTTAGTATGTGTGTTGATGCCTATAACACATATCCATAGAAGGATAATTAAAGAATCACCTGACTCATAATTGATCTCACTATATTTAATAAGGTGAGATTCCCCCCTTTTCTTACAACATTCCATTGAAGTGTATAAAGAGGACTGAGTTGAGATATAATCCCAAAATCCCATAAATAATCAATGAAGTCTTGATTAAGATATTCTCTACCATGTTCTGAGTAGATTTTCGTAATCTTCTTACCAAGATGGTTCTAAAATTCATTCTTGTATTCATTGAATCTATCAAGGGCTTCCAACTTATACCTCATCAAGTATATATATCTATATTTACTAAAATCATTAGTATAAGTTATAAAGTATGTGTATCCACCCCTTGCTTTAACTAGAAATGGTCCTCACACATCAGTATGAATTAATTCAAGAAGATTCTTGGCCCTTTCACCTTTTCCATTAAATAGGGATTTGGTCATTTTTCCCTGTAAACATATATCATATACACCAAGTGGTTTTAGTTCCAAAGAATCTATATATCAATCTTAGTGTAATTTAGTGAAACATTTTTCATTTACATTACCTAGCCAGTGATTCCATAGTTGGGTGTGGTATGAGTCACATAAAGTAGTTTCATTATCAGTTATCATTAATTGGTTTATGTGATCCAACACATAAGACTATTATTTAAATATTCCATACCATAAAAATGATATCATTATAAAAGAAGCAACATTTTTTCTCAAAATTTAAAATAAATCCATCCGTGTTAAGTCTGGATATAGAAATAATTTTTTGGTTAATATATGGAGAATAATAAAAATCTTTCAAAACTAAGATCATTCCCATCAACAATGTGAGGTGGTAGTCCCCAAGAGACACAACAACAAGGTTGGCGTTGTTGGATGCTCGTAGATCTACCTCCCCTTAGCCAATCTTTCTAAATTACTTGGTTCATGTATTTGAATACATATTTGAGAACCAAAAACTATTTATATTACCCAATTTGTAGAAATAGATAAATTTTACTCGATAAAAAACTCACCTGAAGATTCCCCTTGATTATTTTCCTGGGTACAGTTCTTTTTCCAGTGGCCCTTCTTGCCACATGAGAAATAGATAACATTATGTTCCCTTGATTTACCCTTGATATTTCTCTTCTTTAAAGGGAATTGTTAAGAATCTATGGTCTTAGATCGCTTCACTTGATCTTTCCTTTTATTCACTATAAGGACAAAAGGATTTTCATGCTTCGTCTTCTTATCAAATTAGTAAAGAAGAGTGAGTAAATCTAGGAGATTTTTATTAATGCTGTTCATATCGAAATTAACAAAAAATATAGAGAATATTTGAGGGAGTGATGTAAGAATGAGATTGGTGTGCAGTTCTTTATGGAGTTTAAACCTTAGAACCTCTGAACACTCAATGCATCTAATGAGTTTTACTATGTGAGGTCTAGCTAACACACCCTCACCAAGATTACTCTAAAAGTGCACCTTAGATATATCAAACCATTCCTATATAACTCTCTTGATATTGTCCATATATATGATTGATCATACTATAAGTGTATATATCTTCATGAGACTTTATAAGTTGATTAGATATGTTGGGAACACTTCTGTGTGTGTATTTGTATCTGTTGTCAACAATTGTCAATACTAGTCAAAATAAAGGAGCTCCAAAGGTTAGTGGAGAAAGGTTGAAGTGATTATACATGTAGAATTTTTATGGAATTTTTCTTCATGATGTTTTAAATTAGATGATTTTTTCACTGGTCCTAAGTTCAAAGAACATGTATCAAAGGTGATACATTGTTTACAACAATGAAGAGGGTGAATTTGAGGAGAAAGAAGTTTTTTGGAATTTATATTCCTAAAAGAATAAGAAGAAGAAGATTTGTGAAGATGAAGAGAGAAAGGGAGTGTGGAAGGGCTTGGAGTTCTAAGGTGGTCGTTCATGGGCTTGGAGTTCTAATAGAAGGTGTACATGCATTTCAATGCATATTTAGTTTTTTAACTAAGTATTTTTATAAAGTTTTCCAAAAAAATATATCCAAATCACTAGCCATCCATCCAGCCTCAACCCTAGGCACATGCGGGACGCTGGGTCAATATCACCTAAGGGAGGCAAGCCAGACCAACCCGTAAGCGGCAGGGCGCATGGGGGTGAGTCCGTGCATATATTGGGCCTAAGATCGCAGAGTGCCTCTGTAGAGAACACTATACGAGGTGGTACCGTGGAGGGAGGAGGAGATTTCTGATCGTATTGCAGAGTGGATAGATATTTAAACCGCGATATCTCCATGTATTCATTTTGATGTGGGACATTATTTTTAATGAGGGAAATGATCTCATATGTCCATCTGATCTCATACGAAATCTCGGCCACACATCTAATCCCGTGATCTGCCATCTAATCTAGGTTGTTCATTGCATCCACGCCTCACGCGTTGGAACTGGAGTTGTCCGATGCTTCTACGACGTTTGAACTAGCAAGTGTCATCGTTTTCTTCCTCCCAGGCCCAACGCTGCCACTGATACTCACCAGAGATGAAGATCGAACCTTCATTGAGCTTCTATCCATCCATGATGATCCACTACACTAAATTATGGTCGTCTGAAAGTCACGAGAACATGCATGCAATTACATTTTCATGCATGCAGCAAAATAAAGAAGTTCTAACAAGGAAGAAGAAAACAAAGTTGCAAGGCTACATCATGGAGCTCAAGAGTTAGTGAAAATGAGTTGTATGTGATCGTTATCACATACACATGACTTGTTCACCACAAAGGAGAAGGCCATGTGCTCGAAAAGGAAACACACTGAGATTCTCGGTGCATCTCATATCTGCGTCTTGAAGTTTTGAATGTAGAATATCTCGGCCGATTCAAAGGGAAGATTTTAAGAGATTATCACACAACGGGAAAAACAAGCTTTTGCGACGGGAATTAATCCCGTCGTAAATAGTCCATCCCAGAGGTTATTTGCGACGGGGGGTTCGTCCCGTCGCAAAAAGTAATGTGCAGTTTGGTGCAGGATGCATGCCAAAGCGCGAGAATGTTATTTGCGACGGGGGGATCCCCCCATCGCAAATAGTCTGTCGGCCAGAGAGTATTTGCGACGGGACCCATCGCAAATACCGGCAACGGTAAATGGGTTTTTGCGACGGGATGTTGTCCTGTCGCAAAAGGTGTGTCGGCAGGTCACTTTTTGGGATGGGGCCCGTCACAAATACCCTTTTAACCACCGACAACAATTAATGCGGGTAAAGGTATTTGCGACGGGCCCCATCAAAAAAAATACCTTTTGCGACGTGATTACCGTCACAAATATTCCCATCGCAACTAATCAAACATATATATACCCCCTCCGTTTTTCTCTCTTCCCCTCATTTCTCACTTCTTCTCTCTCTAAACTCTATTTTTAGAGTGAAAACTTCTCTGAGTTAGTTTTTTTACGAAGAAGTTGTGAAGTCGCTTACATCAACAGGAGATCAAGTTTAAAAGTATTTATATTTTATTTAAATTAGTATCTATTTCATTTTTTATGTTAATTTTAATTATTGTTGATTAGTTGTAAATAAATTAGATTGAAATTGTTTTGTTATCTTTATTTATTTGTAATAATAAATTGAAATTATTAATACTAATTCTTAATAATTAGTAATAATTAGTAATTATTAACGAAAATTAGTATTATCTATAAATAATTACTTGTAATTAGTAATTAGTAATTTGTAGTTGTAAATTGTAGTTATTAATATCAATTAACGCTAATTAGTAATAGTTATGTTTAATTAGTAATAATTGCAAGTAATTAGTAATAAATAGGAATAATTAGTGCTAAATAGAATAATTTCTAATAAATATGTATAATTAGTAATAAATATGAATAATTAGTAATAAATATAAATAATTAGTAATAAATACGAATAATTAGTAATAAATAGGAATAATTAGTAATAATTAGTAATAAATAGTAACAATTAGTAATAATTAGTAATAATTAGTAATAATTAGGAATAAATAGTAATAATTAGTAATAATTAGTAATAATTAGTAATAATTAGTAATAAATAGTAGTAAATAGTTATAATTAGTAATAATTAGTAATAAATAGGAATAAATAGGAATAAATAGGAATAAATAGGAATAAATAGGAATAAATAGGAATAAATAGGAATAAATAGGAATAATCAGGAATAAATAGGAATAAATAGAAATAAATAGGAATAAATAGGAATAATTAGGAATAATTAGGAATAATTAGGAATAATTAGGAATAATTAGGAATAATTAGTAATAATTAGTAATAAATAGTAATAAATAGTAATAATTAGTAATAAATACTAATAAATAGTAATAATTAGTAATAAATAGTAATAAATAGGAATAAATAGGAATAAATAGGAATAAATAGGAATAAATAGGAATAAATAGGAATAAATAGGAATAAATAGGAATAAATAGGAATAAATAGGAATAAATAGGAATAAATAGGAATAAATAGGAATAATTAGGAGTAATTAGGAATAATTAGTAATAATTAGCAATAAATAGCAATAAATAGCAATAAATAGCAATAAATAGCAATAAATAGCAATAAATAGCGATAATTAGGAATAATTAGTAATAATTAGTAATAATTAGGAATAATTATGAATAAATATGAATAATTAGGAATAATTAGTAATAATTAGTAATAATTAGTAATAATTAGTAATAAATAGTAATAATTACTAATAATTAGGAATAATTAGTAATAATTAGGAATAATTAGTAATAATTAGTAATAATTTGGAATAATTAGGAATAATTAGTAATAATTAGTAATAATTTGTAATATAGGAATAATTAGTAATAAATAGTAATAAACAGTAATAAATAGTAATAAATAGGAATAAATAGGAATAAATAGGAATAAATAGGAACAAATAGGGATAAATAGGAATAAATAGTAATAAATAGTAATAATTAGTAATAAATAGTAATAAATAGTAATAATTAGTAATAATTAGTAATAATCAGTAATAATTAGTAATAATTAGGAATAATCAGTAATAATTAGTAATAATTAGTAATAATTAGTAATAATTAGTAATAAATAGTAATAAACAGTAATAAATAGTAATAAATAGTAATAATTATAAATAATTAGGAATAATTAGATATAATTAGTAATAATTAGTAATAATTAGAAATAATTAGAAATAACTACTAACAATTAGTAATAATTAGTAATAATTAGTAATAAATAGTAATATAGGAATAATTTGTAATAAATAGAAATAAATAGGAATAAATAGGAATAAATAGAAATAAATACGAATAAATAGGAATAAATAGGAATAATTAGTAATAAATAGGAATAATTAGAAATAATTAGGAATAATTAGGAATAATTATGAATAATTAGGAATAATTAGAAATAATTAAGAATAATTAGGAATAATTAGGAATAATTAGGAATAATTAGGAATAATTAGGAATAATTAGGAATAATTAGGAATAATTAGTAATAATCAGGAATAATTAGTAACAATTAGTAAGAATTAGTAACAATTAGTAGTAATTAGTAAGAATTAGTAAGAATTAGTAATAAATAGGAATAAATAGTAAGAATTAGTAATAAATATGAATAAATAGTAAGAATTCGTAATAAATAGGAATAAATAGTAATAATTATGAATAATTAGTAATAATTAGTAACAATTACTAACAATTACTAACAATTAGTAACAATTAGGAATAATTAGTAATAATTAGTAACAAATAGTAATAATTAGGAATAATTAGTAATAAATAGTAATAATTAGTACTAATTAGTAATAAATAGTAGTAAATAGTTATAATTAGTAATAATTAGTAATAAATAGGAATAAATAGGAATAAATAGGAATAAATAGGAATAAATAGGAATAAATAGGAATAAATAGGAATAAATAGAAATAAATAGGAATAAATAGGAATAAATAGGAATAAATAGGAATACATAGAAATACATAGGAATAAATAGGAATAAATAAGAATAAATAGGAATAAATAGGAATAAATAGGAATAATTAGGAATAATTAGGAATAATAAGAATAATTAGTAATAAATAGTAATAATTAGTAATAATTAGTAATAAATAGTAATAATTAGTAATAATTAGTAATAATTAGTAATAAATAGGAATAAATAGGAATAAATAGGAATAAATAGGAATAAATAGGAATAAATAGGAATAAATAGAAATAAATAGGAATAAATAGGAATAAATTGTAGTAATTAGGAATAATTAGAAATAATTAGGAATAATTAGTAATAATTAGCAATAAATAGCAATAAATAACAATAAATAGAAATAAATAGTGATAATTAAAAATAATTAGTAATAATTAGTAATAATTAGGAATAATTATGATTAAATATGAATAATTAGGAATGATTAGTAATAATTAGTAATAATTAGTAATAATTAGTAATAAATAGTAATAAATAGTAATAAATAGTAATAAATAGTAATAATTAGGAATAATTAGTAATAATTAGGAATAATTAGTAATAATTAGAAATAATTAGAAATAATTAGGAATAATTAGGAATAATTATTAATAATTAGTAATATAGGAATAATTAGTAATAAATAGTAATAAACAATAATAAATAGTTATAAATAGTAATAAATAGGAATAAATAGAAATAAATAGGAATAAATAGGAATAAATAGGGATAAATAGGAATAAATAGGGATAAATAGGAATAAATTGTAATGAATTGTAATAATTAGTAATAAATAGTAATAAATCGTAATAAATAGTAATAATTAGTAATAATTAGTAATAATTAGGAATAATTATTAATAATTAGTAATAATTAGTAATAAATAGTAATAAATAGTAATAATTAGGAATAATTAGGAATAATTAGGAATAACACGTAATAATTAGTTATAATTAGGAATAATTAGAAATAACTAGTAATAATTAGTAATAATTAGTAATAATTAGTAATAAATAGTAATATTGGAATAATTTGTAATAAATAGAAATAAATAGGAATAAATAGATGTAAATAGAAATAAATAGGAATAAATAGGAATAATTAATAATAAATAGGAATAATTAGGAATAATAAGGAATAATTAGGAATAATTAGGAATAATTAGAAATAATTAGGAATAATTAAGAATAATTTGGAATAATTAGGAATAATTTGTAATAATTAGGAATAATTAGTAAGAATTAGTAAGAATTAGTAACAATTAGTAGTAATTAGTAAGAATTAGTAATAATTAGTAATAAATAAAAATAAATAGTAAGTTTTAGTAATAAATGTGAATAAATAGTAAGAATTCGTAATAAATAGGAATAAATAGTAATAATTAGGAATAATTAGTAATAATTAGTAACAATTAGTAATAATTAGGAATAATTAGTAGTAATTAGTAATAATTTGTAATAATTTGTAATAATTAGTAATAATTAGTAATAATTAGGAATAATTGGGAATAATTAGTAATAATTAGTAATAAATAGTAATAATTAGTAATAATTAGTAATAATTCGGAATAATTAGTAATAAATAGTAAGAATTAGTAATAATTAGTAATAATTAGGAATAATTAGTTATAAATAGTAAGAATTAGTAAGAATTAGTAATAATTAGTAATAAATAGTAATCATTAGTAATAATCATATCAAGAAACAACTTCCATAAATTACAGCAGGTGCTCTTGAAGTACATAGATTTTTTTTTCTCAATGGTTTCAAAAAATGGTAACATAAATTATTGATGGTTTAATATCAATTCCGTTTATTATTTTTCATATTGATAATTGTTTTAAAAATTTTCAGGTGTCTCAACATACTGATAAAATTGATAAGCGACTGTGTATATTGAGTAACCCACCATCCAAAATGGTTAAATATTATAATTCACATGTGGTGAATGGTTTTAGATTTCATACATGTGCATATGGGGAGTCAAAAAAAAAATAGTGAACAATGGAGTCTGCTTGAGAGGATCACATCACATAGAAATTGAAGTTTACTTTTATGGCATTCTAGATGAAATTATTAAGTTGTGTTTGTCTTGTAAAAAATTACATAACGATGTTTAAATGTCAGTGGTTAGATACTAAGAGAGGCTTACATGTTCATCCGACTCATGGAATCGTTGATATTAAATATAAAAGTCTTCTTGCAGTAAATGAACCATTTTTACTAGCTCAACAGGCACATCAAATTTATTATGCAAAGTATTGTGCTACTTCAAGAGACTTGAGTGATTGGTGGAGCATAATAAAAATTAAATCTCGGGAAAATCAGTTTACTCAAACTAAATGTGGTTCCGCTGAAGTGGAAGGAATTGAAATTTTTCAAGAGACAGCTCAAAATCTATCTTTTTTCATAAAGAGACCTGAATATCAATGATGAAACCCCACAATTAAGGATCGATAATGATGAAGATGTTAATGATGTTACAAATGAATTTGAAATGATAAGAGATGATGAACCTGAAACTCATATGGATATTGATGATGTTGGGGAACATTGACAGCTATGGTGATGAGGATGAAGATGGACATTGACATAGTTAAATGATGGTTATAATCATAACTAATATATATATATATATAATAGTTATTTTCAAATATCTACTAACAACAATCATTTTGTGTTTCAGATGGATCCTGATCTATTTTGCGAGTTGCATAAGGCTGATCTACCTTTGGATGAGGGGGATTGTGGACCATCTAACCCTCAGCCTACTAAAAATTTAGGGGATACGCGGAGAGGGCGCGATCTTGTGCGATTGATGATTCCTGACCCAATCTCCGTGTGATGTCCATGTCTTGGCTTCGATCCACGCATACAGAGGTATGGTAACCTATATATTTTAGTTAGTTTTCATTAATTTATTTATATATATACTAATTGTTTGATTATTTATTCCCTTTTCATAGTTTTGTGCATGTAGCTATTGGACAGGAGAACGCTATCTTGCACAATTATTTTCCTCAGCCATGGATCACATGGGAGCAGATTCCCATTAATGTGAGGTGCGACATGTTCGATCATTAGCTAGTACGTAAATAAATAATATTTATTTTGAAATTTATTTTATTAATAACTTGATATTATAAATCATTTGTCGGGTTTATGGTATCCCATCGATGATAGCATGTGTGATGCTATCCACGCAGCATGACAGGTGTCTATGAGTGATCATTTCCGTCAGTTTTTACAAAATTTGAGAAGAATATCCATTAAAAAGAAGGAGTGAAAGAATTTTATGATTCGTGTAGATCCCACCGACCAGAGTACATTTCATCTCATATTTGGGATGGATTATGTTTACACTGGTTGGGTGGTGGATTTCAGAGGAGATCTTTAGTGGGACGGTAGAACCGGGGGAGACAGGAGGTTACACATTGAGCTGGTAGACGTACATTCAGTATGCATAAAGAGAATCTGGTAAGTGTATTTTTTAAATATTTTATATAACTTTAAATATAAACAGTTTATTTTATATTTCTACAGGCAGTCAGGCATCCCGATATTACAGAGTTCGACGTTTATTAGAGGATGTACAGTGATCCAGCCACTGGAGAGATTAAAGGTGATCGCCAATGTCATATTGTGGTTAGTATTTTTTTTTCAGTTTTATAATTAACTACATATAATATTTTCACTATTTTAATTTCAAATTGGAATTGAAGGAGTCATATGAGGCTACGACCTCTCAAACACAGGCTGAGATTTAGGACGAGAAGACTGAGCAGACTAGTGCCCTCCATTTCGATGAGGTGACATGGATGCAAGCAACTCAGTATGGCTTTGAGAAGAGACGAGTAGTTGGTATCAACTCTTATTTTACTCATGATACTTATTATGGTATTGATGCAATGTCAGTATCCAACTTGAGAGGAGCTCGTGGAGAGACATCATCTTTTGCCTCACAGTATCAGGAGCAGTTGCGAACTCAGTCTGAGCTTATAGAGAGTTTATAGAAGTAGCATAAAGAGATGCGTCAGCAGCAACAACAACAGCAGTAGTAGCACGAGGAGGAGATGCTTCGATGACACCAGTAGCAGTAACAAAATCATCACGAGTAGATGAAGTACATGCGCCGTCTGACTCGTAGTTTAGGGATGAAGTTTCCTCCACCATCTCCTACAGTTCCTCCACCTCCTCCAAAAGACGACCCCCCAATGATTTGTTTTTTATGTTAAAAGCATTTGAATTGAATATTTATTGTAATATGAACTATTTACAATTTCTTTATTTTATATTGGTGCAAGTATTTCATAATTTAGTTTTTTTTAGTTTTAATATTTTATTATTTATTATTAGTATTATATTTTTTAATATTTGTTTATTTTACTAATAATAATAACATTTTATGATTTTTTTATATTTTTTTTTGTAAATATTGAGAATTGTAATAATTTTTTATTTTTTATTATTTTAATAAAATTAATATTAATTCTTTATTAATCATAATTTTATTAAATATATTTTTTAGTATTATATTTTTTAATGTTTTTTTTATTTTACTAATAATAATATTTTTTATTTTTTTATTTTTTTATTAATATTAATATAATTTTTTCATTAATCATAATTTTATTAAATATTTTTTTATTATGTTTAGTATTTGCAATGGGACCTTTTTTCGATGGGCTCACGTTGCAAATAATTTGAATATAATTTTTTATTAACAGTATTTGTGACGGGATGACGGGCCCATCACAATTAGTATTTATGATGGGCCCGTCGCAAAAGGTTTATATATATATATATATATATATATATAATGTATATAATCGAAGGCTTATTTGTGATGGGGAACTTCCCCATCGCAAAAAGTTTATTTATATATAATGTATATAATTGGAGGATTATTTGCGACGGGGAATTTTCCCGTCGTAAAAACTATTTTTTTGCGATGGGCCCGTCGCAAAAAATAATGTCTGCGACGCCGTTTTCTGTAACGGGCTATTTGCGATGGGATCTCGTCGTAAATAGCCCATCACAAATACATCTAATTCCAGTATTGTCACATGGGATTTTAATGAAAAAAAGATCCATCTATGCCTATAAAAAGAGAAGATCCAAGCCGAGTATGTGTGGTGGCCTTCCGCATACATGAGTGCTCTCATTCCGAAAATAGAGCACTCCCTGGTTCACTATTCTATGTGAAATAGCAAGCTGACCCGCAAGCCTTCAAGGCTTCGTGAAGAGAGGATCCCATAGGCCTTCAATAAGTGATACACAATCTTAAATTTTATTATGAAGAAGAAGTCCCATGGAACCTTCTAGTTGTATAAAGAAGAGCCACACCCTCTATGCAAAGGAGAACTGAGGACACACAATAGGTGTGTAAACACCCTTATAATGCTTCACAAGGAGAGGGATATATGCACACTCTATGAGAAGAAGAACCAAACATCCAATATGTAAAAGGTTTGTGCATCCATTTCACAAGGAAGAGTTGTGAACCCTTCAGTTTCTTGAGGCGAAGGTAAACATCCTCTTACTTTTCACGTTGAACCATTTCTGTAGGGGTGTTGATTTTGGTTAATAAGAAGATTGCACGAAGGCAGTTTGTGTGCGCATGCATTAAACCCATGCATTCATGTGCATGAGTTGAGACAATTGGGCCTATGTGTATGAGAAGAAGAGAAGAGACAGTGTATGCATGAAAATTCTTATACCCATTAGGGTTTGTGCACAAAATGGAATAAGTAGACTGTGTGTTTGGTTTTTACACCATATTCATGATATATTTCATGAACATGCATACGTAAAATAATTTAAAGAAAGATCCAAGAAAGTGGGTGCATGTGTGTGAAGAATAAGAAGAAGTGAAAGAAAGGGAGAAGTTCACTTTAATACTACATGCACGATCTCATGAATATACAAAAAGAAAAAGAGGAGAAGAAGATGATTAAGACAATTCTCAGTGAGCTGATCTTCATTTCTGGAATAATCAAATAGGTTCTTGTCATTCTGGATGAAAATAAGAATAAGTTTTAGTACATTTAGTTATTTCACTAAAAGAATATGATTGAATATAAGTGCATCAATTTGGGACCTTTATGCAAGCAGTGTCTCATTATGGATAGATACAAATACTTCCATTCATATCTATTGAAGAGACCTTTAAGTAGATAAATTGAGTGAGACTTCACCCAAGGTAGTAAGCTAGGGGGGTCAATAGAGGTGATCCGAGGGATATAGTGGGCTATCCCTAAACTTTTGTAAAGGCAGTGTTCCTAGGAAATAGTGACTATTCCAAAACCTTTTTAATCTGCAACTAATGAAGATTAGTGGACTTTGGTATGAATGAAAACCTGTCAGTGTATGCTCCTTATATGTAGCCTTTAGTGGTGAACCAATTAAAAGTGTTGTGCTATCCTTCTTCATGTTAATATCTTAATTACTACACACATCCATCATATAGGTTTAAACAAGTTACTACCAATGTGGGAATAAGATCCATCATTTTGTGAGATAAAGGTGACACCCTAATTCACCCACCCTCTTAGGGTGGTCTAAGTTCCTATAAGTGGTATTAGAGAGAAAGGTTTGCGTATGTTGGATACTCTATAGTAATTTTATTTAGTAGAGGATTTGAGTTTTCTTTCCTGATTAAATAATGAAGTGCAGTTTTGATGAAGATTCAGTTATCACTGAGCCTAAGTATATATCCAACAAGACCTTGAAAAATAGGAAAAATAAATAGAAGAGATATTTTAAGAATTCTATCTTATTTCAAGAAGTGGTAGTATCTGGTTGTCCATTCCTTCATGATAATGGTGATATATTAGGCATGAAAAGTAAAGAGTTGGTGGGTCATGTTTCCAACAAAGGGAAAAACAAAACTTTTACATCATTTTCAATTGATTAAGAGAAATCAAGAAACTATCTACATGATATTCCTGAATAAAGAGTTGCTACTATTTGTAGAATATTTCAATGTATGTAGGTTGAGATCACCCAATTGGAAAGAGAAGCTGATAATATGAAAAAGGTATTAGAAGTAAAAATTCTTGAATTCTTAAAGCTCAAAAGATAGATTTAATCCTTTAAAGAAACCAAGAGGGAATATAAAATGAGTTCCACTAAATTTCTCAATATGAAATTACTTGATTTGGAAGCTCAGTTGGCCAATCTTGAGAATACACTTATTTAGACTTCACAAAAGAAGTAAACAATTGATGTTGCTAATCAATGCTAACTGGAGGATCCTAAGGCTTAAAGACCTCAAAAATGTGATAAGAATATCACGACATCTGTAGATGATACATCACAAGTAGCTAATAAGAATAAGGTACCATCCAAACAATCTTGTACTCACGTTTCTAAATATGTTTCCATAAGTAGTGAAAGTTGTAAGAGAAATTAAAAACAATTATGGATAAGGAAATGTGATGGGACACATATCACCATGTATAGGGTGGACAGGAAGAAGAATATAAAAGGTGGTTCTTCACAAAGAGCACAACAAATCAAGGATAAGGCCCAACAATCTAATATAAAAGATATCAAGCAATCGAGATTTGTGGGTCAATGTTGGTGTTGTAATAGATTTGGGCATTATGAATTAAATTGTTGGTACAATCCTCAAAATGAAAAAGGATAAAGGAATCCCATCTCAAGGGGGAGCAAGATAGAGAGGAAGAAGAAACACCCACTGATCCAAAAGAATCTATATACTACAAAAGAATTTGGAATGCTTGATAACATATGTGATATATGCAATGGAAGTGGTCACAGGGTAAGTTAATGTACATATCAACATACATCTAAAGATGATAAGAAGAGTAGAACACAAAAGCTAGACAATAATGAAGAAGTTTCATTGGGAAGTAATCAGAAGAATGTTGTAAAAAAAATTCTCCGAAGAAGACCCCAAGAAGGAAAAGTGAGAAGTCCTGGGATTCTAAATCCAAGAAGTTGAAGGATGGCACTCAAAATAAGTCATGTGGAAGATCAAAAATTTATGCCTCATTTTCTAGTGACATATTGATTATATGGACGGAATATTTGAAAATAATGAGGAAAATTTAAAATTCTCAAGCCAAAGCTAGTGAAAAAATATAATAGAGGATTTCACATGAAGATAAAGAAGATCTGTGTGTGAGGTGAAGTAAGGATGATCACATTGTTAGAAATTACATTTCATTTATTCCATCCTAAGAAGAATTCCTCAAGAATATGAAAGTTTCACTAGGAGATACTAATTATTTGAAATCTCTTGAAGAAAGAAGGATCACACACAAATAAATGGAAGAATTAACAAGATCCACACAACCATAGTTATAATTGAAGATCAAATGTTCAAGTGTGAAGAGTGGAGAAAATGGATCATCTTGGTTGAGAAAGCCATCCCAAACTTACTATTCATATTAACGAAGGAAGAAGGATCCATCTTATTACCTTAAATCTTTTTGTATTATATTTATTTTGACATTATAGGGAATTGAAGGTGAAGAAAGCTCTTAGGTAGAGAACCTGAGAAGTAGCGAGTGCTATCTACATATGATAGAAAATCTGAAGAAGTTCCATCCTTAGAATATTCTTTAATTGATATTAAAATATTCATATGATGAAGGTTCATCTTTGATGAATATGATGAAGAGTGTTTCCCTTGAGGGGGGGACAAAATAAAAAAGCATCCAAGATCATTATTTCAATGGGTATCAAATTATTCTGAAATTGCTTGAATATCATGTCATTAGAAAAGGTATGTAATTTATTAATATTCCATCCTTGGTTACTCAAAATAAAGATCATTTTATAAAGGGGGAGTAACTGAATTAATCAATGACATAAGAATAATGGAAGTTCCCCAAGGTCATTTATTCTTCTTATTTCACTTGAATGTTTTTGATCCATTTGTTGAAGTGAGTGCAAGAGTTTTATGTTGATTGTTATTAAAATGATTTCATATCACATTAAATATTTTTATCCTGGAATGAAATTGGAAAGACCCTTGAAGACAAGCACATGAGTTCTCATCTCATAAGGTATCTTATCAGTGAGTAATGAACATCTTTGTTTTCTAAATCAAATCCTCTTGTTTTCTACACCGAGCATTGATTAAGTAGATTTAGAGTGAAATTATGGATGACACATTTCTTAAGAATGGATTGATACACTTTTCCAATGAAATTTTTATTTATTGTCAATAAGGGGGAGAGAAAGTGAAATGAAAGTTCAAAAGTGAAAGGTGGAGAGAAAGAAAAGTAAATGAGAGAGAAAAGATTCACATTTTGATATTGGCACATTCATTTGAGACAAATTTGTAGTATTTCCAACAAATATAAAGGGGGAGATTGTTGGAACAACTTTTTTGTGTGTAGTTATATTTGTTGTCAACAATTTTGAATACTAGTCAAAATGAAGAAGGAGCTCCATAAGTTAACGGAGAATGGTTGAAGTGATTATGCATGGAGATTTGTTATAGAATAATTCTTCATGATTTTTTAAATTAGACTATTGTTGCATTGGTCCTAAGTTCAAAGAACATGTATCAAAGGTGATAAATTTTTTACTAAAATGAAGAGGGTGAATTTTATTATAAATAATTTCTTTGAAATTTATATTCCAAAAAGAATAAGAATAAGAAGAATATTTGTGAAGATGAAGAGAGAAAGAGAGTATGGAAGGTCTTAGAGTTCTAAGGTGGTCGTACATGGGATTGGAGTTTTAAGAGAAGGTGGGCATGAATTTCAATGCATACTTAGTTTTTAAACTAAGTATTTTTATGGAGTTGTCCAAAAAAATACAGCCAGATCACTAGCCATCTAGCCAGCCTCAACCCCGGGAACATGTGGGATGCTGGATCAACTGTGCCTATGAAAGGCCAACCAGGCCAACCCATAAGTGGTAGGGCGCACGAGGGTGAGCCTGTGCACAGTTTGGGCCTAAGCTCGAAGAGAAGGTGGGCATAGAGCATGCCTACAGAGAACATATTACAGGGAGGTACTGTAGAGGGATTAGGATATTTATGATCATATTGTGGAGTGGATTGATATTTAAACCGCGACATCTCTATGCCTTTGTTTCGATTTGAGAAGGAATTTTTAATGAGAAAAACGATCTCGGCCATCCATCTGATATCGCAAGAAATATTAGAAGCACATCTAATACCACGATCCTCCATCAAATCTATGATTTTCATCACATTCAAACCTCACATGTTTGATCTGGAGCCATCCGATGCTCCCGTGGTGTCTGAACTAGCCAGCACCATTGTCTTCTTCCTCCCAGGCCCGATGCTGCCACTGTTACTCATCAATGATGAAGACCAAACCTCCATAAATCTTCCAACCACTATTGATGATCCAATCCATTGCATTATGGTCATCTATACATCACAATAACATGCATGAAATTTCATTTTCATGCATGTAATGAAATAAATAAGTTCGAACATGGCCGAAGAAAACGTAGTTGCGAGGCAACAACATGGAGATCAAGAATTAGTGAAAACGAGTTTCATGTGATCATTATCACATGAAAATTACTTGTTCATTGCAAATGAAAGAGCCACATGCTTGAAAAGGAAACCCACTGAGATTCTCAATGTATCTCATATCCATGGATTTAAGTTATAAATGCAGAAGATCTCAACTGATTTAAGGGGAAGATTTGAAGAGGTTATTACACGGGATTTTAATTCAAAAAATATATCATTTATGCCTATAAAAAGATAACCCCAAGCCGAGGATGCATGGATTCCTTCAGCATACCCGAGTGATATTGTTCCAAAAATAGGGCACTCTATGGTTTATCATTCTACTCTAAGGAGAAAGGAGACCTAGAAGCCTTCAAGGCTTCGTGAAGAGAGTATTTCGTAGGCCTTAAACAAGTGATACACACTCTCAAAGTTTTTTTCAAATAAGAAGTACCATGGATCCTTCTAGTTTCACTAATAAGAGCCACACCCTCTGTACGAAGGAGTATTGAGGACATGCAACAGGTGGTAAACACCCTTGTAGTGCTTCACGAGGAGAGGGAGATCTACACACTCTATATGAAGAAGAACCACAAATATAGTATGTATAAGGTTTTTGCATCCCTTGCATGAGGAAGAGCTTTGAACCATTTAGTTTCATGAAGAGAAGGTAAACATCCTTCTTCTTTTCACGTTGAACCATTTCTGCAGGGGTGTTGATTTTGGTGAAGAAGGAGATTTGTCACACCCTGACCTGACACTTTGTGGTTATTTTATTTATTTTTGAGTTTCTATTTAATTTTATTAATTTTCAAGTTTTTTTATTTAAATCAATTGAATTAGAATGAAAATATTTAAAAAAAAACCCTAATATAACCCCTACCTCACGGATGACCCCCCCTTTCCACTTCCTGTTGCACGATGCCAACCCCATTTCCCCTTCCTCATGTCTGCATGATGCACCACATCCAGCTGAGCTCCTATCCTACGACCTCCTTCTTGCATGCTACCACCAATGCCCCGCTCTCCCTCCCCCATCTCTCTTAAACCCACGTAACCCCATCCCATGGGGGCTCTCCCCTTCGATGCACGCCGCGCCTCCCTACAACCTCCTATCCAACTCAAATTCATCCAGATTTCTCCACATTTTCTCCTCTGAATCTCTTAGGTATGAGTCTCTCCCCTATTCTCTTCCTTTTCATGGATTTTATTCAGCCTAACCTTTTCCCCATAGGGTTTTGCCAAACCCTAGCTCTTTGGGGTAGATCTAAATTTCGGATTTTTTTGTTCTAGGTTGGTACGGGAGGCCTCTTATGTCTTGTTAATGCATTTTCCAGCAACCGCCACCGAAGGAGAGGCGGTTCAGTGTGTTTTGTGTGCTGGATTTGTTCTGAGGTAATGTTTTTTCACGTTTCTTGGTTTTTTCACTTGTTTAATTTTGGGTTTTCAGTGTTTATGACTCCCTGGTATTTAATCCGTTGGGTGTTGGTTGGTTTCAGGTGGTTGCGCTTCAATTTAGTTCACCACCACCAACTGAGGTAAGGTTTTAGAGCTATTATTTTTTGTTTTTCACCTACTTAATTAGGGTATTTATGTGTTTTAAGGTTCACAATAATTATCTTGAAGTGTGAAATCCTTTTTTTGATAGGATGGATTAAGCATTCGATTTTAAAGTAGTCTTTTTACCTGAAATTGAGTGTCTTTATTGTGTATCCCCTGTTGTGTTATTTGATTTCATTCTATAATACATGAAATTGGTTTATTAAATGATACAAGGGATGCGTATTTTGTTTTGGTATGATTTTAGTGTGCGTTTAATTCAAAAATGTGATTTTAAGTGGGTCGTTGTGTATAAAACAATGTGTTTCTCCTTGTAATTGTTTTATAAAAATTTTAATTGGTTTATTAAATCATATAGAGGATGAATAACATGTTTGGGGTGTAGTTTCTATTGTTTCCCTACTTAATTTAGTTTTTTTGGAGCCATTGGTAATTTCTAGACTCCTTTTTATTATTGTAGCGTGTTTTGTTCGTCATGGTGTGGATTTTGATTGTCGACGACAAAGACATATATGTATATATATGGATAAGAATGTATATATGTATATCCTCCTTGAACATATTCCCTCATGGTGCGGGGAATATGTACTTAGGTCAAAGGTTATATATATATATATATGAAATTGTATATGCATGTAAGGTGAAGCGGTCTCGGGCTGCCATCGTCAAAAGCTACTTGTTTTGAGATATGGAATTTTATGCTGCTGGTTGGTTTTGTAATTGTTTTATGGCATTATTTTTATTTTTTATGGTTCCTTCTAATTTTTTCATAGTGCTTTGGACAGTTTGGTGTGGTTTTGAGTCGCCAAGTCAAGGGCGAATCGCCTGCATATGCATAGATATGTACTTATATATATAGGCTCCCCCGTTACATGTCTATTCATGCATGAAAGTGTTTATATGTGTATGGGGATAGGTGTGCCTATGTATATATATAAAAGTTCATACGTAGGTGAGTGGAGACGAGCATATTCATATAAGCGTATATGGAAGGATCTCCATGTGCATTCCCATGGACATGAAGGTGTGTGAATAGGGGCTAGGTATCCTTGCACATATGTGAAAGTGCATATGCTTAGTGGAGGAGAAACAACCTTGAGTTAGAAAGCACTAAGAGCTGAAGTTGATGGTTTGATTCAACTCTAAGGTATTTCCCCTATGACTATGACTTTAGTTTTAATTGTATAATTTCTTGCTTGTTTTAAAAAATTGTTTTATATATATGCTATATACACATGCTATGAAATCTGGGTGCGGTTGCTAGTAATGGTTATGCCTTTGTTTTGGAAAATGTAATGTATTACTAATTCCTATTTGGACTTAAGTGATTTTTCTTGAAAAGTGATTTCCTAAGTAGTTTTGAACTGATAGTGAATATTTTCAAAGATGAGTTTTGGTATGAACTCATGGTCATATGGTGGTTTGACTTTCATAAATGAATTTCATCATTGCAAGAAAGGGTTAAAACTTGTTTTTAAATATGAAACACTTTGATTGTTTAATTGGGATTTTAAAAGGTTTTGGAAAGAGTTTGGGTGATTATGTTTCATAAAATGAAAAATATTCTTTTTAAAACAAAAAAGTTCATTTGACACCTTAAAAATGGTTTATAAAACTGGAAAACCTCTCTTATGAAAGAACCATTGGTTTTATAAAAAGATTTGTATGTTGAATGTGTTATTATGTGCCTAATGTTGAGGCTTATGCATTGGATGACATGGAAGAGGGGGAATTCACTTAAGGAGGGAGAACAATGGTGAGAGGTTGAATGGTTTTTGGATAAAGAAAGTGTTATGTACGTATAAGTTTTCTTGATAAAGAAAACTCACCACCACTTGAAATAGAGCACAATGGGAAACCTAGGTATCTAGGTTGGTGTCCTAGGACTAGTATGCTAGATGAAATAGTAGGGGTTCATCCCAGTCTCATCTTGTAGGATTGATGAAACAACACTAACTAAACATATGAATGACTAAGGGTCATGGTTTCTAATCCACGGTTACTAAGGGTCATGGTTTATATGCCACATTTTCTGAGGGTCGTGGTTTCTAAGCCATGTTTTCTGAGAGTCATGGTTTCTAAGCCACATTTTCTGAGGGACGTGGTTTCTAAGCCAGTTTCACTAAGGTATAAGGTCTTTAGGGTCCCACTTGTGCTAGTTACCTATAGGGATTTCTCATGGTGCTCATTTGCGACATGATTCTTGTGATGTGATCTTCATTTCAGTTGTTTTATACTTTATGTATTGTTTTTGAAAAACCATGATTTAATATAATTTTTTTTGTCAATGTATGCTTGGAATATATTTTGAAAATACAGTGGAATTGAAGCGTTTTCCTTAAAAATGTTAATTTTTGACATGAAATTGAAAAGAAGGATAAACATTATTTTATTATATCTTATTTTATAACCGGAATGGTTGGATTTCTTATTAAAGGTAGGGGAATATGATGTTGTTATATTTTGGCTTTACTACTGAGCATCTCGATGCTCAAGCCTACTTTACTTTTCAGTTTCAGGTTCTAGTCTGGGATCATGGTTCTACATCGGTGGTGACCCATGGGGTCACATGGAGGTATGTCTAGCTAGTTATCTTTACTTTATTCTCTACTACTAGTGTTTACCTATTTTGACCAATTTATTTATGTTTATCTGTATTTCATTTTTCTGGGCTAAATTGTTCCCAACTGCTTGTTTTGATACCCGACACTAGTTGCCAGATCATGGGGATTGGGAATTCCCTTCAGGCCATGTCGTGGATCAGCTCGGGTGACCTGTTCATGGTGAAATCGGGTTGGTTCGTGAAAAGATTACACAAAGATAGTTAGTATGTACATGCATGAAACCCAAGCATTCATGTGCATGAGTTGAGATAATTAGGCTTGTGTGTATGATAAGAAGAGAAGAGTCAGTGTGTGCATGCAAAGGATTATACCCATTAGGGTCTCTAAACAAAAGGGATGAAGTAGATAGTGTGTTTGGTTTATACACCACATGCATGCACTCTTTCATGCACATGAATATGTGAAATAATTTAAATAAATATCCTAGAAAGTGGGTACACATGTGTGAAGAATAATAAGTGAAATAAAGGGATAAGTTCACTTAAATACTACATGCATGATCTCATGCATATATGAAAAGAAAAAGAGGAGAAGAATCTGATTCTGATGATGCCCAATGAGCTGATCTTCATTGCCTAAATAATCACATAGGTTCTTGTGATTCTATCCGAGAAGAAGAATAAGTTTTAGTGCATTTAGTTATTGCAATAAAATAAGAAGATTGAATATAAGTGGATCAATTCTAGACTTCAATGAAAGTAGTGTCTCATGCTAGAGAGGGACAAAGACTTCTATTCATATCTATTGAAGAGACCTTAAATCCAATAAACTAAGTGAGACTTCGCCCAATGTAGTAATCTAGAGGGAGTCAACAGAGGTGATCTGAGGGACGTAGTGGGCTATCCCTAAAATTTTGTAAAGGCAGTGTGCCTGGGACAGAGTGACTATTCCCTAACCTTTGTAATCCAAAACTAGTGAAGATTAGTGGAATTTTCTATGACCGAAAACCTGTTGGAGTATGCTCCTTGGATGTAGCCCTTAGTGGTGAACTAAATAAAAGTGTTGTGCTATCCTTCTATAGGTGAATGTATTAATTACCACACACATCCATTATACATATTTAAACAAGTTACTACCAATTTTGGAATAAGATCAATCATTTTGTGAGAAAAATGTGACACCCTGATTCACCCCCTCTCAGGGTGGTCCAAGGTCCTACAAGATATGGATGAAAACATTAAACACTGAATGTTGACCACATTACACAAGATTTTAACATCTACATTGAACTCTTTATCCCTCTTCTCCTTTAAAAGTTGATTGAGTAATGAGAATTATAGCTTGTAAGATTTCTGTTCATAGCATAACACAACCCTAAGGTGACTAAACCATTACAGGAAGTTACTACTAGTAAGCAGATGGTCTTTCTCTAATATTAAACACAGGGAAAATCTGGATGATAAAATTTCCATTATTTTATATTTATAAAAGAGAGAATTATTATTACTTGAATTGATTATAATTTATACGAGACATAAATAATTTAATTTTATTAAGTCTCCCAATATTTTATCAAGTCCTAGTAACCCCCACCATTAGACTTGAAACATCTAGTTTCTAGGACATTCTAGTGGTAAGGATCCATATACGCCTTTTCATAACCCCAATAAGGGTTGTTCAAGCTACTTGAAGGTATTCAGGTAGGTAGGTATTTTTCGAATGTAGGCTTGCAAATCCATGATCCATTGAGTGGATTACCCAATCTTGAAATCCTAACTGGGATTTCCTCAACATTTTCCTCCAATTTTCACCAAGTCTAGCTAGGGATACCCTTTTTGATGTAAAATGGTTAATTTAACCCAAAAATTTCATAAAAACTCTCCTTATGAAAGTAAGTGTCCCAACAGGGGTTGAAAAAATAGTTAGTTCTATTAAAATTAAGTAATGGAAGACTTAATTTTAATTAATATTAGATTAATGGATTTTATTTTATTATGTGTAAAATTTTCTTGTTTTATATGTTACATTACTTGTTAATATTAAGTGGATTTTACTTAAGTGATTAACCATGTATTGATAAAACATTTATGAATAATCTATTTATTTAAATTTAATATTTTCATATTAATCTATTTTTTTATGTGATCACCATATTGCATCCATAAATATAAATAATTCATAAGACAAAAATTAATTTATAAATAAATGACCTAATCATGAGTTTTTTTTAATATTTGATTTATTGAGTGGACAATAATCCAACATATAACCTAGAAAAAAACTCATTGTGCCGATCTTGGAATAATTTGCAACATTCCACCTATCCACCTATGTATCACCTGAGTTGGCATTATCTCAGTTCTATTTTGAACTGCCTCCACACACCTTAGGATACTCCTTTTATTAAATTTACTTATAACTCACATGTAGGTAAGGATAACCAAATGAATGGTTAAATGGAATTACATAAATAACCTTTTAAACACATTCCCTATATAATAATGGAGGGAGGGGTGAATCACAAGACATTATATTTAATTTAATAATTAATAATTGAAAAACCATGTAATAAATTAAATTAAATAAAACAAATGCATACATAGATCTTGGTCAAGCTCATGAATTATCATACATGAAATAAATATACAAAATTATATTGACTAAGATTCATTTATATTCATTATTTATCATTAAGATAAATTCAATTTTATTTATTAATTAATTCTATTTTATCTTAATGACCATCTAAATTCTCTTGGAGATAACCATCATTAATGAATTTATGGAAAATAAATAACATAAAAAATAATTATAGATAATTAAAATAAATTAATTGATCATTTTTAATTCTTTAAAACATTTATTAAATTATCAAACACATTAGATGCTAATCAATGTAATAGGGTTTTAATACTGCAATTAGTAATTTAATTTAATTTAATTCTATCTTTTATTGAGAGATTACATGACATGTACTTACGAGCTACATGCCATGTACCTCAATTATAATATACCTGAGATAAACATCCAGGGATTTGGAATATACCTCGATTGGACTACACAACATGCACTAACAAGATACACACCTTGTATTATTCTTTACATTTCTCCATGTAACCCATCTAAGGACTTAGTATGTTCTTAAGATGTGAGACCACATGACATGTACTCTAGCTACATGTCGTGTGTTCTACTAGCCACATGTCCACGTGAACCATAAAATTACTCGACACATATTTCATACATATAAAATAATAAACTATATGCTGTGTACAATGACTACTTGTTGAATATTTCATTATTTTTCTAGGTTGTTAGTCTCATATGGGGTTTAACCGTGTATTTGATCACATGGTTTGCACAAATTTTTCCACTAAACTAGGTAGAGTACAATATGTGTATGCTAGATACACACCGTTTAATTCAAAAAGTCATGTTTCAGGTTGGATCAGTCTACATGTGGTGTGAAATAAATGCACCATGTGTATTTACTGCTTGAAATTCCATGTATCCTATAACACGTCCAGGTGCAATGCACTTGGGTACATGATGTGTACTCTGGCTACAAGCCATGTAACCCAGTTTCACTAACCAAAATTCTTCACACTTCTCGATGGAATCTCTGTTTCTTATTTATGTTTTCTTAGTACTTTAAGAATATATATATCTTGAAATAAGTAATTAAAATGTTTAAATCATGTTAATTAAAACTATATTGAATAATTAATATTCTAGAAATGAGTTATCTAAACACTATTGTGCATACCATATCAAAAATCAAATAAATAATTAAAAATTTAAAACATGACCACTCTAATACCACTTCAAGGTTCTAGTTGTAGTGGAAACGCCTTGGTTGGTGAATAACCAAGAAGGTTTTTTTTGATTCGATGGATAATTCAAAAAATGTAAAAGAAAAAATATCATGACCAATGAAATTTTTCCATCGAATATTAAAATAAGAGAACCCAAATCCTAGAGATATGATCTTTTCATGTTAAATTTATAATTAATTTAAATATGATCAAAAGAAATGATACCTCATCCTATTATCTTTCTTATAAGGTGATGTTGATCATTTAAAAAATTCTTTTTGGATTACCATCATTGTGATAGTAGGATTCAAGTGTATAATTCCTATAGAGATAATCTATATGTGCTTCTTTTATCTCTATTAAACAATAATGGATCGTCGAGTGATAACATGGTGGATATATCATCTTTTTTTGTTTGTATTGATCACTTTGGGTATATTAAAAGATGAAGTAATCTCTCTAGTGCTTCTCATTCTTGAGAGGAAGAGAGGAGGACAAATAGATAAAGAATTCTGTTGTATACAACGATTCTCAAATATTTATTTTTTTAATTAACCCAATACAATATACATAACCATCTATTTATAGTTCTAGGGTTTAGGTTAAAATATTATTTATTTACATACCATCCTTTCAATAATATAAAAAACTTTCCCAACCCCATGACATAATAAAATAATAATAATATTATTATTTTTATGTTGTGAACTAACTGGTGCAATGATAAATATTATTTTCCTATCTTGAAAATTAATATTTGTCACCTTACATGATCTAGTTCAACTTAGACTCCTTGACATTTATTGAATACCCAAATACATATTTAATTAAACACTTCATCCATCGATAAATATTTTTGATCGATAAAACATGAATAAAATTATTAATTAGTATTGAGAATAATATTTATTTCCTTAATTAAATTAAAATATAATTTCATTGATATCAATAGAAACACTTAGTGCATAACCCTCTAGGATTATTTATCATTGGAATCAGGTGGTCTTTCCTAAAGTCTAAGATTATTGTCTATTAACAAGTCAAGGAACCCAAGAGAAAAAACTTAATGTCACAATGTCAACAACCACATAGGAAAACTTACTATATAATATAATCCATTTATCACAATTTCTCATCAACCAGGTTGAAAATCTATGTCATCAACCTATATTCTTGACACATCATTCTTTGACTATCTAAAATAAACATGTCATTACATAATGGACATGGAATTTTGATGCAATAGTTTCATTACAATCAAAGATTTGAGATATAAACTTCCATAAATATGAATGGGAAAAATCCTTCCTTGACTTATCCATTAATAACATATCATTTGTGATGCACCCAACATACCTTACTTCTCACAAAATAAATTTCTAAATGATCGAATAACAACTGAGAAGAGGCGGTTGAATCAGTTGTTAACTTTTTATACATTGCAAGACTTTTAGAAACTTAACCTTGTAACCTATTCAGATTAATTTCATTATCAACTTTTAGTAAATACTCATGCATGAAAAGGTGGGAAAGAAAGTAAAGCACATAATATTTATAAGGTTAGACCTCAGTGTGAGAACCTACATCCTTTCTATAACAACTTCCATGGGTCTTTGAAAATTCATTATTAAGAATAAGTGAATAAAACTTGTACCTAATCCTGATAGACACCTTATATCTCATGATAAGAAAGATTATACTGACTCTCATCAGTTTACAATTTTTCTTTCAAAAAAATTGATCCAAAAAATAAAGAATAAAGACTTACTTCAATTTTCTCTATAAATGATCTGTTTGGATCCTCAGTCCAATTTGTTTGGATCAAATTCTCTTAATCCAATGAGGTTAATATGATTCAACATTACTCAATTTTCAATTCTCAAACTCTGCTCAAACATTTATTCTGATCTTTCCCAGTATGATTGACTCAATATAATGGAATTAATATGATGAAACCATTCTCAATATATAGAACTCAAACTCTACTCAAAATTTAAATATGATATTCCTCAGTTCGATGAGAACTTTCACATATAATTCTTCAGTGCTCCACCTTTTGAGCTTATGTGAAAAGTTACAATGTACGAATGATCTAAGAAAATATTTATAGGTGCCTCATAAAGAAAGAGTGGGAAACATGAAAACTTTCCCTACTTACTCAAATTTCAAAACTCTAAAAAACATTCACATTTAAAATTCAACTTTGACTTATATAATCCTTCTCTAACTTCTCTAAGATTTATACAAAGATGAATTTCAAGTTTAACCACTTCAACTCTTCACATATAATCTTATCATAATTAGCCTTCTTGAACTTTCTATCCTTTTTTCAGTACAATGAAACCTCCTTAGATCATTATGATTAAAACTTCCTCAGCTTCAGCTTCCTATGCTCATTAAGATCTATCTTTCTTTCTCAACTCATTACTATATGACTTTATTTCTCAGCTCATTATGATATACCTTTGTTTCTCAGCTCATTACGATTTGGATTTCTTTATCAGCTCATTACGATATACCTTTATTTATCTTCTCATTATAATCTTTCTTTCTTTCTCAACTCATTATGATCTACCTTTATTTCTCATCTCATTACGATCTGGCTTTCTTTCTCATCTCACTATGATCTACCTTTCTTTCTAAACTCATTACGATATGCCTTTCTTTCTCAGCTCATTACTATCTTCCTTTCTTTCTCATCTCATTATGATATGGATTTCTTTCTTAGATAATTTTGATCTGGATTTCTTTCTCAGAGTTAGTATGATTTAATCCTCATACTCATTATGATGGAATTCCCATTACTATGGAATTATCATTATGATGGAATTATCCAATCTATAACTTTGAAATTATTCAAACTTTATCATCTTTACACATTCTGACTTCTAAAAACTTATTAGTCTATTTCTTCAGGATCCGATACAATCATTATGATTCATCCATTTCTTCAAAATATTTTATCATGATAGTTTTCATTATTTTTGATAACTCCATGATCAATAAAGAATCTTCTAATTTAGTTTATAAATTTTAAGAACTTACTAACTCCTGAATTCACTTTCTTCAATAATCCTCTTCAACATCATCATGAATTCTTCACTCATCAACATATGACTTTATAACAAGCACCGAGTCTAAGGGATCTTGAACTTTATCCCGATGGACCTGAGGCTAATGGTGTATTTGATCAAAAACTTAATCTTTCTAACCACCTCTTCATCTAGTGCTTCTCGGTTCGATACTCTGCATCTGGTGCTTCTCAATTCAATCCTCTAAGTCTGGAAAAAATACTTTTTTTAAAATAAATCTTTTATCTCCCTTTACGTTTGGGTTCAAAATTTCAACAACTTTCAACTTTCTTACAAATATCATTATGAGGGAATGATTATGACTCCTGAATAACAAAAAAACACTCTTATACAAAAAGTTTGGTGGTCAATAAATACAAAAAAATTGTCAAAAAATTTTTATCACAAAGGTTCTTCAATATCCCCCTTTGGATTTGTTGAAAACCCTTATGAATAACTTTTTTAACTCTTATATTTGTTTCACAACTCAAATTTTGTAAACAAATAAAGTTTTTTTTTGAATTTTATCAAAACATATACTTTCTCAAAAGATAGTGTACTCACACCATACTACGGAATAAAGTAATGTTTTTGAATGAATTCCATTCCTCGGTGGAGATAAAGTTTTGTGACCATGTAAAGATAAACTCCCCCACACTTTTATCTTTTCCTCTCTCACTTTTCTTTTTATCTATCCCATTTTATAATAACTACAACTTTAGATTAATTTAATAAATATAAGTAAAAAATTCTTATAGAGAATAAATCCATCACTTTCTCTCCCCCTTTGTGAAAATAATCCAAAGTACAGCAGGTGGGGGGGGGGGGGGGTTCTTCTGTCACGACCCATCCTCGGGACCTGTGCCATGACTACCCCAAGCCCGCCTTCCATAGGCCAGGGGCTGGAGACTAGCACCAAAGGTGTAAATCCCGATATAAGGGAAGACATTGCCTTTAAGTAAGAAAACAAACACTACAGAGTTAGCAAGAAAAAGTAAACACTAAGAAAACTGAGTACAAAGGTGAGTGCTGGAAAGTAAATGGGCCAGAATACAAACCCAACGGAAAGTAAAGTACAACTGAAAAGAGAGTACAATAGAAGAAAAGTAAAGCAGCAACACCAAGCCGTCCTCTGGAAATCCCACCTGAAGGGTGGGTACAAATAGTCTCCTCATCTCCTTGGCTCCAACTGTCTGCTCCGTGTACGTCTCGTCCAATGATCCACCTCCAGGTACCGTCCAGCTCCATGTGCTCCTACCTCGATCAACACTGTCCTTCGTCTGCATCCAACACAATATAGTGCGAGCATAGCCCGTGCAGGGGTGAGTATACGCTACTCAGTAGGGACCCCGAGACCCCTGAAGGTCTCCCATAATCCACGAAGGATAATCCACAAAGGAAAGATACAATCACGAAGTACAACCAACTCTACCTAGGTATATGCCCATATATATACCTAAGTCGTCAATTCCAGTTCATCTCCAACATCCGAGCCCAAGTTTGATCTAGTCCACACAGGATATCACAATCCAATCCACAAAGGATAACACAACCCAATCCACACAGGATAGCAAAACAAACATATCGAAGATAATGATTGAAAGTCAAGACTCAGCTCACACATGTATACTTTTTCGTAAGATGATAGAGATGATCAGATATATCCACTGATTCATCTAAGCTGTCGGACCCACGTAGGATACAAGACCAGCTAAGCTGTCGGACCCACAAAGGATACAAGACCAACTACTCTGCCGGACCCACGTAGGATACAAGTATAGAGTCAAATACTGCTGGACCCACGTAGGATACAAGAACAGTAGTCACATACTGCCAGACCCACATAGGATACAAGAACAGTAGTCATATCTGTCAAACTCATGGAGGATTCCAGTACGGTCGTCGTCACTGCCGAACCCACGGAGGATTTCTGTACAGTCGTCATCGTCGTCACAGTCACAGCCAGCTCGAGGGTTCCCGCACACAGCATGCTCGATTCTAGGAGGGTACGCCCCACGAGCCAAGGGGGTCGATACATCAACTGACACATAGTCTGAAGTTGATGTACCCCAAATTTCCATCTCGACAAAAGGAACCCAACGTGACAGATGGCGCGTCAATCGGACGCCCTATCTGAGAGTTATTGACCTTTTCGTTCCAGGGGCCTGATTGGTTTTTAAGTCAAAACCAACCCAACCGTACTCCAACTGCATCCAAACCTCGAGCAGAGTAATCCAAAAGAACCGTCTCACTAAGAGGAATCCAAAAAATTCAACTTCACGTCAATCAGACGTCTGGAGCTCAAGTTATAAGCGTTTCCGCTCCGAGGCCCCGGTTGGTTTCGTGTTCGAACAAACCTGGACATACCCAAAGTTCTCCAAAACCTTGAGTTTAATATACCTAAATGACCGTCTCTATTCAAGGATCGCATCGAAACTGACAGTGCGTCAATCGAGGGTATGTAGCACAAGTTATGGGCATTTGAACGAAGCTGTCCGATTTTAGGGGGTTTTGGGCCCAGACCGACCCGGCCTGAGACCCCCTGGGTTGGCCCGAACCGGGTCCGGGTCCGGGCCATTAGGGCGCGGACCGGCCCGGCGTGGGTGCGACCCGGCCCGGTGCGGCCGGTCCGGCCCGACGCGGGCGCGACCCGCGTGGCCAGCAGCTCGGCCGTTTCGGCCGAGCCGAAAATAGGGGGCGCTGCCCCCCCTTGTATCGAAACGGAAGCCCCCCACGTGGAGGGGGCCCTCGTATCTACCTTTGGGGGTTACAACCCCCGGACTCCTCCAAACGGCCGACCCGGTTGGCCGGTCGGTGCTGCCGCCGTGGGACCCTGCGTTACCACCTTTCCGAAGCGCCGGCGGCCAGCGATTCCGACCGCCCTCCCTGCACCGCCGTGGCGCGACGGCGCTGCGCCCCTCCACCACAGCCCCGCTCCGGCCGTGGCCCCGCTCCGGCCGTGGCCCCGCTCCGGCCATGGCCCCGCTCCGGCTGCGACCTCTTTCGGCCTCAACGGCACGGCGCGACGACGCCGCACTCCTTCGCCGCGGTGATATTCCTCGTTCACGTGCAGTGCCGTTGCACCGCGCCGCCTTCGTTCCAAACCACAATGGTGAACATCAACAAAAGGGGAGGTGAATCGGCCGTGTTCGTGCAGTCCAACCTCCTACCATTAATTTGATAACAGGCGGCTAAGAAAATTAACAATGAACAACAAAATAAGCCACAAACATAAAACAATCCCCTACCTCAAAGAAGTCATCGAACGAAGATTGTCGCGGGAAACATCATCACAAGGTAAAGCTCCGTATGTGTTTGACGGAGATCGTCTGAGGTGGAGCGGCGTCTCACACCGACTACGGAGAGGAGAAGAAAGGCACGACGATCACTCCTTGCGGTGACGGAGTTCTTCGTCGGGGTCTTGACGTTCTTCGCATTCTTCAAGACTTAGCGTAAACTCTTCCAAAATCTCCACACAACAAAACCACCCCAAAATAAAATAAGGTCATCCTTATTTTATTAACTCATGACAAGAATTCAAGAATTCAAAATTCAAACTCTAATTAAATAAATTTACTAGCTTTAATCAATCTAATTAATGTGAGAGTTGACATGCCATTAAAGTGGGGGAGTGGGTGAGTTACAAAATTAAATTTCAAGAGGGAGTTTTAATGGAATTGAAGGGGGTGGGGATCGTGTGGGACCCACATCACTAATATCCTACCAAGTGGAGTTAGGATGTAGTGGGTCCCTCTCCAACTTCCATGCATAGGTTATAACTACTTAGAATAGAAATAAAAATTGTAGCACAACTTTTTATTTCACTCTTTAGTTAACCCATTTATTTAACAACATCACCCGAGAAAACGCAACTCCAAAAAAGGTGTTTCTAAGCAATTACCGGTGTTGCAGTTTCATCGGTGCCTTCGGATTTTGATTTCGAGCACTGGTTCAAAAGTTAGGAAAACCCGCTCATTCGTTCACTGAACGTACCCAAGATAAACTTCAGAAAATGATTCCGGGAACACCGGGCCTCAGAATCAGGTGCCTTCAGAAACTGTGTACTCGTAAAATCCCAAAGAAATTAAGAAAAAAATTTCATTGAAATTTATGAGTCTTTACATATTCGTTATGAAGTTAAAGAAGTCATGGGAGAGGACTGAATATGAATTTGCAGCCAAAATTTTACAAATATTTCTTTTGGAATGGATTTTGTGAAAATATTAGCAATTTGTTACTTTGTTGAGATGTATACAAGAATAAAATCTCCAAAAATAACTTTATATTTTATAAAGTGAAACTTTATATAATTTTTTTTGATCTTGAATGTTAGACAATATTTTTAGAAAGATCAATTGTACTATGATTATCACAAAGTATCTTCAATGGTTTAGAAATATTCACTTTCAAGTCTTATAGATAAACTTTCATCCACAACATTTGAGTACAAGCTTGATTAGTTGAAATATATTTGGATTCATCTATACTTAAAGTTACTAATCTTTGTTTCTTACTATTCTAACTCACACAATATTCACCCAAGAAAAATGTTCCTCTTGAGGTTGATTTTCTATCATTACAATCTATATCCCAATCAACATCAATATAACCATGAAACTTCATCTCACAATTTATTTTGTATAAAAACCCATGTGAATTTATTCCTTAGACATATCTCAAAATCCTCCTTGCTACCAACATATGTGATTCTTTCATATTACTTTGAAATCAGGAACACAAAGTCACAATATAAAAAATATCAGTCCTTGAGGCCGTAAGATAAAGTAGTATTCCTATCAGCTTCTGAAAGTCTTTCTAATTCACACTTTTTATGGATTCATATTTACTCAACTTTTTATCACAAATATAGGAGTAGAAACTTTTTTGGATTCTTTCATCCCAAGATTCTTTAATAATTCCCTCACATACTTTTATTGAGATAAGAAAATGTACTTTTATTTTTGTCAAACTTTTAAGCTAAGGAAGAAAGTTAATTCTCCCAACATTTACATTTCAAATTCATTCTTTATTTCCTAATAAAACTCTTGAAAAATGTTTTCTTTCTCGCCTGAAAAAATATATTATTCACATAAACAATTATAATTATAGTTTTAGAGTAAAAAACATTCACATATAATTTTCTATCAATTTTTCCTTTAGAAAAGTTCAGCATTCTCAAAAAATTTTCAAGATTAGAATACCAGGAACATGGGGATTATTTTAACCTATAAAAGGATTTATTCAATCTATAGATATTATTTTCATCATTATCAAGTTGAAAACTACAAGGTTTTTCAATATAAACTTATTTCTCAATATCACCATTTAATAAAGATGACTTTACATCCATATGATAAAATTTTTAATTAAAATATGCGACCACTGAAAGAAACATTCTAGTAGTTTATAATCTTGAAACTAGGGTAAAATTTTCTTCAAAATATACACCTTCTACCTATGAATATACTTTACAAACAAGCCTGAATTTGTTTCTTGAAACTTCTCAATGTTTATTCAACTTGTTTATGTAAACCCACTTTGTTCCGATAACATTTTTATTTGCTGGACATGGAAAAAGTTCTCATGTTTCATTTTTCTCAATCTGATATAACTCTTCATTCATATAATTCATCCATTCTTTGGGTTTATTTTATTTTGAAATTGATTCTGGTTCAACTTTTGTGATAAGTGAAGTTTTATTTTCTAATATCAACTTTATTCTAGTCTAAACTAGAGCCTTTTAATTTCAAATAATGTTTTTAGACTCAACATTTTTTTTGTAAAGTATGTAATTTCAAATTTTCTTTCCCAACTAAACTTTCTTCATCACATGAAAATACTGATAAGGATGTTTTGACTTACTTTCACTAATATTGTAAATCTCCAGTTCATCCTCCTCCGAATTCTTAATAACTTTTGTAAAGGAATTTAGATTTTAAATTACTTTCACATCATATGAGTCAACCAATTGTTTTAAATTTTTTTAACTTCTTCCATTTCATAAATAAACTATAAAAGTTCCTTCCTCATCTTTCTCATCAAAATTTACTAAATATGGAATTTTGATTTTAAGTAAACATGGGATTCCCAAAAACATTGAAGCAATTAAATGAAAATTTTATACCAAATTTCATAAGAATTCGTGTTGAATTCTTGTCTCAGTAAAAATCTGTTCTAAACATGTACAATAGTACTAACATCTTCTTTATAGTAAAAATTTGAAAGTTTATATTCTTCTAATATACTTCTGCCCATTTCCACCAAGCTTATATTCTTTATTTATATTGATAAATTTTGTTGTGGAGTATAGGGAGCACTATACTGATGTTTGATACCATGTTTTATTAGATAATATTCAAAATCATTTTTGGTGAGTTTGGTACCATTATCTATTCTCAACTTCTTTATATAAACCCTCATTTCTTTCTCGACTTCTTTTCTGAAAAAATTGAATATTTCCAGAACCTATGACTTGTGTTTAATAAACATGATGAATTTCATATAAGTGAAATCATCAATAATAGTGATAAATTATAAATTTACTTTTGTTTATTGATGTCTCATTGGCCAACAAAAATTGGATTAAATAAGTTCATGAGGTATGGTAGACTGAATCTCAACTCTCTTATGACTTTTATTAGTCATTTTTCCTTTTAGACAAGTAATACAAACATCTTATTCTATTATTTTTAATTCTAGAAAGTTTCTAAAAACATCAACTTTAGAAAGTTTATTAATATTTTTCTATCCAAGATGGCCAAGTCTTCGGTGCCATAATTTATTTTCTTCTTCACCACTTAACTAAAAGGAGTTTCTTAAATTATCCTATTTGGAAAATATTCCCACTGGTTCTTTCTCCTTTTGTAATCAATTTTCCATATTTCACAATTTTAATAACATAATAATATTTTGTGAGTATTAATTCTTTTCTATATTCAAAAATTTGACTTACACTAAGTAAGTTATGTTTTATCCCATCAACAAATTTAACTTCCTTAGATTTAAAATTTTCTTCTTCAATCTCAGTCATTCTGATTCCTCTAATTTTTAAGGAACTATCATTACCAAAGGTAACATATCCTCTATATTGAATTTCAAAATGTTTCAATATTTTCATATCACCTATAATATATGAGGAAAAACCACTATCAAGTATCTATGGTTTGTTCCCTTTACTTGATTTTAAAGCTGTCTTAACAAAAAATGCTCTTTCTTAAACTTTCTTATTTCCAAATTCCTTTAATTTTCTACCATAAGAAACTTATTCTAAAAGGAGTGTTATAAAATTTTCAGCATGATGACCAGTCTCATAATATATTCTATAAAATTCTTCCATACATTCAAATTTTTGTTGTTGGAAGGTTTCTAAGATATTGATATTTTTCTTTTCTATCTTCTTATGTGTTAGGAAGGCAGGTAAAGATAAATTATTCTAACAATTATTTTCCCTTTTCCCATATATTCCAAAACACCATAAATATCCATAAAATTCTTGATTTTCTATTGAAGTAAGATCTTTTTCTAAAGAAAATTTATTGAGGTTGATAGATTCTTTCTGCCCTAACATTCTCTAGAAGTGGACCATCTTTCCTCCCAGGTAAGTTTTCAACTTTTATAGATGTGATAGGTTTATCACATCCTTTTTAGACCCAAGATTTTCCAATAATTTTTCTAAAACCATAAATGTTATAAAAATTAGATGAAACATTATTTTTGGTGGGTGAGGATTTCACCAAATTCTTGATTTGATATTTCTCAACAACTTTAGAAGTCTCAGCTTTTACTTCCAAGGATTTGTTGAAATTTTCATTCATATTTCTCAAGGTATTTTTGGACTCAATAATATTTGATTGAAACTTGTTAACTTCTTCCTTAACTGTAAACTTATTACTAAGATCTTCAACCATACTTCCTTATTCATTAATTCTAACTTTGTAACTTAAGATCTCTTGAATGTATTCATCCTCCTGCTTGATGACATATTTTATTCCTTCAATAGATTCTTCAAAATATTTCTTTATTATTCCAATTTCTTTATTGAGATATTTTTTTTCTCAAGGCATGCAAGAAGTTCTATTCTGAGCTGATACTCTCTATAGGATTATTTACCTCCTTCTTCACTATTTAAGGAGTCTTAAACTTTCTAAAATTTTTCAATGAAGGTTCTGAATTTTTATAAACTTTCATCTTCTAAATAATTGTTGTCATTTGAGTTCGATTCATCTTTCTTACTTAAAATACTTCTCTTTTTCCCAATAAACTTATTTTTTGGTTTTTTGGATAAATTTTCTTCTTTAGAACTATTGTTCCACTTTTTCCATCAAATTTTTTCATCAGGCTCATAGAGATATTCTCTAACTTTCTTCTTGGGGAAATTCATAGAAAAGTGTCAAATTCCACCATACTCAAAAGAATTTGAGCAGAAGTTTACCTTCATAATTTACTCTTCCTCTTTGATACTTCTTGAATATAAGAGACATGATTTTATCATTTAACTCATCATACTCTTTACCTTTGGAGTCACAAGGATCAAAATCTTGAATTTTCAACTTTCTCATAGCTTCAAAATACATTTTATCTTTCATTTTAATTTTAAAAATCGAAGATTTTCTAATTTCATAAGAAAAAATAAAGTTATTAAATTCATCAAGATATAAATCATCCTTATCTTATAAAGAGTAAATTTTATAATCAAACATGTCTGGGAAGTTTCACATAAGTTTCTTCACAATTGTAGAAACTTCCAGGATATCTTTGAATCCTACGATATTGCAAACAATTTCATTTACTCTGGTGAAGTATTCATAAATAGTTTCTTTATCTCTAATTCTAATGTCTTCATACTTACTACACTATATTTGTAGTTTTTCTTCCTTCACTTTAGTATACCCTTCAAAAATACTTTCCAACTTATCCCACATACTTTTTTAATTATTTATACCCATCACCTTCTAAAAAAAATTATCTGATAAGAAAATAAGGACTTCATTTCTAGCCTTTCCATCAAATTCTATATTTATCTTATCAACAAACATCATAGGATCATATTTCTCAATAGGTGGAAAACCAATAGTAGCAACATTAACAAATTCCAGGATAAGAGATAATATATAAGGAATCATCTTATTTTTCCATTAATAATAATTTTTTCCATCAAATGTATTAATTCCTCTACTGTTGAAAGAATCAATATTATCTATGATAAGGATTCAACAAGGGAACCTTTGGATCTGATACCAATTGAAGTTAGAAAGGATTTAATAACAACTGAGGGGGTGAGGGGGGGGGGGGTTAAATCAGTTGTTAACTTTTTATAACTTTCAATAATTTTAGAAACTTAAACCCAATAACCTGTTAAGATTAATTTAATTATTAAATTTTAGTAAATACTCATGTATGAAAAATTAGGAAAGAAAGTAAAGCACACAATATTTACAAGGTTCGGCCTTAGTGCAAGAACCTACATTCTTTACATAACCACTCCCATGGGTCTATGGAAATTAACTATTAAGAATAAGTGAATAAAACTTGTACCAAATCCCACTAGACACCTTCTATCTTATGATAGGAAAGATTATAATAAATATCATCGGTTTAAAATGTTGATTTAAAAAAAAATTTATCCAAAACAAAAGAATAAATACCTTTTTCAATATTCTCCACAAATTCTCACTCTATATATTTAGTTTTATATGTTTGGATATGATTATCTCGATCTAATGAGGTCAATATGATTCTTCCTTACTCTATATACACTTCTCAAACTATGGTCAAACACTCAATTTTATTGACTCAATATGATGGACTCAATACAATGAACCCATTATCAATCTACAAAACTCAAACTCTACTCAAATAATTAATACGATCTTCCTCAGTTCGATGGGAAATTTCACTTCCAATTATTTAGTTCTCTACCTTTTGAGATTATGTGAAAATTTATAATGTATGAACGACCTGAGAAACTATTTATATGATTTTTAGAAAAGAAATAACGGGAAACATGAAAACTTTCCCCACTTACTCAAATTTTAAAACTCTAAAAAACTTGCATTTAAACTTCAACTTCGACTTCTTAAATACTTCTAAAATTTCTACAAGATTTACAAAAAGTTGAATTTCAAGTTTTACCACCTCAACTCTTCATATATATTCTTATCCATAATCATACTTCTTGAAATTCATATCTTTTTTTCAATACGATGAAACCTCCTTAGCTCATTATGATGAAAACTTACTCAACATAAAATTACTCAGCTTATTACAATATGGATTTCTTTATCATTTCATTATGATCTACGTTTATTTCTTAGCTCATTAAGATCTTTATTTATTTCTTATATCATTATGATTTTTCTTTATTTAGCAGCTCAATACAATCTGCCTTTATTTATCAACTCATTATGATATGTCTTTATTTCTCAGCTCATTATAATGTACCTTTGTTTCTCATCTCATTAAGATCTGACTTTCTTTCTCAACTCATTACAACATGAATTTCTTTCTTAGGTTATTATAATCTACCTTTCTTTCTCAGCTCATTATGATCTGGCTTTCTTTCTCATATCCTTATGATCTGGATTTCTTTCTTAGAGTTAGTTTTATAGAATCCTCATAATGATATAATTCTCATTATTATATAATTATCCATTCCGTAACTTTGGAATTCTTCAAGCTTCACCAGCTTTTCACATTCTAACTTTTAAAAACCCGTGATTTCAGTTCTTCTGGATTCGATATAATCATCAAAATTTCTCCATTTATCTAAAATATTTTATCATGATAGTTTTCATGATTTTTGAGAACTCCATGATCAGAAAAGAATCATTTGATTTAGTTTGGAAATTTTGAGAACTTTCTAACCATTGACTTCACTTTCTTCAAAAAACATCTTCAGCCTCATTATGACTTCTTCAATCAACAATATATGATTTTTTAACAAATTTTGATTTAAATGGATCTTGAAATTCATATTGATTGACCTGATACCAATGGTGTATTCAATTAAAAACTTCAACTTTCCGACCACCTTTGTGTCCTATGTTGCTCAGTCCGATACTCTGCATCTGGTGCTTCTCAGTCCAATCCTCTGAGTCTGAAAAAACAACTTTCTTTAAAATAAATTTTTTCTCCCACTTTATGTTTGGGTTCAAACTTTAAACAACTTTAAACTTTATTATAAATCTTATTACGATGGACTGGGTCTGATTCATGAATAAAAAAACATTTTATACAAAAAATGTTAGTTTTCAAAAAATACAAAAACTTTATTGAAATAATTTATCACAAACCTTCTTCACAAACATATAAAATCATGGTTTTAGTCGGTAAATCTAAGTGAGCGAGTCATGAAATGCATTAATAATAATCTTAAAATCTAAGGACCATTACACACGCTCATAGATAGGAATAATTGATGACACCAAAACATGTAGAATTCCTACTAGTGGTTCTGTTATCACAATCACTCATCTTGGAGATTACTAAGTGCAAACTTCATGAGAAGAAACCTTATCTTCTTATTGGTACTCACACATAAAAATCTAAATGCTATGTGTCCTATCATAATATGTTATCTAACTGTAGAACTATATTTAAGAATATCTTCATGGAAATTTAGTGTTCTCATCATTACAGAGAACTTATATGACCTTATCAATGCGATAGATACCCTATTACAATATTACATCAAATTCATATAGAACAATGAACAATATGTAATAATTTTTTTATTAATATTAAATTCTTTTAATACACATGCAATCCAAAGTAAAATAGCTAATTCTAGAACAAAAACTACAAAAAATGCATATTTTTTATTTATCTTATGCCTAAGATATCAAAATAAGTTTGGAATACAATTTGATGATATTTTAAAGAGTTTTAATGACAAATTGATTATTTAAATAATAAGTAATCATGATAAGGATTGAAACATGAGTTAAAATGAGTTGTAAAGTTTGAAATATCTGTGAAATGTTTCATCAATGATGGTTAAATTATTGAGTTACAAAGAGCATCCTTGGATGGATATATAAATGGGTTCAAGCCTATAATAATTATTTTTAGCTAAATATTACATGGAAGTATTGAACACTCCTAAAAACCAAATATTTCTCTCTCTATCTCACTCTATCTCTCCCTATCTTCCCCTCTCACTTTCTCTCTTCAAAAAACTTTCTAATAGACTGTGGGGTAGAGGGTATCCTTCACAGACATTATAATATTCATTCATCCCATGGACATATTAGGAGGAAGGGGTTAAATGGATACTTCTTAGTTATCCCTATCAAGATCACGTGAAGAAGCTTAGACATATCCTATTATCATAGAAAATATATACATTCTCTATTTATTTTATTCAGTTCAAATATATGGATGAATCTAATAGAAAATCTAGTTTTTGTTAATTTTTTTTATTGTGATTGTATAAGTTTTCCCCCCTCCAAAACCCTTCTACCACCACCAACAATTCAACAAATAATGGTCATCATATATGCACATTCATGCACTGTATGAAATGAAAGTAACAACATTACATGAATAACCCTATCATCCCATTGGGTTAATGGGAAGCCACCTTGACTATTTAACCATAACTACTTTAGCTAGTATTGGTTTATAGTATAAACATGTCACAAAAGTGGTGGGTCAGATCACTTCCATCTCAGGAAACTAGATTTTTTGGTTTTTGTGAAGATTTTTTAGTTTCACAAAATAGAGTTATCTAGATAGAGATCATTGAATAAAGATCACCAGAAAAAGGTTTCCTACTAAGTGGTTTTAGAGAATTTGGGTGGACGATGCTTATGATATAGACTTTTTAATATCTCACTTCCCCAAACCACTAACTAGTGCCCAGACTAATGGCCTCCACTAAATCTCAGGCACAACTCCCCATACACAAGAGGCTATCGACTAGCAGTGGGGGCCCCCACATCACAGTACATAATAATAAACATGATAAATAACTAAACATTATCCATCAAAAACTCATTGGAAAAAATAATATAAATATAATAAGATCAAAATAAATAAATGAAATGACATAAAGGCCTAAATATCCATGTCATGCATACAAATAACCATCCACTAGACTGGTTACTTATAAAAACTAAAATAATAAAAGAATAAACACTGTATCAATGACATACTAAGATAAAATCAATCTCAATATCTATGCACATGTCCAAGCCATATTGATTGATCAAACCCAGGCCTGATCCCAACCTGTTCACAGAACCAAGTGAACATCTACTCATGTACCCATGTTTAGTGGAAACCCAAATAGGGTGTGAGTACAAAACTTATTAGGGAACCAACAACACAGTACTATACTAACCAACATACATTAGTTGTGATATGTTCATGTGATATGTGAAAGGTGTTTTCATGGGTTCTCTCAAATGATGTGTATTTTTTTAGTACTTAGGTTCAGTGGAGTGGATGACCAAGGCCATTCACGAAGGAGGAAGTACTTAAAACAACATATTAAGTGTATTTTGAAAATAAAAATAAAATAAACACACTATTTAAATTTATTAGGGGTGGTGTTTGATTAATTTTTATGAAATTAGAATAAGTATGTTGGAAGAATATTGTATTTTTGTTTGTTTTTGAAATTTAATTAACAAAATGCAGTGAGAATATGTTTTCTTTGATTTTTTAGGAGTAATAAATATAAATATACCTCTTAAATTAATTATTAATAATTATCATTAAAATTAAACTCTACTTAAATATTACCCCCTAATTTATTTACCCTATAACCCTATAGGAGTTAACTTATCCACAATGACAAAATGAATTAAACCCTAGGTGAGATTTTGAATGTTAAATCATAGTACCCCAATTTTATTAATGTTATAAGGATGGATTATTATTATTTCTAAATTATTTCACATATAAATTCTATAAATGATGATGAATTAAGTTTTGGGATTGTATTTAAACTCTAAGTTGATCCCATGTTGTTTTGTTTTATCGATTTAGATTGCGCTTTCACAATTCACACATTACATTAACTCGCATGTTTTGTGTTAATTAGTAAATTGATTAAGTGAATATTTTAAATTAAAAAGTCAATTAATGTATCATATTAAATAAATTAAAATAATATCATTTATTTAAAACAAATTAATAAAGAAAGTTAGAGGTATATTTATTACTAAGAAAATTACTCTTCCATGGGAGATGTTGTCATCATAGAAATGATTTGCATTCACAAAGGTATAAAAAGGGTATAACCCAATCATGTTTTTAATATTTATTTCCATACCAAATAATTTAACTAAATAAGAATATAATTGAATAAAATAGAAGAGATAAATGATAAATTGTGATGTTTATTATCAAAACACAAACATTACAACATGAAGAAGAAGAATAAGGCCTCAATGAAGGGATCATTAATTTAAGAGGTATAACTCTTGAAATTCTTGGAAAAATAGAGTAATACCACTTCCAATCTTCCCTACAAAACCTAATTCATAGAAAAAACCTCTCCAAAGGAGGAAAATATACATTTATATAGGGGAGGGGGGATAAGTTACAAGTGGTTACAAGTCTGAATGGGAAAATTATACAAAATATTTTATTCCAACTTATAAATTTTTTTTGACCTCTAAAATGCATTAATAACTAGAAAAATTGGTTTCTATCATTCATAGTTATAATAAATTTGGTAAATTGTGTGTTGTATTATATCCCTATGAATTTTATTTTAGTTATCAAGATGCAAAAGGCTATCATCAAGGAGATCAAATCTCTTATGTGTTCCTTCATTTGGGATGCGAATTCATAAGGTAGGTGTCAATGGGAATCATGGAGTTTCCTTGCCAAGACATGTTTCAAAGGTGGAATCAATGTTAGGAGTTTGATAGACTTGATAAAATACTTACATGTTAGGCTGGCATGGGAGGACATTGAAGGCCAGACCTTATGATATTGTTTCATTATGAAGAGGTATGTGACACACTAGGATAAGGTGATTGGGAAGACCTCCAATATTTAGTGCTATATTCAAAGAAACTTCCCAGTGATATAGTTCCATGCATGCTGGATTAGTATCCAAGGGGATATTAGTTTCTAGGATGAAAATTAGGTGGGTACCAGGTTGGGATTTCCTAGATATTTGATGCTGAACATATCATTAAAGCATGCAAGTTTCTTCCCTAAATTCATTTATTCCATCCTTAACAAGAGACTTTTGATCTCATTATAATGAAAACAAATAAGTATAGATTCATATTAATGGGATCTATGTATGGTAATTTATCAAATAAATCTTATTGTATAGTGGTGCATGATATTAATGACTAAGACTTCCAAGGTGATCGACTCTAGTGTAAAGAGATACTAGAAAAATTTAATTTTTTGGTCTGGAATGTTTGAAATAGTTCTCTTCCCATAAACAAGGCTATCAAGTGGAAATGAATTCACCTTGATTCTAATTTTTTTTGTTTCAAGAGACTATAAGAGGAATATGATTTACACTATTTTTTTTTGTGGGTGAATGGGCTATATAAATGTGGAGTTCAATCAAGGATATCAAAAGTATGGAATACCATGCAAACAACAATGGTGATTTTTTTTCAACTTTGTATTCAGGGATATGAAAGAAATTCTGTTGAAATAACTGTGAGAACTATATTACTATAAGAATGGTTCTGGTGTATTTGGAATTATAGGAACATTGATCAAATTAAAGGATTCAAAATCTTGAATCTGGTTATGATTTCCAAAACAAGAAGTTAGGTAGCTGATCTAGAAATACTTATTAGATTTTGGGATGAATACCACTCTCTTAGAGCTCTTCTAGAAAACAGGTTGCATTTTATGAAGGTTCGCAACTTTCTACCATAGTTATAATGGATAATTTGGTCTCCCCCAAGTGTAGGTTTCAAATATAATGTTTATGGCTCTTATTTATTAGGAGTCATGAGGGTGGGGAGGCATTGTTTGGGATTATAAAGGCTCAGTTTTCCTAGCATTATTTTCTTCTTTTGAAAGTGGTGATTCTCTCATATAAGAGGTTTGTGAAATTGATAAGGTCTTGGAGGTATGTATCATTGAAAACATAGAGATATAAGTGATTGAAAAATATTTTATGATCATTTATTTTGCCCTCAAAGAAAATATTTCAACTCCTTGGTCTATCACTTACCACATTTTTTGTAGTAAATCTTTCGTTATGGATCAATTGAAGATTCTATATATGTGGCATGAGGGTAATCAGGATATAGATTTTCTTGCCTCTAGAGTTTCCTAGGTAAGTCCCCTCTTAATCTTCTCAAGCCTGGGTTCTCTTCCTCCTGAGTGTATGAATAATGTCTAAGGTGCTGCTCTCAGGATTTATTTCTTTATACCCCATGATCCTCTCTCTATTTTTACTATGATTTACCCAAACTCTTAATAAAATAATCCAATACATGGTTTAGTGTATATTTATATACTGTCCAAATTTAATCCCAATATAAGTCCATATGTAGAATATATGACCCAAATGGTAAAGTGGTGTCCAATTTGATGAGTCCAATCCATATTTGTCTTCATGGCGTATTTACTCCAATACAATGCAAGATAAAACTCAGATAATCTAAATGAAAGTTGTATCCCATTAAGTGAAGAATCATTTTATAAAATTTTATGTTCATATAATCCATAAAAAAATATTTATGACCAAAATTATATAGTGAACTTTAAAGTAAAAATTTAAATTTTCATTAAATTTTAAAATAAATGATATAATCCCAAATATTCTATAAATATACATATTTAACACAATGTGAGGAAATTATTTCATTTATTATCAATAGGATATTTAATAAAAAAATGTTTTATCACCCTCTACACTCACCCTTTGGAACTTCTGGGAAAAGTCACATGTCATGTATTCCAAAAAATTATGATAAGATACGCATGTTGGTATTTCTCAATACATAGTGGCAATATATGAAAAGTAAGAATATCATCAAGGAGTCAACTTTTATAAATTTTAAAGTCATTGTCTTCAAATTATATCAAAACAAAATCTAGTGATATTAATGACACTAATCATAGTGAAGCAAGTTATGGGTCTACTATTCCATTAATTCCCCACATGTGTGTGTCAACCATTTCAATCTCATATCTACACCCTTTATTCAGTATATTCATATCAAGTAAAAAATTTCACCTTAATTGGTTTAATTCCACCAAACATATTCTACATTACTTTACAATAAAATTTCAAGACCCACTCACTTATGCATTCTAGAAATTCAAACCTTAATCTTCCAACATAGATATCCCCACATGTTGTACATTTAATCACTCCCCTATTTTTTAAGATAATATATATATATATATATTATTTTTTATGGATTAAAACTATCAGATATCATATACATGCTCATAAGTCAAATTGGTACAATAATAAAATTTATCAAAAGAGAAACTAATGTATGAAACAACCATTAATTTAAGTTGAAAAATTACCTAAATTGACTATAACTTCAATTGAGTTGGATAAATTTAATAATCCATGGTTTCGTATAATGTTATATAGAAAAATCAATGAAATAATTTACCATAAAAAAATATCATAAATAATGGATTCAAAATCTAAAAGGTTTTAAAATTAAACAACCAATCATAACATTAAAGACTTCCAATTTTATAAAAATATACCTTTAATGATGAAATATTTCTCATTATTATCATGTTACCTATGAAATTTTTAAATTTAAACAATAATTTTCTATATGTTTCACATATAAATGAGACTGTTATATGGTGTATTTTTAAATTAACACAAAACACTCACACAAAACACCAAAATGAAAAAACCTAAAGAAGCTATCCCAAAATGTTATCCCCTCCCTAACACTTAAAATATTGTGTTTTCATAAATTTGAACCTTATGAAATTATATATGCACATGAAATATAGAATTTTAAATAGAATAAATAATATAGAAGTGAAAGGGTTAGAGACAACCAGATGTTCTTAAGTGATAATGGAGTCATGAAGCATGATGAAATCAACTGCATGTGTGGGAAGTCCCTCAATTAATTACTTAAACCACTTCCCATTGTATCCAATTTTATGTTTGTTTCAGATGTTCTTCCTATTTCAAAATTATCTGAATGATTGAATTCCCTAATTGGGTGAATACTGAAACTTACCATAGGATAAGAGTATTTGATTTGATCCTCAAGGCTATGTTTAATCTCAGGTAATGATCAAAGATATCCTCAATATTAGTTCATGTTATAAATAAAAGAAAAAATAAATGAAGAAAAATGAACCATAATAAAAAGATAAGAAGTTTGAATTGATGATCACAGAAAAAAGAAACATTGAGAATGGGGAAAGATAGAATAAGAAGAGAAAAAGAGAATGAAATGAAAAAAATACCTCTAATTGGTTGAATAAATTATTTTCCTCCTTGATAATAACACTAATTTTAAGGGAGTTATTGTGGGTTCTCTCAAATTATTTGTGGTTTTTTTGGTACTTAGGTGAAACATAGTGGCTGAACAAGGTCTTTCTCTAAGGAAGAAGTACTTAGAACAACATATTAAAGGTATTTTGAAATTAAAAATAAAAGAAACAAACTAATTAAAAGTAATGTTGGTTTTTTAATGTTTATAAATATAGAAGAAGTATATTAGAAGATTTTTTTTATTTTTTAAATTTAAATAACAAAACGCAATGAGAATATATATTTTTGAAAGTATTTTTAGAAGGCATAATAGATCTAAATCTACTTATTCAATTACTTGTTAATAATTATCATTCAAATTAAAATAAACTTAATTATGATCCCCCAATTTTATAACCTTATAACTCTATGGAAGTTAACTTAACTACAAAGATAAAATAAATTAAACCCTGGGATAGTTTCAGAACGTGCAATCATAATACCCTACTTTGAATATTGTTCCAAGGATAGATTATTATAATTGGTAAATTAGGGAACATATCCATTCTATAAATGATTATTAATTGAGTTTTGATATTTTAGTTTAACTCTATAACTTGATCCCATGTTGTTTTGTTTTATTGATTAAGACCACACTCTCACAATTCACACATTACTTGACCTCACCTGTTTTATGTTAATTGTACAATTAATTGAGTGAATATTTTAAATCAAAATAATCAATTCATGGATAATATTAAATTAATTAAAATAATATCATTTATTAAAAATAAATGAATGAAAATGGTTATAGATAGATCGATTACTAAGAAAAACTACTCTTCCATAGGTGGTGTAGTCATCGTAGAAACAATTTGCATTTATATAGGTCTAGAAAGGGTATAACACAATCACATTTCTACTATTGATTTTCAGCCCAAATAATTGAATTAAAGAATAATATAATTGAAGAAAACATAATAAATAGAAGAGAAACTATGGTGTTTATTATGAAAACACAAACATTACAATGCGAAGTTGAAGAAGAAGGCTTTAATGAAGGGATACTTGATTCAAGAGCTCTCCCTATTGAAATTATTTGATAAATGGAGTAAAAATACTTTCCCTATACCCTAAAAATCATAATTAAATTCCAACCCCCCACATAAGGATAAAACACACATTTATAGAGGATAGAGGAGGCTAGGGTTATAAGAGGTTACAAGCCTAAATGGGAAAATTCAACCAAATATTTCAATGCAAATTGAACCAATTTTTGACCTTAAAAAACATGAACCAAATATCCTTATAGAAGGATAATTTGTGTGGAATCAGGTTCTCTCTCTAATGTAAAATTTTTATCCTACTAAAATCCTTTATGTAGATGATATAAATCAAATAGTAAAGTTGTGTCCAATTTAATGAGTCCAGACCATTATTGAATTCATGGACCATTTACTCTAATAAAATTCAAGATCCAACTAAAATGATATAAATTATAGTTTTATAATATTAATTAAAAAATTATATTACAAAAAATTTATGTTCAAATAAGCTATAGAAAAATAGTTATGAACAAAATACTATAGTGCACTTTAAAGGGTCAAAAATGGAATTTTCGTCAAATTTGGAAACGAATGATCTAATCCCAAATATTCCATAAATAAACATATATGAAATAATGTGATGAAATTATTTCATTTTTTATAAATAAAATATTCAATAAAAATGTATTTTTATCAACATGATTTTAGCTGAATAAATAATTAAACTGTAGAAAATAAACCACCATACTACTTGCTCCGGCCAGTGTTGGGGTGTCTCTGAGCATGTTGTGAAATCGTGCCAATGACTACAACAACCTGGGATCCACATTTTTAGCAGCCCCAACCATATTATCACATACCTCTCTATGGGATTTTCCTCATTCGGGCATATACCAAGACCATTACATACCCCCTATGAGATTTTACTCATTCATACATAGCCCAATAGTATCACAAACCTAGAGCCACACTCATCACAGTACACCAGACTAGCCATGCCTCAATAGATAGTATGACCCTGGTAGATGTATTCCACGATACCCCACCGAAAGACCGTCATTGGAATAAAACATGATGGTCCACCTAATCATCCGGGATCCAAATCCATGGTAGCCTAACTGGTATCACATACCTCCCATATGAGAGTTTTCTCATCTATGGTATAAGATATATAGGCATCTTAGCTAACCTACACTATGGGAGTTTTCACATAAGGGGAATATACCCTATAATTATCCTATCTAACCTCCCCTATGGGAGTTTCCATATCCAAACATCAAGACACCCTAAGGTGTATGCCACATCAAGCATCAATATCAAAATTGTAAGCATGGGTGGTTATATTATTAACCCAACTAAGCAGATAAATAGAGGTTTGTTTGAATTCTCATACCCTTTATCACCATACACTACCCGTAGAGATCACTAATCTAGTATGAGTTCCATGGTGACACCTAAAACCATCTCACGTTCGACCACTTAGGTCCAGTCTATCAATGGCCACCCATCGGGGTCCCTTTGGTCAAACCAAACATAGGCACTCTACTTGGAGTCCTCAATCTCACCTTGGTCTTTTGGGCCAACACCCAATTCCTTGAGGATGTCACATCTTATAACATCATCATAAAATTAGTGCATCCTTTCCAATTACATGGGGTATTGTCATAAGGGTAATAGTTAAGATATGTCCCATGACCCATCTCGGTCCTCAAGAACACTTTAGGTTAGTATTATCACACAACTTGATCCATTATATACCTAATGTATGACCACCTAGAGTTTTTATGGGAATACAAGCCACACTAGGCCCGAACTCACCTCTCAATAGGTCTGTAATCTACCAGGCTCCTCATAGGTCCCACCAGACCCTCGCGGTCGAGTCACCACAAGTCACAAAACCCTTTCCTCAAGGGGTGATCAAGGCTTCGACACTAGGTCCAATAAGTATGATATGGTTCGACCTCACTTAACAATAGGTCTATAGGATTCTCAATATCTCAATAGTTTTTTCCTTGTCCATCAATAGTTGAGGTAACAAGCTAACACCCAAGGATTGTTCATGACCCATAGTCCTCTTTCATTTTAATTAGATATCTTAATTTAATTAAAACATTTCATTTTATTTAAATTAATTAGGGGTGTTACCATAAATGGAGAAAAAAAAATAATTTATATAAAATAAAAATAAGCATAAATTCCGTAGTGTAATTACATGAGACTACCTATCTTTAATGAGATTTCCACTTTTATTTCAAAGGGGCCAATAATATCTTCCAAGTCCCATACAAGACCATCCGAACTCATCCTTGATTATCAAAGCTAACCTATACAAATCAAGATATTAAATCAATCCAAAACCTGATAATTAATTAATTTTAATATTTATAATTAATCAATTAATTCAATAAAACTTGGAATAAAGCTGGATAACTCATCGAGTCACTGTGTTGTACTGGAACCACATCCCACGACACTGCGAGGGTCCATCTCACATCCCCAGATCTATGCTGAGTGAAATACATAAAATCAAATTCCAAATCAATCATATATTTAATTAAATTTATGAAAAAAATATGAAAATTTACATTGGTGGCATACTTCGTCAAAATTTCATATGGCAGCATGCATATGGAATCTTGGGATGTCTTCTTCCAAGGTAGAGAAAAATTCCCAACACTAGTATGCAATTCCACCATACCCCAGTGGAATAAGAATAAAAAACCCTAACTAGGGAGACTTAAAATTAGAGATAAGGAAAATAGAGGATAAAAGAGGCTATCATAGGTGGAATCATACCTAAAAAACAATAAAAATACACCAAGAACACCTCCTTGAATGGGCTTAAGGAGGAGGGGGGATCTGGCTTGCATGAGGTAAGAAGAGGGGAGAAAGAGGGCTTCCACTATTAAAATTTTAGGGTATAGTAAAATTTACCCTTTTTAATAGGCTGAACGATTTTCCGAATTGTTTTCTAATTGTGTGCCCTCTACTGCCCAAAGAAACACACCTCACATGGTTCAGATGCATAGTTTTCTAAAAACTAAAACCACCTTTGTAGCCTCGCATAGTTCCATACAAAATGTTTCATGGTTTTACCTTAACCATGTACCAACCACACAGGATAACCATGATTCTTACAAAATGAACTGTAAGTTCAATGTGTTTCAGGGTGTTGTACAGTTTCCCCTATACTGTGTGCCCCAAACCATGCTCCCAGGACAAAATTCTACAAACTCCTAAGACTTTACCTAAAACTACCAATGATCACTTGATAACTCAATATACCTTCCAATATTCATTTATTATTTAAAAAATCACTTAGAGGAATTCCAAATATCACAATTCCACTCCAAATCTTTAATTAATATTTGACACATATTGTACTTGAAAATTAAAATTCCTCTTGAAATTTTCAACTTGTATGAATACAAGATCTTATAACCTCCACATATTATTACTTATAATCCCTGATAATCCATAGTTTTATTCCAAACCAAATATATTTACCCTCATCAATCATGAATTCCTACTCAAATGGCCATGTTCCACCTTAAAACACCAAACACGCTTCCAAAGTGTCATTTGAACATATGGTGTTTAAACCACCAAAACCCAATCCAACACTTGAAACCACTTCCAAAACATAAAGACAACACTTACCTAAGACCATATATCCTAAACCATGATCACATAAGCATCCAAAAAATCCTCTAACCTACAGTGCTTCTAACTATAGGACTTATCCTATAACTGCAAATTCCAATGCTTTAACCCTTATTCCCTTGGAATCACTCACTGAACCACAACCCTTGCATACAAAAAATGATCCCAGAATAGTTCTCAACTCACCATGACTGATCAAATATGAGGAAACCATCTAAATATTAGTACCCATACTAATTTCCAAATTCCAAGTTAGAACAAACGTGCATCCATTGTCCCTTCACAACATGAGCATTCCATCCTTTTTGAAAAAGGCCCCGACCAATGCCTAACATGCTCCTGTCATATCCCAAATGAAATTACTGACATAGTTTCTAATTGAATACATTAAATTATACATAAGAACTATATTCAAACCTCTTCTAGATGATATTTCTTGAGAATTCTTGGATCCAACTACTGACGCGTCACCAAAACCCGATCAAAATTCCTCTATACCCGAAGGCATCCTGTGATCATTAGATCACACTAATAAAGAGTCCCAAAAACCTACATCATAGCTCAAAAATTTTATCCTCAATATATTAAGCCGTCATCATGTCCTACCACATTCACTGACACAACTTCGATCAGACACCCACTCAGATTATACAAAAACTATCTTGAGAATACTGCCAACACACTGACTCCACCCTATTCTATATCCAAATTAGTACTTGGAATTAACCAAGGAATATAGTAGTATTTGGGTCTATTTATTCAATGAAATTATAATTCCAAAATGACTATCCAATGAAAATCATCACTCCCAAAACCCTTATCACATGCGGGACACATACTCGTGACCAACATCCTAGTCCCCACCTTAGTAGCATCCCTATCATCATACTACTGAAAAAAGTACCATATCTCCACCACCTGCACCCCATCCATCACCAAATGTAACCAATAACATGGAAAACACCATTAATTTATGATTTCCAACTTGTAATTCCAAATCATTGTCTATTACTTATTCTCAAGAATAGTTCCCTTAACAGCCATCAGATTTCAACTCATAATGAGGGTCAACACCCTTAAGTAACTGATGATGAACTCCTCACAATATGGATTAACTTATACCATTCCTTGAGTTTATTTACAATAGGTTTATTAATAACCATGCATGGAACTCTTTCCAAGACACACTCATTAGGTTCTCGAGCTACTAGGCCCATATGAAAATAACTGAGATTCAGTTAGCCCTCGGTCTACTCACGATCATCTTTGATTACAACAACCAACTAATGATCTCAAAATTCGTATTCCCCTAAGTCCAAGATGACCATGCTTCATGGTGCATAAATCTTTACATGATAATACATCCCTTGAAACTAATCTTGAAAATTGGTCACTCTACTTGTGTCATGATTCATCCCATGATCGTTTCCCCATAGTGTTTTTCAAAAATTAAAGGCACCAATACTTAGCCCAAGGCATGTCAACATTATCCAAATGGCTAGGCACCACCCGATGCTATTATTATCCTGATAATCAACCAAAAATCTAAATTTTTTTCTATAAGTGCACCCACTGGTTATCAGGGCAAGGAACCCAAATAGTCTTTCCTATTGAAACCAGTCTTGATACCCAAGAATTCTAGGTGCTTCTTTATAAATCAAAGGCATCATAATTTCTAAGTTACATATAGGGTAATAAATCACATATACTAATCTCTTAAAATGTATAAAACATGTACACCACCTTTAAAGGAACCCAAAAACCTAGGAAAACCCCTCTCATTGAGGTCTGGGTCAAAGCTAAGGGTATCTAGGTCTCTCACTTAGCCCTATCAGTCAAGTATCTCTCCAAGGTTACATCCATCCAATGGCCCTAAGGCCTTCATTTTTTATTGATTTTGATAATCCACCTTTAAAGGAGTGAGGTGGAACCCTTAAAAGGCCAGTAGGCATAAGTATTACATGGCCTGTAGGACTTAGAGGAATTCATTGCATGTAGTCTTCAAACATTACATATAACCCAGACTAACTACTTGGAACTGCTCCTCCCCAGCATTTTCATCATGAAATCAGCTCTCCAACTTCTCCTGGATGTTTAGATAGGCTATCCCGTGCATGCACAGGCTTGTCCCAATGGTAGGTTCCATACCCTCTCATTCTTGCTATCTGTGTAGCTTCTACAGTGGTGAAATCTCCTTGGTCATCCTCCTATAGAGCTTGTTCCTTATAGGTTTTCTGGTTTGCATCTACACTTGAGGTAGCCCAAAGTCCTTGAGGTGGCCCGAAGGCCTTATTATCCCGAATTATTGGGTGGCCCGAGGGCCTTAAAGGACTCTGGGACCAAATAGGTGGCTCAAAGGCCCAAATGGGGGAAAATTCCAGGCTGCTACAGTGCCAAATAGTGCCTGTTACAGGTCCCGCTACAGCACCTGCCACAGTACTACACAATTCTCGTTACAGTACCTACTACAGTACTGCTACAGTAATGCTATAGTACTTCTATAAATACTAATATAGTACCCCTCAGAAAATTGTGCCTCCACCTGAATTTGATCCCGGGTCGCCTGGATGCACTTAAGAGACCTCACCAATCGGGCTGAGGCTCATGTGCCTCTTCAAGGTTACATATTATGGGAAATCATACATGATACTATCTTAATTCATGACATAAAAATTATAAGTAACCACTCATGAGGTATCATATATAACATCACATGTTGACCACCACCCACAACTAGGTCAACCGAACTCACAAGCATCCACCAATGAGGATGCTCCCTCGAGGACCATGTCTTATAGGCCAACTAAACCATAACTAGATTTATCATCCTAGATGACCCATATCTAGAGAAAATACAACCACAAGATTAGTTAAGTTGAATTTCATTCCAATATATATGAGAAAACATTGTATAGGTTGTTATTAGCCCTTTAAATAAGAAAAACTAAACATGAACGACCCACTAAGGGCCCAACGCTTAGGCCATGTGCCCAAACCGACCCACTAGGGTCGATGCACATCCTATGCATAAGAAATATTCCATCATACCCATCATCAATAAGTGTCTCACTATAGATCCAAATGACTACTATCAGAGGGAAATACATATGAAAGACATTCTAGCTAAGTATAATGCCACCAATTACTGATACGGTAAAATTATGTATGATTAGTTGTTGACACTTTAAACATTTTATCCTCAATTTTCAATGAGAAAACACACTAGTAGACCTATATGTTATGTGAATACCATGTTCTTGATATAATGAATTAGATACCTCTTAGCTCTATGATCTAATAATCAAAATCAAATAACTGGCCTCTTTCCAGTGGGACTTGAGAGCTATAAACCATAATAAATCAAGAACCTTAAACATCCATGTGAGTCACCCAAGGTGAAAATCATACCCAACCATACAAAACAATCCAAAACAACAATCACATTCCCTAAAAACTTTTAATTCCAATCAAAATAGGTGTACTTATTGCACCAATCCAGTATTCATCACAGGATATGACACATTCCTAAATCTATAGTCTACCACATCCTAAAATAGTAATACAAAATAAATGGAATTTGTTGATACCAATTTGTAATGAATCAATGATATAGAACACTAACTAGTTCTTAGACTGGTGGTTGCCACTATACCTTAAGCGCACCTCCCTATATACCTGAGGATTCTGACCAAGAGTGGGGTTATAAGATGGTATTGTGGGGGAGACTATACCCCCATATCAAAGTTCCCAATAATAAATAATATAAATAAATAAAAACAAAATTCATCAAAAAATAACTAAAAATAGAATGAAATAAATATAACAAGAACAAAATAAATAAATGAAATTCCATAAATTCCTGAACAACCATTCCATGCATAAAATTGGCCACCCAATGGGTTGGTTACATATACAAGACATAATAATAAAATGATAAAATGTTGGATCCATTATATCCTGATCCAAACTTCATCCCAATCTCCATGTATAGGTCTGATCCATCTTGCTTGATCAAACTCAGGCCTCGACCCAACCTCTTCTTGTAACCAAGTAAACGTCTGCTCAGGTACCCATGTGCAGTGGAAGTCTGAGCAGGGTGTGAGTAAAAAAATAAGTAGGTCACCAATAACACAGTCTCGTACCAACTAACATACACTGTGATATGTTCATATGGAATGATCAGATAAATAAATAAATAAAATGTAGAAAATAAACTACCACACTACATACTTCATCCAGTAAAGAGGTGTCTCTCAGCACGTTACAAAATCATTCCCACCATAATAACAACTACAAATACACTTCCATGGAAACCCCAAAAATAATATCATAGACCTCCCCTATGGGAGTTTTCTCATATGGTTATAACCCAATAATATCACACACCTGGAGCCACACTCACCCTAGTATACTAGACCAACTATACCTTAGTAGATAGCAGGCCCCTGATATATTGTAGTCTACATGCCCCCACTGAAGAACCCCTGATGGGATAGTATGTGATAGTACACCTGATCCTTCAGGCTCTAAATACATAGAAATTCAAATAGTATCACATACCTCCCCTATGAGTGTTTTCTCATTCGGGGCGTAATCCCTATAGGCATCTCACCCAACCTACCATATAGGAGTTTCCAAATTCACAGAATACACCTATAATAATTATAGATAACCCCCCATATGATAATTTCCATATGAAAACATCAATAATTCCCAAGGAATATACCACATCAAGAATCAATATAAAAATTGTAAGTGTGGGTGGCCATATGACTAACCCTGATAATTATAAAAACACAGGGCTGGCTGAATACCCATGACCTTCATCACCATACACAACCCATGAGGATCACTAGTTCGGTATGGGTTCTATTATGACACCCACTTAGGGCCAGTCTATCAAAAATCTCCCACCAGGGTCCCTCTGGTCAAACTAAATAGTGGCACTCCACATGGATTCTTTAATCTCAACTCAGTATTTCAGGGAAACCATCAATTCCTGAATAATTTCATATCCTATAACATCATCATTAAGGTCGAATGAACTTGAAAAATAAACGATGTATTATTACAATGCTAATAGTGAATAGATTCCCTTTGTCCCATCTCGGTCCCCAAGACCACTCTAGGTTAGTCTACTCACCCAACTTGTTTCGATCACTACTTAAGGTCTGACCACCTAGGCCTGTGCATGGGAATAAAATACACACTCAATCCAACATCACCTCTTAAGATGTTTGTAAGTGAGTGGGTACCTCATAGGTCCCATAAGACCCTCACGATTCAGTCACCATAATTCAAAACACCCCTTCCTTAAAGGGTGATCAATTCTCCCACATGAGGGCCACTAAGTCTTGATTGGTATGGATTTTCCTCTTAAGAGTTATAGAGGCCTCTCGGTATCTCAACGATACTAGCCTCAATAATCGATGACTGAGGTGACATGCTAACTCCCAAGGGTTATTTGTGACCCCTGGCACTCTTTTATTTTAATTAGATATATTAATTTAATTAAAACATTTGATTTCATTTAAATTAATCCTCATTGGAACGACTGAGCATCCACATAAAATAAAAACAAGCATAAATTTCATAGGGAAAGTACATGATACCACCTACCTCTAAGGATATTTCCTCTTTTATTTATAAGGGGCTAGTATCAGCTGTTAAGGATTGTCCAAGCCTGTTTGGACTCATCCTTAATTATCCAAGCTCACCTCCAAAACTCAATCTCATAACTCACTCTAGCATCCAATAATTAATTTATAATAACATTTATAATTAATCAATTAATTTAATTAAACTTGGAATAAATATAGATAACTCATCGGGTTGTTTAATTACACCGAAACCACATCCAATGACACCCCATGGGTCCATCTCACATCCCTGGACCTATATCGAGTGAAATCCCTAAAATATAATGCCAAATAAATCAAAAAAATAATTTAATTTAGGAAAAAATATAATAAAATTCACAATGAAAGAATAAATCACAAAAAATGCATGAAACTATGTGAAGATAACATCTTTGGATGTCCTCTTCCAAGGAGATAGAAATCCCCATCATTGGTATTCGATTTCACCATGCCCTGGTGGAATCAGAATAAAAAACCCTAACAAGGGAAACAAAAAATTATAACAAAGGAAGAGATAGGATAAAATAGGTTATCATAGGAGTAATCATACCTCAAAATACCATGTAAATCCTACAATAACACTTTATTTAAGGGGATTAAAGAGGAGACAGGGGGTTCCAGATCATATAAGGGAAGAAGAGGAGAGAAAGAGGGTTCCCCCCTCTTAAAAATTAAGGTGAGTAGGGTGGTAAATTTGACCCTTTTTAATAGGACGCTCGATTTTTCAAACCAAAAATCCTCCACTGCCTAAAGAAACACATTTTACATGGTTTGACTACATGAATCATGCACCAATCGTACAACCACCTCTGCAACCTCACACGATTCCCTATGAAATGTCACACAATTTAACCTTAACCATGAAACAATTGTGCAATATAATCATTCTCTTTTTAAAATTAACCATAATTTCATTGAACTTTAGAGTGACATATGATTTCCACTAAACCATTCACCCTAAACCATACTCATAGGCCAGGATTCTCTATACTCCATAATTTTTTCCCAAAGCTCTCAAGGCTCACCCGAGCACCCAATCTACCTTCTAAGACTCATTAATCATCTAAAAAACACCACTTAGAGGAATTAAAACTCTTGGAATTATATTATAAATATCCAATTAAATTTGAATCATTCATTAATTGAAAATTTAAATTCCTCTTGAATTTTTCAACCTGTATGGATACAGGATATTACATACTTGTATTAGACGGAGTCCCCATAAATGGAATCTATCAAGGTGGTAACCCAATTCTTGGTATGAAAATGTTGGATATCATCTATCAGTAGTTTTATTGGAAGGTTCAATAGTGAATAATAGGTTTCCCTTGGTCAGTGGGAGGTTGACCATGTTTCTCATAAGGTGGTGTAATTAGTTCACCATATGAAGAACTTTATAAATAGAGGTGGTGGAAAAAATTTTACGTGCATGGTTTTTCATTATTGAGCTGATGAACTTTTATAACTTCATATTATAATACTTTGTTAAGTGGAGAGGAAGTGAGTGGTGAGTTTTTTATTCAATTATATCTCCTTAATGAATTTTTTTTCATTGTTCACCTGTGGATGTATGATGTTTGTCTAACCACACAATGTTGTTTCTCAGTTTCCTTTTTATTGTTTTTGTGATGTGTGATCCTTTATTTTGTTTTCTAATTAAGTGGGATATAATACTATTTTTAGTTAAAAGACTTAGGAGAGGGATATTATCAGATGAAAATTTGTTCAGTGGTGTTTGGAAATTTCTGCTTTGTGGGATAAGACTATTAAAAGGATGTTAATCCCATGTATAAAGTGATCACTATGTCCATATAGGGATATGAAAGAATTCTCCTCAAAATAATAACTCTTATCACAAGTGATATCAAATGGATTGTTCCATTTCACTCCCAAAATTATGGTTTATACTCTCCTTGTCATTTAAGTGGTTCGATTTCAGTTGGTTTTACTATTATCAGAATAATTAATTAAGAGGAAGGAAAGATTTATGTAAATTAATTTGATAGAATGTAATTTTTCTTTTAGAGGATGAAACTATATGATCTTTTGATATATAAATATTTTAATTCTCCTTTTTCTTGAAGTTCCTAGTTAGGATCCAAGTATCACTGAGAGGGGGAGGGGGTGAATCAGTGATATCTTTTTCTTTTTAAGTTTCCCATTTTTTGAAACAACCTTTTACTCCTGTTAAAGAGTTTATTCCCTGCTGAACATACACAACCACAGGAACACAAGATTTACAAGGTTCACTACTCAACAAGAGTAGCTACATCCTTGGTATGGTATGGAAACAATCCAGTACCACACAATCCACTATAAAACAATCCTTTGATGTGGAATACAACGAGTAGGATATACCCTTACACTCGTGCAGCACTTTGAAAACAATCCAATAGTACATGTGCTCCCTATTAGCAAAAATAAGGCGACACAATGTTTTAGTGCTTTACAATTGAACAAATGTATTCTATGAAGTACAAATCTTCACTTTCTTACCCAGAAGCCGGTAAGAACTATCTTACGCACTACTAAATACGTGATAATACCCTTTCACACAGCCTTTGGGGTGCCTTGCGTGCAATTCAAATGGATTGCGCGTAAAAATCCCCTCTGGTGCGAAAAAACTTTTTTGCGCAACTTTCTTTTTGCGCGCAACCTTTTCTCTTTTCGCGCAACTTCTCAATTTTCGCGCAGCTATCCTATTTTCGTGAAAACTTATTTCTTTCCGTGCAACTCACTTAGAGTACAATTTACGCGCACCAGAGCTAGGGATTTCTTCTAAGTGTCGAGCATCATTAAATGAGGAGGGTTAGCCTCATATTTATAGGCATTTTTGACCCCACACGAAAAACACTAATCCGTGCGTAAAACCTACTTCATGCGTGTAAAAAATATTTTATGCAACTTCATATTTCACGCCATGATTCAATATTTCGCGCACCTCATGACTTTGCCATTTTTTATCCTTATAAGCATGAAACACCAATTGCGCGCAAAATTCCACACTGCGTTTCATATTGCGCGCAAACCCAATCTTTCCCGCGACATCATATTTCGCGCACTCCTCCAATCTTTCGCGCATTTCATGACTTTACCAATTTTCGATCTTCTGATCTCGAAACAACTTTTGCGTGAAAACTTCATTCTTCTATTTCGTGCAACCTTCCTTTTTTGCGCAGCCCACTGATATTTCGCGCATCCCGCTACTATTTCGCGCAGTGCTTTATTTTTTCGCGCAACCTGCCTAAATTTCTACGCACTCCATGCCTTTTTAATTTTTCAATGTTCTGACCTTGAATAACTCCTTGCACGTGAAAATATAAACCATCTTCAATTTTTCACGCAACATCCATTGCCAAACACATTTCTTCATCTCCCGATTTTCAGGCCCTAAAATTTGGCAAACACTAGAAAACGGCGCCACCTTAAACTGTTCTTTTCTACTACCCCTAGATTGTCCATTGCTTTGTCATTTTATCTCTTCACCGCTTCTCATAAACATTCTTCTGGTTTTATCACAAATTCCACTATCCCGATATTTATCTTTTGAAAGACCAGATCTAGCATCGTCAGAGTCACAATGGGAAGTACAGAAACTTCCCTATCTTCCAGCAGCATCACTCCTTCTAATCAAAACGTTATATGACTGGAATCATCATTTCTCCCCCTTTCCATCATAAGGCTTGCATCACAAGTTCTCATGACTTATGATATTTGAGAAATACATATCAACAAAGCATCGTATGGTTTTCTATCCTTCTACAAAGTGAATTGATTTATCTTCTTTGACAACAAAATACAACACTCTGCAAAGGATAACTCTTCAAACTTCCTTCTCCATGCAACTTGGTCCCAAAATTTCTTATGAATTTATTGAAAACAAGGAAAATATGTAATGGGAGTGATTGGATATGAATTCCTTATCCTTGATAAGAATTTCACTTTCTTGGAACATTGAGTTTAACATTCGAGAGAATAAAAATACTATAAAAGTTATAAAATCATTGGCTGACATGTATGATAAGACAATGAGTCTCAATAAAGTTTTCATGATGTAAAGATTGTTTAGCTTGATGTTATCAAATAGAAGACCTATAATAGATCATGTGAATGATTTCAATATGATCCAAGGGTAGATCGAATTGGTGAAGGTAACTTTAATGAATGATGTTTAGGATTTTATTTTCCTATATTCAATTTTATAAAGCTAGGATACCATGGTGATAGTAGTGATCAAATCCAATGATAATACATATTTGGTATTTGATGAATTTTGAAAATTGACCTTGAATGAGTAAATGATGCGAAAGGAAGTCAAAGCTCTATTCAAAATTTCTCTTACTACTATCGATTGGGGATATTCACCCTAATAGAAGGAATGTAATAAAAAGAAGTCTTAAGAAGATAATTCACAGAGAATAATTATAGGTAAATCAGCTGATATAAGTCCTATATATTGGATTTTTGGGAATAAGGGGAAAATCAAGAAATATTATAAGAATCATATGGAGTATTAAAATATTATATAGGTGAACTATATTAGTGTAACAAATGAAGGAACCCGTTTATTATTGAATGTGAACATTCTAAAAGAATCAAGGGTTATTAACATAGGTTCATATTTTCATTAAATTAGTGAGTGAGGATGTATGGTAGATTATATACCAAGAATCTTGGTCAGATTATATATTGAAGATGATGAAGCTTTGGAAATAATTGGGAAAGGGTATGTTAACATTTTAATGAGAAATGGAAGTATATTGAGACCAAAAGATGTTATACATATTCTAGGTCTTTGGAAGAACCTCATATCAGTGGGACAACTTGATGATGTTCATTTCATAATGAATTTTTCAAACGGAGTTTGGAAAATAACCATAGGGTCCATGGTGATTTTTCACGTAGTAAAGAATAAAACCTTGTACTATTCAGGATCAAGGATTAAGTTGTGATGATCAAAATCACTTCATCGAATGGTCTATAGTTTTGGAATTGTAGGTTTGGTCACCTTAGTGAGAATAATTTTAATGTTCTAGTAGTAAAGGGAATACTTAAACTTGATGACACAAACCTCAAAATTTGTGAGATTTGAATTATGTGGAAATAAAAGAGAGTTTCATTTAACTTGTATGGTATAAATCCAATTAATCAAAATATAGAACCTGTTCATTCTGATGTTTTGGGATGAACCCATGTTCACTCCAAAGGATGATCTTTGTAATTTATGATTTTCATTAAATATGACACTCAAAAGGTATAGTTTTACTTACTAAAGAATAAATTAGATTATTTTCATACATTTATTTAGTGAAAGGATTTTATCGAAAGAGAGCATGAAAAAAAGTTGAATTGTTTTTAGATAAATAATGATAGTGATTACACCATAATTTTTTTTTGGAACTTTTGATGGAGGAATGGTATTATACATGATAATATTATTCCAAGAACTCCATAGAAAAATGGAGTAGCTAAAATGATGAATGAGAAATTTCAAGAGAAATATCAAGTTATGAGTCTTAACTCTAGAATACCTATAGAAATTTGGGAAGAATATATAAATACAACAATGTATTTAGAGAATAGAATTATGACTTTAGTTGTGGGGTAAGAACTTTTATAAGAACTGTTGAACTCTATGTGATATGATTATTTTAATAATCACAAATCATTGTTTTATTTATGACAATTTAGTCTTTTGTTTAATTTGTTCTAAATGTATTTACATGTGCTTAAATCTTGTCTACATAATGTTTATCTAAGTTAATTTATGTTTTACCTTTGATCTGGAAGTATTCTGGATTTAACAAACACTTAGTGTGAATTTTATGTTTATGACTCACTGTTAGTTATTTTCTTGAGGCACCGATGATGAACGGTCGCACCGATGACAAACGGTCACACCGATGATGAACGATCGCATAGATGATGAACGGTTGCACCGATGGCAATGGTTGCACCAATGGAAACGACCATACCGATGCTGATCACATGCTACCGATACCGATACTGATCACAAGCTACTGAAGCCGATGCTGATCACAAGCTACCGAAGCCAATGCTGATCACAAGCTACCGATACAGATGCTGATCATGAGCTACCGATACTGATTCTGATCATGACCTACCGATACCGATGCTGATCATGACCTACTGATGCCGATGCTAATCCAAGGACCTACCGATACCGATGTATATTCAAAATGACCCACCGATCTAATGACTCACCAATAGTCATGAAAAATGTTTGAATTTCTATTAACTCTTATTTAATTCCAACGGTCATATTTGTTTTTTAATGCAATTAATGATATTTAATGATAGTTGTTGCCATGTCAGGGAACCGTACCTCGTACCTATGAAAAGGTAATCATTCCTATTACCGGAGCTCATGGAATATAAGGAAGATCGAGCTGCAGTAAAAGTGAGATGCGAAGAGGCATATAGAAAGAATTCTTCCATGCACGCACATAGATGAAAAGAAGAACACACGAGGAACTTGATGAAAACTCATACTCATCAAGAATAAAAGTTAAAAGAAGAAGCTGAAGTATTACAAAGAACAATTTCATATTCAAGTTGAACACCTACACTGGAAGTGAAGAAACAAGAACTACGACACTCTGTTTTCTTGACAAAAACCAGAGAGGGACTCAGAGCTTCATTTACATCAATCCAAGGAGTCCAGAGCATCAATCACAACACATAGAGCACTGTAAACTCATCTCTATCTTTTTAGCCCTGTTGTGTTTCATTCATTTACTTTTTGAGCAGTGTGTGTTGTATTTACACACTGACTCCTGGACTGAATTGGAGGATACTAAATGCTCACTCCAAACTTATTACACATTACTATATCCCACTGTGAATTGTGGAAGAGGTCAATTGTGACCTGGATAGCCTGTGTGCTATTGTTTTTGTTTTCTCACGAAGAACTATGGTAGAGGTCTTAGTACCTGGACAGTATTTATACTGTTTTTTACCCCGATCCAGGGTGTGGATCAAAATTTATATAAATTGTTTGAGAGGACTAAGTCTCAGCTTGAGACTGAACCTCTTGTTTTAAAACTATTGTGCTTACTTATTTTAGTTTTAACCTATATTGAATATTCCGCTTCCAATTACTTTGAAATATAAAATTGTTTTAAAGTTACTTTGATAGTTAATCTAGCAAGTGTTTGTATATATTTTAAAGCATTAGGTTAGCTTCAAAAGTTAATTAATATTCATATTTAATTAACTGAGAACTAATCAATCTCTTGAGAACCTAACTGACCCTTTAATCTAATAAAAATTCACTACATATTATCTTGTTATTTAATTTGGGGGATTTTAAAAGAGATATTTTAAACAGAAATTTTAATTGGAACTTAATTCACCTCCTCTTGAGTATCCACTATGACTAACATTTGGTATCAGAGGTTTTTTTTGTTTATCAAAGTTTTCAAAATACTCTGTTTTTCAACTGTGATTTTAGTTATATCTTAAAGATCTTAAATTTCTATTAGTTCTAAATTTTATCTCTTTAAATATATTTTCTAAAATCTAACTATGGACAATAGATTAGAGGGTGCTGCTACCAACATGCCACCTTTCTTTAATGGTACAAATTATGCCCTGTGGAAGCTTAAAATGAAAATTTATTTAGAAATTATGAGATTTGGCATCTGGATTGCTATAGAGACTCAATATAAAATTCCAGAAACTGAAAGAACTACTTGGGATGAAACTACTAAAATTACTTACAATAATAATTGTTAAGCTATGAATGATTTTTATTGTGATTTAGGAGATGAAAAATTCAATCGCATATCTTCTTGTACAACTACTTATGAAATTTGGAATACCTTGGGTGTTTCTTATGAGGGTACAACCAATGTCAAAGAAATGAAACTGAACACCTATACCATTAAATATGATAATTTTAAAATGAAGTCTGATGAACCTATTTCTGATATGTATCTCAGGTTCAATGAAATTGTCAACACTATGAGCTCACTTGGAAAAGTTGTTCCTGCAAATGAGCAAATCATCAGAATACTAAGATGTCTGTCAGACCGATGGAGAGGCACATCTGTCTCAATTAGAGAATCATGTGATATTAGTACTTTGACTATTAAAGATATTATTGGTAAGATTATGATGTATGAAGAAGAGATTAAAGTAAATAAGGAAGAAGATGATGAACCAAAAAGTAAGTCAGTGGCTTTTAAGTCTACTGCCTCAAAGAGAAAGGACAAGGAAAAAGTTCACATACCTACTGAAAGCTCAACAAGTGAAATTTCATATTCTGACAATGATGATGAAATGGATCAGATAGCCAGGAGATTCAAGAAATTATATAGGAATAAGAAATTCTTCATAAAAACAAATTACAAAGGAAAATATGACAACAAGGGTCATTGGAAGAAGGATTGGAAAAAGTCTGATAAAAGTGATGAAATTATCTACTATGAGTGCAAAAGGAAAGGAAATGTAAAAGCAGACTGTCCAAAGTTGAAATTCAAGAAGAAACATGACTAAAAGGACACTAAATACAAGAAGGTAATGAAAGCAACTTGGAGTGCTTCAGAAGACACTTCAAGTGATTCTGATTCTACTAAGGATAAAGACTCTCACAAGGCTAATATGTGTTTTATGACAAACACCTCTGAAGTAACATTAGATACTCCTGCTTTAAATTCACGTTATTCTGGAGTTGAATATGATTTTGAATATGAAAATATTTCTAGTGAAGAGTTATTTGAATATTGTAATATGCTAGAAGAAACCTGTAATGAATTGAAGGAAAAATATAAGACCTTGAAGAAACATCATGCTTTGACCAGATCTGTTAAATCTCTACTTGATATAGAAAAGGAAAAGAACACTCAATTACTTAAGGAAAATACTGAACTAAAATTGTCTAATGATAAATTAAGGAAGGAATTAGAAAAATTCACAAATGGAAAAGATACACTCACTCAAATGCTAGGAAAGCATGTGGCACCAAAGTATAAGACTGGTTTAGGCTATCAGCCTGGACAGAGACAATTTACTAAAACTAGATTTATTCCTAAATCTGAACATAATGGTGCTAGTTCAAGTTCTGGAAATTCATATGCCTCAACTAGTTAATCACATAGTTATAGATAAAATAAATTTTATCTTTCAAAATCTATTGATTCTGTAAATTATATGAAACCCATAAGATAAATCTGGGTACCTAAAGCTTTTCTTGCTAACCTATCTGGACCCAAGAAGATCTGGGTACCAAAATAATTTTCCATCTAAATCTGTTTTGTAGGAAACTTTCTTGAAGAGTTCTCATAAGAAGATATGGTAAATTGATAGTGGATGTTCAAGTCATATGACTAGAGACTACTCATGCTTTAAGAGCTTAATCAAAGTTGATGGAGGCCATGTCACCTTTGGTGATAACTCTAAAGGAAAGATCATAGGCCCAGGACAAATTGGTAACACTGATTCAGTTTTAATTTCTAAAGTTTTATTTATCGATGGTCTTAAATATAATCTATTAAGTATTTCTCAATTATGTGATGATGGTTTTAATGTTAAATTTGAAAATGATTCTTGTAATGTTTTCAATTCCAAAAATGTTTTAGTATTCTCTTCATTGAGAAATGAAAATATATATGCAGTTGATTTAAATTCTTTAGCCAAGAAAAATGCTACTTGTTTAAATGATTTTCATAAGGAATCTTGGATTTGGCATAGAATATTAGGACACTGCAACATTCATTCACTTAGAAAAATGACTAGGAAGAACTTAGTTAGAGACCTACCCAAACTTGAACTCCCATCAGACAAAGTTTGTAATCCCTGTCAAAAGGGAAAGCAACATAAAGTTTCTTTTAGATCAAAGAAATAAGTTTCAACTTCTCAACCTCTCGAGTTGGTTCACATGTACTTGTTTGGACCTTCTAGAGTTTCTAGTTTAAATGGGAAGCACTATGTCTATGTCCTAGTAGATGAATTTTCTAGATATACTTGGGTATACTTTTTATCTCACAAAAGTGAAGCTTGTTCTTACATTACTAAATACTCCAAGTATGTAGAAAACCTTAGTGGACTTAAGTTTAAGACCCTAAGAAGTGACCATGGTCGTGAGTTTGAAAATCATGATTTTGAATCTTATTTATCACACAATGTATATAGTCACAATTTCTATGCCCCTAGGACACCTCAACAGAATGGTGTAGTAGAAAGGAGGAATAGAACCCTTCAGAAAATTGCAAGAACAATGCTTAATGAATATGACCTACCTATTTATTTTTGGGCCGAAGTTGTTAATATAGCTTGTTATATTATGAATAGAGTCTTGATTAGACCTGTTCTTAAAAAGACCCCTTATGAGTTGTGGAATAATAGAAAGCCTAAAGTTAGTTACTTTAGAGTTTTTGGTTGCAAAGTCTTCATTCTCAATACTAAGTATAATCTAGAAAAATTTTCATCCAAGAGTGATGAAGGAATATTTTTAGGATATTCACTTTCTAGAAAAGCCTATAGAGTGTTTAATAAGAGAACGAAGTGTGTGGAAGAATCTGTTCACATAAAATTTAATGAAACTGGTCCACATGAACCTAAACCTCCTCTTGAAAATCTCAAAGAAGAGTTGTCTGTTCTGAACCTTAGTGATAAAATCAATAAACCTGCTATAAAGACAACCAGCTCTGGAAGTATTCCAAAATACACTCTTGGTGAACCCGAACCCAGATAAGAACTTGAAATTTCTAGTCCTACCTTTACTAGATCAACTAGGATTCTAAAGAATCATCCTTTAGATGCTGTTGTTGGTAATCTTGTAGAGGGACACAGACTAGAGCTTCTCTATGAAATCAGGTTGAACATCAAGCCTTTCTTTCACAGTTAGAACCTAAAAATATAAATGATGAAATCAATGATGAATTTTGGGTAATGGCTATGCAAGAAGAGTTAAATCAATTCGAAAGAAACAAAGTCTGGGAATTAGTAGAAAGACCTAAGGAAACTTTGACCGTAGGCACTAAATGGGCTTTTAGAAACAAAGTTGACGAGTCAGGAAATATAGTTAGAAATAAAGAAAGACTAGTTGCACAAGGATATAGTAAAGAGTAAGGAATAGACTATGAGGAAACCTTTTCTCCTGTAGCTATATTAGAGGCTATTAGGATTCTACTTGCCTATGCTGCTCATCTGAATTTCAAGTTATATCAAATGGATGTCAAAAGTGCATTTCTAAATGGTTTTATAATTGAAAATGTTTTTTTTGAAAAACCACCTGGATTTACAAACCCCCATTTCCAAAATCATGTTTTTAAACTTTCTAAAGCTTTATATGGTTTAAAACAGGCTCTAAGGGCTTGGTATGATAGAATTACATATTTTCTTATTTCAAAAGGTTTTACTAAAAGAATTTCTGATCCCACTCTTTTTATTAAAATAATTTCCAAAGATATTTTGATTTTACAAATCTATGTTGATGATATTATTTTTGGATCTTCCAAACATTCTTTATATACTGATTTTTCAAAGATTATGCAAAATGAATTTGAAATGAGTTTAATGGGAGAACTCAAGTATTTTCTTGGATTTAAAATTTTTCCAAAGAAGGATGGTATTATTTTAAATCAAATTAAATATACAAAGGATCTTTTAAAACATTTTGGTTTGGATATTAATAAGGGAAGTGACACACCTATGAGTACCACCTGTAAGCTGGATGATGATGAAACTGGGAAACCAGTTGATCAAACAAATTATAGAGGTATGATTGGGAGTCTACTTTACCTTACTTCTAGTCGACCAGATATTATTTTTAGTGTGTGTATGTGTGCAATATTTCAAGCCAATAATAAAGAATATCATTTTCTTACTGTTAAAAGGATTTTCAAATATCTCAAAAATATTACCAATTTAGGTTTATTTTATCCAAAAGGACAACCCTTTGACTTAATGAGTTATTCAGATGCTGAATTTACTGGTTGAAAGTTTGATAGAAAGAGAACATCTGGAACATTTCATCTTTTATGAAAGTACCTAGTATCTTGGTGTAATAAGAAAAAAAACTCTGTTTCATTATCTGCTGCTGAAGCAGAATACATTGCTGCTGGTAGTTGTTGTGCACAAATTCTGTGGATGAAACACACTCTGTTGGACTATGGATATCAATTTAGACATGTGTCTATAAATTGTGATAACACTAGTGCAATTAACATTTCTAAGAATCATGTGTCTCACTCTAGGACCAAACACATTGATGGAAGACATCAATTCTTGAGAGATCAATATCAAAAGGGTGATATTTCTCTAGAATTTATTGACTCTGAACATCAGTTAGCTGATATTTTTACCAAGACCTTAAGCTCTGAAAGTTTAGAATTTATTAAACAAGAGTTAGGTATGATAGATCAGTGAAACCGATCTATGAAACTGATCTGTGAAACCGATCTGTGAAAGTGATATGTGAAAAGGATCTGTGAAACCAATCTGTGAAACCAATCTGTGAAACCGATCAGTGAAACCGATCCGTGCAACTGATTGAGTTATACAGTTTGTGAAACCGTTAGTGTTTTTCAAAACAACGTTGTTTTACTAAATTATTATTATTGTTTATTATTATTATTGTAACCCTAAATGATAAAAATAATGACCCGTGGCTATTTCTAAAGACTGTTGACCTTCCATCTCCTGCCGAACTCTCTCTCCTTTTCTGAATCCCAAACCTTTCAAACCTTTCCAACCTTTCCAACTGCTCAATCCTCTAGAACCTCCAAATGTCCAAGAAAAAGCAAAAAACCAAGGAATCTAAAGGTTCCTCTCCTGTGAAACGCACTCGAGAAGAATCGAGCAGCACGAATCAAAGGTCAGTGAACCCAGAGTTGGAAACTCGGGTTGTTATAGCTGAAAAGGAAGTAAGTTCCAAATGGGTGTTATCCAACAAGTCTGCTCTTTTGAAAGTTTTAGAAATACAAGGATGGAAATACTGGTTCAGTGATAATGACCTTGTCCATTACCCAAAGTTAGTGCATGAATTTTATCTAAACTTAAGTATTGTTTTGGATGGAGAAGAAGCTATGAGACTATCTACTATAATCAAATAGAAAAAGATAACTTTTTCATCAAAGTAGTTGGCTGAATGTTTAAGAGTACCTCATAATGGAAGATACGAGGATTACACTGGAAATATCCCTCCTACCACTGAATACTTTTCTTATGAGCTAGCTCTGGAGATGTTGACTGGTAAGTCTGAATCCAGAAGAATAACTACTGCTGAGTTGGATGGTGAGAGTAGAAATTTGTTTAAGTTTATTCAACACCAAGTCTGTCCTAGAAAAGGTAATTTTTCTTTTGTAAAGTATCAAGATGTTTTTATGTTTTTCTGTTGTTGAATGGTGAAAAGGTCAACCTGTGTAGATATTTTTCTGTCCATTTTTCTAATATAGTGAAGCCATCCAAGAAAGCTACAACCCTGTTCTACTCTAAGAAAACCTCCGCCATTCTGAAGTTCTTGGGCTGTGTTGATGATGGATATGAGTGTATCTCATCCAGTAGTAGCTTCTTTATTAACAAGGATATTTGTAAAAGGATGAAAATCAAGTGGAACCCATGGAAGAAGGCTTGGGTAGCTGATGAAGAAAAGTTGTATGACTCTTTCAATCCTATTGATCATCCTAAGAGACCAAAGGGGATGAGAGATCATAGTTTAAAACCTGGCGAAGAAGTGGATTATTATGATGAATAAGAGGAAGTAGTAGTTCCTAAGGAAACTGGTGAGTCCAGTAAGAAGGGAACAAAAGAAGAAGAAGCTGAAGAAGAAGCTGATACTGAAAAGGAGCTTGAATCACCTCCTGATAACAGGAGTGATCCTGATACGGTTAGTCCGAAGAAAAGAAGAATGGAATTTGGACCAGCTAGTCCACATCTCAAGTTACCAGAGATATAACCTCTTTTAGATGATGAAGAAGAAGGTGAGACTGAAGAATCAAATTTTGACCAGTATGAATCCAGCAGTAAAGACAGTTCAAATGAACAATCAGTCAATGATGGTGAAGATGGTGATGAGGGTGATGGCAGTGATGGTGATAGTAGTGAAGATGACAGTAGTGATGATGTTGATGATGTAAGTAATCGACCAATGGATGGTCAAAATTTGATTCAAGATGATCCTCAACCCCAACTAAATGAGCAAGAACATTTTCCTAATACTGAAAGGACATTACAGTTAGAGATTTATGTGGATGAGGAAGTCTCTCCTAAAAATTCTGGAAGAGCTAGGTTTGTGAAACCTTTGTATCCTTCATGAAAAGCTGCAAGGGAAGAACACCCAGGTCTTGCAGTTCTGGGTTTAGATTATCCATAGGAAGAGGAATAAGAAGTGCATACTACAAGTGTAAGTGATTTAGTTAAGGCTTGATTAGTTGTTGAGTATATGCAGGTGATAGAAGACAGACCTGGTCCTTCAGTTTCTCAATCTAGACCTGATCCTACAGTGGCACAATCTGATCTTTACAAATTTAAATCTGAGTTGCTTCAAGTAGTTAGAGAGACAATAAAAGAGGAATTTTCTAATGCTCCTACTCATTCTCCTGTGAATTTATTCGAGGCTACTATGGATGCTTTTACTCAAAGAGTGGTAAGTATCATTAAGTCAGACCTGTACAATACTGGTGAGATTATTGGAAGATATATTACCTCTCTGAATCAAATTCTCAAAGATTTAAGTAGTGGTTTAGTATCTTTGTTAGTTGAGTTTAGATCAACCATCTTTGGTATGATGGAAGTGTTAAGAAATTTGGTAGAACACATGAAGAAAGATGATTTGAGGAAGTTGAAAGCTGAGATCACTCAAATTGTTACTCAGGACAACTCCTCCAAAAATATCCAAGATCACTGGTCATGAAATCAATACCTTAAAGGATATTATAAAAGAAGAGTTAGAAGCTCTTGGGCAGATCCTGGATTTGAATTTCTTGAAAAAGATGAAAGACAATAGTGATCATATCCACAAAATGGTGCAGGTGTATTCAGTTGATGCTACTAAGGCTCAGAAAGAGATCAAAGAGAAAGTGGATCACTACTTTTCTAATATTTATACCAAGCATGAGTTGAACAATCAGTTTAAGGTTTTGGCTGAGAATTTGAGGCTCCCTCCAATCACTCATGCTTTTAAGGATCAAGTCCAGTAGTTGAAGGATTTCACTCCTACTCTGGAAAGTTTCATGCAGAACAAGGATGACTTTGAAAAGGCTATGAAATATGGTGGTGAAGTAATTCAAGATTTTATCAATATGATCAAACCATATCTTCATGTGCAAGCGAAGGAAATTGTTCTTTTTACTGTAGAGCCTATCAGTTCATCAGATTTCGCTCCTGGTCAGATATCAGTGTCTCAAGCTCTATCAAATATACGACCAGTCTTTCAGCAGCCACCTTTAGAAAGATCTTATACTCCTCAGCAAGTGACCTTAACACCCACTGTGCTACCAGCCAGAGTTTTCCTGCCTCTTCCCTCCATCCGTCCAAATTAACCTTCCACCAAAGCACCCTCTAGACCATCCATTCCTCCTTATGTGAAAGGGAAATCTCCATTGCACCCAAATAAGTATCCGTTCCATTCATTTTTGATAGGGTGTCTATTTCTTATACTTTAACATTTGTATCTGGTTCTTGTACTCTTTCTCAGAACTTATTTTTAAGTGGAATTTTCTTATTGATTATCTTCCTTCTACTCTTCTTTTTGATAATCCCAAAGGGGGAGAAATAATGAAAGGGTAGAAATAATGAAAGGTGGAGAAATGATGAAAGGGGGAGAAATGAATATATATCTATAAAAGGGGAGAAATGACTACTTATTTAATTCTACGTGGATATATTCTCTCTTTGTTTATACTATGATTCCATTATTTGATGATCTGTTTATATTTTGGAATATATTCTTTTTATATAGGGGGATCATACTAAATGACATACTCTCTTATCTCTTCATTTATGCCATTGATTTGTGATTATCAAAAAGGGGGAGATTGTTGAACTCTTTGTGAGATGGTTATTTTAATAATCAAAAATCATTGTTTTATTTATGACAATTTACTCTTTTGTTTAATTTGTTCTAAATGTATTTACATATGTTTAAATCTTGTCTACATAATGTTTATCTATGTTAATTTATGTTTTACTGTTGACCTGGAAGTATTCTGGATTGAACAGACACTTATTGTGAATTTCATGTTTATGACTCACCGTTAGTTATTTTCTTGAGGCACTGATGATGAACGGTCTCACCGATGATGAACGGTCGCACCGATGATGAACGGTTGCACCGATGATGAACGGTCGCACTGATGATGAACAGTCGCATTGATGATGAATAGTCACATAGATGATGAACGGTTGCACTGATGACAACGGTTACACCGATGAAAATGGTCATACCGATGCTGATCACATGCTACCAATACCAATACTGATCACAAGCTACTGAAGCCGATGCTGATCACAAGCTACCGAAGCCGATTATGATCACAAGATACCGATACCGATGCTGATCATGAGCTACCGATACAGATGCTGATCATGAACTACCGATACCGATGCTGATCATGACCTATCGATGCCGATGCTGATCCAAGGACCTACCAATACCGATGCAGATTCAAAATGACCTACCAATCTCATGACTCACTGATAGTCATGAAAACTATTTGAATTTCTATTAACTCTTATTTAATTACAATGGTCATATTTTTTGTTTTTAATGCAATTAATGATATTTAATGATAGATGTTGGCATGTCAGGGAACCGTAAATCATACCTATGAAAAGGTAATCATTCCTATTGCCGGAGTTCTTGGAATATAAGGAAGATCAAGCTGTAGTAAAAGTGAGATGTGAAGAGGCATAGAGAAGGAATTCTTCCATGCACGCACATACATGAAAAGAAGAACACGCGAGGAACTTGAAGAACACTCATACTCATCAAGAATACAAGTTCAAAGAAGAAGTTGAAGTATTACAGATAACACTTTCACATTCAAGATGAACACCTACACTGGAAGTGAAGAAGCAAGAACTACGTCACTCTATTTTCTTGACAAAAACTAGAGAAGGACTCAGAGCTTCATTTACATCAATCCAAGGAGTCCATAGATTCAATCACAACACATAGAGCACTGTAAACTCATCTCTATCTATTTAGCCCTATTGTGTTTCATCTATGTATGTTTTGAGTAGTGTGTGTTGTATTTACACACTGATTCCTGGACTGAACTAGAGGATACTAAATCCTCACTCCAAACTTCTTACACATTACTATATCCCACTGTCAATTGTGGAAGAGGTCAAGTGTGACCTGGATAGCCTGTGCTCTATTGTTCTTGTTTTCCCACGAAGAACTGTGGTAGAGGTCTTAGTACCTAGATAGTCTCTGTACTATTGTTTACCCCGATCCAGGGTGTGGATCAAAATTTATATAAATTGTTTGAGAGGACTAAGTCTTGGCTTGAGACTGAACCTCTTGTTTTAAAACTGTTGTGCTTACTTATTTTAGTTTTAACCTATATTGAATATTCCGCTGCCAATTAATTTGAAATGTAAAATTGTTTTAAAGTTACTTTGATAGTTAATCTAGAAAGTGTTTGTATATATTGTAAAGCATTAGGTTAGCTTCAAAAGTTAATTAATCTTCAGTTTGAATTAACTGAGAACTAATCAATCTCTTGATAACCTAACTGACCCTTTACTCTAATACAAATTCACTACATATTATCTTGTTTTTCAATTTGGGGGATTTTAATAGATAAATTTTAAACAGAAATTTTAATTGGAACTCAATTCACCCCCCTCTTGAGTATCCACTCCGACCAACAAGAACTTTGGTTCGGTAAGAGAATAGAGTTTAACCATCTCAAAGTTTTTAGAATTATCACGTATATTCATACCGATGATGAAGATAAAGATAAGTTAGAGGAAAAATATAAGGTGTGCTTTCTCATTAGATAGGGTGACAAGAAATTTGGATATTATATGGGGGATGATGAAAAGAAAAAAATCATCCAGAGAAGATATTGTTTTTCAAAAAATAACTTATGTGGAAAGATTATAACTTGGATTAAAATGAAGTTAAGGTTTAATATGACTAGATATATGTTTTTTAATGGACACTATGACCAAAAAATTTAGGTTAAACTTTATAAGATAGCACTATGACTATGAATATACTAGATAGAGAATCTTTAAACATACATGTACCAAATAGATAATATCTAGATTAATGATTATTGGATAGATAGTTTCTACCGGATGAACCTAAGGTTATGCTGAGAAGCTCCACTCATATAAGAAAACCAGTTATAAGGTTTAGGGATTATATGAAATTTTTTACTTCTAACAGACATAGGAGAACTAGAATATATAGAATAAGTAGCTAATATCAGAGAATTAAAATAGCGGGATTAATCAATAGAGGAGGAAATGAATTCCTTAAATTTCAACAATACATGGGAGTTTCCTAAAATACTATAAGGAAAATGAGATCTAGAAAACAAGTGTATTTTTTGTTTAAAGAACATGATATTTTAAGTAAGAGATACATAAAAATACTGGTGGTGATGGGTTTTTTTGAAAAAGGAAGGGATTGATTTTTCTGAAATTTCATCATTAGTGGTGAAATACACAACCATTTGAACAATGATTAACATTGTTGTGTTTGATGATCTATACTTAGAGCAGATGGATGTAAAGAAAATTTTTCTTCATGGGGGCTTGGATGAAGAAATTTACATGATACAGACCAAGTTCTATGGAGTTCATTAAAAGGATAATCTTATTTTAAAGCTGAAACAAAGTATTTATGGATTGAAGAAAGATCCAAAATAGTGGAATCAGAAGTTTGAAACTTTAATTCTTGATGAAAGTTTTAGTTTATGTGATTATTTTCATTATTGTTACTAAAAGTAATGGGATTATTGAATATATATCATAATATATTTATATACTGATGATATGTTGATTTTAGGTCCATAGTTTTATTGGATTGTGGAACATAAGAGGAATTTATCTAGAATGTTTGAAATGATAAAGCATAGACAAGACAACAAAATATTGGGGATGAGAATTGAGAGGGATGGGAAATTTGACACTTTGGTTTTATTCAAGAAGGAATACCTCAGTAAGGGAATTAATAAGTTAATGAATAGTTATAAACCTATCTCAACCACCCTCAATAGATATTTTAAGTTTTCTAAAGCATATTAACCATAAATATATAGAGAAGTCTATGACATGGAAAAGGTTCATTTCACTCCATTTATTGGAATTTTTATGTATAAAATGATATGCACACGACCATAAATTTATTTTTAAATGGGATTTGGTAAACTTTTCATGTCAAATTATAGAAAAAAACATTAGGAAGTTGTGAAATAGATCATTAGATACTTGAAAGTTTCATAATATGCAAATTCATGTTTCAGAGATGATGATTAGTTGGTGGGATTTGTAGATATTGATTTTTCTAGAGTCATGGATTCATGGAAAATTACATCAAGTTTTGTGTTTACTTTTTTTAGAATAGTGGTCAACTAAATGTATTGGTTATATTCAATTTTTAATTTATCTACAATATAAGTATAGTATATTGCTACCACTGAAGTAGAGAAATATTTTATATGGTTGATGTACTTGTTGAATGAACTTGGAAAATGATCTGATAGAGGAAAGTTATTTTGTGATAGTTAGAGTTCTATCCATCATAGTTTAAATATAGTGTTTCATGCAAGAATGAAACACATTGACTTGAAATATCATTTTTATAAAGTATTCTAGAAGAAAAAGTGTTTGAGATGAATAAGATTTCTAAAAAGCAGAATCTTGAAAACATCTTTACAAAGGTGATAGTTCAAGAAAATATGAGGCAACATGGTGCATTGATTATACTTGGATGATCTGATGGAGAGGATAACACAACATGAATCAGATAGAGGATGACCCCAAGAGGATATTTTAAGGAGGATATTTTTTGGATAAATCTTTAAGTTGTATATTGTTGGGTTTTGTAAAGATTTTTTAGTTTCACTAGACAAAGTTTTTAGGACAGAGATCACTAAAAAAATATCCCCAGATAAAGGTTTCCTTCTGAGTGGTTTTAGAGTATTTAGTAAGATAGTTCTAGAAAGACTAACTTTCACTAGATATATTTCCTATATATGGAGGATACTAGGGTTAAAACGAAATTCTTGGGAATAAATATTGGATACAAAATATTGGTGGTTTCATTAGAAGGTTTAATAATGTATTAGAGGTTTCCATTGGTCTACGAGAGGATGAACATGATTATTATAAGGTAGTGTGATTGGTTCACTAGATAAAGAACTCTATAAATATAGATAGTATCACAACTATGATGTGCATAGTTTTTTATTCTTGAGGTGATGAGAGTTTCAAACTTCATAGTTTGAGACTTTGTTATGTGGATATGAAGCAGGTGATGAGTTTGGTATTTTCTTGTAACTCCTTAATGAAAATATTTTTAGTGTTATCCCATGGATGTAGGATGTTTTTCCTAACCACATAATACTATTTTTCTATTTCATTTTTTTGTGAAGTATGTTCCTTGAGTGTGTGTAGTGATTTGGTGGGATATCATCCTTGTTCCAGTGTATAAAATCAAGAGGGGGATGTTATCAGATGAACCTTTTCCTGGTGGTGTTTGGAGCTTTCTGTTGTGTAGGTTGAGACTATTAGATGGTCATTCATCTGGTGTATGAAGTGCTCGTTGTTTATATCTAGGTATGGGATTGAGTTATTCTCAACCTATTCACTCCCCTAAAAATATTTTACTCCACTAACCCATCCCTACTCAATCACATCAAGATACTAGGTTGGACTCCACCAACCCATCCATTAGTAACCACATCAAGATATTAGGTTATACCCTACTAACCCATCCATTCTTATTCACATCAGGATACTTGGTTGGCCTCCACTAACCCGTTCATTCTTAGTCACAACAGGATACTAGATTTTCCTCCACCAACTCAATCATATTATATCACATTGGGATATTGGGTTGGTCTCTAATAAACCATTCGTTATTAGTCACATTAAGATACTAGAATAGACTCTACCAATCCGTCCATGCTATCTCTTAATGGGGATACTGGGTTAGCCAACACTAACCCATATATAATTGGTCACATCATGATACTAGGTTCTTCTCCACCAACCCATCCATTCTTAGTCACACCAACTCTTTCAATTACTGAATAGTAGGACCAACATCATTACCCTATACCTTAAATAAATCAATGTATCATATTAACAAAAAATTATATGATAATAACAATCATGTTTTACACCGTGATTAGAACCATACCTCAAATAGTCACCCAATGCACCTCATGTGTTGCACATACTGACACAAGTGACAACCTAACTGACACTTTCTTGCTTATGTTTATATGATTGATTTCTCCACTAAGTTCAGGTTGTTCTAGGAATAAATTTTGAAGTTTTTTTAACTTTTCAAAGGCTTCATGGTTAAGTTCATAGTTTGGGGAACTATGTAGTATAAACCATGTGACTTGGGTAGTTTTGGATAATGATGATCAAACAGTTTGGTAAATTGTGTGACCTACTTGGGTTTGGGTGTTTTTTCATTTTGAGTTATTTTTATTTAGGGATTTTCCTAAAATCTTCCCCACCTGAACTCATCATACCTAGTTTCCTCCCAAGGGTTTCTATTCTCCTTCCAAGCCCCTCCATGGTGGATTATTGGTAAATTATTGGTGGGATCTCATCTAGATTGAGGGTTAGGGATCCTCCTTCCTACTTATTTAGTTTCTTTTCCAATTTATCCTCCATAAACCTAATGGCCCTAGTTGGTCAATTTTGATGTCTAGGGTTGTTCATAAATTTTTTATTTTTGTTTTTAAAAGTTAAAATCCATCTTAAGAGACCAAATATGGTGGTTTCCATTGAAGGTGACATGGTTTTGTCTCTTGAGGTAGGTGTTTCCATTCCATTTCCTTTTATTAAAGAGTTTCTTGGATTCTTAATGTTATAAAAGTGTTTTTAAACTAAATTAGGGATGTATATAATATCTATTTTTGGGTTTTCAAAGGATTTAAATGCTTGGGTGGGTTTATTTACTTTCAAAAAATGGGTGAATTTTATAGTTTAATGGAACTTTATTTTCAAATGGAATTTTATGCATTCTAAGTGATTGATAAAATTCCAATGGTGGTTTTATAAAAAAAATTATTGGTTCATGCTAATTTATGAAAAATTGGTTTTATAAAGTAAATTAATCCTCCATTTAAATGGGTTTACTTAAAAGTATATTTCCTTACTTAAAATAATATTGCCTTATTTTAAAGAGGTTTATTTATTTAAAAAGGTTTATTTTGATTTATGAGATTACATAGTGATTTACTTGTATTTATTTAAGCATTATTCCATGGTGTTAGTGATGATTTCCTTGGATTATGTGTTGTTTTCAAATATGGTTCTGAATGGGATTTCTAAAGATGTAGTTTTTGGTTTTAAGAAAAAAGGCATGTTTGGAATCTTGTGAGAAATGTGATTTATTGATTTATGTTTATTCCCTAGTTGATCCCCATTGCTATAATTTTTTTATGATTGTATGTATGAGTTAACGGTTAAATGAACAATGATTCATATTTTGAATTTTGGGTTTTAGGATCATCATTGAAGGGAGTGTGTTGGAGGTGAAAAGAATTTTATTATTGTATTTTATTTCCTTGGAATATTTTATTATAATGTGATTAACATTGGATTTATAGTAGTCCACCTATGTTAGCTATAACATGGGGAACCCTAGGGTATGAAGTAGGGAGTCAAGGGTTTTTGGATATGCTAATTGAGATTTATGCACTGGATAGTATCCCTTATTTGAATGTTATGACTTAGATAGGGGGTGTCATCGATGAGACTAATTGAAAGTGATTTGGGTGATGATATGTGTGACCATTAACCTACTAAAAGTTTGTTATGCTTCTATGAGTCCATTTCTTGTCCCATTAGTCCCCATGGTGTTACCTCATGATATGTATCCTATGTTATGCCTTTATTGTGAATTGGAATGTGAGTTTCTTATCTCTTATTTTGATCCTACTTTGAAGTATTGGTTATTTTTGTTTTAGAATTATTATTGTAATGATTTCCTTGTGTTATTATTATCATTTGTTTATGAATCTCCATGGATTCTATTTTATTATAATATTTCTTTTATTATTTACTCTTATTTGTAGAGTGTGCATGTTAAGGTTTTTAAGGGAAATCTGATAGTTGTTTATAAGTGAAATCTATTATAAAATGTTTCTTTTGAAATGTATTTTAAACCATGAGATGGTTTGTTTTCAAAAGTTTTGTTTAAATAGAAAGGGATTATTTAACTTAGTTATTTTAAAAGGGAAATGTTTTAACAATAATGGTTGGTATTTGAAATTAAATTTCCTTAATAAGTCCTCTTTTATGCATGTTTTATAAATGGAATGTTTAAAAAAAAGATATAAGGCATTGTATTTTTATTTTTGTTTTTGTAAAGGAAATGAAAACTTATTTTTATATTACTTTCTAACTAGTGGAATTGGATTCTTTAAAAAAAGAATATTATAGACTCATTTTAGTATCCTACCATCCTTTGGATCACAACATACATACCCAAATCAATGGGTATGCATTCCTCATGTTTTCTACATGTTCTTAGGTCTTATATTGATGGTTGGTTTGATACCACTCTCCATCAAGAAGAGTGTGTTGTTGGTTATGGTGGTGAATTGAGAGTCTCATGGTAATGATGGATTTTGTCTCCTAAGTTCATTCAAATAGTTTGGATGTGTGGTGAATCAACCTCTCTGGACACCTAGTTTGTTTTTTTGTTTTGGTTTGTAAAATTATTGTATAAAAATGGTTTAATTAATGTGGAAAAATATTTTTTGAAAAATATTTGGATATTTTTATCATTATTGTTATTCCATGTTTGGTTTACACTTGTTTTAGAGAACACTTCTTTATTGAGGCATGGTTATCCAATTCATGGAGACCTCATGGTAGGTTCTTGGTTGGAATCCATTATTGATCCTGGTTTTTTTAGGGTGAAATAATTCCCAATCATTCACATGTGATACACTAGCCCTGTTTTATATCATGGAGAATTCAAGAATTCACCTGAGGCCCTATATTATATTGACTTGGGTGATATGTTAGGTCAACCCAGGCCTATTCACAAAAAAATGGTATTATATCCCTTATGTTATTTGGATGTTGATGGTAGACAAGATTTAGGACCATCATAACATAATCGGTGGGTGTAGAGAAGTTTTTGGAAAACTCCTCATACTTGACCTCAAGTTTCCATGGGTATTTAAGAGTTTTCTTTTGAATTTGGAATTTATGGTTTCTTATTATTGAAATATTTTGATGTGGTTTTCTACTACTCTAAGTTATATGAAGTCCCCAAGATTCATCTCTGGAAATTCCTAGTTTTAGAGTAAAACTAGGGAAATCCAGGGGTGAAGAGTTAAGAAACATGATATATTAAACTATGAAAAGGTCATGAAAAACCATTCTAGATAACTTCAAGTGGAACTCGCACAGTTTTCACATGGTCTGAAAAACTATACAACCAAACCATGCATAGTGGAGAAAGTTGGGATTTTCTTTTATTTTCACTGATTTAGTGCTTTAAACTCTTATTTTTGATGATGTTTTCTATGAGTTATCAAGAGATATTTTTTGGGGGGTTTTGAAGTTGTTTGATTTAATTTTAATGTAATGTATTATGATTTGGTATGGGGTTTGTTTTTAAAAAAATGTTTTTAGTTTTTAAAGTTGATCTTGTGATACGTTTTTGAACTATATAACAGATGATTTAAGCAGATGAAATTATTTTCAGGTTGTAGTGGTTTTAAATGAAACAATTTAATTGGTTTTAAGTATAGTATAACTCTTGAAATGGTTTTGGGGTTATGTTAATTTCATTATAATTTTATTATTTTATGTGAAAGTGAATGATTTTTGTGTATGTGGCTTGATCGAGAAATTGGTTTTCAAGATGTTGGTTTCTTTTCATTAATGGGTTTAAAATGTTTTAATTTTTTTGAAATTAAACCTCGAAGGGGGATATTTATAAACCATAATAGTATTTTTAAATGGAAATAAGGACTTGTTAGGTGCTTTTGAAATGAGATTATAAAGGGTGATTTGTGATGTGATTTTGTTTGATTTTTGATTTTGTATCCCTCGTTTTAGTCTTTGGATGGTTAGATTGAATGTTATTTTTTAGTGATGTTTTAGAATGTGGAACCTAGAAAAGAATTTCTAATTTAGGAAGCGAATCTATAATGCAGTCATTATAGTGACCCAGATGTTGTCTTCCCAGTTTCTTACTCTACCCATAATCTTTATGGAGTGGTAGGGCCTTGTTCTCCTCAGATTATGGATCACATGTAAGAGTTTATGAATTATAACCCTTCATTATTTAGTAGTTACCAAGGATAAATATATATGACAAGGTTTCAAGATAAATTTAAAGAGATATTTGAATCACTAGGAACTCCATAATCCTTGAGGGTGAGGTGCACCACTACTTTGTTTGAAGGTTTGGTCTTGGATTGGTGGGAGCACACTATCCATGTCCAACCATTTGAGGTTTTTCATGGGGATATTTCAATGTTGCCTTCATATAGATTTTTTATCCTAAATAAGTGATAATTTTAAATGCGATGGAATTTTTTAGCAATCATCAGGGTGATCATATGGTGAAATATTATATTGAACATTTCACTGGGTTGGTTCCTTTCTCTCTTAAGTTGGTTTATTATGATTCAAAGAAGGCTTGGTTCTTTACAAAAATTCTTTCTCCAGATCTCAGTTCGGTATTGTTTCAGTTTATCCTAACTACCAATATGGAAGTGGTCTATAAATCCATCATCTTTGTGGAATTTTTGGTATAAAAACCTAGGAAAGGAGATGATTTGACCCCATCTAGTGTCAGTAAAGGTGATCTGTATTGTGGAAAGCAAAATTCAGTGTGCTTATAGTGTGGGAAGTTTAGGAATAATGGAACCTATTTTCCTATATCTTGAAGGAATCTTCATCAGTGTGTCAATATCAGGAACATTTAGAGTTTTTTATAGACGAATGGAAAACATAATAAAAAGTCTCAGACCTGGTTTTAATTTGAGTAGTGGTGTATAGCATTGCTTTTAAAGGAGAGTTAGAAGTTATTTTGTGGTTTTGGTAGTGCTATATTTTATAAGCTTATTTTATGTTCAATTTTTTTCTACCTATTTTTACACTCTGTATACTTCATGGTAATGGATGATAGAGCATTTGGATATATTTTTATATCTTATGATATGTTCTTACCCCATTATTTTTTATGCTTTATGTCATTTGTGCATGGTTTGGACCATGGTTTGAGGTTTTTTTAATGGATGACATGATAATTACTTGGGTGTGGTCTGGGGTAATAGGGATAATATTTTAGTTTTTCGGTAGAATGTGAGAGATACCAAGTTGATGTTTTCTTTTGGGATCACTGAGAGAGAGTGTTCTATGATTTTTCCCCCCAAGTTATCATTCATATAGTTTCATGACCTAAAGTCAAAACCATGTCATTCCATGTTGAAGATTGATTGTCTTGAGTTGTTTCTACTATTTTATAGAGCATGTTATCTTGGTTATCTGGTGTGGTGATCTCTTGGTTTTCCTTGATGATGTGCTCTCTTATGGTGTTTTGAGTTGGTTGTCCATGGTTGATGGAATGTTGTTACTTCCTATATAAAGTAGTGAAAGCGTGTATAATTTGGACTTGATAATTATTTTGGATTTTGTGATTTGTATCACCATTTTATATTAGTTATAAATGATGAGGATAACTTCATCTAATCTATATGTGTTTTCCTTGCACTTGGGTATTTATATTTTAGACTACTTTTGGTTGAGATGTGTCATTTATTCAAGCCCTTATGTCCTTAGATGTTATAAAGGTGTGGGTTTTTTTTCTTCCTTGGTTTGGATTGTGACTTGAAAAAAATTGTGAGTTGTAGTATGTACATTTTTTAGAGTTTTTGAATCTTAAAGTATACCAGAGTATTGGTCATCCCAAATTCTCATTTTTTAAGGAGTCTAATTTTGGGATTTGTAGTGTTTCCCTGGTTGTTTTGGGAGATTCTCCCAAGGAAGTGTGGTGGGATATTTGAGTCCCATGTTTTTAGTTTCTAGTTTTAGGCTTGGGAAGTTTCCTTCTATTTTTATCCCTTATTTTAATGAGTTGGTCTTAACCTCTCATTTGACTCCTATTATCGATTACTTTTTGGGGGTATAAATTGATATGATAAGGGTAATTATAACACCCTGAAATTTAATTTTCTTACTTATGTTTATATGGTTGATTTATTCATTGATTTTGAGGTGTCTGTAAGTGAAATTTTTAAGTTTTTAGAATTTTTATAGGGATGTATGGTCGGGTGCATGGTTTGGGAAACCATGCAGTGGAAATTGCAAGACCTATGCAGTTATAGATAGTGACGAATGTATAATCATCATATAGTTTGAAAAACTGTGCGACCTTCTTGGGTTTTGGTTATTTTTTTCATTTTGAGTTATTTTTTTGGGGTTTTTTCCAAAAGCTTCCCCACTTGAACTCCGCTAACCTAGGTACCTCTCAAGATCTTATCTCCTCCTTTGAAGCTCCTCTATAGTGGATTATTAGTTATTTATTAGTGGTATTTCATCCAGACCGAGGGCCCCCTTCCTCCATATTTGGTTTCATTACATTATTCTCTTATTACCTAACCATAATAACCATGGTTGGATGATTTTGATGGATAGGTTCATTCTTAAATTGTGGATTTTGGTTTTTCCATATTAGGAGACCTAATCTTGTTTCTATTAAAGGTAACATGGTTTTATCTCTTAAGGTAGGTTTTTCTTTTCCATTTCCATTTATTAAATAGTTCCTTGGATTCTTGAAAATTTAAAAGTTTTTTTAATGAAATCAATGTTGTATATGATATATAGTTTGGTTTTGTTAAAGTTTTTCCATGATTGGTTGGGTTTTTTCCTTTGAAAAAATGGGAAAATTTATATTTCAATGAAACTTTGTTTTCAAGTGGTATTTTATGTGTTCTAAGAGTTTGAAAAAAATGAAAATGGTAGTTTTATATAAGAAAAATAATTGGTTCATGGTGTTTTGGGAAAATTTGGATTTATAAAGTGGATTGTTTTTTTTAAAGTGGTTTAAAGAATGTTTCCTTGCTTTAAAGGGGGTTTCCTTACATTAATGAGGATTCCTTATTTTAAAAGGGTGTGTTGATTTATGGGATTCCCTAATGATTTACTTATGATGATTTAGTATTTATGCCTTGGTGTTATTAGCGATTTAACTTGGATTATACTTTATTTTCAAATATTATTTTAAATGGGATTTCCAAAGATGCAGTTCTTATTTTCAATGAAAAGGGATTATTTTTCATCTTGTGTAGAAGGTGATTTATGGATTGAAGTCTTCAAACTAGTTGATCCCCATTGATATATTTTTTCCATGGTTGTATGCATGAGTTAATGATTAATATATGATTTATGTTATGCATCTTGGGTTTGGGTCTTGTCATTGAAGGGGGTGTGTTAGAGGTGGAATATATTTGATTATTGATTTTTATTACCTTAGGATATGTGGTATTCATGCAATGGACATTGGATTGATATTTGTATACCTATGTTAGATATAACATAAGTAACCCTAGGATAATAAATGGGGAGTAAAGGGATATTGAATATTATAGTTGATATTTATGAACTAGCTAGTATCCTCTAGTTGAATGTTAAGATCTAAATATGTTGTTTCACTGATGTAACACCACGAAATTATAGAGTAAGAACCTTATATTTGATAACGTGCATGACACGTGACACCAAGTGCATAATGGGATATAATATCATGATCCTTATAATATATTTACTATTTTAAATAGATTCAATAGATTCTATATTTTTTTAATGCATGAAACATCGAGTTATCTTGCATTACACACAAGAGAAACAATCTTCGATGACTTGCATTACACACAAGACTGAGTTTTACCGAACAACAATATATCATTAAAATATTATTATTTAATATAATAAGATATTCAACTAGCCGTTATGAATAATATTAACTAACTAATAAAAATATATAGTTTACCTAACTAATTAATTGGTTATAAATTAATTATAAATGAGTATAAGGACCAACTAAATATAAAGGGAATATTTTTATAGAAAAATATTTTTTATGCTCAAAACGTTGTTTTACCCTAATAAATTAAATTAATTACAATTAGTGAGTGATATTAATTTGATAAGTATATTATATATTCAATATAATTTTTTTTATATTAATCCATTAGGTTTTATATGCATAAGATAAGAACAAACCCTATTTTACACATAAAAACCTATATTTTTATAAAGGTAATTTTTAACGCCTTTTAATAGAGAACCCATTTTAAATATAAATTTTGACACTTTAATTAATTTAATATGTCAAATTAAACTTAATATTTGAATTAAAAACATAATAATTAGGTTTTGGTGAATTTTTAATATTTTTCGGAAACATATCATTTTTTTAATGAACAGTGAAAAATACTGAAATTTAATTCAAAATTTATTTTTTCATCTAATATATTTATAAGGTTAAATTAAGTTTTAGATTAGTTTTAAAGTTTAATTAGATTTTATTTTTATCAATTAAACAAATTTAGTTCATTTGAATCAATTTCAATTTCAAATTGACTATAAAAACATAGCAAACTATTGGATGATTTTACTTTAAAAACCCGCATTGTTGTCCTGTCAGCAGGATTAAATTTAAATTAATTTCTTCCACTTATGTGTTTGGAATTTTAAAAAATGGATTATATATTTGGAATCATAATAATTTATAATATATAATAATACCAATTTTTGTTACAAAAAAATATTAGTGAAAGTGATTAAAATTAATTACAACGATTAAGGTTAAATTACAATTAATAAGGGACAAAACCATAACTTTAGGGAGAAATATGACCTATAAAATTTTACAAGATCAATTTTATATCAATATTTATACCCTATAATACATTTTATATAATTTTTTCCATTATTGTATTCACTTTAAATACAAAAAATGTGGGTGAGATTCTCTTTCCCAAAATTTACAAGAGTGTCACTCCTCCTCTAATATAAAAGGCCTCCTCTCCTCCCACTTCCTCATACCTCTCAAGCCACTTTGAATCGAAAAAGATCTGACCAAATATATCCAAAAAATACATACCCTCATACAATAAGTATTACCTTGGGAATAAATCTATCCAAGGAATCCTTTTGGTACAAACCAAAAGAAGTTACCCGATTAAGAGGTTACATCTTCTCTCAATCTCTCTAGTTTCATTCCCCTTATTCAAAACCTCAACTATTCTTGTTTTCTGATTTTATAACAACACCAGTATCATAAATATAATTGTATTTTTTTATGATAATGGTTATAACTACACTTACACACACATCCATATAATAGGTAATAAATATACTGTTTCTGTGTACGGCGGACTACTACCTCATAAAACGATGATTGTTCATTTTTCATTACCACCTCTCATGGTGTCCATTATGATGGAAAATACATTTATATATGAAATATATTATATTTATTATTTATTTATACTTATTTAATACTTTTAAAACACATACCTTTAATACTTCTCATTTTTCATTAATATGATAACACAATTTGAGGAAGTGCGGACTACCGCCCCCTCGAAGTGATGTGATTCATTCACGCTATACATGGTACATATTAAAGATGATTTTAATAAGAATATATAAAATATATAACATATATATGATAATAAAATTATTATATACATATTTATCACTTATTTTTAATTCTTTTAATATGATAAAGAAATGAAAGTAGCATTCATGCATTCGTACGACCTACCATCTCCATGAACAAGTACACTTCATTTATTATCTACAAATATTATAGACTATTCTAGATACATATATACAGAATATATATGATATTATAATAATGGTTTACATTATTTATATTATTAAACCACGATATATTTAGTAATAACAACAAATAACAAGTTAAAACATACTCGAGAAAACTAGGCAATTGACACCCAAAAAAGTAAAATTAATGAAAGTTGTTAACAAATGGGTAATGAGATATTATAATAAGTTAATATACGATATTATAAAAATTATTATGGTTATTATATTAGTTACTAACATGTTTTAAACCACTATAAAGGAGGCTAAATACCACACAAAAAAAATAAGGATAATGTAAGGGATTTCGTCTCAATTTACATTCCATTAAGACTTATTTTTGTTATGCACCAATTAATTTTTATTTGGTGTATATACTGACCTTTGAAATGATATATCATGAATATAATTATTCTCATGATATTATAAGTTTCATTTAATTAATTTTTAATTATGATTTAAATATTTAAAAGTGGTATGAGATACTTTGTAATGTTTAAAGTTTATTTTTCCTCAATAATGTTTTAATGTAAAAAACCCTTTTTGTTATTAATACTCCTTTGAGGCATTATTGATAAATCCATATTCTTTATTAAATATAGATATTTTACAAGGAACATTGTTTATTCAATATATTTGTAATTCTTTGGACATGCAATACACAGGTTGGGGACCATTTAAGGTAATCCCTACCGGTTATGGATCAGTTAATGCAAGCCCTTTGATGCATTAGTAGTATCATAAAACTAATTAGTTAGAAAAATAGTTTAAAATATCTATTTATAGTAAAGTTATAATGTTCCTGGGAAACATGATGTCTGATAATTAATAATTTTCTATATTGAGAATTCAATTATTATTTATCCATGGGATTCTGCGTTGACATATCTATGGATGCATTTCATTTCCAGTGTATTGATTTAATGACATGTGTTTTTAGTTTCTTACCTTTATCTATTAATATTTACTTATCTTGTTATTAATGGAATGTGTTTTTAGTTTCATACATTTCCATATTGATATTTACTTATCTAGTTATTTGTATGGCATGTGTTATCAGTTATTTACCTTGCCATATTAATTTATTCATATTGATTCATTATTTCTTACACTTTACTTACCCTTGCTGAGTATTTTATCTCACCCTTATTATATTTATTTCCCCATTTTAGTAAGAAGATATCTTTGAATAAGTATTCATGGATGTAGTTTATTTCAATTTATTACATAGACTGTTTTATTTTATTTTCACAATGTATTATGGATATCATGTATATAATCTGGATTTCTAATACTGCTAAGCTGAATGGTCCTTCAAAATTTGATTCCTTGTAATCATTCCAATGTAATAAAATAATGAACCGACTCCAGGCTTCTAGGTTCAGGGCATTATAGTTGGTATCAAAATAAATTTAGCCGCAACCTTGGAAACTAGATTTAGAAAACATAGATTAAAGAGCACAAACCTAGATAGAAATTGAGGATAAGTTTAGAAGATAATCCTAGAATTTTGGTAAGAGATAATCTGGTTATTCCTATAAATATATCCCTATATGGATACTACAAGTGTAATTGGTTCTGGAATAGATGTACATAGTAGTAATAACTATGTTAAGGTGTTCCGGGAATGACTCAGGGTAACCTGGTACATGACAAAGGGCCTTGTTGTGCACTTAGTTTGACACTCTTGGGGGATATGCTTAGGATAATTCAAATATTCTTTAAAAAATATTATGATGGAATTTACTGTAAAGATATCCCCAAAGAATCCATTTTTACAATTATGAGATTAAATATGCATAAAAATTTCAATTTATGTTAAGTGTTCCACTAGTTTTGGGATGATACATTATTTTATGATTTAATATAGTGTATGACATTGTTTAGAAATGGAACCTAGAATAATTAATGTGAAATACACTAATGAATGTGATCCAAAGAGTAATAAGGTTCATATTTTTCATGGTATTAAGCCAAATTTTTTAAGGGAAATAGTATCCCAATTATTCTCATCATATAAGGAAATAATATTATGTGATAATGAGATAGGTAAATAATTTTCCAAGTCCTATTTCTTTGAAGGAAACCAAGACAAAGAAGAGTCCATCTGAGCACCATGAAAAAGGGAATGAGTCAAAGTAGACTAAGGGAAAGTAGGATTTTCTAACATGTGATAATTGTGGAAAGAAACACTATGGTACTTTCTTTAAGGGAATGAGATTTTGTTATAAGTGTGAAGAAAAAGGACACCAAGTTCATGATTGAAAGGGTAAGAAAAAAGTTCCCAATATACAATGACTCAACTGTAAGGATATGGGAAACTATATAAATCAATGTCCCAAGTGTTAAAGGAATATACCCCAAATAATGCTATTGGATAATGAACAAGTTATTCTATTGTTTCAAATGAAGAGGAATGATTAATATTACCATTCAAGAATTATGTCATTTCAATATTTTATCTGCAATGCACTGATTATAAGAATTATGGAATAAATAAGGATTGTATTGTAGTAATTTTTTGTTAAGGATTCGAGATCTTATACTGAATTGTACTAGGAAAAGTGATTCATTAGAGGTTAAAATTTTCTAAAAACTCATAATTAAAGGAAATACAACCCTTAATATGTTCCAGATGTTGAGATAAATATGAAGAAATGATTAATTTTGAAAAGTGCTGGCTATATTAAAATTTATTAAGGACTTGTTGAAAAGTGGTCTGATTTATTATTAATGGAGTTTACAACACTTTTTTTAAAGGAATATATCCAATAAACATGTGTCTTACATAAGTAATAAGGAAGAATGCATGTTTTCAATAAGTTTTTATGGTGATTTGAGTTCTTACCATATTTCAAGAGGATAGATGATAAAGTTATTCACATGTATGGAATGTGAAAATTTAGAGCTACTTCATGTTTATTAAAGGATAATGATAAGTTCATCTTGGAAATTCAATGAACTTATTTTTGAAGTGTTGGATCATAATATTTTAGAAAAGTTAAACATTTATAAAATGGTTTAAGTTGATCATTAGATGATATTTTCAAGGATAACGTATTAATTCACAATATAATGCATCCTATTATAATAGATTAAGTATAAATAGTTAAATTCATAATCCAAGGAAAATATTATATTTATAGAAATATCTAATGCCCCGACCCCAGTTACCCAGAGTCGGTGCATTATTACATAACATTGTCATGATCATAAGAAAGATCAAATCTCGAAAGACCAATTAGTTTAGTAGCCTTGGAAACACTAGATATATTTATAAAGTTTTACATTACATCATAAAAATGAAAACTACAACAACATAGTCTCTATAGTCCACACTCTTATCCCCTCATACTATCCCTGCAGGTCATTCATAATTTACTTCTTCACATCCTGGGAAAAATAAAACATAGAAAAGGGGTGATCTCAAATGCCCAGTAAGGATAACAATATAGCGGAAACCTTCATAAATAAAAATAAACATTTAAGACAATGTATAACTAAAAAAAACCTTTTAAACTTGAACTTCAACATAGTATGGAAAAAATAAAATGAAATAATTCCATTTACTTATTCACATGGATATTCTACTAATCGAATAATCACATGCAATATCAATAACCACTTTCATAATGATGGAATGCATAATGCCAAACTATCATAACCACATATCCAATGCCTCGTAAAAATACTACAAATAAGATTATTCCAAGGCCTTGTACCAAGACACTAGTTTGTCTCATGAGACCTACCGATGCATTAGGGAGCTATAGCGGGCTCCACCCGTCACATATTAAGTCCAATGCATTCCCATATGAAAAGGTTTAAACATAACATAAACATTCGTATTAAAACTAGCATAGGGAATGTAAATACTTCATCCATAAACCACAAATGGTATAAAAATAACACATCCATAGTAAAACATATCACAAAACCTTCAATACAATATAGAAGTTTTGTATCATAATAAATCAACTTCAAATAAGCTTAGAATCCATCAAAGGATGTTGAAATAGATGAAATCAAAACTCTTTTTAGAGAAATATCTCTTTCTATTTTGAAATCATTTAAGAGTAATATATCTATAAAATAAAACATTTTCTTGGAAAATATTCTTATAAGATTTTAAGGGAAGATTCGATGATTTTATAAAGGCAGAAAATAGCCGCACCCACTGTATAAGTTAAAAAAAACATTCTTACCTTAATTCTGTCAAAAAGGTAAAAAGACCTTTTTTGGAAAACTACAGAAAGATTCCTTTATAAACCACTAATAAAAGTCAAAAAGGGTATAAATTACTTTAACCCATATTCTAGTAAATAGTAAAAAAATGTTTTGAAATACATTTTTAAGAAACATGGATATGGATGATAAAGAAGTCCTAGTAGATTATTATGTATAAACAACCTCAGATAATGAAGAGATTGCGAAATGAACCCCTACCTTATACTTTTCCTTGGTTGGGGGTAGGTTAACCTCCTTTATAATGGTGAAATAATTGTTATTAAATTATACAAGAATCATATACATTAATATGATATCATATATGATCTTTTAACATTGCTTTGTTAATAATATCTTAGAATTATCATCGTTTCGGGTGTTAACTTACTCGTTTTATTTTATATGTTTTATTACATAAGATGTGTTTGTTATGGATAGGTTGTATCTTATTCATATCCAAAATTATATCAAGTCCTTAAACATTACTTTTTTAATCATCAAATGAGAATTATACTTGAATGGATACGATGGAGAATGAATCTCATCGCGTTCGTGGAGACGGTAGTCCGTACGTACGCACGAGCGAAAATATCATTCTTTTGATATTAAAATAATATATAATTGTATGGTATATCATATATAAAGATTCATTATCATGTTATACGTATTATTTATATGAATTACACATCATTATTATACCCATCCAAATAATAATTTATTGAATAACAATTACACCACGACGTGGAGACGGTAAGCCGTACGTACGCACGTATGGTGACATGTCATTCAAAGGAAGGATGGAATACTGAATATGGTTGTACCATATTTATAATAAAATCATAGTATATATAAGATACTGGAGTTATTATTTTATAATGGTAATAACAAAGAAAGAATAAGTTGAAGAAGAAAGGAACTTGAAAGAGGGTGGTGAAAACATTACCTCTTCTTCGGGTTTTTCCTTTTGATTTGATCAAAAGGGCTCCTTAGGTTGGCTTTATGACTAAAGGAAGGCCTCTAGGATGAATTGAGGGAAGTTGAGAGAGTATTTGGGCAGGGGTTGGCTGAACAAAAAGGCTTTGATGGTGTGAATTAATGAGAAGGGGGAGTGACCTTTTATAAGAGGGGTGAGGGGCACCTTTGGAAAAACTAGAAATATTATTTTATAATAAATTAATATTCAGTTTCTAATGGATACAAAGTAGATTATTTAAAGTCTAATGTGGTTATGGGTCGAAAACCACTCAACCAATAGAATTTATACAGGTTTGGGTCATTATATTAACCTTATCTTTTAGTTTTATCTCTTAGTTAATTAGTTTGACACTTACCATGTCACTTTGTATTTTTATATTATATAGTTAATAAACTTACTATATACCTGCAAGAGACCCCCAAGTGGTCCATTAATGATACACCTATCATGATATAAGTCTCTTGGCTGAACCGTATTTTTTTAGGAATTAAATATCAATTAATAATATAATATTTGTTTTAAAAACTCTTTTATGTCAATTTTGACACTATTTGGAAAATTTATTTTTGTGAAAATCATAACAGAATGATTACTTAAAAAAAAATTAATTAAATCAATCCTAACATGTCATAGTAACCTATAAAATTAGTTTAATTCATAAAAAGTCTCAAATTATATTTATTTGGGTATTTATAATACCAATTATTTTAATTTTTCACTATTATGGTAATTACTGCATCATCATTGTGTCATAAATAAATTAAATTATTTATTGTCTAAAAATTATAAATAAAATATAATTATGTAGGAAATATTTTTAGATTTATAATGAATATTTAAAATAGAATTTACCTTATGTATAACCCTATATTAAAAATGTTTTAGTAAATAAACTTTGATTTTAACTCTTTTAACTCTTCTTTGAATTAAATAATAATAAATGTCCTAATCTAATCCAAGTTGACCTAAATGATAATATTTTATTCCTAAGGTTGTTTTTGGTCTAGATAAACTTTTCCAATATAATTAGGAAATATTTTAGGGTAATATTAATATCATTTTTACCCTTAATTACCCTATTTACTTTTAACCATGATAAATAAAAGTAAAAAGTTACTATTCACCAAAAATTATTTTCATCTCATTGAACCACATTTTACTTCTTGATATTAATCATGTCTCTCGTATTTTCAAAATTACACTCACAGAAGCGGTAAAATTAAGTTTTATGAAAAATTCAGTTTTTTAACTACTACTTAGTGGTTTCACTATTCATCAAAAAATGAAGTTTTTCAGAAAAATACCAAAAATTCACCCTAGGCTAATTTCGGTATTCAAAATCCAAAAATGAAGTCCATTTTGAAAAATAAAATTTATAAATTTCAAAATGTGGCTATTACTATTCATAATGGCTAGTTTGATTGGTTGTGGTGTGTTAGAACTCGATGTTGCGTACAACACACGCTATTGCATTATTCAAAGAGAAGCGTACCGTAGAAGCTTGTGGTGTTACATTCTCCCCTCCTTCAAATAATTTTGTCCTCGAAATTTCTAGAATAATACCGCATGAAAAGACTCGAGTGGTTCTTCATCATAAGTTCCTCAGGTTCCCACGTTGCCTCTTCCATCTTATGGTTTCTCCATAAAACTTTTACCAGAAGAATCGTCCGGTTTCTCAGTACTTGTTCTCTCGTATCAAGAATCTTGACGGGATATTTACAATAAGACAGATTGGGTTCCAGTTCTAATTCCTCATAGGTGAGTACATGCGTTGGGTCAGGCATGTATTTCCTCAACAGAGATACGTGGAACACATCATGAACTTTGGAGAGACTTGGCGGCATTGCCAATCGGTAAGCTATAACCCCAATTCGTTCTAGAATTTCGAAAGGTCCGATGTACCTGGGACTCAATTTACCTTTCTTACCAAAATGTATGACTCCCTTCCATGGAGATACTTTTAGGAAAACATGATCTTGAAATTCCAAATCCTTCCTTCGATTATCGGCATAGCTCTTATGCCTACTTTGAGTTGCTTTGATATGGTTTTGGATTACCTTTACCTTTTCCATCGTTTCCTCCACCAGTTATGGGCTTACAAGTTTTTTTTCACCAACGTCATCCTAACAGGTTGGTGTGCGACATCTCTTTTCATATAACGCTTCATATGGAACCATATGAATACTCGAATGGAAGCTATTGTTATAGGAAAATTCTACCAGAGGTAAATATTGATCCCACATACCATGAAAGTCAATTGAGAAGGATCTCAACATGTATTCTAAGGTTTGAATAGTTCATTCTGATTGTCCATTTGTTTGAGGGTGGTAGGCATTGCTCAAATGAAGTTCAGTATCCAAGGCTTTCTGAAGACTTTTCCAGAATCTTGAAGTAAAACGGGGATCACGATCAGAAACAATCGATAGGGGTACTCCATGAAGTCTCACAACTTCATTAATATATAGTCTTGCTAGTCGTTCAAGTGGTAAATCTTCTATTATAGCAATAAAATGTGCTGACTTGGTAAGACGATCAACAATGACCCATATTGCATCATTCTTTCTAGAAGTCTTTGGTAGCCCCATGACAAAGTCCATCGTAATATTGTCCCATTTCCACTCCGGTATGGGAAGAGGTTTCATGACTCCTCTAGGCTGTTGCCTTCCAGCTTTCACTTATTGACAAACCATACATCTTGACACAAAATCAACAATCTCCCTCTTTATGTTGTCCCACCAAAAATGTTCCTTCAAATCTCTATACATTTTGGTGCTCCCAGGGTGTATAGAGAAATTGGAACTATGAGCATCATCCATCAATTCCCCTTTTAGATCAGGTATATCAGGAACACAAAGTCTCTTTCCAAATTTCAAAATTCCATCTTCATACACAAAGTATCTCAATCTCCCATCATTCACAGCTTTAATCTTCTTTTGAAATTCTTCATCATCGGTCTGAGAACTCTTAATCCTTTTTAGTAAAGATGGTTTGGAAACCATTTGAAAAAGCATTGATGTTTCACCTTCCCTGGTTATTCCCATGTCCATCTTCACTAGATCCTTGAAAATTGGATCCCTTTCAATTCTCATATTGTTCAAAACTCCATGATCTTTTCTTCTCAAAGCATCTTCCACCTTGTTTTCCTTCCCCAGGTGGTAGTGTATCGTGCAATCATAATCCTTGAGTAATTCAAGCCATCTCCTTTTCCTCATGTTGACTTCTTTTTGTGAGAAAATATACTTTAAACTCTTGTGATCAGTATAAATCTCACATTTGTTACCATAGAGGTAGTGCCTCCATATCTTCAAAGAAAAGATCACAGCTTCTAACTCGAGATCATGAGTAGGATAGTTTTGTTCATGAATTTTCAACTATCATGATGCATAGGCAATAACCCTATCATTCTGCATAAGGACACAACCAATTCCTTTCTTCGATGCATCACTATAAATAACGAACCCATCATTCCCCGATGGTAGAGTCAATATAGGAGCATTGACTAATCTTCTATTCAGTTCTTCGAAACATTCTTCACACTCTTTTGTACAAACAAATTTAACCCCTTTACATGTGAGCTTTGTTAATGGGTTATCCAACCGGGAAAAATTCTGGGCGAAACGTCGATAATAACCTGTTAAACCAATAAAACTACGTACCTCGGTTATACTCATCGGTGCAGGCCATTCTTGGATTGCCTTGTTCTTAGAAGGATCAACGAAAATTACATCCTTAGAGACAATATGGACAAGAAAATAAATATCTCGAAGCCAGAATTCACACTTGCTAAACTTCCCATATAATTCATGTCTTCTCAGAGTCTTCAATATAATGTGCAAGTGATTTTAATGATCTTTGTAGCTTTTGGAGTATACCAAGATATCATCAATAAATACCACTACAAAGTCATCAAGATATTCCTCGAAAACTCTGTTCATTAGATCCATAAAAACAGAGGGTGCATTAGTCAATCCAAAAGGCATTACTGTAAACTTGTAATGCCCGTACCTTGTTCGAAATGCTGTCTTCGGAATGTCTTACTTCTTCACACACAACTGATGGTATCCAAATCGAAGGTAAATCTTTCAAAAGTATTGAGCTCCATGCAGTTGGTCAAATAAATCATCAATGCGAGGTAGGGGATACTTGTTCTTTATTGTTATAGTAATGATCTCCATGTAGTCGATACATAACCTCATAGATCCATCTTTCTTTTTAACAAAAAGAATAAGGGCTCCCCATGGAGAAACAATAGGGTGAATAAATCCCTTATTACTCAATTCCTCTAGTTGTTTCTTTAGTTAAACTAATTATATAGTGTCCATTCTATAAGGGGTCTTCGATATAGGCCTTGATCCAGGAATTAAATCAATGGAAAAATCAACTTCTCGTTCTGGAGGATGTCCAGGTAAATCTTCCGGAAACACATCTATATATTCTTTCACAACAGGTACATCCTCTATTTTAACATTCCTTTCCTCAACCACAGTCATTTCATTCTCTTCCTCCCCAATAATTTAATTTAGTTTAGCTACTAGGGGTGGATCTAGATAAGAATTAGGTGGTGAAGATTCTACTCTAAAGATAAGGTGTTCCTTATCATCATCATAAAAAATCGTAACCTCCTTCTTATTAAAATAAATCTTTGCATTATAGTCCGAAATCCAATCCATATCGAGGATTATATCAAACTCAATCATAGGTATGACGATGATATCAGCAGATAAAGAACATTTATGTGCTCTAATGGGGACCGATTCACAAAACTTTGTTGCAATGATACTTCCTTTGGGAGTTTTAACTAAGAAATACCTTGTTAAATAAAATTGGAAATATCTAATTTTCTTATAAAACTGGGAAGATATGAAACAATGCGATGATCTAGAATCAAATAATGCATTTTCTAAACTTGAGGAAACTATTAAATTACCTACCACCATGTATTTCAGAGCTTCTACCTCAGAAGTATTGATAGCATAATATTGGTTTTGATCCCTTGGCCTTTTCTGAGGTAAGTTACCCTGATTCTTAGGAAATTCATTTGAATAATTTCCTATCTCCATGCAATTGAAGCACTGAACATCGGTAGATTCCTTCTTCCCTTTGCAATCACGAGCTTGGTGGCCTTTTTCACCACACTTGTAACAGAAACCCATTCCCTTCAAGCAAGTACCGGGGTGTTTCTTCCCAAATTTACCACAGGATGGATATTCAACCTTTCCCTTCTTCCCCTTATTTACATTCCCAGATTGATCAGCATATCTCTTCTTCTCTTTCTTTGCTTTACAGTTATAAGACTTAGATAATTCCTTTTCTGTCTTGATAGAACATGAGACAATGTATTTGTACGACGAGAAGGATTGTGAGACTAATGCTCGATGGAGAAATGGTTTTAACCCATCAAAGAAATGATCAATCTTACTTCTTGGGTTATGTATATAATCTCCAGCATACCTTGCTAACCTTGTAAAGTTAGCCTCATACTTTGCGACATTCTCATCCTCCTTTTGTCTCAGACTCATAAATTTCCTTTCCATATCTACTCGATGGTCATGGGGAAAGTATTTTTCTAAAAACAGATCTTTGAACTCCCTTCATTCCATATTTGATACGTCATCATCTTCCTTAGTGTTTTTAATCAATGACCACCATTGATCAGCATCTCCAGTGAGGCGGTAAACTGCCATGATAACTTTTTCCCTTTCACTACTTTCCAAAGACTGAAATATTTTCTCTAGGGAACTTATCCATTGCTCAGCTACTAATGGATTTTTACTCCCATTGAATGTTGGTGGTTGCTACCTCATGAAGCGATCTAACATTGATCCTCCACACTGTGGATCAGGGTGCTCCATACAGGTAAGGTTATTATTCATAACCTGAGTGAGTTTTCCCAGTATGGTGATTAGTTGATCAACACCAGTTGCATCACCAGCTCCACTATAATTATCTTGAGTAGGAGGGAAATCCCTACATGGAGTGTGTGCATTGATATAGTTTCCATTTCTTCCACTAGGCGCTATTTCTAAACAATGGCATAAACTATATCAGTTTATGAATCAAAATACATAATTCCATACTTATAAAACACTTAACATAAATCGAACCATTTATGGATATAATCCATAATCAAAAAAAAAATTTCATTGAGGAAGTATATACTCATAAACCCTTCATAATGATTTGTAAAGAAAATGAGAGTTATCCTAAGCATATCCCCCGAGAGTGTCATAACAAAGAGTGCAGCAAGGTCCGTTGTCATGCACCAGTTCCCGTTCGAGTCTAGCTCAAAGCGGTGTTTTTGGGTTTTACCCCTAGGTATATCTGTGCCAGAGCCACCTCTACCTGCTCGTATCCAAACATGGATGTATTGCTTGGAAAACTCACAAAATATCTACAATACCAAAATTTTAGGAAGTTCTTCTATACTAATCCTCAAAGTCCATCTTAGGTCTATGTGATCTAATCAAAGTTTATCTAAATCTAGCTTCCAAGGATTGTACTAAACTTCCTCTGATGCCAAATGTAATTCCCTGACCCCAGTTACCCAGAGTCTGTGCATTATTACATAACATTGGCATGATCACAAGAAAGATCAAATCTCGAAAGACCAATTAGTTTAGTAGCCTTGGAAACACTAGATATATTCATAAAGTTTTAAATTACATCATAAAAATGAAAACTACAACAACATAGTCTCCATAATCCACACTCTTATCCCCTCATACTATCCCTACATGTCATTCATAATTTACTTCTTCACATCCTGGAAAAAATAAAACATAGAAAAGGGGTGAGCTCAAATGCCCAGTAAGGATAACAATATAGCGGAAACTTTTATAAATAATAATAAACATTTAAGGCAATGTATAACTAAAACAAAAGCCTTATAAAATTGAACTTCAACATAGTATGGAAAAAATAAAATGAAATAATTCCATTTACTTATTCACATGGATATTCTACTAATTGAATAATCACATGCAATATCAATAACCACTTTCATAATGATGGAATGCATAATGCCGGACTATCATAACCACATAGCCAAGGCCTCGTGCCAAGACTACAAATAAGATTTTTCCAAGGCCTTGTGCCAAGACACTAGTTTGTCTCATGAGACCTACCGATGCATCGAGGAGATATAGTAGGCTCCACCCGTCACATATTAAGTCCAATGCATTCCCATATGAAAAAGTTTAAACATAACATAAACATTCGTATTAAAAGTAGCATACGAAATGTAAATACTTCATCCATAAACCACGAATGGTATAAAAATAACACATCCATAGTAAAAAATATCACTAAACCTTCAATACAATATAGAAGTTTTGTATCATAATAAATCAACTTCAAATAAGATTAGAATCCATCAAAGGATGTTGACATAGATGAAATCAAAACTCTTTTTAGAGAAATATATCTTTCTATTTTGAAATCATTTAAGAGTCATATATCTATAAAATAAAAAAATTTCATTGAAAATATTCTTATAAGCTTGTAAGGGAAGCTTCGATGATTTTATAATGGCATAAAATAGCCGTACCCACCGTATAAGTTCAAAAAACATTCTTACCTTAATTCTGTCGAAAAGTTTAAAAAGGACCTTGTTTGGAAAACAACAGAAAGATTCCTTTATAAACCACTTATAAAAGTCAACAAGGGTATAAATGACTTTAACCCATATTCTAGTAAATAGTAAAAATATGTTTTGAAATACATTTTTAAGAAACATGGATGTGGATGATAAAGAAGTCCCAGTAGATTATTACGTATATACAACCTCAGATAATGAAGAGATTGCGAAATAAACCCTTACCTTGTACTTTTCCTTGGTTGGGGGAAGGTTAAGCTCCTGTATAATGGTGAAATTATTTTTATTAAATTATACAAGAATCATATATAATAATATGATATCATATATGATCTTTTAACATTGCTTTGTTAATAATATCTTAGAATTATCATCGTTTCGGGTGTTAACTTACTCGTTTTCTTTTATATGTTTTGCTACATAAGCTGTTTTTGTTATGGATAGGTTGTATCTTATTCATATCCAAAATTATATAAAGTCCTTAAAAATTATTTTTTTAATCATCAAATGAGAATTATACTTGAATGGATACGATGGAGAATGAATCTCATCGCGTTCTTGGAGACGGTAGTCCGTACGTACGCACGAGCGACAATATCATTCTTTTGATATTAAAATAATATATAATTGGATGGTATATCATATATACAGAATCATTATCATGTTATATTTATTATTTACATGAATTAAACATCATTATTATACCCATCCAAATAATAATTTATTGAATAACAATTACACCACGACGTGGAGACGGTAAGCCGTACGTACGCACGTATGGTGACATGTCATTCAAAGGATGGATAGAATACTGAATGTGGTTGTACCATATTTATAATAACATCACAGTATATATAAGATACCGGATTTATTATTTTATAATGGGAATAACAAAGAATTAATAAGTTGAAGAAGAAAGGAACTTGAAAGAGGGTGGTGAAAATATTACCTCTTCTTCGGGTTCTTCCTTTTGATTTGATCAAAAGAGATCCTTAGGTTGTCTTTCCGACTAGAGGAAGGCCTCTAGGATGAATTGAGGGAAGTTGAGAGAGTATTTGGGTAGGGTTTGGCCGAACCAAAAGGCTTTTAAGGTGTGAATTAATGAGAAGGGGGAGTTCCCTTTTATAAGAGGGGTGAGGGTCACCTTTGGAAAAGCTAGAAATATTATTTTATTATAGATTCATATTCAGTTTATAATGGCTTCAAAGTAGATTATTTAAAGGTTAAGGTGGAGATGGGTCGAAAACCACTCAAAAAATAGAATTTAGACAGGTTTGGGTCATTATATTAACCTTATCTTTTAGTTTTAACTCTTAGTTAATTAGTTTGACACTTACCATGTCACTTTGTATTTTTATATTATATAGTTAATAAACATACTATATACCTCCAAGAAACCCCCAAGTGTTCAATTAATGATACACCTATCATGATATAAGTCTCTTGGCCGAACCTCAGATTTTTAGGAATTGAATATCAATTAATAATATAATATTTGTTTTAAAAACTCTTTTATGTCAATTTTGACACCATTTGTAAAATTGATTTTTGTGAAAATCATAACAGAATTATTACTTCAAACAAAGTTAATTAAATCAATTATAACATGTCATATTAACCTATAAAATTAGTTTAATTAATAAAAAGTCTCAAATTATATTTATTTGTGTATTTATAATATCAATTATTTTAATTTTTCACTATTATAGTAATTACTACATCATCATTGTGTCATAAATGAATTAAATTATTTATTGTCTAAAAATTATAAATAAAATATCATTATGTAGGAAATATTTTTAGATTTCTAATGAATATTTAAAATCGAATTTACCTTATGTATTACCCTATATTAAAAATGTTTTAGTAAATAAACTATGATTTTAACTCTTTTAACTCTTCTTTGAATTAAATAATAATAAATGTCCTAATCTAATTAAAGTGGACCTAAATGATAATATTTTATTCCTAAGGTTGTTTTTGGTCTAGATACACTTGTCTAATAGAATTTGGACATGTGTTAGGGTAATATTAATATCGTTTTTACCCTTAATTACCCTATTTACTTTTAACCGTGGTAAATAAAAGTAAAAAGTTACTATTCACCAAAAATTATTTTCATCTCATTGAACCACATTTTATTCCTTGATATTAACCGTGTCTCTCGGATTTTCAAAATTCCACTCACAGAAGCGGTAAAATTAAGTTTTATGAAAAATTCAGTTTTTTAACTACCACTTAGTGGTTTCACTATTCATCAAAAAATGAAGTTTTTCAGAAAAATACCAAAAATTCACCCTACGATAATTTTGGTATTCTGAATCCAAAAATGAAGTCCATTTTGAAAAATAAAATTTATAAATTTCAAAAATTGGGTATTACTATTCATAACAGCTAGTTTGATTGGTTGTGGTGTGTTAGAACTCGATGTTGCGTACAACACACGCTATTGCATTATTCAAAGAGTAGCGTACCGTAGAAGCTTGCGGTATTACAAAATATATATTTACTTATATTATTATAGAGTGAAATAATTCCTCAACTCTAGGAAACAATGATCTTGAAACAAAAAATGTTATCCTAGTACCTTCATTTCCGATGAATAAAAGAACCCTTAGATCATAATAGATTTAGGACTTTTTGTTTGTTAACTTTATCTTAACCATGTTCTCTAGAAATCTATATCAGAACATGATTGTTAGATTTTTCCTCTGTATCCATGTTTCCATTTCCCACCAATGTTCTCCTAATAATGGACCTATTTACGTGACTATTATACTCTCATTTATATCTTATTAAGAACATGTGATATTAACCCTTTTACATTGTGGGTCTTTCAAAAAAAATTTATTTTCAATACCTCTATCACCTAGATCAAGTTTAAATTGTGAGGATGCAATGTAATTCAGGTGGGAAGAATGTAACACCCCAAAATTCTAGATAAGAACCTTATATTCGATAGCGTGCATGACACGTGACACTAAGAATGTAAGTGAATATAATACCATGATAATTTAAAATATATTTACTATTTTAAATATATTCAATATATTTTATATTTTTTTAATGCATGAAACACCGAGTTAGCTTGCGTTACTTGCAAGAGCAACCTTCTTCGATGGCCTGCATTACACGTAAGACCAAGTTTTACCAAAAAATAACATATTATTAAAATATTATTATTTAATATAATAATATATAAACTAGCCTTTATGAATATTATTAACTAAATAATGAAAATTTATAGTTTACATAACTAATTATTTGGTTATAAATTAATTAGAAATGAGTATAAGGACCAACTGAATATAAAGCGAATATTTTTATAGAAAACTATTTTTATACTCATAATGATATTTCACCTTAATAAATTAAATTAATTAAAATTTATGAGTGATATTAATTTAATAAATATATTATATATTAAATATAATATTTTTTATATTAATCCATTAGGTTTGATATGCATAAGATAAGAGCAAACCTTATTTTACACATAAAAACCAATATTTTTATAAAGGAAATTTTAACACCTTTTAATGGAGAACCCATTTTAAATATGAATTTTGACAATTTAATTCAATTAATATTTCAAATTAAACTTCATATTTTTAATAAAAACATAATAATTAGGTTATGATGAATTTTTTATATTTTTTGGAAACATATCATTTTTATTGAATAGTGAAAAATACAGAAATTTAATTCAAAACTATTTTTTCATATAATTTATTTATAAGGTTGAATTATGTTTTAGATTGGTTTTAAAGTTTAATTATATAATATTTTTATCAATTAATAACATTTAGGTCATTTTAATCAATTTCACTTTGAAATTGACTATAAAAACATAGAAAACTTTTGGATGATTTTACTTTAAAAACCTGCATTGTCGCCCCGTCTGTGGGATTAAATATAAATTAATTTCTTAAAATTCTATGTTAGGAATTTATAAAAATAGATTAAATATTTAGAATTATAATAACTTATAATTTCTAATAATACTAACTTTGTTTTTGACAAAAAAAAATTAGTGAAAATGATTAAAATTAATTACAACGATTAAGGTTAAATTAAGATTAATAAGGGACTAAACATTAACTTTAGAGCCCAAAAAGACCTATAAACTTGGAAAAGAGCCATTTTATGGAAATATTTATACCATATACTACCTTGGATCTAATGTTTTACATTATTATATCCACTTTCAATGGTAAAAACATGGGTGGAATTCCCTTTCCCAAAATTTATAAGAGTGCCACTCCTCCACTATAAAAGGCCTCCACTCCTCCCACTTCCTCACACCTCTCAAAACACTTTAGCTCAAACAATTTCTAAAAAATATATCCTAAAATATCTAAGATAATCTTATAATCCTTACCTTTTGAATAAATTCATCCAATGAATATTTTTGGTACAAACTAAAAGAAGTTACCCGATTAAGAGGTAACCTCTTATCTCAAGCTCTCTAGTTTCATTTCCATTATTCAACCCCTAAAATATTATTTTTATATTATTTTATATTAAAAAAGTATCCTAAATATACTATGATGTTTTTATACTATGTTTTCGACATAAAATAACACACACATCCATCTAATGGGTAATGAACATACTGTTTCTATGCACGATGAACTACTACCTCACGAAACAATGATTGTTCATTTTTCCTTACCAACTCTCATGGTGGACATTATGATGGAAAATATATTTATATATGAAATATATGATATTTATTATTTATTTATACTTATTTAATCTTTTTATAATACATACCTTTAATACTTCCCATTTTGCGTTAATATGATAACACTGTTTGAGGAAGTGTGGACTATCACCCCCTCAAAGCGATGTGATTCATTCATGCTATACATGGAATGTATTAAGGATGATTTTAATAAACCCATGTAACATATATAACATATATATGATAATTTAATTATTATATAAATATGTAACATTTATTTTTAATTCTTTTAATACGACAATGAAATGAAAGTAGTGTTAATGCATATGTACGGCCTACCGTTTCAATGAACGGTGCACTTCATTTATTATCTCTAAATATTATGAAATATTATATATACATATATACTGGATATATATTATATTAAAATCATGATTTATATTATGGATATTATTAAACCATGATATATTTAGTAAGAACAAAAAATAAAAAGTTAAAATATACTCGAGAAAACTAGGAAATTAACACCCAAAATAGTAAAATTAATGAAAGTTGTTAACAAAAGAGTAATGAGATATAATAAGAAGTTAATATATGGTATTATAAACATTATTATGGTTATTATATTAATTATTAACATATTTTAAACAAATATAAAAGAGGATAAATTCCACACAACAAAAATGAAGGATAAAGTAAGGGATTTCGTCTCAATTTACATTCCATTGAGACTTATTTTTGTTATGCACAAATTTATTTTTATTTGGTGTATAAACTACCATTTGAAATTATATATCATTAATATAATTATTCTAATGATATTATAAGTTTCTTTTAATTCATGAGGAATTTTTATTTAAATGTTTCAAAGCGGTATGTGACACTTTGGAATGTTTAAAGTTTATTTTTACTCAAGAATGTTTTAATTTCAACAACCCTTGCTGTTATTTATTATCATTTGGGGTATTATTGATAAATATATATTATTTATTAAATATAGATATTTGAAAAATAAAATTGTTTATTCAATATATGAGGAATGCTTTTGACATGCAATACATAGGTTGGGGACTATTTAAGGCAAGCCCTACAGGTTGGGGACCAGTTAATACAAGCCCCTAGATGCATCAATAGTATCATGAGATTAATTAGTTGGAAAAATAGTTTAAACTATATCTTGAAGTTAAAGGTTTCATGTGCCTATAAAACATGACATCCGATAATTAATAATTACCTTTATTGATAATTCATCTATTATTTATCCATGATATTTGTCATTGACATATATTTGTATGAATTTCATTTTTAATTAATTAATTTAATGGAATGTATTTCATTTTATTACCTTGACATATTGATATTTTGTTATTCAATTTATTACCTTTCAATATTGATATTTCCTTATCTAGTTATCTTTATGGAATGTGTTATCAGTCATTTACCTTTCCATGTTAATTTATTCCTATTGATTCATTATTGCTTGATATTTACTTACCCTTAATGTGCATTTGAGATCACCCTTATTATGTTTCTTCCCCTGGTTATGAATAAGATATCTTTGAATAAGAGTTCATGGATGCAGTTTTTTTCTATTTATTATGTAACATGTTTTATTTTTTTTTCCTACTGTATTATGGGTATCATATATGTAATATGGATTTCCAATATTGCTACACTGAATGGCCTTTCAGGATTTGATTCCTTGTAATCATGACAATGTAATAAAACAATACACCAGCTCCAGGCTTCTGGGGTCAGGGAGTTACAACTGGAGAGACTAAATGAGAGTGATTTAGATGACAAGATGTGTGAATGTTGACCTTCTAGCAGTTGGTGCCACTTTTTCATGTCCAGTGATTGTCCCATTAGTCCCAATGGTGTTGCCTCATGATATATATCCAATGTTATGAGTTTATTGTGTATTAAAATTCGAGTTTCTTATCTCTTATTTTTATCTTAATTTAATTTATTGGGTATTTATTTTTGAAAATTATTATTTTATGGATTTCCTTGTATTGTTATTTTCATTTGTTTATTACTTACCTTGGATTTTATTTTATTACTCTCTTACCTTTGTTCTTTACTCACATTTGAGGAGTGTGTGTGTTAATGTTTTAAAGGGGAATGTGGTGGTTATTTATAAGTGAAATCCATTGTAAATTTTTTCTTTTGAAATGTATTTTAAACCATGAGATTGTTTGTTTTCAAAGGTGATGTTTAAATAGAATGGGATGATTTAACTTGGTTCATTCCAAAGGGAAATATCTTAAAGGTAATAGTTGGTTTTTGAAATAACATTTCCTTGATATTTCCTCTTTGAGGCATTTTTTAACAACAATTTTTAAGAAAATATATAATAAATTGTATATATATTTCCATTTGTGTAAATTAAATAAAAAATAATTTTTATATTTCTTTCAAACTAGTGGTATTTTTTTTCTTTAAAAAAGAATGTAATAGAATCATGGTGGTATAATAATGGCCTTTGGATCACAACCTATATACTCACATTGGTGGGAATATAGTCATCATTTTTTATAGGTTCCCAGGTCTTATCTTTCAAGTTAGTTTTATACTACTATCCATTTGGAAGAAAGTGTTTTTGGTTATAGTGGTGTCTTGAGAGTCATATAGTGATGTCAGGGTTTGTCTCCTGAGTTCATTCATCTAGTTGTTATGTGTGGTGTAATCAGCCTCTCCACCCCCTATATATTTTTTAGTTTGTTTAATTTTTTTGGTTTGTAAAATATTTTTTTTAAAATGGTTTTATTTATATATAATTTTTTTTGTAAAAATATTTATATTTATTCAATTAAATTGTTATTCCATGCTTGGGTAATTCTTTTTTTGAGCTACTTATTTATTCTGGAATGGTTGTCTAATGTATATAGACCTCATGCCTAGTTCTCAGTTGGAACCTATTATTGATCATGATTTTATTGAGGATGAAATAATTTCAAAGTGTTATCTTATGATACCTTGTAACTTTTCACTAGCCCGGGGTGATCAAGAATAAGCTTCAAACCTTATGGAGGATTGACCCGAGTGATGTGTCATTCCAACCTGGACCAGTTCACTACACCACACCCCTATCTCTTATCCATCAACTACTAACCCAATACACCTCATACATACACATATGAACACATTAATCTCCCATACCTTGACTAATATATATGATCACATCATGTGAGTTTGCATACCAATTTACCTTACACAACATGGTCCTCCCAAGTTTAACCCACATTTCTCAAAATCTACCTCTCTCGCCACATGGTCCCTTAATCCTCAAATCACTTTAACCATATATATGGTCTCACCATAAACCTATCATTATCATACTAACATGATAATTCTCTCTTTGTAAGTCAATATTCATAATCTCTTGAAAACCCTCCTTAATCTTTAGATTTTATTCTATTCCTAATTTATAGGTCACCACTCACACAATGACTTGGTCCTCGAGAAACCCACTAACTCATTCCACACAATAACCCCCAAGGTAAACTAATCATCTGGTAATCAAATAGCTAGTACACCCTCTGTGGAGATCCCTTTACTACCCATTTGATCCTCTCATGGATATTTATAATAACTCTAATTCACACCATAGGTTATCCCTCATAGATAAATCCAATCTCATAATGTTGTCTAAGGAACCGACTACATAGATCACCTATTGAAGCCCCCCTCAAGGTAATGTCACACTACCTCGCATAAGACCCCATTTGGACACCAGAGACACTACCCAAGGATAGAAATCCATTACGACATCTCTTACTATTAACTCAATCTCTTCTTCTAATCGGAGCTACGAAGTGACTAACTCTCGAGGGAACTTATAAAAGATTGATTCTTTTACTATAATAACACTTGTATAAAAATTAAATTTCACATAAATTATTTAAAATTGGTTATTTTTAACTGATGTGTAAAGCCAAATTTTTTGGGTTTTCACTTTAGTTATTATAAAAACCAACGTGAAGACTCTATCAGTGGAGGTTTTCACATTTGTTATTAGTATATATGACATGAAAACCTTTATTTTTATATTTTTTAGAATAGTTAAACTAATAATTGACATGAAACAATCATTTTATTGGGTTTTAATGTCAGTTAATTTAATAACCAATGTTAAAACCTATATTTTAACATCAGTTATTAGAGGAGTTGATGTTAAAAAGTAAAAAAAATTACAACTCACATGGCTTGTGTTTCTCATTATATCAACATTATTTTCTAAAACTTTAACTTTCATGAGTCATGAACACCTTCATCAACTTACTTTATCCTAATTTTTCCTTTATATCCCCCATTCACATGATTTTTTTCTTGATTCATTATCATTTCATCAGTTTTTACCCATTATTTACCTTAATTCATTTATCATATATCCTCCAAGTTCCACCATTTTAACTAGTTATTTTGTTTTTCATTAATGCTCCCACCTAATTCAATTCAATATTAAGTTTTTTTATACTATTTTCCCTCTATTAATTACTATATACTACCAAAATCTACATTGTTTGTGAGTTGATTTTTTAGATTATTTATTTAGAAGATTTATTATGTATGTTTTTTTAAATTATTTTCATTTATTTATTTTTGGTCACAATCCTACTTAATTTCACATAATTTTAAATACATTGACTACTATTTTTTATTCATTATTCATAGATATATTTTTTACATCCACATTTTTCATTAGTTAAATTTTTATTGGATTTTTTTAGAAGATTTATTAAATTATTGTGATATTTAAATTGTATTTATTTATTTATTATTTACCATGCTTCTATTTAATTACATACAATCTGATATTCATTTACCACTACTTTGTTTCTATTCATAGTTGATATTTTTTTTCTGTATCTACATTTTTTTCCAATTAATTTTTTATTTTCTTTGTTAAAAGACTTATTAAATGATTAATATTTTTAAATTGTATTTATTTGTTTATTATTGATGAAAATATTGTATCCATTTATTATATTTCATTAATTCATTAATTTTATTAATGAATATATTGTATAATTATTTATTTTTATAAATATTTATGAATAAATATTTAGTTTATTAGTTGTTCTGATTACATGAATATGAATTAATGGTTAGTTCATTTTTTATATTGTATTATATTATATTTTTTGTATTCATGTTTATTTTTTTATAATTATTTTTTTGATTAAATATTTATGAATATATGGTTAATTGATTTCTTTTTTGATTATATGTTTTATATAAGTGTATATATAGTTTGAATTTATATGTTTTCAATTTAATCATTTTATATAATTATATGTTTATATGTTTTAAATTTATTTTTTATATATGTATTACATGCTTATATGTTTTAATATATTCATCTATTATATTGTAATTTTAGGTAATTAATGGATCATAATTGGATAAATTCATAAAGAACTAGTGAGAAATACAATAAAGGGATTGATTATTTCTTAGAAATTTGATAATTTTTTTTGAAAATAGAGATTTGATTTTCTATACATGCATTAAGTGTTTGAGTATGAGAAAATTAGGGTATAAGGAAATAAACGACCATGTTATTTTCTATAGTTTTAATCATATTCATAAACACTATATCTAGCATGGGAAATTAACAAATAATACAAGATGTAATGTTAATGAACATGTTCAACATGAGATATAGGATTGTCTTGAATAATTAATTCATGATGTAGGTGTTAAAACCATTAAAAAAAGTATTGAATTATTTTATGGAGATAATTAGAAACTACTATTCCCAAGTTGCACTAAATTTATAGTGTTATTAGAAGTGATTATATTGGTTAACTTTCTAATACTGCATGTTGAGATGGGTTGTATATTTCTGGGGAAATTTGATTTTTTAGATTTAGTGACAGGTTTGTGTGGGGAACTTGGGATTGGGATATATTGTTGAGAATTTGAAAATCTTTAACATTTATTTTTAGACATGTATTGAGGTGTAGGGAAGGTTTTAAGTGTTTTGAGGGATTTTGATATTAGTTTAGAGTATCTGAGTTTCTAAAAATAATAGTAACTGATCATTTATGATGTGAACGGGTCATTCACACCATAAATGACACTCACAGGGTGTTTTATGTTATGAAAGAGGAAAAGGGGTTAAGTATAGGCCTACCTTGATGATTCATGGAATGAAAACTTATGTCACATTGTTAATCATGGGGTGTAGTTTTTTTAAAAGTACTTATGTGTTTTTAAAATAGAAACCCCCTCGTGTTTCTTCTCCCAAATGCTCGAACATAGGGGGAGGCTGAACCTCCCCCTATTCTTCCTTCTCCTTTGATCCAAGTTTATTATTGGAGATTAATCATTCCAAATAAAGTTATAATATCATTTTTTACAATTATTTACCTCTCATTTGATTTTTGTCTGAATGTGTAGGGTTTCAGATAAGCATTTTTTGGATAATGGAGATATCATTGTGCTTAAAGGGGATTTGCTAGAGGATGTCCTGAGACACTATAAACAATTTTCCATTCATTGTTGGATGTGAGTAATGCCTCTTAGTGAATTTATTTAGGTTTATTAATGATTTTAAGATAACATTAGTCGTTATTCTGGGTTTATAATTTAGATATTCTTTATTACCTAGGATCGGGGGTGCGTCAGGAATAGAATGCACTTGGTTTCTCCCAATTATGATATCATTGGACTTCCCAGTGAGTTTAGTGTCAATTATTTTGTTTTGTGAAATTAGTTTTAATTAATTAATTAATTAATTAATTTAATAATTTTTATGATTGATACAGGTGCTCGTGGGAGATCAGCTTAGAGCTTGATATTTTGTAACACCATGGGTGATACTCATTAGGTTTGATGATGATGCCTGATATTTTAGACTACCCAGTATGATACCCCTTGGATTTGGTGATGATGCCTGATATCTTATAATTCTAGGGGTGATACCCCTTGGCTTTGATGATAATTCATGATAACCATTGATCACCTAGGATTACCTCCCAAGGATTGATGTGGAGCATAATATTTTGGAACACAAAGGTTGATACCCATTGGGTTTGGTTATAACACTTGATTACTTAGAACACCATAGGAGATAACCCTTAGGTTCAATAATATTACTTCATTACTTAGATCACTTAGGTAACCCACTAGGGATCAAATTTATGATTGAAACTATGGACCTCCAGGATGATCTCTTGGGATTGTCTTATTCAACTTAGTTGGCTGGAATGATCATGTGACGTGCACAAAAAATCCTTGGCATTGGATGAATAAGGTGTGGTCGATTGAGGTTATGAACCTAAGAATCAATGATGGTTTGTTTATTTATTTATTTACAATATTTTATTTATTTATTTTAGATAAGCATATCACACACACATATCACTTAATTTCAGTTTATGTATGAGACCATGTTGGTGGCACCCCATTGAGTTATGTACTCACACCTTTCTTGGGCCATCATTACACTTGGGTACCCAAGAAACTCCCACTTTTTGTAGGTTTAGGTCAGGATGGGGCTAGGTTTGATCAAGAAAGATAGTATGGGAAAGTTTATGGATCTTGGGATGATATATATCTCATATTTTTAGTAGAGACTTTGTATTTTTTTTCTTTTTTTATCCTATATATGTGATCAACCTAGTAGACGATCGAGTGTGTATGACTGTGTCTATGCTTATAACCAATTTTCATTCTATTATAACATGTTCAGTTAATTTATTATTTATACATAATCTAATGTGATATATGTTTTTGATATTTTTTTATTTACACTATGATTGATACTTTGATATAGGGGGGATAGTCTCCCCAAAGTACCACCTTATACCCCCACTACTAGTCAGAAACCTCTTGCACATGAAGAGGCATGCCTAAGGTATAGTGGTGACCATCTGTTCAGGCACCGTTTAGTGTTCTAGGGACTTGGGGAATTAAAATGTTGCATCAGATCTATTTTTATTTATCTTAATATTTTGTATATGGTAGAACTTTGACATAATAATGTGTTAGAGATTGCGATATACCTCAGATTGGTGCATTCTAAACACTATTTCTATTGGGAAATTTAGGTTACTAGGGATGATATTGATGTTCTTGGTGTGATGTTACTATTTTATGATTTTCACCTCATGTTATTCACATGGTTTTCAAGATTGATAATTTTATATTTTATTTTTAATTATTGGACCATTTGCAAGAGTCTTGTTATAGATTTTACACTTGGACATAGAGGCAAGAGGCATCTCATGCATCATGATTTGGCACATAGTATTCACATGATGTGTATCTTTGATAGATTGTGATTATATAATTGAAAAAAAAGTTTCAACTACTTAAAGATTCAACAATATCTTATATAATTTTTTACCATATAAGTTCTTGGCGACATTCCACTCTATTGGGACACATTTTTATTATTTTTATCTTTTTTCTAATGGAGGTTCATGTGTATTTATAATGAGATACTCTAAAATTAGGATGATGGTTTAGTAACTTGTGTACAAGAGGTGTAGTGACCCTAATTGGATAGTAAGACACATAATGACTTATTAGGAAACCACTAGTGGGTGATTATTATCTAGTTTTTGTTACTTAAAGTGTCAATAAAAACCTATATGACATTTTCTCGTATTTCTTGGAATGGCACAATATTTAACCAAACCATGTGATAGTGGTTCGTTGCATAAAAATTACTATTAGGATGATGTTTGATTTAGGTTTATGCATGTGAGGTGTGAAGAAATCCTTGAGGGATAAATCTAATGGGAATATTATTGTAAAGGATAAGTGATTGAGAGTTGGTCAATGCAAGCACATGATTCCTTTATATTAAACTGCATGTGGGTTGTTACCCTATAGGTTCAGTTATTTAAAGTTCTAGTAAGAACCTATATGGTGTTTTACTAAATATCTTGGAATGAAATTATATATAACCAAACCTCATATTTATGGTTCTTTGATAGATATCATTTAGAGTGATTCCATTATCAATCAAATGAAGATCGATGAGTTTGTGATTCTCAAGGGAGAAGTATTGTAGCTGGATGATTGGTGATAATTAGTACATGAGGAGGATGATGACTTGGAATGATGTGATTGATAGATATATTTGAATGAGAACCATGAGTGGGAGGTTAGAAATGTTGGTTTTCATGTTGTATTTGAGGTAGGAGCATGGTTGAATTCCCATGGATCATGGTTTATAAGAGACCTGGGATATAAACAAGGTGGGAGACCTAGAGACCATTAGATTTGACTCAACATATATTAAGTTATTTCCTAGTGTTTTATGGGGTAATCACATGATAGAGGTTATCCTAATAATGTGAACAACCTTAAAGGTTTTTTTAGAAAAATGAGTATTGGATGCCTTGGACTTCTTTGGAAAAAATTATCTTGAGTGATTGTTTTTTTACTATCTAAGATAGTTTCTGAGGGTGGGTCCAGTTTAATAGCTGTCCTCGTTAACCCTAGATTAACTTTAGGAGTGTGGTGTATGCATGGGTAGATGATTTTGTATTTAGTGTGATTATATATGGTATCTAAGCACATAGTTAACCTTGGCACATGTAGGTTCTCGATTTTAAGGAGGAGCACCAAGGGTTCTTAAGGATAGAAAAAATTCATATGTCATGGAGCATGGTATGTCTAGTTTAATGACAAGAGACTCATGGATTCATGAGTAAAGTTTCATGACCAGCTGTATCAAGAGCACGTGAACCCTGGGTTTTGATCAGGCTGAGCTAAGGATTGTTATTACACATTGGACCAGTTGAAATTGAAATTGAAATTATCGTTGACTATAAACAAGCCGATGGCCGATGGAATATGAGGGTATGTGTTTAGCGTGGATTAGGATTAGTGATGCATATATGTTTATGATAAAATCTAGTGATGTTGATCTATAATATGGTTTGAGGGAAAACCTCATTTTTTATGGGTTTCAGAAGATGTCAAATGATTATGTTCCCATGAGCAGGGAATGGGTAGTAAATTGATTTTTCTTGTAAGAAATCATATTTGAGAAAGTTTAGTCATTATGGTCATTATGTATAGTGATATATGAGGCATGGTTCACAAGTGATGGGTGTTGGATTATTTATACAATGATAATGATAATCATTTTGTGGGGAGCATCATATCAGTTGTGAGTAAACAACCATTATATTGGATGAGTTGTGGATGTGGTAAGATTAGTAACTATAAAAATGAGGTGACACCATGTTATCAATGTGTGATAAGATCTAACATGATCTGGTCCCTTGATGAATACTAGATATAGGATTCAGATGGGGTATTGGATGAGTTAGTGTATTGGAATCGGGCTTGATACATTTTTCCTATGATCTGATGGTGGTTTGTGAGGTAAACTACAGTTTGTGACATCGTTCAGGGGATGAACAAGTTTTGTCACATGGTTTAGTGGGTGAACTGGTGATTCATGAAATGTTTCAGTGGGTAAACCTTTTTCGATGTGTGATTTAGGGGGTGAATCATCTACGAAACTCATTAATCATTTCTATTGAGATGAAAATCCTTGGGAAATATAGGGAAGCTGGTACCATGAATCTAGTACATTATATTTTGTATCATGGGGGTATTTTTAGGGTTAGATAAGAATTTTCATGGGAAATATAGTGTATTATGTCCCTGTTCATGGGTGATGGGTAATCATCTATTTCGTTTCATAATCATAGATGAGAGGCAATAATAACTCTTGATTGGTGTGTTTATACATGTTTTCAGGTGTAGTGAGATAAAATCTACACTGAGTGGTTTATTAGACAACTGAGAAATTTTTTAGATAATCTCTTCTAATGGTGGGGATCCCCATAGATCAAAATTTTCCATTATAAGCTAAAGATTATGGTGGGGAGAACCATAAGCCAGGTGATACGTTTTTAATGATACAATGGTGTCTTAGGATATACGGGTGTTTTGGATCACCATATAGGTGTTTCAATTGTGATAGTGAGTGGTGGATTGAGTATTGTTGGATAGTGTGCCACACATTTGGATTTGTGAAATGGGTGATCATTCGACATTCAAGGATCAAACATGATGGGTTGACTATGAGTTAGCGAACTGAGTTGGTTGAGTTTATTGGTTGAATAGATAATAAGACTTCTTCAGGATGATAATTTTTATATGGGGAGATTGTAATACCCCATGTTTAGATGAATTGTGTATTTTTGAGGAAATTTGAATATATGATTTGGTGAAAGGATTGTTTGGGTAACCAGGGATCAAGTTAGGTTTCAGAGCATTTGAACATATTTAATAGGTGTTTTTAGGCATGTCTTGAGGTGAAGTAAATGCCTTGGGTATTTGAGGGACACTGGGATGGGTTCATATTGGTTAAGTTATTGAAAACAATAACTGCATATTATTCATGATGTGAATGGATCATTCACATAGTAAATGAAACTCACATGGTGTTTCAGGCCATGAATGAAGAAAAAGAGTTAAGGGGAGGCCAAGCTCAATGATCTATGGAATGACCACTTATGTCACACTACGAATCATGATTTCCAATTTTTTTAAAGGGTTTAGGTTTTCTAAAATAGAACCCCCCCCCCCCCCCCCGAGTTTTTTCTCCTAGATAGAACATATGGGGGGAGGTCAAACTACCCCCTCATCATTATCCTTTGATCGAAGACAATTCTTGGTGGTTCATCACACTAAATCAAGGTTAGATATCCCATATTTTCCTGTTCTTTCCCACTCATTTTATTTCACCCCAAATGTACTGGGTTTCAAATGAATGATTTCATTAAAGCATAGTGAAATCATTATGCCTAAAGAGTCTTTTATATGTGGCTCATAGAGGAGATCCAAATACACTGTAAACAATTCCTCATTTATAATTTTATGTTATTTATGTTTCTTGATGAATTTATTTAGGTTTCCTAATGATTTTGGGATAAAATTGGATGTTGTTTTGGGTTTAAAATTTGGGGATTCTACGTTTCCTAGGATTGGGGGTGTGTTAGGAGTAGAACGCACAAGGTTTCTCCTGATTATGGCATAATTGGACTACACAGTGAGTTTAACATCAATTATGATATTTTGGAATATTGGATTAAATTAATTAATTAATTAATTTAATAATTTTTTATGGTTGATATAGGTTCTCTTAGGATCTTGGGTGGATGCACGGGCTCAGATGGGGATTGGAGAAACCTTTGAGATCCTAGGAAAAAGCTGCCATCTTGGAGAGTTAAATGAGAAAATATTTGTATGAGGAAGTAAATATTTAGTACATTACCTATGATATTTATACATGTTTTTATATAGAATATGTTATATAGTCTCATGACTAAAGGTGATGATTTTTTTAAATAATTTTTTTTCTTTAAAAATGAAATACTTGGTTTGACTGCACAAAGTGCCAAGGACATAGGGGTCCTTGAAACTGATTTGATTACATGGGATGTAATTGGTCGAGCCCTTCACTTTTGACCATGATGCTTGGACACCTATAGGGGTGTGTGAGATAATTTGAGATTGATAACCCTAGTAGGTTAAGCGAAGACCCTTGGGACAACTTAGAGCTGATTGTCTCATTGAGCTGGGTTGGGGGAGTGGACAATCCTAGTACAACTTATGTAATTAAGACGATCCATATATAATCTCTAATGTGAATCCAAAAATACTTTCCTTATTAGGTCTATGAGGACATGAGATTTTAGATACTGGGATTTTAGGATGTTCTACACCTAAGTGATGAGTTTTGACCCTAGTGTGAGTTGTTCTAAAGAGGACCTCGAGGAGGGTGTCCCTTCCATGTGCTAACCTAAAGGACCCTAGGTAGGGTGCCTTTTTTATGTGTTAGTCCTAAGGAACCTAATTAGGGTAACTTTATTATGTATTTCACTGAGTAAATTCCTCAAATCTTCTTTGACCCTAGGTAGGTGTGTGACGTTATGGGGGAATGTGATACCCCATAGGAAAAAACTTTTCCTGAGTTTTATGAGTTATATAAAGGACCCTAAGTAGGGTGTATATGTTATGAAGTGATCTAAGGGACACCATATAGGGTTACCTACTTATATTATTAATTAGGGGACCCTAGGAGGTTCCTCATGGTGGATTTCCCTTGAGGGTGCATGTTGTTATTGTTTGTGATGGTTGTGTATATAACCTTATAACCCAAACCAATGATATAATCCCATTGAGGCCTAATATTATTGATTTCATAGGGACACCCCCTAAGAATCATCTTTGAGCCTAATATTTTGGAACACCAAAGGCGATAACCATTGGTTTTAGTGATGATGTCTGATATTTTGGAACACCAAGGGTGATACCCCTAGGGTTCGACAATGACGCCTAATATCTTAGAATTCTAGGGGAGATACCACTTGAGTTTAGTGATGATTCATGATTACTATTGATCACCTAGAATTAACTCATAGGGATCAGCTTAAATCCTTATATTTTGGAACATCAAGGGTGATACCCCTTGGGTTCATTGGTAATGATTGATTACTTAGAATGCCTTGGTAGATACCCTGTGGGTTCAGTAGTATTTCCTAATTACTTAGATTACTTATATCCACCCACAAGGATTGGATTTATGTTTAGAATTATGGACCACCAAGATATTCTAATGAGGTTTTTTTATTCTTATTACTTGGTTGAAACATTCATGTTACATGCTCAGAGATACTCCAACACTAGCCAAAGCAGGCATGGTGGATCAAGGTTGTAGACATGAGGATTCACGATGGTTTGTTTATTTTTTTTAGTTTTTTTATTTATTTTAGCTGATCATATCATGTGAAAAATATTACCACATTTTTTATATATGGGACCATTTGGTGGTTCCCTACTGAGTTTTGTACTCACACCCTACTTAGGTCAACATTACACCTGGGGTACTCGAACATCTCCCACTTTTTGTTGTTTTAGGTTATGATGAGGCCAAGTTTGATCGAGTGGGATATCTTAGGAATTTATATGGTTATTGGGATAAGGTATGAATTAGATTTGTAATAGAAATTTTTTATTTTAGTTTTTTGTATATCTTGTATATGTGACCAGGATAATGGTAAATTGAGTCTATAAAACTGAGCGTATGTTTATGACCACTTTTCATTTTGTTATAGTATGTTATATCAATTTATTATATTTATATACTCTGGTGTGATTAATTTTTTTGATATTTTTTTATTTACATTATGAATTATACTTTAATATAGGGGGTATAGTCTCCCCACAATACCACCTTAAAAACCCACTACTTGTCGACAACCTATGGCGTATGGGGTGGTGCGACTGAGGTACAATAGAGATCGTTGTTCTGGGCACCGATTAGTGTTTTGGAGTGATGAGAAAATAAAAAATTGAAAGAAAAAAATTAATTAGAGTGATAAAATATTCACTTAACTACTTGGAATTTTGAAATAGTTTCTTCTAGAAGGAAATGAGCTTCCATATTCCAATTAAGATTGAAAAAAAATATTATGTTCAATGGGATTAGTGTATAAGTGAATACATGATTTCCTCAATTATTGTGTATTTTATAAGAAGGAATATGAAAGTTCATTAGTGTGTCTTAAATATGAGAATACATGATATAAAATGGACGAGAAATATAAATGTGATCCATTCTTAAGAATATACACAAAACATCCTACTAAAGTTTTCTAGTATCTTCTAATAATTCCTTATTTTAAGTATCTATTTGAAAATTAAAATGATACAAAGAGGATAATATGGAATAAATATGACTAAATCTCTAATGGAAACCTACATCACCCTATTAATTTACAACAATAGAATAAATTTGATAATTATTTTTCTTCTAATATTTGAAATAGAATTATAAATCTCAAAATGGGAGTGTATATAGATGGAATGGATCCATATTAGAGACTTAGTAGAGAACATTTTTCATTACCTTTTATATTGGTAGTGTATAACTTTTACCCACATATATGTATGAATGAAAAATATGTTATGATGATTTTGATGGTTTTTGAACCAAAAAAGGCTAGAAATGATATTTATGTTTTTCTGTCTCCATTGATTGATGATTTAAAATTTATAATGGATGCCTATGTTATAATGTTTTATTCACACAAGAAAGTGTATTTTATTTTATTTTTTATGGTAATGTTTACTATAAAAATCTTTCCTATATGTTTAATATTATATGGATATAGTGTTAAAGATCATAAATATTATCCAATTTGTGAAGAAGGTACATTATATCATAAATTGAAGAATAATAGAAAGACAGTGTACATGAGATATCATATATTTTCACAAATAGATCATACTTATCAAAGATTAAAAATGGTATTTAATAGTTTAAAATATTATTATTTTTCTTTACAACCATTATCAACTAATTAATATCATGACAATGTATAAAACATAAATTTTATATTTGGAAGGAAATGAAGTTTTTATTTTCAAACAAATACATGAAATAAATGGTCTATATTATTGGAAATACGTTATTGGAGATTTTTTGAGGAAAAGAAAAAGATTGATGTTATGAATATTGAAAAAAACATAAGTGATAGTTATATTGAACTTTTTTAGACATTAAAGAAAATAAAAAATATGATTAAATATAATATTGGACTTAATATTCATGGGAATACATTTAGAGTTAGTTACCACTATGAAAGGAAATGGAATATATTTACCCATGGATTGTCACACATTATGAAAAAGTGAGAAGATTATTTTATTTAAATGTTTTCGGGGTATTAAAAACCCCAATATATTTTATCCAAATGTAAAAAAATTAGTGACATTGAAGGATTTAAAGTTAAAAAGTATGATATATCATGGTTTTCATGTATTGATGCAATGACTATAACTAGTTTCACTGTATAAAATATTATCAATATCTATTGGAAAATTTATTGCTAATATTTGTTTCATTTTTAATTTCATTTTATTAAAGTTATATATATAAATTTATTAGATGTGTTATAGAAAAATGTTATCCTCATTTTCAACTACAAATGTATTTTATACCTTAATTTTTTTGATATAATGGTTCATCTAATTATTCTGTTCCTATTTATTTATTTTAGATGTATCATTTTGAAAGATATATGAAATTTTTTAGGGGTTTATAAAAATACACATTGAACAGAGACCTAAATTATTAAAAAATATATATCAAAAGAGGTGATTAATTTTTTTACTGATTATTTATATAAAGTGGGAGCACATTGGTCTCCCTATATCTCAACATTTGATAGTTGATGGTGAAGGTAATGTGATCCGTTGATTAATGGTAAAGTTAATTCCATGCGATGAAGTGATGTAGTCAAATTTATACATTTTGAACAAAAAAGGTGAGGTTCAACCATATATATCATCTCCTACTATTGGATTGATCGTACAATATATAAAAATAAATGAAAAGGTGTTTATGAATGAACATAAAAATACATTTATTTGATGGTTTAAGGATAAAGTCAACACTGATTTATTTGCATCAAAAACATTGAAATTTTTAGCAGAGGGACCAAGTGTTAATGTGATCATATGGTTTAGTTTTGATATTAATGGTTATAGATTTTATATAAAAAATCAGAATGACAAGAGTACTATTCAAAACAGTGTAGTAATGGTCATCACTAAATCACTACATTATTTGAGTTTCGAAGATAAAAACATAAATTATACATCAATATCATATTTTAGAGCTATAAGAATATACAAGAGATTGATTATACTAAATTTTGAGTTTTTGTGTTTAATTATAACTAGGTAGACAATAATAGTGTTATGAAACATGATGAGTTTAAATTTACACTTGTTGATTTAAAAATATTTAGTTTCAACGAGAAATCATTTATCATAATGATATATTAAAAAAAATATTTTATATTTTTGACCCATAGAATGATCAATAGAATGTTTTTTTTAAGGGGAAAAAATTATTTGGGTGATGATAATGTTGATGATGTTGAGGACTAAAATGATATTTCTTTATCTATTACATGATTACTTGAGGATAATAATGATTGTGATGTATACGTAGTACATGTAATAAAAAATGATCATGTATAAGGGATATGAGAAAACACTCTATTACTCTCCTAATCATTTGGGTAAAAAACTATTTTTTTATTTTTATTGTGAAACTTATAGATATAAAAACTCTATATTAGATATTCAAATATTCAAATATTAATATTTTTTTATTTTTGTATTAATTTATATATTCATTATATTAAGTTAAGTATCTTTTTGGTTGAAAAAATATAACATCATTATATTTTTTATGAATCATACACATGTAAAAAAACTTTTTTATCTTGTATATTTAAATCTACAGATTCTGATTATTTCTTAAATTTTAAATTAATTTTTATATTAATTTGTTTTACTTACACATTTCATGGTTGAATAATCTTGACATCATTAATTTTTTATGAATCTTAAACATGTAATGATTCTATTTTTTTTAACTTGGATATTTAAATTTATATATTTTGTTCATTTATATGTTTTTTATTTTAATTTATATATTTATCAATTTTAATGACACATTTTGTTGTTAAATAATTCCAATGACATTATTTTTTTTGTGATTATTTATTTATATTTATCATTTTCATATATTCATTTTTCTTCTACTGTATTATCTAACACAATAGATATAATTTTATTTATATTATTAAAAATAAAATTCTTTAGTTTTAAAAATCATTAATTTTAAACAAAATAAATGTACACATAATTCCATTACATTCATCTATTTAAATGATGGAAATAGAAGCAAAAGAACATTTACTAAGTTATGTGTACATTATTTTATATTAATATATTTGTAATAATTAAATTCTTAAATTTAATTAATCTTTTTCTATCAAAATTATTTACAACACTACTGGTGATCCTCTTATTTTAGAGACTATTTCTTCTTTAGAGAATATGATACCCAAAGTATGTAGATGAGAGATTACACATTTAACAAAACCTTCACTTACTCATGGGGAGAAGAGGTTTATAAATGAATTTGATGATAATAAAAATCTATTAGACCCAAATTCAAAGCATTATAGGTGTTATATGGACTTGCAGAGTCATTTTAGAATTATTATTTTATATCCTAATTAGAGGAGCATCGACAATAGGGTGAGAGATCAGATGTGGGAGTCCCTAATAATATATTTTCTCATATACTATATATTTTTTAAATTATTAAAATACTATATAATTCATAACTAATATTTAATTTATTCAATTGTATATGACATTTTACTTTCAAAAAATAAAATAAATAAAAAATAAGTTGATATCTTTTGGATTAATTAGATGGAGAGATTAAAAAAATTACTTCATATTATATTTTTGGGAAACAAAAAAAATAAAAACATATTCCTCAAATATGGGTTTATAGATGTAGAGACCTAGGTAAAGTTTTTCACAAATTGGTGGGTGGAATCCTTTTTATTATGAGAATTATTTATTATAAAATCAATTTATAATTTTTTTAATTACCTGGAAACTTATTCATTTTTTTTATATAATTGGACTTTAAGAGATATAACCAAGACATCCAATAACATAATGTATACCCTAATACTTTATCACATGGAGGGTATCAATTACTAAAGAAGAAAATGATTCCTTAAAAGTTTTATGAATTAAGAGAAAAATATGGTAGTGAATCATAAGAGGTTTGGGTTGGTCCTCTATCTCCCCCACTCACTATGAAAAATAGAAAGGGATGAGGATGAATAAAGAGGAAGTTTATTATGGATCCATAAATATAAATAATTGATAATATTGTAAAAATTTAATTACTATTTTTATTAAATATTACTACTTTGTAAATTCATCACACCAATATAACATTTTCATATATTATTTTTGGAAGATAAGGGGATATATGTGAACTTTATCCCTAAGGGTGGTATAAAAATTTTGGATATAAATTTAATAAATTAATAATACCTAAGTTGTATAAGAGGATATGAGGTAGGTGTGAGTATTATAATTTTTTTAACTATTCTAGTATAAAATCAAGGGAGACAGAATACAAAGAATAATAGCTTCCTTGGAGGCTGAGCTATAAGAGATGAATCATTTGATAAAACATTGAATTAAATATTTTATATTGTCTATTTTTTTAGTAGTGGTGAAATATATGCAACCTCCACAACCTCCCCACCCTACCCATATCACCTATCCAGATTCTCTACCTCCTTATTCAGTCTTGACTGTGTACTATGAGTTGCATATTAGGGATACCCATTCACATATTGTAGAAAAAAAATCATACTTAATATAGGATATTACGTACATCACAAACTTATAAATTTAAATTAAGTAAGAGTAGCAGTGCATGATATTATTGATGCAACTACTATAGTGTAATTTTTCATCGAGGAGGTGGCCACAATTAGACATATTATGGGTTATTTTTTACTTTTTCCATTAAGTCTTTACCGTCAGTTAACATATGTGGTATGTGTTGTTGATTCAATTTTTATTTGCTTTTAATTTTAAATTTTGTATATTTTTCTTACATTTACCTCATATAGAATAATCTAAAATTTAAGGATTTATTATAAAAGAAACATTTTTTTTGAGAAAAATAACCTTCACATAGTTCTTAAATATCTCAAAGTTAAACCAAATTAACTATGAATTATTTTATGCTAGAGAGTTTTTATAAGTTTCTAATTAATGTTGAAATATGTGGGAGAGAATATTCATTAATAATATTTAAAAAATACAACATGGATATTGTTATTGATGACGAATGCTCCACACCAGTGGTGTAATTGTTTTCTATTTAAGTAAATTTCAATTTCAATTTTCATTTCTATAAATAAATATAACTTATATTGATTTAATTTATTAATTATCTAATATGGTATCTAAAAAATCTTTTCCTATAATACGAGAGAACTTATATTTACATATTTATGGATCTATAATTTATTTCAATAGTTGTGAAATTCACAAGGAATAATGTTAGAGTGAAATATATAGTTAAAAGATTAGAAAATAGAGATTAAGTTCTCGTTCCTTCCATTCCTTGAAGGGTAAGAAGACTTATATAATTATGAACTACTATTAATTATAATACCATTCATGATCTAATTTTTATGTTTTAGTGGACATAGTATGTTATGCATATTTTTACCACATAAAGGGACAATATATTGGTCATTATCTTTATTGGGTAAAGTTCAAGACAATTTTGAGACTTATTGAATTCATAAGTTTTATAATATTTTATTAGTTCTTTAATATATTTTTTTTCCTGTTACATATTTTTTAGTAATTAATATATGAAAATACAATAGTTCATGAAGATTATTTAACAAAAATAATTTATCGATAAAAAACACAAATGAAATTAATTATGTACAAGTGACAGTAGATATCTTTTATAATATAATTAATAATTTTGTATCCTACACACACAGATATATATATATATATTATTTTTAAATTATTATTTCATAAATTATGTTTCATCATCAAATAGGACATATTTAATGTGGATAATATGTTTTATGATTCATTTTCATGGATATCACGATTAGAATGGTGAATTTTTTGACAAGGTTAGTTCCGTTACAACTCTTATGACTTAAAAAAATATTATTTATTATAAATTTTATAAATTTTATAAATTTTATCATTTTTGTAGTTTTTTAATGATGGAACATCTTATTTTAATGAATACTTAAACCAAATTCAAGATTTATTTGAAAATAATTTTCTAGGATTGATTAATTTACAAATATATATTTAAAAATTTCATTTATGTATATTATCTTGAAAACATTTTGTATAAAAGTTTGTATCGAGTTTTTATTTGTTTTATAGTCTTTCTTATAGTTTTTGTTTCATGTTGTTTACTATTGTGCTACTAGTTTCTATTAATAGATATGGGGTATTATATTTCTATAATATTTTAAAAAATAATAATTATGTTTTTACATTAGTTATTTTATACAACCGATATGGAAAAGTGATTCTAAGATCAATTTTTTCAGACTTTCCATGTTAATTTTATTTATAACCAACATGGAAAGCCAATTTTAACATTAGTTAATACTAAAACTCGCATGGAAAGTTTAAATAAAATATGAAAAAAATATGAGAATGTCAATTATTAATAAAACTGACGTTGAAATAATTTTTCAACAACATTTTTTATAATAGATTTAGAAAAATTACTTTTAACATTGACTATAATAGAATCTACATTTAACTAAAATTGAATATTTAGAATAACCAAAGTTAAATGGCCATTTTCTAGTAGTGTAATTCATTTTAATATCTCATTTTTAACTAATCAATCCCCATGAATCTTACTCAGGTCAAACACACCTACTTATCCCTACTTAAATATCATGGAACAAGTTCATTTATTTATAAATTGGTATAATTAGGGACTACCTACCATATTCCTGGAGTTAATCCCCTAATTTTCATTCATCTATTACCCTGAAACAATTTCATTGATTATTTTACATGCTCACAAGCCCCTATCTCGATCAAGGACCTACTTAAATTAATTATAACATATCTTTAATTAATTTTCATATTTAATTCATAATTAAATCAATTAATTATAAATAGTTAAAAATCATAAAGTGATGGATCCTCATTGAAACCTAGAGAAAAAAAACGAAGTCTACTCCCAACGTGAACCCCCTATAATTATAAATGAAATACATAATTTCTTATTTAAATTCACAAAAAAAATTATCTTGAATTTTAATAAATTTACATAATAATCCACAAGGAAACATACCTTTATCTAAATGACATTCAATGGATCATAACTATATTCTCTTAAACTCTTCTAGAATACTCAAATAAAAAACCTCTAATAATGGTTAGATTCCACCATTCTTTAGTGGAACAACACTCAAAATATCTAAATCAAACCATTAAAATTATAGAAAAACAAAGGATATGAAACCGAGGAAAAAAGAGAAGAATATATCACCTTAGATGATAAACCAACATGTCTTGATTATCCATAGGTCAAGAGGGAAAATGTGGGAGTAATAGAGAACAAATTGAGAAACCTCTCCCTATCATTCAACTATTGGAAGATAAATAGACTTGTGGGGGGGGGGGGGTTAAATAATCCCCCTAAAATGAAAATTCCAACCCCTTAAAAAATGAGCACTAAACTTATTCTGTACCTGGTGTAACAACCAGTGATTTTAGTATGTATTTATCATTAAATAAATATGTTGTGTTTGATATCTTGTCATTCATGAAAAAAAATAAACTAAATAATTATTTATTTTAATACAAAATTAAATAAATTAAAAGATAGTTATATTAATCATAATTAGAAAAATAAATAATTTTGTAATAAAATTAAAAGGTCCAAATTCACTTAGGAAAATACCATTGATTCTAGAGAAAATATTTTTATGAATTATGTATTTTTGTTAAATTTATTATTTTTGAAGTATGATATCCATAAAATATATTGATAAAATTTAGGGAATGAGTATTAAAATAAATTAATAACATCCAAAAAATAATTAATAAAATATAAATAATATTGATTTAATTATTCATGGATAAACAAAAATGTTTTGTTTAAAAATAATATTCTTGTTATATATTATATATTTTTTATCAAAAATTTAAAATTATAATATTTGAAGCATGCTGTTTAATAATGTAAATTTTTTACATATTTATTGAAAAAATTTATGAATCATCTAAGGATTATTATTTGGTAAGGAATATGTATAAATTCATCTTTATTCTTAAAAAATATTTTTATAAAAATTATTTCTATTGAATTATGCATACTAATATTAAAATTAGTTTTTGTCACCTTTTTAAATTTTATATAGTAAAATGAATTTCACATTTAGAATCATTATGTATGAATTTTTTAATAATTTTAATTTCATTTTTATAAATAAACATAAGTTACCAAGGTAAAAGTTAGTGACCATTATAAAGGTTAAATGAGGTAAAAAAGTTAAATTAAGGGATATGATCATAAAATATCACAAAAACTTATATTAAAATGGATATATGAAGTTATTTTTGACCTCAACGTTTCCCTTATATATTATTTTTTCCCTTGTGTCAACTTTTCAATTTAATATGTTGACCTTATACATTAAGTAATGGATAATCACAAAAATGCCACTCAAGATCACCTATATTGGGACCCATCCTCTACCCACCTTAACCCATATATTTACTTAAAATTTCTATAATTTATAACCAAATACCCTCTCTCAAAATCCTATACCTTTTATGGGTACCCCTAGTCACATGATGACATCCCAAATCCTTCATCTCCCAGAGGATCTCTAAGAGGAGATTCAAGTCTAAAATGTGAGTGTTATATTATACTTAATCATTATTCTATGCATTATTTATCCATCCGTTATTTAATTTGATTTATCACTTTAATAACATGTTTTTAAACCCATTAATATTCTATAAAAGTCATATTATTACTATAAAATAATTTGTTCTTACTCATTCAATCATTATAACGTGTACTTGTTTTGGTCGATTTTACCGCCTAAATGAATGATGTTATAAATGTTACATAATGAATGACTAAGAAAACATAAATACCAATAATAAGATTAAATAATTATGAATTTAATATTTTTTTAATTTTTCTAGTATTGTAATATAATAAAGTATATTCATTAATAAAATCAATTCTTTTTATTGAATCCAAATTCATAAAAAGGAAAGTTTTTAGTGTTCCATGTGAATCATTACCAAAAGTTCCATGAAATGAAAAAGATACTACAGAAATATATAAAAAACATGTGCAATATATTTATGAATTTTATATAATTGATTAAATTATGATCAATAAGAAATTACCATAACCACCAAACTTAAGATTGAATGGAGAAACAAAACAACTAATATTTGAATATTAATTTGAACAAAAACAATTGATATATGGATGATGAGGGATTAAAAATGAATGGTATTAAGTAAAATAAATACTAATAAGGTTCTTATACACATTGATAATTATCCTAAATTTATTATATAGGGATTTAGAGTTTATCCAACCTTGTAGAAGTCTTAGGTAAGGATTTATTTTCCAATATCACTTTAAAATCGACATTATATATGTGTTAATTCCAATTTTTTAGAAATTATATGTTTTTTATATATTAAAAATTATATATTATATTCTACCATGGTTATATATAGGGTTTTACTTTTTTTATTACCATTTAACCTCCCTTTGGTTTACAATTCCTTGAAATGATTTCTTGTAAGTGGAATCGACCTTGTCTCTTCTTTTTAGCTAAAAATATTTCTTATCTTTATTCATATTATTTATTTTGTTATATAAATTTCCTTCCATACATTTCTATGATTACATAAGGAAATTTTATATTGACCTTAAATTTATTTACAACGAAATTAAAGGAATGTCTTTTAATATTTTTTGCACATGTCGTATTCTAATATCTTTAACTTTCTTTAAAAAAGTGTGAAATGAATCTCTTTTTTTAAAATTTTATGCATAAACACATTTTCCTATGATATTTTTAGTTTTATTTAAGAAAATAAATCTCTATTTTTCATGGTTTTAAAAATTAATTTATATTCCATTTTTTATAAATTATTTTCTTTTTAAATATAGGTTATAAAAAATTTAAATATTATTTCTTATTACTTTTAAAAAAATCCATTATGTTGTTATAAATGTTTTTTTCATCTATGTCAACACCCGTTAATGTTTCTTACACTTCATTAGGGATATTCACTAATTATATCATTAAAATTGTTTCTATATATGGATTATGATCATGTTTTGTGAAATCTTTCCTGAAACCTATTTCTTTTCCATGGGTTAATTAAAATATAATGGAATTATGATCATTTTCATCTCATGTGGAACATAAATTTATAGTTTATATTTATGTGATGGGTGGGTCTGTTATATCCCTACAATACATTGGGTAAATTATTATCTCATGAGATGGATAAGAATGGGGAGTGAACCCAAACTCTTAAGGGACTCTGTCCACGAAGTGATTGATGGGCCTGAAATTATACGAGTCTCCAATGCATTCAGAAAAGACTTATATTTCATGAGTATAAATTTCAAGGATTTGGGATAAAACCCACTATATCAAGAGCGTCTATCCACTATGTGATGATTACCTTGGGATTGATCCTCAATATAAGGAATGCTTTTCTATACTTATTCATATTCCATATTCTCATACCTATGTTTTGTTTTCATAGCTCATGATTATTGATTTCTGTCTCCAAAACTCTATTGCACGTGTTTTATATTATACAAAAGCTTTATGACCTAACTCATGATTTATGATTTATGATTTATTGGGTATTATTATCTTATGTCACATCCATGGTCATTGATTATGTTCTCATACCCATATACTCATTTTATGACCACTTACGACATTTTATTGATACCTGCTATGTTTACCCATAATAAGTATTTGAGATCACTATTTTTTATGTTTCCAATATTCGGGTTATAAAGAATATTAATATGTATGATATACCAAGAAGGGTATCATATGTAAAGAATATATGTTGGAGATATTGAAGGTCTTGTAACATAAGTTGGTTATGTATCTAATCTCTAAAGACACTAATATTATAGGGTATGGGTTGTGATTTATCATGAGATGTAATGAATATTCCTCACAAATGATGTAATATGCATCTATGTTATGGTTATATTATATCATTTTTCATAGAAAAAACTTTAGTTATTTCTGGGGACTAGGTTATGATTAATAAAAGGATGGAACCAAAAAATCTTTTTTAAAACCAAAAGTGATGTAGGATGAACCCAAAATGTCAGAGGATGAAATGGATGTGTCATAATTTTGTACATATTAGGATTTATTTTACTTATCATATGATTTATTAATATGATTATTACTTGATACTCACACTAACCATTTTGGTTTTACTCAATGGTTATAACCAAGATGAATTATGTTAATAATGAGTGTGATGGGAAATGAAATGAATATCTTAATGAAAAACCAAATGACATGAGAGTTAGAGTGAAAAATCTCATTTTTATGCTCACTTAACGCTATCAAGCCTTGAATAATAATATAAATCATTCCTAATTACAAAATTACAAGAGGAAGGAATAAAACTCCATTTATTACTTAAATGGATTTTGTACCCATTTAACATTTGGAAGGTTAATTTTATCAATGGTAGATTCTAATTAAAAATATGAGGAAGGAGGAAAAATAAACTCTATGGAATGGGTGGAGTTTAAGAAGGTATTTTTTAATGAATATTTACCCTAAACTCTTTGAACTAAATGGAGTGATAATTATTAGAGCTGAAGAAAATGGAGGATGAATCTATTGGCACCTACGAAGAAATATTCATAATACATACAAGGTATGCTTCTGGTTTTATCATTGACCCTAAAATAAAAATCGATCATTTATTTTGTGTCTTAAAACAAAGTCTCAAAAAGGAATTGGATATATGTGACTTTGTTAGATATAAATAAATTGTTTAATTTTCTCTCGAGGTTGAAATGAAAATTGGTGAATCCCATTATTCTCATGATTTTGGGAGCAATAATATCAAAATAGAGTTTTTAGGAAACTCAAATAATAAAATCAATGAAGGAAAGAAAAATAATCTTCCTATATGCCAAAAATATGAGAAGAAGAATGGATAAAATATCCTTAAAGGGATAGGTAAATGCATCAATTGTATAAGATAAGGCCATTAGGCACATGAATACCAAATATATACGAATAGGAAAACCAATGAGATGGATGAAAGGAAAGATCATTTTAATACACCACCCACACTCTAACACTTCAATTGTAAGGAGTATATAAATTATGAAAACTAATGAAGTAATCTAGGGGTTAATGATGATAATCAATGTCAAAAAACTCTAAATACAAAGTAGAAATCGAAATCATATTCAATCAAAACTATGAATGTGGGTTATGGAAATGAAGTGGTGAAAGGTTCACTCATCTTCTACAAAAGAACTGATCTTTTTATTTTATTCTAGTACTACCCACTCCTTCAAATCTAGAAAGTTTTAGAAGATCATCAAATAATTGAATCAACTGCAAGATATTTAATTATCAATTAAAACTCCCAATGGTGTGATTATTTCATCACAATTCTACAACTCTTATCTAATTGAAGTTTGTGGGAAGTGACCCTTGAAAATATTATTATAATCACTTTAGTTGAATTTGATGCGATTTTGGGCATGTATTGTCTCTCTCAATATATATATCCCATATGAATTTATGGAAAAAGGAAATCCCATTTCATATTCTAAATCATCCCATGATCGTTTATCGATGAAAGACTAACTATGAACTCCCTATGGAAGTTACTTCCCTTGTATGGGTCTTGTTACCTAGAAATGGGGGATATATGGCTCAAATGGTTGGGGAAAACTCCAATATTAAAGAAATTTATATTATTTGGGAATATGCAATCATATTTCTATAATATTTTCCCAATATTATCCTAAATAATTAGGTTGAGTTTCAATATAAATCGTACCTGGTGTTATGCCTATGTCAAATAATTTTTATAAAATGGACCAGATTAAATTACAAGAATAAAAGAAGAAACTCCAAGATAATACAAATAATGTTTTTACATTCCCAATTTCTTCACTATAGAGTACACAAGTTATGTTTATTAAAAATAAATATGGATAAATGAATCTCTACATTGATTTTGATGAACTCAACAATATCATGATCAAGAACAAGTACCCTCTACCTTATATTGATGACTTGTTCGATCAACTAAGAGGATATAAATACTTCTCAAAGATAGACCTTTTAAATGGTAGTATATATTAGAGACAACCTTACATATAATATATGGATACTATGAACTCATAGTGATTCCATTTAAACTTACAAAATTACCCCAATATATTCATAGATCTATTGAATATAATATTTAGATATTACCTTGATTAGTTTGTGGTAGTATTTATATATGATAATATCATATATTCTAAGAGAAAGGAAGAGCATGAAGATCATTTAAGGATTGTACTAAAGACATTGAGAAAGGAGAAATTATATTCCAAATTTACCAAGTGTGAATTCTAGCTACAAGAAGTATCATTCTTGGATCATGTAATCACAAGATAGGGTATATATATGAATCCTTTAAATATATAGGATATTCAAGACTAGATTAAAAAACTACTACAACTGAGATCTATAGTTTTCTTGGATTGTATAAATACTATAAACACTTTGGGAGAAATTTCTCATGATTTTTAAATACATTAACCAAGTTAACTCAGAAGAAATTTAAGTTATTATATATATATATATAAATGTGAATAAAATTTCAAGGAACTTAAGATAAGGTTGGTCACTGACCCTATACTCACACTACCCTACCATGGATAAGGTTTTTTGATATATACTGATGAATAAAAGAATATATTGAGATGATTTATCATGAAAAATTATATAATAGTTGTATAAAACTCATTATAATTAAAGGTTCATGAGAAAAATTATCCGACACATGATTTTTAGAAAGCATTGATAATTTTTGCATCAAAGATATAGAGGAATTGTCTTTATGGAGAATAATAACTTTACATTATTAAAGGTTGGTATAGTAGTAGTATATGTCTCATTAGAGGAAACATTCCATATAATATATGGATACTATGAATTCGTAGTGATTCCTTTAAAACTTACAAATTACCCCAATAAATTCATAGATCTATTAAATATAGTATTTAGATATTACCTTGATTAGTTTTTGGTAGTATTTATATATGATAATATCATATATTCTAAGATAAAGGAAGATCATGAAGATCATTTAAGGATTGTACTGAAGACCCTGGGAAAAGGGAAATTATATTCCAAATTTACCAAGTGTGAATTATAGATACAAGAAGTATCATTTTTTGATCATGTAATCATAATATAGGGTATATATATGAATCCTTTAAATATATAGGATATTTAAGACTGGAATGGAAAGTTTAAGAAGGTATTTTTTAATAAATATTTACCCTAAACTCTTTGAACTAAATAAGTGATAATTATTAGAGCTGAAGAAAATATAGGATGAATCTATTGTTACCTATGAAGAAAGATTTATAATACATAAAAGGTATGATTATAGTACTACCATTGACCCTAAAATAAAAATCAATCATTTCGTTAGTGTCTTAAAACAAAGTCTCAAAAAGGAATTGGATATATGGGACTTTGGTAGATAAGAATAAATTGTTTAATGTTCTCTCAAGGTTGAAATGAAAATTGGTGAATCAATTATTCTCATGATTTTGGGAGTAATAATATCAAAATAGATTTTTGACGAAACTCAAATAATAAAATCCATGAAGGAAATAAAAATAATCTTTCTATATGCCAAAAAATATGGGAAGTATAATGGATAAAATTTCCTTAAAGGGATAGGTAAATGCATCAAGTGTATAAGAGAAGGACATCAATGACATGAATACCAAATATATATGAATATTAAAACCAATGAGATGGATGAAAAGAAAGATCATTTTAATACACCACCCACACTCCAACGCTTCAATTGTAAGGAGTATATAAATTATACAAACCAATGCACTAATATAGGGGTTAATGATGATAATCAATGTAAAAAAACTCCAAATACAAGGTAGAAATAGAAAGCCTATTCAATCACAACTATGAATGTGGGTTATGGAAATGAAGTGGTGAAAGGTTCACTCATCTTCTATGAGATATATTCCTTATTCATCACTTATTTATTTTATGTCGTGTATATACTTCCATTTGATATATCACATCATTAATATCGTTATTTTCATGGTATTAAATGTTGAATTTTATAATTATTACTATTATGGGGAATATGATTCGACTGATTAAAAAGTTGTAAAGGACCCCTCTACCCCTCTCTCTATTTTAATTCAAACCCCTTCTTTACTTTAGGTGTTTCATTTCCAATTAATATTGATGGGATATGATTTTTCAAATCCATATTACTGTAATTTTTATGTTCAAATGATGAGATACACCTTTTTTCTCTCGTTAAACTACTTTATGAATCTTTAAGTATTATTATTATTCTATAAAAAATTTAATTCGTATCAATTTCCTTTTAATGAGGCATGTTTTGATGTTATAAACCCATATTATTTAGCGAGGGGTATAAAATTACTAATTGAAATATTATATCATTAATTTATCTATTAAAATGATATTTAAAATTTTACTATATTTTAATCACCCATGATGTATGTGATTCAACTGATTACAAAGTGGTAATGGAAATTATTAACTCAATTTTCATTATTTTATCTAAACTTCTACTTAATTATTTATTTTATGATAAAATTATGCGTGAAATTACTTTTAGATTATATTATGTTTTATTTCAACTTTTTTATGTGTCTTTGTAGATGATAAACATAATATATTCATTTGATTAACTCTCACTTCAATGATATTATATTTGTAAAAGGTATTTTTGATATCCAAGAGTGATTTGGGTTTTTCAAATATTATGTGATGAAAATGAGAAATAATATAAATTTTTTATTCATAATATGGTAATTTAGAATTATATTATAAGGTGTCCCAAAAAGTGTTGTGTGAACCCATTACATATTATATGATGGGTGGCCCAAATAGCGCCAGGTGAGTCCATTGAAGATTATATAATGGAGTGGCCTAGATAGAACCGGGTGTGCCCGTTATAGCTTTGGGTGTTCCTAGATATAACTCTAATGAATTAAGTAATTATTATATTAGAATTTGGATATATTTTTATTATATTTAAATTTTTTTTAAAGGGTTTTATAAATGTGATGCTCTAAGTTTCCAAAGAGGGTTTTCTTTTTCTTGCTAAGGGTTTTAATGATGTTCTTTGAGATAACAGTGTGTGTGTTTTCATGTGAAAATGATTTAGTTAAATAGTAAAAATCACTTTGATATAAAGTTAAATATTACATGGTTTTTCATGATTTTTACAGGACTAATGGTTCTCTTTATTTATGTCCCTTATCGAGCTTTTTATACTCATTACACATTTTAAAAATGTCTTTCATGGGATTTTAAGGAAGAGTAGGGACAAGGATGAGGTCAAGATCAATTTTTTGAAGATATGTCATTAAAATAAAAAATGTTTTATTTTAAAATGTTTTCCTTTGGTAGAAAAAAATGGATACCTAGTATAAGTTTCCATTTGTAATGTATGAGTTTACTACTTAAGAGTTTTTCTTAATTATCTAATCTCTAAACTGAAATTATTATTAGGAAGGTAACAATTTGAATTCTAGTTTCAAATCACTATAATATGTAATGTTTAAGGATGGGTCTTTATAGTTGGTATCAGAGTAGGGTTTAGATAACTTTGGATATTAGGATGTTTTCTTGTGAGGTTTTTCTAAGAGTTATAGATATCATCATTGTTTTAAAAGTTTAATGATGATTATAAGTTTAAAGTATTAGACACCCATTTTTTGGTTTAAAGTGGTTAATTTATAGAACATTAATGGTATTTTTGTAGATTTTATTTAGAAAGGTAATCTATTTAGGTATAAAGGATTCGAAGGTTAACGTATTATAGAGTTATAAGGGTATTATCTTTAAAAGTAATATTTTCATTTTAACATGAAATAATTAATTTCATGTTTTAATGATATTATTTTCTATAGAATAGGGATCATTTATCAATATGAAAGGAAAGTTATCTTTCAAAACCTTATTAACCCTTCCAATTTATTTTATTATCATTGTTATTACAAAATCTTATTCAAGTGATTTTGACATCTTATAGAGTATTTAAATCACCCGCAAGAAATTGTTTGACTTATCTTACAACTTTTCTTTTCTAAATTTTTTTTATGGGTAATGTTACATTTTTAATTTTATTTTAAAATATAAACTTTAACAACTATCTAGAAAAAGGAAATTCCAAAAAGGAAATGACCATTTACTTTTTGGAAGTTGGGAATTATGTCAAAAGATGAAGGTGATATCAAAGAAATCATGATGTTAGGATTTAAGGTATGAATTATTTTCAAATTTTCAAAGTATGCAACATTTTTGGGTTGATATTGATGAATCCTAAGGATATAATTCATATATTTGATTGTATGGATTAATTATTAATGAATAAGATAAAGAATTATGGTTAATGGTTTAACAAGGAAGTTTAATGAAGGATGTGTTTATGTGTTGAGTTTTTAAATTTATGATATAGTGGTATTTTATAAATATTACAGGAATCATGGAATTCCTATGGAATTTTATATAGTATGTTTTATTTCCATAAATTTGGAAACATATGTTATATGGAATAGATACCTTTGAAAATTTGTAAAAAGGTGATGATTTTTAAGGTACGTGAAACCATTAATTTTATGATATGAAAAAGATTATTTGAAGAATAATGCCTTTATTTTTTTGTAGAAATAAGTTTAAAGGTATTGTAGTATTTTTGTTTTGTATGATCTCTTAATTTGAGGTAATTATTGCTTCTTAAATTTTTTGGATGAAAAATTAAAGGTATGAGATAACCATCATGGTTAAATATATTAAGGTTATTTTGGAAGATGTTTATGATATTTCTAAAATTATACAAGGATTATATTAATATAGTTTTAGAAAAAGTACAACCCATAGGATGAGTGAAAACCCATCAGATTTAGCAAGGTCATAGAAATTGAACCCACAACCAAATTGTGGAAAGGGTGCATCACCTACCATAATCCTTCATGATGCCCTAGTTAGTATGATATTTTATTTTTGGTAAATGATTTGATCAATGAAAAAAAAAATCGTTTGGGATCATATGTTTGATTGTATATATAACCATGACATTAGAAAATGATTTTGTGATTAAGTGATTAATGTTATTTCAGAAGAATTTCACTATTTTGGGAACCTTATATGATTAAGGTAAAAATAATATTGTGGAATTTTATTTGAGAAATAAAGGATGAATTATATTTTAATTGTTATATTATAACATATTTCATGTTATGTAACTAATATATATTTATAATATTAAATAAAATGAAACTAGTTCCTAATAGTATGAAAAACTTCCAAATTAAACTAAACATTTATCATTAACATTTCATCAAATGAATCATCCTCATAAAATAAATAAAAATTATATATGGGAAAATTTATAATTATATGAGGGAATTAATACTATATTATTCCACTTCTGGATTTTTAATCCCATTTTACAAAAACATCCATAATTATACACAAGTGAGGCGACAATGAAACCATGAAACGAACACACTCGAAACAATAAAAATCATGAAATACTATTAATAAATGGGTGGTAAGATGTTATAAAATCATCATATAAGGTATTATAAATGTGAGTATAGTTATTTAATGAATTAATAACATTATTTAAACCCTTATAAAAAAGGTTAAAGTGTGAAAAAACTAAAGGGAAGCATGAGGTAAGGGTTTCTCATATCACTTTTTCATCGATGAGATATATGAATTATTCACCACTTATTTATTTTGTGTGGTGTATATAATTACATTTTATATATAATATCATGAATATAATTATATTCATGGTATTAAATTTTTCATTTGATAATTATTACTTTTACAGGGCATACGATTCGACTAATTACAAAGTGGTAAAAGACCCCTCTACTCCTCTCTCCATTTCCATTCAAGATTCTTCTTTACTATAGGTGTTTGATTTAAAATTACTATTGATTGGATATGATTTTTCAAATACCTATTAATATAATTTTTATTTTAAAATTATAATATACACATTTTTGATCTCATTAAAGTACTTTATAAATATTTACGCATTTCTGTTATTCTGCAAAAAATTTAATTCGTCTCAATTTCCTTTCATTGAGGCATATTGTGATTTTATGCACCCATATTATTTAATAAGGTGTATATAATTCCCCATTGACTTATTATATCATTTATTCATCTATAAAAACTAAATTTTATGTTTTGATAAATGTTAATCACTCATGAGGCATATGATTCAACTGATTACAAAGTGGCAATGGAAATTCTTAACTCAATTTCCATTATTTGGAATAAACTTTTACTTAATTGTTTATGTCATGATAAAATTATGTGTGAAATGAATTTTATATTATATTATTTTTTATTTAAACTTTTTTATGTGTATTTATAGCTGATACACATAATTTATTCATTTAATTAACTCTTACTTCAATGATATGATATTTGTAAAGGGTATTTTGATATCCAAAAGTGATTTTCATTTTTCAAATATTTTATAATGAAAATGAGAAAGAATATAAATGTTTTAATCAAAATATGTTACTTGATAATTTTAGAATGGGGTACCCTAGATATCACCAAGTGATCCCATTACAGCTTATACGAAGGGGTGTCCTAGATCGTGTTGGGTGAGCCTATTACAGCTTATAAGATGGGGTGGCCCAGATATCACTGGGTGAGCCTATTATAGTCGGGTGCACTCAAATTGCACTCCAATGCATTGGGTAATGATTATATTGGAAGTAAAATGTACGATTATTCCATTTAATAGGGGTTTTAAATCGTTTTATGAATGTGATTCTCTATGTTTCCAAAATGGATTTTCTCTTTATTTCTATAGGGTTTACTGATTTTTTTGAGCTAAAAATGTGTGTGTTTTCATATGGAAATGATTTATTTCAATAGGTAAAATAAATTTGAGATGAAGTTAAATATTTCAAGGGTTTTTAGGTTTTTCATAGGATTAACGCTTCTCTTTATCTATGTCCTTTACTAAGTTTTTTTTACTCATCCCAAGTTTTAAAAATATTCGTCACATGATTTTAAGGAAGTATAGGGACACGGATGAGGTCAAGATAAATTTTTTGAATATATTTCTTTAAAATAAAACATGTTTTATTTTAAAAGGGGTTCCTTTGGTGAAAAAATGGATACTGAGAATAAGTGTCCACTTGTAATGTATTAGTTTACTATGTAAGAGTTTATCCTTACTCTATAAAACACTAAACCAAATGATTAGTAGAAATTTAATAATGTGAAATATATTTTCAAATCAATAGAATATGTAAATTTTAAGGATAATTACTTACATACAATTTATTTAAGAGGGGGATAACATAAGGACCCAATATTTTACTATATATATTTTCCCTTTAAATAAATATTGTTTTAATATAATATTTTCCATGCTACACCAAAATAAAATAATATGCAACCTAATAGATAAATATTATTAATAAAAATTTAATAAAAATAGAACTCCTAGTAAATAAGAAGAAATTATTCAACTAAAAAAGCTTACATTTATATGATGAATAATAAATGTGAGTTAATTGTTCTTTCTTAAATAATTTTTAAAATTATTATATATTTTATCCTAATAAACCAAATCAAAAAAATTTGAATGATAATATATAATATTTAAATATATTAACTTATATATTATAATTCTTTAAAATATAAATTGGTATGAAATAATACAAAGGATACCAAACTAGTAAAATTGCTATTTTTCAATAAAAGTAGATTTCTTAATATATTTTATTTAAAAGAAAAATTTATAGATTTTATAATTTTAATTTTTTAAAATTTACTTCAATTTTGAATTTATGATATCAAAATTGAATTATTATTATTATTTTGGTTTTTTTGTGAGATAATTCTTTTTTAGTAGAATAGTGAAAAATACAGTTTTTTCCAAAATATTGATCTTTATTACTTTATCAGTATATAAGTAGGACCTAGAATGTTATAAAACCTATTAATTGGAAAAACAAAATTATTTAAGGAATAAAATTATGAATTTAAAATATATTTTTTAAAATTTATAAAATCTATGTTTAACCTTATAAATAAATTAATATTTTAATTCTAATAAATATTATTTTTAATCTTTTATTTTAATTTAGTATTTTAGTGGTAAAATTTGGTTTTTTATTAGTTCTAAATCCACATAAAATTTATTTATTTTATAATAAACCAATTTATGTGTTTAAAATAAAAAATATTGATAATTTTTTCATATACATGGATTTTAAGTTTAAAAACACACTTTTCCTAAAAAATGTTTTTATGTGTTATGTGTGTTTATTTTGAAATTATAATTTCACACCATTATAAATTTTATTTGATAAAATTATTTTAATATTTGAAATAATAATTTTAAAATTAGTTAAAAATTTTAATTTAATTTTTTTTTTCATTAAAATTAATTACCCTGGTAAAGGTAAAATGGTAAAAACTGATTTACTAAGTGGAAATAACCCAAAAAATGTTAATTTTTTTTCTAAATGAATTTTTGTGGTTTCTATTGGAAAAAACTCACCTAACTTCCTGTTTTCCCCCTTTTTATCCTTTTACATTCTAATAGTAACTTTACATTATTGAAAAATATAAAGCATGCTTCCAAAATTTCTTTCATCTTCACTTATAAAAGGGGAACCTTCCTCCCCTTCATGATACAACTATAAATTTGAATGTTTTCCTAAAAATATGGATTTTTACTAATATAATAATCACCTAATTAATTTTTCCTATGTTCATCATTAGTTAGCTTAAGTCCTCTATTTCCAAGATATTTCTAAGAGAAAACTCAAAATCTAGACATAATAATTACCTCCTTAATAATTTATTCTTAATATTTCTCTTCCAAAAAATTTCTAAGAACTTTAATTTAATTACATAACTATAATTAATTTACCAATATTTTATTTTTTTAATTAATAACCCTTATTTATTCATTTCCATCCACTAAGAAAAATAAAGGAACAACGCTAGTGCGTATGTGTGGACTACCACCTCCATGAATCAGTGTTTTGCATTTTTAACCTCCTATAATGGTTAGTTATAATGATGGAATTGATGAATATATATATTATATAAAATATATTTATGATTCTAAAATTAAAAATTAATATTTACCTTTAATCACTCCAATCCTTTGAAAAATAAAAACGTCATCATATGTAGGTGAAGAATATCGTCTCCATTAATAATGTGTCTTATTTTTATTAACCAACTAACATGGATGGTATTAAAAGTATAATTAATTAAATAATATGACATTTATAAAATTATTAAGGTTATTAAATTATAACCCATTCCCGAAATTACTCTCGTAAAATGAAAAGAATGAAAACATTATATGTGAATACGTGGAGACTACTTCCTCCATGAAAGGGATGCATTTTTTTAATGTTGTCTTTTATTATTTGTAAAACTATTTTAAAATATGATTAAAAACATTAATAAAATATAAATAATATCATTATACTTATTTAATAATGATATTATAAATAAATCACCCCATACCTATACCTATCACTTAATTATAACATGTTCATGTTTTGGTTGGTTTAACCACCTACAAGAACGATGCTATAAATTTCTTTCATAGGCGACTATGGAAACATAATTAATGGTGATATTGGATAATAATAAATAAAAAATTATTTTTTAATTTTTTTTAAATATAATATTGGACATTTTATAAGTGAAATTAATAATAAACTATCATAGTAAATTTAACCGCAAAAAAGGAACGCTTCAAGTCACCTTTCATATTGGGAGTCCATTTTGGAAAAATATGGAACTATATGATTTTTTTAATAATTTTATAATAAAGGAAATAAAAATATATAAACCCATATATTATGAATTAATTTTACCACACCTTTGACCATTTTCAATATTCATAAAGAGTTACATTAAAATTGAGTGAATAACCTTGAGTAACCAACATAAGAAAAAACTATATAATAAATAAATACCATATGATAATAAATAAACCTTAGAATATGAAATATATAATAATACTGTTCTTAATACATATTTTAGCAAACAAAATTTGATAATCTAGGAAGTTAATCACATGTACAGAATAAATCAAGACCAAGGGAAGGGGTTTTCCTATCAAATTTAAATTCTTAAGACATATTTTTTTATTATGCACCATAACATCTTTAATATGGAGTGATTACTGCATAATGAATGAATTTTACCATATTAATGTAATTATTGGGTTTTAATATCAATATCACATCATTTATTTAAATTTAATTTGATTCAAAGGATACCAAGGTTGTAAGGGTTTTTCTAACTCAATTTCTTTCTATCAAGTTACAATATTATTCAAAGTTTGATTTATTCTTCTAATGCATAATTTATTATATATTTCCTAATTATTTTTTGGTGTTTTAAAATTATTCCTTATAAAATCATTATCAAATGACTCACACCTCAAATATAATGCTTCTTGTAATAGTTTATTATCTCAATTTTCACCCTTTGAGACATATTTCTCATTATACACCATGTTTTGTTTGTAATGGTGTAACTACCAAACATTTAATATTTTGTATCATGATTAAATTATATTTAATGATATTAAATTTTCTATTTCAATTTATCTCTCTTATGGGGTTTTGATCAAAAATTACTTAAGTTGTAACAGTTTGTGTTAACTCAATTTTCTTCCAATGAGTTACAAGATTTTTTAATGAGATTTATTGTTCCAAGTTTGATTTATTTTACCTAATAAAAATTTTTTATTTAATTTCCTCATTTGTTATGGGGTTATAAAATTCTTCATTATAACCTCATAATAAAATGATTCTTACCTCAATGATTATGTTACTTGAAAGGATTTTCTTGGTCTCAATTCCTATTTCTTGAGATACTTCTTATTATGAACCAAGTTTCTTTTATACGATGTGTATACTGCCTATTTGTTTTATTATATCATGAATTATATTTCATTAATTTTATTTTAATTTCAATTTAAATATATTTATCCTTAAATGGGTTTTCTTTAAGTTTTACTCAAAATGTAAGGTTTATTTTACCAACCTCATTTTAAAATTGAGATCACTAAAATGTTATAACCCATTTGGGGAATTTGTATAGTCTTTCTCTCCAATATCAAAATAATTTTATTCTCCTCTATTTATCATTAGAGAGATCTATTTAAAATTTTTCCTTTATTTGAAATGAAATTTTTTTAATCTTTTAAAGTTATTTTTTTTTTCAAAAAAATATTTTAAAATATAAAAATTGGAATTTATTTTTATGCTCATATTTTATCTTCAACTCCGCATTTTTTTGATATCCACATATATTTTTTTGAAAATTGAAAAATTTAATTTTTAGCTATATTGAATTTCTTTAAAAATGTTTGAAAAAAATAATTTTAACATTTCCATGAGTTATTTTCAATAAAAGTATCTATTTTATAGTTTCCATGAGAACATATCATTCTACCTCATTTGTTATATTATATGAAACTTTAAATTTATATTTTCAAGGGTTCTAAAATAAATTATTTTTCTCATAGATTTATAAAATATTTATAATAAAATGATTTAAAAAGATCTAGGATATTTATTATTTCTTAAGTGTTTTTTATCTAGGTCATTGTCCTTTGGCATATTTTATTCCTGATCAATGATATTATTTAAATGATAATATTCATCTTGGTTCTCTATATGACTTATTTAATGTTCTTTTCTATCAAATTTATGATATATCACTTTATTTTTCTTTCATAACCATACACTATGAATTGGTATAACTTTTCTTCCAATGTCTTTCCTTTATGAATACCCTATTTTTGATTTTTCTATTGAGGGGTGTTCACCTAAATTCTAAATATTGATTGATTAAGGAAATTATTGACTTATCAATATACCATTTATCTATACAGTGTAAGTTACACATGATTTATTATTTTAATATAATGATATTTAATTAGTAAATTACTTAATATCATTGGATACCCTTTTATTTCCAGTGGGTTCTCATGATATGATTATTGATGGAATCCTAAATGATTTACTTATGAGAATCTATTTGAAAAGGTTATGAAACCCATTTTATTTCTGTGGGTTATTTATGACATGAGGAATGAAACCCATTTTTCTTCTAATGGTTTCTTTATGATATGATGAATGAATTAATTAATTTGGAACACAAAAGTATAGATTAATTATAGGTGGGGTTATATACCAACCTCCAATGTATTGGATAAGGATTTATATCTCATAAAAAAGTATTTGAGAGTATATTTTAGTTTCTTATAATTATGGGTACTGATGTTGTAGATCATGAAAGTAATGCTTCATTATGACAATATTTATTACATATTTTAAATATGTCATAGTTTTATATTTATTATCATGACTATGTTATATTTTCATTTCTCATGTTTATTAACCCACTCTTTTAATTCATAAATTATTTTCTGCCAAGACTTATGCCATGATTTATGATCTATGCTTTATTGGGTATTAATTTTCTTATATTAATTGATTATACTAATAAGATAATCTTATTTTAACTTATGATATTCAATAGTTATCACTTATACTTACCCTTACTGAGCATATGAACTCACTCATATCTTATATTTCCAATTCTTCAGTTTATGAAGAAAAGTAACATGTAAGAAGTGTCTTGAAGAGTATCTTTCAATAGTAGAGCCCATGTTATTTGTATTAAATGGTAATTTTTAAAATATATAAGAGATTACTTCATCCAAAATGATTATTTGACATCTCTTCTAAATTGTTACCATATAGGGAAGAAAAATAAGATGGCTAATGCTTTGAGTTCGAAAGATAATTAAAACTTATCCATGAAAAGGATCGAAATAGACTTAATAATCATGAGTTTGTAAAGTATATACCTTAGAATCATAAGGGAAGGGGATATATCTGATCTTTCCCAGGTTATTTCTCATCCATCCATCCATTTAAAGATTAAGGAGACATAAAAGGAGGATGTGGTTCTATAAAATAAGGTAAAGAATATTCCATAGTTAAACCTTGATAATTATGTAATTATAATATTTAGTAAATGAATATGTGTCCCATAAATATTATAATTAATAAATAAGCTATTGGATGATGCACATAGATCATCGTTCTATATCCATCCTAGAATCACAAAGATTTATAGAGATATCAATAATTATTTCTAACTGGACAACATGAAGATAAAGATTTTAGAGTATGTATCTTAATGTTTATTGTGCTATAATGTTATGGTTAAACATTAGAAGTTAAATGAGATGATGTAACCATTACCCAAACCTATATAGAAATTGAATAATATCACCATTGATTTAATCATAGGACTTACAAAGACTTCTAAAGTCTATAATTCCATTTAGGTTGTTTTTGATAACCTTATAAAGTCAACACATTTCATTGCTATTTGAGAATAATTCTCACTCAATCAACTCACCAAGATACGAAAAAAGGAAGTGGTAAGGATGCAAAGAGCATCACTTACCATTATATATGATCATGATAAAAGGTTTTACCCAAAATTCTAGAGAATTATTCAATAATAATTGAACACATATTTGAGCTTTAATACTAATTATCACCCTCAAATTGATAGAAAATTTATAAGGACTATTATAACTATAGAAGTTATGATGATATCTCATTTAATGGATTTCAAAAAAAGTTGGGATCAACAATTTTCCCTTTTATAGTTCTCATAGAACATCTATTTTCATTCTAGCATTCAGATGGCACCATATGTGGCTTGTTAAGAGAAGATGTTCATAACTCCAACATGTTGGGATATTGTTGAAGAGAGTAAGATATTAGGACTATATGTTACTCAAGAAATGTTAGAGAATATTTAATCCATTCAATAGAACATTCAAACTGTACAAATTTTAAAGAAGCACCATGTTAATAATAATTGGTGAGATTTAGATTTTGATGTTGGAGATAAGGTATTCCTTCAAATATAACCATAGAATAGTCTTATGGTATTCATAAATAAGGGAAATGTGATCCCTAGATACATTTTCCATTTCAAAATCTTTGATCATACTGGGATGATATATTATCATCTTGGAGTTCCAATGAAACTCTCTCAATTGTATGATGCATTCCATGTATCACTTTTGAGGATGTTCACACTAGACCCTTCACATGCACTGAACTTATAGGCAGTATATATAGAGAATGATATCTCTTATAAGGAAAAACTTGTGAAAATATTGGATTTTAGAGATAAGGTACTATGAAACATGTCCACTCACCTGATTAAAGTTATCTAGAGGAATCATAAGTTTGAGGAAGAAACATGGGAACCCAAAGAATAAATGTGGTATAAATCACCTCATTTTTAAATTATAGTAATGAAATTTTGAGGGTAAAATTGTTTTAAGTGGGCAGAATGTAACACCATGTGATTTTATTATGTATTTCCCCTTAAATAAATGTTGTGTGTTCAATAGCTTATGATGCACACAAAACAGAACTAAAGTTAATAATTATTTATTATAATATAAAATGAAATACATTAAAATATAGTTAAATGAACATAATTAGAAAAAATGATTTTTAATAAAATTAAAATTTCCAATTCACTTTGGAAAATACCGTTGATTCTATAGAAAATGTTTTTATATATTATGTATTTTTATTAATTTTTTTAAGAATTATATCAATAGAATTAATTAATAAAATTCAATTAATGAGATATAAAATAAATTTATAGAATACAATAAAAAGTTAAGTAAATATAAATGCTGATAATTTAATTATTCATGGAAAAACAAAAATGTTTTGTTTGAAAATATTATTTTTGTTATATATTCTATATGTTTCTATTTTAAAGTTGAGTTTATCATATTTTAAGTATAAAGTTTAAGAAAATTAATTTTTACACATATATTCAAATAATCAACCAATCATCTAATTATTATTATTCGTAGAAGAATAAGTATAAATTAATTCTTATGATTAAAAATACATTTTTCTAAAAATTATAATTATTACATTATGTGTACTTATATAAAATTAATTTTTATCACATTTAGAAATTAAATATTTTAAAATGATTTTAATATTTGGAATCTTAATATCCAAATTTAGTAATAAGTTCATTTTCATTTTTAGACATAAGCATAAGTCACCAAGGATAAAGTCAGTTACCATGATAATGGCTAGAATGAGGTAAAAAAGATAAATTAAGGAATAAGATCATAAAATATCACAAAAACATATATTTAAATTGATACATGAGGGAATTATAAAAATACTATTATCCATTATCCATTATCTATTATTTTTTCTCTTTTTTCCACTTACCTTTTTAAAATGACAACCTTATACATTAAGTAATGAGTATTTGTGAAAATTCCACTCAAGATCACCTATAAAATTTCCATTAATCTACCCACTTAAAACAGATATTTTCTTTAAATTTATCTTGAATCCTTTACAAAATTATCTCCCTCATAATCCCCTCTCACAACTGGGAACCCCCGGTCACAAGAAGAAGTCCCAAATCCATCATTTCTAAGAGGCTCTCTAAGAAAAGATTCAAGTATTTAACGTAATTATTATATTCTCCTTAATCATTATTCTATATATTATTCATAAAAATATTATTTAATACAATTTATAACTTTATAAACATGTTTTTTAAACCATTAATCTTCTATAAAAGAGATATTATTACTATACAATAACATGTTCTTATTCATTTAATCGTTATTACGAGCTCTTAGTTTGGTATGTTTTACCCCTATAAGAATGATGCTATAAAGTTTAATTAATGAATGAATGAATAATAAATAATAATAGTAATAATATATAATAATTATGAATTTAATATGTTTTCATAATTCTTGTATGGTAATATATATAAGTACATTCTTTAAAAAAAGCATTTTTTATTGAATCGAAGTTCACAAAAAGGATATTTTTAAGCATTCCATGAAAAAAATTACCTTATGTTCCATTAAATTATAATTAAAATCTTTAAATAAATCAAAATAATGTGATATATGTTCATTAATATTCTACATGTGATGAAATATAGATAAAATAGAAATTATTGGAACCACCAAACCGAAATATGTGCAGAGAAACAGAACAAATAACATCAAAATATTAATTTTAACAATAATAAATTAATATGCGGGAAATAAGGAATTATAAATGAATGATATTAAGTAAAATAAATATTAATAAGGTTATTATAATAATTAATAATAAACACAAATTTATTATATATGGAGTTAGAGCATGTTTGACCAAGTGGAATTCTGAGGTAAGAGTTTCTTTTCCAATCTCACTTTGAAATCGAGATTGTATATGTTTAAATTCATATTTTGGGAAATTATATGTTATATAAATATAAAAACACATATATTTTCTTCTCCTATATTTATATCAAGTTTTTTACATGTATTTGTATCATTTCACCTACCTTTGGTTCACAATTCCACCGAAGGGTTGCTTATAAGTGGAACCAAACTTATCTCTTAATATCATCTAGAAATATTTCCCCTACATGTTAATATTATTTATTTAGTTTTATAAATACCCTTAAATATAATTTAATGTTTGATTATGGTAATTTTATATTTTTCTTGACTTTATTTACAAAGTAATCTCTTAATGTTTTCTGCACTGGTCATTTTTTGCTGTCACTTCCATCCTTTATAAAAGTGTGAATGGAATCTCTTTTGTGTATTGTTTTACACATGATAAAATTTTCTTATCATATTCTATAGTATTATTTAAGATTCATCCTCTCTAATTTTTCATGGGTTTATTATGTAAATTTTATATCATTTTTTATAATTTTTTTTAGTTAAAATAATGGTAATAAAATATGTAAATGATATTTCTTTTTTATTTTTTTTAAATATATATTATGTTCTTATAAAAGTGTTCATAATAAATTTAAACATCCTATAATGTTTCTTACACTTCACTGGGGATACATTCTGATGATTCTATCCACCTTATTTCTCTAGTTGTCTTATTATCATGTTTTTTGGAAGTTTTCATGAAACTCGTTTATTTACCATGGGTTAATTAAGATATGATGGAATAATGATTATTTAATTATTTATGTGGTATATATATGTATTATTTATCTTTATGTGATGGGTGGGTCTGTTATAGTCTTGTAATTCATTGGTTAAAGAATTATCTCATGAGATGAATGTGAATGGGAGGGGGGGGGGGGGTTGAAACAAAACCTGTAAGGGGATTTCTTCACCAAGTGATGGGTAGACCCATAATTATACATCCATCAAATTCATTGACTAAAAAATTATATACCATGAGTTTACATGTCAAATATTGGGAAGGAAACCCAATCCATTAAGGGTATCTGTCTACTATGTGATGATGGTCTTGTTAGTACGACTCGACATACTGAATGATTTTTTATTCTTGTGTATATGACACACTCTTATGTAGATGTTATGCTTTCAGGGATCATGATTATTTGTTTATGTCTCCACACCCCATTGCACATGTTTTATGTTATGAAAAATATTTATTCTATGAATCATGATTTATGATCTATATTGTATTGGGTACGATTCTCTTATGCTATGTTCGTGGTCAATTATTATGTTCTCATTCACAAATTCTCATATCATTATTACTTATGATATTTTATTGATAAATCCTATGTTTACCCTTGATAAAAATTTGATACATCCCTTTCTGATGTTTCCATTTTCTATATTATAAATAATATTAATACATATGATATGTCTAGAGGGGTATTATGCATGAAGAATATATATGGGAGATATTGAAGATGTTTTAAAATATGTTGGCTATGTTTCTAATATCCAAATACACTAAAAATATAGGTTCTAGGGTGTTATTTATAATGATATATAATGAATATTCATCTAAAATTATATAATATGCATGCATGTTATTGTTGGGTTACCTCAGCTGGTGTTCCACCATTGGCGATGCGGTGTTCTGTACAATAATACAACACCACTATCCCTCATATTAGGTACCCATTGTCACCCTACCATGAAATGGGCAAAACCTACAACCATCCTCTTATTCCTTTGAATTAACTGAGCACCCAAAAATTCACTTTAGGTCTTTTACTCCCAAACTTCCACCACCAAAACATCCTCTTAATATTTAAAAACACATCCAAAAGCTCCATTTCCAATTATGAATACAAAGTTTCAAATTCAACCTTTATCTAGTTCCCATAAGAGTATATTTTCCACTAATACCACCAACCAATGACAATGTAGGTTATTGTTGGTACTAGGTGCATCGCAGAAGCATGGAAGTAGTTTTTTTAAAAAAATTTGACACTATATTGATGTAAGAATATCATATATGTAATAAAAGTACATATCTATCAATGCGATGATCTTATGTAATTTAAATAATCATGGAAAATAAATAAAAATGATACCATATTTTATTTGAACTTGTCAGTGTGTTTTGATCATCGTTGACGATTGTTGCTCGAATGATCCGAAGCGAGAACCCACTAGATCATTTACACATTAATTCTTAAAAATCTTATTAGTACATCGATCTAAAAAATCCATGTGCTATAATAGAGTTTATAAGAAACTTGTGATATACTTATGATATCCTTAATTCCAATTACATGATCCAGGAAGGATATATTTGATCAGGGTGCTCCAAACCCTCCTTTATCACTCTAGAGAATATGATAAATAAAGGCTAATCTCTAAAATTATCAGGATAAATAGTACTAACTAATTTGGGATTATTTTTTCTTAAATATTTTGGTTTAAACTTCTAAAAATTTCACTTTAATTATTTAATAAGTTTAACCTTCTAAATAAACCATATATTACCCTTGTGACCTATATTTTTTTTTAAATTTTCATAATTATAATAAAACATTCTTGTAACATCATGATTATGTTATATGAAAAAATTAAGTCCATTAACTCAACAAATTTCCCCCATAAAAAATTTAATAAACCTTGAATAAAAAATATTTATTCATATTTTTTTCTCTCTATTCACTTAATAATTTGTGATTAATTTAGTAAATTAAAATTTAATTATTATAAACTTGAATAATAATGAATTTATTTATTTTTTATGACCATTCATACTTGGAAAATACCTGATCCCCATCATGCCCACTATGTCTTAAAATTAAAATTAATTATAATTAATCAAACTTTTTAAATAACTTTTTATGTGACCCCCTAGGACCTTATCTTGTTATAAGGGAGTGTCACTCACAGACTAAAAGTAGCGTCTAGTATCACATCCTGACCCCTAAAAATATAAGGTCAATTAATAATAATTATAACCTCTCTTAGGAACAAGAATTATATAATATAAGATTCTTAAGTTGACCATACAGTCACCCTGAGGTTGGGGGGTGGGTTAATATGTGGTAACCATATTTTACCAATTATATTAAACTTAAAATCTTTCTTACTTTAAGTTAATTGAGCCTCTATTATAGATTAATATGTATAGATATTTAGAAACTCTTCTTCACTACTTTACTATTATGATATATAGATGATATAAAGAAAAAAACACAAATTATTTTTATAAGGTTCAACCTCAGTGTGAGAACCTACATCCTTTTCATGGATAATCCCTTCGGTCTATGGATTCTTCCAATAATAATATTTTCATTAATTACAAGTGATGGGTATTTATTCTACATCTCATAGTTGAGATAACTCCCCAAAATATCCACCTATCTCCCTATAGAAAATTGTAATGACTCCCATAATTTACAAAATTTTATTATCTTTTGATCCAATAGAAGATAAAATAGGTAAGTAGCTCACTGAAACTTCTTCTAATAAATATTTTTCCAATAACTCTATTTGGTGTGAATCCTTCTAATGTGCCTATACCTTCTTTTGGTGCGACTATGTCTGATGTGCCTCAACCTCAATCCAGTAAGCCTCTATCTGGTGTACCTCTAAACTACGCACCTCAAAAACTGTAAACCTAATAATTTGTCCAATATTCCTCCATTTAGTGCACCTAAAATAAATTCCACTCCGATTGGTACCTCTATCTTATAAAAATATGGCTGTTGTATTTATGACTAGATAACCTTTTTCTGATCCCTATGATGAAATACTCTAGCCAGTACAACTCTAATCGATACCTCTATTTGGTATTGGTAGGAATATCACATTAATATGAAATATTTATCACTTTACTTTACTCATTTACATAAATAGTTTTAGTACGTTTAGTATGTACTCACCTTTATATTGAAATTCCTTAATAAAAAAGGACGAGAACTAAAATATGTTTTCCTACTCAACTCAAATTCTAATTTTGAACTTCCAACTAATTTTAAATTCACTGGATGCATCTAAAATCTTCTAAAATATTCTTGAAGCTTTATTAAAACTCCAGCATCCAAAACCTTCTTTAAACATCCTTAACCTAAACATTAATGAACTTCCTAAATTTTTTTAAACCTTGCTCGATAAACGAACATTAAGAGAACAATATAACATAACGATGTTAACATACCTTAAATAGTCTTGTAAATAACCTCAATAATACACCTATCATATGTTTTTCTGATGAATTCATTAATAAATCCTCCTTCCAATAACTATTAATCTATCAAGAACATATGATTTTTCTCTATCCAATAAATCACCTCTCCACAAACTGCTTCAACCAATTGACTTATTATGATAAAATCAACAATTCTTTGAAGGATGTTCTTCAAATTCTTCCTTTAATTAATAGAATCACATTTTTTTTTCATTTGGTGAAAAGAATTGTTATTGGTTCTCTCAAATGATGTGTGGTTTTTGGGTACTTAGGTGCAATAGAGAGGGTGGCCAAGGTTGTCTCTCAAAGTGGTAGTAATTAAAAAAACTTCTTAAAGGTTTTATGAAAATAAAGATAAAATAAATACACAACTTATAAGGATGGGATGGGGGGTTATTTGATTTTATAAAATAAGAAGAAGAAGTATTCTAGAAGAAGATTTTTTTTCTTTTTTTCTTTTGTTTTTAAAATGAGATTGAGAAAACACAACGAGAAGATGTTTTTTATAAAATATTTTAGAAAGAGTAATTGATCTAACTCTACCTATTAAATTAATTATTAAACATTATACTTTAAATTAAAATCCAATTAATAAGTATCCCCTAATTCCCCCCCATGAACCCTATTATAATTAACTTAACCACAAAGATGAACTAAATTAAACCTTAGGCTTGCTTCAAAATATGAAATTGTAGCACCCTGCTTTGATTATCATTCTAATTCTAGATTATGTTCTGTGGAATATTATAAAATATATCCATTATATAAGTGTATATGAATTTATTTATGAGATTTTATTTTAAATTTACAAATTTATCCCATATGGTTTTGTTTTACCTATTAAGATCACGCTCTCACAATTCACACAATTTTCAAGATCGTGTGTTTTGTGTTTATTATTTATTTACACGATTATTTTTTTAAGTTAAAAATTAAATTAATATATATCATAATATTTTAATTATAATATCTCATTTATTAAAAATAAATAAATTAAAAGTGATATGGGTAGATAAATTACGAGGAAAAATTACTCTTCCATGGGTGGTGCAATCATCGTAGAAACGTTCTGTATTTGAAAAGGTTGTGGGAATGGTATAACTGAATAATGTTTATAATATTGATTTCCAGACCAAAGAGGATGAGTATATAAGAATAAAATTTAATCAAATAGAATAAATACAATAGAAACTAAGAATTTTATTATGAAAACTCAAACATTAAAACATGAAGAAGAAGGATTCGATGAAAGGATCCTTTCTTCAAGAGATATCCCTATTTAAATTCATAGAGAAATAGAGTTTAATGAATTATCCTCTACATTTATTATCCTAATTCGAATATGAACCCCTCAAAAGGTGAAAAATAAATATTTATTGAGTAGATGAGAGCCTAGGGTTATAAGAATTTTCAAGTGTGAATGGGAAAAATCGTCCAAATATTTTAATCCAAGAAGAGCCGCATTATTAACCTCTAAACCATGTGAACCAACTATCCTTATAGAATTATTATTTGTGATAAATTTAATATTCTAAATTTTTTCCAAATTTGGTTTCAATCCAAACCATGACGAAGAAGTTATGGCCCACATACTGAAGTGGTGTCCAATCTGGCGAGTCCAGTCAATCTTTGACTTTATAACCCATTTACTCCAATCAAATGCATATTATATCTCAAATTTCTTGAATAAAAGTTGTATCCCATTAAGTGAGGAACATTATTACAAAATGTTAAGTTTAAAAAAGTGATAAAAATATTTATGGTCGAAATACTATAGTGCACTCTAAAGGGTAAAAAACTAGAACTTTCATCAAATTTTAAAATAAATGATGTAATACCAAATATTCCATAAATAAACATATTTAAAATAATGTGAGGAAATTATTTTATTTATTATTAATAAAATATTCAATAAAAATGTGTTTTATCAACTCCCCCACACTTACTATTTTTCACTCTTAGTAAAAACCTCATATAATGTAATCTAAAAAATTGTGATAAGATATTCATGTTCATATTAATAAATCCACAATGGAAATATGGGCAAAGTAAGAATCCCATAAAGAGTAAATCTCAATAAATTTGAAATTCATTGTATCATAAATTGTATCAAACCAAAATACAAAGAGATTAATGACACTAATCATAGAAAAAAAGTTATGGGTCTACCATGCCATTAATTCACCACTTGTGTGTGTACCAACCATATAAAGCTCACATATCCACCCTTTATTCAGTATATTCAGGTCAAGTAAAACAATTATTCTTACCTAGTTTAATTCAGTAAACCTATTCTATATTCCTTTGCAATAATTTTTCAAGACTTACTCACTTAATTATTTCCAAAAGTCAAGACTTAATCTCCTGAACTAGATATACCCACTTGTTATACATTTCAGCACTCACCTATTTATTAAGATAATATATATATATATATATATTATTATATTGTCTTTTTTGAATTTTTTTTGATTGATTTTTTTGAGGGCGTACAACTGTTGGATATCAGGTGCACATGCATAGGTCAATTCGGTACAGTAATAAAACTGATCAGAAGAGAAATGAATGTACAAATCAACCATTGATATAAGATGTTTTTTTACCTAATTTGGATATAGATTCAATTGTGTAGTAAAAATTTCACAAGTCATGGCTGCGTGATTTTTTTTGAAGAAATAAATAAAATAATTTTCCATGAAAAATATCCGAAACAATGGTGTCAAAATCTAAATGTTTTTATAATTACACAACCAATCATATCATCAACGCCTTATATTTTTATAAAAATCAACCCTTGATGATAAAATATTGTTATTTATTATCATTCTACCAATAAATTTAAAAAACATGCATTTTCCATATGTTCTCCATGTAAATGATCATGTTAGAAGATTTTTTTGTTTGTTTTCTGAGTTTTTTTTGAAAATTTAATATACAACCTAACACAAAACACACAAAAAAACACACACACACAAATTAAAATTCCAAATAGCTACCAAAAAATGTTTCCCCTACCCCACACTTAAGATATTTCATTATCCTCAATGTGAACCTATGAGATGATATGTGCACACGAAATCTAGAATTTTAAATAGGAAAAATAATTTAAAAGTGAAAGGAGTAGAAACAACCTAATATTCTCAAGTGATGATGGGGTCATGTAGTGTGATTAAATCAATTGCATCGATAGGAATTCCTTCAATGTATTGATTCAAATGTTTACAATTGAATATAATGATCATTACTATGTCTTATTTTGTGATATACACTTCTCCATAAGGAATACATTAGATACAACATAAGGACCTAACCATATGGAATGCAGCTTTCTGGGCGTTAGATTCAGTTGTGAACTATAGAGAATAACTTTCTCCCCTATATGAAACTACTTTTTGGATCATTATATCAGTAAAATAATTTTTATATTTCATTGTAGAACCTTGAATTCTCATATGATGACAATAAAATCTCTTAAAGCTCTTGAATTTACTGCTTTTGTTGAATTACATCTTTGTTCAAATCCATATTTAATTTTTATATAGCCCAATATGCCTGATGCTTGACCTTCATAGGGAGATGACATAATTTCACAAAAAAATCCAAAATGGGGACATATCGATCGAATTCTTGTATGTCATCCTATAATCCCACAATGCATCAACCAAATACTTTATCTAATCCTTTTTATTTGGATACACAATTTTCTCCAAAATTTATTTCAACTCTCGATTTGGAACCTTGACCTGAGTATTTTTTTGGGTGTAATAGAGTATAAGTTTTATGCATCATCCCATACTTTAGAAGGAGGGAAGAAAAATTATGAGTAAAAAAGTGTGTACCTTGGTTACTAATGATGGCCTTCAGTACTCCAAACCTTCAAAAAAATTTCACCTTGAAGAATCCACTACAACACGTGAATCATCAGTGCTAGTGGCCTTATCCTCCACTCATTTTCTAACATAATCAATAGTGACCAAAATGTACAAGAACCCAAATGAACTTAGAAAAGGACCTATAAATTCAATTACCCAAACATCAAAAATCTCACAGAATAAAATGGGTTGTTGGGGCATCTCATGTCTCCTCAAAATGTTTCCATTGTGTTGGAAATGATAACATGACTTAAAAAAACATGAAAATCATGAAATAAGGTATAAAAATATAATACATAGTCTAATTCCCTCCTAGCTATCTTTTGGGTTCCAAAATGTCTACCAAAATCAAGGGTATGACACAAATGTTAAACAATCTCAAACTCATGATCGGGAACACATCTCATAATGATTTAGTCACTGCACATGCACCAAAGGTAAGGATCATCCCACACATAAAACCTAGAATGACTCTTTAATTTTTGGACTTGATGTTTATTTTAATTTTTAGGAATTTCATAGAAAATAAGGTAGTTCACTAAATCCACATACCAAGGATGCATAACTAAGATGAAATAGAGTTGATTATTGGGGAAGGTGTCCTAAATTGGTACATGGTCTATGGTGTCACCCTTTGGTGTGTGATTAATCTTACTCATGTGTTCCACCACCAAGTTCTCTGACCCCTTATTGTCCTTTATCTCAATATTTAATTCTTGAAAAAGGATCATCCATTAGATAAGTCTGGGATTTCCATCTAACTTCTTCAAGTGGTACCTTAGATGTTAATACTGAAAAAACTACATTAGATCCCAATAAATATGAATAAAATTTATCTAAATCAAATATAATAGAAAGAAACACCTTTTCTTTTGTGATGTAATTTTATTGGGATGAATCCAAATTCCTCGATGCATAAGAAATCACATGGGACTGCCCTTCCACCTTCTAAGATAAGAAAACTCCAACTGAAAAGTTGGAAAAATCACACGTAATCTCAAAAGGAATCTCTTATAATGGGGGATGTATGATCGGTGGAGTGGTAAAACATTTATTTAGCTCTTCAAATGATACACTATGTAAAAAATTCAATATATTTTTAAATTAATAGAGATAAGGGTAAATATATCTTACTAAAATATATGATGATGTGTCGATAAAAAACAATATATCCAAGGAATGATCAAACATCACACACACATGTAGGATATGATAAAGAAGAAATAATGTATACCTTATATTTATCAACCTCAATGCCATGTTTTGACACTACATTCTCTAACACAGTGCCATGTTGTACCATGAAATGAAAATTTACCAAAGCTCAAAACCAAATTTTTTTCAATACAAAGATTCAACACCTTTTCCAAACTAAAGATAAAATAATAAAATAAATATCCATAAACTATAAAATCATCCATAAATACCTCCATGAAGGTATCAATGAAATCTGAAAAATACTCAACATGCATCTCTGGAAAGTACTTGGGGCATTGAAAAGTCCCAATGGTATACTTCAGTAGGAAAATATACTGAATAGACAAATAAATGTTGTCTTCTATTAATCCTATAGAGTTATAGGAACCTAAAAATATCCATAAAATCCATCCAAGAAACAATAGTGTGTCTTCCTATCTAGTTTTTAAATAATTTGATCAATAAATGGGAGGGGGAAATAGTCCTTGTGAGTGGATTGATTTAGTTTTCTATAACAAACACACATACACACCAATTATTTTTCACCCCCATTGAAACTGACTCCACTCTCTCATTTCTAAAAAAAGTTTCTTTAGCGCAACCTAAATAGGTCTCACCCACTGGGAATCTGAAATATTATATATTATACCTTCCTCGAGTAAATTTTTAACTTATTTTCTAACAAATTCCAGAAGATTTGGATTAAGTCTCATCTTTGGATACCTAACTGGTTTATCCCCATCCTACAAAATAATCCTATGATTTCAAATGGAGGGGTGATACTAAATATGTCATCCAAGGTCCACCTGATTTCCCTAATGTTCTCCATCAAAATATTCAAAAAGAATTCTTCATGTTCAAAAGGGATATTATTAAAAATGATAATAGTTAATCTCTAACCATTCAAAAAGTATGAGTATTTGAGATTTGGTGGAAATGGATTGAGTTACAATGAAGGGGGATTTTGTATGGATCGAGAAATTAAAGGAACTGAAATATGTGCACAATGAACATCTGTATCAAAATAGACATCATCAAAATTATAGAATAATGCATCAAATCCATCATTATACCCAATAGACATGTCATAATTAGAGCGAACGTGATCAAAATATAAATATTAATCCACATAAAAATCAATTCCAAGAGAGTTTGTTTCATTAGAAACAAGCATGGAAGTACTCTTAGACATCAAACTATAACCAATGCTCATAGTATATCTAATCATAAGACTATAAAAATTCATGGGTTTTTTACATGTTGGTTCAAAATGGGGGATAAAAAAATGAATAATTCTCCTCTGAGGGGTACTTCATGGAGTCCATAATATTAAACATCACAACTTAATCTCCAAACACCATAGAAAGTATACCCTCATAGGAATTTATGATATTTTTTTGATGTTTTGAGGAAGGGAAAACTGAGGATAATGGGATCACAAGAATTTACCTAATCATCTTCCATGTTAATAACATAGAAATTTTCTGGAAAGACCATTTCTTTTAATCAAACAAGTATATCCTCAAGGAATCCCACTAGATATATTATTTCTATATTGACCAACTACACCACTAATCTCATCATCTTTAACTCACCAACCCATAAAGAAGAGAATACAATGTAAGGAATCACATTTATAGAAACTCACAAATAATATAAAGTATCAAAAAAGTGTAACTCCCCTATGGTTCAAGGGATGGTTAATGTCCCCAGATCCTTGCACTATGTTGGAATCTCTTGAGTTAGTGTAATTAGTATGGACACATTCCTTCCAAAATTGATCCTCTAATTTCCCTTGAGCCCTCTTTGATTGGTACAAAGTTATTTTAAGAATTTGGAATGCCTTGAGATTTTCTTAATGGAATTAATAAGGGGGATGTTTATCTCAACACACTTGATGTGTCCAAAATATCTTTTTTCATCACCTCTTCAGCCATATTTTTTGTTTGAACAACTCTATTTGTAAAAGAAAGGATTTTCAGAGGAATATAATCAATTTTATTCTTACTTTTTCCTTTATCCTTTGGTTTCTCATTATCTAGTATTGAATGGGTCTTCGTTGAACTTGAGTTGAATCCTGGTGGAATGATAGGTGCATATGTATCAGTATTTTTCTTCCCACTTCTCAATGCGATGGCACTAAAATTCCCCTTGGTATTTATAGTAGTTTGGGAATGAATATTTCTAGAATTTTTACTTACCAGTTCATCGAGGGTGGTGTAAATATAGATCACTTGAATCTTTAACTCCCTTAAATCCAAACCATGACTCTTCAACTCATTCTATTGATTAATAATAATTTTCTTCAAATGGTCATCAATATTAGAATCTAAATTTGGTTGAAAATTCCCTTGTTGTTGACTTGTTTATGCTTGTGATTCAAATATCCTTTGGGGTTTTTTAAAACCTTATTGGTAAGGTGGAGGATGATGGATGCTTTATTAAAATGTGGGTCTTTTTGTTGACTAGATCAATACCTCATGTCCAATTAATCTTTCCATCCTTGGTTGCATGTTGGTTAAAAGGAATAATACTTATTCTGGGGATGTGGTTATTGTTGCTATTGATATAGTCTCCTAGGTAATACTATTACAAAATCATCTGTCTCTTATAGTTGGAGGAAACAATCAGTTGGGTAGTCTATTTCAGCGAAAATTTTATAAGGCCCTATTGGAGAGGGTTGGGAATAATTTTGAGCCAAATAAATCTATCTCACTATAGTGGTCAATTATTCTAACTTACTATCAATTAAATTACCTTCAAGAGAAGAAGGACTTACCTAATTTACTCCTCTAACATGTGGTGTACCTAAATTACCAAATTAATGGGAGTTTTGTGCTATCTTATCAATCGATGCACGTGTAGCTACCAGTGTTTTGTCAACCAATTCCCCTCCAATCGTAGAATCCACCATATTCCTCTCTGTAGGTTTGAGACCTTCATATAATTACTTGATGATTATTTTTTCATTGATTCAGTGATGTGGGATGAATACACACAACTTCTTGAATCACTCCCAGTACTAATACATTGAATCCCCTTGGTATTTATTTATTCCTAAGATCTCTTTTCAAATGGAAGTTGTCCTTGATGCTGGAAAAAATATCTATAAGAAAAGATGTTTCAAATCATTCCAACATGTTACATCTTTAGGTTGTAAATAATATATCTAGTCTTTTTATATTCCATCAAGTGAGAATATAAATGATCTTAGTTTGATTTGATCTTCAGAAACATTTCTTGGTTTCAAGGTTGAAAAACCTACATTAAATTCTTTAAGGTGTTTATTTAGATCCTCACTAGATAAGCCATTAAACATTGGAAGAAGGTGAATTAACCCATATTTTAGTTTGAAGTCTGATTCAAGATTTAGGTATGTAATACAATTAGGTTGATATTTAATATTGAGTGTCGCAAAATATTTAATGGTTCTATTAAGTTCATTATTATTATTTTCAGACATTGGTTCTTATTTTAGGTTTTATTCAGATGTTTTTCCCATTTCAATGTTACCATAATAGAGGAATTCTCCAACTGGTTGAATTTTGAAACTCACCATAGACTGAGACTATTTGATTAGATACCTAAGGTTGTATTCAATATCAGGATCTATACCTAATAGATCCTCAAGATTAGTTCATGTCATAAATCAAATAAAAATGAAATGAATAAAATTATACCATAATAAAAATATGAGATGTTTGAATTGATGGTATAAATAAATTTAAAAAGAAATTGAGAAAGGGTGAATAAAGAAGAAATAAATAATAATATGATGAAATTAAAAATAAAATAAATACCTTTAATTGGTCAAAATAATTACTTTACTCTCTAGAAATGTCACCAATTTTAAAGTTGATGTTGTGGGATCTCTCAAATTATTTATGGTTTTTGGGTACTTAGGTGTAATAGAGTGGCTGGCCAAAGTCATATCTCAAATAAGCTATAATTTAAACAAATTATTAAAGTTATTATGAAAATAAATATAAAATAAATACACAACTTATAAGGATTGGGGGGGGGGGGTTGTTTGATGTTTTTAAAATAATAAGAAAAATAATGTTGGAAGAATATTATATTTTTTTCTTTTGTTTTTGAAATGAGATTGAGAAAATGCAATGAGGAGATGTTTTTTAAAAAATATTTTAAAAGTTGTAATTGATATAAATATAATTATTCAATTATATATTAATCATTATCATATAAATTAAACCCCCTTAATAATTTTCCCCTAATTTTTTAACCCATGAACACTATGAGATTTAACTTTACCACAAAGATTAAATGAATTAAACCATAGTCTAGCTTTAGAACGTGCAATCATATAACCCTTATTTGAATGTCATTATAAAGATATATTGTGGTTAGTGTAAAATTATATTATATATCCATTATGTAAATGAGTATAAATTGAGTTATGGGATTGTATTTTAACTCTATAAATTGATCCAGTGTGGTTTTGTTTTACCGATTAAGACCACACTCTACAATTCTCGACCTCATGTATTTTGTGTTTATTACTCAATTGATTTATTTTTTTATATTAAGTAAAAAAATAAGTTCATAGATAATATTATGTGAATTATAGTATCTCATTGATTCAAAATAAATAAATGAAAAAGGATAGAGGTAGATAAATTAATAAGAAAAATTACTCTCCCATGGGTGGTGTAGTCATCATAGAAACATTTTACATTAGAAAAGGTAATGGAAAGAGTATAACCCAATCACATTTATAATCTTGATTTACAACCCAAATATAATGAATATAGAAGAATAAAATTAAATAAAATTGAATAAATAGAAGATTAACTAAGAAGTTTTTTATGAAAACTGAAACATTGCAACATGAAGAAGAAGAAGAAGGCTTCGATAAAGGGACCCTTTCTTCAAGAGATCTCCCTCTTGAAATTCCTAGATAAATGAAATTAATCTATTATAATATTCCATAAATCACTTAATTCATGACCCAAACCCTCCAAAGGAGAAAACTACATATTTATAGAGTAGAGGGGAGGTGAGGGTTATAATAGGTTTCAAGTGTGAATGGGGAAATTCATTCAAATATTTTAATCAAAGTTGAACCACCTTATTAACCCCAAAAACTCATGAACCATCTATCATTTTAGAAGGTTTATTTGTGAAAAATTGTTTATTGTTGATTATTTACAAATTTCATACCAATCCAAGGATGTATGAAGAATTTATGGCCCAAATACTAAACTAGTGTCCAATTTGGAGAGTACAGTCTAGATTTGAATTTATGTTCCATTTACTCTAACCAATGCATAATATAGCTCTAATGTTCTTAATAAAAGTTGTATAATATTAAGTTAGTAACACTGTTACAAAATTTTAAGTTCAAAAAATTCAAATAAAAATATTTATGGTCGAAATAATATAGTGTCTTCCAAAGGGTCAAAACTGGAATTTAAGTCAAATTTGAAAATGAATGATCTAATCCCAAATATTCCCTAAATGAACAAATTTAAAACAATGTGAGAAAATTATTTCATCTATTATAAATAAAATATTAAATAAAAATGTGTTTTATAATCTTTCTATGTTTTATGATGAGTCAAAATCTCAATTCCAATTCACCCTACTTCAGTTCAAACTTCTTATAGTGTTTGGTTCACAAAGCTTAGAATCATACATCTGATAACTCCATGATCCTTTTTCTAATACTTTTCTATATGATGGTAATTTTTATGATCATATTTACTTGAAAAAATAATTTTTAATATCCTTTTATAAAATTCCTACTTCAACCGATGAACATTCTACTCCTTAATTGGTAAGAATTTTTTTAATTTTCAATGTAATAGAACTCAATATTTATCTCAATATTCATATATCTTTTTATGATAGAAGAACCTTTATATTAATTTATTATATGACATCATAAAACTTTATCATATGTTACTTCATGAAAGTCTATCCAATGGAACATCAACACATACCAACTTTTTAGATATTCAATGTACTTCATCCTGTGAAACATTGAACTTTCCCATCTATTGATATTTTTAAAGATCTATAAGAAGTTACCATATTCTAGAGGGAAACCATTTTTATCATAAAAAACATGGTACACTAGATATTAATCTAATGTATTTAATTTAGTTGTCTCCAAAAAACAACACACTCCTTCAATTCATAACACCAATCTTCATATATCTTGTAACATAATTTTTGCCTCTTTAAACTTTGTAAAAAACTGTCTGTCTAGTATAATTGATCCATTAGACTTCAATCATGTTTTCCAATCAGTAGAAACAACATCACGATATCATTTATTTTATTTTATACAACCACAAATCTAACTTTATTAATCATTTTTTCTTCTTCTTATCTTTTTAAAAAATCATAAAAAATCTACACTCTATAACACCAACTTCTAAAAATTCTTCATCCAGAAACATAATTCATGATCTATCTGATAACATTGTACAAAAATAACCTCAGACATCTACAAAATTTCTATCTGATCACATCTATATGATGATCTATTTCTAGTAGCCTTGATCTATTACTACCAGTCTGGTAACATCAATTTCCCCTTTTAGAATCAATATTGAATCATTATTATCTTAATTATCTAAGAAAATTATAGATTAAAATTGCATAATATGAATTTTTAATAAAGTTATCTAACATTTTTAAGTAACCTTTACCTTCAACTTACTCATTAATTTTACAACAAACTATTGAAAACATATATAATATATTAACATCATCATCTAATGAGAAATTCAATCCCCACCTTTGGATTTGATGTTAATACCAGATTATCTTTAAATTCAATAAAGAATTTATCCCCTTTATTAATAATGAATTCAAAGACTCCTTAATCTATGATATTTAAGTGAGGGAATATTTTTATCTCCCCCTTAATGATCTAGATTTTGAATCTCCCATATTCACATGTTTGGGGTAAGGGAGTAACATCCTTGAAACCTTTTCTTCTTCCATTATTTTATTCTACAAAACCAATTCTGAACTTTTTTAGAGAAGGATAGAATAAATTTTATTAAAGAAATATATTTAAAATAAACCAAATCTAAGTCTTTATGTTCCATGATATTTATAGAAAACTAGAGTGATTAACTCATACATTAAATCTATCCATGAATTTTTTCCAAGTGATTCAAAATTTTCATAAACTTCTTTTAGGGAAAAAATTAATTAGATTTTTATTCAACTAATTTCCAAAATCCAACTTAAAATATATATTAAAAATGTTTAAGAATAAAAATGATTTGGTTTTATCCCCTTTAGAGGATAATATAAGATTTTTTATCAATAATAAATTTTTTCCTTTTTCATTTGTACCTCAGTTTTGTTATAAAAAATGAGAGTTTAGAAAACATACCTTGAGGATGAAAACAACCTTAAATTCTATATATTTTTAAGTATCTAGTTTTGGAACTCCTTGGTTGGATAGAATGAATCTCTAATCCACCTAACAAAAATTTCATAAAAACTAGCTTCATCTTACTAATTCAGGGATCCCCTTGAACATCATCACCTTCAATTACATTTTAAAAGAAAGTTATTTAGAATAATTGGGGGAATAAAGTGGATATTTATTAGATTCATTAGGTAAAGTTACATGGATGAGAAAGTTTTACCAACCTAGAAACTGCCACTTTGTTTTTATTTATGTATTCACCATTATATTTCCACGTAGTAATTTTCTTGGGTGTTGTGAGTTTCACCTTATTAATTTTTATTACAACATTGTGTAATGGTCTCTTTTTAAATTTATCTAGAAAGAAACATGAAATTTTGTGATTTCTTTCTTCTTCCAATCTAATTTCTTACTAAAACTATTCTGGATATACAACCATGAAAACCTTCTGAGTATATTGAAATTTATTTACAACACAACTACTTACTTTAAAATATTTTCTAATCTTATTTACAAAATTTTCCAAATATAGTAACATAGTCATGAAATTTTCAGAAGTGTGTCCAGCCAAATTATATCTTCCACAAAAATTCCCATCTTCTGGTAAGTTACTCTTCAGTGGTAACATTCAGTGAACTTCAACTTTTTTATCAGAGATATCTTGAACCATTATAATCCACTTATATCTTTCTCATAATGATTTAGTTTTATTTTTGATATTCCTTTCTTTGTCTTGAACATTCATGAAATTTTTACAGTTATCCATGAAGTGGAATTTTCATCCTCAAAAGTAACATATTTTCTTGGGTATGACATCTTCTAGAACTTTCTTTCCATGTTTAAAATTCTTCTTCACTTATTTTTTCTTACACCCCAAGGTAGACCTATAGTCTACATTCCTTGAATTTTATTTTAGATATTGTGGAAACTTTCCATTAGTTGTACCCATGTTGTTCTTGGTAGAAGTAAAACAACACTTTTCTTCACAATTTCCATTTTTTCACAACTTTCAAAAAAATATTCAATATATTCAAATGTGTTGGATGTAATTATATATTTATTATTTTATGAAGATTATGAATATATAGAAATGTTTCTTTTTTTCCTTCCAGTTTCTCCCCCTCAATGTTGATTTTAATTGTTAATGAAGTCTTGGAATATTTTGAAATCAATCAATATCAATGTGTCTAAACTTTCAATAGCACCAATAGTAACAAAAAAGACATGGCTTCTATCATTGCGTTACATTTTGACTGGTGGATTCATGTTCCAAAACTTATTTATTTTAGAAAGTAGCTTTTTTATTTAGGAAATATCTGGGAGAACTCTTATACTTTTCTTTTATAACTTTAACCTTATTAGAAGATTTGGGTTTATTATTTTTGGGAAAGTACTCATTATACCAAAAAAAGGTGGGTTTATCAACTTTATTCACCCACTTTAATATAAAATTATAACATAAACTATGATTTTGGAATTAATTTCTAATAGATTCATTGGAATGTAGGGATAAATGTCTCTTTATCTTATTAGAATATGATAATTCCTATGATTTTACATTCTTAATACAATTAGATAAATCCTTTCTTGATGTAATAATTTCTTTAGAAACTTTGGAAGAGTTTCTTATTTCAATAAATATTTGAATATTTATTTTGAGTAACATCCATGTTTATAAATATAAATTCTTTTTCAAGAAAAATTATATTTAAAGTGTTCTTATTTTCAAGACTTCTCACTTTATCTTCAAATATAACTTCTAAATTTTTTATTTTTTCCATATGCACATCACAAACCTCTTTCAAGAAAAGATAAAGTTCCTTTTCTTCATTTTACTTGATCTCCAATTGAACATTCTTAACCTCAAAAATGTATTTCTAAGTATCTTATAGTTCATGGATCTTTTATTTAACAACATTTATTGACACATATTCTATACATGAATTCCTTTGTGTATATTCTTCCATAAAAGTGAAATTTTCTTCATATAAATCCTTTGATTGTTCCTTATGATCACTGGTTCAGGTGAAGGTGTCACACACATGTTTTTATCAAAAACAATTCACACATTTTACTCTCCCCCTATAATGATTTTTCAAGAACCTCCATTCTTCTCTATTTATTAACTAACTAAGAGTTTTGGACTTTAATTATAGATTCAAATGCATGACATCTTTCCTTAAGAACATCCTTAAAAATAACATTCTCACAATGACTTCTATATAATATTTCCTCATAAAGGTTGAATTTTTATTGAGAACATAACATAATTTCTTCATTGAATTCAATGAGTTTAGTAAGAGATCTACACTATCATATATTATTTCCTAATTATTTCTCCATGTCATCAAATTCAATTTCATCTATGATATTTCCTCTAATTATACCCTAATATATGAATGTATATGAATAAAAATTTCAAAAGGGACATTTTTTAGGCAAGATTTTATTTATAAATAAAAATATATAATAATTAAAACCACATCATATTCTTCATAGCTTGAGTAAGATTATTTTGGAGAATTAATATTTTCAAATTCATATGATTTCTTACGACACACTTGAACTTTAGGTAGTGGTCGATCTTCATTATTTTAATTTTGAGAGGAAGACATCCACCGATTCTGTGCTTCTTTCTTCTTCTAATTTCTCACGGTTTTGGATGAAAACTCCATATTATTGTAATTAGAGATAAGTTCTATACTCAATATCTCAAAATAAAATTTATTAACTTATAGAGAAAATCTTTCTTCAAATTATAAAATGTGCACTTTATATAAAATAGTTAAAAAAACTGGGAATTAAAAAATATAGATCCAGAAAGAGGAAACCTTACCTCCGATACCAATTTAGATTCCTAGGTGGATTGTGTTGTCACCTTGATGGGGGGGGGGGATGAATCAGTAGTGAACAAATTTTAATAATTATATTCAACTTAAAATATTTCTTACTTTAAGTTAAAAAAACCTTTGTTATCGATTAGGATGTATGGATCTTGAGAAAATATTACTCACTGCTTTACTCTTATGCTATGAATATGATATATGGAAAACAACACACATGTATTTTTACATGGTTTTTCCTCAGTGTGAGAACCTATATCCTTTTCAAAGAGACTCCCGTTTGTCCATAAATTCTTACACTAATAATATTTTCATTAATTACAAGTGAGGGGTATTTATATTACATCCCATAGTTGTTATATCTATAAAAAAGATTCACTTATCTTTTAATAGGAAATTATAACAACCCTCATTAGTTACAAAATTTTATTATCTTTTGAGCCAAAATAAGTCAAAGAATATAAGATGCTCACTAAAACTCCATCTGGAAAATCTATGTCTGATAATTTTTTTGATATGAATTCATTCATTACACCTATGCCTTTATTTTACATGCCTCTATCCGATGCGCCTCACCTTCTATCCTTTAAGAATCTATTTGGTTCACCACTAAACTCTATGAATCAAAACTCTACACCTCAACCTACATCTAGTATTCCTCTATTTTGTGTTTCTCAAACCAATTACCCTATGATCAGTACCTCTATTCTATAAAATTTGTTCGTTGTACTTGCAACTAAAAAACGTCAGTTTTGTCCATCTGATCAAAACCATTGGACGATAGACTTATGATTTTTATATATTTCTATTTCAACTTCTATAAAAAATTATTTTCTTGGTTGGAAACTCAAGATGGTCTAAAATATTCAACACTTCACTTCACTCATGCATATGAACAATGTTAGTATGTTTGGTATATACTCCCCTTTATATAGGCATGCCTCAAGAAACAAATGTGGGAAATAAAATATGTTTTCCCACTCAACTTAAATTCCAATTTCTAACTTCCCAAACATTTTGACATTGAAGGATTCATCTCAAATCTTCTATAATGTTATTGAAGCTTCATGAAAACTCTAACATCTACAACCTTCTTCGAACTTCCATAAACCCAGCATTAAGAAAACTTTTCAAACTTTAATAAAATTTATAGATAAAAAAACATTGATAAAAAAACATAGAATCGTCATGTTAAAGGACTTTACAAAATCTTGTAAAGCTCTTTATTACACTATCTGACATATGTTTGTATGATGACTTCATTAAGAACTTCTTTTTCTGGTGAATATTCTTTTATTAGGTGCATCTAATGTTTCTCCATCAGGTAAATCACATCTTCAAAAACTGATTTGACTAATTGAATCAGTATGATGAACTCAACACTTAGTTGAATTATTCTCTTTATATGCTTTCACTAACCGATGGATCACATTTTTTCATCTGATTATATATGTCCGATGAGTCAATGTCTCTCCATCCAGACACCCTAACTTATATCAAACTTTATATAGTTCTAGATTTTCAAATCTTAGAATTATATATTTGATTACATCACAATCCTTTAGTATATGATCATATATCTAATGGTTTCTCTACAAATCATCCAGACTTAAAAAACTCATCCTATCATCTCCTTTGATAAACCACTTTCTCCGACCAATAAAAATTATACTCCCCTAATCATAGGAAATTTTTTAATTTTATATTTGATAGAACTCAATAATCATATCAATATTCATAAATATATCTCTACTAAGAGAACATTCATATTTTTTTATTTGAGGACATTATAAATCTTCGTCATATATGACTTTATGAAAGTTTATCCAATGGAACATCAGGGAACACCAACTCTTTTTATATTCAATGTACTTCATATGGTGAAACATTGAACTTATCCATCTATTGATATTTGAAAAGATCTATAAAAACTAACCTTATTCTAGAGGTAAAAAATGTTATTATAAAAATCATGGTTCAATAGATCTTCATTTGATGGAATTGATCCGATAGTCTCCAAACAATATAACACTCATTCACTTCATAAAATCAAATTTAATTCAACTTGTAACATAATATTTATCACTTTAGACTTTATGAAAACTATCTTTCATGCATAATAGAGTTTTTATAATTCAATCAAGTTTTTTTGATCACTAGTAGTAGCTTCACTATATATTGTCTTTTATTTTGTGTATTAGTGACTCTAACATTGTATCTTGAACTTTGGATTTTTCTATTTTTAAAAACTCATAAAAACTCTTCACCCTTCAACACAAACTTCTAGTAATTATTCCTCCAAAAAAATCATTCATGTTCTATCTAATAATAGTGTGAAACTGAAACCTCATACCTTTATTGCAAATTCATATGATCACATCTATCCGGATCTACATCTTTTAGCCTTGATCTATTTCCATCAACCTGGTAACCTTGATTTACCCTTTAAGACTTAAGCTTGAATCATTATTATCTACTAGATATTCAGAACTTAAATTTTTTTTCTAACACTATATAACTTTGTAAGAAAGTTTTATAGCATGTTTAAGGATACTTTCTTACCATCCATTAACACTTGGTATCTTTCTTAACTTCCCTAAGAAATGTTTCCTAATATTCTCCAAAAATTATCAAGTGACACTTCTAAATCTACAGTGATATTTTTCCTTCTTAATTACCTTGGATAACTTCACTATTATTATTATAATGTTTTTACCTTTAGGAAAACTTCCTTCATCATATATTTAATCCAATTATCTGATGGTACTAATTTTTCATCTCTAAATAACATTGATAGTTTTCAACAAAATTATCTTATAAACATTCATTATGAAACTTTACATAAAGAACCTTTTCATTCAACTCATCCATTAACTTTACAATAAACTATTGACTATATAAAAATCATCATCTAATAGGAACTTCATAATAAAATTTCTTTTTTATATGATATCTCATAAAGTTGGGTGCATGTCTTGAGACACAACCTCTAAATGCATAATTTATTGTTTTTTGACCATACCATATAGAATTACCTCATTTTACCATGACCATGGAATTGTTTAAGTTACTACCATTCTGATAAATAGGGATCAATATATCTCTTCATATAATCAAAAGTGACAAATCCTTTCTTGATTATTCAATCAATATCATATAACTAATGATAAAATCGACACATGATACTTAATTATAAACATAAACTGTCATAGTTTTAATTATACATAAAAGAATGTGAAAAATGATATGCATTAATAATAATCTCATTCTATGAGACTAATACACATGTTTGTGGATAGGAACAACCAATAACACCCAAACATGTGGTGTTCCTAGTAACATGCCAGTCCTTATAATCTCATTGACTCGAGATCACAAAGTATGTAATTTATGAGAAGAAGTTTCAATGATTATGACCCCCATCACTTGATAGTCAAACATTATTTGTATCCCTTTAAATGGTGTATCAATAACATAAGTTATATGATAAATATTACTATCATAGTATCTATAGGTTCTAATTACAGCTGAAAACCGATATAACCTTTTGAAATTAAATCTAATCCAAGGAAATTACCATATATATAGTACATGTATAAGTAGTATTACTATCATGGTAAGTGAAACACACATATATCAAACTACATACATGTAATGGTAATCAAAGTACACATACGAGTTGGGTATAGGGAACCCACTCTCACAACACTCCCACTTACACTAAATCCAAATACTAATAACTATTAATTTTGTGTCTCTCACATGAGAATCATACTTATACTGATCTATGTATTTTTAAATGGGTTTTACATGTTAACCTTTATGGATACTCTAATAATTTCTACTTCACCACATTGAGTAAAACCTCTTAAGAGATGAAAATTTTGAAGTATATGATTTTCATTTTGGTGTGATCCTGGATATTGGGAAAGTAACACTGCTATAGTCTCATCATAATATATTATAATTAGGTTTTCACTATTAGGTACAATGATAATATATGATTCAAAGATATGCATACAATTATTAGATGTATTAGAATCCACTATAAACTTAGGTTCTACTATAGAATCAATGATCATAGGTTTCTTTGATCTTATCCAGCTCACTGCCCCACTATCTAGGAAAAAAATAGACTGGATATGATTTAAGATCATATTGATCTATCTAAAAACTAGTATTAGTGCATCCCATCACCATTATCTCCTTATCTCCTCCATAAATCATGAATATATCCTTTGTACATATCATATACTTTAAGATGGTTTTAATTATTTCCCTATATTTCTCTCTTGGATTAGATTGATATCTTCCTACCATGATTAATGTATATAAAACATTAAACCTAGTATAAAAATGTTATATAGGATAGATCCCACCTCTTAGTCATAAGAAATTCTAATCATTTTATTTGTATCTTACTGTGTTTGTGGAAAACATTTCTTGGGAAGATTAATTCCATGTGACATTGGTAACAACCCTATATTGTATTGTTCTATATTATACATTTTGAGAATATTTACAATGTATATACTTTGACTTATTCCAAAAATCCTTTGAGATCTATCTTGATAGATCTTAATCCTTAGAATGTAGGGTAATTCACCCAATTATATCAAGGAGAAGCATTCATTTAAACATGTTTTTATTGAATATAATACTTGTAATTTGTTTCAAATTAATAATATTTATTTATGACTTACCCCATACCCCATGGAACCATTTCAGTTATTCTAGGTCTCATGCAGCTCTCTCCCTTTACAAAGAGTTTAGCCACTCAATCACTTGGGTAGATGAAAATGAAATCTTTTATCAGACAAGAGGATGGTAGGTTTTTTCATCCCATAAAAGGTTTTGATTCCTATATTGGGACCCTATTAAGATTTAATATATATAAAACAATTATTTCTAGTAATAATACCAATTAACATTAAGATATATGATTGAATAAAAACATGTATTTAATATGACATTGCAAGTGAGGATTATACTATCTATCATTTGATCTAAGAATTTGGTTACTTTATAGTTTGGAGTCGTATAAGTAGGAACTCTAAAGTTTATCACCATCCAAGGAGGTATTGGGTTCCGATGAAAGGAGACAATATGTACTATAGAGTTTTGATCAGGCCCATGAGAAGGGATTCCAACATATAATTGTTATGAGAATTATAGCCCATATGGGTTTTTACCACTTAATGGGACACGTCATACCTTTTAAGGTCATGTGGTAAGGACTATGGTAGTGACTTTTAAGGTCATGCATCCATGGCCACTTCTATGCATTTTAAAGTCACAAAAAGTGGGATAGAAAATTTGATTCATCTAATAATCATCATGTAGGGTATCTTATACTCATCACATAAGGAAGGATAGGTCATACTATACTATTAACATAGGATATCTTATGATCATCATATAAGTACAAATGATTATATATATTCCTAATGTTAGGCCATGAAATAATCTTATGCCTATCATATAAAAATTGATAGTTTCTTATACTCATCACATAATAAGGTAAGTCAAGTTTGGGAGATACCACCTCTTGAGGGGGAGATGGGATAGTAATGGTGTTGAAATTGAACCATAGGGAAGTGTCCTATGTATCTTACTAGAACATGAATCAAAACCAATGATGTTTAGCCTCACAATTTAAGGTCATGTGATAAGACCAAACTATATAGTATAACATCATGTGGTAATGACTATAAAATAGACCACTCTAAGTAGTTTAAGGTCTTACATGATAGACCATTGGGTGGTATAGTTTATGTGAAACAATCCATGTTTTAATATATATCTATATATATTCACTTTGATTTTTTTGAAATTACAACCACAAATTCAGGAAAGGGATGCAACGGATTTTATTGGCACTAACTAGAAAGCACTAATAAAAGCCTCACCCTTATCAACACTAACTAAAAGCACTGATAAATGTGACTTTTATCAGCGCTAAAAAATCACTGATCGATATTATCTTTATTAGCACTATTCTTAGCGATTATAAATGATTTTAATAAAAAATATTATTAATATATATATAATTATTATATTTACATTAAAAAATAAGGTTTATTTATATTCATTAATTAAAAAAACCATTTTTATAATTAATATAAATATGATATATTAATATATTTTTTAATAATTAAAATATGTATATATATATATATATATTATTTTTAAAAAAGTATTTATAATATTATAAAAATATATATTTATTTAAATAATTATAAAATTTTAATAAATTTATATAAATAATAAACCTATTTATTATATTTATAATTATATTTAAATAATTTTTAAATATATTTATTTATTAAAATGATTATAAATATATATATTTTTTAAAAAATATATCTAATGAATTTGGTCAATATCAAGAGATAATGATGATATTCATGGATGTGATTGTCATTATTTATGTTTATATATTGATTCGTGAGTACAATTGATGTTATATGATCATAAATTTATTTCTGGACATGATTGTGAGTTTCTATGTTTCAAATGTTAAGATTACTATATATTATGATGATATACACATGCATATGTTATGTATTCATCATTTTGGATATATTCATTTATACATTGATACTCGTACGATTCATTCATGTTATACCCATGAACTTATTATGTTCTCATAAATACTTATAAAATTACAATAAATATATTTAAATAATAAATATATTTATTATATTTATAATTATTATTTTTAATTATATATAAATACAAAGAAGGTCTAGCTAGAAGGAAAATCTCCTGAACAGTTATTAAAGGTTAAAGAAAAAGAAAACACGTGGATAAGAATATGGAAGGGGACAAACAAAGAGACAAACCCTCATCCATAAAAGAAAACTATGTGTTGGTTGGAGTAGATTACTAAAGAGGGGAGGGGTTAATTGAGTAATTATAAAAATTTATGTAAAAAGTATTTCAAAAAGGTTTCCCCAAAGATTAAATACAGCCCAGTTAATCAAGGTTATAATATAATAAGAGTTTGAATGTTTAAGTAACTTCTTAGAAGATTGATTAATTATAAGTAATCTTAATTTGTGTTATTAATATTACTTTTGAAGTCATTCTACTAAGACAAGCTAGTTATAACTTCTTTCCAAGACTCACTATCAAAGTAAAATTAGTGATTTTTGAATTATACAGTATCACAATAAAATAGAGAGAACTAATTTAAGCAGCATAACAGACATGAAACAAGTGGTTCAGTCTCAAGCCAAGACCTAATCCACTCCACTTGGTGATCAACTGCCACCAAGCAGTTTATATAAATAATCTTTGATCCACACCCTGGATCGGGGTTAACAATAGCACACAGACTGTCCAGGCCACACATGGACCTCTTCCATAGTTTTCGTGGGTAAAAAAATAACCAGGCCACACAAGGACCTCTTCTACACTTATTTGTGGGTATACACAAGAGTAAACGAATGTTTGAGTAAGGATATCTTGTATCCTTCAGTTTAATTCAGGAGACAGAGTGTGTTGTTCTATAGGTACACACTCTACTCAAAAGGTAATAAAAAGATACACAATAGAGAAAAAATATGGAGATGGGTTTAGAAATGCTCCGAGTGTTAGTCTTCGCTGCTCTGGACTTCTTGAGATGAAGCAGAGGTAGATCTTGAGTCCTCCTTAGTAAAACAGAGTGTCACGATTCAGCTTGTGTTCTTCTTGAGGTTCAACAATGTGAAAATGTTCTCTAGATTCTAGTGTACTTCATATGTTCTTCAGCAGAGTCGGGTTGCATGCATGTGACAATCCTTCCTTTGAACTTCTATCAGTGTTCTTCATTATCATTCTCACAACCTTGTTTTTCATTCAGTATCACACTACTTGATTCTTGGTCACACTTCTCTTTTATCTCTGAAATGCATGTGTTGGAGTCAACAGGTTGCATGGATACCACACCTCATACCTCGTACTATCAGATGACATCTCTACAAAGAAACATTAATTATTTCAGTGTATTTAAAATCTTCAAATATGACAGTTTGAGATTAAATTGAAAGACAAAAAAATAGTTTAAGAAACAGTGTCACAGTAAGTCACGAAAATGGTGTCTCCTTCACACGGTGTCTATATTGATCATGGTGTCTTGTGGTCACGATGTCTCACGGTCACGGTGTCTCATGGTCATTGTGTCTCATGGTCATGGTGTCTCATGGTCATGGTGTGTCATGGTCACGATGTCTTCTTCACAGTGTCTGCTTCACGGTGTCTGCTTCACGACATCTGCTTCACGGTGTCTGTTTCACGGTGTCTGCTTCATGGTGTCTGCTTCACGGTGTCTGCTTCATGGTTCCAGACTGACATAACTAGTGGAAGACTCACAGTGTCTTAGAATTTTCAAGATAACTGTATCCAGACTTAAGTAATGATGATAATAGAATGGATTAGACTTAATCATTTGTCAAAAAAGGTATTATGAGAGTAGATCAAAGATAGTATAAAGTAAACTGAATGTAGAGAAATTGAGATCTTGAATGGCTCTTTTTAAAGCATGAGAATACTTTAAACATTAATACACATGATTTGATATAATTTACAGAAGTTAACTAGGTTTAGTAGGATTTGTGATCATTAAAACATGATTAATACATGAGGATTCCAACAATCTCCCCCTTTTTGATGATCAAAAATCATATACAGTCAAAGTGTATATTGGATTCAACTATAGAGATAAATGGATAACATATAAATTTCTCCCCCTTTTGGGATTATCAAAATTATTGAAAAAGAGAAGTCAAAAGTGCATATTCCATTAACAACAAATAAGGTTCAGTACAAATGTAAAATAGAAAAACAAATGAAATAGCCTTCCTATCAAAAAGGAGTAATCACTATTCTTCTTCATGGGATGACATTCTTTTTGCCTTTAGCAGCAGTAGTAGAAGAGGAAGCCATAGGGGTCGAGGTCGAGGTAGAAGAAGGGAGTGAGGTGGTAGATAAAGAGGGTAAAGGAAGGTCTTCAAAGTCCGATGGAGCCAAAATAGGATTAGTAGAATATCTAGGCAGTTGTTGATCGAGAATCATAGGCCTGATCTGACTTAGTGCTTAGCTGATAGAAAAAGTAGTGGAGGCAAGGGAAGAAGTGAAGGTAGGCAGCCCGGATTTTAGAGATGCAGCCGCTGGAGAAAAAATGGATGTACTCTGGACATGAATATAGGGCCTCAGGAGTTTGATGAAATCTGTAATGATCTATCCACCATACTGCATGGATTTCTCAAAATCATCCTTGTTCTCCATAAACTTGTCCAAAAATCGGGTAAACTCTGTGAGCTTTTGGACTTGGGTCTTGAAAGATTGAATCACAGGAGGAATCCACATATTTTCTACAAGATAATTGAAATGATTTGTTATATCGGTCTTGGAGAAGATTCTATTAAAGTAGAAATCCACTTTCTTGGAAATCTCTTTCTGAGCATCATTAGTAATTTTTGAGTGGATTTGTACCAGTCCAAGAACTCTATCACTGTTCTTGAAAAATTCAGATAGAGAAGCCGTATTGAAACTACTAAGTAAATTATAAGGATCTTCTTTGACTACAGTTCTAAGAAGATCACTGTCTAAGGATGGTTTAGAGGATTAAACAGATGCTCTAGAGGCATTGACAAATGTGGTCAGAGATTTGAGTTGATTTAGCACCTTTTGAAGACACCTGGTATACTCATCAGTGAGTTTATTGTCATTGGAAACAAGCTCTCTCATTTCCTTCACAATCTGTTTGTTCCTTTCAGCGACCTTTTCATCTAAGGAAACTAGATAAGGTTGAATCTGAGACACAACAACCTGTGGGATTTGAGGAACAACAGGTTCTACAGGAGGAGTAACAAGCTCTGATCTCGAATGCATCTCTCTTTGCATGTCCTCAATCATACTTCTTAGTGTCTTCACTTAATTACTGAGCAGCTTATTTTCAACTCTTACTTCTTTAATATCATGAAGCATTTTAGGTTGTATTTTCCAAATTATATTTTCCAACAATAGTGAGGCATATCTCTCACTTAGATTGGTCACATGAAGAGGTTGGGTATTCATGAGTTTCTCAACTCCAGATAAGAGGGTAGCACCAAATTTCTTTAGATAATCCTTACTTACAAAATATGGTTGTTCAGATAAAGTTTCAGGAATAGAGACTGATACAGGCTCAAGTTCCTTCTCTAGTGTGATATTGGAGACTGATTTCAACTGGAATATAGACAAAAGATCAAGCCAAGTTTCTAAAACCTACTGAGAGTTATCCACATCATAGAAACTGGGGAACTTATTCTGAGTGTCTACAGGACTTGACTCAGTCAGATTTGAAGCTTCAATAGACTTGAGATTTGGGGTTTTCTCCCCATTAATAGGTGGCTCCTTCTCAGGACTGAGAGGCTTAGGATCTCAGTCTAATTCCACATACTCAACTCTAAGTTCCTTACTCATTTCTTGTCTATCCAGCTGAAAAGATATCTCCATTCGTTCTTCAGCGAAGGGATGATTTCAGGAACAGATTGTTCCACAGGGAGTTCCGAAATATTGGTTTCTTGCATAACAGTTAGCTCTTCCACTATAGGTACTTCCATGGCATGATTTTCAAATTCTTTGTCAACTAATTCTGTTTTAACCTTGGGTTGAGTTTCCTGATTAAAAACTTCTTTAGGAGCATGTACTTATTCATCAAGAACATCATTAGGAACTTTAGTCATGTCTTCCTCAACAATAACAACTTCCCTAGGTGGAACTTCATCCTTTTCTTCCTCTTCTTCAGGATACTCAACAATCTCATCTGGTTCCAAACCAGGATCAGAAATATTTCTTGGTCGAGAGGGATGTTCCACTGGATTAAATTTCTCATAAATTCTATCATTGTCTTCCACCCATTTTTTTTCAAGGATTCAAATTTATCTTCATTATTTTTATAGTGGATTTTGAGAGGCAGAATTCACAATCCGTAATAACTTCCTCATTAGGTCCAACCATACCTTTGGCAAGAAGCATAGCTGAGATTAGTTGAGAGTAAAACAGGGAAGTTGACTTGGATGTGAGTTTGATTAGCTCACACATATGGTGTATGATATACTTTCACAAGTTGATCTTATGCCCATTTTTCATAAGGTGGATCAGAAAAACATCATGATATTTCAAAACAGCACAATCACCTTTTCCAAGACTCACAAAATTCTATATAAACTTGAACATAAGCCTTGATTCTCCATCTAGTTCAGCAGGAATGGCTCTCCTTTGGGTTCCATTTCTAGTTAAGGATTTCAAATAATATTCTAAATTAAAGAATTCGTTTGAAGGTGGAGGTCCTCTCTGATAATCCTCACAGATGCCTTCGTGAGGTACCTAAGGCATGCAACCCATAACTTCAAAGAAAATGAGCATCTATGGCCATTGACCCAACTTCTTACAACATAACTATCACCATAATCAAAATGGAACTGTATATATTGGTAAAACTGAGCCACTAACCTAGGGTAGATGGGTCTATCTTCCTTCGAGAACCACTCTAACCAGCCGTGTTGTTATAACACTTTCAATACCAGAGACTTACTAGACAGAAGCCATTTGGGGAAAATCTCTTTCTCAAGTATAACAACGCGGTTTATGAGATTCATATTTAAAGGTCCTTCAGGTGTTAGCTTAGGTTCAATCTTCTTCTTCTTCGATCTGTGCTTCTCAGGTGTCGACGATGAATGGAATTTTATTCTTAGCATTCACTACATGTTCGAGAGATATAGGGGTTTTAGGGATGAAGAAGGGTTTAAAATGAGTAAGTAGAAGAATCCCCGAGTGAAGAATCTAGTGATACTTTATTTATTTTATCATTTAGGAATAACAAATGTCGCAAAAATAAAAAATGTGGGAAAATAAAAAGGTGAAAAGGATAATTACCGCGATACGGGTTTTAAAAAAAAATTATAAAGATTTTTTTTGGTGAGACCATGTTCGGTCATTATGGTGAGACAGTAAACACACATTATAGTGAGATAGTGAATTAAATTCATGGTGAGATAGTAAACTGTGAGACAATAACTGATCATTATGGTGATATAGTAATAGAGCATTACGACGAGATAGTAATAGAGCATTACAGTGAGATAGTAACATGAAACACTAGTTGAGAAACCGTAATCATGAAATAGTAAATTATAAAACAGTAAGATATCAAATCAGTAAGACATGAACAGTAAGATATCTATTTGAGGTTTATCATGCCTATTTCATGTATGATATAGTCTATTCTTTGAGAATTTAATGGTTTGGTGAATATATCAGAAAGATGATATTCAGTACCAATGAATTCCAAAGTGATATCACCATTTTGATAATGATATCTCAAAAAGTGATGTCTTACATCAATGTGTTTTGTCCTATAATATGAAATAGGATTTTTTTGAGATTCTAATAGCACTTGTGTTGTCACAATTTATAGGTACATGTCTGAATTGATATCCATAATCTAGTAATGTGTGTTTCATCCACAAAATTTGTGCACAACAACTGCCAACAGCTATGTATTCAGCTTCTGTAGTAGATAATGCAACAAAATATTGTTTCTTACTATATCATGATACTAATGACTTGCCTAAAAGGTGACATGTTCCAGATGTTCTTTTTCTATCTAACTTACAGCCATCGAAGTCAGCATCAAAATAACTAGCTAATTCAAATGATTGTCTATTAGGATAAAATAGTCCTAGATTGGGTGTATGCTTGACGTATTTGAGAAATATATTTATGGCATTTAAATGAGATTCCTTAAGATTTTCTTGAGAACAATCACATATACACAGACTAAATATAATTTCTGGACGACTACCAGTTAAGTAGAGTAAAATTCCAATCATTCCTCTATCAGTGGTTTGATCAACAAATTTTCCAACTTCATCAAAATCCAACTTACAAGTGGTACTCATGGGAGTGTCACTAATTTTAGTGATATCCAATCCAAAACATTTTATAAGATCTCTAGTATATTTTCTTTGAGTTAAAACTATTCCATCATTATTTTGAAATATTTGAAATCCAAGAAAGAATTTTAGTTCAACCATTAAACTCATTTCAAATTCGTTTTGCATCATTTTAAAAAATCAACACATAAAGAAGTCTTCAAAGATCCAAAAATAATGTCATCTAAATATATTTTAACAACTAAAACATCATTAGAAATTCGTTTTATAAAAATGGTAGGATCAATTATTCCTTTTGTAAAATCTTTGGAAATAAGAAACGTACTCAATATTTCATACCAAGCTCTTGGATCTTACTTTAAACCATATAAATATTTTGATAGTTTAAAAAATGATTTGGAAAATGGGGGTTTATAAATCCAGGGGGTTGTTCAACAAAAACATCCTCAACTATATACCCATTTAAGAATGCACTCTTAACATCCATTTGATATAGTTTGAAATTTAAATGTGCAGCACATGAAAGAAGGATTCTGATGGCTTCAAGTCTGTCTACCGGTGCAAAGGTCTCCTCATAGTCAATTCATTCTTCTTGACTACAGCCTTGTGTAACTAATCTTGCTTTGTTTCTAACTATGTTACCAGCTTCATCTACCTTATTTCTAAACACCCATTTAGTGACTATGGTGAATGTGTCCTTGGGTCTTTCAATAATCTTCCAAACTCTGTTCCTTTCAAACTGATTAAGTTCTTCTTACATAGCAATCACCCAAAATTCATCATTGATAACATCATCAATGTTTTTAGGTTCAAGTTGTGACAAGAAGACTTGATGTTCAAATTGATTTCAAAGAGAATCTCTAGTTTGAGTTCCTTTTTCTAATTATCCTACAACAACATCTAAGGGGTATTTCTTAAGGGTTCTAACAGTTCTAGAAAAAGAGGGGCTAGTGATTCCAGGTTCATCAACAGATTCAGGTTCATTGTGACTTGATTCTAAGGAATTTCCAGAGTGGGAAGTTTTTGCAGATTCTTTCAAAGAAGAATTTGAGTATTTTGAATTGATGTTCATATTTGATACATCATCCTCCATATTCTCTAGAATGGTTTTAGGCTCATGTGGATCTGTTTCATAAAATTTGACATGAACAGATTCTTCCACACATTTAGTTATTTTATTGAACACTCTATAGGATTTACTAGACATGGAATATCCTAAAAATATACCTTCATAACTTTTGGATGAAAATTTGTCAAGATTGTCTTTGGTATTAATAATATAAACTTTGCAACCAAAAACTTTGAATTAGATAACCTTGGGTTTTCTATTGTTCCATAATTCGTAAGGATTCCTCTTAAGAATAGGTCTAATCAACAATCTATTGATTATGTAGCTCACTATATTGAAAACTTCATCCCAAAAATAAATAGGTAGGTCATATTCACTAAGCATTGTTCTAGAAATCTCTTGCTGGGTTCTATTTATTCTCTCTACAACTCCATTCTGCTGAGGTGTTCTAGGGGCAGGTAAATTGTGACTCTAACCATTTTGTGAGCAAAAGGATTCAAACTCTTGATTTTCAAACTCACGACCATAATCACTTCTTAATGATTTAATTCTAAGTCTACTAAGATTTTCTATAGACTTGGAATATTTGGTAAAATAAGAGCAGGCTTCACTTTTGTGATCCATAAAGAAGGTCCAAGTATATCTAGAAAATTCATCTACAAGAAAATAAACACAGTGCTTCCCATTTAAACTAGAAACTCTAGATGGTCTAAAAAAATCCATGTGAACCAGTTTTAGAGGTTTAGAAGTTGACACTTCTTTCTTTGGTTTGAAGTAAAATTTGTGTTGTTTTCCCTTTTGACAGGGATTATACACTTTTTCATTTGGAAACTCAAGTTTGGGTAAGTCTTTAACTAGGATTTTCTTGTTAGTTTTATAAGGGAGTGAACATTGCAGTGTCCTAGTCTCCTATTACAGAGCCAAGATTCTTTATGAAACAAACTTAAGAATGAAAAATTTTGAGAAGCTAAAGAATCTAAATTAACAGAATAAACATTTTCATTTCTTGATACAGAAAATAATAATTAATCTTTAGAATTAATGACATTACAAGCATCATATTCAAATCTAACAAGAAATCCATCATCACATAACTGTGAGATACTAAGCAGATTATATTTTAATCCATCAAAAAATAGTACTTTAGAAATTAAAGCCGATTTAGAGTTACCGATTTGACTAAGGCCAATAGTCTTTCCCTTAACATTGTCACCTAATGTGACATGTCCTCCATCTACTTTTATCAGGTTCTTGAAGCATGAGTAGTCTCCTGTCATGTGCCTTGAACATCCAATGTCCAAGTACTATAGACTTTTTTAGGAGATCTTTAAGCAAATTTCCTTAAAAAGAATTAGGAAAAAATAGATTTTGGTACCCATACTTGTTTGGGTCCAATAATATTAGTAATAAGTGCTTTAGGAACCCATATTTTCCTCATAGGTTTCGTATAAGCATTATGTAAAGTACTTGAAAAATGAACTGTATTTGGTCCACAGAAACTTGAAACAGTGGAATATGTATCATGGATTGAATTAGTTGATTTGAGTCTAGAAGTAGGAGTAAAAATGTATGTCCTAGATTTTGAAACAAAATTTATTCTACCAAGGTTTCTTTTACCAGGTTGATAACTAATTCCTGTGTTGTATTTAGGGGAAATTTTTTTCCTAGCATTTGGGTAAGTGTATTTTTCCCATTAGTGAACTTTTCTAAGTCACTTTTTAATTGATCATTAGACATTTTTAATTCATTGTTTTCTTTGATCAGTTGAGCATTTTTCTCCTTTTTAGTTGTGATTTCAGATTTAATAGTTACAGTAAGAGTATGTTGTTTCTTTAATGATTTATATTTGTCTTTTAGTTCATTTCATGTTTCCTCAATAATTTTATAGTATTCAAACATTTATTCATTAGTCATATTTTCCAAGTCACTATCATCTCCAGAATAGTATGAATTATGTATAGAAGAGTCCATTTTTACCTCAGATGTGTTTTTTATAAAACACATATTGTCTTTGTTAGCCTATTCATCATGTGATGTCCTTGAGTCTCTTGAACTATCCTTAGAAGCACTCCAGGTTGCTTTAATTTCCTTTTTGTACTTCCTGTCCTTGTCCTCATATTTCTTTTTGTATCTGATCTTTGGACAGTCAACCTTTATATGTCCTTTGTGATTACATTTATAGTAGACAATTTCATTAGTCTTGTCACTTATTTTCCAGTCCTTCTTCCAGTTCCCTTTTTGGTCATATTTTCCCTTGAAGTTAGACTTTCTGAAAATGTTCTTATTTTTGTAAAATCATTTGAATCTTCTTGATAGTTGAGCCATCTCTTCATCACTATCAGGTGATGATTGTTCACTGGTGGAGCTTTCTACAGAAGCTTCCAGTTTCTCTTTGTCTTTGTGCTTAGAGGTGGTGGTCTTGAATGAAACAAATTTTCTCTTTGGTTTATCCTCCTATTCCTTGTCAACTTTCATCTCTTCTTCATACATCATCAGTTTCCCAATGAGTTATATTACAGGTATCTTGCTAATGTCGCACGATTCTCTAATAGAGACAGAGGTTCCCCTCCACCTGTTAGGTAGAAATCTAAGGATTCTCACGATATGTTCCTTTCCAGTGACTTCTCTTCTAAGAGAAATCATTGTGTGGACAATCTCATTGAACCTAACATACATGTCAAAAATAGGCTCATCAGGTTTCATTTTAAAATTATCATATTTAATAGTATAAGTATTAAGTCTCATTTATTTTACACTTGATGTTCCTTCATGTGAGATAGACAGGGTATCCAAAATTTCATGAGTAGTTTTACAAGAAGAAATTCTATTGAATTCATCATCTCCTAAGGAGTAGTATAAATCATTTATGGATTTGCAGTTGTTATTATAGACATTTTTGGTAGGTTCATCCCATGTGATTCTATCAGAAGCAGGAATTTTGTATTCATCTATAATGGATGACAAAATTTCAAAACTCATACTCTCTAAATGCATTTTCATTTTAATTTTCCTTTGAGCATAATTGGTTCCACTAAAGAATTGTGGTCTATTGGTTGCATCACCTTACAATATATTATCCATAATAAAGTATTACTTTAAAAGAGATATAAATTTAGAATAAATAGAAATTTATAGATCTTTAAAGTACAACTACAATCATAGTTGAATAAGATTACACAGAGTCCTAATAAAAACCCTCTGATACCAAATGTTGTTTGGAGTAGATTACTCAAGAGGGGAGGGGTGAATTGAGTAATTATAAAAATTTCGGTAAAAAGTATTTCAAAAAGGTTTTCCCAAAGATTAAATACAGCCCAGTTAATCAAGGTTATACTGTTATAAGAGTTTGACTATTTAAGTAACTTATTAGAAGATTGATTAATTCTCAGTAATCTTAATTTGTGTTATTAATATTACTATTGAAGTTATTCTACTAAGACAAGCCAATTATAACTTCTTTCCAAGACTAAATATCAAAGTGAAATTAGTGATTTCTGAATTATACAGTATAACAATAAAATAGAGAGAACTAATTTAAGTAGCACAACGGACATAAAACAAGTTGTTCAGTCTAAAGACGAGACCTAATCCACTCCACTTGGTGATCACCTGCCACCATGTAGTTTATATAAATAAACTTTGATCCACACCATAGATCGGGGTTAACAACAGCACAAAGACTGTCCATGCCACACAAGGACCTCTTCCATAGTTTTTGTGGGTAAAAAAATAACCAGGCCACACATGGACCTCTTCTACACTTATCTGTGGGTATACACAAGAGTAAATGAGTGTTTAAGTAAGGATATATTATATCCTTCGGTTTAATGCGGGAGGTAGAGTGTGTTGTTCTACAGGTACACACTTTGCTCGACAAGTAATAAACAGATACACAACAGAGAAGAAATATAGAGATGGGTTTAGAAATGCTCGGAGTGTTAGTATTTTCTTCTCTGGACTTCTTGAGATGAAGCAAATGCATATCTCGAGTCCTCGTTAGTAAAACCGATTGTCACGATTCAGCTTATGTTCTTTATGAGGTTTGACAATGCGAATATGTTCTCTAGATTCTAGTGTACTTCATATGTTCTTCAGCAGAGTCGGGTTGCGTGCATGTGAAAATCCTTCCTTTGAACTTCTATGAGTGTTCTTCGTTATCTTTCTCACAACCTTGTTTTTCATTTAGTATCACGCTACTTGATACTTGGTCACACTTCACTTTTATCTTTGAAATGCATGTGTTGGAACCGACATGCTGCATGGATACCGCAACTCGTACCTTGTACTATCAGATGATATGTCTACAAAGAAACATTAATTATGTCAGTGTATTTAAAATCTTCAAATATGACTATTATAGATTAAATTGAAAGGCGATAAAATAGTTTAAGAAATGGTGTCACAGTAAGTCATGGAAATAGTGTCTACTTCACATGGTGTCTAGACTGATCACAGTGTCTTATGGTCACGGTGTCTCGCAGGCATGGTGTGTCATGGTCATGGTGTCTCATGGTGATAGTGTCTCATGTTCACGGTGTCTCGTGGTCATGGTGTATCATGGTCACGGTGTCTCATGGTCACGGTGTCTGCTTCACGGTGTCTGTTTCACGGTGTCTCCTTCAGGGTGTCTGCTTCACGGTGTCTGCTTTAGGGTGTCTACTTCAGGGTGTCTGCTTCACGGTGTCTGCTTCTCAGTGCCAGACACACATAACCAATGGCAGACTCACGGTGTCATAGACTTTTCAAGATAACTGTATTCAGACTTAAGTAATGATGATAATAGAATGGATTAGACTTAAGCATTTGTCAGAAAAGGTATTATGAGAGTAGATCAAAGATAGTATAAAGTAAGTAAACTGAATGTAGAGCAATTGAGATCTTGAATGGCTCTTCTTAAAGCATGAGAATACTTTAAACATTAATACATATGATTTGATATAATTTACAGTTAACTAGGTTTAGTAGGATTTGTGATCCTTAAAACATGATTAATACATGAGAAGTCGAACACTATGGATCGAGAAAATTTGGATCACTCCCATAATCATACTCATACTCATCATCATCAGCAGTAATTCCCCACTATGACTATGAGTTTCTTTTATTGAAGAGCACATAGTACTTCTCCTTGATTTTTTCCTGCTTCGAAGTGAGGTGGGTCTTAGATTATAATTATATATAAATACTTTTTAAATATAATTACAACTATATATATATATTTAATTAAATAAAAAATTACAATAAATAAATTTATTATAAACATATAATTATATTTATAAGTATATACAAATATTTATAAATATATTTATTTATACTTAAATATATATATATATATATATATATATATATTTAAATAATTATAAGGTAATAATAAATATATTTATTACATTTATAATTTAATAAATATATATAATTATATAAATATATATAATTATATAAATATATTTATAAATATATAAATATATTTATAAATATATAAAAATATTTATAATTATAATTATAAATAACTATAGATATATTTAAATAATTATAAAATTATAATAAATATATTAATTATATATATTTATAAAATTATAAATATAATAAATATATTTTTTATAATTCTATAATTATTTAATATAATATATATTTATTTATAATTACAAGTATAAATAAATATAATTTTATAATTATAAATAAATAATATTTATTTATAATTTTAATTATAAATATATTTATATTTATTTATAATTATAAATATAAATAAATTTATATTTATAATTATTTAATTAAATTTATATTTATTTATAGTTATAATTATAAATAAATATTTATTTATTTAAATAATTTTATAAAATTATAAATATAAGAAAAATAGGTATTATAAATTTATAATTATTTAAATAAATATATATTTATTTATAATTAAAAATGTAAATAAATATATATTTATAATTATTTAATTAAAAATATTTATATAATTACTTAATTAAATATATATTTATAATTATTTAATTAAATAAATATTTATTTATAGTTATAATTATAAATAATTATATATTGATTTATAGAATTATTAAAATTATAATAAATATATTTATTATATATAATTATATAATTATAAATATAATAAATATATTTTTTATAATTTTATAATTATAAATAAATATTTATTTATTTAAGTAGTTGGGGTGTACCTCAGTGGTAGAGGTGCCTCATGATTCTACATCAGAACCGGGTTCAAATCTGAGTGGGATCAAATTTCCATTGGAAGGTGGTGATGTAGGTAGGCGGTGGCACCTGCATGACATAGGCAGGTGGTGATGAAAACATTACACATGCAGACGGTAATGTAGACATGATGCATCCATGATGCTACACTGGGCCTTTGGGCTAGATTGTGGGACTTTGGGCCACGTAAGGGGCTTCATGCCCACTGGGCCTTCGAGCTATGTACTGAATAAATAAGGTTTGATGGGTAGGCTATCCTTGGGGGGGGGGCTATGGCATGCCTTTCCAGCCTATGTGTGTGGTGTGTATGTGTTTAATGTAATTGTACCCACAAACACCTAATATATATATATATATTTAAATAATTATAACATTATAATAAATATATTTATATATTAATATATATGTAGATATAATTATATAAATATATTTATATTTACATACAGATATTTATAAAAAAATTTATTTATAATTATAATTTTAAATAAACACATATATTGAAATAATTATAAAATATATAAATATTTTATCATTATATACAAACACATATAAAATAATAATAAATATATTAATTATATTTATAGTTTTATAAATATATATAATAATATAATAATATATAATTATATAAATATATCTATAAAAATATTTATAAAATTATAATAATTATATTTAAATAATAATTATATTTATTTATTTAGATCCTTATTTGTGATAAAATAGAGCTGATAAAGATTAGTTTTATCAGTGCTTTATTTTTTAGCACTGATAAAAATTCCCTTTATCAGTGCTTTTTGGAAAGCATTAATAAATGTATTCCCTAATGTTATAAGAATAACCCTGATAGAGTCTTCTTCTCTCACGCCTTCAATATTTTGTGGAACCCCCCTCTGCCACCACAGAATCACACCTCTATCGTCACCGCTTCGGCCAAATGCTGCATCCGCTGCCCCCGAACCCTACCTCTACCGCTGAACCCCCTCCAATCTAAGGTATCCTCCCCTTCCCTTTCTTTATCTATCACTCACACCCTCATCCCCAACACCCCCTCTCACACTCGCAGCCTCAACCTCTCACTCCGACACACCCTGCAAAATTACCCCACATGGTTACAACTCTTAGCCACTCAAAACAACATGTCCTACACGCACCACTATAGGGTTTTTATTTTCGTCTATTCATCACCCTCTCATGACTAGCATGAGAGGGTGATTTTCTTTATTCTATGGAAAGTGTGATGAATTTGATTTGGATACAATAAAACAGTTCATAGGCACCAATTATACTCTATTGGGAATGGTTTCACCCAAAAAAAAAAATAATTGGTTTTTAACTCAAACCCCAAATGACCTTCCATTATGTTGGTGGGTCATGCATACATTATAAATAATTTTTTAGATAATTCATTACTAAATAAGGAATAACCTTTCAAAATCATAAAAACAAGTCACTAACAAAGTAAACAAAAACATAAACATAACCATAACCAACAGTAAAAATCAAATTGATTCTTAATACATACTCAAGTTTAATCAAAGATAATGTTGAAAACATTATGGGAAGACAATATGGATGAGTTCATAATGAATAAAAATATACAAGAATAAAGTTAACCAAAAACATAAACTTTTTGTTACCCATCTCTACATGATAAAAAGGGTTTCCCCCAACATGTCACCTCCTTCGTGCCCCACTAAAAATGTACCGTGAGTCTGATACATCAAAGTAATGCCTTTACATCCCCCATGTCAGAAAAAACAAGGTTTATATACAACTAAAATTTGTATGTAAGGTTTGATAAAGACATGACCAGTAGGATTCCACCACATTCCCAATATAATAAATTTATAAATTATTTCAATTCATGCATGTTTAAACTATATATATGAAAGTTATACCTTTGATATTTATGAAAAACAAATCACAAGAGTTATAATTTACATGTTTTGAAATAATAAAATAGGCATTGTAAAATACATTTTAATAAATAATGATATGAAGGATATAAATATTTAAAAAACCAATCATGGGTAGGTACTGTGGGGGAAAATAGAGAAAATCTAAGATCCTTATCCTATATAATTCTATAAATATTATCCAAACCATCATCATATACATAATTACAATAAACTATGTATCCAATTATTCATGTACCGCAATCCAGAGCTTCATCCTAAGCTATCGAGATGCCCTTAATGGAACTATTCAGTCTCATAATGACATGACACTCAAGAAAGTTTTTTATAATTATTAGTAGGACACAAGGTAAATAGATTTTCCTTGAAATCTAGCTTATAACTTGTCATGGGAATCCATACCAGTACCCAATTCATTTCCTTGTGAAGTTTTTCAATATAGTTCAAGTTTTTAAGTTAGAAAAATATAATTCATGAATTCAACCCTTTTATTAGTCTTTATACTTATCCACATGATGGTCCCATGAATATTAATTTCACAATTAAAATGGAACACTAAGGTAAAAGAGATTTCATGAAATATCCTTGTTAAAGGAATGAAACAATAATTTTAAACATGAGAATCCTAGATAAGGAACACAGTGTTAATTATTTATAATTCATATATAAAAATTCTTTAAAACAATTCCATTAAATTCAATGAAAAATAGTATAGGAATTCTTACAAATAGATTATTGGAATCATAGTAAATCATATAATTCTTTAATATCCAATTGAATACTTTACCAAATCTTTTGAAAACAAGAAATAGACAATAATATAGTTAACAAAGAATATAAAAATTTATCAACATAAATTTAATACTACTCATAAAAATAATTAAATAAATCAACCACATATGGTTTATAAGGTTAAAGGATTAACATAGGCACACCTACCAATAATCACTGAATTCATTTTCAATGGTTTTCAAAATAACAAAATAGAAGTGTAAATATTCCTAGAAATTTATAATATTCCTTAGAAAAAATAATCCCCAAGTAAATCCCATAAAATTTTGAAAACATGGATATCATGACCATAAGAGAGAGATATAATGGATAAAGAGGCATAAATAAGGTGGAAAGAATATATAATAACCACTTAGTTAACACATAACTTGATTTTTAATGGATAATCACCAAGATTACTTGAGATGATGGGGGGGGAGGGGTGGTCAAAATGAGTATATTTTATAAGGATTCTATAGAAGTATGGAAGTGAAATGATATTCCTCCTATAAAATTCATATTTTTAAAATAAAAAATTTTCATATTTTAAAATTATTCATGGGATCTATATATTTCCGAGATTCATATTCATATAGTTCATGAAACTCACTTCCTTAAATGTGAGAACACCCCTTTTTCACTATCCATTTTCATTTCCTCTTTCATAGTCATTCACCATACCCATGTATGTTGGAAATTCTGAAAAAATATTAAATTTTTTACCCAAGAATCAAACTAAATGATAAAATATATGAATAAAAAATTAATTACCTGTAAATTACATTATTTTTATTACAATTCTCCATAGAATATCACTTTCAACCTCAACAAAGTTCTGATGATGTTTATCAGTCTAAGAAGTGGTGAGGCTAATGCTCCCTAACATACGAATCCCTCTCCAATGTATCATGAGAATCATTCACGTGTTTCCACTTGATATGAACTAAATAAATAGATTTTCACTATAGTATTTTATTCCAAGAATTAAGAATTCATATTGGTTTCTCAACCATTGAAGCATCTGATTCTAATTTTAACTCTTCCCATCTCAAAACATGGGTGGCCTCAGGGTGGTACTTCATTAATTGAGAGACTTTGAGAACATTGTGAATCAATATCATCTGAAGAAGTACTATTAATTGATATTTTATCTTTCCCTACCTTTAAATAATTTTAAAAGTTATTACTTACCTCACCATTAGATTCCCTTATTTCCCCACTTGTCGGAGACTTAATCAAGGAGATAGTTTTAAGAATACTTGAAAACTTGAAAATTAAAATGACCTCTAAAGATGATTAGAATATGACTTATAGGGGCTTTGATCCATCACTAGGGATTTTCAAATAAGTTAAATCTTTATTTTTATGTCTTATGAAATTCTTGGTCCCACCAATTAAGTCAGACAAATCTCATCCCAACAAAGTAGACATCGGAATGACCAACAATATATGGCTTTAAAGGGTGATATATTTATTAATGATTGGTATATATTATTAACCAATGATAAAGGTTTTCCCTAGATCCTCTAAAATACAACACACATGTATGGATCATATCTTATAGAATTTGGATAGTTCTTTTTATTTTACTATATATTTAAAGATGATATGTCATTCTAAGCTTCACTAGTGATCCAAGAGCCATTGGAAGTCATTTAAAAAAAATCTAAATGTGATATAGGGATCTCTATTAGTAAAATTTACAGAGGGTGGCCCATGAAAATTCAATATCTCATGTACATACATTTTCCTAAGATCCTTGACTATCGTGTTGTCCTTAATTGGAAGAAAATGGGCTAATTTAGTCAGTTGGGGAATAATTTTACACATATAATTATTTTTTGCATTTATTTTGTTAAATATAAATATTATTTAATCAAAGAGGATAGATATGAATAAATAATGGATGGATTACAATAGTATGACAATAGAGTATGAAGATATAGTGAAATATTTCATCAAGTTTGTAAAATATCATGCATATGACCCTTATCAAATCCTTTATTACTATTTACATTGTTGTTATTCAAGAATAATCAGTCCAGAGGAGTTGAAATAACACATGATCTATCAAGAAATAGATCGAAGTTATACATGTTGGAATAAATATGGTGGAAAAGAGAATGTAGCTAGTGGTTGGGATAACGCTGTGTTTTATAGATTATCTGATATGATTAAAATTGTGTACAATGAAGAATACTGTATCTAGGATGTGATTATAGATTTTAATTATGATGAAGATCATATTGAGGAAATGACAAGGAAAGTTGACGATGCACTTTATGAGTGCCCAAAAATTATTTGAGAAGTTAAAGAGTTATGAAAATATGCCATTGTATACTAGTTGCACTAAATATAAAGCATTTTCATCCATACAAAAACTGTGTAATTTGAAAGAAATCAATAGATGGAGTGAAACTAATTTTATTGAACTACTTAATCTCTTGAATGATATGCTCCTAAAAGATAATGAGCTCCCTAGCCGAACATACAATTCCAAACGAATGATACACTCTATGGGTATGATCTCTAAAAGAATATACACCTTCCCGAATGATTGTATACTATTTATCAAGGTACAAAAATCACCTAAAGAATTCCCAAAATGTGGTGAATCTCATTGTAAAAAATATGAATCTAGTCCTACGAAATTTTTATGGTACTTTCTAATCATTTCAAGGTTTAGGTGCCTATATGGAAGTGAAGAGACTATAGGGAAATTGACATGACACAATGATACAAAAATAAAGATGGAAAAGTACATCACCCAAAAGAATCTCCTTAGTGGAAGAGAATTGATCATGAGTATCCTGATTTAAGAAATAATCCAAGAAACCTTTGTCTTGTGTTATATATAGATGGATTGAATCCTTTTGGTTTTCAAAGAAGCCCTCACAATACATGGATGATTATGTTGGTAAATTATAACTTTCCACCATGATTATGTATGAAATGAAAATACATCATGTTATCTATTCTTATATCTGGACCAAAACAACTAGGTAATGATATTGATATTTATTTGGATCCATTGATTGAGGATTTGAAATTATTGTTGGATTTAGGTGTAATGTTATATGATGCTTAGAAAAATAAATATTTCACATTGAAATCCATATCGTTTGGGATGATAAATGACTTTCCTACTTATGTAAATTTTTAGGAAATAACATTAAAAGAAATCAAGGGTGACCCATTTAAGAATGAGGTACACAGTCAATTAGTTTGAAACATTCATTGAAGACAATGTTTCTAGGTCAGGACAGATTTATTTCTTGATGGATTAAGTACCAATCTTAGAAAACATAATTTTATGGAAGTTTGGAATAATGTAAAAAAATATATTCACTAATAGGTGATCAACTATTTTAGAAACTAAAATATGTGGGTACTGGTTTTGGTAAACCATTTTCAAAAAACCGTATAAAAACTAGTTGGAAAAAGAGATGATTTTTTTTAATTACTAGACTAGAATTGTCTATATGTAAAACATTTTCTTGATGTCATGCATGTTTAAAATGATATATGTGATAGTTTCATTGACACATTGATAAATTTACCTGAAAAAAGGATATAACTAAGGCTAGGTTGGACATGGTTGACATGGGAATACGGGAAGATTTGGTGCTAGTGAATGGTAAAAAATGAACTTTTCTTCCTCCATCTACTTACACTCTTTCCAATAAGAAGAGATATTAGTTTTACAACTTCTAGAATGACATAAAGGATCCATAGGGGTATTCATCAAAAATCAAGGAATAATGTCAATGATCGATTTAAAGTTAAAGGGCCTGAAATCACATGACATACATGTTTTGATTGAATATCTAATTCCTACAGATTTTCATTGCATTTATTCCAAGAATGTTCGACATACATTAACCAAGATCAATTTCTTTTTCAAATATATATGAAGTAAAGTTATAGACCTAGATAAATTTCTAACTATGGAAAGAGAAATTTCCATCATAGTATGTGAATTGGAAATGTTCTTCCTACTAGCATTATTTGATATGATGTTTCACTTGATGGTTCACTAGATGAAAGAGATTCAACTATGTGGTCCTGTACACTATAGATGGATGTACCCTATTGAATGGTAGATAAATATTTTGAAAGGTTATATTAAAAATTGAAGCTAACTAGAGGGTTGTATTATGAGATGATATATTTTTAAGGAATCCATTGAATTATATACCGAATACATGTCTGATGTGTGTTCGGAGAGATTCTAGGGTAGTTTTCAGGAGCTGAGGTAGAGGCTGACTAGTGCCCCCAACTTGAGGCTTCCAGAGGAGGGCGTTGGGTACATAGTCTACCGCGACACATCAGGGACTGAGGTTGGATGTGTCCTGATGCAGAAGAGAGAAGTTATCACATATGGTTCTTGAAATATGAGACAACATGAGTAGAACTATGCTACCCATTACCTTGAATTACCAGCAGTGGTCTTCACTTTGAAGATATAGAGACACCATCTGATGGGCGAGTGATTTATGGTCTACTCTGATCACCATAGTCTCAGGTATATCTTCTCCCAGAATGACCTTAACCTGAGACAACAACGTTGGCTTGAGTTCCTCCAGGACTATGACTTCGAGATAGTCTATACTAATGGAAAGGGGAACGTTGTAGCAGATGCACTCAACAGAAGGTCTGGTATATAGTTGCTAGGTGAGGCGACAGAGCAGCTGGCCACTTTACAGATATCCTTTGTGGATTGACATGGAGCAGCTTTTCTTCAGTCTTTTATAGACACTTCCCCACCTCTTCAGTGAGTCATGGAGGCACAACGTGGGGACACTGACTACGAGGCTTAACTTGTTCAGATATCCACAGGGAAGACACCTGATGGATTTTCTGAAGGTGGGAAGCACGTCATCTTATTTAGAGGATGTACCATGGTACCAGTGTCACTTTGGGAGGAAGTGTTGAGGGAGTTCCATACGTCCCCTCTAGTGGTACAACCAAGAGTGGAAAAGATATACCAGGTCCTCCAACGATAGCACTGGTGGCTGGGAATGAAGAAAGCAGTAGCATAGTTTGTCTCTCGGTGCCTCACTTTTCAACAAGTGAAGGTGGAGCATCAGGTACTAGTAGGCTTAGTTCAGCCTTTGGAGGTCCTAGAGTGGAAGTGGAACATGATATCCATGGACATCATGATAGAACTTCCATGTACATCCATGTGTCATGATTCTATATGGGTGGTCGTCGACCGACTCACCAAGATGGCCCAATTCCTACCAATCAGAGAGTAGGGTTCAGTAGAGAGCTTGGGACGCCTATATGTGTAGAAGATTGTGAGGCTACATGGAGTACCCTTGATGATTGTATTCGATCGTAATGTACTTTTCACTTCCTGGCTATGGAAGGGGGTTTAGGAGGCTTTCGGGATGTGGCTTCATTTGAGCACTGCCTTCCATACTCAGATGGATGACCAGACTAATCAGATCATTCGGACCCTCAAGGACATGCTGCGTGCTTGAGTCCTCAACTTCAGTCACAACTGGGAGGATCACTTACCCTTGGTGGAGTTTACATACAACAACAACTATCACTACACCATTGGGATGGAACCTTTTGAGGCTCTGTACGACCGACCTTACAGATTGCTTTTGTGCTGGACTGACCCAGGGGAGTTAGCACTCATGGGACTGGATGTGGTATGGGATACCATGGAGAAGGTGAAAATTATCCAGGAGCAAATGAAGACTGCACAGAGTAGGAAAAAGTCTTATACTGATAGGAGACGAAGACCTCTGGAGTTTGAGGATGGCGACCATTCCTTTCTACGGGTCTCACCTCGATGAGGTTTGTAGAGATTTGGTCGGGGTAGAAAGTTATATCTGAGGTTCATCAGACCTTTTCAGGTCCTCAGAAGAGTTGGAGAGGTGTCTTACTACTTAGCTCTTCCACCTTAGTTGCACTGGGCACATGATGTCTTCCACGTATCCCAACTGAGGAAGGGCTGCGGCCCGTCAGCCGTGGTGGAGCAAGGGCGACGGTAGGCGCACGAACGGTCACATGAAGGGGGTGGAGGCGTGCGTACACACCACCGGGTGTGCAGGGGCCGCGACACGAGGCCGTGACGTAGAAGGATGTAGGTCGACTCGCTACCAGCTGCCGATGGTGGCACGACGCATGACCACGCCGCGCAGGTGGGCTGGCCGTCCGGCCACACTACTGGAAATTCGGGCTATATCCATGGTTCTAAACCATGGCTATAGGCCCTGAAACCGTGGCTATAGGTAATAGCCACAGTTTGAGTAACCGTGGCTACGTTTGGCGTGGCTATAGGCCCAGTCCTAGATCCACGGTTCAAACCGTGGCTGTATACCTAATGCCACAGTTTGAACTGTGGCTATACTAAAGGTTGGACATGCTTTATTGCCATGGTATAAAACTGTGGCATTAGGTCTATAGCCACGGTTAAAAACCTTGGCAATAAACCAATAGCCACGGTTTAAAACCGTGGCTATAGGGTGTCCAAATCCATAAAAAAATACCCCCCCAACCCCCGCGACACCCCCTGGAAACCCCATGGACACCCCCTGGACACCCCCTGGACACCCCCTGGACACCCCCTGGACACCCCCTGGACACCCCCTGGACACCTCCTAGACACCCCCCCTGGACACCCCCTTCACCCCTCCCCTATGCCCTGCAGACCCCCCCTGCCCTCCTCCCAACTGCCTTACAGACCCCCCCTGCTGGACAACCCTCCCCCCCGCACCGCCTGGACAACCCCCTTGCACCCCCATGCCCCCCTGGACAACCCCCTTGCACCCCCCTGGACAGCCCCCTGCACCTCACTAGGCTGCCCCCCCCCTCGGGCAGCCCCCTTGCACCCCCACAGGACAACAATAAGGCAAAGAGCTGAATGATTCCAGTTTTGCACGGTCTGAAAAAGAAATTTCAGCGAAGGGTTGACGTGAAGGAACAATATGTCCCTGGGATGCAATTGATTCCACTTAATGATGAAGTGACAATTCAGAACATGCTGCCAGGTACAATTGATTGTTGCAGATTGGGGAAGTTTGTCTTACCTTCTGCTCTCGATGGCCAAGCCGTACGAACTCTCTCGATGGGGTTGGAGCCTAGTAATAAGTCATCACTGGATCCTAGACCATGTGTTAAAGATTCAGAAATTTGTGGTGCTGGAGTTCAAAGGAAAGGAGATGATTCAGAGGCTGAGTATAGAGACGGACGAGGAAAACCTTTTTTATTTGCACTAAAAAGTCCACAAGTGTGCCTTAAAAGTTTCCAGACTGGTTCTTTTCCTTGGTTAGCAGTTTCATGGAAATTATACAGAGCTGTTGTTCACTACTTGGTACCTGGCTGGGTGAATTCTGTTGTTCAGTTCAGCAAGTGGAGGGAATTTTGAATGCTGCAAACTTGATAATCACAAATAAAGAAGCTCACCATTTCCCAAGTTTCCGATCAAATAGACTTTGCTCCAATGCTTCTGAAATTGAATGGAAAAAGGTTCAAATAGCTATGTGTGGTGCCTATTTTCTCATAATGGGAACTGCGGTTAATTTTTTAGAAATCATGGTAGTACGAGCAAAAGTGAGGATTCGGGAAACATGTATTTTAAGGTTCAGCATGCTGTTCAATTTCAAATTTTCAAGGTTGACCAATCAAAATTGGTTGTAGCTGCACACCCAACCTACACCCCTCCCCCTGAACACCACCAGCCCGCCCCCTCCTCCCCCCTTCACACCAGACCCAGCCTCCCTCCCTCTTTGCAATGCACCCGACCCCTGCACACCACCCATCCTCCTCCCCTTCAGCCCTACACCGAACCACAACACCCCCTGCCCCTGCCCAGTCCCCTCCCCCCGGCTACTTTCCCCCCATCCCCTTGCTAGTTCCCCCATCTCCCCTTCTAGTCCTGCCCCCCCCCCCCAAACCCCCCAGGACAGACCCCCCCCCCCCCGACCCTGGACACCCCCCCAACTGCCATCCCCCCCACCCAGGACAGACCCCCCCAGACCCTGGACACCCCCACCCAACTTCACTCCCCCATGCACCCTTGCACACCAGCATGCCCCCCAACCTCAGCCTACCCCTCCCCCCTGTTGGAAACCCCTCCCCCTAGCTGGACACCCCTCCCCCTGCTGGACAGCCCTCCCCCTGCTGGACATCCCCCCCTTGCTGGACAGCCCTCCCCCCTGCTAGACAGCCCTCCCCCCTGCCGGACAGCCCTCCTGCCGGACACTCCTCCCCCACACCTCCCCCCTGCTGGACACCCCTCTCCCTGATGGACAGCCCTCCCCCTACTGGACAGCCCCCCCTCCCCCCAGCACCCCCATCACCCCCTGCACCTGCACCCCCTTCCCCCTGCCCCCCTGCCCCCCTCCCCCCTGCCCCTGCCCCCTACCCCCTGCACCCCTGCCCCCTCCCCCCTTCCCCCCTACCCCCCTGCACCCCCAACACCCCCCACCCCCCACACCCCCTGACCTTGCCCCCATCCCCCCTGCCCCCATCCCCCCTGCCCACCTCCCCCCAGCACCCCCTGCACCTGCACCCCCTACAGTACATATACATGACTGGGGATTTGGCTCCCTCTCACTCAAGCCAGGTGCAATACATATACATGACTGGGATCAGAAATTCAACCCATATGAAATTGGTAAGACCTCATTTCAGGTATGGGTTAAAATCTATGGCTTAAACTGGGTTTTATGGCATCCTAGAATTCTATATGACATTGCATTAGCTGTTGGAGTTTCAGTTAAGATGGATCGAGAAACTGAAATAGCTTGGTTTGGCCATTATGCTAGATGTCTAATTTAAATAGACCTTTTCTCCACATTAGTAGACAAAGTTTGTTTATCTACTGATAAAGAGGAGATGGAACTTAGTGGAATTTGAGAACATACCAAAATTTTGCCCAGATTTGAAGTTCATTGATCATGAGGTTAAAAACTGCAGAGGATCTGTTATTTTCACCCTTTGTTCTCAACGAGGACATGATCATAAATCATGTTCCAACCTTGATTTGGAGAGGAAAACAATACAAAGCAATAAATCTTGCACCTCTGGTTCTGAAAACCCTGTTAATTAGCAGTTTTCTGAGCCTATTAATTAAGGGATGGTTGTTTATGACTCCAAGAATGATAATGAGAAGGTCTATACACCCAGCCATAAAACATGGGCCGACATTGAGGAAGAAGTTGTGGATCCTGCACCTGCTCTCCCTGTTACTACTACTGTCCATTCCTATTCTCAAGTGGCTTCTCAAAGCAAGGAACCCAGGCCCCCTTCACTGTGTCAATCTGATTCTGCTCAGATTGACACTAGTAAGGAGGTTTCCTCCTTGGATGGTGTGGCCAATGAAAGTCTCATGGAACAAGATTTACTTTCTGCTGCCTCTAGTGATGCCTCTAGTGCACAGGTAAACATAAATCTGAAGGAAGATGGACAAGACATAGTGAAGTAGGCAGATATTGTTAATAAACAAAACCAGCCTGCCTCTGTTTCTCATTTTTTTTTGAATCTGGGAAAGTTTAGTGTGGGATTCCTGCTTCTGCTGACCATTTTATTGATGCAAAAGCTGCTACACCTGGTTCTGAAGAAGTATGTATACTTCTAGGGGAGCCTTCTCCTGATCAGACTACTTCTTCTAGAGTGAAGGTGGTGTCAAAATCAAAGACAACAAAAAAGATTGTCGAACAGCCCCGCCCCCTGCCGGACACCCCTCCCCCCTGCCGGATAGCCCACCCCCCTACCTGAGAGCCTTCCCCCCTGCCAGACAGCCCGCCCCCTTCCGGACAGCCCTGCCCCCGGCTGCAAAGCCCTTCCCCCTGAGGGCCCTCCCCCCTGCTTGAGGGCCCTCCCCCCTACTGGATGGCCCTCCCCCCTGCTGGAGGGCCCTCCCCCTACTGGACAGCCCCTCCCCCGGCTGGACAGCCCGCCCCCCTACCGGACACCCCTCCCCCCTGTCGGACACCCCTCCCCCCTGCTGGACACCCCTCCCCCCTGCTGGACATCCCCCCTGCTAGACAGCCCCCCCTGCCTGGACACCCCTCCCCCTGCTGGACAACCCCTCCCCCTGCATGGACACCCCTCCCCCCAGCTGGACACCCCTCCCCCTGCTGGACACCCCTCCCCCTACTGGACACCCCTCCCCCTGCCTGGGCAGCCCATCCCCCCTTCCAGACACCCCTCCCCCCTGCCGGACACCCCTCCCCCTGCCGGACACCCCTCCCCCCTTCCGGACACCCCTCCCCCCTGCTGGACACCCCTCCCCCCTGCTGGACACCCCTCCCCCCTACTGGACACCCCCTCCCCCTTCCTGGACACCCCTCCCCCTACTGGACACCCCTCCCCCTGCTGGACACCCCTCCCCCTACTGGACACCCCTCCCCCTGCCTGGACAACCCATCCCCCCTGCCAGACACCCCTCCCCCCTGCCAAACACCCCTCCCCCTACCGGACACCCCTCCCCCTGCCTGGATAGCTCTATTGGTACTCACACAATTTTTGGGAAATTTTCTCAGTCGTGGGGAACTCAATTTGGTTGGATATACATACCGATAACCCAAGGTTTGGACACTATGTGATAACCAATGCGAATGTGGACATGTATATAATGATTCTAGAAGAAGTAGTCTTAACTAACTAGATGTATGTATAGACTTTCTGATCCAATATGAAAGGAAACCATAGTTATACATGAATTATATGTTTTTTCCATCATTATCCAGAATGTAATAGGGATAAGGAGTGTTCTTTTTACAATATGAAGGGGAATGATGTCTCTAACTATGAAAGTTGGAATGGTAAGATGAATATTCCAATCTATGACTTGGAGAGAAAATACACTACTGTCCCTTATAATGTGGATAAGATAAGGGTTATATCAGTGTAGAAGGATACTGGGAAAACTACAGACTTAATCACATCAACATCACCCTAGTATGGTCCTTCTAATAAAAAAAACATGGATTATTCTTAGTGTGTTGTATTTACTCTAGAGGGCCCACCCCCGAAAAAATCCTTGAATGAGGACAATGTAACCCTTCCTGATAGAGAGATAAACATTGGATAGAACATCCAGTTCGAGGGGCATGTATTTTGGGGGAACCTTTCCCTGATGTTTTGTACAGATCCAAGGGACTGTAGGTATTTGCAACTTTGTAGGAAAGCCTAATGTAAATACCCACGAATGGGAAAAATAGGCAGAAAGTCAATGTGGACCTCTATAAAAATGTAGCTGGTCTTGAAGAGAATACTTCAAATGAGGCAACATTTGATGGCATGCCTACATAGAGGTGTTTATTTTAGGACGCTTTACCTAACCTGATTGCATCTCATGGTCCTCAAGTGGTGAAAAATGGGAAAAAATTCTTGCAGGTTCCTACCTATCATTAATTGATGATGACACGTTCTGAGGGACCCCTCATGCATGTTTCATATATAGCTATCTGGGAACAATCGAGGAAGAAAACCTCACTAGGTTCGCTGAATATGAGTACACCCAAGGATCATCAAAATAATTTGCAGCAGAATCCCTTAACTACTAAAAATAATGATCAGTATGGGGTTTCACGAAAGTACCTGCTGCAATGATTACTAAGAATAAGGCCTCCATAGATTCACAATCTTATCCTAGATAGTATATGGATAAATTTACACACTTAAGTCATGTATTATGGTATGATGATGATGAGGAAATTTCAATCATTTAGAAGGTTATCATCACCTCCAATATGGTAAATGAAGATGAATATCCAAAAGCTAAATACATGTATGATAAAGGCATGGGTAGTGACCCAAAATTAAAGAACAATAAAAATAATTAGAGTAACCACCACATGGTGTCGTCCTGGAGAAGGGCCAAATCACGGCGTGACCGTGGCGTGACCGCGGCGTGACCGCAACATGACCGCGGTGTGACCACGGCGTGACCGCCGCAGGGTGTCGTCCTGGAGGAGTAACTGCCGCAGGGTGTCGTCCTGGAGTAGAGCCAAATCATGGCGTGACCGCGGCGTGACCGCGACATGACCGCGGTGTGACCACGGCGTGACCGCGGCGTGACCGCGGCGTGACACCCCTCCCTCCCCCCCAGACCCCCTGATAAGTGCAGAATTGTACATAAATTCTGCAAGCCATCCTCTATTAATACTTCGTTGAAAGATGCTCTGAAAGGGAAAAATATTAATACCAAACACTATGTTAGAAAAAAATACAAAGAAGGTTAAAAATAGGTCACTTGGGATAACAATTATGCTACTAGTAAATCCTAGGAAGACTTAGTAGAGGAATAAGAATCCCAAGGATGTGTTCATGCTGAAACTGGTAACTCTAATGGTGCGGAAATACTAAGTGATTTTTCTAAAGAATCCTTAATTTTCCAAGAGGCATTGGATTATATTCTATCTTTTTCTTTAAATATGCAGTCTGAATCCCTCTTTTGGAGTTCATTACCTCAGAATTATTAAAAACAGTTGATATGGATGACAGACTTGAAGCTGGATTTTCTCAGGCTGCTCTCTCTATGCAATTGTCAGATCACACACCTTCTCAACATATAAACATCAGTATAAAAGATTCATACCCTATAATGAAAGGATTACAAACCAGGGAAGATTATTTTAGGTTGGGGATCCAGCTCACTATAAAGCAAGTTTATTATACCAACCATTCCAACAAGAGAGAGTTGAGAAGCTCCAATTAAAAAAGTGAAACTGAGAAATAATAGAAAGGGGGACTTTCCTCCATTCAAAAACAATGATGTGTATCCTCTTCTAGAATTTCCAGGGGCTAGCCAACCCTAGAACATTATGTTGCCTTAGGATTCTTGTGAGTAAACGGAAACCTGATTTCATTGGCATCTATGAGCTAAAATCTAATAACATCACTTCTGGTTCTTTTTTTCCCAAAATGGAAATTCTTTTCTATGTTATGTGAAAGATATCACTAGTATTGAAATAATTTTCTTGGTTTTCCATCATAATGTTACTAATCCTTCCATTTTTTGACTGGACAACCAAATTATCACTTGCACCTTCCTTAAAGAGGGTTAGATCTCTTTTTGTTAAATGGTTTATTCTTTCTACTGTTACATCAGTCAAAGAACTCATTGGAAACACATGACCGCGGTGTGACCGCGGTGTGACTGCGGCGTGACCGCCGCAGGATGTCGTCCTAGAGCAGGGCCAAATCACGGCGTTACCGTGGTGTGATTGCGGCGTGACTGTGGCATGACCGCCGCAGGGTATTGTCCTGGAGGAGTAACCGCCGCAGGGTGTCGTCCTGGAGCAGGGCCAAATCACGGTGTGACCGCGGCGTGACCGCGGCGTGACCGCCGCAGGGTGTCGTCCTGGAGGAGTAACCGCCACAGGGTGTCATCCTGGATCAGGGCCAAATCACGGCGTGACCACGGAGTGACCACGAAGTGACCGCCGCAGGGTGTCGTCCTGGAGGAGTAACCACCATAGGGTGTCGTCCTGGAGCAGGGCCAAATAACGGCGTGACCGCGGCGTGACCGCGGTGTGACCGCGGTGTGACCAAAACGTGACCGCGGTGTCACCACCGCAGGGTGTCTTCCTGGAGGAGTAACCGCCGCAGGGTGTCGTCCTGGAGCAGGTCCAAATCACGGCATGACCGCGGCGTGACCGCGGCGTGACCGCAGTGTGACCACGGCGTCACCGCCGTAGGGTGTCTTCCTGGAGGAGTAACCGCCGCAGGGTGTCATCCTGGAGCAGGTCCAAATCACGGCGTGACCGTGACGTGACCGCGGCGTGACCACGGCGTGACCACTGCAGGGTGTCGTCCTGGAGGAGTAACCACCACAGGGTGTCTTCCTAGAGCAGTGCCAAATCACGGCGTGACCGCGGCGTGACCGCCGCAGGGTGTCGTCCTTGAGAAGTAACCGCTGCAGGGTGTCGTCCTGGAGCAGAGCCAAATCACGGTGTGACCGCGGCGTGACCGCGGAATGACCGCGGCATGACCTCGGCGTGACCACGGCGTGACCGCTGCAGGGTGTCGTCCTGGAGGAGTAACTGCCACAGGGTGTCGTCCTGGTGCAGGGCCAAATCACGGCGTGACCGCGGCGTGACCGCGACGTGAACACATGGTGACCACGGCGTGACCGCGGCGTGACCGCGGCGTGACCGCGGCGTGACCGCGGCGTGACCACGGCGTGACCGCGGAGTGACCGCGGCGTGACCGCGGAGTCACCGCCGCAGGGTGTCGTCCTGGAGGAGTAACCGCCGCAGGGTGTCGTCCTGGAGCAGGGCCAAATCACGGCATGACCGTGGCGTGACCGCGGTGTGACCGCGGCGTGACCGCGGCGTGATCGCGGCGTGACCGCGGCGTGACCGTAGCGTGACCGCGACATCACCGTCGCAGGGTGTCGTCCTGGAGGAGTAACCGCCGCAGGGTGTCATCCTGGAGTAGATCCATATCACGGCGTGACCGTGGCGTGACCGCGTCGTGACCGCCGCAGGGTGTCGTCCTGGAGGAGTAACTGCCGCAGGGTGTCGTCCTGGAGAAGGGCCAAATCATGGCGTGACCGCGGCGTGACCGCAGCATCACCACCGCAGAGTGTCATCCTGGAGGAGTAACCACCACAGGGTGTCATCCTGGAGCAGGGCCAAATCACGGCATGACCGTGGCGTGACCGCGGCATGACCACGACGGGACCGTGGCGTGACCGCGGCGTGACCGCGGCGCGACCGCGGCGTGACCGCGGTGTGACCGCAACGTGACCACAACGTGTTGGCCCTGTCCAGCGACATCCATGGGGCAACATCTTCGACTTAGTTTCAAATAGGATGATATGGATGGCATGAGAGGATGTTTTCTCAGAAGATTTAAAGAAATGAATGCTAATATGCGATGACTAGAGGATTGGATGACCCCTGATATACCTAATTCGGTGAGGTTTGGAGATCTAGAAATGTGTAGGAATACCTAGAGGAATACCCCATGGGATCAGGAAAATCACAGGTTAAATAACATGTAATCTGACATTACTAGTACTGTGGGACCCCTGGGCTGTGGAACTGGGCTTTTGGTTGGATTTAAATATCACATGCCATGTGACATGGTCACACAACATGGGACCCATCTTAAAAGTCTAACGGCACTTAAATATTGTCTTGGTTCAAACAACTGTTTTAATAAAAAGAGGGAAACCCCCTACAGGGATATAAAAAGGGTCAAGTACGATGTGTGCTTTATGACAAACAATGACATCAAGTATAAGGAAAACATCAATGTAATAATGTTAAGCAAGGTATACCACTGTGAGTTTTCGCAGACAGCACACCTCCGTTGGAGGGGTTTTATTACAAAACCAGGACTTATTTATCAAACCAAACAATTATCTGAACTAAAACTTATTCAAGAATTGCAATTTAATATAAACATGAAAAATTAAGAAGGAAACTAAATGCAATTTAAAACATTATCTAATTAAATGGGCTAGGAGAGGGACCATACCTCAACCTCAAGGCGCGTTTGCTTTTGACGACGACAACTCGAATCTTCCTTTTTTCCGCTTGCACGCATATGCAACTTAACATATATGTAAGGACACCTATCCCCTATGTACATATTTTCATGGCCAAATATGCACAAGGGGGGCCGTAGATATATGTTTATACTTGAATGTACCCCTTTATACTTACACGCGTATGCATTTTTCATATCTATATATAAGCACACCTAGCCCCAATATATATATTCATACTATCATGAGTGAATATATATAAAGGGGGAACTTATATATGCATATGCCTACCTATGCATACACATGTAAGCCTTCGTCAACGGTGACTCGAATCCACCTGAATGAAATCCAAAACACACAACAAAAATATAAAGCACCCAAGCCCTGGACACCCCTGCCAGTCCCCCCCCAGACCCTAGACACCCCTTCCAGTCCCCCCCCAGACCCTGGACACCCCTCCCCCCTAGCTGGACAGCCCCTCCCCCTGTTGGACACCCCTCCCCCGGCTGGACACCCTTGCCCCTGCCCCCTGCCCCAGCCCCCTGCCCCTACCCCCTGCCCCTACCCCCTGCCCCTGCCCCCTGCCCCCTGTACCCCACTGGACAACCCCCATGCCTCAACTGGACAACCCCACTAGACATTCCTCAAGGACAGCCCCCCCTGCTGGACAGCCCCTCCCCCTACCTGGACACCACTCCCCCTGCTGGACAGCCCTCCCCCTACTAGACAGCCCTCCCCCTGCTGGACACCCCTCCCCCCTACAGGACAGCCCCTCCCCCTGCTGGACAGCCCTGCCCCCTGCCTCGACATCCCCTCCCCCTGCCTGGACAGCCCCTACCCTTCTGCTCGACAGCCCCACCCCCTTGCTGGACAGCCCTCCCCCCTGCTGGACAGCCCTCCCCCTTGATGGACAACCCCCCTGCCGGACAGCCCCTACCCCCTGCCGGACACCCCGTCCCCCCTGCTGGACACCCCTCCCCCCTACCGGACACCCCTCCCCCTACCGAATAGCCCGCCCCCTGCCTGACAACCCGCCCCCCCTGCCGGACAGCCTGCCCCGTGCTGGACAGCCCCACCCCCTGCCTGGACACCCCGCCCCCTGCCTGGACACCCCTCCCCCCTGCTGGACACCCCTCCCCCTGCTGGACAGCCCTCCCCCCTTGCTGGACATCCCTCCCCCTATTGGACAGCCCTCCCCCCTGCTAGACAGCCCTTCCCCCTGCTGGACAGCCTGCCCCCCTACCGGACACCCCTCCCCCCTGCCGGACACCCCTCCCGCCCCTGCTGGACACCCCTCCCCCCTGCTAGACACCCCTCCCCCTGCTGGACAGCCCTCCCCCTGCACCATAACTGGCTGACAGCTGCCAACCATGAAGACTTCACACACCCAACTGCAATGACGAGGATGTGTAACAAAAACCACATAAGTTCATCAGTCAATATAACATAAAACCAACCAATGGAAGATCCATGAAACCTTATTGATATTATTCCAGTATATTATGGTTACTATAGTATAAGAAATCCATATAATATTTGAGGCCAATGATTTATGAATACAATCCACATGGAGTACATGTATGGCTCAAGGGATAAATAATACTAGTATGTTTTATCTAACTGAATTAGGAAGAAAGGTAAAAATACTAACAAAATAGTCCACTAAGGATAAATAAAGAGAGATAAAGGTTATGTGGTGGGTGGAAAAAACCCAGAAACCCAATGAGAGCTATGTTTGAGAAGGCATTAAGGCTTCACATGCCATGTGAGAGAATCTAAAGTCTCTTTAGCACATGTGGAAAAATCCACAAAGGTAAAAGAGAATTGTGAACTAGGATTATTATCCTATAAATGAAGAAGGACTTGAGATTAAAAATTATAGGCTTATCCTATATTAGATTTAATTTTTACTTTACTACATTTCATTCTATTTATTTGTGCTTCTCCCCCATAATTGTATCTCTATCTATGAATAATTAATACTCGATGGTTAGTTTTATGATGTGAATCATACAATTTTTATGGATTTATAGTTTTAGTATATCTATGAAACTATTTTTAAATATCTACTCTAAGTGTTTATAAAGTTTTGATTGAGTAAATAGGTAATAATCATCACTCGATCAATCAATCTATAATTTTATTTTCTTATTTTACAACACACACTATAATTATCCCTCTCTATGATTCATTCTAAATGGAATAGATTTTGAAGGATAATATAGGGTGTAATTTTTTATTATGATCATGTACTATCTGATGCATTACTTGGGTCTCATTATTTGATATATACAATACCCTATTGGGATTTTTTCTAGTAGTGCAATCCAGTGTACATATATTCATTATTTATATAATAGAGTTGATTGTGCATAATAGTTTTCCTAAAAAGGTATAATAGTATGTGTGCCTATGATTTTAATGCACTAATTATTATTATAAAGACAATGGGAGTTGGTTTACAATGTAAATGTTTCCATTGAATGGGAGTAAAAACCTAAACTAATAATTTAAAAAAAATAATAGAATAAAATTGGTTAATCAGTGCAAGACAAGATAATATTCTCACGATAAAATATGCATTGAATTTGATTTGATTTATACTTAAGTACAAATTAATCATCCCATCTCCCACTTTTTAAAAAATTCAAAACAAAAAATATTTAATAAGTGAAGGTGGGAGAGGCAATGTAATTCATAGGCCTTCATGAAAGATAAACCCTAGTTTTCATTACATTTCAACCATTTAGGAACAATTTTACTTTTAATTTGAGACCCTATGATAGGATAAACAATAGTTTGGTTTCATTTCTAGGGAGACTAATACATTTCACAATTTTTCATAGTTCATTGTATTGTGTTTTTATTTATCCTTTATTTTATTTTATTAGTTCATCTTATTTTCATAACTATTATTTTGAATCAACCTGATAACTACATGTTCAATAGATTATGAAACTTCATAATATAGATAGAAATTAACATGGGGTGAAACCAAAACATTTTTTAAATAATTAAAATATCGAATTACTAATCAAATAATGTTCCTAGAGTTATACAAAAAATAGAACTATGCTAAAGTTCACCATTATAAACAATAAAAAAATCATCATGTTTACTATTCTATATGGGATGTGAGATTGAGTTTTTATTAGAGATATTAACCTCCCATATCGTAACGTCAAAAAGTGAAATGTATTAATATTATTCTATTAATGTTTTATCTTCTTAGTTTAGTAATACTTAAGTATAGGATCTTAACTAAATCTACCCATTTGAAGAAAAATCAATAGGTCTTGTATTTCTTTCCCACTTATTTGTATATTGTCTTATATTTTATTATTTTTCAATGTGAGACTAAAATATGCAGTTAAGTTCTATTAAGGAATAAGAGAATATAATTTTATGAAGGGAATTAATTTTATGTCAAGGGTTCTCTTTTGTTTCTATTTATTTTTTTATATATTATTTCAAAACAATATTTAATATTAAAGGTACTCTATTTAGTTAGGATGTCTTCCCATAATTAGAAACTATCTAATTCTAAAATATAGAACATTATAGTATTGGTGATATGGTTCCATTTTCATGTTTCAATTCTTTTAAACTCATGTTATTTGACTGCAAATTTTTATTCATGCTATGAAGTGACTATCCAATATTTACACTCACTTTTGAAAGAGATATTACTAAACACATTTATATAAATGTTCTTGTGCTATATTTATTTTGAGTACTAGGTAATGTATTTAAGTACCCCTCCCACCAAAGGTAACCCTACTGGATTAGAAATAAAATTAGAGAGTTAATTACCCTTGAATCTTGCATTTAGTAGGCCTCAGGTCGTCAACTAGCATAAAGGGTATAAAAACCTCACAAATGGAAGGCATTACCCTCAAATATAGAAATTATTATTTGGATATAGGATACCAATAACTAAACAAACTCCCTGAAATAAATAAAAAGGGAATCCAAAAACATCATGTAATGCATATATAATGTAAATTAATATAAAGATCCTACAAATAAATACCCAAAAGAAAACCTTAGGTAGTGACTCAGCAATAACCCATATGTACAAGATAGTATTATCCATCATGGCCTATGAAGTCCTGCTCGAAACCTGAAAAATATTTTGAATATATATTGGGTGATTATATCATGAATACATAGTAGAATCATACACAAGTTCTCTCATAAACAAGTGAAAAAAGAGTACTAATTCACCAGTGGATGAATACAAGAACCAACATGTACCTAAAAAAAACCAACCAATCCCATCCCCACCATGAAACACTCACAAAATAAAACATCCAAGTATAGTAACAAAATATTAAGAAAATTGATAAAAAATGGTACCCCACACCGGTTTCCCAAAAAATTTCCACTCTTACACCCCAACATTATATTTCCCAGCACTCCCATCCATTCCAAATAATCGTGTCTGAGAACTCCTAGGAAACTGAAACATACCAAGAACCCTACATGCAACTAGTCACATCATCCTTCACAAAGACACATGGGAATACACATCATACCAATCACCCTATGTGAAACTAGTCATCACATACACATACTCTATGAATACGTCCACATATCTAGTATAGTATGTTATCATGAACATGAAGGAAATCAACCACATGCCCTCCTCCAACTATGAACAACCTCATCAATCTAATGAAAAAAAAAATAAGTTCTATATATTTTTAGGTTATAACTTCTCATGTTTAAGAACCTCACCTAGAATAGAGAGTGTGGAAGAGTGGGTATCCTACCCTTGGACCTCACTGTATAGGATTTTGGAAAAACACCCCCCAACACTTGGGTTTCAACACATAATTATAAATGTTGGTGGTGTGTGTATAAAAATCACAATAAATACATAATATATAATATTATTACACATAAGAACAAACTATGGGTCTATAACACGAGTACCATCATATCATAAAACATAACCTTAAAGTATCATTCCCTCTACCACTTTCACATCCACCTATAAATTAATTACACCTCACAATCAAGACACAAAACACAAACCACACTCCAAATTCAGGAGTTGATAATCCCTAACCTGAACTTCTTATATTGGTTCCATGAGTAGCCATAAATTAACCTATGTAGAAGAAAAAGAACACAAGACACAACGAGACTCACCTGGATTTGTCAATGAACCTCGACCAAGTAATGCTCACTGACACCATGGAGAGGAGGGCGCGACGCGGAGGGCGCGACGAGGAGGGCACGACGAGGAGGGCGCGGCGTGGAGGAGGCGTCGGCGAGGAGGCGTCGGGGAGGAGGGAGCGACGGGGAGGCGTCAGGGAGGAGGGCGCGGCGAGGAGGAGGGCGCGACGAGGAGGGTGCGGCGAGGAGGGTGCGGCAAGGAGGGAGCGGCGCAGAGGAGGCGTCGGCGTGAAGGCGTCGGGGAGGGGGAGGGCGCGGTGAGGAGGAGGAATCACGAGGGGGAGGAGAAGGAGCCCGATGGGTTTGAAAAAAAAATGGGGCTGCTGGATATAGCCACAGATCACATAATTAACCGTGGCAGTATAAAAGATATAGCCACGGACCTATAAAACCGTGGCTATAGGTCCGTGGATATAGCTCAGATTTGTAGTAGTGCCAGCTGGGGAGCCGAGCGGGATCCCAGGTCCCGCGTGAAAGCTAATGGCGCCACATGGCACCGACCAGTTGGTCCCCCAACCCGAACGGATGGGCTGTTCGGGGTACCCAAGGGGTGCCTCCCCCTTGGGAGGCAGCTAGGGAGGACCCCACTGTGGGGCCACCTAGCCGCGGGCTAGCGCGGGCCAGCGGGCCGCCCACGGCGGACCGCGTCGGCAGGCTGGGCAATGCTGGCAGGCCGAGCCAGACCCAACAGGCCAGGCCGGACCCAGGGCCAGACTCCGGTCGACCTGAACCGGGGCGGGTCATCCCAGACTGGGTCGGTCTGACCAGGTCAGACCATATCCATACCAGCTTCGACCCCTTTTCTCTCTTTCAGATATAACTTGAGCTACGAGTGTCTGTTTGATGAACCGTCTACGGTGACAAAAACCTTGGATCGAGACAGTACTTTTGGTATACCCCACTTGAGTTTTGGATAAAGTTAGGGTATGAACAGGTTGGATCAAACATGAATCTAACCTGGCTCTCAGGACTAAAACTCCAGTAACTTACTGACTGGGTTTCCAATTGATGCATCGTCTATTTAATTGAAACCCCTTTTATGTGGTGGTCCTTTGGGATACTTCTTTATGGTACTTCTTGGTATTTGGTTTATCAACCTGTGGAATGAGGATCATACCCTTTTGGAATTAAGCGAGCTTAATACGGGAACCCTATGGTTGTCTGTAACATGGGAAAGGGATCTTATGTGGGTATGTGCCTTGGGATCCTATGTGAGTTTATGTTCGAGGATACCACATGGATCCACTCTAGGAATCCATATGGGACTACTCTAGAATCCTACGTGGGCCGGATATATTAGGATCATACTTGGGTCTGATGATTTAGGATCCTATGTGGGTTTTCCTCTCAACATAGTAATATGATTTAGTTATTACATCTCATCATCTTTACTACCGTACCTAAGTTATACTTGGTGTGAGCTAAGTCATTAACTTTGTGGTAATATTCTGTATGGTGTACCTGTGTGGTACTTACCTTCGTAGTGATACCTTTGTGGTATACTTCTGTGTGGATTTACCTTTGTGGTACTTACCTTTGGGGTGTTACCTTCATGATAATCTTTCCTCCGTAGAATAGTTGAGCTTTGGGATTTTGAGTTGGGCCGTGTGTTTTCCTCATAAATGAAATGGGTATACTTGATAACTTAGGTATACATATGGGAAAATACATAAGTAGGGTTGAATGTTCTTTCCATGCTTTGTGTTTTATCCTTTTTGGACTTTGAGGGACCTTTGAGGGTCTCAGGGTCCCTACTGAGTATCGTTATACTCAACCCTACATGGGCTACGCCCGCACCTTGTTGTGTCTTGTGCAGAAGACATACAACGCTGATAGAGGATGAGGGTACCAGGACTGTAGGTAGCTCAAAGGTGGACATTTGACGAGGCGTACTAGTAGAAAAATGGGTTTTAACGTCGTTTTTTTTAATTTTCGACGTTGGTTTTTAACCGACGTCGAAGTCGCCGATGTAAAAAATATAAATTTTTATGTCGGTTTTTGTAAACCGACGTGAAAAATGAATTAAATTTGTTTTTGGGCATCGATTTTGTAAAAAACCAATTCCAAAGAAACTAATTCATATCATTTTTGGCATCGGTTTTCAGAAAAACCAACGCGAAAAATTAAAAAAAAAACAGTGTTGGCATCAGTTATTTAAGAAACCGACGCCATAAATGAAATTTTTTTTTTTGTCGTCGGTTTTTAAAAAAACCGACGGAAAAAATTAATTTTTTTCTTTATTTTAGATCATTTCCAAAGCTTTGATTTGACAGGTTGTGGACCTAAAACGGAGTTACAGATCAAAATTTATCGCTGTCAGAAGTTGAACCTATCAATGTTTTGATTAATAAAACTCGATTCAAAGAAAACATGATAAACATAAATTAAAATCATATACACCAAATGAAATAAAATAATCATAATAATTCAAACATATTTCAATGGTTTTAGGGGATTCCATCGAAACAATATGTTTTTTATCATCATATAACTTGTATTTAGAAATGAGAATGAATCATCATTATAAGAAAGCTAATCGAGTTGTTTAGAAATGAAGGATAATAATAATAAAGAAAACAAATTAATAGAATATGTACCGTGTTCAAATTAATGATTGAAGTAGCATTGAAATCTTGATTGAATCCAAGATGTTGAAAATGATGAATGAAAAAGAAACTGGATATATATATAGTAAACAAAAATATTTTCAATTGCGTTGTACGAAAATGTAGGCGGGATTTTAAAAAGTTAAACACGCGTTGTGAAAAAAATTGAAATTATGATTCCGCGTTACTCTTTGGAGTCGGTTTTGTTTGAAACCGATGCAAAAGAGTATTTACATTGGTCTTTTGGCGTCAGTTTTTTAGAAAACCGACACCAAAAATGTCAATCGATATTCTTTTTCGCGTCGGTTTTTAAATAAACCGACGCAAAAAGTAAAAAAAAAATACATTTTTCGCGTCAGTTTTTTTAAAAACCAACGCCAAAAAGATAAAAAAAAATCTTTGGGGTCGGTTTTTTAAAAAACCGACGCTAAAAATTGAAAAAAAAACTTTTCGCATCTGTTTTTTCAAAAACCGACGCCAAAAACAAGAAATAATTTTTTTGGCGTCAATTTTAAAAAAAACTAACGTGAAAAGATAAAATATATTTTTGGCGTCGGTTTTTATGAAAACTGACGCCAAAAAATTTTAAAAAAAATTTACAGTGTTTTAGATAATTTCTTAATCCTTGATTTGACTGGTTATGGAGCTTAAATGGAGTTACATATTAAAAGTTATGGCCTTTGAAAGTTAAAGTTCTTTAAGAATTCTTTTAGAGAAGGTCAACTTCTGACATCCATAACTTTTAATATGTAACTCCGTTTTTGCTCCAAGACCAGTCAAATCAAATCTTAGAGAAATATCTAAAACACTGTAAATTTTTTTTTAATTTTTTGGTGTCGGTTTTTATAAAAACCGATTCCAAAAATATATTTTAGCTTTTCCTGTCGGTTTTTTTTAAAAAATGACGCCAAAAAAATTATTTTTTGCTTTTGGCGTCAGTTTTTAAAAAAACAGACGCGAAAAGTTTTTTTTTAAATTTTATGGCATCGATTTTCATAAAAACCGATACAAAAACATATTTTTTTAGTTTTTTGCATCAATTTTTTTAAGAACCGATTCCAAAACAATTGTTTTTCCTTTTTGGCGTCGGTTTTTAAAAAAACCGACGCCAAATATTCACCAAAAAAATTATTTACGTCGGTTTATAAGAAACTGACGTTAAACTGGCGACGTTAAAAATCATTTTTCTACTAGTGGTACCGTAGGGACGACTGTTCGAGAGCTGTACCTACCCTTCAGGTAGGATCCTTGGTAGGTGTCCACTGAAGTTGTTTTAGTTTTACCTGTACTTTTCAATTTACTTGTATTTTTCAGTTGGGCTTGTATCTTGGCCCCTTTTTTCTTTATGTACACACCCTATTTACTATATAGTTTCACTTTGTGATTGTATCCTGATTTTTTCTTAGCTGTGTGAGTTTATAGGTTATAAAGGCAATGCCTTCCCAGTTTTATGGAATACGCATTTTGGTGCTAGTCTCCGGCCCCTGGCCTATCAAAGGCAGGCTTTTTGTAGTCACGGAACGAGCCCCAGGGTACGGGTCATGAAAGTATATAAGAACTTCCTAGAATTTGGGTAATGTATATATTTTGTGAGTTTTCCAAGAAATACATCCCTATATGGATACGAATAGGTAAAGGCAGATCTGGCACAGATGTACCTAGAAGTGAAAACTTTGACAAGGAGTTTCAGCTTGACCCGATGTATCCTGGTACCCGACAATGAGAATTTCTGCACTCTTGGCTATGAAACTCCCATGGGATATACTTAGGATAATTCACATTTTCAATACAATCCATTATGAAGGATTTATGAGTAAATAATTCCTCAATGAAAACATTTTTTTATTAGGGATTATACGCATAAACTACTCAATTTATGTTAGGTATTTTACTAGTTTGGAATTATGTACTGTGATTCATAAACTAATATAGTGTATGTCATTGTTTAGAAGTGGTTCCTAGTGGAAGGAATTCAAACCTTATAAACACAGGTAATCCATGTAGGGATTTCCCTCCTACTCAAGATAATTATAGTGGAGATGGTGAAGAAAATGGTGCTGATCAGCTTATCACCATACTGGGAAAACTCACTCAGGTTATGAATAATAACCTTACCCATATGGAGAACGCTGATCCAAAATATAGAGGATCAATGTTAGAATTCTTCATAATGAATCAACCACAAATATTGAATGGGACTAAAAATCCACTTGTAACTGAGCAATATATAAGTTCCTTAGAGAAAATATTTCATGCTTTGGGGAGTAGCAAAAGGGAAAAAGTTTTCATGGCAGTTTATCTACTCACGAGAGATGCAGATCAATGGTGGTCATTAATTCAAAACACAAAGGAGGATGAAGAAGTATCAAATATGGAATGGAAGGATTTTAAAGAGATTTTCTTAGAAAAATAATTTCCTTCTGACCATCGAGTGGATATGGAAAGACAATTTATGAGTTTGAGGAAAAAGGAGGATGAGAATGTCACAAAATATGAGGCTAACTTTACAAGGTTAGTAAGGCATGCAACCGATTATTTACATAACCTAAGGAGTAAGATTTATCAATTCTTTGATGGGTTAAAACCATTTCTCCATCAAGCATTACTCTCACAATTCTTCTCATCATATAAAGATATTGTCTCATGTGCTATCAAGATAGAAAAGGAATTTTATAATTCTTAATAATTTAAAGAAAACCAAGAGAAAAAGATATCTACTAAACACTCTGGAAATGGAAATAAGGGGAAGAGGGGAAAGTTGAATTTCCATCATGTAATAAATGTGGGAAGAAACACCTCGGTACTTGCCTGAAGGGAATGAGAGTCTGTTACAAGTGTGGTGAAAAATCCACCAAACTCGTGATTGTAAGGGAAATAAAGAGGTTGTAAATATTGAATTCTACAATTGTAGAGAAATGGGGAATTATGCAAATAAATTTCCTATGTGCCAAGTAAACTTACCTCAGAAAAGGCCAAGGGAGGAAGACCAAGATTATGCGATCACTACTACTTAGGTTGAAGCTCCAAATTATGTGGTGGTAGGTAATTTAATGGTTTCCTCAAATTTATCTAATGCTTTATTTGATTCTGGATCACCGCATTGTTTCATATCTTCCTATTTTGATAAGAAAAATAGATATTTCCAATTTGATTTAACAAGGGAATTATCAATCAAAACTTCTAAGGGAAGTATCATTACAACAAATTTTTGTGAATAAATCCCCATTCAGGCATATAAACATTCTTTATCTTCTAATATCATCATCATACCCATGATTGAATTTGATATAATCCTAGATATGGATTGGATTTCAGACCATGATGTGAAAATTTACTATAAGAAGAAGCATGTTATAATTTTTGATGATGATAAGAAGTACCTTATATTTAGAGTATAAATGTCACTATCTGATTCTTATTTAGATCCACCCCTAGTATCTTTACTAAATTCAATTATTGGGGAGGAAGAGAGTGAAATAACTATGGGTGAGTAAAGGAAATTTTAAAGAGAGGATGTACCTATTGTGCAAGAATATGTTGATGTGTTTCGAAAGGATTTACCTAGACATCCTTCAGAATGAGAAATTGAGTTTTCCAATAATTTAATTCCTGGTTCAAAACCCATATCAAAGACCCCTTATAGAATGGCCACTATGGAATTAGTGGAAATAAAGAAACAACTAGAGGAATTTAGTAATAAAGGATTTATTCATCCTAGTTTTTCTCCATGGGGTGCCCCTATTCTTTTTGTTAAGAATAAAGATGGATCTATGAGGTTGTGCATTGACTACAGGGAGATCAATGCTATAACAATAAAGAAAAAGTATCCCCTACCTCACATTGATGATTTATTAGATCAACTTCCTGGAGCTCAATATTTTTCAAAGATTTACCTTCAATCTAGATATCATCAGTTTTGTGTGAAGAAGAAAGATATTCTAAAAAATATATTTCGAACCAGGTGCAAGCATTACGAGTTTACAATAATGCCTTTTGGACTGACAAATGAACCCTCTATCTTCATGGATCTAATTAATAGAGTTTTCAAGTAATATCTTAATGAATTTGTAGTGGTATTTGTTGATGATATCTTGGTATACTCCAAAAGCTACAAATATCATGAAAATAACTTGTGCGATATTCTGAAGACTCTTAGAATAAATGAATTATAAGGGAAGTTTAGTAAGTGTGAATTCTGGATTTAGAAGATTTATTTTCTTGGCCATATTGTCTCTATGGATGGAATCTCTGTTGATCCTTCTAAAACAAGAGCAATACAAGAATGTCCAACACCGATGAGTATAACTAAGGTATATAGTTTTATTGATTTAGCACATTATTATCAGCGATTCATACAAGATTTTGACTGTTTGGCTAACCCATTAACCAAGATCACACACAAAGGGGTTAAATTTGTTTGGACAAAAGAGTGTGAAGAATGTTTTGAAGAATTGAAGAAAATATTAGTCAATGCTTCTATATTGACTCTACCATCAGAGAATGATGGGTTTGTTATTTATAGTGATGCTTCAAAGAAAGGACTTGGTTTTTTTCTTATACAGAATGATAGAGTTATTCCATATGAATCACGACAGCTAAAAATTCATGAACAAAACTATCATACTAATGATCTTCACTTAGCAGCTGTAATCTTTGCTCTGAAGATATGGAGACACTATCTCTATGGTGAAAAAAATGTGAGATATATACAGATCACAATAGTTTGAAGTATATTTTCTCATAGAAATAACTCAACCTGAGGAAAATAATATGGCTTGAACTACTCAAATATTATGATTTCACTATACACTACCACCTGGAGAAGGAAAATAAGGTGGAAGATGCTTTGATCAAAAAGAATCATGGAGTTATGGACCAAATGATAGTTGAAAGGGATCCTATTTTCATGGATCTAGTAAAGATGGATATGGGAATAATCATGGAAGGTGAAACATCAATATTTTTCAAATTTTTTCCAATCCATCATTACTAGAAAGGCTAAAAAGTTCTCAGGATGATGATGAAGAGTTTCAAAAGAAAATTAAAGCTGTGAATGATGGGATATTGATCGAATTCGTATATGAAGATAGAATTTTGAAATTTGGGAAGAGACTTTGTGTTCCTGACATACCTGGTCTAAAAAAGGAATTGTTGGATGATTCCCATATATCTAATTTCTCTATACACCATGGTAGCACAAAGATCTATAGGGATTTTAAGGAACATTTTTGATGGGACAACATGAAGAGGGATATTGTTGATTATGTGTCAAGATGTATGGTACGTCAATAGGTGAAGATTAGAAGACAAAATCCTATATGAGTCATGAAACCTCTTCCCATACCTGATTATAAATGGGATGATATTACGATAGTCTTTTTCATGGGGCTACTAAAGAATCCTAGAAGGAATGATGCAATATCAGTCATTGTTGATTGTCTTACCAAGTCATCACATTTTCTGGTTATAAGAGAAGATTTACCACTTGAACATTTAGCATGACTATATATTAATGAAGTTGTAAGACTTCATGGTGTACCCCTATCGATTGTTTCTAATAGTGATCCCCATTTCACATCAAGATTCTAAAAAAGTATTTAAAAATCCCTAGATACTGAACTTTGTTTGTGCACTGCCTACCACCCTCAAATTGATGGACAATCAGAACAAACTATTCAAAACTTAGAGGACATGTTGAGATCTTGCTCACTTGACTTTCAAGGTATGTGGGATCAGTATTTACCTTTGGTAGAATTTTCTTATAACAATATCTTCTATTAAAGAATTCAGATGGAACCATATGAAGCATTATATGGAAAGAGATGCTTCACACCAACTTTTTGGGATGATGTAGGTGAAATAAAACTCATATACCCAGAACTTGTTGAGGGAAACAATAGAAAAGGTGAATATTATCCAAACCCACATCAAAGAATCTCAAAGTAGGAAAAAAATCTATGCTGATAACCAAAGTAAGGATTTGGAATTTTAAGTATTTGATCATGTTTTCATGAAGGTATCTCCATGGAAGGGTGTTATACAATTCAGTAAGAAGGGTAAATTAAATCTCAGGTACATCTGAACTTTCGAAATTCGATAAAGAATTGGAGTTATAGCTTACCATTTGAAAATGGTGCTAAGTCTCTCCAAATTTCATGATGTGTTCCATGTATCACTATTGAGAAAATACATGCCTGAACCAATGAATGTACTCAACTATGAAGAAATAGAACTGGAACCTGATCTGTCTTATTGTGAAGAGCCCGTCAAGATTCTTGATACCAGAGAACAGGTGATGATAAACCGGATGACTCGTCTAGTAAATGTTCTATAGAGAAACCATAAGATGGAAGAGGCAATGTGGGAACCTGAGAAACTTATGATGAAGAACCACCTGAATCTTTTTATGCAGTTTTATTCTAGAATTTTCGAGGAAGAAGCTATTTAGAGGAAGGAATGTAACACCTCAAGCCTCCACGATACGCTTCTCTATGAATAATGTAATAGCTTTTGTTGTACGCAACTTCGAGTTCTAGCACACCAGAACCAATAAAACTAGTTTTAATACAAATTATTATGTTATGATTCAACCTTTTCATATGAGGAATTCATTGGACTTAGTATGTGATGGGTGGATCCCACTATAGATCCTTGATGAATCGGTTGGTCTCATGAGACAAACTAGTATCTTGGAACAAGGCCTTGAAAAAAATCTTATTTGTAGTCTTGGTACAAGGCCTTGGCTATGTGGTTATGTTGTCTGACATTATACACTCCATCATTATGAAATTGGCTATTGAAATTGCATGTGATTATTTTACTAGTAGAATATCCATGTGAATAAGTAAATGGAATTATTTGATTTATATTTTCCATATTATGCTGAAGTTGAATTTTAAAAGGATTATGCTTTAGTTTTATACATTTACTTAAATGTTTATGCTTATTTATGATAGTTTTCTCTATATTGTTATCCTTATTGAGAATCTAAGATCACCCCTTTCTTATGTTTTCTTTTTCCCAGGATGTGAGGAAGTATATTATGATTAACCTGTAGGGATAGGCTAAGGATATGAGTGTATTCAAAGGGAACAAAATGTTGTTTTTTATTTCATGATGTAATGTAAAACTTATGTATATATCTAGTACTTCTAAGAATACTAAACTAATCGGTCTTTTGAGACTTAATATCTTTTGATCATGCCAATGTTATGTAATAATGCACCAGCTCTGGGCTTCTGGGGTCAAGGCATTACACCACACCTCAATCCGACACACAGTGTAACCAATATGACTCCAAGTGTGTCTTTTTATTTTAAATTGACATTAATTTTAGAAAAAGGAACAAGTGGCATTCTAAAAACCAATAAAAAACATTCGGATTGTTTTTGATACTTTAGTAAAATGATCCATGAGTCAATTGGGATGTGTAAGAATTAGCCACACCTCAATATAACACATAGTGTTATCGGTATGACTCCAAGTGAATGTTTTTTATTTAAAATTGACATCAATTTTATTAAAAAGGATGACTAACCTACTCAAAACTGAAAAAATGCATTCATATTGTTTTAATACTTTTTCAAAATGATCCATATTTTATTTTTGATGTTTAGTAATAAACTAAACCTCAATTAGATGCATGGTTTGACTGATATGACTCCAAGTGTGTCTTTTTATTTTAAATTGACATTAATTTTATCAAAAAGAACAAGTGACATACTGAAAACCAAGAAAACACATTCGAATTGTTTTGATACTTTAGGAAAAATATCCATGAGTCGTTTGGTGTGGGTGAGAATCATCCTCACCTCAATCTGACACACAGTGTGACCGGTATAACTCTAAGTGTGTATTTTTATTTAAAATTGACATCAATTTTACTAAAAAGGACAAATAACAAATGAAAAATGAGAAAACACATTTTAATTATTTATATACTCTATGAAAACAATCCATAATTCATTTTTTATGTGTAGAAATCTACTGAACCTCAATCTGATGCACTATGTGACTGATATGATTCCAAGTATGTCTTTTTATTTATATTTACATTATTTTTTTCAAAAGGAACAAGTGACATACTGAAAACCAAGAAAACACATTTATATTATTTTGATACTTTAAGAAAATTATTCATGAGTCATTTGAGATGTGTAAGAATCATCTACACCTTAATTAGACACATAGTGTGACCCATATGAATCAAAGTGCATATTCTTATTTAAAATTGACATCAATTTTAGTAAAAATGACAACTAACCTATTCAAAAACCGAGAAAACAAATTTTTACTATTTTGATACATTAATAAAATGATCCATAATCAATTTTTGACGTGTAGGAATCAACCTCACCTCAATTCGATGCACAATGTGAACAATATGACTCAAAGTGTGTCTTTTTATTTTAAATTGACATTAATTTTAGCTAAAGGAACATATGATGTACTAAAAACTAAGATAATTTATTCATATTATTTTGATACTTTAGCACAATGATCCATGAGTCATTTGGGTTGTGTAAGAATTAGCCACACCTCAATCCGAAGCACGCTGTGACTGGTATGATTCCAAACGGGTCTTTTTTATTTAAAACTGTCGTCAATTTTAGTAAAAAGGAAAACTGACCTACTCAAAACCAAGAAAATGAATTCATATTGTTTTGATACATTAGGGGAATGATCCATAAGTCATTTTTTACATTTAGGAATCAACCGAACCTTAATGTGATGCACGGTGTGACCGATATGAATCCAAGTGTGTCTTTTTATTTTAAATTGACAATAATTTTAGAAAAAGGAATAAGTGATGTAATGAAAACTGAGAAAATGATTTCATATTATTCTAATACTTTAGTAAAATGATCCATGATTCATTTGGGACATGTATAAATTATCCACACCTCAATACGATGTACGGTGTGACCGGTATGACTCCAAGTGTGTCTTTTTATTTAAAATTGACATTAATTTTAGTAAAAAGGACAACTGACCTACTCAAAATTTAGAAAATGCATTCATATTATTTTGATACTTTAGGAAAAGGATACATAAGTCATTTTTTATTTATAGGAATTAACCTAACCTCAATCTGATGTATGGTGTAACCGATATGACTCCAAGTGTGTCTTTTTTTTAAATTAACATTAATTTTAGAAAAATAAACAAGTGACGTACTGGAAAACTTAGAAAAAAAATTTGAATTGCTTAGTACTTTAGAAAAATGATCTACAAGTCATTTTTAATGTGTAGGAATCACCCGTATCTAAATCTGATGCACAGTGTGACCGATATGACTTAAAGTTCCCATTATCAGTTTAAAATTGACATTTTAGTTCAAAACATGCGCCACTCACTAAAAACTAATAAAATTCCCTTTGATTGTCTTAATAATTTAGGAAAACATTTCATAAGTCATTTGTGATATGTAGGAATCATAATAATGTAAAACTGAGACACAATGTGACCAATATGACTCAAAGTGCGCGTTTCCCATTTGAAATGACATTTTAGTAAAAAACACAAGTGACATACTGAAAACCAAGAAAATGTAATCAGATTGTTTTGATACTTTAGGAAAAAATCCATAAGTAATTTTTGATGTATAGGAATCTTCCATACCTTAATCACATGTATAGTGTTACCAGTATTACTCCATGTGTCTTTATTTAAAATTGAAATTAATTTCATTAAAAAGAACAATTGTCATACTCAAAACCGAGAAAGCATATTCAAATTGTTTTGATACATTAAGACAACGATCCATAACTCATTCGTGATGTGTTAGAATCAAATTCACCTCAATACAATTCATGGTGTGGCCAGTATAACTCCATTTGAGACTTTTTATTTAAAGATGACATTTTTTAATGTATTCTTTCATATTAATGTTTAATTTATTTATTTATAATATTACTAAAAATGATTTGTTTTCTTATATAGTGGAATTATTTTTATCAGGTTGAGGTGATTTTTTTGTAGAAGATACCTTGGTCGGACCTTTTTCAGTGGGGATCACATGTGCCAAAGATGACGAAACATTAATGTTTTTAAATTTTTTTGGTTAATAATTGTAAATGTAATTATAAAAAACATTATTTCCAATGTATATAGTAGTGTTTTTTTATTCAAGATGTAAAATTTATTTCAATTAAATTATATGTTTTATGTACATGTTAGGTTGGGTTTTTTGCAGTGTGTTGTTATATAAAAACCACACTACAATAGGTGGGGCATTTATCAGTGCAATTTCTTGCGTTGATAAAGGCCACCCTTTATCAGTGCTATTGAAAGTGCTGATAAATGGGCGCCTTTATCAATACTGAGGTTAACAACGATTTTTTATCACTGAGGTTAACAATGCCTTTTTATCACTATTAAAATCCTTTCTGCATACTATTAAAGGGAATATCTGTAGTAGTGAATAATATATTTTTTTCAAAAAATATAAAAACCACACAACACATTACTAAGAAACTCAAATCCATTTTATAATATTTAAATATATCATTAATTATTATTAATAAGGTTTGAAATAAATAAATAAATAAATATATATATTTGAATGTATCATCCAAGAAATTATATAAGGTTTATACTAAAAAATTATTTAATAAGATTGTATTAAAAACTTATATTTTTGAAATATTGGAATTTATTAATTTGAAACTTATCGTTAGTACAGTGATAAAATTAATTATCAGTGATTATTTGGAGATAAATGATAATAGATATAAATTTTGATAATAATAAGAAATCTAAATATCATAGTATATTAATTTGAAATAGATATAATTTTTTATAGTAATATAACATTTATTAAGATATATACATATATCTATAAATAAAATTTTAACTAAAATGAATATAATTATAGGTGAATCATATTAATTTGAAAACAATATATCTCATGAAAATTATTAATTTTAACAGTAGTATAATATTTATATAGTGTCAATTAAAACTTTTAATGAAATATATGATCTATTAATATTGAAGAATATTTAAAATGTAGAAAATGTGTTAATAATTGACTGTGATAAATAATAAATTATAAAAATTCTAATTAAACGAGGATATATTTCAATGATAATATAAAAAGTATTATGTCACATAAAATATCAACAATTTTAAATACAACTTGGGAAATATATATATTATAACATATATCATATATTAGTTCAAGATAATTATAAGAGAACTATACTAACATTATTATAATAGTAATATAATAAATATATTATGATAAAAATACATATAATGATAATTATAATAAGTTATGTTTAAAAATAAATATATAGGAAATATATTATAATGATAGATTGTAAAAATAAATGAAAAAATGAAAAAATAAACAACACTGTCATCCCATTCCTCGTGTTCACATGTAGTTCAGAAACGAACCTCCATTACCTTATGATCAAATCTCTGATCAAGATGCGCTTGAGGCTGATGGAAAAGATCCAGAATGAAAACTTTCATAGGGGAGAATGATGGTGAAGCAGTTATAGATAGAAATAGCTATATGGTCTGTAGTGGTTGGTGTGTTGCTAGCTGGAATTATGGGACTGGTAGGATTGGGTTCCTACAAGCTTGTCTGATTCAAGAAGGATAATCAAATTAGGTTTAGTTAGCACAGACATGTAAGGGATAAAAATATTTTAAAATAAAATTTTATTTTGTATTAGTTTCCAAAAGCATCTTGATGAGGGAACTATTTTAAAAATGTTTTCTATTTTTAAGTTTTTATTTTCTAAGGAGAATTTTTTAGAAACTATTGTTTTAAATTTCTATATCCCTTTCATAAGTGCAAAATGATCTCAAAATATTCTATTTTAAATTTCCAAAATCCAATTTATAAGAGAGTATATTCTGATAAGTATATATTCATGTTTCCAAATAATTTACGTACAAGGGATAAAAGTTTAAATTTTTTTGTTTTAAAACCTTCCAAACCCTTTTATAAGGGAATAACAATGTTTTTACTTTTTTTAAGTGTTACATTGTAAAGGAAAAATCTTTTAAAAATATTTATTTTTAATTTTTTTGAATAATTCTATTCCTTATAATGGAATTATTTTAAGAAAATTAATTTTGACTTCAAAGATGTTTTTAAGGTTTTTTAATGTTATTACTTCACATGTAAGGGAAATTATTTTAAAGTAAAATAATATATTTTAAAGTAAAATAATATATTCTAAAATAACAAAATCAATTATTTTTAAGGGGGGTTATTTTAATAAAATTTCTATTCCAGTGTTTTAAAAAAAATACAAGAACCTCTAGTCTACTATATTTTAAATATAATATTTAATTTTAAATAATTGTTTTTAAATCTAAAATTTAAAGTGTTTTGAAATTATCAATTTACATTAAAAATGATTCTATATTTTTTAGAGAATATTTTTCTTTGAAAATAATTTTATCTTTGACGAAGTTTATTAAGATAAAATTATGACCATGGACTAATTTTATCATTGATGTTCCATGTTAATTTTGAAAATCATATCACTTCAAGATTTATATTACATATTTATTTCCATGAATTTTAATTGCTTCTCACCCATGTCTGTATTTATTTAAAAATGCGTATTTTTAAGAAAAAAATATATCCTTGTAAATTTTCCATCAAGTAACCATTCCTTTATATATATATATATATATATATATATATATTAATTTTTATGAATCTAGATTACTTTTGAAAAAAACTAAAGCTACAAAATGTTTTATTAAATATGGAACTCAGATGTTGTAAAAATGATGAGGAATGAGGAGTGTACCCAAAACTCAAGGGACTTTGTCCACTAAGTGATAGGTATGACCTATACAATCTTCAATGATCCAAATCACCTCATAGTTCTGTTTCTAATATTGCAAAGAGTTTTCTTAAAAAAATACTATATTCATTTTATAAGGTATTATTTTTATTTTTTTACTGTTAAAATATATATTTTCTTATTTTATAAAAATTAGGAGTATTTGTCTCAAAGAGGTTTTTAATATATTAGTTTCTACTCAAATAAATTTATTAATTTTTTTTTCTAAAAACCATTTTGGATTTTAAGGGAAAATGTGAATTTTATGTTTAAATAAATGTTTTATCAAATTTAATGTAATTTATTTTGATGAAAATGTTTTCTTGTAGTTTTTAATTATTTTAAAATAGGTCTTTTTTAAAAACCCTTTCTATGAAATTTCATGCCCACCCCATGTTTTAAATTTTTTTAGCAGGCTTAGTGATGTGTAAGAGATATTTTAAAGATATTATTAGCTTGATTTAATGTATAATATAAATTAAAAAGTTATATTAGTATGTATTTAGAATTAGTATGATCTTATTTGGTAATATAATTACTAATTCTATAAAGATATAGTCCTAAAAAGATTTTAGGGGATGTAGTGACTCATTATTTATATTTGATGTTTTAATTTATTTATGTTTATTTATTTGAGTCACTTCTTTTTCTAACAAATCCTTTTTTAATAAATAAAAGTAAAACAATAGTAAAGTGTTTTAGTATCAGATTTGGGAGTGTGGGTATGGGGAGTCACATTAAGGTTATATGATGAGGAAAATTCATCCAATTTTTTTTCCAAAAGGTGTAACACCACAATATTTTATGATATATTTATTTTTTAATAAATTTAATCATTTTGATAGCTTATGAAAAATGCAACTTGTGTCTAAATGAACCGTAATATAACATACTATTATAACCTAGACGTTAAATTGTTGGTATTAATAGGAATAACCAAATTTTAAAAATATTTATAAATTTTTTAGATAAATAAAATATAATTTTAGTAAAATTTTATATGATTTAAATATATATATATACATTTTCCTTAAAATAGTTTTTATGTTTTTTATAAGAAAGTAATATAAATATTTTTTTCCACATTCAGAAATTGTATTAGAAAAATGAACTTAATTTTTTAAATGAACATGTCAAATTTATCATTGAGTGTTTTTTTGATAATTTTCTAAAATGATTAGTTTTTCCGTGAACCGTGAAGATTGTGTATTTTTATTAAAAATTGTCTTTTTGTTTAAAGCATTTACAAAGTTCTATTTTCTTTTAAAATAGTTTTAAAAGAAATATTATTTCAATTATATCATTATTAAACAAATTTACGTCATTAGAATCAATTTTATTTTAATTTTTTATATAAAATAGTTTTTTACTTAAGAAAATGTTTTCTTTCAAAAACCAATTTACACTGCCTTTGCGGGTTTAATTTTAAATTAAATTCTATCACTTCTGTGAATTAAATTTGTAAAAATGGATTCCATATTTGCATTCATCATAATTAATATAATATAATAAGTTCAACTTAATTTTTGGTCATAATTAATAGTAAAAATTTGTTACCACAGTTAAGGGAAAAACATGTTTTTGGGGGGTTAAACAAAAGAGATAAGGATTAAATTGAGCTAAAAACTTGTATAAATTTGATTTTATAGCCATATTTCGACCCTATGTCGTCTAATATTCAAGAATGGTCTATTTTTGGGACATTTTATGTGAATAATACATTAATATATTTTATTCTTTTCAAAAATTCTAAGCGGGTCCTCTTTCCCACTTATAAAAGGATACCCCTCTCGTATTCTCTCCACACTTCAAGGGACATTTGGTTCTACCAAGACATTCCCAAATCCATTCCTTACATTCCTCCCCATCACTAATTTTTTTTTCTATTAACGATAGTTTTTCAGAGGGGGTTATGCACAACCCCCACTAAACTTTTTAGCAGTATTTTTTTAATATTTGGTTGTATTTTAGAGAAGGTTATGTGAAAACCACTATTAATTTAATAATTAGTGTCATTATATGTTCGATTGTATTTTAGAGGTGCTATATATAAATATATATTCATTTGAATATTAGAGGGGGTTTTGAACCCCCTCTAATGTATGAAATTAGAGAGGGTTATTAACCCCCTATAATATAAGAAATTAAAGGGGTTTATGAACAACTACTAATCCATTTGATTAGAGGGGTTTTCAACCCCATATAATTATTTATTTATTTTTAAAAAATAAATATCATATAAATTTAAATTTTATAATATATATATGTGTGTGTGCACATGTGTGTGTGCATTATATGGAATTTTTTTTAAGAAAACCCTGGGGGTTCAAAACCCCCTCTAATATGTTAAATTAGTGGGGGTTCAAAACCCCCTGTAATCACTAACATTATAGGGGGTTCACAACCCTCTCTAATTTAAGATATCAGAGGGGTTTCTAACCCCCATTATTTTTTAACAAATTTATAATATATATATGTATATATAAAATAAAAACATAATATATAAATTTATTTTAATATATTATAACATATTATATAAATATATTAATATAAATAATTTATATGATTGTATTTAAATTGTATTTATATGTATACATAAATATAATTATATAATGTTCATATACATTAATATATATATATATATATATATTTGTATGAAATTGTATTTCATATAATAGTATTTATAATATAAAATCATAAATATATACATAAATATAATTTATTTAAAAAATAATATTAAAACATTTGTAATAATAGATTATAAATATATATACTTACACACACATGCATATTATTAGAGTGGGATTTGTACACCCTATAGTTTAATAAATTTGAGGCGGTTTATAACCTCTGATTTGAGGGGGTTTTAACCCCTCTAACATTTTTTTAAAAATATATAAAATTATAGAATGTGTGTGTATGTGTCTTATAAGAACATTATATAAATTTATTTAAATACATTATAAAAAAATTATATAAATACATTATATAAATGAAAAAATATATAAACACATAAATTTAAGCATATAAAAATAATTATTTAAAAAAGTTTATATATATATATATATATTATACGATGTTATTAAATATATAAATACATTATATATATATATATTTAAAAATAAATAAATATATATTAATATATATATAAGAACCAGGTTGATATATTAAATATATTTTTTTATACATGACATAACTTTATAAATATATGTATAGATGCAGTTGGGGTGTGCTTTAGTGGTAGAGTTGCCTCGTGATTTTGCATCAGACCCAGGTTCAAATATGGGTGCGAACAAATTTCTATTGGAAGGCGGTGATGTAGGTATGATACAGGCAGGTGGTGATGTAGGCAGGTAGTGACACATGCATGACACAGGCATGCAGTGATGCAGGCATGGCATATGTGGATGGTGATGTAGGCATGATGCAGGCGTAACACTCCACTAGGCCTTAGGTCTAGATTGTGGTCCTTAGGGCCATGTAATGAGCTTCATAACCACTAAACATTCGGGCCATGTACTGAATAAATAAATCTTGATGGGTGGGCTCTCCCTTTGGTAGGGGGCTATGACCTGCCTTTCTGATCTGTGTGTGTGGTGTGTGTACGTTTAATGTAATTGTACCCCCAAACACCTAATATATATATATATATATATATGTGTATAGATATATAAATATTCATTACATTTTATCTATATATAAATATTATATTACATTATATGTATATATATAATATAATATTATATATATATATATATATTTCTATAATATATTGTATACATATAAATGTATTTATAAAATGTATAATATATTATATTCATATAAATATGTAATATATATATATTAATAATTTTTTAATTGTGTATGTATAAATTATATATATATATATATATATACTCATAACATATTTGGGTAATGTATAAAAATATATACATGTAATTGTTTCGTAGTTCCTTGAAACATGTGTTCTAGATTTAAGAATCACTGTTTCCAGGCGGGTTCCATTGGATTTATTCATGGAACTGGAAACTTCCAACAGTTCTTTATCCAAAGAGGACCTGCTTTCCAAAGGCAGGAATTCGTTAAGTTTTTAACTTTATGATACTTAAGAACATTCATTGGTCGAGAGGATGGGAGGTCGGACTCATCACACCCTTTTGGGGGGAATTACTGTCTACTCTGGGACTCTCTTTGTAAAATTAAAATATTTTCATGAATCCTTATTAATTCACCAAGTAAGTCATAAGTATCCCTTGGAATTTACAATCACTTATTAACAAGTGTTAAATTTATAATCATCAGTATCCATTCAAGGTTCTTCATCAATGGAAACATATGTATGTATATGAGGTTTTCCATCAATGGTATCCTCTAATATACCGATTAGAAATTATTTTAATCATCGTTATGATGATACTGGTTTTTAAGCCACTCAGTGGGGAACTCTAAATTTATTATCATCCAGGGAGACAAAAGTTTGTTTTAATCTTGGTACCGTGCTCACAAAATGAGCTACCTACGTATCCTTGTGAAAGGAATCAGAACCCTCAAAGTTCAGTGCCGCTTAGTAGGACACATCATACCTTTTAGGGTCATGTGATAAGGACCTCTAAGCGTAAGGTGATTAGTTGAAGATTAGTTTGGGAATTATGCTAAATCATCCCAAGGAACTTGTAAAGGATATGAGTTTCCATGTAGGATCAGATCCTGTTGGGAATATAGCCCAAGGAGAATAGGGTTGATTTGAAGTGTTGGGTTTGAACCTCAAGTAGGATTCCTACATATCCCATATGGATGGGAATCAAAGCCCATATAGTTCAATAAATATCATAAGAGAGTATAGTCCTATGAGAGAGATGATTTTGGGCTTACTTCCTAAAAAATGACGCCATTATGATTTGAGTATTGAATTTGGGGCTTATTTTTTAAGGAGGATGCCCAAATTGGGGGAATTAGGGTTGGAATCCTGAGGAGGATATCTAATGAGCTCGGTCTCTGAAAGAGCCTCCTATGTATCCTGGTTTGAATAAGAATCAGAGTTCTCGTAGTTCCTTTCCAATGAGTGTTTGTGAACATGTTGGAAGCATCACGTATCATTAAGCCCACATGAGTCATGCTTGGTGTGAGAAACAAGAGGATGTGAAAGATTTAACAAAGACACTTTGCAGTTCCATATTTTTCTTCCATACTGATGGAAGAGGGCGCATCGACCATGGAAGAGGGAAATATGGCGAACCTTCCCTCTATTATATTTACATTGAACAAGGGTCCAATGTAAGGAAGAAGGGGTGAAGGTGAGGGGAATATTATACCAGTATGGCAGCCCTGAAATTGGTTCTGGTAGGGGAGGGAGACTTCTCCTATACTTGCACAGAATGGAAAGTGAGAAGTGTAACTTCCCTACCGGAGACCTGAGGTCCCGGCTAACCTCTTTGAGAAGGGTGAGGCCAGTAACCAACCATCCTCAAAATTTGGAACTTCCCAACACTATTTCTGGGAGAAAAGTCCATGTGACTATGGATATACAAACCCACAAAAATCCCATGAATCCTAACCCCATTGTGAAACAAATTTGGGAAACCACTGACTTTGGAAATACAAACACAAATTAAAGACACTTTGATGTGCCTTACCCAAAGGATTGAGAATTTAGGAGGTCTTTCTGGAGGTTTCAACTTATCCCCTTTCAGATAAGGGAAGCAAGGAAGGAGATACCCTACCATGTATGGCTTTAAAAAAGGGTACTTGAGCTGGTCATGTAGGTACCTTGCGCAAGTATGTCGTGCAGTTAACCCACGTTGCCCTATCGTGCAGGTATGGCGTGCAGGTGTTCCGTGCAGGTATGAGACGTAGGTGTACCATGCAGGTACGACATGCATGTGTACCGCACAGGTTTGGCGCGTAGATATACCGCATAGGTATGGATGAGGACTGAAGAATGTAAAGAACTTAAAAACATAAATATCCCCTTTAATTATCTCTTCTTTTGTAGTTCAGAGTACTACCCAAGACAATTTGAGAGATCTAGGTGAAAGAGCAATGCAATGGGAGATTCAGATAGTCTTTCACTTTTTTTCAGTCTAGAAATGGGGAGCCCAAGGGCTCTATTTATAGGCACGGATGGACCTGGTTGAAGAGATGTTGCCCGCACAGGCACTTCGCGCAGCTCCACCACATAGGTGCTCCGCACAGGGACAAAAAACATCTTCTGGCATGAAGGTCTAGTGCGTAGCTTGGCCATGTAGCTCGGTCGCATAGCTCGGCCGTGTAGGTCGACCGTGTAGCTCGGCTGCGTAGCTTGGCCGCGTAGCACTTTGGGAGTATTATGGATTTTCCTTTGTACTCTTGGAATATTTCTTTGGGATTTGAAATATGCAAAGGTTTCCTATATTTTTTTGGATACTTTTTTTTCTAGTAGTGTCAACAAAATCCCCCCCACAGGATGGTATCTGAAATATAAAAAGAGGGCGAAGTCCTGAGGTGAAATTCTGGGAAAAAAGACCAGGATAGATTAATGAATAACACAGTTTTTTCATGCAAGTACTTCACGTAGGTAAGTCACCCAGGTATGAGGCGCAGGAATGTTGTGCAGGTACATCACACTGTCCTGACATGTAAGTCTTCTTTTTCTTATAAATAGGTCTCAACCTTTTGCGATTTTTTTCTTCACCTATGCTTTCTCCAAAATTTAGATCTCTCAGTGCGTAGCTTGTTCGCCCAACTGCATCACATTGTGCTCTCATGTAATTCTCTTGAAATTTCTTTCAAGGTAAAATTATTTACACAATGGAGATACACAAAAAAGGACTTCAATGATGGAGTTGTGATAGAATCCTTGTCGAAGGACCTATGCGACTGGCCTCGTCAAGGGACATTGTCGAAGTACTTTTTCGAAGGACTTTTTCAAAGAACCTTGTCGAAGGACCTTGTCGAAGGAACTACACGAACAGTGTCCTTTGCCAAAAAATTTAACTTTCTTATTTAAAATCTAACTTGAAAGTTTGGTAATTCTTTTTTGAAGGAAATAATGAATCATTTTATGACCGATACCAAAGAATCTAAGGTTCACAAAAATGAAATGATGAGAATCGTTGTGCCAGATTATTATGAAATTGTTGAGAGTACTCTTCCTGGGTTATGGAAGGGTCTAATTCCGTAGCAGCATGACTATCCACAAATCCTTTAATTTGTACAGGCATGGGCTTTTTCAAGACGCCCATGCTCCATCTATTAAGAAGTAATTTACAAAGAATTGGTTTTTCAGTATTCTAAATATAACAAAATGAATATTAGTGCAATGGGGGTTCCGATACAAGAAGGCACGATCCCTATTAGTTGTATCCTTCATCACAGTGGATGTACTGCCGATATGAAAGATCATGTTGTAGAGCCAATACCACATTGTTATGATTCCACTTTTAGGGCTTCTCAAACAGATCAATCTAATGGTTGGAAAGAATATTGGGACCTTTATTCTGGAGGGGGTGTAAAACCCGAGTGGATGTGGGCATTCTAGGTACGTCAGACTTGTGTGGAATTCATAAAAGAGTTATTAGATGCTTATATTTACAAAGTTGTCTGGATGGGGAAAACTTATGTTTACAAAAAATGAATTCATTCCTGAATTACTGAGCCGATGGAGTCTACAAACGAATTCCATTCATTTGACACATGGTGAAGTTGGTATTAGTCTTTGGGACATTTAACAAATAGCTAGGATTCCCATTCTTGGGAAAATTTAGGATGAATTCATCCTGCCTGCTACAACATGGGGTGATGTTACTAGAACACCACTGCTGGCCCATGAATTACATAAGATATCGAAGAATTTACCCAAGGATAAAAAATATATCCATGTTAGAGTGTGGATGGAAGCCTTCTTAGAACCAACAACAGAGAAAGGTCCAACCTGTGGAGATCCTATTATTTGTCCTTCTACAGATAATTGAGGCAGTTTAGGAACCTATTGGCCTACCCTGAAAAGAGGCGATCATAAGCACTGGGGCTATAAAGTCAAACCCGATATATATGAAAAAGTACGCTTAACTTCCTTCCTTGTGATGTGGCTAAGTGTTTATTTTCTTCCAGTTTATGAATCCGGAGGTGGTGTAAGATCAGAGACCTTTATCACTACAGCTAAATTGGTATAGGAGAAGTATATTGGGCTAGAAACCTTGGTATTAACAAGAATTTACCATCTCCTGCTGCATTTATACAATGGGAAGTCTCCATTTAGATTACAGGGCCATTCCAAGTGTGGTGGGGCTAGATTACATCACACTTTTCTTCATAATCTGTAATGAATTCAGTTATATTTCTTAATGGTTGATTCAATCCATTTCTACAGAAAGTTTCTGGTATTTATCCCCTAGGATTAAGACCTGACGTGGTGCTGAAGGCATTGAATGTCTTAGGGGAATTCAGCTTCCTTCCTTTTGGTGACCCACCAACTGGAACATTTATTGATGATGGTAAAGAAAAGAATTATGAGTTGAGATCCTATATGATGGAATTCAGGGATGGCGTATTATCAACTAGTATTAATGGTGAAATTATCTGCAAGGCCTATGTCCCCTATAGGTTTGCTCGTCAATTCAGATGTCTTCAACAATCAATAACTTTTTCACCCACATATGTCAGACATGAGAATCAGCAAATGGTAGTGCGGCAATTATGGATTATAATAGCTTTAAGGGTATCCAAATTTTCAATTACATTACCTCCATCAGATGCATCCATCAGATTAGAAGCTGGGTATGCCAAAGCTTGGGTTTCTTCATATCCCCAAGGTGCTCTGACAAAAGGGATACATCGAGTGGCAGCTACAATGACTGTTGCACGTGGCAATCATGGCAAGAAATCCAAGGCCAGAGATGATAAAGAAGTGTTAGAGGTTTCAGAGCCCTCAAAACGTCTTTGTAGGAAGTACACCCGGAAGACCAAGGCTAGAGAAGCAATACCTCCAATGCCAAGGCGATCCAATCACTGCAATTAAACAGTGGTCCCTAATCTATCTGTTGAACTTTCTGATGAAAGCAGGTCTAGAGAAATTTCCCAATCAGAAGGTGAAGCTTCCTTTCCATATTCAACCATACCAACATTGAAATACGTGCGACCTTCAACCATTCATCATTGGGAAAGTATAACCCATGATCTTAGGGACGCATGGGAATTCCTCCAGCATGGAATTCGAATACCAGATATTGGTGATATCAAGGCACATTTTGATTGCAATACAGACCATAAATTAGCTAAAGTAAAAAAGTAAATTTCATAGATAGAGGTTTTTATATATGAAACTGATGAAAAAATACCAGCCTCTAAACAAGTATCTCATATGCTGGACTTAGGAGTCCGTGAAGGGGTAATTATCGACTCTGAGGAGGAGTGGGATATTTATGTTAATACTGAGAATGTATTTCCCTTTTTCTTTTGTCTCAAATATTCTTTATCATTTATCATCATTAATATTGATGAAAATATATTTATGCATCTTGAATGTAGAGAAGGAAGATTTGGACCAGTTCTTGAATCACCCATGTACGGTCCTGCATGCTCTCCTATCAATGAAACAAATAATCCTCCCAGGTTTCCAGAACTTTCTCCAGGAGAAAGAATCATGATTGGGGTAATGGTGATAGATAATCCTCAACCATTACCTCAAGATTTACCCTAATAAGAGGAGTGTTTCAATCTCTCCTTGAGATTTTGAACAAAAACACAAGAGAGAAATGAGATTTATTCGAAGTGTTCACCGAAGGAGTAAGTGTTTATAAAATCCTTAGAGAATACAAATTTCTAAATATATTCTGGTAACCATGTTTTATCTCTTTTAGGATCTATGTCTCTCTCCTCTCTCAAGTGATTAAGAGATGATGCTTCATGACTAGAAAAAGAAGCCCTAGGGGAAACCTAGGTTTATGCTGATGAATATGTAATGTCAAAAGATTCAGCTATACCTGATCCTAGCTCTGTTGAGAGAGAGGAAATCCATGGTAAGATTAAATACATTCCCCAGTTACTTTTGTCAAAGTATCCTGAAAATAATCAATACTGATATTACTATTTCTTTAGAAGAAAGGAATGAAGATCCAGGGAAATCTAAAACCAACACTGATATTAACCCAAACCTGGAAATATCTAATGCTAGTATACAAATTGAAGATTCAGCAGAAAAAAATGTCAGTGGAGCCAATTTGTGCATCAACCAACATTTTTTGGATACCTTAAATGGTGAGGATGCTGTAACATTTCAGGCCGTATACACTAAAATGATGGACACCCTTAATTCGAATATTGATATTCCAGGTTCCATCAAGGAGTTTGGAGATTTTCATGAGGAATTTCAAGGACGTAAGTCCCTATTATTGAATTTTTCATACATAATTTGTTCTTCAACTTGACTATTTACATCAAAATTCACCTTATGAAGCATTATCGGCAGAAAATGTTGCAAAGGCTCTTCAGGAACAGGGTGTTACACTTTATCCTTTTACTAGGGCTAGAGAAATACTTACAAAGGATCCTTTATCAAGAGATGTTCCAGAGCCTTCAAATGTCATACCTGAGAAAATTCAAGGAAATTCCCCTTCTCAAGAAACACCTGCTCAAAACACTGGAGCTGAGAATACAGGGGATGAATCCAATCAAGTAGCTGACTTTTTATTGGGTAAATATAACCAGCTGTTTGAATCATATTTTCTTCCTTAATTTGAAACTAATAATGACCTTGATTTATCATTTAGGTTTATTAGCTCTTAGATCAGAAGTTGAATCTTCTACTGCCCCCAAAGAACCAGAAAAAAATAGCTCTTTAAGCGGCATGTTTCTATAGTACATTTTACCTCTTGGTAGTTACTCAAATTTAGACTTAGAGATGCAATATTCTCTTGGAATGGCATGTAAGAAAACATGGAGGCATATCTGAATCATAATTTCCAAAAATCCTTTAGGGGAATTGTCATCCCATTTTCCAAAACTCCCAGCATTATTCTGCATATTGAGATTTGGTGGATTTAATTATCGGCCAGTCAACGATTCCATGAAAGATACTATTCGCCGACGGGAGAAGGATCATAAGTTGCGATAAGATTTTGAAGAGGCTAATCAACTCATGAATATTGAGGGCTTTCAAGCTACAGTAGTTGAGGCGGAGGAAAATCATAACAAGAAATCACTTGAGATTAGCCAACAAATCAAAGAAGCCATGAAGGAGTTGTTATCTCTTCAACAGAAACTGGATGCTGTTCATAACAAGCTTGAGAAATTGAATCAGAAATTATGAGAATCCCAATTAGAGGGGATAACTTCCATTTCAACTACTAAGGAAGCACTTCATTAGGCAGAGGAGGCTGGAGTTTCTCAACTATCTCAACTTCAACAGGCAGCCGATAGAGATCATGAAGTGGTCCAACAAATGAAAAGTCATGTTGAGAGTTTGTTCTGAAACATGATAGAGATGCTCCATTTTGTGGATGACCCTCTATTTTCATATGAATGAAAGAAATTTTGTTTTCAATCATAATTTTACTGTTGCAAGGGTTATATGGATAACCCTGCATACATTGTGTCTTTTGACTTTTATTTTTCAATATTACCTAAACTATACAAAAAATGTAAGTTTAGTGAGTTGAGACTCGACTTTTTTTAGAGTTCCCTTCATGATTTCTCAATTAAATGAGAACCAAGTCTTTTGTTATTGGCAGTTTAGAGTCATGCATGTTGGACTATAAAGGGATAATGTTTAGGGTCGAAATAGATTTGACCGCAAACTTTGAATTAAATCCCAAACAAAAAAATGTGGCTAAGAATTTCTTTAATATTATTTAAAAATTTCCAAGGAGAACCTTGGGCCATGATTTTTTATGGATACCAAATTTAAATCCCGTATCAACATAATGTGTGTCTTTTCCAGGAACAAAGTTACCATTATTTGACAAACCTGTTATGGGAGATGTATTATGCAGAGCCAACTGGGGCATATGCTACACAGCCAAATAGTGGCATCTTTTGACTTATAGGCCTGTTATGTAGGCAACTTATGCAAGGCCGCCTATGGACATGTGTTTCATAGTCAGGAAAAAGAGCTCTTTAGGAATTTAATTTTTTTCTATTTATAGATAGGGGAAAATAAGATTTGGGTGACTTAAGACCATAGTAGGTGGTTTTTCCAAGGAAATGACTTTTAAGAATGAAAAAGGGTTATTTTAAACCAATAGTCATGTAGTGTAGACATTTGTACTGTACATTTTTAAGTCATGCGGTGAGGACATGGTACTATGCAGTTTTAAGTTATGCAGTGAGGACATTGATGCTGTGTAGTTTTAAGTCATGTAGTGAGGACACGGTACTGTGCAATTTTAAGTCATGCAGTGAGAACATTGATGATGTTTAGTTTTAAGTCATGTAGTGAGGACACAGTACTATGCAGTTTTAATTCATGTAGTGAGGACATTGATACTGTGCAGTTTTAAGTCATGCAGTGAGGACATGGTGTGGCTTTAATTTAAGGTCTTTAGCTCTGACCAAAAGTACGAAACACTCCCAATTTCTTGATAATTTGTTTAGAAATATACTATCATATTGAGGTATGAAAGGGAAAATTATAAACTGTGATTTGAGAATTTCTAAAACTAAGTAATGGTATGGGAAAAGGGCTAGAGGCGTTAGAGGAAGTCTTTTCTAAGAACGAAGTTACCATTACTTGAAAAACCCGTTATGGAAGCTATATTATGTAGGGACAACTGGGGCATATGCTGCATAGCTAAACAGTGGCATCTTTTGGATGACATGACTTTTATATAAGAAACTTATGAAAGGCCGCCTATGGGCACGTGCTGCATAGTCAGACAAAAAAAAGCTCTCAGAAGGTTGACGTTCTATTGCTGAAAGTCGAAGAAAGTTTATGGAGATTCAGATTTTCCAAAACATAGAGTTTGGTTTATAGAGAAAGGTAACTAAATATGGAAAGGGTATTTCCAATCAAGATATGCAAAGAATCAGAGGAATAGGACTTTTACAAAGGTCTGACCCAAATGTAAAAGATATGGTGTCTGTAGTTTTAGGTCATACAACCAGGACCAGAAATGGAAACAATATATAACATGTGGTGATGTTATTTCAAGATTATTTCCTAGTGTATCGAACACATGATGAGGTAAATGTGTAAACCATGGTCTTGAATACTTTCAGACTATGAGAAAGATAATGGGACAAGTATACTTGAATGACTGTTTTAAAAATAAAGATTCTTGTATATTGTCATCAAATATTAGGGGACAAAGATACTATAACCAAGAACGAAGTTACCATTATTTGAAAAACCTGTGATGGGGCCTGTATTATGCAGGGCCAACTGGGGAATACACTGCATAGAAAAATAGTGGCATCTTTTTACTTATAGGCCTATTATGTAAGAAACATATGCAAGGCCGCCTATGGGCACGTGCTGCATAGTCAGGCAAAAGAGCTATCAGATATTGGAAACCTTGTCGCCAGAAACCATAAGAAAGATTATGAAAATATGAAATAAAAAATCAATATTAAGAGTATGAGATATGGAAGAGGGTTATGCCCAATGTATATGAGAAATATTTGAATCAATATTCTCCATGAATTCGATGTCCTTTACATAAATCTGACTCATATGTAAAATGGAGACTTTCTTTGTTTCCTTTGAATGAATATGGTAATGTGCAGTTTTAAGTCATGCAGTAAAGACATTATACTATGTAGTTTCAAGTCATGCAGTAAGGAAATTATTAACCCTATAATAAATTAAAACACCTTATATAATGAAGCCATTTATTCAATTCCTAAGCCCACATGAGATATGCTCAGTGTGATAAACAAGGAGCTATAAGGGTTTCTTTTATAATTCAAAGGTGATGCAAATGAAGAATAGGGGTATTAGATTTTCATTCAGTGTAACTTCATGTGTTAAGGATGACTATAAACTGATATTAAAAGAAATACATAATGTAACTGGATTAAGGGATAAAACCCAAGTGTCACTATATGTCTTGTTGGGGAAAGAATCAAGTCTTACATAGTTTTTTTTTAAACCTTGGCTATGTAGATTTGATTTTATACAAGAAATAAAGGGTTTTTTTATTGTGGGTGGATAGGCTCAAGATTAGAGATCTAGGCATCTCTATGTATCTAAAAATAGATGAGAATCAAGCCATACGTAGTTCTTTAAACAATCATTCCTCGCACTAAGTTTGACATGAGGAATTGGGGATTTTGATAAGTTCTGAGAGAACGATAAATCTTAAGACATAAAATTGTAAAAGGACCAAATAATATATCTCAAGTAAAAAATCTGTATAGATCTGATTCACATACAGGGGTATAAAAGAAAATAAGAAAACTTTGTGAATGTGGCTGGGCCCAGAATTGGAGATTCAGGTGTCTATACGTATCTCATTAAAAATGAGAATCAATCCATACGTAGTTCTTGAAACTTGGTCTCTATTCATATCTGAATTCGACATAGGAAAAAGAGGGACTCATGTACTACTAAGAAGTAGTGATGAAATTAATGACATTTTCTTATGGAATCTTCTAATGTTAAAAAGAGAAAACATTAGTTGTACATATGATGTCATGCAGTTTAACATCATGCAACAAGTATGAAGATACTAAGCACTTTAACATCATGCAACATGGATGCTTATGGTTTTTATGCAGTTTAATGTCTTACAACTAGGACATTAGCTGCTGTGCAGTTTTAAGTCTTGCATCAAAGACATTGTATTGTGTAGTATGAAGTCTTATAGTGAGGACTAATGGGTATAATTACACAAAGTATTTCTTCAAAAATATCACATTGGTTGGAGATGTAATGCACTCTCCATCCATTGAGATTAAACCATAGGCTCCATTTGAATAGACCTTATGTATGGAATAAGGTCATTTCCATTTTGGTTCAAGTTTTGGAGGTTTCTTTCCTGGTATCATTGGATTCCTAAGGACCAATACCAATTCTCCTTGGAGGAATGAATGAAGGAGAACTTTTTTATTAAAATATCGTGTTATTCTATTATGATAGACTTCAAGATGATGCAAAGTATGCAATATTTTCTCATCTAATAGTTCCAACTCATTAAACCGTTTCTAAGATCTTTCATCAATAGATAACTGATCACAGATTGCAACTCTAAGTGGAGGAAATTATACTTCAATTGGTAAAACCGCTTTAGTTCCATATACCAATGGATAAAGAGTTTCTTGGGTAGCAGTATGGGTAGTTGTCCGATAATCTCATAAAGCATTCAAAATTTTATCAGGCCATGATTTCTTATCGTTATCCACCATATTCTAGAGTATATTTGATAGGGTTTTTTTGAAAGCCTCGATTTTTCCATTGGCTACCGCATGATAGCGAGATGAATGGTTGGATTTGATATTATATTCCTGATATAACTTTTTTAATTCATCAGAACAAAAATTGGTGCCATTGTCCATCAAAATAGTATAAGGGAAACCAAATCTAGTGATGATATTAGATTTGAAAAAACTAATAATTCTTTTGGCTACAACTTCCTTGAGAGGTATTGCCTCATCCCACTTAGAGAAGAAATCATTAGTAGTGAGAGTATACGTGAACTGCTTAGCCATTTCTAGAGGATAAGGCCCTACTATATCCATTCCCCATGTGGAAAATGGCCAGAAGTATTTATCTATATGTAGAAACTCTGGGGGTTGATGAATGAAGTTGGCATTCAATTGACATGAATGAAATTTTTTAGTGAAATCTGTACAATCCTGTGTCATTGAAGGCCAAAAGTATCCAAGCCTTCAAATCTGATGAGAGAGCCTGTTCCTAGATTGATGGGCACCACAATCTCCCAAATGTACTTCTTACATGAAAAGTGCGGTCTCTTCTCCATCAATACATCAAAAAATAATTCTATCAAAGCCTCACTTGTAAATAATCTTTTGGTGGTCTGGACTATCATAAAGAGTAAAATTGGACACTCGTCGTCAGATCTGCTCCCTCTCAACCATATTTTGTGAAAGTATCCCATTTTGAAGATATTCTATGATGAATGTTCTCCATCCTGTGGTATGACCATATGGTTCATAAATAGGACAAATTTCATTAATTTTCTCACTTATGGTTTTAACAAAAGGTGAAACCACACGGTGATGGGTTATTCTGATAACTGTCTTATCCTGATTTGGATCTACCAAGGCTGTAGCTGCATTATCCAGTGCATCTTCTTGGGCATTTTGTGATCACAGGACATAGAAAAATGTTGGATCTGAGGGAAATTCAGCCATTTACTCTCTGATGTAATCAAACAAAGGGATTAACTCTTATTTTCTGATAGAGTATTCCTCATTGATTTGTTTGATTACCAATTCTGAATCACCTTTTACCTTTAAATGATCCATTTGCACCTACATGTCCAATTCCAAACCTACAATGAGAGCATGATATTCCGCTTCATTGTTGGTACCACCTTACGATAATAGGAAAGAATAAGGCAATACTACCTTTTTTAGGGAAATAAAGACTATTCCTAATCCAACCTTGTTGAGTTTAGGATTTTTCAGTCTCTTCCCTATTGGAATTCTAGAAGCACCATCAAAATACATTTACAATGTTTGGGAATTATCTTGAATAGAGAAGACCTCTTCATCAAGAAGTTCATTATTAAACAATGTGTCTTCCGCAGATGGGTGCTCAGTAAGGAAATCAGCCAGAGCTTGGACTTTTATTGCCTTTTAAGGCACGAACTAGATATCAAACTATTGAAAATAACCTCCCATCGTTCTAGACATCCTATAAGCATAGGACGATTGGGGATAAATTTGAGTGGGTTATTACGAGATACCAATTGGATCTCATGATGTTGTAGGTAATGTCTCAATTTATGAATAGAGAAGATTAATGCCATGCAGCACTTCTCAATACTTGAATACTGATTTTACGCATCAAGCATAGTGAGACTGAGATAATAAAGGTTTTTTTCATTTCCAGCATCATTCTTTTGGGTGAGGAAGGCACCTAGTGATTGCTGTAAAGCTGTCATATAGAGAATGAGTGGTCTTCCTTCAACAGGTGGCATCAATATTGGTGGACTCAAGAGATATTTCTTGAGTATATCAAATGCTTTTTAGAAATCCTCAGTCCAGTGATAAGTGACTCCCTTCTTCATTAATCTAGTGAAGGGTAAACATTTGACTACCAAATTGGTGATAAAGCGCTGAATATAGGCCAAGTGTCCTTAAAATCCTCTCAATAATTTCAAATTTTGAGGAGGTGACATACCAAGGATTGTTTTTTTTCTTAGGATCAACTTCGATACCACGATGGCATACAATGAATCCAATGAATTTTCCTGAGGTTACTCCGAAAGTACATTTTAAGGGGTTCATCTTAAAATTATGTTGCTGAAGTTTACCAAATATGGTTTCCAAATCATCCAAGTGATTGGAACATTGTTTGGATTTGACAAACAAATTATCTATATAACATTCAACAAATTTCCCTAAGAAGGGTTTGAATATATGGTGCATGGCACGTTGGTATGTCTCACCTGCATTCTTTATGCCAAAGGGCATTACCCGATAGCAAAACACACCTTGAGAAGCTCTAAAGGCTGTAGATTCATATCCTCTAGGGCCATTCGAATTTGATTATACCCAGAATATCCATCCATGATGGAAAGAGATTCAAGACAGTCGTTGCATCAATTAGAAGTTCTTTAATCAAGACCGGAAAATCATCTTTAGGACAATACCAATTAAGATATCTGAAATCAATGTAGACTCTAATTTTTCTATTATTCATTTTCACTGGGACAATATTGGCTAGCCATATGGGATACTGAACTTTCCTGACAAAGTTAGCCTTTATAAGCTTATCAACTTCAACTTCAATTTTATAGGCGTGAGTTGGGTGTGTTATCCTTGCTGCTTACTTGAACCCATGATGTTCTTCTAGCAAACACAAATGATGGGTGGATACATCAGGATTAAGACCTGGAATTTTCGTATAATTCCAAGAAAATATATCTCAATTTTTCTTTAGAAAGGAAGTATACACCTCTTTCTCCTTATAGGTCATGGCCGCACTAATTAAGGTGGGGTGTGGATCTTCTCCTGTACCTAGGTTTATTTATCTGAGTCCATCCATAGTGGTAGAAACACCTTCTTCAAATGCTGGAGAAGCGTCTATGATATCTTCCTCTTCTTCTTCATTATGTGTTACCTCTTCTGTTTCCATTTTCATGGTATATGAAATGGAAAAACTCTAAAAGTTAGGGGAGGAGTCAGTATTTGAACATCATGAATAATAATCCACCATATCTGACCCTACTGATGACGAAGGGTCTTCCTGTGGTAAAGAGGGATTTATGGATTGAAAATCGACATCTTTTTCTCCCTCTAATATTGCTACAATTTCTTCTATTCTGATTAATGAAGTAGAGTCTCATTGTAGTTCAGTATATGAAATGAAAACATCTCCATTCAAGCTTCCATCATTGCTTAGTGTATCAATAATTTCTCCCATGTTATCAGGCTCAATTGTCGTAATTGACATCATGGGGATTATTAGACGAGTGCATGGATTTAGCTTTACCCTTTCAACTTGATTGATGGGTAACACATAATCTATACTCAAATGCATGAATAGATTTGCTGGAATCTTTTCTAGTCCATTTGGAGCATTAACTCTGGTTATCTCTTTGGTTATAGACTTTGTTCCTTTTGTGTGATAAAACTATGCCTCAATGTATTGAGATTCACATGTTTTCAATAGAGCTTTGTCACCATACAATGTTCTGATTTTACCATTGAAGCAGTATTCCAGACATTGGTGGAATGATGAAGGTACGGCTGCATGTTGATGCCACCAAGTCCTTCCAAGCAGAATATTGAAGGTTGTTTCCTAACGAACAACCATGAAATATGAATTAGACACAAGATCTCCAAACTGATTTTTGAGTGTAATCTCACCCATAGGTTCTTGTTCATTCTTTTCATACCCTCGTAACATTAAATTCGAAGGAGATAAGTCAGATTTAGTCAGGTCCAATTGACGAAGTGTACGAACGGGAATGAGGTTGACTCCAGAGCCATTATCAATGAAGATCGTCAAATATCCATGTCATTCACCTTTCCATATAGATAAAAAGGTATGATGTGTCCATGTACCACATGGTATTAATCTTCATCTATAAAATATATTAATGCATGACATTCTTCAGAATCATTCTCTATACGGTAGACTTCAGCAGCAGCAACTTTAGTTTAAAATTCTTTAGGACTTAACAAGGCCTCAATGAGTGCTTCTCGAAGATATTTTGAAAGCATCCAAAATTGATTACTTGGCTGTTACTTGGGCCAATTATTTAAATAAATCATACTTTTGGTCCAAAGTTCTACGTTTCCCAGCATGGAGATGTGGTTTTTCAGGTTCTTTGGAAGTTGATGCTTCTGTTGTAGATGTATTCTGTGTTGAAATAGAAGTGGTATTTCCCACTGAATTTGAAAAATTAGACTAAATAAGTCTATTCAGCTGCTTAGAAGAAGATGGTGGATCTTATAATTGGTCCTCCAGGATAATTGTTCTAGAACTATACTTGTTTTTCATGGAAGAAACTCCTTGTTCTTTTTGAACTCGCAAAAGGGATCTTCCACGAGTTTCTACTGCATATATGGTTTGAGTAGGGGTAGAGTTAAAATGATGGTTTCTGGAATTCCCACGTCTTCCCCTGTATCATAGACCTTGACCTCTTCCTATAATTCCCTAATTAGGCACAAGGAGTTCTGGATCAATACAATTAGAGTCACCATTGGCATAAGGATCTGTTAAATGGATAACATTAACAGAACCAAAATTCAATTCTTCACCTGATGAGGATTCTACCTGACAGGTTATTTCTGGTTGTAGCATTTTGTGGGGTGGTTCCTGTTATTTTGAAATAGATGGAATAAAATCTACCAGGGTTAAGGACAACTTTGTCCTTGATGCGAGCTCGTCTTCTTTTGATTGCTCTTTATCCTTATGACCACCTTGTTTCTTTGAGGAACTACCTTTTTATGAAGATGGTCTTGCTGTGGAAGGAGTGATAGAAGACACAATTGGTTGTTTCAGCTGTGTTTGTAAAATAGCATGAGTTTGGTTGATCATTTTCCTGATCATCCAATCATCATATTTTTGCACATTTTTTCTTTTAACCTCTTACCATTCTCCTTCCTCTAGATTGGTGGCAATAACCCATGCTACTTGAACTGATGAAATTTTCAATTTCACTTGTCTAGAGTCTACCATCTTTTGTATAAGGTCTTTGAAAACAAAGCACTCCTGAATTAGGTGTCTCAACATCTGATTAAAGGTATAATAATTCGGTTGATCTTCATCTCCGTCTTTATTTGGATTCTTCGGCCTTGGAAACTGAACAAAATTGTTTTTTAAGGTTTATATGAAGTTGCCAAGAACTTTCTCATTCCTAAAAGAATATATTTTATTATTTAATTCCTCAAACTATTTCCACCTTTGATCTCTTTGATCATCTTGAAGAGGTGGTTGTTGTTGCTGATGCTTAGGAAGCAGAGCCCTCTGGTACGATGAAGGTCTTGAAGTAGAAGTAGGTAAAAGTGCCTGTTTGAGTGTAACCGTAGCAACTTCTAAAATTCCTATTCTCATTCTTCGAACTAATGGAATTACATGAGTTTTAGACTTAGTCTCTATAATAGAGTCTTCTATCTACTGAGTGATTGAAGTAAGGTCTTGAAACCCTCCTGTGTATTTCACAGGGATCAATGGTGTGCGTAATTAATCGCGCAAATTTTCCACACAGATTGGCAGAAACTCTTCTAGAGGGAGTTCAAAACTTAAAGAATATGTTAATACCTTCAAGCGAGAAATGAAATTTGAAACTCTTTTATTTTCCATTTGTTTATAATTGGTAAGATAAAAAAATGTCGTCTTTGGTAATGTTGAGCTAAATTGAAGAAGGAATTTCTGAAGGAGATCTTCCCACCCAGTAATTGAGCGAGATTGAAAAATTATATACCGGACAAAAGATGGTCCTTGTAATGACTGCACAAAACACCTAATCTTAAATGCTTCTTGTTGTTGAGAAGTTCCCATCATAGGATCACAACGAGAAACAAAATGTGTTAAGTGTTGTTCCGGATCTCCCAAACCATTAAAAATTGGGAATATGGTATTCACAAAATTTGGTGGGGGAGGAATTGCATCCATGCATTTAGGGTAAGCTCTCTTTTCTAGTTGAAATGGTGCACGTCATTCCACAATAGCTTTCAACCAAGTTGTTAATGCCTTAATTGTATTCATAAGTATTTTGGGAATATCCGGATGCGCTGGATTCTGTGTAGGTATTGCAATTAAAACTTGATCAGGTGCAAAGATCGGTAAGATTACTGATGGTGGTGATGATACCTGCCTTGGTTGTATAGCCAGTAGAGGGAATTCGTTATCCACATCAGTAGTTACTACAAATCCTCTTGTTGAGGATCTCCTACATGATTTTCAAGTTTAGGACCTTCCTGGGGATACCGTCTAGCAGAAATGATGTTTCAAAGTAACTCTATGTTGATTCTTTTCAACTCCTTAATTTCCTCTTCTTGCTATGAAAATATCTCTTCAAGTGAAAGAGATTGACCTTCTCCAGAGGAAAATTGAGAGGAAATCTAACTTTTTTTCCTTTCCCCTTATTGGATTCCTTTCAGAGATGGGGGAGTTGGTTATTTGAAGGTATACCTAGATTCTAGGTAAGCCTCTGATTTCGGGTATGCACACCTTCTTAATTTTCCTCTATGTGTAATTAATTATGGAAAAGACCTTCATCTTCTGATTCCCCTGAATTGGACTTATTTTTTGGAGGATCTTTTTCAATGGTATTGATAACATTCACTGACGCATAACACATTAATGGCATTCTGTCAGTGTTTCTGGTAGATCATCCCCATTTTTGTCTTTCATGAAACTCCATTATCTTATAAGAAAAATTCCTTGGAACTGTTATGAAGGTAGTAACATTAAGGGAATCATTGGATAGTTCATATGTACGCATTCCCTGTCGTTTCTTCCCTAATTGGGAGAAAACTGACTTCTGTTGAGGAGGGGACTGTAGATGTGAAAAATCCCCCAAACTTTCAGGATGGTATTGATATTGTTATTATTCTTCAAATATTTGAACATTGTTTAATGAATTTGAAGGTTACATTAAATGATCCCATAGCCTGGAAAGCTGGGTTAATTTTTGAATTGCTACAGCTGAAATTTGTGCAACTGCTCTTCTGATTTTGTGGATTTTGGTTTGGACATTAGCTGGGTGCATTATCCGAAAAGTATTTAAATCACTTATTTCATAAGATAGTTGTGCTATTTTTGACATTTGTATCCTCTGATGCCTGACATCCTCTAAACGGGATGCCTGCTCAAGATTATCAGAGGCTTGATGTAGAAGTAGTTTAACAACTTCTTTTCTTTGGGCCTGATTCTAATGAGAACTGGTTGAGGCCTGTTCTCGAGCGTACATTTTATTACATACAAAACCTATTGAATGTGGATAGCTATGGGAAATAACATTGCATGATGCCACTTTTGGCATACTTTTTTGATTTTGGAGTGCAGTGAAATGCAATACTCCATATGCACCCTATCCTCTGATGCGAACATTAGATGGGGAATCAGAAATTAATTGGCGTAGCCTCTTTAGAGCATTGATACAAGAATGATGAAGGGTTCTATGTTGTTTTTCAACCCTTAAATGTTGGGAAACTGAAAGATATTCCAAGCCAATTTGGCGCTGTAACCCTTCTATTACCTTTATTTGATTTTGATATTCATCATATGGTAATACTTTAGTTTTCAAATGATGAATAGTTTTGCATAAGTTGAGATGAATGTCATGAATGCAATCTTCTGTCATCAATTCTGGAATATCAAACTGAGAATTTTCTGAAGGCCAGAACATGACTGGTATTTCTCCTTTAACTAATTTTTTCCTCATGTTTAAAAAGTATTCAAAATATTTTACTAGAGGTTTCTCCACTTAGTCTGACCAAATTGGATGCTCTGTATTAGAGGATAAATGACCCAAGGGAGGTTCGAAGAATGACTATTCTCTTAAGATGTATTCTGACTGAGAAAGTGTTTCACCCGTCAATGACAAGGCATCAGACATGACTGGACTTGTGTTTGCAAGTGCCTCAAGATAAGAGGGCTTTATTGTTGCTACATTGTCAATTATAGAATTATTTTGAAAATGTGAAATACTAATGAGAAGAGGAATTTCGTAGTGAATGACATCATGGGGAGGATCACCATGATGGATTACAACAAGGGATAAATCTTCTTTCTCTTTGGTCTTCTTGCCACATAGAGGGTTGTCGTGGATCTCATCCAAAGATAGACACTCTGGATTGACTGAATTTTCATGAAGCAAGCCTTCATGATGAAGTGTCTAGTGAGAAACTTCAGAATTAAAACTACCACTCCCAAAATTTGGTAATGAGAGGGTAGGATATTGAGTAGCAACAGATAAATGTCTAAGGGATTCAAGAACTCCAGCATTAAGAGGAGCTAAATCACAGGTTGACTCTTGATTTTTCCAACGGTATTTGGTGACATTTCTTCTTGGATGTTCTCTTATACTTAGTTGGGGTCACTTGCTGGGAATAGTTGTTATCATGGGTAGGTATATGTGCCTGCCTTGGATTAGTTATCAGAATAAACCAGTTACCTCCAATTGGAAAGGGTGTATGTTCCCGATCATGTTATCCGTATGATATGGGGGAGTATACCCCATGACCCTCCTGGACTGAAACAGAGGTGTGTATCTTCTCTGGGATGGCATGCCGATGTGTCATCCCATGTGTGGGGATAGATTTATGTGTCTGTTCCCTTGATACTACTTAAGTATTTGTTAAAATATTCTGGCATTCTTCTAGAATATGGGAAGGGATTGGCGTTTTCCCTTTCACCATTGATAAGATGTGTTTGGTGACTTCAGTAGCTGGAACGAGAATATACATCCATTCCATATCTGGAGTAGGTGTATGTGCCTACTTCTATCCTCCTTTTCCTATCAATGGATATTGGCAGTACTCATGCATAGGGGTAGAGAGTTGGGTCTTCCCCAAATTTGTCATCGGAGCTTTCCGACTGACTTCTCCGAGTGAAACCAAACGAGACTGTTGGAAGGTTTGATGAACATTGACAGGTGTATGTTCCTGCCGGCTATTTTCCATCAAGTATGGTTGATAGGCTTCCTTCAATACTAGAAGAAGAGACTGCTAACATAATTGGTTATTGTGAATAGGTGTATGTTCCTATTTACCAGTTGCCACCATATTTTATTAGAGAGTCTCTTTAAATGCAGTCAGATGAGCCTGATGACTGGCTGATAACTTGTAAATAGGTGTATGTGCCTATTCAGGGTACTCCACTGGGTTTATCTGGTGGGATTGGTCGGTTGCTATTAGAAGAGTCTCTTGAGAAGAAAAATTAGGACATATGGGTGTATGTTCCTGCTCATTGTTTTCCATTAAGTTAAGTTGATTGGATTTTATGGTGGAGGTAGAGGTGAGAACCTGCTCCCTGTTAATCGGACGTTGTCCATGGCGATTCGTCTTGCGTGCTCGGGTCTGAGAGACCTGGGCCAAACGTCCAGAGGAAACACCCCCACCATGTTGGGGATACACTACCACATGATTCTGGTGGCGATTGCTGGTGGGATTCCTCAGGAAGGACTCCTGTATTCTTGAATTGAGGCATTCAATGACCTCTTGATCCACCTACCTATAGTATGGGAGAGATTTATTATTGCATTCTGGGGATAAAGACCCAAAATGGTTGGCCAGATGATTGAGGATTATTGTTGACCTAGAGGGCCTTTCGAGCAGCCTCCAAAGTCAGGGTTTTACCGTGTTGTCTGTATTCCTTCACCAGTACATTAGAGACCCAATGTTGAAGATGATAGGTTGGTGATAACATCCTTCATGTGGATGGAGAACCAGCTTGAGCAGTAGTCAGGAATTTCATAGATGTTGTCTTGTAGAAAGTCATTATTTGGTTTGAAGGGAGTTTTGTGGAAAACTGAGAACAATGAAAAAAATTATGAAAGAAACATATTTTCATATGGACACATGCATGACTTATTCCTTTGTCTAACCTTCCTTTATCAATTGATAGGGGACTAACATGTGGGTAACATTATTAACTTGGTTAAGGATTCATGTCAGGTTCACTATTTTCGTTTCATAGTTCCTTGAAATCTGTGTTCTAGATTTAAGAATCACTGTTTCCAGGTGGTTTCCATTGGATTTATTCATAGAACTGGAAACATCCAATAGTTATTTATCCAAAGAGGACCTAATTTCCAAAGGCATGAATTCTTTATGTTTTTAACTTTACAATACTTAAGAACATGCATTGGTCGAGAGGATGGGAGGTCAGACTCATCACACCCATTTGGGGGGAATTATTGTCTACTCTGAGGCTCTCTTTGTAAAATTAAAATATTTTCACGAATCCTTATTAATTCACCAAGTATATCATAAGTATCCCTTGGAATTTACAATCACTTATTAATGTGTGTAAAATTTAGAATCATCAGTATGCATTCAATGTTCTTCATCAATGGAAACATTTGTATGTATTTGGGGGTTTCTATCAATGTTATCCTCTAATATACCAATTAAAAATATTTTTAATCATTGTTAGGATGATATTGGTATTTTAATCCACTCAGTGGGGCACTTTGGAATTTATTGCCATCCAGGGAGACGAAAGTTTGTTTTAATCTTGGGATCCTGCTCATAAAATGAGCTACCTACATATCCTTGTGAAAGGAATCAGAACCCTTGAAGTTTGGTGCTTCTTAGTAGGACACATCATACCTTTTAAGGTCATGTGATAAGGACCTATAAGGGGAAGATGATTAGTTAAAACTTAGTGTGGGACTTATGTTGAAGCATCCCAAGGAACTTGGAAAGGATATGAGTTTCCAAATAGGATCAGACCCTATTGGGAATATAGACCAAGGAGAACAAGGTTGATTTGAAGTGTTGGGTTTGAACCTCAAGGAGGATTCCTACGTATCCCATATGGATGGGAATCAAATACCACGTAGTTCAATAAATATCATAAGAGAGTATATTCCTCTGATAGAGATGAGTTTGGGCTTACTTCCTGAAAAAGGATGCCTTGATGATTTGAGGATTGAATTTGAGGCTTATTTCCTAAGGAGGATTCCCAAATTGGGTGGAATTAGGGTTGGATTCCTGAGGGGGATATCCAGTGATCTCGGGATCTAAAAGAGTTTCCTACATATACTGGTTTGAACAGGAATTAGAATTCTCGTAGTTCCTTTCCAATGAGTGTTTGTGCACATGTTGCAACTATCACATATCTCTAAGACCACATGAGTCATGCTCTATCTGTGAAACAAGAGGATGTGAAAGATTCAACAAAGTCACTTTTCACTTCCAAATTTTTCCTCCATGCTGATGGAAGAGGGCACATCGACCGTAGAAGAGGGTGAGGTGACGAACCTTCCCTCTTTTCTATTTACATTGAACAAGGGTCCAATGTAAGGAAAAAGGGGTGAAGGTTAGGGGATTATACTAGGATGGATTCCCTAAAATTGGTTCTGGTAGGGGAGGTAGACTTATCCTATACTTGCTTAGAATGGAAAGTGCGAATTGTTCCTTCCCTACTAGATACCTCAGGTCCCGAGTCACCTCCTTGAGAAGGGCGAGGCTGATAACCAACCATAATCCAAACCAGGAACTTCCCAACACTGTTTTGGGAGAAATGTTCATATGACTATGGATATACAAACCCACAAACATCCCATGAATCCTAACCCCATTGTGAAACAAATGTGGTAAACCTCTGACTGTGGAAATAAAAACCCAAATTGGAGACATGATGATGTGCCTTAGCCAAATGTTTGAGAAGTCAAAAGGTTTTGGTGGTGGTTTTAACTTAGCCCCTTTCGGAAAAGGGAACCAAGGAAGGAGATACCCTGCTATGGATGGCTTTAAAGAAGGGTACTTGAGCTGGTCACGTAGGTAACTCATGCAAGTATGCCACGTAGGTACTCCTCGTTGCCCTATTGCGCAGGTACAACGCGTAGGTGTACCGCGCAGGTACGATGCACAGGTGTACCACGCAGGTGTGGCACACTGATATACCACGTAGGTATGGATGAGGACTAAAGAATGTGAAGAACTTCAAAACATTCCTATTCCCTTTAATTATCCCTTTGTTTGTAGTTTAAAAAACTACCTGAGACAATTTAAGAGATCATGGTGAAAGAGCTATGCAATGGGAGCTTCAGAGAGTCTTTCACTTTTTTTCAGTCTAGAAATGGGGAGCCTAAGAGATCTATTTATAGGAGCGGATGTGCCTGGTCGAAGAGATGTTTCCCACATAGGTACTTTGCGCAGCTACGCCACGTAGGTGCTCCGTGTAGGGACAGAAAACATCTTCTGGCACGGAGGTCTGGTGCGTAGCTTAGCCGCGTAGCTCGGCAGCGTAGCTCGGCCGCGTAGCACTTTGGGAGTATTATGGATTTTCCTTTGTACTCTTTGAATCTTTCTTTGGGATTTGAAATATACAAAGGTTGCCTATCTGTTTGGTTACTTTTATTTTCAAGTATTGTCAATAGTAATATATATGTGTATGAGAATAAGTATAAATATTTAAAAATAAATATATAAATACACATTTGTGTTTGTGTGTGTGTTTTATATCAATGTATTTATAAATACATACAAACATAATTATATTTAAATTATGTAAATATATAATTTATGGAGGTGTGTATTAAATATAAACACACACACACACACACATATATATATATATATATGTGTATTTAAATATTTTTATTAATACAAATTTATGCTCATAATTTATATAAATATATATATAGGTTATTTTTTTTAATGAATTTAAGTATATTATGAAAATAATGTTTAATTTAATAAAAATAAAAATATATATAAATACAATAATATGTGTTATATTAACAAAAGTTAAATTAGCATAGTGGTTCAGACTCGGAAAGATTATATAGTTGAATGAGGATCAATTCTCACCAAGTTCACATTTTAAAAGGCTACTTAGTGAATTTGAGGGATCAGTGATGCCGTATTCCCTACATGGACAGACACAGGTAGGGTGGGAATTCCCCCTATATAAATAGGAGATACATGGAGGTTGGTGTATAGGAAGGTGAACAGGAGGGATGAGGGGGTCTGGAAGTTAGGGCACAGAAAGGTGAAAAGGAGGGATGAGGGACCTGGAGGTGGGAATGAGAAGGTGGTGTCTGATTATGTGGTACTAGACTGGAACAAATTTAATAAAAGAGTAACTTTAGGGGTTATTTTCACAACCGCCTCTAATTAATCAAGATTAGGGGTGGTTAAAAGACACCCCTAAAAACCTCAATTAGAGGCGGTTTTAACCACCTATAACTTGATTGATATATTAGGGGGCTTTTATTCGCCTCTAATACACCCATTTTTAGTAAATTTGGTCCAAAATTGGAGGAGGTTTAAACCCATTCTAATAGAACTACTGCTAAATTCACCATGACTTTACCAGCAGTTCCTCAAAACTGCCTCTAACAACAGTTGGTGGGAACATTTGTGGCAGTTCCTCATAACTGTCGTTAATTTTTTTAGAAGGGATTATAAACCATTATAAACTAACCCCCACTAAAATTTCCATTCTTTTAGTTCATGACCTAGATTTCTTAGTTTCATCAAAAAAACATTATAGGAATACTTTAGATATAAACCTATGGAGGTTGTCCGAAGAAGAGGCATAGTTCTTAACCATACATTTTCATTTTATTTCTTCTTTAACCTCATTCAAATATTCTTCAATCATAATAAAATAATAAAACTAGTATATTTCATATAATTATATTTTATTATGTTAATTTAATAACCTACAATTATCTCCTCTTTTATCAAATGTGAAACGAAACTGTCGGTCATGTGTACGACGAACTACCACATCACAAACTAATGTAATTCTTTTTCCATCAACGCATCTCATAGATGGAAATAATGATGGAATTAATGTAAATATATATATATATTATATTTATGACATAGTTATAATTATTTCATTACAATATCATATCTACCTTCTTACCATCCATTTTTTTGGAAAATGATAACATCACTCATGCGTACGTGTGGACTGCCACCTCCACAAAGTGATGTGATTTGTTTTTAATTTCCATTTTACAAGGAAAGTAATAAAAATAAATTTTATTAATTTATAATATTTAAATGATATAATAATAACTTATTAAAGTTTAATTATTATTTACCTTTCTTTCCTTCCATTCGTTGAAAAATTAAAACAACATTCATGTTTACGTACGACCTACCGTCTCCATGAATGATGTAATCCATTTTTCAATCTATACATTTTATGGATGACTATAAATATATATATATATAATATTTATATCATTATTAATGTTATTTATATATTGGAACCATGATAAAAGTACAAGGACCAAAACTACCAAACCAAAACATACATGAAAAATGAAGTAGTTATCGCCAGAAATAATGATTTTAATAAAGAATTGTTAATAAATGGGTGATAAAATGTCATAAGTAAATCATATATGGTATGATATATATTTTCATGGTATTTTAAAAAATGTATAATAAATATATATTTATTATAAATGAGGTTTTAATACATATAAAGGAAGTCATACATGAGGTAAGAGTTTTATTTTACAATCTCATTGTTTATCAGGATTGTTTATGATTATGCTTCCAATGATAAAATTTCATGATATATCACTCAAGAATCACATGATTTTTATTATCCTATAATTATATATGGATAATAAAAGAATTAATTTTATTTTACTCTCTTTAAGTGTAAGAACCCTGGTTTTTGGAACAGGTCAAAATCCTGACCATGTTTGAATTTTTGACTTGTTTCTAAGAAAATTAGAGAAAATGGGTAGTTTCAGGAAAATTATAGATTACAAACTATGTACCTTTAGTAAACGATGTGTACCGTTGGCCGTGTGTGTAGGCAATACATGGTGTGTGAGCGTATTGGCTGGGTAGAGATTTTACCAAGTAATCACCGTGTACTACTGGTACACACTGTGTAGTCTAGACATGTATAAAAGATATACATGGAATGTGAGGAAGTCAGTGAGGAATAGAATAAAACCCAAGTACACACCGTTTACTTCCTAGTACACGTCGTGTAGTCATGTTGGCAAGGTTTGGAAAGTAAGTGAGCATAAAGTGGCCGCCAAATGAACAGTTAAATAATACACATGACGTGTCGCCCTATGTACACACTACATATTTTCATTTTTTTTAAATGGGAAATAGCCTCGTTTTGAAGCAGAGGGAATATGGAGTCACTGGGTTTCATGAACCAGGCCACTGGAGATTCAATTCCTTCCCAATCCTTCATCCAAAGTCCGATTTGAACATCGTCAGATCCATTGGAACCCCCTCGGTAAGGCCTTGATTACTCTCAAGATGTTCTTCTTTATTTTTGTTCTAAACCAATTTATGTGGGCTTCAAATTTTTTGATTATTTTGTAGATCTACCCTGATTTATACTAAATTAGATGTTGTTATTGGAGGAGTATCATCGTATGTGTATGAGGTAGGTGGTTCATACTTCGTTTTGTGTTTTTGTAGACTTTTGGGTGGCATGACCTTTAGCGCGTATTTGGGTATTTTGAGCGGGGAACTATTTATTCTGTAGTTTCATGTTAAATAGATTATTAGACTTGTGGGATTCCTTCGGTTATGCCCTTTTACCAGTTTTCTTGAGTGGGGCCGGGCGAGGGTCATTGATCAATTGGGGCATTTTGGCCAGGTATGCCAAAATGTGTTAAAAATAATCATGATGATTAAACTGCCGAGTTTAGATTGTTTAAGAATGATTAAGTGTATTAGAGGTTTTCAAGACCATAGTGCTGGTATGGGACAACACTAGGTTAGTGAATTTCAACTATTTAGTTTGTTTTTCAAGTTTAAAAGTGATTCTTTTTTATTATATATGTAATTAATTAATTGCATGTGCTAAAACCCCTTTGGGTTGTGTTATGAATGGTCCAAATATTTCTTGAGTGATGTTGATCATAGGTTGGTCTTGGTTTGGATTGATTTGGGTGTTTTTGACCATGTGATTGGGCGTGATAGACGTCGGGAGTGAGGTAGTGAGACTATCAGGTTGGGTATGACTCATGTTACATGGATTTCAAGGCCATTGGATACTGAGTGACAGGGTCACAGGGGAAATAGGTTCCAGAGATGTTGTGGCTTGGGTACTATTTTGGTGATTACAGCTAACCCATGATTGTAGTAGTGTTAACATAGAGAGACTCTGTGATGAGGTGGTTTTGACCACTTGTGGGGGTATAGGCCCCTGATAGTTGTAGTTTAGGTACTATTATTTTGGGGGTGCTTACCGTAGGGAGCCACATGGAAGGCGAGGAGGCTTCAGGATATTGCGATGAGGCTATCAGGTTGGGGACTGAGGTTCGCTGTGATTGAGGCCATGGGCCGAGAAAATTTATTTAAGGGCAGATATCGTTGTACCTATAGTTACTTTATTTCAGGGCATATATCATTGTCCCTTCATTTACTTATTTGAGTACAGTCATTTTCGTTCCTTCGAGTTACTTTTTTTTGGGTGTGCCTTCGGGACATCGGTACCTTGAGACACGAGGAGTCAGGAGGCACATGGTTATGAGTTACATGATTGAGGGAAACCAGATGGTTCGCCTAGTATTTGTGACGACAGGGGTACTTGGTCCATGGGCCAAGCACTCTATTTACTTCATAGATTCTAGCGTTGGCTGAAGTAGGTGAAACTACATGGTGGATACTGAGAACCAGTGGAGTTTATGATTATTTTTTCATCGTACTATTTACAGATTTCTTTAGAAATGCATGCCTACTTAAACAATTATATTAGGTATGCACCATTGGGTGGTATCCTACTGAGATTCATCTCACACCCTACACGAGCCCTTCAGGACGTGTGTAGTCTTTTGGAACCTTAATGTGGGAAAAGGGTCATCCTCAGGAGTTTTACCATAGTGATGTTTGTCATGGAGATTGGTATGGACCTTGAGGCCATGCCTTTCTACAGTTTACTTTTTTTAGCTCTCATTATGTATTAGTATGATAATTTTATTATTTTATCTATTATTGGTTAGCCATCAGTTCCCTTTTAATATTGACATATCTGACCTTCTATGGACACATGCTTGGTTTGTTTAGTAGTTACAAGTGGTGTTCAACATGCTGTTCTATTTATATTCTACTACTTCTGTTTCTTATCGCTTCCATTGTTTATTTGATATTGTTGTGCTTCTGCTATACAGGTCTAGTTTGAGTCTTCAGAGTATCTTATTTTATATTATACTCAGGCCATTACCTTTATTATCATTCAAGAGGGTATAGCCTCCTCACTATACCTATTTAGACCCTCACTGCTAGTCGGAATCCTTTGGCGTTCAGGGAGGTGCACCTAAGGTAGTAACACCCGACCCATTTAGAACTATTCAAGTAGATATTTGGGTTCAGTACATTAAAAAGTGGTATCAGAGGAGTTTTTTATTGATAAGGATTTAGTAATAGATTTTGACTAACTAATAATGGGATAAAGACTGCTTCTTTTTATTTCTTCTAGTCTTACTATTTGGGATATGATAGACTGGAGATAGGTTGTTGTTGGAATTGGAATTTAAACTTATGTTTGGGTGCCTGCATCCCCATGTATGGGGGACGGATTGACTTCCCTTGGGTGGAAATTTCTATTTGTTTTTGCTCAAATTACAGTTAATATGGTTTCCAATTTGGTGGAACACTTGATTTGTGATGTTATTGGTTGTGATATGTGACCCTTGACCCAATGAGGGAAGGGAATACTTGGACCTTTTATCGATATGGAAAGACATGATTGTTTGGATTTTGATAGGAACATTTTTAGGGTATTTCAATTTCATAACTGCACATATGCTTTGTGAAGTGATAATACCATGTGAATAATATCAATTACCATGATATAGATGCTTTTGAAATGTGAAGGGTGAAAATCATGATAGAACTTCTTGTTGATTGGAATGTAATATTCCATGATTTATATATATTTGTATAATTGAATTTGGTAGGGTATTTGGGTCTGGATCTTTTAAGAACTGTCATGTACTATGATTGAGGTGATTTTGATCATCAGTATTGGGCAAATCAGTCATTAGTTTGAGGAAACATTGGTTTTCAGGATGGGCATGACCCGAGGTACTTTTGATACTTAGATCTGTTGAGGGCGGGTAAGGAGGCCATGAGGCCGAGATGCTGTGGGCATGGGTTTCAATAATAGAAAGTAAAGGTAGTTGTTATATGATGCCTCTTTACAACTTTCCTTATCTACTTTGAATATATTGTGTGTATATATATATGGGATGTCTGACCATTATGTTATTCAGTGGGTTCCTCCAAGACAATTCATATGGAGCGTTAGGTGGGTGATGATATAGTGCCATGAGAGAACGATCAGGTTTAGCCCCTTGAGGGGTAGGTAGATCATGAGTCGCAGGTACATGCTCATGTACATGATTGAGTTCAAGATCCAGTGTAGACAGAGTAGCTGGGTTTGGAAGCGTTTGGACCGTGGCTCAACGAGCAGCTTCGATCTATCCGGCTACGTGTTTTACATAGGATCGACATAGGTGCATTGGGTACAAATCCCTCCATGACATATTTGACATGGGAGTTCTAGTCATAGAACCCACCACTTTTTCACAGTGAGGGTGGTCCACAGGCAGCTGAGAACTAGATAGAAAACATATAAATGATCTTCAAGCAGCTTGAGAGGCCTCTAGGGTGGAGGGTCAAGCTAGCGACGTACATGCTGCGAGGTCCGGCAAAGTGCTCATGGGATGTGCTGGTACATGCTCACAGACATGAGGGACTGGCTTAGAAGAAATTCAAGGAATGTTTCTTCAAGCGCTTTTTTCAGAGATGCTGAGGGCAGAGAGATCTCAAGAGTTCTTGAGCCTTCAATAGGGTGACATGTTTGTCATGGACTATGTAACTACTTTCACTGAGTTGTCTTGCTTCACACCAGGTATGGAAAGAGATGACACCATGAGGGTGAGGCTCTTTGAAGATGGATTATGACATGCCAATCGGGTGAAATTAAACATCATTAGGCTGACCTCATTCTCAGAGATGGTGAATCGGGTGCTCATAGCTGAGGGAAACATGATGGACAAGTCTTGTTTGAATCGGGTGATGAATTCAGGTGAAAGTTCAGATAATAAGAAATGAAGTCAGGATGAGTTCTATCAGGGCAGGCAGGCCAAGGACTCAGCTAGAAAACCACATGGAAGTTCAGTAGTGGTTTTATTTTAGTTTTTGAAGCCAGGGATTGTTCCGACTCCGTGAAATAGGCCTTTGAAAGAGTGCCAGACATGTGGATAGGTTGGTCATCTTGATAGGTTCTATAGGAAACCTTCTCAGATGGCCGATAATTGGGGACCAGGATAGACTGTGGCATCTGGAGTTGGTTTAGGTATGGTACTAGAAGAGGGTATCCATGTTTCAGCTACACGTGGATGACACAAAAGGGACAATGGGACCCAGAAAAGGGGTCAGTGGTCAGTGACTGGTGCAGTACCACAGGGAGGACAAGCTTCAGGAAGTTGTGTGTCAGGCTAGGTGCACACTGTGGTGCTGCCAAAGGTTGAGTGGGTTGGTGAGCCAACAATGGTTAGAGGTACGCCATGGGAATGGCTGTTATTTCTCTTGTTTTATTTTGGCATGGCCTATTAATGCATGTACGTTTTGAGTGCACGAGGTGCACAAGATTTATGTGAACTGACCATATGCTGGTTAGTGGGATTGGAACCATTTTGGGCGAGTGATATATATATATATATATATATGAGGTTTCTTGGGTATCAGGGCATCAAGGATGCAGGTTACTCGAGGTGCCATGGGCATCGGGGCATCAATGATGTAGGTTACTTGAGGTGTCGTGGGCATCGGGGCATCGATGATGTAGTTTAATTGAGGTGCATGACACTAGGTTTTTTTGAGTATCCATGGGATGCATGAACTCATTGAGGTGAACAATACTACAGTATAGATATGCTTGGGTGTTGGAAGAAACACGGGAGCACCTAATGTGGTGCAGGGGGACGATGCGTCATGAGAGGACCATGAGTCCAGAAACAGGTTAGTGAACCATTTCTTGATTTGATTTTTGGTTGGTTTGAGACTGAGTTAGGAAATTCCTATGGTGTGGATCGAATTGGGGATTGGTATGTTCGGTACATCTCTAGGTTCCGTTTGATATCTCGGGGATGAACTATGTTAATGTGGAGAGATTGTAAGAACCTGTGTTTTTGGAGTGAGTCAAAATACCGAACCTGTTTTAAATTTTGACTTGTTTCTGAGAAAACTGGAGAAACTGAGAAGTTTCTAGAAAATTCTACATTACATTATGTGTACCTTCAGTACACACCGTATAACCTTGTTTGTGTGTGGAGGCCATACATGGCATGTGTGCATGTTGGCCGAGTAGAGATATTTTACCAATTACATGTCGTGTACTACTAGTACACACTGTGTACTCTAGCCGTGTATGATGGATATACATCGTGTGTGGGGAAGTCAACAAGGAATATAAGAAAAACCAAGTATATATTGTGTACTACCTAGTATATTCAATGCAGTGATGTCGACATTTTTTGGAAAGTAAGTCGACAGAAAGTAGCTGCCAAATGAATAGTTAAAGAATCCACACAGTATATAGTCCTTAGTACATGCTGTGTATTTTTCTTTTTTCCCCCTGTTAAAATAGCCAATATTCTCATTTTGAGGCATAGGGAATAGGGAGTCACCAAGTTTCATGAACTAGGCCACCAGAGTTATAATTCCATCCCAATAATTTTTCCGAAGTCAAATTTGAATGTCGTTAAATCCATTGGAACCCCCTGATAAGGACTTGATTCCTCTTGAGTCATTCTTCTTGATTTTTGTTCTAAACCAAGTTATGTGGATTTGAAAATTTTTGGTTCTTTTATAGATATACCTAGATTTAGAATGAATTAGAGTTTGTTACCATAGTAGGATCATCGTACGAGTTTGATGTAGGTGGTGCGTACTTTGTTTCATCTTTCTGTGGACTTTTGGGTGGCGCAACCTTTAGCGCATATTTGGGTATTTTGAGCGGGACCCTATTTATTATTAAATTTCAGGTTAAATTAATTATTAGACCTATGGGATACCTTTGGGTATGACCTTTTACCTATTCTTCTTAAGTGAGGCTGGGTGAGGGGTCGTTACTCAATTGCGGTATTTTGGACGGGTATGCCAAAATGTGTTAAAATGAATTGTGATGATTGAACTACTAAGTTTAGATTGTTCAAGCATGATTAAGTGTATCATAGGATTTCAAGAACAGAGTTATGGTATGGTACATCACTTGTTTAGTTCATTTCACCTGTTTAGTTCATTTTTTCTATTTAAAAGTGATTATTTTTTATTATATGTGTAATTATTGAATTGCATGTGCTGGAACCCCTTCGGGTTGTGTTAGGCATGGCCCAAATATTTCCTAAGTGATGTTGATCACATGTGGGGCTTGGATTGAATCACTTTGGGTGGTTTTGACCATAGGATTGGGCATCCTGGAAGTCAGGAGTGTGGCGGTGAGACTGTCATGTTGGGCATGGTCTGAGTTACTTGGATGGTAAGGCCATCAGATACTAAGCAACATGGTCACAGGGGTATAAGGTGCCAGAGATATTATGGCTTGGGTACTATTTTTTTGATTATCGCTCACTTGTGATTTGAGTAGTGTGCACACAGAGAGACTCCATGATGAGATGGTTTTGACCACTCATGTGGGTATAGGCCCCCTATAGTTTCAGTTTAGGTACTATTGGTTTGGGGGTACTTGTCATAGGAAACCATGTGGAAGGCGAGGAGCCTTCAGGAGATAGCGATGAGGATATTAGGTTGGGGGCTGAGGCTTGACGTGATTAAGGCTATGGGATGGGACATTTTATTTAAGGGAATATATAGTTGTCCCTTCGTTTACTTTATTTGAGGACAGACATTGCTGTCCCTCCAGTTACTTATTTGAGGACATGCATCATTGTTCCTCTAAGTTACTTTTGTTTGGGTGTGCCTTTGGGATGTCGTTACCTTGAGACACAAGGTTTTAAGAGGCACATGGAGTTGGGTTATGTGATTGAGGGAGAACTAGAGGGTTCTCCTGAGATTTGTGATGATAGGGGTACTTGGGCCCTGGGCCAAGCACTCTATTTAATTCATAGATTCTGGCATTGGACGAAGTAGGTGACACTCCATGGTGGATGCTGAGCACCATTGGAGTTTATGTTTATTTATGAATCATACTTTTTACAAATTTCTTTATAAATGAATGCCTATTTAAACACTTATATTAGGTACGCACAATTGGGTGGTATCCTTCTGAGATTGTCTCACACCCTACACAGGCCCTTCAGGACGTGTGTAGACTTTATGAACTTGCGTGCAGGAAAAGGGTCAGCCTTAGGAGCTAGACCGTAGTGATGTTTGACATGGAGACTGGTATGGACATTGAGGTCATTATTAACTGGAATTTACTTTTTTTAGCTCTCATTATGTATCAGAATGCTTAATTTATTATTGTAGCTACTATTGGTTAGCCATTGGCGCCCTTTTAATATTGACATATCTGGCCTTCTATGGATGCATGGTTGGTTTCTTTAGTAGTTACAAGTGGTGTTCAAAATGATGTTCTATTTACATTCCACTGTGTCTGTCTGTTTATCTATTCTGTTTCTTATTGGATATTTTTTTGATTCTGCTATGCAGGTCTGGTTCGAGTCTTCAGAGTCCTTTATTTTATATTATACTCATCCTAGTACCTTTATTATCCTTCAAGAGGGTACATCCTCCCCACTATACCTATTTATACCATTGCTTCTAGTCGGCAGCCTTTGGCATTTGGGGAGGTACACCTAAGGTAGTAACACCCAACCCATTTAGCACTTTTCAGGTCCAGAACGTTACATTAAGTACTCAATAGATCGGAATAATGTTTTTTTATGAAAAAGTGGATTTATTTATCTCTTAGGTAGAAAATTCTTTTTCTTCCATGTCCATGTTTTTTAAAAATGTTCTCAATAATTTTCTTAATATTATCCAATAATTTTTTAAAGTCATTTTTATTCATGTTTGAAATTTTACATAATGTTTTTAAGGGAACAATCTTGTCATTTTCTGAAGGATGTACTTTTGACTTTCTACCAACAATGTGAAAGATATATTTGTTTTAATGTATATAGAATGAATAAAATTTCTTACCTTCATGAACAATCAATGATTTGAATATTCCTTTACAATTTTAAAAGGTTAGTTTCAAATAAAATATTTTCTTTAATATTTGGGAAATTTATATATTTTCAATAAGCAATTTCAAAGTGAAAAGGGTATTTTTTCAAGAAATGTTACAAGTGTTCTTTTAAATGTATTTCCTATCTAAGATGAAATCATTTTATGTTACATAATATTTACTAGGGTTATGATTCAATTATATAATCCTTATTATTTTCTAAAATGTTTTATTATTATGATTGAAAGATTTTTATGAAACCCATTCATTTTCCATGAGTTATTCAATGATAAATTGTTGAAATAATTATGAAACACATTTCTTTACCACAGGTTATTCCATGATGAAATATTTGTGAAACCAATTTATTTTTCATGGGATATGATATGAAAAATTATTTATGATCCTTTGAAATATATTTGTATAATTTTCCTTATGTTATGGGTAGAGAGAAAATTATATATCCCTCCAATTCATTAGGTACAAATGAATATCTCATGAGATAAATAGGACTGGAATGAGGAGTGAACCTAGTTCAGTAAGGGACTCTATCCACTTTTATATTATTGGGAGTGAATCTTAATTACTATGATTATTTTGGGAGTAAGCCCAATCCATGATTACAGTCTCAAAATTAATCCTTGAATACTAAAGAAATGATTTTCTTTGCTTACGTGTATGCAAAAAAACCATGTATTATGCCTATGCTATGGTTGCATGGCTTACGTTCTTTGATTATTTTATGATTAACATCTTATTATATGACAATATTTATTCCATGACACTAGATTATGATCTATGATATGTGGGGTTTGGTTTTGAAATGTTATGATCGTATTCTCATACCTTTTTGCTCATTTTATGTTTAAGTGATCATTGATATATCCCTTGTTTACACTTACTGAGCATCATAGCTCACCTTTTTTTATACTTTCCCTAGGTTATAAAGAAAGTTATTTTGTATGATATATATAAGAAGGGTGATATATATAAAAAATATAGTGGGAGATAATTTAGTTCACTTAGGATCTAGTATTTTATATATCCAAGTTTCCAAAGATATTATACTTATATAATTATGGAAAAGATCGTTATGTTATATAATGAATATTCATATATTAATATTTAATATCTATGTATGAAAATTATGGGTCATTATAGTTGGTATCAAAGTAAGGATTAGTTACCTTTGGATACTAGGATGAGAACACTTTAGTAAAAACCTATAGGATAATACTAAGTATAGGAGAATATCCTAAGTTATGGTAAAGAAAGAAGTTTTGTTTTCATACAAAAACATAACTTTCTAGATACTACATGTGGACATGGTTTTGAAATAGATACATCTAGGGGTAATAAATTTTAAAAGATTTTTCCAATTATATCTTTTCTATCATTCTGTTTGATGATGAGTGTGCCCTTATTTTGAACATAATTTGACACTTCTAGGGGATATTCTTGGAAAAATCACATTTTCATTATGAACCATTATGAAAGATTTGAATAGATTATGAGCATGAATAACCTAGTTTTAACCTATGGTGTCATAGGTTGAAAATAAGGTGTCATTATTTATAAATCCTATAAATTATTTTTCGTGATTAAGTGGTTTTCCACTATGATTATTGTTTCTCACACTATGATTTCTAGTTTTAGTCAATGGATGGAACCTGGAGGAACTGTGTTAATGTTGAATGCGATAGATATTTTACTCCTGAGCAGCCAAATGTTATGGTATATGGAATGAAAAATCATATTTCTATGCTTAATGAACTTTCTCATGCTATGAATCATTCTGTAATTACAAACGAGTGAAGGAGGGAACAAAGTTCTATTGAGTCCTTCATGAGGAAACATCCACCTTATTTTAGTGGGTCCACTAATCAAATAGTCAATGATTAATGGATCAATACCATTGAAAATATATTTTTTGTACTCTAGGGTTCATAGCATGAAGAATTTATTTTGGATATCTATAGTTTGGAAGGCGAAGTAGATTATTGGTTGACACTTATCAAGAATACGAGGCAACGTGAATAAATTGAATAAAAAGGTTGGTATGAGTTTAAAATCCTATTTTTCAATAATTAATTTCCTCATATTATTTATATGAAAATAAATAAGTAATTCCTTTTGATAAATCATAAGGATAATGAGTCTTTTTGTACCTATGAGTCAAATTTTACAAGACTTGTGAGGTATGATTCTGGTATTATCATCCAACCTAAAAGTAAGGTCGATCGATTCTTTAGTAGCTTAAAACCAAGTCTTCCAAGAGTGTTATCCATAAGGGACTTTAGTAGTTTTGAAGAAATTGTTAAATGTGGTATCAAGGTGGAAATTTAGATTGGATTTACCCATAAATCTCATTGTTTTGATAAGAAAAAAAATATGTAATTCAAAAAAATTATAAAATACATGGAGAGAAGAAGATAAACATTCATTTAGGTATGGAAAGAAACATGAAGAAAATTATTTTAATGGGATTGGTAAATGTTTTATGTATGGAAAGGAAGGTCATCATGTAACTGAATTATCAAGTAATGGGAAGAAGCTAGATAATGATGTGAATAGATAGAAATCTTCACATAATGTACCAAACACACTATAGTGTTTCAAATGAAAAGAGTATGGAAATTATTCTAACCAGTGATCAAATATGAAGGTTAATTATGTTAACTGATGTCAAAAACCTCTTAATCCTAGAGAAAAAGGGAAATATCATGCAATCAATATTTCTGATGAGGGGTAACATTATAATGTGATGAAAGGTACACTTACCGTTTACTCTAGAATTGATAATATCTTATTTGACTATGGATATACCCACTCTTTTGTATCTGAAGAAGTTTCTATGGGTATCCAAATTCCTCCCTAATAATTAAATATTGAATTAGAAGTAAAAGCATTTAATGGTATGATGACTGAATCGGAAGTCTATGATTCTTATCTGATTAAATTTTATAGGAATATTCTTCTTGAAAATATAATTATTTTCTATCTAGTTGAATTTTATATTATCTTAATCATGGATTGGATTTATCTACATCAATATCCCATAAATTTTTGAGTAAGGGAAGTCACCCTTTATATCCCAAACCAACCTATGATCATCTATCGATGTAATGATAAATATAAACTTCCATTGAAAATCACATCCATCATATGGGTCTAGATTCTTATTCAAAATGGGTGTTTATCTTAGATGGGTGGAGAGAAACTCAACATCGATGATATTTTTTTCATGTCAGATTTCATTGATGTCTTTCTAGAAGATTTTCCTAGTCTTCCACCGAATCATGAAGTTGAGTTCTCAATATAACTCGTACCTGGTTCTATACCTATTTTAAAGAGTCCATAAATAATATCTCTGATTAAGTTGCAGTAATTGAAGAAGAAGCTTCAGGAGGATCTTGAAAATGGATTTATTCGACCAAGTGTTTCACCTTAGGTCACACCTATTATTTTTGTTAAGAAAAAAGATAGGTCAACACGAATCTATGTTGATTATCGAGAACTAAAAAAGAAAACAATCAATATAATGTATCCTCTACACTATATTGATGAATTATTTGATCCACTATATGGAGATCAATACTTTTCCAAGATTTACCTTCATTATGGACATCATCAATTGAGGGTCATGAAATAGGATATACCCAAAATAGTATCCCATACAAGGTATTTACATTATAAATATATAGTGATTCCATTTGTTCGTATCGATTCTCCCTATATCTTCATCGATTTAAGGAATAGTCTTTAGAGATTACCTTGATCAGTTTGTGGAAGTCTTTATAGATGATATTCTTATACATTCAAAGAGAAAGGAAGAGAATGAAGATCACCTAGGTATTGTACCTAAGACCCTTATAAAGGAGGATTTGTATGAAAATTTTAACAAGAGTAAATTTTGGTTGTAGGAAGTTTTATTTTTAGGTCATGTAATAGTGGACCCATCAAAGATGGAAGTTATAGAACATTGGTTCATATCAACAACTAGGACTAAGATATTTAGTTTTCTTGGTTTGGTTAGATATTATTGGTTCTTTTTGGATAATTTATCATGATTATCTAACCTAGTCACAAAGTTAACTTAGATGGGATCCAAGTTATTTTAGAAAAATGAATGTGTAGAAAATTTCATGGAACTAAAGAGAAGTTTAGTTATTGTGCCAATGAGTACATTAACCTATAGTTTATAAGGGTTTTTAATCTATATTGATTCATCAAATAAGGGATTTAGATGTGTTATCAAGTAGAATGATATTGTGTTCACTTATTCATCATGAAAATTGAATGTTCATGAGGAAAATTACCAAAAACCTGATTTGGAGTCAGCTATGATAATTTTTCAGTAAAGATATGAAGGCATTATATTTATGGAGAAAGGTGTGATATATACGATGATAATAAAAGTTTAAAGTATATATTTACACATATATTGTTGAATACACACCGTAGAAGATAATTGGAGCTAATTAAAGATTATGAATGCTCAACAAATTACCACCCTGGGAAAGTGAACAAGGTTAATGATACTTTAAGTTGAAAGGATAATTCTAACTTATACATGATAAGGATAAAAAGATTAAATATTTCTATATTTTCAAAGTATGGGTCTATAAATCTTAAAGAAAAGTGATAAATATTATCTTTCTCAAATTAGTGTTCAACTATCTACCCATGTGAGGTTTAAAGAGGTTCTAAAGAAAGATTTTAAAGTATAGAATATGGTGAGAAATGTTCCTGAGTTCAACCTTGATTATGATAGAATGATATAGTTTAGGAACAATGTATATGATTCATCCATACTGAATTTGGATAAGGATCTATTATAGGAGGATCATAGTTCTTTATTCTTTATTTATCCCAGAAGTATGAAGATGTATAGAGATCTAAAAGCAATTTTTTTGTACGAAAAATTAAAGAGAGATATTGTATAGTTTTTATCTCATTTCTTAGTATTTTGGTAATTTTTGTATGGGAAAAAAAAGTTTAAAGACATGTTACAACCATTACCAATACAAGAATGGAAATGAAAAAATAACACCATGTATTTTTTTCAGCAAACTCACCAAAATTTCCGAAGAAAATTATTCTATTTGGGTCATATTCAATAAACATATAAAGTTATTACACTTAATTGATATAATATAAGATTTATCACTTGACCATATTTCTATAATATACATTAAGGAAGTGGTAATGTTGCACATCTTATTGTACTTGACCAGGATTCGAGGTTTAAATTGAAGTTACACCGAAGTCTTCAACATGCTTTGGATATAGAGAAAAGTTTTAGCATTGATTATCATCCTCAAATAGATGGTTAGTCTAAGAGAACCATTAAAACTTTTGAGGATATGTTGAGGTCTTTTTCTCTGTAATTAAAAGGTGGTTGGGGTCAACACATTTGTTTAGTTGATTTTTCTTACAATAAAGGATTTCACTTAATAATTCAGATAGATCATTATGAATCCCTCTATGGAAAGAAGTGTACAAATCCAATGTACTAAGTTTAATTTAGAGAAATAAATATATTGGGACATAATATAGCTGAGTAAATGGTAGAGAAAGTAATAACCATTCAACAATACCTCAAGGCAGCTCAAAGTCAGTAAAAAAGTTATTATGGTAATCGTCGGTAGGATTTAGAGTTCAAAATGGTGAGAAGGTGCTTATATGAATTTCTCTATAGAATAATGTTATGATATTTGAGAAGAAATTAATACTGATCCCTAGGTATATTTTCCTCTTAGATATTCTTGATTGAGTGGGGAAGGTATCTTATCTCTTCGTGATTCCATTGAACCCCTCTTGAGTTTACAATGTGTTCCACGTATTTATAAAAAGGAAGTACATACCTAATTATTCACATGTATTGAACTCAAAGGTCATACCAATAGAGCATGATATTACCTATGAAGAAACAATAGTAAAAATCTTGGACTTTAGAGATAAAGTTATATGGTAAAAGATTACTCACACGGTTAATGTTCTCTAGAGGAACCAAAAATTCAAAGAAGCTACCTGGGAACTTGAATATGCAATGAAATAGTGATATCCAATTTTTTTTATTAGAGTTATGAAATTTCAATTTATAAATTCATTTTAACGAGGGTATAATGTAACACCCAAATATTTTATGATATATTTATTTTTAAATAAATTTAATCTCTTTGATAGCTTACGATACACATAAACCTGAGTCTAAATGAATTGTAATATAGTATACCATTACAAACTAACCATTAAATTAGTGGCATGAATAAGAATAAAAACATTATAAAAATATGTATAAAGGTTTTCTATGAAACAAATATATTTCTAGTAAAGTCTTTATATACTTTAATGTGTATATATATATACTTTTTACTTAAAATAGTTTTTATTTATTTTTATGAGAAAATAATATAAATATTTTTTTCAACTATTAGAAAATTTATTTTTAAAAATAAAATTTATTTTTAAAATAAATAGGTGAAAATTATCTTAGAGTTAATTGTTTTTATAATTTTCTAAAAATATTAATTTTTCGATGAATAATGAAAAATACTGATTTTTATTAAAAAATTTCTTTTCATTTAAATAATTTACACAGTTAATTTTATTATAAATGGTTTTAAAAGTAATAAAATTTAATTATTTTATTACAAATCTAATTTAGTTAATTGGAATAAATTTTATGTTGAATTTTTCTATAAATACATTTTATAATTAAAAAAACTTTTTCTTTGGAAAACTGAATTTCTTCTTATTTTTGAATTTAATTTTAAATTGAAAATGTCCACTTCAGTGAATTGAATTTTTTAAAATATATTCCATAATTTTAGTTATAATAATTAATATTATTTAATAATATCAACATATTTATTGTCATAATGAATAGTAAAAATTGTAAAAATTTGTTACCGTAGTTAAGGTTAAAACATGTTTACCAGAGGGTTAAACTAAAAAAATAAAGGTTAAAATGACCTAAAGAATTTTTTAAATTCTACTGTATATCCATATTTTAACCCTATATTATACAATATTTTGTAATTTTCTATTTGGGAGCCATTTTGTGTGAATAATACATTAATATATTTTATTCTTTTAAAAACATTCAGGTGGGTCCTCTACCCCACTTATAAAAGGACACCCATCCTCTCCACACATCAATCGAATTGTGGTTCATCAAATAACTACCCAAATACCTTCCTTAAGTCCCTCCCCATGACCTAGATTACTTGGTTTTCTTATAAAACCATCATAGTAAGTATTTAAGTATAAACCTAAGGAGGTTGTCCGAAGAAGAGCTATAGTTCTTAACCATGAGTTTTCTTTTTTATTTCTTCTTATAAATTCTTAAAATATTAATCAACCATGATGAAATAATAAAAATATTATATTACATATAACTATTTTTTATTAAGTTAATTTAATAACATATATTTATCTCCTCTTCCATCAAATTGGAAATGAAATTGTCGATCTTGTGTACGGCGGACTACCACCTCGTGAACTGATGTAATTCATTTTCCATCTTAATATCTCATGGATAGATATAATGATTGATCTAATGTATATATATATATGATATTTATGAAAATATATTATTATATAATTATAATATCATATCTATCTTATTACCTTCCAATCCATTAGAATATTATAACGTCGCTCATGCATACGTGTGGACTACCACCTCCACGAAGCGATGTGATTCATTTTAAATTTCAGTTTTAAATGGATGGTAATAAAGATGAATTTGATGAATATATATGATTTATTTGATAATTTTTTAAAGGTTAATTATTATTTAACATTTTTATTCCATATTTTGAAAAATAAAAACAACTTTCATGCATACGTACGACTTACTGTCTCCATGGATAGTGTAATTAATTTTCTATATATAACATTTATGGATAAATAAAAAATATGTATATAATGAACATATATGATATTTATATCATGATTAAATTTTTTTATATGTTTTAACCATGATCAAGGAGTACAAGGATCAAAATCACTAAACCAAAACATACATGAAAAATAAATTAGCTGTCACCCAGAATAGTGATTTTAATAAAGAATTGTAAATAAATGGTTGATAAAATGTCGTAAGTAAATAATATATGGTATTATATATATGATTATGGTTTTATAATATTTTAATAATAAAATTATATTTATTAAAAAGGATGTTTTAACAACTATGAAGGAAGATAGACCCAAGGTAAGGGCTTTATGTTATAATATCATTGTTTATCAGGATTATTTACGATTGTGCTTATGATGATGAAATTTACTGATCTAACTCTCAATAATATCTTAAATTTTCTTTTCTCTAGTAATCACTTGAGAATAATTTTTTTCCTTTCATTTTCCTCGCTTTTAGTACTCAAGAGACTAAAATAATGTTTTAAAGGAAAACCAACTTTATTTCCATCTTCAATAAAAAATCTTTTCTCTTCCATGTCCATGCTTTCTAATTTCTTTTCAAGAATTTTTTTACTATTCTATAATGTTTTTTTAAATTCAAACATATTTTATTTTTGTAAAATGTTTTAAAAATAATATTATATTCATTTTTTAAATTAGGTACTTTTGGATTTTTACTGAAAATGTGAAAGGAATCATTATTTTAATGTATACGACAAGAATGAAATTTACCACTATCATGAGAAATCAATTCTTTAAAGATTACTTTACAAGTTTCAACGTTTTTTTTAAAGAAAATTTTTTCTTTAATATTTTTAAAATTTATATATTTTAAATATGTGATTCCAATGTGAAAAGGTAATTTCCCTTAAGAAATGTTCCAAGTGATCTTTTAAAATAATTTTCCATCTAAGAGGACATCCCCTGATGTTACCTAATATTTACTAGGGATATGATTTACTATTAACATCCTCATTCTTTCCCCATATTTTTTTATGATTATGATTACAAGATGTTTATGAAATAGTTTCTTTTCCATGGGTTATACGATGATGGATTAATGAAATGATTATGAAACCCATCTCTTTACCATGGGTTATTCCACGATGAAATATTTATGAAACATGTTTATTTTTCATGGGTTATGATATGATGAATGGTTTATGATCTTATGGAACACATCTGTATGTTTTTCATTATATGACGAGTGGACCAAAAATTATATATCCCTCTAATGCATTGGATAAAGATGGATATCTCATGAGATAAGAAAGATTGGAATAGGGTGTAAACCTAGTTCAGTAATGAACCATGTCCACTATGATTGTCTTGAGAGTGAACCTCAATCATTATGATGGTTTGGAGAGTGAACACAATCCACTATGTTAGTCTTGATAGTAAACCTTGAGTACTAAGGAAATGATTTTATATGATTCTATATATGCCAGAGACTCATTTATTATGCCTGTGTTATTCTATCATGTATTATGTTCTTTTATTACCTTATGATTCATGTTTTATAATATACCAAGATATATTACATGACATGAGATTAAGATATATGATATAAAGGGTATAGTTTAAAAATGTTATTCTCATACCCTTATGCTCATGTTATATTTAAGTGATCGTTGATATCACCCTTATTTATCCTTATTGAGTATCAGATCTCACCATTTCTTATGTTTCCTTTCCCTAGGTTATGAAGAAATGTATTATTTATTATACATCTAAGAAGGGTGATAGATATGAATAACTTAATGGGAGATGTTTTAGTTCACTTATGAACTAATTATTTATGTATCCATGTTTACAAATATACTATACCTATACAATTATAGAATTAATCATTATGTTATGCAATGAATATTAATCGATTATAATGTAATATTTATGTATGAAAATTATGGTTTACTATAAAAGGATAATATGAACTCAAGGATTTGGGTTGACAAGGGAAGAGTCTTGACCCAAGCCTTTTAATTATTCACATAAAATGAATGCCCATAAGTGAAAGGGTATAAGAATAGGATTTGATAATATTTCATTGAAAATAAATATTTTATGATAATGTATAACATTGAGGGTATTTGAATCCACTTGAATAGTTGGGTTATAATTTTTTTAAATCATATCATAAGGATTTTTGAGTCAATGGGAGATAATTATGGGCGAGTATAGGTCAACCATTGGTAATGATGATACCACCCTCACACTATTTTAAAAATAGAACATGGGATTACTGGGAAACCTTACCTTTGGATAAAAAATTCCCTAGGCGTTACTTATTATCTCAATGGAAACTATGTTGTTAAATATATATTCCTAGGAAACCACAATGAGAATATCAACCCAAGGATGAGGTCTATTCAAATCAGTCAATCACCTTGCTACCAATTTATATTAAAGGAGAAACTAAGCGGATAAACTCAAGGTTTTTTTAGAAAGAGTAGAATCTCAAATCAAGAATGAGGTTTGTTTTGATTTAGAAATCAAAGGTATGAAGTAGGTTTCATGGAGAATAAGATATTCAAGAAGGGTTTGACTACACTAAAGATTACATCACTGTGTGTTGAAAAAATTCCCAAGAAAGGGATATAACATGAAATTGCTTGAGTACATAATAATCTTAAAATTAAGTTATGATCAAAGTGGATAAGTGGCCTTGTTGTGAATAAAAAAATACCCATGGAATGATTTATGCTCCCTCTCAAGGGGAAAATAAGACATGTTCAAATTTTTTTCCTAACTTAGTGGATCCATCAAGCATAGATTATCATTTTTTATTGACCAATTTTGATCCCTAAAATATTTATTTCTTTTCTATTTTTCACTCTAAATTTTTCTTAATCCACAAAATATAGTAGATTATTGAGTGAATAATTGAATCTTTCTCAAGCCATCCTTTATTAGTTTTCAACCTAACAAGTCACTATGTGTATTTCATTTAAACTTTTAGGGTTTCCAATTTGGACCATGGAAATTGATTTTTAAGGTTGAACAATTTTGAACATGTATTATTGAGGTTTAAGTTTATACAACTTTGACAAAGTTTTATTGAGGTTTATGTTATTACACCTTGGAATAAAATTCGAGGTAGTTTATATAGAAATAGAGGCAAGGAAAACCTTATGTGAATTGAGAGACTAGTGATAATATGGATAGAATCAAGGACTAGTATGCACAATTTAAGGTCATGATTATTATACCAAAAAGATTATGTGGTTCATTGATCAATAAATTCAAGGTGATAAACTAACATGAATTTGTGAAAGATAGCATATTAGTATAAAAAATTTCATGGAGAAGCACACAAAATTTAAGGTTATAGTGCTCATACCAATTAATGGGATGGAAATTTTCATCTAATACTAGGATAAGAGACCTTTGTATCAACATGTATCCTTTATTATTATTAATCAAGACATATATAGTTCTTGAAGAAAATATGTCTTCCCAGTGTAGGTTCTAATTTCAAAAAACCTAATGTGAATGTGGAGACCATTACTGAGAGGGGGTTTGAATAAAGTTAATATTTTCATCAAGGAATTGGATAAGTACTCTAGATTTTACTATGTTAATAATAAGATTAGTAATCAAGCCACCTAAAGTTATTGTATGGTAGCTTCTACACAGATAACGATCATGTGTAGGGAAAAAATGATGATAGATTTATCCTAATATATGGACACTGAGAAACCCAATGTGAATGAGAGGGACTAAGAACTATATGGAGTGGGGGTTAAAGTTTATTGGATTTGGTTTCGAGCGTAGGATGAGATATCTATGTTTCACTATATATATTCTGATAATAAAAATCAAGCAACACATAGTTCTTAGAAGATATTTACACAAATCTAAATCATGTGCAGGGGGACATGGTAATGAAATGGATTGCTATCCTAGTGTGATAAAAGAGGAAACATGATGCAAATGGATTCTTAACACTAAAAAACCTAAAACTATCTCATCCTAATACACTGCCACAAAAATACACTATGTGAGATAATTTTTGTAATGTATCTTGGGTGGGTTCCAATATATGGATGGAATCTATGGTTGGGCCTGAAATTAGACATCCATGAATTATTTTATATCCTGAGGTAACTTGGATCATGGAACATGTAGTTTTGTTAAAGTATCTCCCTATATAGATATAGCTCATGTACATGAGATAAAGGGTTAAATATATGGATACTATGGTGGGAGAGAAGGATGAAATATGACATGAATTCTAAAATTCCTCATCACCATAAAATAACTAGTCATAGAAATTGAAGCTATAGTTAGTCCTACGATAAGAGATCCAAGTATCATTATATATCCTATGGTAATATGAATCAATACATATGTATTTTTGGGTAATCTATGTATATATCTAGCATATATGTAGGATAAAATGTTGTGTCTTAATTATGGTAACATGTTGTAGTGGTGGACCTAAAATTAATGAGTAAGAGCCTGGGTACTATAATTAAAGTTGTTGATACTCATGGTTAGACCCAGAATAGAGAGTTCATATATCACTATATATCTTGAAATAACATAAACCAATCTACCTATACTTCTTAAAATATTCTTTATGCAGATCTGGATCATGAACATGAGACATGGTAGTGAAATAGATGATTATCCTAGTAAGACAATTGTGGAAACCTAATATGAATGAGGTATCAATACTCGAATAAACTGGAATGGTTCCAACCTAATACATGACCATGAGAAAGACAAGGTATGGAAATGGAATCTACAACTAGGATTGAGATAAGAGTTTCATGAATCACTACGCATCCTATGGTAATGGAAATCAAGACATATATAGTTATATTAATGGGTAATTTTTGACATAGGTTAGGTTAGACATGACATAAGGGCAAAAAAATGTTTACATACCCAAAAAATATCCTTTTAAAGAGAAATATTACATAGATAAAGCTCTTACATAATCAGTAATTTTATAATTTGAGTTCTCTGGGAATTGACCACTCTATGTATTTTAATGTCATATGGTATAGACTAACCTTAAAAGTTTAAATTCATGTGGGATGAAATATTTACCATTTAGTTTATGGTAATTTTATAAGGACCACATGTCATCCAGTTTATGTTATGATGACAATGATCATTGATGTGTTTAGTTTAAGGTTGTAAGGTCCTCAAATCGAAAGGCACCAAACCGGTGCCCCGAGCTGGGTCACCACCTAACCTCAAGCGTGCCTCCCCATATGCCAGAGGTTACCAAATAGGAGTGTGGTTATAATGGGTCATGTGTGGATACTATAACCTCTTTACTAGAGTACACTATAATAGATAACATAAGAAATAAAGGAAAAAAAATATAATAACCTGGAAGCATGTATTACTAACCATTTTCCAAATAGGGTACGAACCATGACCAACAATAAATATGTCATGTCATGCCAATATTTCCAAAAGTGAATTAAAACAAAAAATAATTAAAAACAGATCAATCCCCAAAATAATCCATGACTCCAAGACAGGATCCTCATCCATGCACTTTCCAATCCCAACTCAACTCCCTAGCATTGGTCCTTTCCCCTTGTCCTAACCTACAACCATGAAATATGCTCAGGTACCCAACATCTACTTGATTAGGGTGTGAGTACATCTCAATAGGCCACCAACAATGGTGTCTACAAAATATCGTGTCTAAATAGACATTTCATGAAAGAACTAAATAAATGATAAGTAAACAAAATAAAACTCAGGTTCCATTAGATAACAATGTTCACTTTAATTATTTTTATCACTTAGTCCATTTACATCACGTGTTCTATGGGTTAGGAATTTGCATCATTTACACAACGGCTTAATCTACCCAATTAATAATAATAAGGGAATAAGTCAAGTTTTCTATCTCTATAGGGATAAAAATTTCATAAATATTTACATCACAATTACCTTGGAGCCTCAATCTTGGTAATCTCATCAAATGCATCTGTTAGGGGCATAGATCCTCGGTCCCCTTCCCTAACCCATGCATTATTGGGTGGGGTTTAGAGCCTTAGTATAACCTGACCCATAGGATTACATCCTCATGTCCAATACCCCACAACTAAAAATCCATGTTCATATTATTATTTATCCATTTACCACATATACCACATAACAAACCATACACAATCAATTAATTTAACATTCACATATCATAATTATTCAACTTGTGAATTTAACACCAAGCCTCAACCCATTAGCACATTTACCAATTACGTCACATAGAACATTTAAACCATTTTAATTTCCAATGACTTAAACCATTAAGAATATTAAATAATTACCATAAATTATCCCATTTAAAAAATTTATCATTTTACATGCCCTAATCCATTAATGTATTTCCATTGAAAAATTCATAATCCATTTTCCACATTCACATTAACCCATTGAACCCATTTTCACATTATTCCAAAAAATACCTTATGCCATTTCCAACAACTAGAAACAACTAATTTTAGTACCTCTATATGATTTAACCTAGCATAAAAGTATTTTCTCCATGGGATTTACTTTAACAGAAGCCAATTCCATGCTTAAAATTACCATGTTCCATGTTCAGGAATGTTGGAACACCCCATGGGTGGCCCTAAATTGGTCTAGTCACTCTCAATGCAAACCAAGAAGACCACGAGGGGTTTATTTAATCAATTATAAAACCATTTCACCAAATCACACCAAATTTATCAAATTCACAATAAGAGGGAACCAATAACTCAAACACACATGCAAAAATCAATAATGAGACCATGGGATATGGCTTGTAGACTACCTAACTTGAATGCAAAGATGAAAAAACCCATAAACTTAGTCTTAGATCCAGATTCAAGCACTATTTGAAGACCCAACCTATGAATCTCCATAAAAAGTGACTTTTTGGCATCAAAAGAAGAATAATGAAACCACAATCCCTAATCTAGAAAAAGGATGAAAGAGAAGAGTTATAATTACCCTGATCTTTGATCTGCAACTAACGACACTCCAAACAACCTGGAATCATAGTAAATTGATCCATGGGAAGATTTGGGGCGTTTGGTTCATCACTAAGGCTATAGGAGGGATAAATGAGGATAAAATTGGGTGAGGAACTTAAAATCATGAGGGGGATATTTGGTAAATTTTCACTTTTTAATGGGCTACACAGTTTGGCTACACGGTTTGGAAAACCTTGCACCAACCATGCTTCTTCCTCTGTCCAAGAGGGTCCTAAGTCACATATTTACCTAGAGATATCACATAGTTTAAAAAACTATGATCCAAATGTGGGAAATGAATCTATCCAAGATTTCATAGTTAGGTTTCCTCCCTTGAACTATTTACTCTGACCATGCACTAATTGTGAAACATGTACCAGATGAACTAAATTCCATTTATTTCATGTCCCAAACCCCTAGAAAAACCTCAAGATTCTTCATAAGAATTAAAAACATTCCATTGAACAAAATTAATATATTTAAAACAAAATTTAAACAAGAATATACCGCCATGAAGTCCATAATCTTACAACCTCCCCACCTTATAACGGCTCGTCCTCGAGCCGCTCTTTCATAACTGGGATTCCAAAGCAAAGAGATTGGGCCACTGAGCCTGCATATTCGAATACATATCCCAATTTTCTTCCTAAAAAATACCATGCTACCAAATAATTTGAAACAACGGTACAATCTTAACCCGCAAGACTTTCTCACTATAATCCACAATATGAACCATATGCTCCTCAAATAATGAATCAACCTCAAGCTCAATATCCTAAAAATAAATCATATGATATGATTCATGGAGATACTTCTGAAGCTATGACACTTTAAAAACATTGTTCATACCACTATACCACCATGGAAGAGCTAATTGATATTCCACTAGTATGATCCTCTCCATAATCTCGACTGGACCCATATACCTAGGTTCCAACTTACCCTACATTCGAATATGATGGTGGCTCAACCTTGGAAACACCCAAATAAATACAAAATCACCCACCATAAACTCAAGAGTTTAAATAAACCCATTTTTATAAGACTTATGCCTACTATGATCCATATCAATATGTTTCTAGATCAACTGAACTTGTTCCAACATCTCTGGCATGAGACTCAGTCATAAAAATTCTGATTCACCAGCCTCTATCCAACACAATGGAGATCGAAATGGTCTACCATAGAGTAAGTCAAATGAATCCATCACAATTGTCTCTTGCTAACTATTATTTTAGGCTAACTCATCATGCACCCAATTTTTCTCCTATGATCTACCGAAGTTTAGTACATAATCTCTCAAAATGTCCTCTAGAACCTGAATAGTATGCTCCAATTTCTTTTCCATCTTCGGGTGGAAGGCCATACTAAAAAACACCTAGGTACCAAGCTCCTTCTGTAATACCTTCCATAAGTGTGATGTAAACCACATATCACAATATAAAACTATAGTATGTCGCACCCCATGCAACCAGACTATCTATCAAACATACAACTCTCCCAACTGGTCCACAGTGAAAGTCTCTTGAATTGGTAAGAAATGAGCCACCTTAGTCAACCAATCCACAATAACCCATATCATATAACTCTTCTAAGGAATCTTCGAGAGACGCACCACGAAATCCATCATCACGTCATCCCATTTCCATTTTGTAATGTGCAATGGATGTATAAAACCACTCAATCACTGATTCTCAGCCTTCACCTGCTAACAGGTAAAGCATCGCACCACAAATCCTGAAACCTCTTTCTTAATCCCTGGCCACCAATACTACCTAGGGAGATTACAAAACATTTTGGTCAAACCTAAATTCACTTTTCTATTTGACGCATGAAACTCACACATCAACTCTTATCACATACACATTGACACAAAAAAACAACCACAAACATAAATGATCTCATCATCCCTAATGATCCAACAAGAAGGTGACTCTCCACCTTTAAGAATTTCCCTAAAAGTTAAACATTCTAGATCCTCACACTACATCTCTTTAGGTTGTCTTAGAAGCACAAACTCCACTACTAAGGATGTGAGGGTTATCTTCCCATAACCATCCTTTACCTCTAGATAAATCTCATCAAACAAATCCATAATTATCCACTTAGAAATAGATTCCTAAACCACATAATTGGAAGTCTTCCAACTCAATGCATCCACCATAATATTCCCCTATCCTACTGTGTAGACTATCTCAAAGTTAAATTATTTCATGTATTCAACCCATCTTCACTATAAAATATTAAAATCACACTAAGAGAATATTTAATTAAAGATTGTATGATCATTATACACCGTAAACCATTTCAACAACAAGTAATGCCACCAATATTTCAAGGCATGAACCACCACAACCAATTAAAGATCATGTGTAGGGTAATTTCTTTTAGGAGACCTCAACTGCCATGACCCTTATGCCACAACCCGATCATCCTGCATCAACACTACCCCAATACCAACACCAGAAACGTCATAAAAACAAGTTAAAAACCTTACATGGATTAGGTAAGATTAGAATCTTCGTGGTTTTCAACCACCTATTTAATTCCTGAAAGGAAATCTCACATTCGCTAGACCAATCGAACTTGATACCCTTCTTGGTCAAACTTTAAATTGGTGGTACCAAATTATATAAGTATTTAATGAACATTCAGTAATAGATGGAGAAACCCAAAAAACATTGGACATCAGAAACATTCTTTGGCTACTCTCAAGACACAACAACCTAATCTTTATCCAGGTTTATGGACACATCTTTCTCTGAGATGATGTGTCCAAAGAAAATAACCTTGTCAATCCAAAAATGACACTTGGAGTGCTTGGAGTATAGCCTACTCTATCTCAATGTACTCAGGATGATGTTAAGATGGTTGGAATAATATTTATGTGTTTTGGAGTACACCAAGATGTCATCCACAAAAAAAGCTATGAATTGATCCATGTAAGGACGAAATATTCAGTTCATTAGGGTCATGAATACTACCAACGCATTGTTCAACCTGAAATACATCACAATAAACTCATACAACCCATGACTACTTCTAAAAGCATTATGTGTTATATTAGAAGGTATCACCCTTAGATGATGATACCCTGATCATATATCAATCTTAGAGAAAACTTCTAGACCTCTCAGTTGGTAAGAAAATCATTGATTCAAGGAATATAGTATCTATTCTTAACTATCATATAATTAACCTTCTTATAATAGTCACATAATCTCAACTACCCATCAAGATTCTTAAAAAAAAACTCGTGATCTCCACAGTGATGTACTAGGAAATATAAACCTTTTATTCTCCAATTCCTCAAACTAATTTTTTATGTTTCTAGAGTTTTTTCAGTGACATTTTATATGATGGAATGAAAACTAGTTCTGATCCCGACAGAAACTCTAGTGTGAAGTCAATATCTCTCTTGGGAGGTAACCCTAATAAGTCCTCAGGAAAAAAAATCATAAAACTAATCCACCACTAGAGGAATTAAAAGTTGATCTACTCCCCTATTATCAATAATAAGACAATCCAATTGGGTTGTGATTTCACCCAACTACTGAAAAAAGGGTCCTACACGGCCTGCCCGGACATCCCATTCACCACGATGGACATACTTGTCTCCCCAAAGAGATGTAAATGTTACCCTATAGTGATAACAATTAATATGGTCTTGATAAAATTCTATATAGTCTATCCCCAATATTAAATAAAAATCTTCCATTTTGAGCACAAATAAGCCCCAAAGAAAATGGTACCCACCACTGTCAAGAGAACACCCTTTTCATTACTAGATATTTTCTATTATCACCCCTAATGGAATATCAATCGACAAGGCCCTGCACAGATGATCCACCACCAGGCCCAACACACTAAAAAATTGAGCAGTTATAAAATAATGTGAATATCCTATATCAAAAAAAGAAATAAAAAGAGTATAATCTAAGATGATCATACCTCGAACAGTCGATGGTCTAGCCTCATCATCTATAGGTGTAAAATAAACTGCATGTAGCTAACCTATCCCTCTACCCTAGGTCCCGGTCTGAATTTCTGGTGCTAAATTGCCCTGCTAATATGGATTCTCTATCCTTGGAGTTCCACATACACCACCTCTAATAGAATGGCCAATAGAGCTTCAACTGCCTACCTGATATGGGGTAACTAACCCCTTTCTACACTCAACATTGGTCTCGATTGTCCATACATGCACAACTATTGAGTGTTCCTACAGAACCTCTGCACATACCTCATTCTTCTTCATACTCAGCACTCAACTAGTGGTTAGGGGAACTAACCACACATGTTCCATGACCTTCCAAACTAATTGAAAAACACCTGGTCACCACTTTGATAGGTTTTTACTCTCTTCAAACCACTTTGTGCACTTCCCCCCTGGTGTAGATTTCGGAAACAACGCTTCCTCCCCTATAAAGTCACACCACTGGTTCATCCAACTAGAACCACAAACCCACTTCCTGAAGCATCCTTTAAGTTCTATTTTGAAATAATGTCCTGATCTACCACTTCATAAAAACTATTTAAGAAGAATATATTCACCTAGGAATTAATCTCATGTAAAGAATGTCCTATAGATGTCTTGTTGTCATGGACTCATCCTCTTCCAATTCTAGAATAAAGTGTTTAAAGTTTATGAAATAGCCTACATAATCCATAAATGAAATCATTCCCTGGATCAAATTCATAAATTATGTAGTCTTCTCCTGTATTACGGTATTTGGATAGAAATTCTCTATAAATGTGTCCTGAAAGTCCTTCCACAACATACACTCAGCCAGCTAAGTTTGAACTGGAATATACCACCAATTCTTTGATGGTCCCTCCAACATGTATGCTGCCAACCTGACTCTTTTCTACAGGAGTCTCCAAGTGATCCAAAATCATCTAGATGGACTCTATCCAGAACTCTTCACCCTCGGGTCCACTCTCTACAAAAATGTTATAGGGTGTTGAAACTGAAATTCTATGGTCAGATCAAACATACTCGACACTACTCACTTTGGGTACCATTACATCATCTGTATAAAATGAGAAAAGTTATCATAGAACTTCTCCTCTCCCCTGTTACCCTGAAACACCAGAATCTCCTACCCCACTTCTGGAGGACCATTCTCAATGATTTCCTCTTGTCTTTCAACTAACACACATCATTTCGGTGGCATCTTCCTATAATTCCAAGCACGAGTCTTATAACACATGGCATAAATATTTCACAATTTACATAAAAGAGGGATCCCCACTAGCCATAGGCAACCCATTTTACATAAACTATCCCGAAATTTATCTTCATACTTAGAAAACTACCCTCAACCATCCCTACCATGGGTCATGGTCCACATTGGGTAAAACATCCTACATATTCAAAAGTATTTCATTATACACCCCTTTTAAAAAATTTCCACCCTCACAATGTAAATCTTTCCTCTTTGGAATATTTTTCGTTTCAAAACATGTTACAACCAACATTTTTAACTCATTTAAAACCCTTCATTAAGCAAAATTATTTAACCATTATTTCAAATTCTCTTCATTTACCCATTTTCATCATCTGTATTAGACACCGTTTTCATCAAATTTTTCAAGAACAAAAAATGAATCCTACTCTTCATGTCCCACACACCCATCCTGTGGGTGCCTATCATGATGTATTCCACCTATATACCTAGGTTATTGTAATGATGCATGAATTCACAACCTCATTCCATTATAGTCATGAGATAAAAATCATAAAATAGTCACATAACCCCAAAGTGCATCACCCAATGGTGAAATATCATTCAACTATAACAACACACATCAATAATTACAATTACCACACTAGATACTTGGGGTTTCTTTCGTACATGGGTTAGCTAATCCCCTGGACAAGATAATTTCCAAGGAACTACACTTAATAATATCTCATTTACCATTCCAAAATACTAATATATTGAAAATTAATCCTATGATAGAAATTTTTAACATCCCCAAGCTAGAATCCACTAAACCGGTTTCCTGATTTGGGTCACCACATCACCTCAAGTGTACCTCCCCATATTCAGAAGGTTGTCGACTAGAAGCGAGGGCCTAATGGATCACATGCGGAGACTATACCCAATTTACTAGAGTAATACACAACAAATAACTTAATAAATAAACAAACAAAATAAAATAACCAAAAAATATGAATTACTAACCATTTTTGAAACAAGGTACAAACCATGACCAACAATAAATATGTCTTGTCATGAAAACAATGCCAACAATAAATGAAAACCGAAAATAACAACAAACAGTTGAATCCATAAAATAAGTTCTAACTCCATGTCCGGATCCTCATAAATGCATATCCCAAGCCCAACTCAAATCCCTAGCATAGGGATTTTCCCCATGTCCTGACCAGTAACCATGAAATCTACTCAGGTACCCAACAGTTCCTTGAATAGGGTGTGAGTACAACTCAGTAGGACACTAAAAATAGTGTCTACAAAATATCCAGTATAAATAGATATTTCATGTAAGAACTAAATAAATGTCCAGTAAACAAAATACAACTCAGGTTCCATTAGATAACAATGTTCACTTTAACCATTTTTATCAGTTAGTCCATTTACATCACTCATTCTATGGGTTGGGAATTTACATCATGTACACAATGGATTAAGCTCTTAAATTACCAATAATAATGGAATAATTCAAGTTACCAATCTCTCTAGAGATAAAAATTTCATAAAAATTTACATCATACTTACCTTGGAGCCTCGGTCCAGATAGTCTCATCAAATGCATCTATTAGGGGAATAGATCCTCGGTCCCCTTCTATAACCCTTGCATAATGTGTTGGGGTTTAGAGCTTTAGTCTAACCTGACCTATGGGCATAGACCATCAAGTCTAATACCCCCCAACTAATAATCCATGTTCACATAATTATTTGTCCATTTACCACATATACCACATAACAAACAATACACAATCAATAAACATAACATTCACATATCATAATTATTCAACATGCGAATTTAACATCATGCCTTAACCCATTAGAAAATTTACCAATTATGTTACGTAGAACATTTAATCCATTTCCCTTTCTTAGGCCTTAACCCATTTTTTATATTCAATAATTCCAATAAATTATCCTATTCAACAAATTTATCATTTCATATGACCTAATCCATTAATGTATTTCCATTAAAAATTCATAATCTATTTAATACATTCACATTAGCCCATTTAACCCTTTTCCCCTTATAACAAAATATACCTCAATCCATTAAAAACAACTAGAAACAACTACTATTAGTACCTATATATAATTTAACCTATCATAATAATAGGTTCATCATGGGATATACTTTAACACAATCCAATTTTATTCTTAACATTACCATGTTCCATGTTCGGGAATGTTAGAGCACCCCCTGGGTGGCCCTAAATTGGACCAGTCAATCTCAATTCATCCTAAGGGAAAAAATAGGGGTTTAATTTTTCAATTAGAAATATATTTTGACAAATCACACCAAAGTTATCAAATGAACTACAAGAGGGAACCAATAACTCAACCACACATGCACACATAAATAATGAGACTATGTGATGTGGCTTGTAGAACACCCACCTAGAATACAAATATGAAATCACCCTAAACCTTAGCCTTAGATCCAGATTCAAGAACCCATTGAATCCCCAACCTATGATATTCCAAAAAAATAGGGTTTTAGGGATCTGTAAGAATAATAACGAAACCACAACCCCTAATCTGGAAAAAAAGAATCAAGAGGAGCATTATAATTACTTGGATATTCGATCAACAACCAACAAAACTCCAAACAGGATAAAATTTAAGAAGATAGACCCATGAGAAGATTGGGGGATTTTTTTTTCATCACTAGGGCTGGAGGATGAATTAATGGGGAGAAAATCGGATGAGGAACTTAAAATACCAAGGGGTAGTTTGGTAATTTTTCACTTTTTAATGGGCTGCATTATTTGGCCGCATGGTCTGGAAAACCATGCACCAAACTTGCACCAACCTTTGACCAAGAGGGTTCAAAGTCACATAGTTACCTAGGGATCTCACACTATTTGGAAAAATATTCAAAAACCATGTGAAATGCCTATGTCCAAGGACACACAATTTGGCTTTCCCACTTTCACGGTTTACCCTAATCATGTGCTAACCATGCGACATGCATTGGATGGCCCAAATTCTCTTTCTTCCATGTCCTGAACCCCCAGAAAACCCCTGATCTTCCTCATAGACCTGGTAAAAATTACATTGACCAAATTAAGAGATTTAAACCAAAATTTAAACAAGGACATACCTCCATGAAGTTCGAGATCTTACAAAGGTTATAAATCATTGACAAAAGTGTCACAATTTTTTTATCATATGACTTGAGGCCTCCTAAATAGTGTTTTTATTGCATTAGGTCATAAAATATAGATTCATTTTAGATCCTATTTAACTTTTGTGAGACATATGAAGTAAATAATTTCTTCAAATTTACAAATTAAATATGATGGACTGATGACTAGTGGGAATGGTTTAACCATTAGTAATGAAGAAAATACCACCTCACCACCAAAAAGTTGTGTATAGATGCTATTTGTTTCTCTGTTGAGACTAAAAACATGTCATATGGGTTAATTAATGACTTAAATAGAACCATGTTGTTCACTATCTATTATTAATAAACAGATAGGAGAATCTTTATTAAAAGTAAAGGTATATTCAAATGACTTGATTAACCCATTACTAATTCCTATTCATGGGGAAACCTGGTGGAGAATCATAAACATAGGTTTTCTAGGATGCCAAGAGAATAATATTGACTCAATGATATAGGTTTTTAGGAGGATTATCTTGACTTAAGAAATTTGGGATTCCAAGAGGAGTATCTTGATTCAAGGTATTTGGTTGATGGAGATTCTAACATAAAATTTATGAAATAGGTTAGGTGGAAGAGGAGATGTCCAAAAGAGTTTTAAATACTATCTAGTTACACTATAATATGTTTTAAATGATATTTGAAAAAAGGAATAGACCCTAATATACATGTAGGGTGAATAAAACCATAAAAGAAATGGAGTTAGGTGTCCAAATTTAATGGTGGAATCTTAGTCATTGGTTATATAAACCTTTCCATTTGTAATATAGTTTCTGGATTTTAACATGGATTTAAACTCTAAAAAGGAAATCATGAGTGTACTATTAAGGATGAACCCTTATATAAAGGGAGCCACATAGTTTAAGTTTATTTGTGACAGAAAACTCTAAGAAATTTAAGGTTATACAGGATGGACCATGAATCACAATGTTTAAGGTCACATGGTAAGGACCTTGTGTCATAGATTTTAGGTTTGTATGATAATGAACCTATACCATGAAGTTCATAGTATTGTAATAAGGAATTAATGCAATGAAGTTTAGATTCATATAACAAGGGCATCGTTCATCTGAAATGGTTCATCTGGCATGATACTTTTCTGTTGGAGTGAAGATGAATAGCATACATGTTTCATACATCTCAAGATCCTCTAAACCTATTAGGAATTCATCTATCCACTTATAGATCTAATTTATAAATTTAATTCATACTTTTATTATATATAAAAAGAGTTATTGGTAGGTAAAATAGTTGGTATGATCTTTAATTACTTCCCACTCAGGTCATTTGATCTTCAAAATCTCAAGAAGGTTTTTTTAATTAATATATAAATTATACAGCCACACATTTATAACTAAAGGAATAAATATTGTTTTGTCTATCACTAATAAATGGGACCCCCAAATTTATTCAAATGCTTTGTGTTTTATTCTCATGGTTTTTACATAGTTGAAGTGAATATTTGGATTCCACTAGATCTATTATTCCCCCATCTATCTACTTATGAATCCAATCATTAATGTTTAAGCACATCTTGATTATATTACCTAATAATTTATGGTAGGGGTAGTAATTGGCATGATATCTAAAATATGACTTATTAGATCACTTGATCCTTGGGAGGCTAATAAAATTATTCTCCAAGGAAAAGGTGAAGTACTTAGAAACTTTCTCTGGCTTTAAGGAATATAACTTGTTTCATCTACCTCTTCTAAGATAACAACATTGTTTTTATTAAATGTCACATATGGTTTGATTAGTATGGTAAATTGGTTGAATATAAGATCAGGGAAATAATTCCTTAATCTCTATCAATCCAAGGGTAGGCATCGAAGCTATGTATGACTAGAATATAGATGGTGAAACCTCTAGATCAGAGAACTTTAACTTTCTTAGGGACCATGTGGTGATCACCATGGTTGAATGATTTCCAAAATATACCTACTAAGGGGGTGAATAATATACAAATTCTCTTATACTTATGGAATATGGTACTTTACTTCAAGGATGACCATTATAGTAGGATAATTACATTTTACCATAGGGAAATTATCCCCAAATAAAATTTATAATCATGCACTATAAATTTTTATTTATCACTATAATTAACTAATATATTCTTAAAAATATATGGAATTGATAGATTTATGGGGATGGTAGGAATAAGAAATAATTATAACATTGAATTTCTCAATGGCATGGTGGGTGGATAAGGATGGAAGTATAGGTGGGGACCGTAGTGACTGGATATTCCTTTGATAATGGGAATATATTCTATCAAAATTGTGTTTTTAGGCATCAATAGGGTTAGAAACACCTTATTTAGTGGTAGATAAGGTATCACCAAGATCTTATTCAACAATAATAGTAGTAGAGTATGATAACCCATTGAGTCTCAGATGATTGTATATGTTTTTGATTATCTCTATTAAGAGTGTACTCATCATAACCAATTGAATTTTTTTTAGATATGGATGATAACATGTTGATGGAAAAAAACTCCCACTTTATTAAAATATTATTTCTTAGTGTGATTTTTAATTTATTGTATAACATTGGAATATGTAAAATTGGTTCTCCTTGAGAGAAGATTATATCATTTTGTGGGATAGTTCCCCTGGTCTATTTTGGTGGGACGATTCCCTCTAATGTCCTTTATGTGATTAGGTAATTGTTCAGTGGGATGGTTACCCTTAGATTTTTTGGTGGATTGGTTCCCATTATCTCATTTTTTATGATTCCCATTGGCTCATTTGGTGGGAGGTGCCCATCCTCCCAATATTTGAGGCATAAAGTTTATGAAAGTTTGGACTTGTTGAATAATCTTTGAGGAATAATCAATATATTTCCTTGAATATTCTAATTAAATTAGATATTTAGAGGATTATAAGTAAAATATCATATAGTATCATTTATAGATGGAATTGGGGTCATAACTGGTTGATTTAGTCTTGACTCAAAGATTTCATGTACATGATTTACTATATTCTATACCATATGACCATCTTTTCTTTTCGAATTCCTAAAAAATTAATTCTCTTATTCTTATCCTTCTTCTAGGATAACAGATGACACACATTCCACATGATCCTCAGGACTATCCTATTATACTTGACTGTCTTTGAGCATCTTTTGGAAAAAATCATTAATTAAGAATCATTCTTTGAATGTGTGATCCAACATACGATGGTAAGTTTAGTAATTTGGGTGACTATTCTATACCAATTTATCTATATTATTTATTTATGGTAATGTGATTAGGTTTTTATCTAAGTAAGAGATAATGTACTCTAAAACTCAATCGTTATGGAAGGAATAAAAATTTTTCCTCATATTTTCAAAGTCACATCACATCAACATTATCTTCTTGAGGGTGAAAATAACTATTTATAGTTTTTTTAACTTAGTTATATATGATGGTGGTTCTTACTAAGTTTTTCCTTGGTTATTTCATTGAAATACTTTATATATTATTTTATAGTTTCAAACTATTGGAACCCACCAAATTACTTCAAGGGGATGGTCATAGTTGCAAACTCATCCTATAGGTTCTCTAAAAAAATATATAATAATTGTTAACGGGGAAGATGAATTTACAAGGGGCATGTTAGACCCTTCCATATTGAAGTAGAATATACATATTTCTCATTCCCTCACTTATTGAAATTGGAAAGACCGGGGACAATTTTTTTACTTATCATAGAGCTAAATTTCTTAAGTTATTGATGACAGGGATCTTCATAGCTTACAATAGAACAAGATACAAGGTAATTATACAAAACAAATACAAGAACTCCTAAGGTATGCACAAAGAATATAAGTTTTATAACCTCTTATTGTCTTCAAATTCCCAGCATGGGGCCACATTGAGATGAAAAATGGGCTAAATGTTATTATGGATCTATCATTCCATTGAATGCTGAGAAGTTGAGATTCTTGAAGTTGGGTGAAGGGGGAGTCCAATATATGAAATCAAGATAAAAATTACTCTCCATTTGTATCACTATACATTGGGATTCCATAGTATTCATCCATATAGTAAGAGTATCTAGTATTTCCTAGGATACCACCACCAAATTTATCCATAGGTGACTTTCCTGAACTAGAGATTGAAGTTTACCTGGTGGTTGGAACTCTTGATAATAAATAGAAATTTCAATAAAATGGGTTAATTAATGTGATTTAAAAAAGATATTTGGATCAAATATTACTTTATGGGTTGAGAAATATCCTCCACTTGAAGTGGGTTAGCTGAAGGAGGCATGCCGACTTTATCCTAAAGATCACACTCTGCGGGTATGGTTCTCTTAAGAAATTCAACATTGATCTACTCATGCTTCTCGATTCAATCCTTTAGATGAGAAATAATCTCTTTTGTTGAGACAATATCACTATCACCAAGTTTTGGGTGGGATATTTAAGTGGTTACCCCTTTTACCTTTTAATTAGAACTAGCCTACGAAGTGGTCATCGATGGAATATTATGAGACGATCTTAAATCATGGGATTTCCTTTGACACTAGGTATGTACTCCTTCCCCTCATACCTATTTTTGAGTGGAATTCCTTATATGTGCCACATATTTTTCTTTTTATTTGAAAATATCATGTTATGAAACAACTGTTGGATCAATTAGGTTGAAATTTACTGATGTGAAACATTCTATAAGAAACATATATTTCTTAGAAGAGGTATATCTATAATATATGTATATTTCTTCCCAATAGATAATATGGGTTATGATCGTGTGAGTAAAAATATCCCAATACCTATGGGACTAGGTTTACCTTAGGAAGTTATAAATGTAGCTACAACTTTCCTTACTTCTCAAAATCATATTCTTTCAAGTGATAAATGTGGAAAAACTATTTGACCCATGATGCTCCTGACAACGAACCAAATACCCCACAACCCACTAACTCATGGGACTTCACTCCACTGGGACACTAACTGGGTTGTGTATCCTAGATATCTCCCCTAGATAGCTAGGGATTTATTTCACCTTCCAATAGATTCAAACCTAGGGCACACTGGAATAATAGCCACCAAGGAGCATCTCTGGTACCACCATGCTATCTAGTGTGGTGTACTCATGATGCTCCCTAGTGGCTGTTAAGCCTGAGGTCCAAGGTTCAAATCGAGGGAGAGGAATATTAAATCCATATTGGTTTGGGTAAAATACTTGGTACATATCCTAGTTAGTGGACTAGTTGAGCTCAAACCCATTTAGTGGGCTCCAACATACCCAGAATATGACTCAGTTAGTAGAATAGGTCTATTAAAAATGGTCCCTTTTGTTGACCCGTGATGCTCCTGACAATGGAGTAGATACCACATTACCCACTAACTTGTGGGATTGTGCTCCACTGGGACACTAACTGGTATGAGTATTCTAGATATCTCTCCTAGCCAGATGAACATTTGTTTCTCCTCCCTAGAGATTTGAACACAGAGCTAACTGGCATAATAGCCACTAGTGATCATCTCTGGTACCACCACACTAGCTAGAGTGGTGGTACTCATGATACTCCCTGGTGGCTGTTAAGCCTGAGGTTCCTAGTTTTAATCACAAGGGATGAAAAATAAATCCCCATCTGGCTTGGGGAGATATCTAGGATACTCAGCCCAATTAGTGGCCTAGTGGAGTACAGTCCCACGAGTTAGTGTTGTGGGGTCTCTAGTTTATTATCAGGAGCATCGTGGGTCTAAAAAAAACACCACAAAAGGACCTCCATGTTGGTTAATTCTATCTTTCAATGGATATATTTCTATTAAATTATCCACCAAGGCCATCTTTTATAAAATATGAGGTTTCTAACTAATAGTGATATGGAATTTCCCTAGGCCACTTTTGGGATACATCGATGATCCAATGGGGTGTTAGAAATAGTTAGGACATGGAATCTCTTTTGAGTTGTAGTGGTTGGGTTCCCATTATAGGTATTGTAACAACCCAAAATATTATCAATGGAATTTCCATTCTTATATAATTGTTCCATATCTAGTAATGTAGAATTAAATAAAGAATATGTACCATATGATAAAAATAATTGTCTATTATAATAATTTTAACATTACATTTATATAATAAATATGGCCATTATAATTGAAAATATTACAATGGGATAAAAATAGAAAATAAGATAAATAAAATATGAAAATTTGGATTTTCTCATTCTATCATAATAACTGCACCCACAAATAACACTGTATAAAGGAAAAAAATTATTAGTAATACAATATTAATCTTCGAAATGAAAATATATATAACCTTGAGAGAAAATATAAGTGAATTAAGAATAAAAAAAATATGAGGTATTAATATGAAGTAGTGAACCCATATAACTATTACAAATTTGACTATTGGAATAGTAATCTCACTATTAAGAATAGTAACCTAAACATTAGAATAATATCCTCACACATGTAAGTGTAAAATAATATTTAGATATCTTATAAAATAAAAATATGACATATTTATATTATGATATTAGTAAATAAATGTTTTAAATTTGATAAAACAAGTTTTTGTATTTTCAAAATATATATATGCTGTATTTAAATTTTTATAAATAATATAATAATTTAAAAGAAATTTTATTTTCATAAACATGTTTATAAATTAATATTAATATGTATTATAATGATAAAATAATTTTATGAGACTATAATTAATTTTTTAAAGGGTTTGAAAATTGATCGTAATTTTAAAATTTGTATTTTTAGATAAATAAGGATTTAATTTAAAAATTAAATTTCTAATATTTAGTATTTTTTATAAAATGGAATTTATTTTTTAATATACATATCAAAAAATGGTTAGGGTTAATTTTTGTTATTTTTATAAATAGTCGAATTTTTGGTGAATAGTGAAATTCAATAAAATAAAGTATTTAACATTATAAGTTAAATATAAGATTAATTGCATAAGGGATGAACTAAGAACACATCAGTTCGAAATTACATGAACCATTTACTATATATAGTCATAATAATCAATATTATTGGTAGTCTTGAGCCGAAATAATAAACTAATGAATATAATATTCAAAAAACACCCCTCTCCTCCCCTTATAAATACCACCCATCACCTCCCATTGTTCTCAAAATTTTTAAAACTTTTAATTCTCAAAATTTATTTTAAACCCCCCATGTCCTAGTTCCACACGTTTCACCAAAAGACAAATCCTAAGTGCTATAAGCTGTTTTTCAAGGAGACGACATCCAAGTGGTAATTTTTTCAAACTATCTCTTTAAATTTTTTTTCTTATTCAACCTTCTCCACACATCCCTCATAAAATAGGGAATAATAACTCCAGTATCATATATATACCCAAATGTTATAGTATTAATGGAATATCATCAATCTATACTCTTCTCTTATCCTCTTATTCTAAAAATGAAAGCACTGTCTATATTAAGTCGGTTCACCGCTTCCATGGATAATGAGTTTTTGTTTTCAAATACCATATTAATAGAGTGTTTAAGTTCAAAAATAATGTTTTAAAATGATCTAAATATATATTATATATTTTTCTCTCATTTTTGATTGATTATAAAAGCATAACATTAAATAAAAAAACTAGTTAGCAATGGTCGGTAAAACCGCCAAAATAAATTAACCATATTACATTAACGTTCTTACTAAATTAATATTCCATATTTTAGAACAAATGTATATATTTGGGAATGTTTAAATTTATATAAGAACATGAGTATCATTTCATTTCACTTTTGTAGTTATAGTCCCATTTTACAAGAATCTCCATAATTATCCTCATGTGATCCAACCCTGGAACCATGAAACAAACGCCCCAAGAAAAGTGAAATTCAACCTTATATATCATTGAAATAGTTAAAATTAAAAAAAATAATTATAGTAAATAAAATATAGATTTTAATTTTTATAAACTAAGTAATTAATTAAGTTAATTTTATTTTTATGTTGTTATGTGAAAGTACATAATTATTTGGAACATAATGTAAGGAATCTCTCCGAACAACCCTATTTTCTTTGGCTCACAATTTAAATCTCTTTAACTAAAATTATATATATATTTTTATTATTTAATTATTAAATATTCTATATATATTTTACCAACATATATACATAATTTAATTAACTTTTTTTTGTTGGGGATATACATGTTTTAAGGGTTCCCTTATCAATTTCATTCATTATACATATTTGATTAAAGGGAACTTCTCTATTTCTTACCCCATTTCAATTACCACACCGTAATATTTTTTAAACCATACCCATTATCTTAAATTACCCATTTTATTATGGAAAATTTTATTTAGTTTATTTTTTTATGAAACTAATACGATATTTCCCCCTTTAAAGACTCTTTACCTGTTTCCCTAAAACCCCGCTTAATAGGTACATTTCCAAAGTTACCTATCCATTATTTTTCACATATTCACTTAACTTGGACATAATTTTTCCTAAAAAATAATTATTTTTTTATATATGATTCTTAAATAATGTTTTAATCCTATATTTTAATGAAACCATTATAATATGTCATCTGGTTATGCTATAATATATTATTATAAAACCCATTTATTTCCATGGGTAATCATTATGTTTTTTTCCTTATGTTTGATTCCTTATAGGAGATACATATACATGTAAATTTTATGAAGGATGTACCAAGATGGTGCTCTAATGCATTGGGTAAGATTTATATCTCATGAGACTGTAACATGCCATATCCTGACACTCTATCACATGTCTAAACTAGGTTAGTTACGTGACCTCAAGCTTGACTCCCCATATGATAGAAGCCTCTGGATAGTAGTGGGGTGCAGTGAATATAGTGCGGAGACCATAGCCCATGGTATAGAGTTACAATATAGTGAAAAATAAATAAATAAATACTATAGTGTGTAAATAATAGAAACAATATGGATAAATAATAATACAACCAAATTCAAGAAAATACAAGCTAATAAATCAAAACAATAAAAGAATAATGTAATGACAAGCTGGATGAATGTAAAATACATATTGAAGGTCATACAAATAAAATAATAATAAGAATCAAATAAAAACTCTAAAGACCCCAGTTCCAATCCCCATGCTGGTCCCATATCCAATCTCCAAACCATTCAACAAGAAATCAATTAACTACAAGATCCTTTTACATGGTCCAAAACTGCATCCATGTAATCTTATCGGGTTCCAAATGGTGGCCTGAGTAGGGTCTGATTAAAACTCAGTAGGTCAACTCCACTATATATAATCAAATATAGTTTGATAAAAACAATGTATGTAATAAAGTGAATAACACATGTATTAATTAATTCAACAATTAATATAATACATCAATCAACCTGCTTCGGCACCCTTCCAGAATTTCATTGAGAATATAGCACAACCATGCCAACCACAACTATGAAACCAAACAAATTGCTTCGACACCATGCCAGAATGTCTCTGAGCATGTAGCACAACCATGACAACCACAAAAATAAAACCAAACCACATGCTTAGGCCCCATGATAGAATGTCTCTAAGCATGTAGCACAACCATTCCAACGACAACCGTATACACATGGTATAACATATCACTAGGCCGAAACCCACTATATATGAATCACAACATGTTTTAGGTAATATCCCGATATATAAGCATCCCAACACATGTTAGGTACTAGATCAATTTATAAGCATCATAACATGTGCCAGGGCATAGCCCTATATATAAGAATAAAAAAATGTGATAGGGAATAGCTCGATATATAATAATCACATCATGTGTCAGGGCCTAGCCCGATATATAGGCATCACAACATGTGTCAGGGAATAAAATGGTATATAAGAATTGCAACATGTGTCAGGGCCTATGGGGATAATCATTATTCTGATAAGCTACCCCAATGTGTAATAGCCTATTGTGTGCTAGGAAGACAACCATGGTATTATAAAAGACCCATGGGGTCAGATGACTGGGTTCATGGACTAGGGAAAGTTAGGTCATGGAAAATTTTATTAGAGACAATACCGAGATGTAAGTGTAGTGACACTACTTGGGTTTGGTGTGTGGTTTCCACAATGATGGAGTTGTGCTTTAAAGGGGTGGAGAGTGTAACACCCCTGGAAAAGTGAGACATAAAATGCTAAATTTTACTACCCATGTCAACAAGGTGCACCTTTATTTTTGGGTGACTACCTGATTAGAACTACACAGTTGAACATTCTTGGCCTGGAGTAGTGATCGGGATGGGTTACCTCCTGAGAAGTATCCCATGGTGTGTGTGACTGAGGAAAAAGTACACTAGAAATAACATGTGTTGGCATGTGGGGATAATCATTAGTTTAATAAGAAACCCTAGTGAGTAATATCTTATGGTGTGCTTGGAAGGGAACCAATGTATTACAAGAGAACCATGGGGTTAGATGACTAGGTCCATGGGCTTGGGAAGGTTGTTTCATGAAAAATATGATATTTATGGAATTGGGGAGTAAAACTAATCCATGATGTGGCTCTATCCACCATGTTATGTTGTCTTAGTAGTTTGTCATAACATATTATTATGTCATGTTTTATGTTATTCACACATTCCTATGATTACATGACCTCATGTTTCTATGATCTTTATGTTATTCTACCATATAGTTATTCAAAATCCTTGTCTTTCATTATATCATGATATTTTTTTGAGTCAAATAATATGATTTGTTATGATTCTCATTACCTTATTAGGATTTTTAGCTCACACCTTTTGTTTATGTATTCTCTAGGTTATCCTATGTAGTTCTAGGAGTAAAAAGGGATTAAGATGTCATTATATAGAATAAAATAAAGTGGTTTTATTTTAGTTTCATGTTTTTATTTTATGTACCCAATCTCCCAAAGACATTAGTCCTCTCAATTACTGGTCTGTATTTATTGGATATTTATGTTAAAAATCATGTAATAATACATGAAAAAGAATTGGGTAAATATATTTGGTATTAAAGGAATATCTAGTTATATTTGGGGATTATGACTATAATAGTTTATTGATACCCCAAGGGATAAGTTTAAGTACATGAAAATATAATTAATTTTTGGTAAAGTATAGAGCAATTGGTTACCATGTAATTACATCCCTATCTAGATACTATAAATAGATGTGGATCTAGCACAGTTATAACTAGGGGTAATAATCCCAAAAAGGGTGGGTTAAGTATTAAATTGATCATCACTTAGTGCATGAAAATAGGCCTTGTTTCATACCTAGTTTGATACTCCAGGGGGATATGCTTTGGTAAACTCACAAACTATTTATAAATTATTATAAATGTCTTGAATAGATTGTTAGGTTAAAAAACATTATAGTGAAATTACCACGGGTGACCCAGATTTAAATTTAGATACTCATAAGTTTATATTTATGTTTCATTTATAAGTTATTACATCTATGTTCATAGTTGACTTTTTATTATGATTATTACATTAATAATTTTCATCTTTATGTTTATTTTGGATATCGTAAATGACTAAACCTAGAATAAAATAGTGAAATGTGTGCCCATTATCCATTCATGAACTTAAAATTTCCTATATTATTATAGTTATACACTTAATTACTTATCTTGAAAGTTTAATATAACTATTCAAACAACACCTCAAAACATGTGAGTCGATCTATCTCTGTGAATAAAAAATTGGGTAATTATTGCATCTCAAGTATATAAATCCTCCCAAGTCAATGTTTGTGGACAAAACCTCCTAGAAAATTTTATCACACTTCATTTAGTGAAATTTGATGCTTTATTGGGAATGGATTTATTATCCTTATATAAATACAAAATCAAATGTCGGGATAGGGAGATCACTCTTCACATCAAGAGTCATCCTCCAACTCTATACAAGTGTATGAAGGATAATGAATCTACTTTAGAATCTTCATCTCAAGTGTTGATATTATTTCCTTATGAGAAAGAATATCTAGATCAAATGATTGAGATAAAGTATATAATCATTATTTAAGACAATCCCATTGTGAGATAATGTACTAATGTATTCCCTAAAGAGTTGATTAGTCTTCCCCCTGACTAAGATATTGAGTTTTTAATTGAACTTATACCTAGATCTCTACCCATATCCAAGATTTCTTATATAATGACCACTTTTGACTTTGAGTAATTGAAGAAGTAGTTACAAGAGAATCTAAAAAAGGGTTTTATAAACCTGAGTGATTCAACATGGGGTGTTCCAACTCTCTTTATCAAGAAGAAGGATGGGTCAATGTGCCTCTACATTTATTATGATGGATGCAATAAAATCATGATAAAGAATAAGAATCACCTACCACAGATTGATGAATTTTTTGATCAACTATATGAAGACTAGTACTTATCTAAGGTGGACCTTCGAGTATGATATGACTAATTAAATGTGAATATTTAATATATTCTCAATATTTCCTTTTGAATGATGTGTGGATACTAGTTATTCCCTTCAAACTCACTAATTCTATAGAAATATTCATGGGATTAATTAATGAAGTCTTTAGAGATTACCTTAATAAATTTGTGGTAGTCTTTATAGATGATATTATGATATAATCAAAAATAAAGAAGAAGTATTTGAATACTATGATAAATACTTTTTTAAAGGGGAATCTATATGAAAAGTATGGTAAATTCAAAGTCTAGATTGAGTAAGTATCATTATTGGGGAATGTTATTACCATAAAAGGGATAATTATGGCCCCTTACATTATAAAATAAATTGAGGAGTGACCTAAACTAGCATCTATAATATATATTTTTAGTTTTCTTAGACTATATGGGAATTATATACAATTTTTAGAAATTTCACATGATTTTGAAGCTCACTAACCAATCTGAGTCATTAGTGGGTAAAGATTTTTTGGACCAATGACTACAGAGAGAGATTTATAGAATTAAAAAGAGGCCTACCAATACACCATAACTTTCACTAACCATAGTTTGAGAACTATTAATGATAAGAAAATATTATTCAAAGAGCCTATTGGGATATGAACTAATGAATAATGATAAAGTGATGGTCTAAACCTCAATGAAACTGAAATATCAATGGAAGAAAAATTTAATGGATGATCAAGAGTTGGATTTAGTAATATTTTCATTAAATACATGACATTATCACTATGGGAGGAAGTGTGAAATATATAATAATCATAAGAGAATTAAATATATATTCACACATAAAGAGTTTACTATGGGATAATGAATATGGATAAAGATGATCAAGGAATATGAATGCTCAATCCACTACCATACTGGAAAATAAAATAAGGCGGATGATAATCTAAGTAGAAAGGACACAAAAACATTATCAATGATGATAATTGATAAGGATATTATTATCTTAGACATGAAAAGGTTAGATATTATAAACATAAAATAAGTAACATCATTGTTCCTTTCTAAAATTATTGCTCAACCATCCCATCTGGAGAAGATAAAGTATACTCAAAGAGATGATGTGGAAATTTTAATGAAGGTAAAATATATCAGAAAAATTAAATCCTCATAGTTCAAAATTGATGAACAAGTTGTAAGATTTAGGTCAATCCTATTTATACCATCAAATATTGAGATAAAGGAGTTGTTGAATGATTCACATAGCTCAAACTTCTCCACCACCTAGGGAGCACGAAGATGTATTGAGATATCTGAGATTTCCATTAGTGGGATAATATGAAGAAGAAGATTATGGAATATACACCAAAGTGCCTAGTATTTCATCAGGTGAAGGATGGAAGGAAAAAGTATAATGGGATTATGCAACAATTACCCATACCCACATGGAAATAGTAAAACATCAATATGAATTTTGTCACAAGTATTCCAAATACATCTAAAGGAAATAATGCTATATGGTTTGTGGTGGATATTCTTACAAAGAGTGCTAAATTAATTGCAATTTGAGAATACTTATCACTCAATTAATTTTCAAGGATATACATCAGATAAGTGGAAAGGATATATGAACACCACTATCGATCATATTTGTTCAAGATATGAGATTTAACTCTATGTTTTGTAAGAATCTCCAATATTTTCTAAACAATAAGTTGAACATAAGTATGACTTATCATCCCCAACCCAATGGAAAATCTTATATGACTATCCATACACTAGAAGGTACGTTGAGAGCATGCTCTATGGAATTTAAAATAGGATATGATTAAAATCCTCCTCTAGATGAGTTCTAATTCAATAATATATTTCAATTAATCATCCAAATGGCTCCATATGAATAAATTTAGTGTAAAAGATGCAGAACACCTACATAATGTAATGAAGTTGGAAAACACTTGCTTCTAGGAACTAAAATGGTTGATGAAATGGTAGAAAATTTCAAGACCATTTAGCAGCACATCAGGGCAGCTTAGAGTTTCTAGTAGAGTTATACTGAAAATCATAAATGATACATAGAGTTTGAGGTTGGATATAAATTTTACCTCCATATATCTCCCTGGAAGAGGGTCATGATATTTGTGAATAAGGGAAAGCTAAGTCTTAGGTACATAGACCCCTTTGAGATTATTGATCACATCAGAGTCATGGATTATCAATTAGAACTCCCACCCACCAAGTCTTGAGTATGTGATGTATTCTACATATCTCTCTTGATGAAGTACATATCAGATATATCACATGTACTGAATTTATAGGTGGTATAGATGAAAAATGATGTCTATTACTAGGAGACACTAGTTAAGGTCTTGGACCATGAGACAATGTTCTATTCACCAAGACAACTCACTTAGTCAAAGTACAATGGTAAAACCATAAGTGTGAGGAGGTAAACTAGGAATCAAAGGAAGTGATAAAACAAAAGTACACTCGTCTAATTTTATATTATTGGGTGAAATGAAATTTTGAGGATGAAATTTCTGAGAGCGGGGAGGGGAGAATGTGATGACATAGAATTTTATCAATTAAATTTCCCTTCTTTTATAACTGGGTCTTATTAAGTAATGTAGTATTATATACACAAAATGTACCCCATGATAAAACCAATAAAATTTTATTATAAATTTTTTAAAATTACATTTATAGAATAAACATGGCCATAATAATTGAAAATATTACAATGGGATAGAAAATTGAAAATAAGATAACTAAAATATGAAAATTTGGATCTGCTTGATCCACTAAAATAACCACACTCACAAACAAAATTTTAGATATGAAACAAAATATTAATTATGAAATTTTCATATTTTAAATGATAATATATTTAACCTCAAGAGAAAATAGCATTGAATGAAGTATGAATGAAATATGATGTATTTATAGAAAGTAGGGAACCCATATGACCATTAAAAATCTGACTATTGTAATCGTAATATGACTATTGGAATAATAATATGACCATTAAAAATTGTAACCTCACCATTGGAATTGTATTATCAATTATTGAAGTATGAAGTAATATTCATTTATCTTATAAAATTAAAATATAACATATTAATATCATGATATGAGTACATAAATGTTTTAAAATTGATAAAATAATTGTTTGTATTTTTGAAAACCAAATATGTTTTATTGGAATTTTTATAAAAAATATAATAAATTTAAAGAAATTTTATTTTCATTAAACGGGTTTATAAAGTAATATTAATATGTATTATAATGATAATATAATTATATGTGATCATAAGTAAATTTTCAAAGGATCTAAAAATCGATCATAATACTAAATTAATATATTTTTCAAATAAATAAGGATTTAATCTAAAAATTAAATTTATCATATTTAGAAAAAAATTCATCAAATTTATTTCATTTTTGAAATATAAAATTCAATAAAGGGTGATTTTTTTTATTTTTTTAAAATAGTTGAATTTTTTGAATAGTGAAATACAGTAAAATACAGTATTTAACATTATAAGTTAAATACATAATTAATTACATAATGTATGATGTAAGAACACATTATTTAAAACTCAAATGGACTATTTTATATATATTTCTATAAGAATAAATACTATTGGTTTTCTTGAGCCAAAATAATAAACTAATGAATATGATATTAAAAAACACTCATCTACACCCCTTATAAATACCACCCCTAACACCCCCTTATCCCCACTCCTTTTAAGAATTTTAGGTCACCAAATATATTCTGAATCATCTCACCTCCACATAAAAGTGCTTCTAGTTTCATAAAAAGACAATTTCCAAGTTCCTTAAGGAGTTTTTCAAGGAGACGATATTCAAGAGGAAATATTCTCAAACTATCTCTTTTAAATTGTTTTATTCTTCTACCTTCTCATAAAATACCTCATACAACATGGAATAATAAATATAATATAATAAATATTCTATTATTTTATATTTATAATGGAATATATACCATCCATACTATTCTCTTCACCTCTTATTCTAAAAACAAAACAACTAGTCATATTATGTTGGTTCACTGTCTTATTGGATGATGAGTTTTTATTTTAAAATAACTCCTTAATGGTAGGTTTAAATTAACTTATAATGGTTTAAAATGAACTAAATTTGTATATTATATATTTTTCAAATTATTTTACGATTATATGTTTATAATATTAAATAAAACAAAACTAGTTTGTGATGGTTGGTAAAACCACCAAAATAAACTGACCATATAAAATCAAGATTTTTAAAAAATGAATTTTACATATGTAAAATAATGTATGGGTATTTGAGACTAGTTAAATTTATAAAAGGAGATTACTATAATTTCATTTCACTTTTATAGTTGTAGTCTTGTTTTAGAAGAATCTCCACAATTATCCTCAAGTGATCTGACCCTAGAACCATGAAACGAATGCCCTTGAAACAATGAAATTAAGCCATATATCTTATTGAAAAGTTTATAAATGAACATAGTATAATTATATAAAATAAAATATATATTTAAAAGGTTCTAAATTAAGTAATTAATGAAGTTAATTTCATTATTCAGGACGTAAGTGCACGTGTAGAATGATTTTGGAACATGAAGTAAGGGATCTCTCTAAGCCCCCTATTTTCTTTAGGTTATGATTTATCTATCTCTACATCAATTTATTTATCTATTCTTATTATTTAATTATTCTATATTCTGTATTTATTTTTTCACATATATACCTAGTTTAGTTCACCTTTATTTTATGGGGATATATATGTTTTAATGGTTCCCTTATCAATTTCATTCGTTAAAAAACCCTGATTAAATGAAAATTCTATATATCTTACCCCATTTCAAGTACCACTCAATAAAATGTTTTAATCCATACTTGGTTTCTGATCATTGATTTCATAGAAACTATTATGATATGACATCTCGTTATGTTATAAAATATGATTATGAGACCAATTTGTTTCCATGAGAAATATTTATGTTTATGAATTATGTTTGATTCCTCATGTGGAACAAATATTCATGAAATTTTTATAATGGGTGCACTTAGATATCTCTATAATTCATTGGGAAATTTTTATGTCTCATGAGATGATATAAATGGGATTAGTGAATAAACCCAATCCATGACAAGAATCTATCCACCATGTGATATTGTATTTGTAGTTAGACTTGACTTATATTTATGTCCTATTTTATATTATATCAAAATTACTATAATTAAAAAATCTTATGATTCCATGTTCTTTATGTTATGATCCCATATGGTCATTCACATGGATTTTCTTTCATGATATCATATTATGCCTGTTGAATCATATTCTATACTCCGTTATCATATTTATTAACTTATTGGGTTTTGTAGATCACCCATTTTATTAAGTGTTACTCAGCTATCCTATATAGTTTTAAAAGCTAAAAGGTATTTAGGATCTCATTATATAGATTAAAATAATATATTTTATTTTAGTTTCATGATATCATTTTATGTACCTAGTCTCCAAAATACACTAGGCCTCTCAATCCTTGATTTATATTTATTGTATATTTATGTTAAAAATCATGTGATAATATGTGTAAAAGGACTCTTTCACTATAGTTATCCTTATAGGTTCCCCAGTCTAGATGAATAGGGTAGGAATAACTTTCTCTGCCGCTTCTTATAGAATCAGGGCCACATGTCAGTGACAATGACCATGGTGAACGAGAGCCCTCCTAGGCATCTCATGGATGTTTTTTTGTACATGGTGTAAATACTACCAAACCTACCTAATATAAGTAATGTAATCATTACTTTACTCCAAGGATATATTCCTAACATAGTTTAATATTGAGATGGGGGATGCCTACCCCCTGCAGGCCTATCTGCATGGTCTAGTCCTCTATGGCCTCAGTCCCTCCGGATTAGCATGAACTATTTCCAAGATTGGAATTATACTTTCATGGAGTTATTCTTGTACTATTTAAGTCACCATATGATGTTATACAAATATATTAGGTGAAAATGGACATTTATTACTTAGATCCGAGATAGATGTAGAAACAAAAATGATATAGGATTGAGGTGTCATCAATTAGTGGTTCATATCAGTTCTTAATTCTATTCTATTATCCTCATACTAGATAGAGAGATTAGACCCTTCTGGAATATTCATCTCAGATAAAATTTATATTATGGGGAATAATAAGAAACCCATTAGTGTAGAATCACTAATAACAATGAATAGTGTATGAACTTATTTATTAAGTAAGGATTCATGTTAGATTTAATATTATATTTTTGACATGACCTATGGACCATGGGTTGGTTTAAATTGTTTTATGTATCATGTTACTCTCATAATTTTCAAAGGTGCAAAACTTCTTGATCACTTAGGTAGGTGATGGTGATTTTTTTTTCAAATTAGAGGATGGGAGGGTAATACATATCTTAGTGGTTTTGATATTTATTTCAGGACTCTCTTTATGATTTAATCAATGTTAAAAAATCCTTCCCAGTAATAATATAATTTACACATAAGAAATTGATTGATTGATGATATGAATATAATAGGAAACAACATGTGGGGATTATATTGTCTCTAATTTTATTTAATAATATGTTTTATTTATAGTTTGAATCCATTAAGGTAGAAAATCTAGAGTTTATTATTATCAAGGGAGGCAATGGGGTCCTTTGAAAGGAGGAATGAGGTTTTATAGAGTTTGGATTGGGAACTTGAGAAGAGTTTTTTACATATCCTTGAAGGAGAATTGGAACCCATATTGTTCAGTTCCACTTAACAATACATGTCATACCTTTTATGTTAATGTGTTAAGGATTATAGTGATTTCTTTTAAAATCAGGAATCCATGACCACTTATAAGTAGTTTAAAGTTATGCATAGTTAACTCTCCATGTTGGGTCATCACACACTCATAAAATAGGGAATATTATACTCATCATATAAGGAAGGATGGGTAATCCTATTCTCATCACATAAGATATCTCATATTTGTCACATAAGGATAGATGATTATGTATCTTCCTCAAGTCAGATCATGAGGGAATCTTATACTCATCACATAAGGGTAGTTTTTATCCTCATCACATTATAAGTCAAGTCATGTTTTGGATATACCACATCTCAAGGGAAATATGGGATAGTAATGGTTCTAGGATTGAATCTCAGGGAGGCATCCTATGTATCTTACTAGAATAGGAATGAAAACCCACATAGTTAAAGATGTATAGTTTAAGGTCATGTGATGATATTTGTTCATGTAGTTTAACATCAAACAGTAATTACTATATACTTTACAATTAAATTCATATAATTTGGAATAATCAGTGAAAGATACTTAGCAATGGGTTGGTGTGGGACTTATGCATGAGTAGTCCATTTGGTTTATTCTAGAAGACAATCCCGATAAAGGTATTTTTGGGAAACCATGAGGAGGATATTGATTCATGTAATTTAAGGAAACAAAAAATAGAATCTCCAATCAAGTAATATATGAGAACCAATAAAATTATCTCGATTCAATTCATTTTATAAAACTAAGGGGAGTATCTCAACTCAAGTCATTTTAGGAAACAAAGAGGAGTATCATGACTAAATGTGTTTAAATAAATCTATATAAGTATATCAACTCAAGGTTTAAGGTCTTATGTATTTATAATAGTGATTTGGGTTGGGTCTTGGGTAGATTGTGTCAAATTGGACCCCATAGCACTGTTTGAAGTTTCAGTATATGCTAAGGAATGCGATTTGAGAGTTATCCCAATATCAAGGTTTTAATTATCAAAAAATATCATTTTAGTCATTTAAGAATTGATATACCATTGTTTATGGTTTTTTACATGTTTTAAATGTAAAAAAATTATTTTTTTGGAGTTTTGGGGGTTTTAGTACTTGTAGCATATTTTAAAAAATTTGGCAAAGTCTCGAATGAATCCCTATGATGTGAGTATGATTTATTTCTTGAATCACTATAATATATGTATGTGTTATTAAATGACTCACTATGATCTATATATGAGCAATTTTATGGATCACTATGAATTGAGCATGTTTCCTTCAATGAGTCATTATAATCTACCTATGTGTCATTCCATTACTTGTTAAAAATGGGCATGATGATTTTTTACATATTTTCAAAAAATGACACAAATGATTATTTATATAAGGAAAACCCTCTAAAAGTGAAATTAGGTTTCCCTTTCAATCATACCATAGTAAAATCATCCAAAATATCCTCTAAATATTCTATTCTACTCAGTGTGATATTTTATCCATTTCTTATTTGAATCTCATGTCATCTAAATTAGGAGGAATCTATAGGTAAATATAACCATCTATATGTATCTTATTTCACAATTTATCACAATTTCTTCATCCCTCGTTGAAAACACCATTTTCATATATTTTTTCCATATTTTATTAAATATTATAACTAAGGAAAAACAAGATAAACACTCTTAATGAGCGAAGGCCTTCTAACTCTAGGTAGGTAGTTCCTAGATTAATCCAATTTTATATGCATATTATGTGATGTGTGGTAAGTAGGAATGAGTAGGGTGGACCAAGTGAGATAGATTATTAACTTCTTAGAGTTTTGTTATTCCTAGGAGATACTAGAGGGTATTCTCATGTGTAAAATAGTGTGGTTGATACTAGTGTGGCATGAGTAGTGTGATATGTGATTCCATGGCTAGTTGGACATGATGACATTGGTTATAGAACATTTTTTCATGATTTTGATGGTTGATATGGTTTTGGGGAGATGTGTTAGGCATAAATCATGTGACTATGTGTGATGTTGACCATCAAAAGCGAGGCAACACAGTTCTAGAGGATAATGCGAATGGTGTTAGACATTTCCATGGTAGTATGACATGGTTCAATGGTTATGAGAGCGGTTTTTAGATCATGAATATTAAGATATTAGTGATTTCACTCAATGTGGATGGATAATGGGGTTGTTGAGTTAATGTGCACATAGATAATGGCCTATGAGGTGGTGTTAACTACATGTTCTAGGTGTAGGATTTTATAAATTAAGTGGAATGAGGGATGATTTTAACCATTGGTACAGAGGAGCTTCTCACCATAGAAGGAAAAAATTGGTGGTAATTGAGACCACCCAATGGGGGTTTGAGGATCACAATTTATATTGGGGTCGATAGGTTAGGATTATGGAAAATTGTTATTTCCATGCCCCAGGTTCATTGATCTATTGAGCCAATGGCTAGAATATGAATGTGGAAGTCCTCAGGACTTGTGATATGGTTTGTGGATATTACTTTGGTGTGTCGAGATGAACTTAATTGAATATGTGGTTATAGTTGGTGTGTGCCACCGTTCGGTATGTATTTTCATAGAATGTTAAGGGAACTTACAATCTAATAGATTTTGGATGTATCATTCTAATATAGCATAGGCCCAATCAAATAATGGCTCAGTTGTGGCAATTGAGAACAAGAGGAGCATATTTAATGATATATGCTTGATTAATATTTATTTAACTTTTCACATATATCTGTATACGTATGGATGAATGCTTGGGAAACCATTGGTGGTGGCATACTATATTCATAATCAGACCCTACATGGGACCTTTTTGACACATGTAGGATTCATGGACCTAGTGGAGTTAGGAGCATAAATGGTGCATGAACTGATACATGATGTCATAGATTGGTCGAGTGGTTCCTTGATGATGGGATAATATTACTTTTGAATATTTAGATAATTTATATATGCGATTAGACCATGGGTTATATTAGTAATTCTATAGGACTCTCATGTAATGGTAAATATTTATTATACTAATAATATGCTTATTTTTGGATTTTTTTGACGTTGTTAAAAATTTCTTCCACTGTGTTTGTGTTATTACATACGCTATTTCAATATTATTATTGTTATCATCATTAAAGGGTATAATATCCCTGCTCTATCTTAACATACCCTCACTAATATTTGAAAGATATTTCATATGGGGAGGTTTTTCTAATTTAATTTGGTGCACCCTAGTCGAGTCATTGGTGATTGGTCCAAGGATGGGGGAGAATTACACAAGGAATTTAAGAAAACCAAGAGAAGTATCTCAACTTAAGGCATTGATGTGGGGAATATACATAAGATACCTAGATGAGAAATATTTTGTAGAATGGGTTACCGTATAACCAATCTTATTTTTTGATATACTTTTAAAAGAGGGGTGACATGTTCTAAAAGATGATAGATTCCTAGGAATTTTTTTTATGTGATATATGGTTTTATGTAAAAGTAGGATTAGATAATTATAAAAAGAATATTTTTTCAAATTTGGCCACCCTTGGACAAATCATACATGGAATTAAACCATTGAAAATTGGTAAACACATACTTTATAAAGAACCAATTTCATAAAATATTGGGGTTTCATCTGATCAGGAATTTTTCACTAAAGTTTTGGGTTTCGAGGTTCTTGTTTGTGAAAGGGTTTCATGAGTATCACTCTATGATGGAATATAATAGGAGTAATTTATGAAGGAAATTATATAGGAGGACCAATAAAGTTTTTATATGGGGTGAGTCTCATAAAAAATGTCTTTTATGATGTTCCTTCCCCCTTCCCTTCATCTTGAACCTAGGATTTACCTAAGGTGGATTTATTTAAAGGATCATACAAATTAATAGATTCATAAATTAAGGGATTTCTACCTTAGTGATTGTACCATAAAATAAAATATGTTCTTGAAGTTTGTGCCTCCTCAAAGTTTGTTCCACATTAAATTGCATGTCGTGTATTAATAGGTAGATTTCATAACCATCTCCCATGAGATTTGTGGAACCGATATCATAAAGGAATTATGAAAAATCATTTAATCATTATCTCATCTCCAAAAAGTGAGAATATCATGTAGCTATAAAGGTTTACCACTATGATTTCATAAATTTATGGATAACCATGAATAATTTAAATAAATACAAAGGATGATCACTATTCTATAATAGATGAAAATCATTTCACAAAAAATTAGTTATCTTTATGAAATATGAGATTTATTTATAGAAAATTTCCCTTTTCCATTTTACTTTATGCTAAAATGAATCTCAATGTAAAACAGGAAACAAATTTGATTTGTTAACGAGTTTTATCTCTACAAGTAGTCAAATTAAAACTCATGAATGGAATTACTACTTAGGATATATTGTTTCTCCATATAAGGGAGTTAAATAGAAAAAAAATGTTTCTATAAGACCCTCAAAAATGAGTTTTATAGTGTCAATAACCATTTTCATCACTAATGGATAAAGTACATGTCCTACTCCATGCAGGAGGTTCTCTTAAACACATAAATAGACTATGAAATGTTTTTAGTAATATTTATCCCTCAGTCAGTGAGAAATCATGCATCATATTGATATCCCACTTGCTTCTTCTGTGAGCACATAATTACTTTTCTTCCAGAACTTGGATTATTTTATCTAGGTTAGGACCACATCGTCTCTTTTGTAGAATTGTACATGACCCAAATTTTCTAGTTCCAAAAAATATTTCATTAATATATAATACTAATAAAATGAATGAATTCCCACTAACCTTATTATAGACACATGGATCAATTTTATTCTTAATAAAACCAAAATTTTATTATGGAATAACAAAAATGAATATTCCATAATTATGATTCCTACTTTAAAATATAAATGGATCTATGTATCTTTCGTACTTTTTAATCATTTTTAGAAATTAAAAACTGTTCTTGTTACATTATATAGATGGTTTCATCCAAATTTCCATTGAGGGAAATAATTTTAACATCCATTTTCTAAATATTATAATCATGGAAAGATATTATTTCATGTAACGAATTAGTCCAGAATAACCCGAAACGTCACCAACTCGACTCATCATTGGGCCTGAAGGGAGTTATTGATACCCATAGAGTGGAAAAAAGTACATTGGAATCAAATAACACTTCTTTAGGAATTATTTCGCCCTAAAATCAGAGTCATCCTATAGCAGATCTTATATACAATTTCCTTCATAGTCCTTTCATACATTGGACATCGATGATACATCAATGAATATAATCAGAACAAATAATTGATCCAAATGAGTCATAACCAACAATAACTAGTCAAAATATTTTTGAAACATGAAACAAAATCCAAAATTAATATAAAATGAGATACAATAGGTAGAATCTTGATATAGATTAATATAGTCCATACTATCTGATAAATTAATGTCCAAAATAAAAACAAACTGGAACCATGATACAAGATCACCTCCATGCAACCCAAGGTTTTTCTCTACATACGAACTCACCATCAATGACTTAAGAAAATGAATCCAATTTAATGGTGAGACCTGTAACCTATATACAACATGGAGCTCTATACCGACATACATGAGTGTGTATTTAGGGTGTGAGTGAACATGGCTAGTGGGATATCACCAAGGAATATATGTTATTTAGTTCATAAAGAAATTAATTAATAATAATTTAAAATAAAACAAGAAAATAGGTTTTTTAAAAATAATCACATGAAAACGAATATCAAGTCCATGTAAATTTTCTAAAATTCAATTTTTTTATTTTATTTAAATGAAAATAATCACTTATAAAACATTTCCATTGGATTTATCCTTTTTTAAAACTAAAACTACCATTTTGAAAACCACTTTGAAAACCCCAAATGAGTTCCTTTAAAATAAAATGGTTTCCAAAACATCTTTGAAGGCCAATTAAAAGAAAAAAACCAAAAAAACGTTTTGAGTAGGATACAAAGTAGGAACCACAATTTAGGAGATAAATAATGAATGTAAACAATATAATGGTTCCAAAAATAGTAAAAGGGAGGAATAAATTTGATAAAAAGATAAGAATACCCCACATAAACCAAAAATTATGTAATATATGTCATGGGATATACTCTTAGTGTTAGTGTGATATTATCCTAATAATATTAACATAACATGGACTAGAAATCGATATAAGTTAAGTCCCAAAAATACAAAATCCACCCGACTTACCCGCACCATCCTCAGCTAGGGAAATATCGTAGTTATGGTTATAGAATACGACTAAGGGATTCTAACTAGTGTGTATGATAATTAGTATAACATGAATCAAGATATTTCACTTTGATACCTTAGTACCCATGACCAAATCAAAGTGAAGGTGAGTGAATAAAGAAGACAAGATTAACAAACATGGTATAAACAATACCTCTCCCTCACCTACAATAATCTTATGTAAAATATTCCCCTTTTGTATAAAATATCTACCAGATAAAAATAAATAACACATAATTAGGTGAAACAACTAGGGAAATCAATGGGAATCTCTCATGAAATAATTCATTCATCTTAAAATGTTCCAAACGAACCTTTAAGATCACAAACACCATTTTGATTTCAAACAACCCCTTCACAAAACATGGATTTACATATTTTAAAACCAAAACAGCACTAAAATCCTTAAATTTACATCAAAATTATTTTAAAGATCCATAAAGGAATTTTTATGAGGGGTTTACCATGACTAAACCTCTATTTCTATAAAACATTTGAAATTCATAAAAATAAACCTTTAATTTAAATCCAAAAGTTCTTAGAAATGATTTAGAAACACCAAATACATATAAAATATGACCATTATTTTATTGAAAATGAAATTATAAAACTTAAGAACACTTTGAGTTGAAATAAAAATTAATTAAATAGAAAAACCTATCTCAAATAAGTGAAAATAAAGCCTTTATAAGATGAAAATTGATTCATTTTATAAATAACACTCAAACATGGATAGAGATGATTTATATATGCCCTAAATATAAAAATCCCCAATATTAGTCCTATAAAAAACTTAAAATTATTCATGAATACCCTTAGGGTTCATGGGAGGAGTTAAAACTAAGGAAAAAGAGAGAAGAAATTGAGATAAATATGTTTAGAGGAGAATTAACCTGGAAATAAATCTCAAAAATGTAAATAATCCAAGGAAAATTTCATGGAGGTGGAGAGGAACAATGATAAGGTGCATGCAAGGGAGTTCGGGTTGATTGGGAGGAGGAGAGGGGCATGTGGGCTTAAAACCATATAAAGGAAACTTGGGTATTTCAAAAATTTTAAGATCTAGGCGCAATTCATGGTTTGGATGCACAGTTATGGTTAATCATGTTCCAACCATACAAACTTACCTTTTCACACCAAACCAGTCTACATGACTTCCCAAGAAACCTCTCACAGTTAAACAACCATGTGGAGACCACGAAAAAAATCCACTATCACCATAACTACAACTCTCACATGGTTACTGCAAAGTTACTCCAAACCATGAGATCTAACTGTAAACCACTAAAAAAAGTTCAAAAACATAAAATTTAAATCCTAGAAATTATAAAAACTTAAAAAAACTCAAACTTAAATAAAATAATACAAAATAACATGCTATAATAGCACATGGGTTTTACAATTATTCCCACCATGCTACATTCTGACCCTATAAAGTCCTTAAAAAATTAAAATTTATAGAAAAACTAAATCCCCCACACTCTATGTAAGAGTTGGATGGGTAAACCAAAGATTTGGTAAAATAAATGATTAAAGGAGAACTAATAATCACAATCAGACCACAAAATATCCCCTCCAAAATCCTCAAAATAATCAAACTGATTATCTAAAATTTCCCAAAAAACCCAATTAAAACCCCATAAAACCCTCTATGTATAAATACTATGATGAAATAAGTCGTATCAAGGTATCCCCACCATTTATAATTCCTCTAACATAGTGGATTTAAAAGAATCCACATAGAGACACATCTTAAAAACATATAAAAAACCACAAAATCAAACTTATCCTTAATATATAAACAATTACAACCCAAAATAAAAAAAAAACCCATATAAAACATAAAATAATGGACTTAGTTCTAACCTGAGTCCATAACAGACAAGGATAACCTAGGGTCACAAACTGGGTCACCATATCACATTGAATCCATAAAAGTCCAAGACAAACACCCGCTAATGAAAAATATAAACCGGTGAGTCACCCACAATAATTATCCAAATACACACACACAACCATTCCCTATGTATAACTAGAAATAACATCAAATTACAATATAAACAAACATAAAAAATCCACACATCTCAATGGAGAGACACTCTAAAGAGAAAGACACACTATAAAAAATTGAAAACCATTCATAGAAGAACATTCAAATATATTACTAGATATACAACATAAGAATCCCAAAAAATAAACCTATTCCATATCCATCATAAAAAATTACCAAAACAAGCCATTAAAAATAAATATATCACACTTGATACTTATTTTGATAACCCACCTTATAAAATTTCTAAAGATGACCTAAAAGGCCACAATAGAGGAATTTTCTTGGAGCTTTAAGATAAGAAGGCTTAAATTTCCCTAGATATCTATATTGGAATCACATGAGAGGTATATTATTCCTATAATGCAGAACCTAATATTACAATTTATATTCATACCACTTTTCTATACACCAATCAATCTACCTTTATCCCCATCTAATGAAACTAAGGCATCACCCAATACTTGTTTCCTAGACTGATCATATTCCGTATGTATGGAATCCTCAATTACCACTTTTAAGTACGCCAGGTAAGAATCATGCATATATAAAGATATATATATATATATATATATATATATATGTAAATACCACCTCTAAAGAGATTATCCTTCTCATAATCATTGAAAACCATCTCCAGGGAGAATATAACCAACTCTGAGATGTTTGCGACATACTCCCTCACTAACTGTTTACCCTGAAAAAGGATTAAGAACTTTAGATATCTATCTACCTCCATGACATTAGAATAGAATCACTATATAGATGAATAACTCTCAAGAAATACCTTTTCATAGTTGAGAAGGTACTATATACTCACACCACACTCTGCTAGGTATAATAACCAAACCCACAATAACTCTCACCCGTGATGATTCAAGGGTTCTGAGAGAAATAAAGATTCCCTCAATCCATTCCAACCAAACACCACTTCAATTTAACCTTGATCACCATAGAAAAAATACATATGCTAATTCAATAAGTTTGAAATAGGGTTCCAGAGTAGAGAGGGTTCTAAGTCCACCACTAAATTTGGAGTATGGGTAGATTCTAGAACCGAAGGAACTCCTTCAAAGTGATAAGGGGATTCTCTGAGAGAATAAACCTTGACAACATGCCTTATACTTTCCCTATCAACCATTCTGGGAGACCTAATATAAATAAAACCAAACATTAATATCATCATTTCATGAATCAAAACTTAATTCAAACAATCCCACTATAACTAGGCAACAAATTCAATAACATAAATCACCAAAAAATACATTACTCCTATACAAAGAAAAAAAAATTTCCCCCCTAAAATCACAAAAATTGTAACCAAGAATTTTTATAACTCACTCCACCAAGGCACTTAAAAAAATAAAACCCCTATATGAAAAAGAAACAAACCCTAGTAGAACACATACCGCTTCATTTGGAAACTCAATGAAACCATTTCAAAATTCAATTATCATTTAAAATCATTTTTAAATTAATTAGATTAATTTACAGGTGCTTACATGGATAACCAATTTTCCTTTAATTTTTTTATTCCAAACTCCTTAATGAAAACCACAACTTTATAAAACATTTCTTAAAAAACAAGGGAAATTATTTTTTTAAAAATCCATTAAAACAAAATTTTGAAATCAGGTATTTCATAAAATTATCCCTAATTACCCAAAAAATATTTAAAAATAAAACATAACCAAAACAAAACACAATATTTAAATCAAAATCCATTATAACCACGTTAAAAAACCATCAAATTTCCCTTTATTTTATATCAAACAAGTTAAAACCACTTTAGGATCAATTTGAAATTAACATGAGTTATCAAAACTCAACCGAGGATGAAATAGGGCTGTAAATAGTTTGGGCACATGAGTTGGAAAACCATGTTTCAACTATGAAACCAAATCTTTGAAGGTTTCAGAATCAAATTACAAAGTCTCTTCACACATGTCCGGACTATATGAGAAAACATTAAATCTCTATTTATCCTTAATTTTCTCCCCAAAACTCAAGAGATACCCTTGAAATAATTGGCATGATTAAATGAGACTAAAATAACATCATTTTATATAAATATCAATAAAAAAACCCAAAATATTTAATTCACAATTAAAAACCCAAATACCTCTGGAACATGAGGCTTAAGATGAGAAACATCTATCTAGACTCTCCCTTCCCTTACCTTACAAGTCCCAAAGACCCAAATCTACTTTCTACCATGAAACATACCAAATAAGAAGATGGTAATATGAGAAACTAAAAACCTTTTCAAGAACCTAGTATCAAATATCATTTTTAACAAAATGGAATGGGATGGACCAACTTGTCACCCAACCAAGCTTTCCACTAGGCCTGAAGAGAATTCCAAATATCCATAGGTTGGAAACTAGTTCTTGTGAATAAAATAACACTATTTTTGGAATGATTTTACCCTCAAATCATAGTTACCATGTAGTTGATCTTATATTAAAATTCTTACATAGTCCATCTATACCTTGGGCATCCATGAAATATCATTTAACATAAATAAGATAAATTATCAAGCCAAATGGGATATAACAAACTATAACAATTCAACCGATTTGTGTAAATATGAAAAAAATACAAAATAAATACACAATGGGATAAAATAGATAGAAACTAGATATATATAAAGATATTTATTCTTGAATAATACATCAATATTGAAAATAAAAACCAACATAAACTACACAAAAATATCACCACCATGCAACCCAAGGTTGTTCATCGCGTCCCAAATCACCATAAAAAAACATAAAAGGAATCTATTCTGACAATAAAACCTATAACCTATATAAAATATAGAGATGCATACATATACACACAATTTTTTATCTAGAGTGTCAAAAGACAGGCCCAATAAGATCACACCGAGGAATATATGAAATTTCTTTAATAAAGTAATTCATGAATTTTAGTTTAAAATATAATTAGAAAATAGTTTCTCCAAATATAATCACATGAAAACCAATATTAAGTCCATAACCAATTCCTAAAATTTATTTTTTTATTTTATTTAAATGAAAAAAGTCACTTGAAAACATTTCCCTTAGCCTAATAATTTTGTTAACCAAAACACTAATTTTAAATACCACTTTAAATACAAAAAATAAAAGCCTTTAATTCAGAAATTTTTCCCAAAAATCTTTGGCAACTATTAAAAAGAAAAAAAACTAAACACAAATATTAGAGAATTCCATAAATTAGGCACCACATGTCAAGAGATAAATAATAGAAGTGAACAAGATAATGTTTCTATAAATAATACAATCTGGTGAGAAAATACAATTAAGTACAAGATAAGTATCCCTTATATAAACCAACAATAAAGAAATATGTTTCATGGAATCTACCCTAGGCCCTAATGTGATACAAATATAATAATACTAATATAATAAAGACTAACAACCAACATATTTCAAGTCCCAATAAATACAAAAGCCACCCAACTTACCCACACCATCCTCAACAATGACACTCCCCTAGCCAGGGTCAAAGCGTACAACGAAGGGACACTAGCTAGTGTGAATTATAACTAGTGTAGGATGAATAAATATCTCTTACATATCTACCTGAGTTTCCATGGCCAAAATAAAGTGAAGGTGAGTGGATAATCAATACAAGATAAATATAAAAGGTGAAAATAATAACTCTCCCTCACCTCAAACACCTTCGGTAGAACAATATATTTCTTCATCATACATTCATCTTATAAAAATAATTAAACCACCGTCATGTGAAATGACAAGGGAAATCAATGAGGATATCTCATGAAGTAAACCACTCATTTTAAAAAGTTCTAAACAAGCCTTTAAGATCATGCACAACATTTTCATTTCAAAAAACCCTTTTATAAAACAAGGATTTCCTTCTTTGAAAATGAAAACAAGGATAAAATACTTTCATTTCTATCAAAATAATTTTAAAGAGACATAAAGGCATTTTTATAATGGTCTTGGAATTACTAGAACTCTATTTAAAAGAAACATTTGAAATTCGTAAGAAGATCCCTTTTATGGAAATAAAAAAGTTCATGGAAATGATTTAGAAACACCACATAAATATCACATATACACATAATTGTATTAAAAAAAATTTATACTACTCAATCACACTATTTAATTTAAAAAATAATAAATTTCATAGGAACAATGACCTAAAAGAAGTGGAAATCAATCTATTATAAGCTGAAATATGTCACCTTTTATGGATAATACCCAAACATGGATGAGGATGATGTTTATACGACTTTGAAATCAAAATCCTTAACATTAGGTCCAAACAAACCCTAAATCTACCTAAAGGACCCATAAGTTTTATGGAAGGATTTAAAACTAAGGAAAAATGTGGGAATAAATGAATATGGATAGTTTTAGAGGAGGATTAATTTTGAAATAAAGGTCTAACATCAAAATAATCCATGGGAAGTGCTATGAAGGTGGAGAGGAACAAACAGGAGGTGCATGTAGGGGAGGTTAGGCAGAGTGAGAGGAGGAGAGGGGTCCATGGGATTAAAATTGGGGAGGGTAAATTTGGGGAATTTAAAATTTTAAGAATCTGGTTGGATCACATAGTTTAGACATAAGGTTAAGGGTAACCATGTATCAAAATATACAGACTTAGCCTTACACACAAGACTAAGCCACATAACTTCTTTAGGATCCTTTTTGGTTGGAGAACCATGCATAGATGATTAAAAACTCTACTATCACCATAAAAAACACCTAAAAAAGTTTTTGTATGGTTACTACTAACCGTGTTAGCTAACTGTGTATCACCCATAAAATTTAAAAAACATCAAATTTTATGACAAAAAAGAAACTTAAAATAAATCAAAATAATATAAAATATTTAAAAATAACCAACTATAATAACACATTGGTGTTATATTTCAATTAATATTCTAATGGATTTTCACATTGTGACTGATGATAATGTTTTTTTGTTGTCAATGCCATGATGTTATTTGAAACCTTTTTTTTTCAATTATACTATATAGGTATTTACTTTTCCATCAATGTTCATCTTTTTCAAGAATACCCATTTGCATCTAGTGGGATTACATCAGTTGGTGGGTTTACCTGTAAAACCCCAAGGTTTTAGTATATATTTTTCTTTAAATTAATACTATGTTGAATAACTTGTTTTACACAGAACACTGAACTAAAACAAACGACGATACATTTTTTGATAAAATTATTAGCATTAAATGTGACCATTATAACATAGTAATTGAATTTTTGGGTATAAATATGAGTAATAAAATTATGAAATCTATAAATAAAATATAATCAATGAAATCAAGTAGTATAATTCTTCTTTATGAGGCTCATTTTTCCACATTTTGAAAGGAGGTGACATCACTAGGGTTTTCCCTAGACTAATCCCAAGTTGAAATTCAACAAGAATAACTTAAAAAAATAATATAAGGGAGAATTTTAAGCATTCAAGAATCAATGCAATATCTATGCAAGATAAATCATCACCCATAACTACCACCATTTCATATCTTACCCTTAGATCTTATACAGAGGTCTTGAAGGGTTTTTTAAGTAGAATTAGGATAATATAAACTTGTAATATATAATATAATAAATCATTGTATTCATTGTTACAAGTATTTATATATGTTAAGATTTTTATTTAATTTTTATATAATGAATTTAATTTTAAATAAAGAAAATGTGAATTAATACAAATGCATTGAAATAAATAATTTTATGCTTAAAAATACTTTATTTTTTTCACATTATGAGTTATTCTATTAAAACTAGTTTTTATCTCTTTTAGAATTTGAATTTGATAAAATTAACTCCATTTTTTGATTCATCATGATAAAATTATATTAGGGTTAATTATTGATATTTTTTCTGAAATGATTTATTTTTAAGTGAATTGTAAAAATATAGTTTTTACAAATACCATAACTTTTGTGACATAATTATGATATAAAGATGGATTAAAAATTTAAAAAACCTTTTAATAGAACACAAAAATTATGTAGAAATTAAAATAATGCATTTAAATATGTTTTTTTGATTCTATAAACCTATGTTTGACATTTTGGAATCCAATTTATATATTATTCTAATAAAAAACTATTTTTTGGGATTTTCCATTAATTAATTATTCATAATATATAATTTGGTTTTAGCTTGTATTGAAAATAAATTAAACCTAATTTTTTTAACCATACACCAATAAATATCATATAAATCAATACTATACATAATTTTGGTCTAAATTAATTTTTTACTTGAAAATATTTTTTTTCTAAAACTATTTTTTATGTTATAGATTTATTATTTTAGAATTATTTTTTATCACGTTTAGAAATATAATTTTAAAAAATAGATTTAATATTTGGAACTAAAATTTTCAAATTATTTAATATTTTTGATATTATTTTTAGGTATAAAATTAAATTACCAAGTTAAAAAATTACCACCATAGTACAGGTTAAAAAATGGGAAAAGTGTTAAATCAAGGGGAAAAGTCCTAAATTATCATAAAAAAAATTTTAAATGAATTTTGAGGTTTTTATTAACCTAAAATTTGAATATATTTATTTTTTTTCAAATTAGGTTCTACATACCTTGAAAATGAATTTCTTTTTTATATTAAGAAATAGGTATTACAAAGATTCCGCTCCACCCACTTATAGAAGGATCCCCCCACCACCCCTTAAAATCCAAGATAATAAATTAAATTTCACCTCTATAATTTAACATACTTACTTAAATAAAAATACTCTCCCACTTTGGGTTGATTTTGGTCCCAAGATATTTCACAAATCCATTCAAAGCTAATAAGGCTTCCAATAAGAGATATGATTCCTTCTTTATAAGTAATAACTCCTTACTATTAATTTTCCTTTGTCTTATTCATACATGTCTTATAAATTCTGATTTATATCTTTAACAACATCTAAATAATATAGCTATGATTCTTTAATTATAATATTATATTAAAACCACTTCATAATCATGCTTATCCATTTATTAAATAATGTTCTTGTTGGGATCATTTTTACTACCTACATGAACAGTTCTATAAATTCATAGAATGGATGGTTATGAAATCTTAATTACCAATATCATAAAATAATAATAATAGGTAAATAATTTTTTTCTTTTTTGATTATGTAATTTTAATATTAATATCTTACTCATTATTAATATAACACCTTTTATTTATTAGAGATTACTTAAATAAGTGTGTTATATATTACATCTTGATGAATCATAACCGAAACTCTAATAATATGAACTTTGAAATTCATAAATAATTATTTAACTTATATTTCAGTACCTTTACTATTATAGATATTATGAAATCATGAACAAGATGTGATGAGAAAAACTGTTATGCCAAAACAAATAAGGAATGACTGAAACAACTAACACTAATCATAAATATTGACTAAAAATATCTAATAAAATATAAAATAAATGAATATAAAAAACTAATATAAAAGGTAATATAATTGAATAAGGTTTTAAAATTTGTTTTTAATAATTATATGATTATTATAATAGACGTTAGATATATTCTGACCAAGTAGGAATCCAAGGTAAAGTTTTCTTATCTCAAAATTTACTTCTTTGAGAAATATTTTATAGTATGCACCAATTTTATTTTATATAGTGTACATACTACCCATTAATATGATATATCATTATTATAATTTTATGTATGTTATTTAAACTTACATTTCATGATCTATTCAAAAGCGGATTTTGAATCAAAATTTACCAAATTCGTAACAATTTTTTCATGTCGATTTCTTTCTCATTGAGTCATAAACTATTTTCCTTAACTATGAACTTTTAAGTTTATTTTATTATAAAATTTATCTATTATATACAATGCTTTATATTTATATCTTTTTAATTTAGGTTTTCACATCAAAATTTTATTCTTTTATGAATCCATTTCTTCATAAAAGTTTAACATTTGTTAAGAATAATTATCATCCTTTCAAATGGTTATTTTCCCTCAATTTTCACATTATTTATATTGTCTCATGAATATTGTTCTATTAATTTCAAATATTTATTAAGGTCATTTTATATTTTATTTGATCTTATTCAAAAATATTTTAAAATGAATCTTTTTAATGTCTTCCATATGGATCATTTTTAAATTTATTTATAAATACATGAAAAGAATATATTTTTAATAACTTTTTACTATGAATGAATTTTACCATTTTTCTTTCCATTATCAGTTATAAATATTACATTAGAACTTTTTGTCTTTCAAAATTTTTTAACATTTTTTTACCATTTTTTTTGAATTTTTTATTTTAAAATTAAAGGTTTTTGATTTAGAAGAATAAATAAAGGGATTAATTTCCATATAAATATATTTATATATTCCAATATATATTTAATATCTTCAACGTCATTTTTTTAAAGGTTTAAATATTTTAGAATTATTTTAAAATTAATGGTTTTAATGTCATATTTTTACATCCTTGAAATGGATTTTTGAAGTGACTTACAAATTTGTTTTTACAATCATGTTACAAAAGCTTTATAAACATTCAATTTATAATTTCTCTTCCATTTTACTCGATAAATCTAAAGGATATACTTATTATGAAGTAATTTTGATTATAAACTAAAATAGGGTAATATTAATTTTTTATATTATAATATTCATGTGATTCAATGTTCATAAACACCAATACTAGTTCATTTTACAATTTGAACTTATTTTCTTAACATGTTTTTAATTACTTCTTAAAATGTGCTATTACATGGTACATTTTTAAAAAAATTATAAAACACCCAATGGTATTGATTTTATTTTCATATTTTTTTTCTATATCTCCCATACTATGAAGAAAATTCTATCATACTAAAGCAATTGAATATTCAATTGGGAAGATGAACAAAGTGGTACATGAACCAAGAACATTATCGGTGAAGTGATGTGAAAATAATCCCAATAGAAGGTTGTATCTTCCAAGATAAAATCCCAATGAAGAAAAAAATTACAAGTAAAATTTTATAAAATAGTGAAAAAATCTAATTATGTGTTTTCAATGGAGTTATAGATGGCCCTAGTTGAAGATGAAATTTTGGGCCAGATTCTATGGCTTAGAAAAATAACCCACCATCTAGATCATATATTGAAACAAAATTTCCAATTAGGGTAAAATTTTATAGGATTTTAGGTGAAATCCATGGATTAAATTTATTCTTATATTACCCACAAAAATTAGGCCATCTAGATTCGTTTTTTGACACATAGGTTTGAGGTATTCAAGCTAACTTCCATTTCAGGTTAAGGGTGAAAAAGTACACATTCCACAAACTTTCCAACACTATAGGCCTACCATAATAAATTGGAATGACATCTAATATTGGGAGATCGACCTAAGGATTCCAAAATTCCTATTTAAGGTAGTGGTGGTGAACTATTAGGAGAGTTATTTTTATTTATTTCAATTGTAATGTTATACTACCATTTTGTATTTGCACGTTTGTTTTTTCACAAGTAAGTTGTCCTAATTTACATTATTTTCTTAATAAAAGTTATTCATATCCTTTTATAATGTTATTTTTATATCATGTTGATCACCTTTTCTCATTGTGTGAACTTATTCACACCAACAACTATGAAATTATTAACACATTGGTGGAGTTATTGTTATTATACTGTTTTTATTCTTCAATTCCACCCTCATGAGTCTACTTACCACTTCCATTGAGAAAATAACATCAATGGAGGGATAACCCTATTATGGGTTTATATAATAATATATAAAGGGTATAATTGTATTTTATTTCTTACTCTATAAATTTTTAATAATTTTATTTATTTTAGATTTTTATTAAATGATTTTCTCTCGTCATCTTCCTTAATGAAAAATTTTCACCACTCTTTTCATGTGATAATAAGATCATTTACATTAGAGTGCTCATTAAAATTATCCTCTAAGTGTAGATGTGATTATCATGTGTTTTTAAGGTATTTAAATACTAAGTGATGAGGTTTTATTGATTTAATTTAGTGAATAAATATCGAGTTAATGAAATTGAAATAATTTAAAAATGAATTCATCCAATCCACCCCACGTGATAACCTAGGATCAAATAATTCTCTAAAATTGAATTAACTTAGGTATATTAGTGTTAATTTAAACCATATAAAATCAAAATCAAAATTTTAACTTCATATACAAAAATAGTCCATAGAATGTACATGTATGTAGGTTCTTATGAGGTCTCTCAGGATTGGAAAACCCAAGCTGCATTAAAAGAGTCCACTTAAACCAAAAAAACAAGGTTAAATTTGGGTGAGACCAAAATTTGGTGTAATTTTCTGGGACCCAATTAGGTCATCTGAACATTATTTCTATTCTCCCCCATTTCTCCTTTCTCACCTGAATTTCTCTTATCTTTTACTCTTTTTCACTTTTCTTGATGCATGTATGCTTATACCCATGACCAATCAAACTGACTTGTTAGAGTGGATAATCATGGGGTTGGTGAGTTAAGTACACCTAGGGGTTGCTTCCTGTTAGATCCCAATCCTCATAATACTCCAGATTCAAAAAAAATTCCCATTATAGTGGAGGTTATTAAATGAAACCAACTCATAAACTTGTGAAGGAACCAAATTAAAAATCCAAATGTGGAATCCCCTAATATAGAGAATGTAGTCGATCAAACTATGAATGACTACCTCACACTTACCTGGACCAATGCACCCTTTTAAATTAGGCATTATATCCTAGGATAATCACACTATGTCTTCAAACCTCATGTCCCAAATTTAATATAACCTTTCATAGGATGGAATCGAAAATTCCATACCTTCATGCCAAAGAGTTCAATGACATTGTTGAAACCATGGTCCCACCACATTAACTTGAGTTAGATAATATTTTCTACTTTATCACTAAAATATCATGTAATTAATTGGTTAAAAAAAATTAAGACCTGTATCAATCCACTCCTAGGACCAATTTCAAATATAATTCTATAATAAAATACTCCCCCATAAAAAAACAATTTCGATCTAAAAGAGTATCCATTTTTTTTAAACACAAGGGGAGTCATTTTATGAAACATGGGAAAGGTTTAAATACAAAATCAATATGGTAAATCACCATTTATTTTCAATTCTAAAACAATTTTGAATATTTTTATGAAGGTTTGGGTATAAGAAACAAAAAATTCACTAACATGATGTGTAATGGAACTATAAACAAATCCCAAAATGATGATTATGAGTATCTAGAAGGACCAGATGAACAAAAAAACATGGGAAACATCAACTTACTATGAGAGGTAAAAAATGATGCAATTAAAACTCGTAGGTAAGAATAAAGTCTTAGGGAAAAACTTTTTCCTCCCACTAGGAAGTTCATGGAGATCAATGTTAGGAAGGTTTAATAAATTGAAACCATTGAGCCTGTTTTCATAATTTATGAAAAAAATGATCACAAGATTGAAAAATGACAAAAAAATACCTTATATAAAGGATGTTATTTTAGGATGACCACCAGAGGAGGTAAATTATATGTACTTTCAGAATACACGGTAACAAAACACTTTCAATACATGGTGAAATGACTATCCTAGATTCTGTTGGAAATACTACCAAAAACCCATCCAACAATCTAGTCATCCATAAGGATCAAACCCATAACCTCTATAATATTTTAAAACCCATAATAAATTCCAAAACAAATAGGTACAATAACAACATAATCCTATCTAATAACAACAACCCATAAAACAACCCATTAAATAGCCAATCCAATAGCCAAAGTATCCTCATGGGATAAACCAACCATCAAAATCCCCTACCAAATCGGTCCCTATCTCAATACTAGAATAGTTTTGTAATGAAATGAATAAAATGAACTTATAATTATCATAAATTAACAATTAATTACAAACCATTAAAATTGGAAAGGCACCTTTTCCTACTCAGGATATCCCATCCCCAACCTTAAGGTGAGAATCTAGTAACACATATAACTCTCAGGAACAACTAAAAGTAGTGACAATTTTAGGAGGTGGTAAATCCATTTAAAAACATGAAAAAACCGTTCTAAAACAATTAAAATATAAAAAATCACATGAAAATGAGTAAGAACCACATTCATATTCTGAAAAATCAAATGAGAATGGGAAGGAACCACAAGCACGCCAAATAATCGAACAAACTTCTCCCTTTCCTCAACACATGATAGGAAAATCTAAACCAGAACTAAATTAAACTTTGATGGAAATATTTTCTCTGGTTAAATTAAAAATTCCCCTTCTTGATGAAATCCAAACCATTTATTCATACTCTATGTACCTGAAGGACCTTTGTACATTGAAAAGTAAGTTATCACACAAAAATTAAGTCCTTTTGGCTGCCAAGGTGAGTACCACCATTCAAGTTAACATTACTCCTAAGTTGAAAGAACGTGGGTGTATATAATTCAATTTCAAACAATTAGAGGAAATATTTATCAAATAACATTGTGATATAGGAGCCAGTGTTAACCTCATTCCATATATAGTGTATTTTCAATTAGGTCTTGAAGTGATCCAACCTACTTCTATCACACTCCAACTTGTTGATCATAGTGTTAGGGTTCTTAAGGGGATATTAAAATATGTTTTGGTGAAAGTTGGGAATTTAATATACCCTCATGAATTTATTTTAATTTAAAATCACCCAAGCTTAGGTCCTAGGGAGAAAACTCCCATCATCCTTGTTCTTCACTTATTATAAGTAATCAACTAGGTCATCCAAGTTAGGAATGGGAACATGAAAATAACCTTTGGAAACATGATCCTTGATATGAACATATATAATGCAAACTATAAAATTGGGGATGATGAAGATATCCATGAATTCAATTGGATAGGTAGTGTTGATAGTGATCTAGAGGAACATCAAGGAATTATTGGGGAATTTTTAAGTAAATATGAGATTGACTTTCTTTATTCACATGAGTGAAATTTTTATCCATGGATTTAATTTCTTTTATATGACTCCTTTGATGATTTTTTAGGATCACTAATCAATGATTCTATTAGAGAAATAAAAAACTTTGAGTCTATACCCATTCATAACACTAACTTGGCCAATGTGGTGGCTGAATCTTCTCTTCAAAATGAACTAATTCTATCAATAAATTTGTAAAAAGAAACTGAGTTCAATGAAAAGTCCCATACTTATTTTAAAATTTTTAACCAACCTGATCTCAAATTTAAGGTCTCACTTTCATAACTCATGTATGAATTCTTAGGGTACAATCAAACCTTCCCTGTTGTCGTTTCTTCTTCTCTTGAAACCAATCAAGAGAGGATACATCTAGATGTCCTAGGAAAGCACAAGAAAGTAATTGGATGAGACCTATCTTATATTTTTAGGGTTATCCCACTCATTGGAACTCATATTATTGTTCTAGAATATGACTCCAAACCATGTCATCAACCATAGTGGAGACACAATAAAAATATTACGAATGTAGTAAGGAAATAACTTCTAAAGTTGTTGATAGTGGGAATCATCTACCCCATTGCTGAGAGTGAGTGGGTAATACCAATTAAAGTTTTTATAAAGAAGGATATAATCACTTTTATTTCCAATGAGGATAGTGATATTATACCCAAAAGGGTAATTAGTGGATGTAGAGTGTGCATTGACTATAGGAAGTTAAACTCATACACCAAGGGAGACCATTTTAGCTTTCCATCCTTTATTCAAGTCCTTGAACAAGTGATAGTTCATGAGTTGTATAGCTTCCTAGATGGATTTTAAGTTATAATCAAATAAATTTCTCCTTATAAGATCAAGGAAAAAAACCTTCACCTGTCTATTAAAGACTTTTTTCCTTCAAGTGCATGCCTTTTGAGTTATGTAATTCCCCTGGTACCTTCTAGCGGGGCATGATGGGAATATTCTATTATATAGCGGGGGATTATTTAGAGGTATTTATGGATGACTTATACATATTCAAGGATACATTTGAGTTATTCCCTATAAATGTTGTAAGGGTTTTGTCTAGATGTGAGCATAAAAATATCATCTTAAATTGGGAAAAATTCTATTTAATGGTAAAGGAATGGCTTGTTCTGGGCTATCTAGTCTATGGTAGAGGGATAAAATTTGATAAAGATATGGTTTATATCATTAATAACCTTCCCTTTACAAATAATTTCAAGGAATTGAGGTCATTATAAGGACATAATTGTCTCTATAAGAGGTTCATTAGGAATATCATCTCTATTTCCTGACCACTTTGTGCTCAACTGGAAAAAAATTCCCCATTTATATTGAATGAAATATGTTAGGAATCATTATCACCACTAAATTATTATCTAATATCTACACCTATCATCAAAGCTCCCAATTGGAAACTTCTATTTGAACTCATGTGTGATGCGATTGAATTCTCTATAGGATCTATCTTAGGGAAACATTGTGACAAAACCCCATGTGTCATTGCTTATGAAAGTAAATCATTAAATTATGAACAAATAAACTAAACCACCAATGAAAAAGAGTTACTTATTTTCATGTTTCCCTTATAAAAATTCAGTTCCTATATCTTAGGATCCCTCATCATTGTCTTCACCGACCATTTAACTCTAAAATACCTTTTCCAAAAATAAGATTCCAAGGCTAGATTGGTTAGGTGGGTCCTTATTCTTCAATATTTTGACATAACCATTAAGGATAAAAAGGTTTTTGAAAATTTTCTAGATAATAAATTTTATATAATTGAACTAAAAGACAACTCACATCACCTTTATATGTCTGATTCATTTCTCGATGAGCACCTCTATTCTGTGAGTGATTTCCCATGGTACGATGACATAGGAAACCACTTAGTTATATGTTTCATTCCAAAACTCCTCAAGACACAAGATAAGAGGATTTTTTTCTGATGTCAAAAAATATGTGTTTGATGATCCATACCACTCCAAATTATGTCCTGGTCATGTTATTAGGAGATGTGTTTCCAAGTTTGATCAAGATTCCATTCTTAAATTCTATCATGGAGAGGTATATGGGGGCCAAATTTCCACAATTAAAATCACTAAAAAGGTCCTCAAAAGTTGTTTCTTCTAACCTAAATTCCGTAAGGGTTCCTACAAATTCTTCCAAAGTTTTCTTTGGTGTCAATAATTAGGATCCATAACCAAAATGAATCAAATCACCTTTACTCCAATTCTAGTTATTGAAATATTTGATCATTGGGGAATTGATTTCATAGGACCCTTAATAAACTATACGAGATATTGATAAATCCAATTATCTATTGATTATATTTCAAAATGGGTAGAGTTTATTCACACTAAGTTCAGTGATCATCATGTTGTGATCCAATTCTTGAAATAAAACATATTTTCTAGATTTTTAATTCTTAGGGCTATCAATTATGTCTATGGAACCCATTTCTACCACCGTCCCTTCTCAACACTAATTCTTAAGTATGAGATTTCTCAAAATGATTCTACTACCTAAAATCCTCAATCCAATGGTCAAGATGAGTTGGAAAATAGGTAAATTAAGGGAGTTCTTGAAAAAACTATCAATCCCTCTAGGAAAGATTAGTCTATGAAACTCTTAGATACCCTTTGGGAATATCATACTGCATTAAAAAACATCATAGGAATGTCACCATATAGGTTGGTTTATGGAAAATATTTCTATTTACCTTTTTAAATTGAAGATAAGGCCTTTTGGGAAATCAAAAAAATGAACTTTGGCATTTGTATTGCTGAACGAAAGAGGATACTAGACCTTAATGAACTTGAGAAACTTAGGATGGAGGCTTATAAAAACTCCAGGATCAAAAAAACTAGAGTTAAAGCCTACTAATCTAGTAATATCAAAGTAAAAAACCTTGAACCAAGAAAATTCATGCTCTTGTATAGTTCCAACTTAATTTACACCCACGAAAGTTATGTTCTAGATGGTCAGATCATTAAATAGTGCCTCATGTGTACCTCCATAGGGCAGTAGAGATTTAGGATCCAACTAGAGGTCACGTATTCAATGTTAATGGTCATAGGTTAAAACCATTCATTGAATTACTCAATAAATAATAAACATAGGAGGAGTTAATTGAGCCAACCTATGAATGCGACAAAAGTTGATAGATTTAGGGTCTATGTTGAGATAAAAACATTAAACAAAGGACCTTTTGGGAGGAAATCCGGATTTTACTTGTACATTATCCCAGTGCTTGGGGTTCCAAAATAAATAGGTATGTTTTTACCCTTTCCATTTGTATTTGATTGTTTTTAGTTAAGGTAACCTCAAGGGGTTTCCATTTTGTTTTATTGGTATTGGTGTGTAAGATTCATGTGATGGTGAGGTTAAGGTATTTTTAAGAAAATAAAATTTCCTCTAAGAGATCAAGAAAAATCATCTATTATTGATGAGGTGTCTCTAAGTGACATGGATATCAAAGGAGTAATCAAGAGAATCATGAAATTTGTCTTCAAGAACTAGGTGAATTTGTTCCAAGTCTATTATTAGAATTTTCTTTTTGAACTTATCTTCTCTTCCTATACCCCATTTTGAATTTTCGTTTCTTTAAACATTGGGGACAATGTTATTCTAAGTTGGGGGTGAAAAGAAATAAAAACAATTCTTTCCATGTCAAAGAAAATTTGTTATGAGTTAATGAAAAATTATATTTCAATATCAATTTAGATGATAATATATATTTCAAAAATTAAAACTAAATATCAAATAATTTTACATACATTGATTCTGATTTTAATACATGTTTAAGTTCAGCAGCATAGATTTTGGAAAGTACGGTTGTCCTATGTGAGTTTTCACCTTTAACATTTTCATCATATTTAATCAAAATATCACTTTTCACATCCTTTGGATTATGGGGTATTAGTTTTAGTTCATGGGACCCCACAATAAATAACATAGTTTTGAAAATCATTTTAATTTTAAAATGAGTATTGAAAAAGAATCATTATAAAATATTATTAAAAAATAATAAATTTTTATGTAGATAAATGGATTGTACTAATGGGTATATTTTGATAAATAGGGATCGTTACTCCAGAGTTTTATAGCCTAGAGTTATGAATTTTATATCTATTTTTGTAAATTTGAATTATTTTTGATTGATCTAACTTGAGATGATGATTTAGTATATGATATTTACTTGGTTCCCTCAGGTCTTTGAGCCTTAGAGTCATCGAAAAAGTATCAATATAGGGGTTTACTTGATTGAATCAATTTTAATTACTATGGGAAATTTTTAAGAAAAAATAAAAATAAAAAATAAACCCGAATACTCATATTAATGTTAAAATTGTATTCCACCTAGTGCTTCCATGTTTTCCCCTTGAATAAAAATGAACCCCAATGTTGTGATGCACAACACATTATCATGCTTAATTGCACTTGATGAGATGCAGTGATGAATTTAAAAAATGGAATAGGACTGGTCTTAGGATATTATTGTAGAACTAGTTTGTTTTAAATTATTTGTATAGGTTTGATTATTGTTTATGTGAAGTCTAAATGGTAAGCATTGTATGTTAGAATGTTCTTGGAAAAGGAAATTTAGTTTTCATATTTTTGAGATACTTTTTAATTGAGACTAGAAAAATTCAAGTTAGGGTGTGTGATTAGCCAAGAAAAGTGTCTAATTTTAACTTTTTATATTATAATATTCATGTGATTAAATGTCTATAAACACCTATACTTGTGAATTTTACAATTTGAAATTATTTTCATAACATGTTTATAATTCCTTCTTAAAATGTACTATTACACGGTACATTTTTGAACACTTTATAAAACACCCAATGTTATTGATTTTATTTTAATATTTAATTTTAGGTTTCACATACTATGAGAAACATTCTTTCCTTTTGGATAAATTAAATATTATATTGGTAAGATTACCAAAGTGGGACTTGAACCAAGAACATTCTGGGTGAAGTGAACTAGACAACAACCCAATACAAAGACCGTATCTTCCATGATCCAAGCATATTGAAGCTAAAATTTGAATTTAATATAGATTAAATCATGAGGAAAATGTCATAGAATAGTCACTAGAGATAAATATAAGTTTTTAAGGGATTTATATGTAGCCCAAGATGAAGATTAAATTCTCGGCTAGATTTTGTGGCCCAGAAAAATATCCCAAAATTTCGATCATATCACCAAATTTTTTCTCCAATTAGGACATAATTTAATTGTATATTAGGGGAAATCCATGTGTCAAATTTCTTCTACTATGTACCACTAAAATTTGTCTATTTAGATTATCATTTTGAAACATCTGTCGGAGTCATGGAAGATGGTTTCCATTTCAGGTCAATGGTGGAAAAGTCTACATTACACAAACTTTCCACCACCATAGGCCTATCGTAATCAAGTGGGATGACTTTTAAGATTGGTATCTCAACCTATGGCTTAAAAAATTCATATTTAATAAAGTGGTGGTGAATGAGTAGGAGGATGATTTTGGTTTATTTTAATTGTAATGTTATGTTTCCATTTTGTAATCTCACGTTTATTTTTTCACATGTAAGTTATTCTAATTTTCTTTAGTTTATTAATAAATGTTCTTCAAATCATATCATGTTGATACCAATTACTCAAGTTGTCAATTTATTAACACCAATATCTATTAAACTATTCACACAACGATGGAGTGATTTCTATTTCACTATTTTTATTTTTCAATTCCACCCTCATGAGTCTACTTCCCACTAACATTTAGAGAATAACATCATCAGAGGGAAAAAACTCTTATGGGTTGATCCAAGGGAGTAAAAAGGGGATGTATTAGAAGCTATTTCTTACTCTATATTTTATTTCAATTTATTTTATTTGAGTTTTCATTCAACAATTTTCTCTCTTTATCATCCCTATTGAATTATTTCACCACACTTTTCATGTGCAAATAATAAAATTTACATTGGAGTGCTCATGAAAATGATCCTATAATTGTATAAGTGATTAAGATGTGTTTTTGAAGGTGTTAAAATAGTATGTAATGAGATTATATTTATTTCATTGAATAAATCCTTCTTGACTTAAAGAAATTGAAATAATTTAAAAAATAATTCATCTAATCCACCCCGAGTGATAACCTAGGATTAACTCATTCTCTCAAATTGAATTCACTTAGGTCAAATAGTGTTAATTTAAACTATATCAAATGAAAATCAGGTTGTCCACTTCATATCCAAAATCAATCCATAGAATATATGTGTATTTAGGTTCCTTCTTGGGTCTTTGAGGTTTTGAAAACCCAAGATACACTACAAGCGACCGCTTAAACCCTAAAAACTTGGGTAAATTTGGGTGAGGCCAAATTTTTAGGATCACCATCAAAATTATTTTATATTCCTTTTGAAAGATTGAACATTGGTTATAAATCGATTTAATCTTGATGTCATGTCATGAGACACTGTTTGTAAATGATATGAAACCCATTTTCTTTCCATGGATTTTTCTTAATATGTTGTATGATAATTTTCATATAGAATAAATATGTATGGTTTATCATTATGTGATAGGTGAGGTCCTATATATATTTATAATTCATTGGTTAAATTAGTATATATCATGAGATAACTACAAGGAATGAGTTGTGATGCTTTATCCACTACAAGGTGTTATTTGTGACACTAGATCCACTATGAGGCGCAATTAGTGACACCCAATACACTTTATTATGGGAAATATGTATGGATTCCTAAACCAATAGATTATAATGGTCTTTGTAGTTAACCATGAAATATGTTGTGATTTACTATACATATTCTTGTGCCACATTTCCATGTTAATCTATATTCTAATGTTATGTTTCCATGATTTATGATTTTTTTTACATCTCTCCAATCCATGGTATGATTTTATGATGGACCATTTATGATCCTATGATATCATGCCATGATATTTGATGTTCTATCATTACTTTTTATTATATATTAGGATTTTAATTTCCTTTTAATCTGACATTTCTCCCATGTTAATACTTATGATCTAAAACGTTATGTTGTGTTAATAAAGTTTCCATTACCTAGTGTCTAAGACCAATAATTTTATTTTACACTTATACATGAAATTATATATAGGGATAAGTATATAAGGATGTTTTATGTATAGTTTTTTTTCAGAGAAGTTGAAGAAATAATGCGTAATAATATTTTTTTTGTAGATAACCTTCGAAGACACTAAACCTTTGAGTTTATGGATTTTGTGATTGTTTATGTGAAGAAATTTCTAAGTTATAGAAATTATTTAAAGAACATGTATGTTATTCTTAAGTAATATCACTTGGTATCAAAACTAGTGTGTGAAGAATATTATTTTGGAACCAAATTTGGGAGAGAGGGTTTAGGGTACTTTAGTTGATATCTGAGCAGGGTTTAGTTATTTTTTGGGACTAGGTTAATTAGTATTATATAACCTATCTTAAAGAAAAATAAGTTGAACCAAAAGTGGTATAGGTTGAACTGGAAACACCATAGTATAAAACTAAGTTGTCATAGGTTAATACATCTTATAATTTATTTTTTATATTAATATGTTTATTTAATTTAGTTTTATCGGATATTATCTTAATAATTTTGGTTTTAGTATTTGGATGAGTATAAGATCATGAAAACTATGTTATGAAAGGTATACCTATATAAAATCCTATAACCAACTAAGTATTAATATTTAATAAAAATAGTTATGAAAAATTAAAATATTAATATATTTCTATTATGAGGCAAAAGGTGAGTTTCATACTCTTAATTAAGATAGTAAGGTTGATATCTTAATAAAAATTATATCATAAATCATGTCTTTACTATAGATACCCTCATTTTGTTGTGTAACATAATTTCTAGGGTGAAATTATTTTAATGGGGTACTATATAAAACCCCATTATTTTAGTATACATTTTACTTTAAATAAATACTTTGTAGAATAACTTGTTTTACATGTAACACCAAACTAAAATAAATTACAGTGAATTTTTGAAATAAAATTATAAGTACTAAATGTGGCCATTATAACATAGAAATTTAATTATTGGATATAAATAGAAGTAACTAAATTATTAAATCTACATAGAAAGGGGAAGAAATGACATTGAGTAATAGAAGTCTTCCTTTTGAGGCTCATTTTCCTGAACATTAAAAAGAGGTAACATCACTAGGGTTTTCCTAAAACCAAGTCCAAGTGGAAATTCAATAAGAATAACTTGAGTTCAATAATTTACTGACGGAGTTAATGATCATTTAAATCACTAAAATATCCATTCTAGATAAATCAACACTCGCGACTGTCACCATTACTTATCTTACCCTTAGATATTATATTAAGGTGGTGGGGGGGTTTTGTAAGTAGAAGTTAGGATAATATAAATATGTAAGTGTTAAGGTAATAATTTATTAATTTCATTATTAAAAGTATTTATATAGAAAAATAATTTTTATTTACCATTAAAAAATTCATTTAATTAAAAAGAAATAATTATTTCATTAATACAAATGTATTGATAAAATTCATTTTATGCTTGAAAATACTTTTTTCAAATTTTTTTTTTTCACATTATGCATTATTATGTTAATTTTTTTTACCAATTTTATAATTCGAATTTTAAAAAATTATTATTTTTCTATTCATCATGCCAAAATTAACTTAGGGTGAATTTTTGGGTTTTTTATAAAAAATTATATTTTTAGTTGAATAGTAAAAATATAGTTTTTACAAATATCATAACTTTTGTGAAATAATTATTATATAATAATGAATTAATCATTTATTAAACAATTTTATTGACCAAAAATGTATTTAGGAAATAAAATAATACATTTAATGATATTATATTGAATTTATAAACCTATGTTTGACATTTTGGAACCTAAGTTATATTTTATTGTAATAAAAATCTAATTTTGGACATTCTACTTTAATTAAGTTTTTAAAATAAGTAATTTAGTTTTTGTATTAGTTTTAAAATAAAATAAACCACATTTTTTTAACCATAAACCAATAAATTTCACGGGAATCAATACTACATATAATTTTAGTTTGAATTAATTTTTATACTTAAAAAGATATTTTTAAAACTATTTTTATGCATTATACAGTTATTATTTTAGAATTAATTTCTATTAGTATTAATAATTGAATATAATAAAATATTTTTCATATTTAGAACCATAATTTTCAAATTATGTAATATGTTTAAATTTTTTAGGCATAAAAATAAATTACCAAGTTAGAAAATAGTCACTACGGTAAATGCAAAAATATGGTAAAAGTATTAAATCAAGGGGTAATGACCTAAAATATCACAAAAAATTATATTTAAATGATTTTACAAGGTTTATTTTCTTGACCTCCCCTTATCTTATCTTCATTAAAAAAAATTAAACCACTTTCATTGAAAATGACTTTCCTTTTTACATTAAGTAATAAGTATGAAATAAATGGCGCTCCTCCAACATATAAATGGAGCCCTCCACAACCCCTTCAAAGAAAAATAATTTTGAATAAACTCCATTATATACCATATTTATTTATATAATAATACTATCGCATTTTAGGTAGCCTCTAGTCTCTAGATAATTCTAAAATTCCTTCAAAAACCAAGAAGGCTTCCAAGATGTGATACAATTCCTTCTTTGTAAGTAACCAATTCTTACCATTTTTTAAATTTATCTTACTTATATAAAACATATTAATTATAATTTATATAATAAATAAATTACAATGAATATATTTATGATTCTATAATTATGATGTTATAATGAAATCACTTCATAATCATACCCGTCCTTGATTATAGCGTGTTCTTATTTTGCTCGATTTTACCACCCACATGAATGATGATATTAGTTTATATCAGGGATTATTATGGAAAATAAATTAATTTTATAATATAATATAAATAATTAAATAATGTTATTTTGGTTCTGAAATTATAATATTATGATTTGACTCATTATTAATATACCACTTTTTATTCATTAAATATTACCGAAATAAGTGCGTTATGGATTTCATCCAAGAGAATCATAATAAAAACTACCATGGAATGAACATGAAACTTAATAACTAATTATAGAACTTATATTTAAATAAATTTATTATTATATATATTATTAACTCATGAATAAGAAGGGATGACTGAAATTGTTATGCCGAAACAAACAAGGAACGGTTGAAGCTGCTAACACCAATGATCAATATTAACTAAAAATAAGTAAAACCAATGTAATAAATATATATTAAAGAATAATGAAGAAGTTAATACACATGAATAAGGTTATATAATATATTTTTAAGGATAAAATTATTATTATATATGAGGTTAACTCATGTTCGACCAGGTAAGAATCCAAGGTAAGGGTTTCTCGTATCAAAATTTCCTTGTTTGGGACATGTTTTTTATTATAAAAATATTTTATTTTATATGTATTATACACCATCTATTGAAATAATATATCATAATTATATTTTTATTGATGATATTTAAATTTAAATTTCATGTTCTATTGAAAATATATTTTAAATCAAAATTTACCAAAGATGTAATGCTTTTGTCGACTCAATTTCCCTCTCATTGAGTCATAAACTATTTTCATTGAATATGGTTATAAAAGTTTCTTTTATTTGGATTTTTCTATTATAAATATGTTTTACTATTTTTCTCTAGGGAATTTAATTTTTTCACATCAAAATATTCTTCCTTTATTTATCCCTTCATAAAAATTTCACATTGGTTAAAAATAATTCACATCCTTTCAAATCGTTATTTTTCCTCCATATTTATATTATTTATATTGTTTCATGAATGTTATTATATATTACTTAAATACTTATTAAGGTAATTTTCTATTTTACTTGATTTTATTCACATATTAATTAAAAGGAATATTTTTAACATTTTCACATGGGTTGTTTTAAACTTTCTTGAAAAATATATGAAAAGAATATATTTTTTAAACATTTTCTCCATGAACATATTTTCCCACCTTTATGTCTATTATTCATTATCGGGATTAATTTATATGTTTTCATGGTGTCTTATATTAATTTATATTTCTATTTTAAGGGAATTTTGTGTTTTAAAAATAATGGTTAATGTTTTAGAATAATAAATAAAATAATTTCTTTCAACTAATGTATATTTTTATATTCAAATCCAAATTTTTCATCTTTATATTTATTTATTTTCAAAGGTTTCAATATTTGGAATTAATTTAAAATGATAATTTTCAATTTCCTCTTTTTACCCCCTTGAAATTAATTTTTGAAGTGTGTTATAATTTATTTACAACTGTGTTACAAAAGATTTATGAAATATCATTTTTTAATTTTGATTCAATTTTCCTCTCTACTCCAAAGGATTTAAATCTTATAAATTAATGTTCACGATCATTATCTAAATGATTTTATACCATTTTTGAGAGATTGAAATTTGGTTATCCACTGATCTAATCTTGATGTCATGTTATGTGATACCATTTAGAAATCATATTAAAACCATTTTTTTTCTGTGTTATTTTTCATGATATGTTTTATGATAATTTGCACATGGAATACATATATAAGATTTATCATTTTATGATGGGTGGGTTACTATATATCCATATAATGAATTGGTTAATATATTATATCTCATGAGATAACTATGGGGAATGATTTGTGTTGCTCAATCCACTATGGGTCATGATTTGTGATGCTCAATCCACTATGGGGCATGAGTTGGGATTCTCAACCCAATATAGAGGCACAAGTAGTGATGCCAAATCCAATTTATTATCAAACAAATGTAATGATTCTTGTTCAAGTAAATTATAATGGTATTGGTAGATAAATATAACATATATTGTGATTTCCTTTTCTTATGATTATTCCACATTTCCATGTTAATATATATTCTAGTGTTATATTTCCCAATTTTATGATTATTCCTCACATTTCTCTTTGCCATGGTATATTTTTGATGATTTTATTATGTTTTTTACGATATTATGATCTCATACCCTGATATTTTATGTTCTATAATACCTTATGATTATGTATTATGATTCTATGGTACTTTTAATCAAATGTTTCTCCCATTTTCATGCTTTTGATATAACCCTTTATGACTCAATATAAGTTTTCTCTTATTGAGAATTTGAGCTCATTCTTTTGTTTTTCTTATCCCCAAGAAATTATATATAGGAATATATATAGAATAAAGTTTTATATAGAAATTTATTTGGGAGATTTTAATGACATAATGTGTAATAAAATGTTTTTGTAGTTAATCTCTAAAGAAACTAAACTTTTGGATTCTAGGATTTTGAGATTATTTGTGAGATGTAATGTTTCAATTATAAAAATGATGTAAAATATATACATATTTAACTTTTTAAGTCTCACTACCAAAGTTTAATGCATGATTTTGGTAAATGGACTCTATTTTAGAATTCATGGATTTGTTCCATTTATAAGTATCTTTTCCATATGTTGTTTTATTATTTGTTATAGTCTCATTACCATAAGAAATAATGTGTCACATGACTAGATAATATGAAAACTGTATGTATTTAGTTCTCTAACATCCTTTTGTGACCTATATATTACTTGTGTCTCGATAAATTCTTTTCCTCTCACTATTTATTGGGAAGTTTGTTCCAATACCAAATCTTATGCATTCAGAGCTTCAAATTCATAAAATTCAATCTTTCATCAACTATTTCCTTTATAAATGTGTCCCTCTTTAAGAAAAATGTAATGTATTTCTACAATCACTTTTCCATTCAAATAGTTATATAATTAATATCCTTTAGTTTCTTTAGTATAACATATAAATATGCAATTCATACTTTGAGGCGACATTTTTTCATTAGGTATTATCTTAATACACTCCTCACATCCCCATAAAAGTATCTATGGTAGAACCAGTTTCTTTTCATACCACATGTAATAAATCAGCTTAGGTAGATGAAACCCATCACTAAATCTAGCTTTCCAGCCCTCGACAAGGTCCAAGGAACATTCATGATCACCCAGGGCTAGAAACTAGTGTTAGATAATCAAATCTACCAAGTGAGAATGATTTCAACCTCAAAATCCAAATAAACAAATCGCAGATTCCACCCAAAAATCCATCATGTATCATCCATATGTTGGATTTCCATGAATGAAAAAAATTGGTTCCAGATAATAATAACCAGAAAAAAAATTATAAAGTTATAGAATAATAACCAAATAAATCAACCATAAATTTATAACCCAAAGTTAAAGTGAAAAATTGATATAATATAAATAAATTAGTCCCAAAATAAAGACCAAACTAGTGAGGATAATATATAACCAAAACCCAAGGCTAAAAACATAAGATCACCAAAATGATTCATAGGATCCACATCTATGTGACCCATAGTTACAACCAATCTCATACTGTAGAAGGAAGAAAAGTACTAAGGAACACCACCATACAATGTAATTCCTTTACCTTCACCTATATCTAGTAAAACTAGGTTAGGATATGCCTATAATCATATACGAAGTGTACAAAAAATTCCAATAGGATACCACCATAAATAAACAAAAAATATTTCTTAATAAACCATTAGTTTTAGTTTAGAAAAAGTCATTTTCAAGTACACTTTTTGAAAAAAAATCACAATTCCTTTGGTTCATATTAAATAAGATAGATTCTATGAATAAAATGAAAAACTAAATTGAAAGTAATAATTAAGGGAAACATAACATAAATGATGAATTAATGTTTAATAAATATGCGGTCAATGATAAAATAACACTCTTAACCAAGTATAACATTTGAAACATGGGTCTCTAACCAGTGAGTATAAGGTAATTAGGACTCACCCAAGGAACTCTAGCTGATATATGTGAACCTAAAAATTATTGAACCACTCTCAGTATCACTAGGGTCAAATCCACCATGTTATCTCACACTGTTAAATTAGGACACAATCCCTACCTATTTCACAATCTATATTAGGGTAATACCCATTCGGGTTACCAACACACAACAAAGGTCTTTCAATGGAACCAAAAACCATTCCCATACCATAATTAATATCTATAAATTATTAATAATATTTAAAATAAAATCATGCTATAAATCAAGGAAACCTCAATCTCAAAATATGTTCCTTTTTAAATTATCCTTTAAAACCCATTTGGAATCAAAACATCTTAGAAACATTTCATCACATGCCTTTTAGGCATAATTATTTTAATGAGAATTATTTAAAATTACCCTTTTATATAATACATGATGATAATCACAATTAAAACCCATAAAATATTCCTCAATAATTCGTATCAAGCATAATCATAAAATTTAAACCAAATTAAATCCAAAAATTCTAGGTGTGCCAAAGAAAATATAAGTTATGTTGAGAAACCTACCTAAAATTTAGAATGATATGGTCACCTTCATTTAAAATCACAAGAACCTAAAAATAAGGATCCTAAAGTACTTATAAAACTAATAAATTCCCTCATACATCTACTCCTAACCCTAGTTTAATCCCCCATGGGATTGTAGAGTTCACATCCCCAAAAGAAAAAGATGAAGATTAGGATACATGTGGAGAGGAGGAGAAATCAAAAATAAATTAGGAACTAACTTAGTATTTAAATAAAAAATAAAACAAAACCACTAAAGTATCTTATTAGAGAAAATTCTCAAGTTTAATGACTTAGGTCATGAAATGGGGATAAAATGAATGAGTAAGAGGTTAAAATATGATAATGGAAAGTCCATCATTTCACATTATTTAAAAAAAATTGGCAGGGTCTCATCACACCATGGCCCTACTAGCCATGGTGTGGGCCCCCTCTCTAATCACCCTTATAGTATGGACATCTAGGATATAGTGGAGAGGCTCCCAAAATGGTAGAGTTGGGGTTATCAAGCACTAAGGCCTCCATGATATAGCATGACCCTCCATGATATAGCCTTGCCCGCAATATCTCACCAAGGCGTAAGACCCCCCACCATGATGCAAGCTCGACTATAGCCTAAAAATAAAAAAAAGGCAAGGAGATACCTCTCACTGAAAAAATGAACTCCCACACCATGGAACCTACAATCATGACATGGCTTATTACAGGTCAAGACTGATAACCTCCAAAAATTCCCAATAAAACTGAGGGAGAAAGAGACCAAAAAATTGAAATGAATATTAATTAATAATAAACTCTACACTTGAAAATAACATGTGGGTGTCACAATTATCTACATCATTCCACTTTATTCCCTAGAAACACCATAATTATCCTTATCAAAGAAAATGTGAGGTAATTACTCTCACATTTATTGTAATAGTGGGTTCCCTAGACCCAACTATAAAGTACATTTTGATTAATATTTCTTGTATACACAGAGATATACGTGATATAATCATACCATTACAGTGTAGACATTTATGCATCCACTATTTAATAGAAATTTACATAGATTATTTTTTGTATCAAATGGTTATAGAAGATCACATGCTATAAGGAGAAAATTGAGATACTATGACATTAATAATAAAAATTTATCTTATGTACTAGATACATCATTATAAATGGACATATGTAATGTCTAAATATCAGGTGATGAGGGATCATAGACATTTAGAATTATTCTCATGATGTTCACACTTGGTGATCCCTGGTAGTTGAGATCATGAGGGAAAACACACTAATAGGAACACCACATGTTTTAGGTGTTATTGGTTGTTCCTATCTATGGACATGTGTATTGGTCTCTTGAATTGAGATAATTATCAGTGTGTTTCATTTGATTGAATACTTTGATGCAAAGAAAAAACAATGATAATGAAATCATGGCGAGGTAGCTTTTTTTGTGTGCATCATTGGTGATATGGCATTGATTGAATGATCAAGATATAGTTTTTCGCTTCAAAGTTGAGAATGTTATATATCTCATTCATGGTTGATCATGATGGTAGTAACTTGATAAATACATGGACATGGTAGTCCAAGGTAAATCCATCAAGTTAGCTCAATAAATAATAAAGAAACAAAGGATGATGACATGGGCGTGCGTCCTACTTTTTGAGATATCTAAAGACAAAGAAATTATATTACACAGTGCATGTTCGTAAGTTGGTTTTCATTGCTATGACTACTACTTATCTATTTAGGGGCCATGGTGGGTTTCTAGATTCTACTCTTAGTCTATGAATGGTGTTAACTGTTATTGAGATAAGGGCCTATAGGATCACACACAATAACGTATTAAAAAATCTTCCATATTATAGTGAATATGTATAGAGGACACAGTGGCCCCCACCACTGGGGTACAAAAATTTTCCAAGGATATACGATCACCAACGGAATAAATAAATTCATATTATTTAAGTTAATTATAATAATTATAATTGAATTTATTTATTAATTTTTTATAATTATTAAAGTAAATACATGGAAAATATTATATGAACAAATATTTGTGTAAAAAATGAAAGGTCCATTTAATATTTATGGGAATCATGAGTTATTTTAATGGATTAGGTATTATAATGTAATATATTTATTATATTAAAAGAAAGTTATAATTATATAAATGATATTTACGACTCATCATAGTAGTCATAATATAATATTTATATAGTTTTTTTAATATTCAGGGGCTATAGAGCCATACAGGTAATTTATTAATACACTATAAATAAGAGGAGAGGCTCTCACCAACATTATATTTATGGAAAGATATTGAGATATTTTCACTCCTATCCCACTTTATAGAGAGATAATATCTTGATCTAGGAGTTAAAATTGAGATCTTCTTCATGCATCGAAGGTATGTCAATGTGGTGATCATCGAGTCCTCAAAGGCATCATTAGATCTTTATTATAGAACCCGAAATTCAATGATTGGAACTCCTGATTTTTTTAAAGTACGTGTGTATGATCTAGAAAAATTCAACTTAAGATTCTTCAAGTATTTATTATCAATGAAAAATAAATGTCGAGTGCATCTTCATATCGAACCATGTATTTATGGTTTCATATTTTTGTTCGTAAAACTCTTCATGTGTGATCCTTGGGCTTATAATGAGGTAGTGTATCGCAGACAATGACGTTGTTACGTTGATCATCGGTGAATAATATTAAATCCTTGACCCACTGGCTTCCACTATGCACCCCGATACCTTCAATTAGTATCAAAGGGATGAGTGAAGATTTTAAGCTAAGAAAATAAATTAAATTTTCATTTAATTTAAAATATGGTGTCATTCCGATCCCAATTCCACAGACCACATTTTAATCCAACACTGGATGATAAGTTTTTGGTCATCGAAAGATTTAAATTGGATTCAAACTAGTAGTTTTTTGGGTATTCAATCAATGAAAACATATAATTATTTATATAATTAAATACACGATGGCAGTCAGATCTAAAAATTTATAGTGAACCTCAACACTGACCGGAGTTTTGATATTCAGAATAGTAATTTACAACACATTTTTATCACTATAAATTAACTCTTTTTGATGATAAAAAATAATAATTTTATTATAAAAATAATTTTAGTTTTCTAAGATTAAATTGGTGGGTGTTATATTTTTAAAGGGGAGACTTCTTTGTTTCTCATTGGTTAAGTTTAAAAATTAAAATAAAAAAAAATCTTTTTTGTCTTTCTAAAAAGGTGTTGTCGATTGGTTTAAGAAATAAAAAAGGGCCAAGAATCCCTTTTCTCCCTAGTGGGAAACCCATGTTGGAAATCCTAGGGCATGCCTCATCTCCCCCTCATCAACCACGAACCCACATCCCACCAGATCCCATGGCCACTGCACCACACCATCTCTATGCCCTTGAGCCAGCCTCTACCACTCAACCAACCACCTCCCTTGATGTGACCTCCTCTGACCAGCCCTCCCTAGTGTGGTACACACTTTCCTGGCCTCCAAAGATCCATAGATCCGTCTGATGAGCGTCAAACATTTTCCCACATATCAGGAAAAGCCCTAGATTTTCCTTTCACTTCCGTAATTGGCCGCCTCACTAAGTCCTTATCACTGACCTCATTTCTCCCATATAGTTCCAAGGATGCTATATCTTTTTTGGTACCTAATCAAGCAACCTACACCCATCCATAAATCTTATCTCCTCCTCGGTGGGGGACCCCTCAGGTTGTGATCCTCCACTAAGCCACTACCACACCCCACCTCTATTAGGCCAGAACCCAACCAATCACCTCAAGTGCCTTCAACAATCCCTGATGCGAGGTAAAAACCTCTACACAACTGACTTTGGGCTCAATTCGACCAGATTCAGTCCGTAGTGGGTATGGGCAGCTCAGCCCAGCCTGAAACAGGCATGGGCGGTGAGCCTGCCCGACCCAGAACACATTTTCACAAGGTATGCATGGCTCTGAATGGGACTAAAAAGGTTTGACCCAACCTACACAAGCTCTGATTGAGGTTTTCAGGGTCTGGTTATTTTCTTATACAATCAAGATTTAATTAAATTACTTAATTTAATTTTGGTGTTGAATTAAATTGTTTAAATATTTAATTTTTATTTTAAAAATTATTTTTTATATTGTGAGTTAAATTATTTTAATTTATATGTTAAATTAAATTAATTAATTGATTTAATTTTTGTCATGAAAATTAAATTAATTTTGTGACCAAATGATTAAAACTGTTTAATTAAAAATAAGACATAATTTTAATTAAATAAAATTGCCCTAAAAAATAATTTTTTACATGTTTAATTTTATTTATGAAAATAATTTAATTTAAAAGTCAAATGCGTATTTATTGGCCATGATCCGTGGACTGAAAAAGGCGTTTCTAGTACTTATTTATTTAACTTATTGTAATGGTTTTTTGTAATGATTATTTTAAATAATGAAAATTTATGATTCGTATTTTTCATTATATGTATATGGGCCTACATTTCCAATTCCCAGTTGTATTTTGTACTCTTGAGACCCCCTCACCTTCATGATATTATTATTGTATGATGATGAAGAAGATTAGTGATGTACTTCATACTGAGTTTTGGAGATGCCTGAGACAAGAGTTTGACACATTGGATGGGTTAATGTTTTATCTTGAGTCACAAATGACACAACTCAAGCTGGTACCCCAAGGGTCTAGGTTGATCCATTATTAACTCAATCGATCAACCATTAGTATAATCTTATGATCACATCATCATTTTATTTATGAATAGTTTATTATTTTATGTATGTGTAGTTTACGCAAGATCACATAGAATAATAAATAAGCATGCACAGATAAAATGAATATGTGACATAATGAATATTTTTCTATTTATTGCATGATCAGTAATGAGTGTGATCACATAGTATGTTCTTATTAAATAGAAAATGATTTCATTTAATCATTTAAAAATACAAACCCTCAAATAAATATTATGTCGTAAATTCCTTCCATCATTTGAATTTGAACACAACATGGTGTTTGAGGTGCTTGGTTTTCCATACCTGTGGGTTCCTCTCACTAATGGGAAATTATTTTGAGAATGATGGGTTGAGTTAAATGAATTTGGTATTAAGGATTATACATAGCTAACTTGCTATCACTTTAGAGGCAATGAATTTAGAGATGAAATTTATAATTCCAAGAAGCTGATACTTCACTCAATAGATCAAGGAGATGTGAGTTAATGCTGTTGGCCAGTCAAATTCTTACCTTGAACTCTTCGAGTAGTGGTGTATACATAGCTTGTAGACTATGATGGTAAGCTCAAAGATCCTTTCCAATAAAATAATCAAGAGACTCAGTATTCTGATTCTAGTATAGCGGGTTCCTATAATTTGATAAAATAGTGGGAGACATTTAATGATTTAATTAATTAATCAATGCCGTGTAAATTGGTAACCAAGATAAAAAACTAGTCTACTAGATTTTATTTTTGTTGAAAATGGAAAGTGATACCACCATAAGTACTGCTATACTAATGTAAAAATTAAATGTCCATAGTGGCATGAGTTTCCAAGAGTAGTATATTCTCTTTCACACAATACCAAAATATCATAAATTCAAGGCGCTGGTGTCTATAGTACCTGTTAAGCCACCTCACGAAGAAAGGGTGTTAAAAATAAATAAAAGACTCATGTTTTATTCATATGATGTGTTTTCATAATTCTATCATTAACTTCCATTGTCTTTTGTGAATACAACTTTGGAACATGGATGATTTTACATAAAGTCTCATCTTATAGAAGCTTGCAAGGGGAAAGTTAAGAAATATATGAATGGGTGATGATTACAATGGATATGTGTAAATTGAAAGATGGATCATGATCTTTAAATGGATCCATTTATCATATAAATTTAACCCATTTTATCTAGTTTGGTTTAATATTAAAAAATGAATAGTATGAAGAAAACTCTTCGTTACATTCTAGGTAAGGTTCTCCCAAAAATAAGAATAATAAATATATGTTAATCTTTAATTCTTATGGTTAACAAGTTGAAAGAAAAGGTGAAAAGACAAATGGAAAGTGTCACACTGAATGTATATTCATAACCTCTTTCAAAGTATGGGGTAATAAATATGGGGTTATATACTTATCATATCATTAAATAATTCTATGGATGTTAAAATACAATGGACTGATTTTTAGAGGTAATTATTTTATTCTTATTCAGTGTTTATTCATAAATTAATGTTTATAATATTCTTGTTGGGTATTACATACAATATTCCAATCACATATGTTTATATAAATACATTAACTAAGTAAGTGATAGAATCAATACAAGAAGTAACATGTATTCTCCAAGAAGATGAGATAGGGTGGTTCCTAAGTTAGTGGTGAAAATTATATAACTTATATATTTCCAAGTGAATGATTCTTGTAGAACTTTTATTGAGTATAATGAAAAAATTATCTGACACGTCCTTTGGACATAAGGATACATTATTCAAATTTTAGGAATGAATGTTGTTTGTTGTATCAGAAACTCAAGTAATAACTCAGTGATACATGAGTAATATGCAATATGTGATGAAAATAAATTTAAGACTTACATACCAATTTGGGGAAAGATAAATCTTTATCAAGAAAAACTAAAAGTGGTTGTCCAATATATACCTAGTATGGTATTTAGACTTAGTCAAGATAAACACATTAGGTATTATTGATGTATATAATTTGTTTTGGACAAATAAACCTTTAGATATAAAGGTAAACCAAAAATATTTTGAAATTAGTTTAGCAAGAGAGTTTGAAATATTCCAAGGGTAATATATTGGTAAGTATACTTCATAATATTACTTTAAGTGATTAAGGAATATGAAAGTTAAGTATGGTATATGCATGATCCTAAGATACAATATAATTCAAGCTGGTCTACCAAAGAATATATTGACCAAGAATTCATCGATCAATATAATTTAGTGTGGACTAATTCCTAAACGCACATTACCTTATCCATGTTAGGGATATCATATGAATAACAAGGATTAATGATAAATATTACATGTTAATATTGATCAATAAAAATGTAGCATGGAGAAATTCCTAAATGAACATTTCCTTATACACAGCAGAGTTATGATGTAATTAAAAGGAGAATCAAAGTTAAAAGTTATGCATTGTAGAAAATCGAATTGTATTTCATGACATTCTTCTAAAATAACAACATTATCCCATAATTTTATTCCAACTATAATGAAAAATGGATATCATATCATTTGAAGTATGAAATAAATCCACTATGTCATAATAACATGAGTTTATATGAAAAGAGTTTTTTCAGGATATAAACAAACTTACATCAAGATAAACAAAAATTAAATTTATATTGATAATCCTCAAGTTTTTTAGGATATTACTGAAATCCCCATAATAGAAAGATATAATCAAGTTATAGAATATATTTCAATATAGGTGTGAAAATACCTATTTGAGATAGTGGGATCCAGATTGACTTTGGTTTAGTCAATTACATAGATGGACATGTAGTTTAAATAGAATCTAGTTCCATAAGTTCATGTGGAACAAGAATATTCAGGATACACATAATGCGTAGGAAGGTTAAAACCATGGTGATGGTTTTTTATTCACCGCAGACTGTGATACATTATTAATTGTGAATAATAATTTATAAAAGAAAATAGTATATAGATATTAGTTGAGATTGAAAAAATCAATTAAAATTCAATAATGGATTCCATGTATCAAAGTGCAAAGGGGCTTATTATTTTGAATAATGTGGTGGGTATTTAAATGAGATTATACATGGATGGTACATGAGTAGTATTGATAGAAAAAATATTTTCAATTATTTTATTATAAATTTCAATGTTTTTAATCCCACCAATGTGTTATTTAGGGAAAACTGTCACATTTTATGTTTTAGGAGTTTTTTTTAGCTTAATTGGAAAAATGGCTTATTTTGGATTTAAACAGTTTTAATTTATTTTAATGTTTCGGCCATAAAATTTTCTAAACTGATCCAAATTGCATAATTTTTCTTTTATTGGTTTCTAGGTTCTATGGGATTCATTTTATCTTTCTAGACCCAGAGCTCCATCCATCATTTGGAAGCTCAAATCCACCTCACAAGTTAGGCCTTGAAAACTGTGCACATAACTGGATAATTTTATTTCTAGGCCCATATATCATAAATAACCTAAACAAATGTGCTGATATTTTACACGAATATATAAGAAATCCGAAGGAATAACTTTAATTAATATGGTAGCGCATTATTCATTCATTGTCAAGGCCATAAATGCATTGGAACTTGGTTTATTGGAATATGAACAGTCAGTCTGGCCAGATTAAATGTCATGAGTACATCCAAAATATCTCTCTCCCCACATGTCCAATGAAGCTTAAATTTCGTGAGTATATGGAGGATAAATATTGTAAAAACTTCCCAGAAGGAAAAATTTACATATTAGGTAATTAAGTAGGACATCCATGCTCATTATTGAGGAAGAAGAGTTTTTGATCCAAATTTTCATTCCCTCTCCCTATAAAAGAGTGTCTGTTTTCATTTCAAAGGGTTGAAAACATAGGGGTAGGATTTGTTGGCCATTTTATGTATTCTAGTGTTGTATTTTCTTTTAATTTCATTCTATAATATCATTTCATATTTTTATTTTAGTGTTCTTCTTTCTCTCTTTTATATTCTTCCCCCATTTTCTTTCCACTGTGAACTCTTATGCTCGTGATAATGAGTAGCTAACCCAAGGAAGTTATCGGGGGAGTAATCTAGTGATGAACCCTCTGAAAATTCATTATTAATGTTTCTTATTTTCTTAGAGTTATACCAAGGGGATATTAGTGGGCAAGGCACATTTGTTACTCCACTTGCCACTCGAGGTTTAGCTTTCACTTTTGCAATATTTTCCCTTGATCGAGGAGGTGGATCTGTGGTCTCTTGGAAATAGTTTAGAGTTCCATATATTCACAATCATATTAAGAGGAGAATTATCACACATACGATGGAGTGTGTTCATTAATTAAATTAGAAACTAATAATGAGATGATGGATGTTCACTTTGGTCGATTTTCTCAGGAATGTCTCATTTCTTCTAACATCATTCTATTTGCATTCATTCTGTTTACATTGTATCTGCATATTTAATTTTAGAATTTCAATTTAATTTATCAAACATACATTTATGGACATTTTATTTCATAAATATATAAATTTAATTATAATTAGTGAGTGATTGACTGCAAAATCTCCACAAGAGATCGACCTAGGCCACCCACTATGTTGCACTTAGTATAAATATTTTTGAGAGCGCGCATGATAATACTTCATCAAATTGTTGCCGTTTCCGAGGAGCCAAGTGGTCTTCACTCACTATTTTTGTTGAAATATTTTAAATTATTTTTCTTCCTTTCATTTAAAAAAAATCATAAATTTAAAAAACACTAAAAAATCATTGTTCATGATGTACTTCAATTCAAATTTTTATGCATGGATAGATTAATCTCATGTTGCAGAATAAGTTTTAAATTATTTTGATGCTAAGTATCAAATTATTAGTAATTTAGTGACAAAATTGGAAATCCAAATAGTGTTGATAGCTGTATACGTACATGAAAGTCAAAAGAAACCTGAACCTGATCCTGAGTCGGAACCTAAACTAAAACATGTGGTGGAAGAGATTTCACTGATCAAATTTTTATGTCAAAGAACCTGAGGCGGGTGAGAAGGAGATACTAAATGAGTTAATAATATCATCTTGTACTCAACCATTTCTCGAGGAGGTTCATGATGTACACATTCTAGCTGATGCACTTATTGGAGATCAACAATTTTTGGAAGAACCCTGGAATCACTTTGTTGAAGATACCTGAAACTTGATCTTCCCATCTTTGATATTGAAAAATAAACACCTTCTGACCTTGATTTTGCTTTGGAAGATTATGAATAAAATTAACCTAACGAGATGGAGTTGCCAATGGTATTTTATTAAGAGATCAATTTCCAAGATAACTTGGTTGAAAGAGAATATTTCTTGATTGATTCATTATGTTTTAATCTTATTCAAACTGAATTGTTTTTTGAATTCTCCATTCCTAAAATTTTTGATTCAGAAAAAATAAAGTAGAACTTGGATGATACAAAAGAGACCACCCAAGTGGTGGTTATTAAAGAATTGGATCTGAATAATCATGTGGTGCAAGTGCCTCCTCTACAACAACTTGCATATAATATAGAGGAGGACACCACTGAAGTTAACGAGGAGCACCCCTATATTATATTCCATCCCACTATGGATCTCAAATTCTATATTCATTCTTTCTTGGTGATTGGGAAGTTTATTATTTTATTTTGTGTTCTCTATTATTGGTGTCTACTAATGGACACTGGAAAAATTCATATGTGGTGGTTTATCTCAAAGAAACCACATCCACCTTCTGATTGGGGATAATCCATTACAACTGGCTGACTAGGGGCAGTAAAAACTTAGCATCCACTTGGGGGTAAAACCAAGAATTATCCTTTTCTATCCATTAATCTTTATTTTTATTTATTTTTCTTTTTTGTTTTCATTTCTTTGTTTTAGATTTAACGTGGTAGCAGTTAGGAGCTTAACTCAAGGCTGCTATTGAAAAATAAATCAGGTTGTGTATTTCCTTTTCTTTATTTTATTTTCTACCTAATATAATTTCTATGTTAAAATATTTCTTGATCTAATTTTATATAAAAATAGGGTAGTAAATGGAATAAGTATGGAATATGGATTTCAACCTATTTTAAGAATTTTGAGTGTGCTTCTATTTTGTTTTTCATTTTTTTCCATTTTTGGTGTGTTTTTAGGAATCTTTAGCTGAATCAAATATATTGTAAAATTAAAACAATATTGGTATTTTTGGAACATTGATTGATTTTAGTATTTTAGGATTTAAATGATTACTGAATGGATTTTGTTTCTTGATTTCCAATCTTTTCATTTGAAGAATTTTGATTGATTGTGAAACTCATGTACATTAGTGTTGTCCAAATTGAAAATATTGCCCAACCCGAGAGATTTCTAAACCTATTTGACATCTTATTATATTTCTATTTTTCTTGAGAGTATTGATACATGTTTTTTGATCCATAAATTTATATTTTTTCTTTTCAAAAGCTGTTAGAGTTCATGGAATGTGTTAAGTATGATAGAGGCATCAGTTTGAAATCCCTTTTTCATTCAAATCTTATTTTGGCCTACCATTTCATCTGAAATTCATTAATCCCCTAGTAGAAATGAAATACCTTGTTAGAAAGCCACATTACAAGCCATTTAACCCTTTAAAACCTTCTCTATAAGATAAACACATGATTATTGTTGAACTCAAGTGTGGGGTAGGGAGAAGATGAGATGTATTTTTCTTTCCTGAAGAATCTGTTTGAGGTGAATTGAATGTTGTGACATATTTATTGATGATTGTGTGGAATAAATTTCATGATGTAAAGACTGATGGTTGGACCAAAATATAATTACAAATATGGTCTGGTTTTTCACCAATATTTGAAGATTAAAACCTTTCTATCGTTTCCTCCAAAACATGATTCTGCAGAGAAATCCAGATCTAAATTCAAGCTGAAACAATGCTACAATTAGGGAAAAGAGGGATGAAATTCATTGATACTGAAATTAAATTTGTGAAATTCCAAAAGTAAGAGGTGTTTGGCGGTGATTAATTTTTTGAGATGATTGGGGAGCACACCATTCTTGGGAAAAACTGTTTTCATGCATTTACTTTGCTTTAGAGGTTAACACTCTTCATTCTGCCTCAGATGTTTTTACATTTAAAACCTTCCAACCCTAAGATTCAGAACAAACCATGAAAAATACCACATTATTGATAAATTTTTGACACTATAAAGTGGAGATATTACGGGGATAGCAAGTCTATGGAGCTCACACATGTTTTGAGAATGAGAAAAAACTTCACATTAAATATCCTTGAGTAAAGAGAGAAATATTTTTTCGGGGAGGTAGGTATGACATAGATGTAAGGATTAACATGATATTGAATGGATTCATATTATTTTTGAGGAGTTATTAAATTTTTATTCATGTTGGAGGCATTCTATTTTATCTTATATGATAATTGAGTTGTGTTGTCATTTATGCTTTGAAAAGTTTGTTTTGACCTTGGTATAAGATGATTGCCTAGGAGTGCAATGTTTAAATGTGGGGTAATTGATAGAAAAAATATTTTAAATTATTTTATTCTTAATTTCAATGTTTTTAATCCCACCAATGTGTTATTTAAAGGTAAATTGTCACATTTTATGTTTTAGGAGGATTTTCTAGCTTAATTTAAAAAATGGATTATTTTGGATTTAAACAGTTTTAATTTAATTTAATGTTTCATCCATAACATTTCACACACTGATCTAAATCGAAAAATTATTCTCTTACAGTTTTTTATGTTCGATGGGATTCATTTTATACTTCTGAACCCAGAGCTCAATCTCTTATTTGGATGCTCAAATCTAGCTCAAAAGTCAGGCCTCAAAAATTGCGCACAGAACCGGATAATTTTATTTCTAGGCCCATAAATCATATATAACTGAACCAAAGGAGTTTATATTTTACATGAATCTAGAAGACATCTATATGAAGAACTTTCATTAATATTGGAGCGCATGATTCTTTCATTTTCAAGGCCATAAATTCATTGTAACTCGTTGTATTGGAATATGAATAGTCAGCCTGGCCAGATTAAATGTCATGAGTACATCCACCATATCTCTCTACCCACTAGGAAAATGAAGCTTAAATTTTATGAGTCAACAGAGGAGAATATTGGAAAAACTTTAAATAAAGAACAATTTCCAAATTTTATCATTAAGGAGTACATCCATGCTCATTATTTTGGAGGAAGATTTTTGGAGCCAAAGTTTCATTCCCTCTCCATATAAAAGAGTGTCCCTTTTCATTTCAAAGGGTTGGAAACTTAGGGGTAGCCTTTTTTTGTAAATTACATGTATTTTAGTTTTGTATTTTATTTTAATTTCATTCAGTAATATCATTTCATATTTTTATTTAAGTGTTCATATTTCTCTCTTTTTTTCCTCTCTTTTGTTTTCTCCCCCCGTTTTCTTTCCACTATGAACTTTTATGCTCGTGATCTCGAGTAGCTAACCTGAGGAAGTTCTTGGGGGAGTAATTCAGTGATGAAAAAAAATATTTGAAAATTAATTTTTAATGTTTCTTATTTTATTATAGTTAGACTGAGGGGGATCTTAGTGGCCAAGGTGCCTTTGTGTCTCCACTTGCCACCCGAGGTTTAGCTTTCACTTCTGCAATATTTTCCCTTGATTGAGGAGGTGGATATGTGGTCTCTTGGCGATCATTGAGAGTACCATATATTCACAAAAATATACATATGAGGATGTTCACACATATTATGGAGTGTTTTCATTAAGTAAATTAGAAACTAAAAATGAGACGATGAAGGTTCACTCTGGGCAATGCTCTTGGGAATGTCTCTTTTCTTATATCATCATTCTGTTCGCATTGCATCTGCATATTTAATTTTAGTATTTCATTTTCATTTATCAAACCCACATTTCTGGTCATTTTATTTCATATATATATAAATTTAATTATAATTAGTGAGTGATTGACGGCGAAATCTCTTCAAGAGATCGACTTAGTTCAGCCACTGTGTTGCACTTAGTATAAATGTTTTTGAGAGCGCATACGACAATGCTTCATCAAGTATCAATAAGGTTCGATTGGTTACACTAAGCCATTATGCCTAAATAAATTATAATTTAACTTTTCATAGCTAATATATATGATAATTTTATTGGGCATTAGATGTTAAGACTACCAATCATGGATGGTGTCTATACGACACAACCAGAAAGGGATGGTGACATCACAAGAATGCCAATAAGGTTTCAAGTTATTGAAATACAGTTTAATATTGAAGTAAGCAACTAGATCACAAAATATTCATTTTGAATGTATCCTTTATGTGTGTATACTAGAGTTTAGTGGGAGTACCATAGTTTTTTGAGTAAAATATGTAGGGTAACATATGGAAAACAACTATTGGTTTTACAGTTAGTTAAGACTAGAATGAAAGAATATATATCATGATTAACTTAGAGTACCAACCTAAGTTCTAGGTAATATGATATACTAAGGTAAATCTAAAAGTTTCTTATACCTGTTCAATATTACATATACTAACATAGTATTGAAAAATACAAGTGGGTACAATTCTAAAGTAAATTGTTACTAGTGTCACATGGATCATGTGTCTCCAGGTTGATATGTATGGGAAATAGGAGGATATTAACATGGTGAGTTGAATTACATAAACTTTAGTGATGAATCAATCATATATTCCATGATATGTAAAAGAATTGATATTTACAAGATACAATTTATAGTAGTAAAATATAAGTTATATCTGGGAGAACTGCAAGGGGAGCTGTCAGAACTATCCATTTGTACTTGAGAAAGTATAAAGGATATATACCTAGTAAATACAGAGAAAAGGATAATAGTTTTTAGGGTAAAAATTGTATTCCTTATATCCATGTGATCTAATATTACAGGAAGGATAAGAGAATGAGTGATACAAGATCATAAAAGCTGATGTTATTCATACCTATTAATACTGAGTACACTGTAGCTACTGAGGTAGATAAGATGTAGTTACCAAACACAATGATTTTTCATAATTCTTGGAATTAAACCTAGTAAGTAAACTATTATCATAATGTAAATTATGATACTCTTACTAGACAAGATGCAAAGTTTTTATTGTGGAAAAGATAGAATACAGTTGGGGTTTCCAAATCTTGAGAGGTTTTACTCAAGGAGGTGAGGTCATATATAATAGAATAGCCATGTAGCGAAGATATAGTAGAACCAACAAATAAATCTATGACTTAGTAGAAACATGATCCGAATCATGTGAGAGTTAACAAGGTCGGTTAGAAAGTTAGATCTAGTGAAAGTTATAGTTTTGTAATAGTGGGTTCCCTAGACCCAAACATACCGTGCTTTTCAATTACCATTTCATGTCTACATTGAGATACACATGATGTAATCTTATCATTATAGTGTATACATTTCTGCATCCATTACTTAATGGTATTCTCCATAGATTATTTTTTGTATCAAAAGCTTATAGTGGATCCTAGGATATAATGAGTACTTCAAGATACCATGACATTAATCTTAAACATATGTCCTATGGTCTAGATACATCATTCTGACTAGACACTGATGATGTCTAACTATTAGGTAATTAGGGATCATAATAATCAAAAAATTCTTCTCATGAAATTCGCACACAGTGATTTATAGTAGTTGAGATAATGAAGACATGCCCGCAAATAAGAACACCTCATGTTTCAGGTGTCATTGGTTCTTTATATCAACAGACATATGTATTGGTCTCCTGACTTGAGACCATTATCAACATCTGCCATTTGATTGTGTACTTTGATGAAACGAAAAAACCATGATAATAAAATCATGATGAGGTATCCTGTGTTGGGTGAGTAATTGGTGGTATGACATTGATTGCATGATCAAGATATAATTTTTCAATTCTGAGTTGAGGGAGTTATATATCTCTGTACTGGTTAATCAGGATAGTAGTACCTTGATAAATCCATGACCATGGTAGTCCAAGGTAAATCCATCCAGTTAGAACAACAAATAATAAATTAATAAATGATGATGACAAGGATGTGCATCCTAATTTATGATATATATAAATACCAAGAGATTATATTACACAATGCATATTTGTAGGTTGTATTTCCTTACTATGACTACTCTTTATCTTTTTGGGGGCTATGATGGGTTACTAAATTCCGATCTTGGTCTGTAAATGACATTCAATGATATTGAGATAAGTTCCAAGAGGGTCACACACAATATCATATTCAAGAATATGTACAATTCTATTGAATAGGTATATAGGACATGGTGAGGCCCACCATTGGGGTTCATGATTTTTCCAAGTATGTATGATCACCGAAGGAATAAATAAATCCATATTATTTATGTTAATAATAATTGGAACTGAATTTATTTATTAAATGTATTTATAAGTATTAAAGTAAATACATTAAAAATGTTATATGAATGAATATTAGTTTAAAATATTGATGGTTCATTTAATATTTGTGTGAACTAAGAGTCAAGTTCATGGCTCAGGTATTATCATGTAATATATTTAACATATTACATGAAAGTGACAATAATATAAATGATATTTATGACTCATCATAGTAGTCATAATATATTGTTCAAATAGTGTGTTAAATATTTTGTAGTTGGGGAGCCTTTCTAGGTAATTTATTAATACAATATAAATAGGAGGAGGGGATCTCACCAATATTATATTCATGGAAAGAACTTGAGAGATTCTCTCTCCTCTCATGCTTTATAGAAATTGAAGCTCTCGATCTAGGAGATCAGATCAAGATCTCCCTCATGCATTGAAGGTACATCAATGCGGTGATCATCAAGGCATCAACGGCATTTTCGAATCTCCAATCTAGAACCCAAAATTTGATTTTTGGTGCTCCCACAGATTTTGTTAATTATGTTCAGAAAATATAGAGGAATTAGACTTCATATTCTTCAATAAGTGATCACCAATGTCAAGCAGATTCCTAGTGTGGATTCAGATTGACCAGGTGTTTATAGATTCATATTTTTATGCTTAAAAACTATTCATGCATAATCCTTAAGATTATAACAGGGTAGTACATCACTGAAGATGATGATGTTACGTTGATCGTTAGTGAAAATTTTTAAATCCCTAACCCACCAGCTTCCACTGCGTGCCATGGTAACTTCAACATCAAGGACTCATACTCCAATGAATTGTAGCTATCCATATTATAATTATTTATCACAAATACTAGAGGGATATAATTACCACATAACACTTTTAATTGATTGTCTAGAATGAGAAAAATATGCCCAATGATGGTGGTGTAGTCACCAAGTATAAATCTTCCTACTCAACCGTGTGAGATAGGTCCAGATGATACCTATTCTACAATGAAACATGGAAAAATCATAGATAGATTTTATCTAAAATGGAAAGGCTAACTTGTATTGAACTTTCCCAAGATTATTCACAATCTCAAATAGTCCAACATAGTGTGACATCAACTTTCCTTTCTTTCTCGACCAATAAAGTTCCAACTAAGAATAAACTATTAAAAACATCCAATCACTAATGGAAAACTCCAAAAGATAATGAATAACGTCAATATATGATTTCTATACACTCTTATATATCTTTAATGTCTTATAGATCATCTAAATATTACTCATAATATTTTTAATGATGGATAATCCCATCAAAGATTGATCACCCAAATCTGACCAGTAAATAGGGGAGAAATATTCATATTTATAGAAGGATTCAAAGGGATAAAATTTAATTAAAATTTTATAATTTTTATATTTTTAAACTAAGAAAATGTTTCTATCACAAGACACCTATGTCAACAACACAAGATCAAGGTATATCCTCCCAAATCTAAATAGCTCACTCTTCTTGGAAATCCATATGGGAATGTTTATCTATGCTCAACCTTAACTGATAACCCATAACCTCTTGAATTCTATTCTAGAATTAGTAAGTAAAGTATGGGTATTGATAAAAAAAATAAGCATTGAAGTAATGTCATGATGATTATTAATCTTTTCGAAGTACAATAATTCAATATATTCCTCCTTTCTCAATTCCTTAAAAGGGAGAAATTTGTTTTATTTTTTTAACAGGTCGATAGTCACCCATATCAAATCCCTCTCACTAGGAGACTGAGGAAAAACGATGACAAAGTACATAAAGATCTCATCCCAATTATATATTAGAATTTTAAGAGTATATGATAAACTTAATAGATTTTGGTTCTTATCTTTAATCTTTTGGCACATAAGGCATCAATATACAAAATCAACAATTTTCTGTTTCATCTTGGGACACAAATACTGGTGTCTTAAATCCTAAAACATCTTGGTATCCATGGGTTGGATGACCTAGCTATAATGGTACATTCCACCAATCACCTCCTACCTCAACTAAAAATTAACCAATAACCACTTCAAAAATCAAATGTATCCATCAAGAGAATAGAAATAAATCAACCAAGGTCTCTCCACCAGTTAAGATTCCACCTATCCACTGACAGTCGGAATCCACTACCTGATCAAGTTGAATCTATTTATCTAAGGGTTTGTGACTTGCAATCTATCTAGAAAGACCAAGTCATACTCTCCTTCCACCTTAATATTTAACTCATCAAATGGTATTATCAAAAACAAAACATCTTTATATTCCTTTACCCCTGCGAAAAAAACTTCTGGATTAAGGAATCGACCTCTACATTACATTTTCCAAGGTTGTAGGCCAATTAAAAATGAATATTATAAAAGCAATCAACCCCAAAGATATAACTAGGGTTTATATGATTTCATTAAAAGGTACAATTTGAACTCTTATTATCTGTTATGATGATAAAATTATCCCCATAGAATAATGGTTCCATGTTTTCAAAGCATGCATCAACAATTACAAGTCAGGATCATGGGTGGGGTAGTTTTTATCATGAGGGTACAACTGACATGATACGTAAGATACAACATAACCACTATTTATCAGAACAAACTGAAAACCCATACCTAATGCATTACAATACACAAAATAGCCCCCCTATTGACTAAAGATTAATCAAGATAGTAACTGAAGCTAATTTGAGATTTAACACCTCATATGATCACAATTATTTATCTTCCCAATATATTTTAATTATATTTTGGGTCAAAGATGTTATGGGAGATTCCAATATTGATAAATCCCAAAACATTCTGGTAATATCTCACAGACACAAGAATATTCTAAACTTAAATACCTTCCCTAGTCTCTCCTAGGACATCACATCTTAAATCTTCTTGAAGTCCATAGAAATTACTCTTTTAGAAACCACATGGATCAATAACTTCACTTAATGGATCAAAAGTGGAATTTAGATAGCTTAGGATGAAATTGGTAATCCCTAAAGGTTCCCAAAATGATGTCCAAATATTTATCATTATCATACTTCATCTTAGAATAAACTAATATATCATCAATGAACACAACAGAAATGGTGTTGAGATATCAAGGGAAGATATGGTTCATCATGGCCATGAAAACAATAGGGGAATTAGAAAGGCTAAATGGAATGACTAAATACTCAAAGTTTCCATACCCAATATGGAAAGATGTTATGGGAATATATACATCCCTCACTCTCATCTAATGGTATACCAAATTGAGGTCAATCTTGGAAAACCACCTCACTCCCTTGAGATGATCAAATAAATCATCAATACAAGGAAATTAGTTTTTATTATTAAGGAACAATAAATTTATATATAAATATTTCATGCAATGTTAGAGGCTTCTATCCAACTTTTTTTTCGAGAATTAGCAACACCAATGCTCACACACAAGGGATAATAATACCCTTTCTCTCAAGATCTTCGAGTTGAACTTTCAATTATTTCATCTCAGTAGGGTTTATTCAATATTATGGTGAAAATATGGGGCTTTTCCTAGGTAGTAGATAAATAGAGAACAATACCTCTCATTGAGGTATAAAATTATAAAAATAACTAGGAAAGAACATCAGATACCTACTCACCACTAGGGGAAGCTAACCATTTGAATTACATTAAATATAATAAAAAAGTAGATGTACATCTAGTAAGAGATCAAACCCAAATAAAAAAGAATAGGTATATACCCTCCCGAATTTGAGTCCTACTCACCTAGGAATACATGATTTCTCCCATGAGGATAAATAAACAAAACCATCCAATGATAGTAAATGATAAAATCCATCGAATAAATCATCCAGTCCATACATAAAATAAAATCAAAGATATAAAAGTCAAGAATTAATAAATCCCAAACAATATTGGTATCAAAAACTATCTTCTAACTCTTAGGAAAATTTAAACTCCACACCTTCCTATTTACCAACGGAGTGGAAAGATCCATCATAAATGAAATATACTCAGTTCGTAATTCTAAAGGATCAATTAAATTATATGAAATGAAAGAATGGGATTCTCCTATATCAAATAAATTCAAATCCATAGAATATGAAATAACATACTTCTTATAGTTTATGGTTTATCCTGGTAATATTTTATCACATGATCACCTGTATAAAGACACCTAGAATCAAGCCCACCCAAAGTATTCATGGACACATGTGAGTCCCCTTTAGTCTCTAAATGAGGCCCCACTCTATTGGATGTATAATTAAGCACTTGAGATCCTATGATGAATAAATATTCAAATATATTATCATTGGAAAGATTTTTTCAAAAGAGATAAAGGTTTCCTATATGCCCACTATAATGAAACAACCTTGGTTGACCCAATATATCACTCGATCCAGATAACCACATGTCCCAAATGGAATTCTTGATCCCCAAAGGCTGGAAACCAATTTTTGGGTATCAAGAAAGAAACCTTTTGAATGATTTTATCCTCAAAACCAACTAAAAAAACTAGTACTCCATTGATAAATCTATTATAACCCATCCATAAATTGGACATCCACACGATCAAAGTAAAAAAACAAACAAATATATGACAAATAATCGATACAAGTAACATAAAATGAGAGAAATAAACATAAGGAATACATTAAAATATAAAAAATAAAATATTGGATAGATCAAGCCCAACAAGGATGATATTAAAATATTCCAAAAAAAACCAAAATAAAAACCCAAACGACTACCACTATTTTTGACCTCCGATCACTGACCATATCAAAATACCGACCATTAATGGTCCAACCTTATTAAAAATCCTACAAAGACCTGACCAATAAACCCATGATAAAACATAATAGCTCCATGAATTGAATATTGTATGTAGGGTGTGAGAAAAACTTACCCAGTAGGATTTTACCAAATATTTCATGTTATTTCTGTTCAAAAATATCATTTCACTAATTCTATTTTGAAATATAAATAGGAAATAGGATTTTCACATGAAATTTAGATAAAAACCAATATCATTCCATAATAAAATTTATAAAACATCTTCCTCCTTCTCAAAATATACAATAGTGGAGAAAAAACTTTCTATTGAAACAATGTTGAATTTTTAAAAGAGGATTATTTATTATCTTTTTGAAAAAAAAACTACATACCTTTTCAAATTTTCCAAAAAATTACTCAAAGATACTTTTTATAAAAACAAATCACTTTAATTTATAAAACTTTCACTTTATAAAACATTTTATAAATTCATTTGAAATTAAACTAAAATCATAAAAAAATAGATTTCTAGATAGGAACTGTGACATCAATAGGGTATAAGAAATGATAAAATTTAGAATAAGTTCCACAAAATAAATTAATGGACATGAGATATATTATGATATAGGATATAATTCCTTGGTTCATAAAAAATGAACAAAGTATCATGGGAAAATTCCTAGGACTCAAATAACATGATCCTAGACTACAGGCCTGAGCCCTATGCTAATTCTAATGAACTTTTTTGTCTTGGTAGTCCCTTAAAACTAACTGGGCCCTATAACTATCCAATGAGTGCAAAGATAATCTATACGTAGAAAAAATCATGAGAGAAATTTACTTCCATGGTAAGTTCCCCCATAGTAAGAGAAAAATATACATTATAGGTTCCATATATCGAGATCCCCTACTTAGTCTATGAGGAATACTAAAAAATAAAGAAATGTAGGTGAGAAACAAAATATAAAAATAATTCATCATATAAAATAATTTCAAATTACTTAAAATAACTCACATATCACATCATACTCTATTGCAAGAAACAATCTCTTTAAATATCTAATTAATAAAAATCAATAAATGTATAAAAATAAAAACATCCCAAACTAGTTCTCAATCCACAATAAGAAACCAAATACAAAGGGTATTCAATGAGGTTTTTTAATTTTAGAGAAAAATACTTAAAAGTACCAACCAAGACTTAAAACATGATTTGGGTTCCAAAACACAATATCAAAATTAATTAACCATTTTAAATCTAATTTCAAATATTTTTGTACCTTTGAACCATTTAAATTCTAAAACCTATTCTTTATTTAGAAATAATTGTTTTGAATAACACACTTTTTCTTTCCACATAACCAAATGGTGTTAGACGTATTAAAATAATACATTCAAAGGGGAAAAGAACTTAATGAAATGATTTTTAAAAGAAATTCACTAAAATAACTACCTAAAAATTGGTGTAACCATTCCAAAACCATTTATAAATGCATTTATTATGATGGAGGACACTCAAACAAGAAACAACACACCCTCCATAAGCCTTGGCAACCAAAAAATCAGATTAAAACCCACTTGGAACCTTAACCTCTATCAAAAAAAACCTCTAGGGTTCACAAGATATAACCAAACCATGAGAATTGTAATAAAGAGAAGGAGACATGAAACCAATGGAGGGTATACCTAGGAGGAGCTCACTTAAAATCCATGGGGAAGGTTAAAAAAATGAATAATGGATATGATCTCTTATATTACACCCTAGTTCATTCAATAAATAGGATAAGAAAAGAAAGGGTTTACCTATTTTAATTCAATAGGGGTAAAATTGGTATTTTATATTTTTAAAAATTGGAAATACCTCACAGTTAGGATGTATGATTTTTTAAACCGTGTACCAACCATGTGGAAGCCACTGTATAAGAAAAATTCACTTGCATGGTTTGTCTACACAGTTTGAAAACCAGGCACAAAATATGAAAAATTAATTCATTAAAGAAATAATTCACCCCAAAAAAGATAAAATAGTTTCTACTAACCATGTTTTAACACTCTTATGAACAAAAAATATTGCACATTTTTTATTTAAACTTGGAAAATTCAAACTAAACTATGTGCTGCTAATGAAGAACAAACCATGCACAAATAAAACAAACTGAAAGACGACCCTTTGAAAATGTAATCAAGGCCTCTACATAAAGGTAACACTATACAGTTCTCTAAACCATGTGTAGATTAAAATCCCCATGTTAAGGTTATTTTCATAGATTATCGAACTGTGTGGCGACTATGTGTAAATTGATCATAGAGGAAAATTTATAGGATTTCCAAAGAATTTAATGAAAATATCCAAAAATTTAAATTACAATAAATTAACATAAATTAACATAAATTAATATTAAATATAAAGTAACCATGACATGTGAGTTTTAAAATTATACCCATCATGATACTTTCTTCACCTAGAAATTCGTTGACAATATTAGAATCTTGATAAGGCTGACATCCTATATACCCATATAAGAACCGAGAGGATCAAAAAAAATATCTGAAGGTTGCTATGATAAGGAAACACTTAGCACACATAATTACTCAAAAAATGGGGTAAATCCACAAAAAACATCAGTTATCACCAAGAAAAAACAAAATCATCACTATCAACATTGGTAATTAAAGGTATGTGGATCTATTTTATCTCTCTATACTATTTATAATTCTTCCAAAGTGGTCAAAAAGATGGAAAACCTATCTTGGGAACTATAAAATAGAGAATTTCACCAAGAGACTACAATTAATCAAATTATCTCCATGGTGAAAACAAAACATTATCCAACACAACCAATTATAATGAAACCTGCTCAAGTCCATAAAATAGTCTACCACCACAAGACAAGGCCACCCACATCCATCACATCTCCTACCAAAAAAAGTGAATAGATAACTCAATAAATGAAAAAATAACTCACTATGAAATAATATCGGTCATAGACCTTGGTCTATAAACAGAATGGAATGGGTGATCTAGGACCTCATACCTTGGTCACCATCTCATGGTGGACCCAAAAAGATCTAAACTGACCTTGGATAGTTTATAATCTCAACTGATTCCACGTATTTCTTAGTATCCCGAACCACACACTAAAGTCTCACCCATGCCCAATCCAAAAAAAATAAACCAGAGGAAGCATCACATTAAAACCTCAATAAATAGGATCGAACACCAAGGCATAAACACCACCACAACAATAATAAATAGCTCAAACAAGAGGAACCACAAAATCACCAAGGAATAAATCCATGAAAATTATCATTAATACCTCAATAAAATCTAAATCTGGGAGAAGTAACTCTAAAATATGCCATCACCAAAATACAAGTCACACCCAAGATCACCCATAATTTCCAACTCACTAGATGATTCAATTTAACTAAATTATGATAAAGATATAACCAATTTAGAACATCAAAAATAATTTGATCACCATAGAAAAAGAAATATGGCGAATCAATAATTCCTAAGCCAAATAATATCCCAAATCTACCACTCCCGTAATATTCTAGGTAGATTTGAAAATCGAAAGAGATACATTAAGATGAAAATAGGATTTACCCTAAGGCTTATCTTTGGAAACATACTTCTAAAATTTACCAATACCTCCATATTTGAGAAACTAAACCACATAAAACTTTAGTTTAACCCCTTTATGTTCACCAAACCCAACCAAATAAAATAGTCTCAATGCTCACCAAAGGAGAAAAACCAAATATATAAGTCCACTAAGGAAAAACACACAACAAAAGGTCTCTAAAATTACATTTTATTTTAAAAAAATACCATTTATCATGGATTTTATAATTCATTTCACAAAACAACTAACTATTTAAAAACAAAAAAAAAACTCCCTTTGAAAATAATTTACTTTATTTTTAGTATAAATAATCCACTTTTATTTCTAAATAATTTATCCAAAAATCTATATCTATATATATAATAATCTTAGTTTTTTCCTTCCTACCACGTATCCTCCCATCCACCCTCCACGCTCCATTGATGCATACCTTCCACGTCCTCCCTCCGCGCTTAGAAAGCCCCTCCGTGTTCAGTGACTCCCCTCACTCCTTCCGTTTACGACGCCAAAAACCATTGCTTACCTCCCTAGTTCTGGATTTGCCTCTCGTCTGCTAGGGTTAGCGCTCTCCTCCATGACTCTGCTATCCCAGTCCCATTCTAAATCTCCTATACAGCCACCGGCTCCTCCACCACCTGCTCTGCCTGCTCCACCTTGGCTCTTCCACCTTCGGCTCCTCCGACATTGGCTCCTCCACCTTCGGCTTGCCTGCCTACGGCTCCTCTTCCTTCGTCTCCTTCGCAACCAACAATACACCTTCGACGGTTCCACGTCCAGGTCCTCTGCTCCACCTGTGTTTCCAGGTGCCCTCGAGTGAATAGTAAGTAACCCATTACATGTATTTCACCAATAACATCTATTTCTCCCTTCAAACCCTAAAAATACTCACCGTATCCCGCTGTCGATTGGGATTTACCTCTGATCTGCTAGGGTTCATACTTTTCTCCCCTAATCCCCTACCCCGATACCATTCCCAAATATTCTCTACAGCCTCCTACTCATCCATCACCTGCTCCGCCTTGACTCCTCCACCTTCGAATCATCCGCCTACGGCTCCTACTCCTTTTTCTCCTTCGCTTTCGACTCCTTCGATGTAACGACCCAATGTTTTTAATGGAAATTACCTTTTTATAAATATTCCATGAATTCACATAATAATGAACTAATAAGTGATAAGTTACCTTTAAACAAAAGTTTGTCACTTCTGTGTTTGGAATTTTTAAAATCCGACATACACGGTTGTGTTCAAGATGTTTTTTGGAGTCCGATAAGAAAAACTTATTTTTTCGGTGAATAGTAACCTACCCTAATGAATATTAACAAACCCTTATGAATAGTGATATACCCTAATTAATAGTAACCTCACCTATGATATTATAAAAATAATATTCAAGTTGGAAGTACAATATACCTATGTTTTAGAACGAGTTAATGCATGTTTTTAAATTTGGTTTTTGATAATAAATTATGAGTTTAATTCAATATTAAAATAATCATATTTAGAAAATTATTTTTGAAAAATGGACTTCATTTTTAAATTATACACGGCGAAAAATTGTTAGGGTGAATTTTTGGGATTTTTCTGAAATACTTGAATTTTTTATGAATTGTAAAATACGGTAATTTACCGTATATATACATTATAAGCTAAATAAACTATTCCTAGCATCATGGCTGATGTCCTCAACCATGTTTCGAATTCACATGACCCATTTACTATTCTTGGTCATGGAATACTTACTATTCTTTGTCTTGTGATGAAATAATAAATTAATGATTATAATATCATGAAATCCCTCCTCTCCTCCACTATAAAACCCCCCCTTCACTCCCTCTTCTCTACACTCCTCTCAAGCTCCAAGACTTCTCTAAATTCTGCCCAAATCTCTCCCCAAGTTCCTCCCCCCATGTAAAAAATCTATCAGCCTCATCAAAATACCAAAACATCTCCCTTTAAGAGGTTCTCAAAGGAGGAAGTCTCAAGAGGTAAATTCCTCTTCCCAAGTTTCTTCTTTTCGTTTAAGTTCTTTTCTTTTTAATTTCTTTCATCAAATCCCTTCAACATAATAGTATGATAAATCCAATAGCATAAATGTACTGGAATTTATTCATGCTAGTGGTAAATTTCATTATCTTCTCTCTTTTCCCCACCCTTTTATTTGAAAGAAATGAAAGCATCGTTTGAGATGTGCTAATTTAGCATATTCAAGGACAACGATTTATCAATTTTTGTTATTATCATTAATTATGATCATGAAACCATTTGTGTTATGGTTTAACCAGATTATTATATATGTAATATATCCTATTTTTTTTTCTATAATCTTTTGGTACAAATGGAATTAATTTATAATTAATAACATATTCTTTGTAACCAAATCCACCGATTAACAAAAACGGTTATCACTAAGGTTATATATGTGATAATTCAACATCACTCTAAGTAACCTAATTAAAACTAAAACAATGTATTCTAATGGATATTAAATAAATTTTATAACTTCAATTCTAGACAACCACTTTTATCTTTCATATAATCCAAACTTGAATATAAATGAACCGATCTTTTAAAGCCAAGTAAACAAACGAGCCTGAATAATGAAATTGAACCTTATAACTAATAAAAAAGGATTTGAATGAAATTAAATGGGTTATAATAAATAAATTACATATAGAAGAGGTTATGTACTTATTAATTAATAATCCTAATTTGATTATTCAGGTCATTAATAACAAGTGGAGAACACCACCAGATTTGAGGTAAGGGATCCTCTCCTTTTCACTCTTAATCTAGATTGTTCTCTATATTATGCCTTTATATGTGTACTAGAATATGATGGGGTATGTCTAAGAACCTCCCCCATACTTCCTTATGGATTTATAAGTGATGTGAAACCCCATTTATCTCTCATCAATCCCTCTTGGTCACACCCGACACCATGCCGATAAAACCATAACAAATTCTACCCGAACCTTCTTTGTTCTTTCGGGTTGCCTTATCTTTCCTTAAAAATGGTGTTATCTTATCTATATATGTGAGTATTATGACTTATGGTTAGTTTTATAATATTATTATATCAAGACCCTTTCATCACATCCTTTCGGGGATATACATGATTTTGAAAGATTCCCTCCTTAGAACTTTCTGATAAGACAACTTGTTTTAAGGGGACTTCCCAACTTTTTACCCAAATTTCAAGTGCAATCTATCCTATGTTTTAAAACAAAATTGTATTTATAAAATAAATATTTTTATTATTAACACCTTCTTGGTTTAATTCTGGTTTTATATAAAAGAATGTCCTCTTTTATATTTGAAAAGATCTTGAGTGTTACCCTTAAAACCGCACAAAAATATTTTAATGCTAATGTTTCTAAAAATAAATTTTTCTATATTTTCACTTATATTTGACACCACTGACCATGTTATATGCCTATTTTACCCTATTAATGTCCATGAATGTTCTAATCCCTTCCTTTCATGGACACTTTCGTGATGCTCCCATTGGATATGTTTTATGTCATGATTGTGGTACCCAATTCTTTCCATGGGTAACCTTATGTTTATGTATGGTTGATTATGTATGATTATTTATGTGGCAATAATATTCATGAATATATTGAGATGGGTGCACCCAGATAGTGCTCCAATGCATTTGGTAATGATAAGTCTCATGATATGCGATGTGAAACGGGATTGGCGGTTAGCCTTGACCCATACTAAAATGGGAAACGGGATTGGCAGTTAGCCTTGAACCATACAAAAGTTTTGATTTATGATTCTGCCACATTTATATGATTCCATGTTTATATGATCCCATGCTTATATTAAATTATTTCATAAGTTTCATGCTTTGGATATGATTATGTAATGTCTCTTAAATCATGTGCTGGGGATTTATCCTTATGTTCATTCCCTTACTGGGCATTTTTAGCTCATCCCTTTGTTCATGTGTTCCCCAGGGTAACCTATGCAGATGTAAGAGCTCAAAGGAAGTTAGAATATCTTTATGGAGATTAAATAAAGAATTTATTTTTAGTCTCATGTTTTATGTTATATTTTCCTAGTCTTCCAAGACACTAGACTTAACGATCCTTGGCTTGTACTCTAATGATTAATTATGCTTAAAATCATGAAATGTTTTATGTAAAAGGCTTGGGTCGCTATATTCGCAACCGACAATTACACCTTCAACACTTCCACACCTGAGTCCTCTACTCTGCCTATGGTTCCTATTTCCCTCGACTGTATAACAAATAAACCATTACATGGATTTCAGATCATTTACAGGTATTATTTTCAGGAGAAATTATCAGTGGCATAATCATGGAGAGTCTATGCCTTTGAGCATCGATCCTAGGAAGTATCGATAGTGAGGTCTCACTTCAATTTATTTCTCGATTAAAGAGGTTCATTCTCTTCTCTCTGATTTCTAATTTTTGCTTCATGGTATATTTATCAAGTATATACTGTTGATTTAGTTTCTGAGATAAACTCTGAAATTGATTGGATATGAAAATTTTAATGTGGTACATTTGAATTCTTCACATATGAAATTGAATACTATTATAAACTATAGCTTTTTCAATAGATCATTTTCTCAGTGATGGTATTTGTTTATCTTTGGTGTTGATATTTATTTTAAGTGCTCTGATGAGACTCATGGTAGATCCGGTTGAGTAGTCTTTGCAGTAGAATACTGTTGGAATAATTTTAATTTTGAAGTGATTACTCTGTGGATGTTTCTTGGTCATTTTGCTTTATATATAACACTGATTCTAGGTAATTCCCCTTATAGATTTTTCTACTAATTCAAATTAAATTTCTTGTCACTTCTGCTTCTTACTCAGGAATGTGACATGAAATCATTATTTTTGTAAAGAGGTGCGACATCGATTAGGAGTAAATATTGTGGCTAAATGATTTGATGTCTTCTCAAAGGTGTGGTTGAATCCTACTAAAAGTTTTGATTGGAAAACATTCATTGTGTTTTTCATTTCCTTGATTGACTACTTTTAAAAGGATATGGATGCGCGGGTTTTCATGCATTATTTTTTAACCCGTTTATAGAGGGTTATGAGTGAGTTTTGAATCAATTTTTAAATCGACTATGAATTTTATCTCTTTTCACCCACCATGGTATGATGAAATTTAACCATATCTTAAGAAAATTTTTACATGATATTGTCCATTATTTCTATTTTATGAAGTAGTTCATTATTTGTATCTTTGTTTTCAAATCTTCTAATTGATTATTGATTATGGTCTTTGAGTTTGAAAAAAATAAATAGTGACATGATTCTTAATTTTTTGTCTCTTTTTACTGTTATTTATATTTTGGAATCCATTTAAGCAAGATACTTGAAATTGATGCTTTGTGATCAACAACCATGAAATAACTGGAACATCCCACACTTGAGTTTCTTGTAATCAGGTTGGTGTACCCCTCCATTTCTTTTAGACATATATCACTCTATTAGACTAAGAATTAGTTCGATAGGTATTGTGGAAATTATATCTATCAACCATTATTATATCTTTATATCTATCTATGGTCTAACTAGATTTTCCCATGATGATGCCCACGATGAAGATAAAATAGAAAAATGAGGGGGAGGATATTTTGTGCATGATCGTTGCCACTTGAAGTAGATAGAGAAGTGTCTTGACAGTATATTGAGCAATGTGATAGGGAATAAATCGAGTGGTCACTTTAGTCGCTACCTATCCATTTACATTTCCATATATATTTTTCCTTAATAAATTTTTATTCATTTCCTTATTCATTTTATTTCTCCCTTAACTCTAACGCCATCCTTCTGCCTTAATCACTATCGCCCATAGTACATGTATGTTTTAGACATTAAACAACAAAATCACTTTATTTTTTTATATTGATTACCAATTAGTTATGTTTATAATTTTTTTTAATAAAATAGTTTAATTTGAAAATTTCATGTTTATGGCCTCAATTTTTCATTACTATTTATTAATCTTTTGAAATGTTATTGTGTCTGTAAAATGTAGCTGATGGAAGATTTTTAAGCTGAAGAATTATTTCGAGAACAACTCATTCTAGTACAACACGACTCCTTGAATCACCATAAGTAAAACTCATTCATGTAGACAATGTATTCGGTTTTAGTTCAGTATTATTGCTTCTCCATTCCTCTTTATTTATTTATGTTTCCATTGAGTTTTCAATGAAATATTATCTTATTTTATTTATTAAAATGTTATGAAATCACATAAAACTTTTTCTATTTACCCATTGTAGGTATGAACATTAGGTGAAGGGTATCAAATAAGGGTATGCTATCAATGTAACATAGCAAGTCTGGACTCAATAAATGGTTAATTTATTAGGTACCCACGATGAATCGTGATTTTTTCCTAATTTTTAAATTAACAATCATTGAACTTTAGGAATTATAATATGATTTATTTTATAGGTTTGACTGATAATGTTCTAATGTATTTTTTCTATTATCCACGAGTACTAACATGTTGGTTATTCCAAAACAATAGAGGTTGGAGGTAAATTTTAGCAAAGATACAATTCTCACTCTCTCTGATGTGCATTCATGTTGACAACACAATATTACAACCATCATAAATCACACTTATAACTAATTTTCTAACATGTTCATCATGTTGAAACAAATTAATGCACTCACGTGACCATATTTTTGATGTCTATGATTTTGATATGTTCATGTGCAGTTTCTTTGTAGGCTAGGTTTGGGTTTTGATTTATTTTTTTTCTTATTCCTCTAGATATCAATTCATGAGAGGGGTGTATATAAGGAATACCAAAATAATAAGATTTAAACTCTAATGGATAATATTATCTCTCCCTCCCAACCTCCATCCCTCACAATATAAAACTATCATAGTCTATGTATGAACATATAGCAGTTCACTTTCTATTTTTCAATGATACACTCCTTCAGATGATGATTATTTTCATGGTAGATAATTTTATTCAGATGACAATGTGATTATAGAGGAATTTAACTATTCTATTATTATATATAACTCATTTCACAATATTTGTTTTCTCACATACATTTTTTATTTTCATATTTCTTAGGAAAGTGTTTCCAGATTGTATATGATCACCATAGTAGGTTGATATGGATAGTTTACTATTCGGAATTAGTATATTCTAAATGAATCCCTATAAGATATGCGTCTTTACTACTTAATAGGGAAAATGAAATATTCATTAGTAATTATTCTTATTTTTAAACATTATTGTATCTGCAGGTAAACATTTTGGATGAATTTATAGGTTCTCAACTCCTTGATTATTACCTCTTATTTCACCACTATAACTTTTTATGAAAACTAAAGACCCAGGTATGAAAAAAACTTTATTCTCTTGAAATGTTTTCATATTGGACAACAATCAGTTGGTTAACATAAAAATGTTAGTAGGTACATTTACTTCTACTAAATCTAAAATGACATGTTTTAGAGTAGTGAATCATTTTTCATGTATATTATTTCAATACCGGATCATTTTTAGAGTAGTGGATCATGTTTTTAATTTGAGTAGTAGTCCTGCATTTTGTTTAGGTATTTGATCATCTGATTTGTTAGAGTAGTGGATCATGTAATTTGTTTCATCAACAAATCATTTTTTAGAGCAACAGATCTTATATTTTAGAGAAATGTATCATGTATTTTTGGATAGAAGATAATTATATTAGTTCAAATAAATATGACATGAATTTTTTTTGGATTAGTGGAACATTTTTTTCTATTTTATTTTAGTTATTAGTTTCTTTTGGATCAATGGATCATGTATTAGTTTATTTTTTACTTCTCCCAATCAGATTTATTAAATCTTCATACTTAATGATTTATACTAAATTGATGATGTATCATTATTTTACAGTAATGTTTTATCATTGCTGCTGGTTTTTGGTGTCTTTTTCTATAGTGGTTTTGCTCGAAAAGTGTCACGTATGGTTTGCGAGATCTCAGATGGTATCCCTTGGAGATGGGGATGTATTATATTATTATAATCTTTATTAGCTGAACATCAACGGAATATTTTGACGTTCAAGATTTTGTATAAGGTGACATCATCATTTGTTCATTCAAAAGATTCAACTGAAATTCAATGAATGTTAAAAATAGAAGCATCAATATTTTTTCTTGAATTATCGATCGATTTTTTATCATTTTCTATTAAAATTTCTCATTTGAACCTTTCATGTATTGATTATTAAAACCAATCTCTTCTCATTTGAGCTTTACAACAGTCTTGAATGTATTGAACTAGGAGATGGTCATGAAGGTTCATACAAACATCCAGTGCTTAAATATCAGGCCAAACTGTATTACAGAGACTACCATGCTGATGCTTCCTTTTTGTACACATTTACTTCTTTATGTCACATTTTATTTGATTTTATGGATGGTTTGTGCGAGGGAAAAAACTCAATAGTTGAGGTTTGGGGTATTTATTATGCTGGATTTGATAAATGCATTACAATGGATGTATCTTATTAGAGGTTAACAACTTGATTACTATTGGTGGAATGGAGTGTTTACAGTAATAATTTATTGTGGTAGTGTTTTAGTTTAGTCCATTTGTGGTTTAGTCCTTAGAATGATGAGTCATAATAAGCTGTCTGAAAGCAGTTTTTCTTTGAAATAGAGATACAATACTTTATTTAAGCAGTTTTAGTAGGTGTTATCCATTTTCATGCTTACTTTCAACTTTGATCTGCTCCCTTTCTCAATAGCCCAGCTCAAGCACATAAATAAACTATTTATCATTAACTCAACTCAAGCTAATAAATAAATTTTAACTTTGAGAGGGGAGTATAGAGATAGGGGGCACATAAACATCCTAAAATACTATTAAAGAATTCCAAAATAGGCTCTCTCTAATAGGCTCAAGTATTGAAAATCTTCAACTAACCAAACCAATATGCATGTAGAAATATATGAACCAGACACATTCTCTATAGTAAGGGACAATTGCTTTTCACACCACTAATAGAAGCAAGTATGTCTTTAGTTAAGGATAAAAAATTACATGTATATCTCCTATGAATTGGTCATATAAGAAGAATACCTGAATCCAAATCAACCATGATGACATTTTATATAGTACCCAACCCTTCAATTTCATCCATGTTGCAGTCATTTTCACTATATGGAGCATTGGAAGAATGAAATTCCCACACAGGTTGCTTGGAAATATAATATGTATTATATTATTACTATATGATAATATGTTTTGTAATATAATAATTTATTCCATGTTTGGTTTTTTAGAACATTATGTTCTCAATTACATCATCATTTATCATAATTATCAAAATTTCAAATAATAATTTCAATGTTCTTTTCATTCATTGAATTCAAATATCCATACTGAAAATAATTTTTTATTTCCTATTGATTATTCTATATTTTTTTTAAATGTATTTATCCAAAATGTAATCTAATATCATAATGATGTTTCAATATTTTTTCTAATTGTATTCTAATAATAAGTATCATTAATTTTTGATTTCAAAATATTGAATATTTATGTTTATTATTAACATTGAAATATTGTATTATCTTTTTAAAGAAAGCATTGAACCATATCAACCTGTGAACGCATAATATATGAATAATGTTATATCACCGTGTGAATGCAAGGGCGAGTACTAGTTATTAATAAAATTAGCCACTTTCAAAACACATTGAATTAGTCAAAATTATTATTTTTAATTTAAAAAAATCCTCTAATTTAAAATAAAAAATAAATACCATTCACCTTAAAAACGTTTCATAACCCTTAATATCACTTTTCCTTATAAAAATTGGTTTTAAAATCAATTCATTCCATAAAATCACCTTTTATATCAAACATTAAAATTTTAAACTAGAAAAACCAATTTTCAAAAAACCAATCCCAACAACTTGGAAAAAATAGTAAATTAAATTATAATTTAACATCATCAAACCATCATAAAATATACCTAGTCAACCTCACACCAACGATGGGCACCATTGGGATTGATTTAAAAATAATGGAGCAGAAAAATCAAATCGAGGGTGAAAGCACAACTATGAATGGTTTGGACACACGAGTTGTCAAACCATGCACCGATTATGAAAAATCCACCAACATGGTCGTAGAATCAACATACACAGGCTCTTCATAGCTTTAAAAATAGGTGTTCTAACCACACAACTTCAGTTCTCTCTCCATATTCACCTTAAAGCTCCAAGCTACCCCCCCAAATCACTAGTATAATCAATGGGGATCAAAATACCTGAATATTATATCAAAATATATATCGAATAATAAAAAAACTCATAATTAAAAATTAAAACTTGAACCTCCCATGAAAACTCAAGGTTCTGTATGAGAATGTGGTTATGGAACTCTCCTGACACCAATCTCTCATGTTTTGGAACCCATATATCCATACCTCCTAACTTCCAAAATAATAATTGGGATTTTATAGAATATAAGATCTTACCATCAACCTAGGATATGATACCATTTTCTAAGGAACCTACTCAGGATGACCAATAATATCACCTAACTCAGCTCACCACATGGCCCAAAGGGCATTCCAAATCCCCATGAGTTGGAAACCAGTGCATGGGTATCAAGAAAAATAACTTGGGAATAATTTAAATCTCTAAACCAACTAACCACAAAAAAGATCCCACCAAGAAATTTGGAATGACATTTTCCTAATTTGGACATCCATGTTATCAAAGTAAACAAAAACAAATATAATAGGAATAAATTATCAGAGTAACACACAATAGTATTAATAAAACAACTCGTACATGGTATAAAATGAGAGAAATGAATATATACCGGACATCCTCTTATACAAAATAGACTAAAGGTGAGGTCAAGGCCTATAAGGATAATACATGAATATCCCAATATGTCCAAAAGAAAAACCCAAACCACTATCACTATCTCCATGTGATCCCTGATCACTCAATATGTCCCAATAAAAACTGTAAATAGTCTAACCTGATCATAACTCCCACAAAGACCCAACTAGGGAACTAAAGAGAAAATATAAGAGTGTCATACATCAAATTGTGTATGTAGGTTGTGATAAGGACACACTTGGTAGGATTTCACTAAAGGGGTAGTGAAATTTACTTTCAAAATACCATCTTGTCAATGTTAGTTTGAAATATAAATATAAAATAAGGTTTTTACATTTATTTTATATAAAACCCAATATCATGACATAATCTCATTTTTAAAACATTTTCGTTTTTTATAAATAAACAAAGCAGTATTCAATTTTTTTTATTGAAACATTTTTCAATATTGAAAAGATGATTCTTTTTTACGTTTGTGAAAATAACCAAATACCTTTTACACTTTTCCAAAACATTACTCAAAACTCATTTTTTTAATTAGCACATCACTTTCCTTTTTTAAAACTTTTTCTTTCCAAATAATTTTATAGGTAAAATTTAAAGTGAAACAAAACCATAAAAAAAATAGAATAGAGTCTCAAATTGGAACTATTTTATAAATTGGGTATAAAAATCATGCAATCAATAATAGTTTCTATGCAATCAATCAAGGGCTAGGGGATACAACAAGATTTAGGATGGAATCCTATAGTTTATCCAAAATTGTGTAAGCATAATGATAAACTCTATATGGATAGAGTAACATGATCTTGAACAACTGAAACAAACCCTAGGCCGAAAGAAAATAACATGTTTTCCCTAGTAGTCCCATCCAACTAAATATGCCCTATAACCATCCTAAGAGAATAAATCAACTATGAGAACATAACAAATCTTCAGATAACTCCACTTTTACATTCAATAAAACATAATAAGAGAACAATTTATTTTAGAGGTTTCATATATCCATATCTCCCACTTAGCATCCTAAGACTCCTATTACATCAAACAATAGAGGTGAGAAAACAAATAGAATAAGAATTAATTATATAAAATAATTCCAAATAACATGAAATAAATCACAAATCACCTCATATACAAACATAATAAAGAACCATTTTCACAAAAAATACATAAGAATTAATAAATATAAAATAATAGAAATATCACCCATGGGGTCTTAATCCACAATAGTTAACAGAATATAAGGTGATCCATTTAGGGTTTCTAAATTTTGAGAAACCTTATTAAAAGGGATAACCAAGCCTTTAAAACATTCTTAGGGTGACAATATACTTTATCCACATTGATAAACCATTTGAAATATCATTTCAAATATTTATTTTTCCCTTAAAACCATTAAATTCAAAAACCGCTACTTTAATACTAAATAATCACTTTAAAGAAAATACTTTTCCTTTAATCATATCAAAATACAGACAAAAAATTAAACCATTATATCCAATTTAAAAAAATACTCTTGGTCATTATTTTAAAACACTTGGAATTCACGTATTATTTTTGAAACCAATAAAAAACACTTATGACACTCATTATAAGTGAAAAAACCCTTACAACTTTTAGGTAAAGCACCCTGGGTATCACATATAAACTTTATTTAATAAAATTTTACATTAAAAGTTATCAAACACTCAATTTCATGGTATTCAAAGGAAATAATCAAAAAAAAAACTACCTCAAATTGGATGGAACCATTCTAAAACCACTCTTAATTTCATCACCTATGATGATGGATTATCAACCTTATAAAAACATTCCCTCTATAATCCATAACAATGAATATCTTGAATTAGAACCCACCCCTTACACTAGCCTTATCCAAACCTTTAGGAAATATGGGAGATAACTGAACCCAAAAAAAAGAATAAATAGAATAAGGAAAGAGATATTAAACTAAAGGATGAATTAACTAGAACGAAAAAAATTGAAATACATGGAGAAGGATAAAATAATTAAGATGAGGAAGTCATAGAAGATCTCATCACACACCCTAGGTCGGTCAAGAAAGAGGAGGAGAAAATAAAGGATTTACACACATTAATTCATCATGGGTACAATTAGAATTTCATATTTTTTAGAATCTAAGAAAATATCATGGTTTAGATTCATAGATTATTAAACCATGTACTGACCATATTCAATCCATTGGATAGTCTAAATCCCTCACATCGTTTAGCCACATTGTTTATAAAATATGTGTTGACTATGAAAAAATATATGTTAAAGAACTTTATATCCTTGTATTCTTTTCATAAGGGTTCTAATAACCATGTACAAGATAGGAAACAACACTCTTTCATACAAAGGATCTGACATAGTTTTTACTAAAACTCTCAGGTTTTAAACTAAGAAATGTATTTTCAATGTTAAAAAACTATGCAAGAATAAAATAAACATAAAAAGGACCCTATGTAAAGGTAACCATGATCTCTATATAAATGTAACCTGACATGAAAAATATCTATTTACCAATTCCTAAAACACTAGGACCAATCATTATCCCTCTCATCATATATAATCCCTTAACTCTCATTCCCTAACCCATGAATCTTCCTACCAAAATAGGTTGAGGGAAAACCTGTGAATCCCTCAAGTATGAGAAACCAACCACTACTAGAAATTTAAGAAATCACATAAATGCGAGAAAAAGAGTAACTAAATCCTTATAATAGTGGTTTATAATACTGAAACAATAGGTGGGATTTTATCACAATCTACTCACCTATTTTCTACAATAAACCTCCCCCGTCACCCCTAATCACCACCCAAATGAGCTGACCACCTCCAACCACCATTGAGACAACCCAAATACCCATTAAAATCCCCTCACCACACCTCACTTACCCCTCCACCCTTTGATCGGTTCACATATACCCTTCCTAGTAGTGGAAGCTTACCACATTCCCCCATGCACTACCCCTACACTCCCACATCATCGACTATGTAAAACACCCAAAACTATGTGTTTTGGGAGAAAAACTTCTGGGGATTCTAAAATTTAGTTTTTAAAGGGATTTAGAGGCTTCTAAACGAATTTAGAGGACTAAAAAGGGATTTAAAGTTTTCTAAATACCTTATATCTAGTAGTGAATGGTCTGGGGGACAATAAGATTATGTATGACCTCCCTTTTCCTCATCTCATAACTATGAATCCCCAAGGTGAGATCTCAATGTGCTAAGAGGTTGGGTCAATAGGTACATTTTCATTATTCTCAAATCTTTTAAACACTTTTATTTAGCCTTTTTTATTAATTGTATAAAAATTACTATTAAAAGGTAATGAAGACAATTAAGTAGTGATGAACACCAGAGATTTACAAGGGTCATCATTCAATATGAATGGTCACATCCTTGGAATGGTGTAGGATAATTCATGGTCACTTGATTTACTAGGAATAATCCTACGAATACAACTGAGTTAAAAATACCTCAAAACCATCAAAAAATTCACGTTACTTATTTTAATAAATTCTCTTTCACATGTATAATGATATAATAAAATATTATAGTAAGTAATGTGTCATTTACTTCTTTTTAAACTACCAAAAATCTTGGAAGAACCTTAAATAATGATAAAAATTCACATTTGAATAAAATGAAAAATTTTCATCACATATTTATAATTTAAATAACTCTCCAACTAATATATTTTATTTTTTTAGTATAACTTCATTTAAATTATAGATCTTAATATGTATATTATTATAATTAAGAGTTGTGTTGAAGAAAATCACAATTTTAGATCTTTCAAAAATTATTAGTTACTCAAAAAACCATTACTCTAAACATTACAATCTTTAAAAACATTATTGAAAGTATAAAATATCCACATTTAGTAATCAAATATCAGAAACAAAATAAAAAATGTTCTTTCATGAATCTGTTAATGTATCATAGCTTTCAAGACCATTTCTTTATGGGTTTGGGTGATAGAGGTGTTGGGAGTAGTTTTTAATAAGGGAGGTGTTGTTGGAGTTGATATTTCATTTGGGAACATGAATTCATGATGTGGATATTTGGGTAATAGTGATATAGGGTTAGTTTAAAAGGATTTTTGGGTATTTTTTTGGAGTTTCATGTGTAAAACCTATAGTTTAGACATGTCATGAAATTCAATGAGAATTTAAATTTTTTTGTTGGATGGATTGTATTGAGAAATGGGACTCTAAGTAGGATCTGGAGGGTGTGAAAAACCAAAAAGGGTGTTTTTAGATTGGGTTTAAGTCTTGGATAATGAACTAGGGGTTTGGGAGGCCATCACCGAAAACATAGAGAGGAAGGGGTGTAGTTGGGACTGTTGAAGAGGTTTCACATCATGAATGTTAGATTCATGATGTGAATGATCAAGATATGGGTAAAACCCACTTCCCTAAAAAATCACATCATGAACTAGAGGTTTAAGCCATTAAAACCTATTTTAGGGTTTCTAAAGGGGTTACCCCCTTTTTTCTTAGGACATTAGACATGTGTGGGGAGGCTGATTCGGTCAGACTTCTACCTCTTCTTCTCCCCCTTCCCTAGATTATTATTATAGTGTTTTTATAATGGAAGAAATATATGAACTACATAACTTTCAGATTTATTCTTTTACCTTATTTCTTTGTTAATTTTGGAATCATTTTTAGGTATTATATTGTGATTTTCTTGAAGATAGTAAAATCACCCATTTTTAGGGGGCTTTAATATAACCTTGGTAGGGGACGTCCCAAGATGACTTCCTTTTTTCATTGTTCATTATTTATTCAAAGGTACACTTAATAATTTTTTTCATCAATATTTCATTAAAATCGAATTTAATTAATGATGCAATTAGAAGCGTAGGTTGGTTATTTGAATCAGTTTAGGTTTGGGGGTGTGTCGAGGATGTCCAACACCCTATTTCTTAAAGAACTAGTAATTATTTCACACGTAGTAAGATTTATAAGATTAGTAAAAATTTATTTAAATTGGATTTTACATTTAAATTTATTAATTAATTATATTGAGATTATAATTATTTAATTTTTCCTGATTGGCATGAGTTAGGTGCCTGGGGATACAAGTAGTGGCTGATGGTGCTTAGATGACCTTGGAAAAGCGTGATAAGCCTAGATGAGAGTTGTCTATCTATGAAATAAATAGAAAATGGATTCTTAAAAGGAATGTGGTATTGATACTAGCCCCATGGAATATTCTTGATGTTTATATACACATGGGTGCACAACCTCTTTAGTAGAGAGATATACACTATTATAATTGGTTTTTTATATTTAATTTAAATTAAAATTTTAATTTGTATGATTACCCAAAATTAAATAAAAAAGTTACGACACTATTGAAAACATGGTGCACTAGGATGTGAATATGGATTTATGGTTGTGGAATGATTCCAAAATGATATGGTGGACCCTTCAAGAGGTTGGGGTTTTTAGGGTTATGGTATTATCCACATCTGATGTGAAAAGATTGGTATGGGGTGTTGTGATAAAATAGTGGAAGGTATGGGAGAGCTAGGAAGTTTTATGTTGGGGTGTGATAATTAAAAACCAATAATGAAAAATTTATATTATCATGATATTATGCTAATTTACATGAATGTGATATTAGGTAAGTGATCCTTGAAGAGGGTGGGTGATGCTTAACCGGGTAGGTTCTTATTGGTTCTGATGTTTATTCACTAGAGAATTAGAACGATTCTTTCACATTTTCATGAGAGGTATTTAAGAGAATCAAACTAAGTATAGTTGTTTTTTTTCACTACTATATATATAAATATGTTTTATAAGTTTTTAGGAAGGATTTGAAGATCCATATTAACATTACTATCTTGGAGTAAGGAGATGTTGTTGGAACTACTTCCTATGAATCCATTTTTTGTATTTTATCTTGGGGATTTTAATTTTTTGATATTTTATATATCATGGGATCTTAGTTATATATTATATAATAGTTTTTATAAGTGGTTTCCTTTATTTATTCCAATGATTCATGAGGGTAATTTCTCTCATTTTTGCAACTTATACCCTCGATATCGATTTACACTCTATGGGACATATAAGGTGGATTTCAAGGGTTAATCTTGTCTTTAATGAAGGTCTAGGAGGGGATCCCAATGGGTTGGGTCCTGAAAAATTATTTCTTCCTCTTATTCTTATAAAACATCACTGATTTTTATCTTCCTTTATACTCTTTATACTCTTACTATATCATCCAAACAAACACCTCAATCTTTGAAATCACTTACCATCATTATTTTTTAATTTAAAATATAAAAATGAGTAACTACCTTTATCTATCATCAATTTATCTTTGAATATAATATTTTGATCTCTATATCGATCCTCCAAATACTCAATATAAGCATTTAATATGTTTAAGGTTGATTATGGATGATTCCAAGTGGAAAAATTCAAGACACAACATAATTGAACAAAATTTCAAGTGTTTTGATATAAAATTACTAAAACTTTTCTACACATCACCAAAATTTTGATGGCCATCAACTACTGGAAACCACTCCATTTTATTGATCATTAAAACTCTAGTGTGATAAATAGTGTACTTTATCTATTTTTTCCACCAAAACATTGGTGACATGTAACTAAAACACCAATAGTTTTACAAAACATACATTTTTCACTTTCCATCATCTTCTTCGAGATTAATTCCTTTAATATCACAAAGTTATTAATTTCAATTAATTTCATAACATCTTAAGTATATAAAAAATATTCTTAACATGTTATTGATATATGAATGATAAAAAAATTCAACAAAAAGACCATTAACTCAAGTAAAAACAAATTCATTAAAAAAATCACCTCTAATGAGAAAAAATCTAATAATAAAGATCTTCCTTATCAAATTAATTAAACATGGTCTCAATAACCCAATTAGATTTTGTTAAAAACCATCCATTTATAATAAATTAATCCCTTTCAAAACAAATTTCCATAATAACAATGATACCAATTATTAATAAAATTTTCAATATTAATTTGATAAACTTTTTATAACAGTTGATAAATAATTTGTAACATATCTAATCCAGAACCCACTTATATGAGATAATTCAAAGTGTTACACACCTCAAGAACACCTCCCTATATTTTAAAGAATATAAAATATTAATGTGGGTCAGATACTAAATCATTGAGACTATACCCCTAGTATCATAACATGAAATAACAAACAAGTCACATAAATATCCATAAATGGTATGAAATCATAGTGAAACATGGAATTATAGTGGAAGGAAAGCATTGATAACCAAAACACAATTAGGCTATAAACAAAACATATAGTTTTATATCAATAGAAAATCACATGATGGGTTGATTATATTTAGTAAATAAAAAAAAGAAATAAAACATTAAGGACACTAAACCACTATCCCCACTCTCACTTTGGACTTATCTCTACAACCCCATCCGAATCCTTCAACTCATCCACCTATAATAGGGCTATATACCTAATCTAAATTCCAAACATAGGGCATGTACATGTAACAAAGTTAATGTGTATGTTGTAAACAAAAAACTTTGGAAAAAATATGCACCAAATCTAAAACCACATAATGGTGGTTTTAACCACATCATGGTTTGTGTTAGGATAAAACAAATCATGGTTTAGTGAATGTCATTTCATGTGTTATGTTACAATAAACTTTTTTCAATTAAACCACTCCATAAGCGATAATAATTGATTTATAATATCATTTTATGGTATAATGGGGATTTTTATAGACTTGTTGATTTTTTAAATGTCAGAAAATCATTATGGGGATTTGACCCTAAGTTAAAATGCGTTGTAACATTTATAATGTTTATAAAAAACACTATTAAGTATTTTCAAATGTTTTAGTACTGAGGAGCTTCCTTGGGTGACTATATTGATAGGTTCAAGCCTATTATAATAAGTTCTATTAAATTGTTTCATGGTAATATTATAAACTCATCAATACTAAAGATCATTTTCTCTCTCCATCTATTTATCTTCCAACATGGTTCTAATAGACCATGAAGAAGAGAGGATCTTTCCCAAGCATTCAAAGATTAATTCAAATAAAGGATACCCTAAGGTAAAGAGTTTTTTTGGATTATAATCAGTGATCCATACCATTATCATGTGGATAATCTTGGATAGATTGGATCATAAATGAATAAGAATATATTTTTCATTTATTTTATTTAGTTCAAAAATATGGATGAATCTTGTGTAAAAAATGGTTTTGGTTGATTATTTTTTCTACGTTTGAACATGTGGTTCCACCTTTAAAAAAATAATGGAATCATATCCACTTCCATTATCATTTGGATTGATTAGAAAATATATTCATAAACTGAGAACATATGATTTTCTAGATCCAAACTGTGTTTTTAAATGGTCTTGGTTCATAGTGTTTTTTAAAAAAATGATGTAGTTTTTAATAAAAATATGAATAGTATTATATATGTTATAAAACTAAATTATAATTTAATAAATATATCATGGAAAAGGTACATGGAAGAAATAAATCATCAGAAATACAATAATTTTATGTTGCGATTTACCAATAAAACACTCATAGATTGTATAGAAATTAAAAGACAAGAATGAAATATATGGGTGAAGAAACATTATGGTTTTAGAAGTATGACTTATAAAGTTTCTGATGGATTTTTTATTCCTTATGAAATTGGATATGGTTCCCCTTGGGAAGGTTTTCCATCTAGGATAAACCATGCTGTGTTTTATAAGAAAAATAATTATGGTTATGATTTTAAAAGTGATTTTTTTATTAAAATACTATTAAACCTTCACTGGCATGGTCCCATAGGGTTCACACTGAATTTGGGGGGGGGGGGGTTAAACCACACCAAAAAATGTTTTAGTGGTAGTGACCTAATTTTAACACTACTATAAATAAAGGATATAACCACAATTTGAAGCCATTGGTATCAGTCCTGAAACTATTGGTATATCCTATACCAACTATTTAACAAGTTTATTATTATAATTATATTATGAAAGACTTATACCAATGGTTTTATCAAACCATTGGTTTAGGTGGTCTATACCAAAAGTTCTCCAATCATTGGTATATGCACTATACAAATAAAAATAATTATGAGTTTCAAACACAATACCTCCCTCTTATTCTTCAAGGACTTGACTAATAAACTATAACCACTATTATATAAATTATTATATAAATATACATATATATATATATATATTTAAAAGTAATTGTAAATTAAAAAATTTTAATTATTGTTTGACATAAAAATACAGAAATAATTCATGAACCTATAACAATGTTTTTCCAAAACTATTGGTATTGGTAGCTAAAATTCGAGGGACCTATACCAATGTTTTGGGCTAACCATTGGTATAAGGTATCATTTTGGAAGAAAAATTGGTATAGGAACACCAAATTAATGGGAGTTATACCCATAGTTTGAAATAAACATTTGTATAGGTGATATATTGGAATTTTATTTATTAAACCATTGGTATAGTTATATTTTTATAGGTCATATTTCCCATAGTTTAAAGTTGATTAACATTTTTAAATAAATTATACTGTTTCTAAATTATAAAAAAAGGCATAATATAAAAGTTATTATATTAATTTATGAAATTTTCATTATTTTTTTTCATATTACAAGGTGTTATTTTTAATTTATTTAAACCACTTAAAATGGAGTTTTAGTTGATGTAATCAAGCTTTAAAAAAATAGATTATGTGATATTTAGTTTATGTAATGTGTTTATATAAAATAAAAAATGTTCATTTGTAAATAATTTTTTTTCATAAAAATAATATATTTTTGAATATGAAATATTTCATATTAAATGTCATGTGAAATTTTAATGTGAAAGAGTTTATATTGAAGTAAATTCTAAATTTTAATGTTTATTTATGAAATTATAAATTTTTTATTAATAATTATTTATTAGATGTTCATGATTTTTTATGTCTGGTCAAAATTTATAAAAGTTTAATTTATTTATTTCATTATTTTGTTTATTATTCATCAATATAAAAATTTATATTGTGAAAGGATGTATAATTTAGTTTAATGTGTTAAATTTCTTCTTATGAATATCATTTCGTACATATTAGGAGTTACATGCTTGGTATGATATAAGATTTATTTATATTCAACCATGATTATAATTTTTATGGTTTATGAGATTTAAAGTAGGTTAATGATTTATATGCATTGGGTATTTGAAATTTATTTGAAATGAGGTATCTCTTGAGTAGCGATCCATGTATTTGGGTTTTTGGGTAAGACTGATTATTGGTTTACGAGCTTAGTCTTTATAAAGAAAAGTAGTGGCTGAATATTAATCATGCTTGATTAATTTTGTGGGGATTTTGGTTCCATAAGAACTAAATAATTTACATGAAATAGTTTCGTGTACCCCACTCATGGGATGCATTTTAATATTCACGAAAATAATTATTTTTTACTTTTGGGTAACACAAATCATGAGATGTATAAACAATTATACATTAACATGTTTTGAACATATTAATTTGGTTAATATTATTGGATACAAAATTAAATAATGATAATTATTTATATATAAATGGAATATATAAGATAATATGGTGATATTTTAAAACCCTTTAAAAATAATAAGTGTTATATTCCATATAAAGTAAACGATTTTCATTACCTCAATCATCCAATAAGATAGGTTCATGATAATTCTAGGTACCCTTGAATTATCTTGTATAATACATGGTGGAAATGACTAAACATAAGAGTTAGGTAAAAAAATATCATTATGATATTTGGGTTACAATTATTTGCAAAATAGAGTGAGAAAAGATATCATAGGAATAGAGTTGGGATAATCTATATGATGGATTTTGAAAAAGAGTTCTTTTCTCAATTATCCATGAATAATGTATGATATGATTGACATGGTGGTATACTTAAATAACTATGTTTTGAGAGGAGAAATAAAGTGTAATCAATGATTAGTGAACTATGAATATTTTCAAAATAATGTATATAATCTAAATTTAAATGGGTTATCATTTTATTGGGCACATATTTTATAAAATTCCTTTTTAAATTATTCTAAAACTTGATACTAATTTGATAATATTTTTTTACTGTAGATAAAAAATAGATTCATTATCAAACATAACATTGAGATTAATTATGGAAATGGAGAAGCTTAATAGAATAAAACTCAAAAAATGGTGTAGGAACTTGAGAATATTTCACAAGAAGAAAGTAAACTTATATGTGCTGGAGTAACCCATTTTTAACAACCAACTATTGAACTTGTTCAATAAATAAATTTAAATACTTATAAAAGAATAATATAGAGTCACTTGATGGTTTCAAAATAATTTTTTAAATAAAAAAATTATAAAGTAAAATCAATCTATACACATACTCTCAGTATGATTATGTGTGTTAATGACTTCGAGTGACTGGAGGACTATTCTATAGTTGTATTAATCCAAAAATCATTATTGTAACGGTTCCAATAATATAAATGAGTTTACTAAAATCTTACCAAATCTCTGTAAAGTGTTAAATTTATTTGAATTGGATATGATATATTGAATTTATGGAACTGTTTTGATAGTAAAAACAGGAAAATTTTTAAGATTGAAAAAGAATATTGGATAGTCCAATGATTAGACCAGTTCATTAAATCTATATGAAGGTTTTCAGAATGATGGTTAGTTTTTTACTGGATATTAAATTACTTAGTCAACATGAATGTGTATAATAAACTCCGAGGGGAGTCTAAATTAGGTATTAATGTTATGGAAATCATTTTTATTTGTTTTAAATGGTATATTATACAATTCATAAATTATATAAATTTTGTAAACATGTGTAGAAGTTTAAAATTTATGAAGGGTTAATAGAGAATGAAGTTTGTTAAGAAAGTGGGTGCCTTATACTAGACTTAAGCAGTAATTTTGTATTACCATATCATATATTTAGAGATTTATGCATTATGTTATCTTATAATAACAGTGTTGATAATTCCTCATCCACTATATACATGGTAATTCCCTTATATTATTTATCTAATAAATAATTTATAGTAGTTCTCAATTATAATGATAACCTAGAGATACCATGACAATAATATTAAACATAGACGCCATGGTCTAGATACATCATACTAACTAGACACAGATGATGTATAAATGTAACACCCCTGGTCAATAAAGAGTATGGAATTTTCATATTTATCCATATTTGTGAATAAAATGTTAATATTAATTTAAAGGAACGCTATGCTCTATGGTGTACCCAATAAGCAACAACGAGTTTCTTGGAAATCTTATGTTGCACTCTAATAATAAAATAATATTATTTTAAATGGTAGTTAACTCTTAGCCATTGTAATAGTGGGAATGAACATAAATAACTACAAAATGATTGAATATGTTTGTTAAATATTTTTACTTGTATCCAAAAAATGTTAGAGGCTTAAAATGCGAATGAATCCAATTTTAAGCGTAAATATTCTAATATTCATTAAAAGGTCGATTAACCGCCTATTGATGGTGAACCCTTTTTAAATCCACTTTTTGAAAATTTAATATGTTATATTGGACCAAATAAAATCCTTCTTTTGAATCGGGACATCAAAATTTACTTTGCGTAAATTTTTGTTATTTTTCCGATAAAGATCATTTTTAGTGAAAATGTTGTATTTTAATTCAAAACCTCCTTTTAATTTGATTTATTTATATGGATAGATTATATTTCTAATTGGTATTAAAGTGTATTTATAATATATTCTTACCATTTAATAAAATGGTGGTAATTATAATTAATTTCACTTTGAAATTGGACTTAAACTAGTGTCAATCTTTTAATAGATATTGTTTCTTTAAAACACGCTATTTGTTTTGACAGCGGGAATTAATTATTAAATTAATTAATGCAACTTATATGTTTTGAATTTTTTAAAATATACATCATTTTTGAATTTGGAATATCAAATATAACTTAAGGTGAATTTTTGGTATTTTTCTGAAAAATTTCAATTTTTGATGAATAGTGAAACCACTAAGTGGTAGTTAAAAACTGATTTTTCGTTTAAATGAAACTTTACCAATTATGTGATTTGAATTTCAAAAATATGACATAAATGGTTTTCATTATGATTTAAAATGTGGTTCAATGGGATTAAAATATTTTTTGGTGAATAGTAACTTTTAAGTTTTATTAATCGTGATTAAAGGTAATTAGTGTAATTTAAAGTAATGATAATGTTATAATAATATGAAATGACCTTGACACATGTCCTAATATTATTGGATGAGTCATGGACGACCATGAAAATCCATGGGTCAACTTGGGGACCCCATGGAGCCACTTTGGTAGGAAAATGACATTAATAACTTTTTATTTAAAGTTAAAATAAAAATGTCACAAACATGTATTGTTTTACTAAAAAATATTTACATGGGGTTATACAAGTCATATTTTTGACTATAAATATTCCTTGTAAATCTAAGAAGATTTCCTACATCATGATATTTTTTTTATAATTTTTAGACATTAAATATATTAAATTATTTATGACACCATGATGATGCAGTGATTACCTCATTAATGAACTATTTAAATAAAATGAGAAGATAAGGTAAAATATATAACTTACACTTGTCAAAAACCTATTTGATGGGTATATTTAAAAATATTATCACCTTATCCTCGAAATATATAATTTTGGGACCTTTAATATCTGAAAATAATTTTATAATAACTAACTTTTCAAGACTTTCCAAGAGTGCCCCTCCTCCCTCTTATAAAAGACCCCACCTCCACCACCATAACCACACCTCTCAAGCGATTGTCTCAGCCAATATCTGCTCCTTTTATCTCTCCACATCCCTCTATTCATCCTATAAGCCTTACATTAGGCAGAAAGATCTTCAAGAAACCCTTTTGGTTCAAACCAAGGGGAGTTACCCGATTTAAAGGTAATGTCTTCTCTTATGTTCATTTGTTTTATTTTGCTTCTCCAACCCCCTAAAATATTTTTATTACTTTATTTTGTAACCAAACCAGTATATTTAATATAGTAGGATGATTTTATGAAAAATATTCGAGCTACACTTACACACACCTCCGTCTAATGGTTAAAGAACATACCATTTCTGTGGATGGCGAATTACTACCTCACGAAACGATGATTGTTCAATATTATCTTAACACCTTTCATAGTGGCCATTATGATGTCACTGTATTTTATATATGGTATATATGATATTTATGTTTTCTATATTCTTCTGTATTTTATATTTAAAACATACATTTATTCTTTGCATGTTGTGCAAATGCGATAATTTCATACGAGGAAGTGTGGACTACTGCCCCCTCAAGTGATGTGGCACGTTCATGAAATACAAGGAATGTATAAAGAATGAAATTAATTAACATATGTGACCTATATAACATATATATTATAATTTAATTATAATATATATATCTCTCATTTATTTTTAATTCCATTAATATGACAAAAAAATGAAAGTTGCGTTCATGCGTACGTAGGGCCTACTGTCTCCATGAACGGTGCATTTCATTTATTTTTATCTCCAAATGTTATGAAATAGTATAAAATGAATATTTACTGGATATATATTATATTTAAAACATTAATACTATTATGGAAATTATTTAACTATAAATACATGGACAATCATTTTCAAACAAGTTCATTTTTGACTCATGTACCAAACATCGACAAAAACGACTGATATGAACTCACATTATTAAGTAATTATTATAACATTATAATATGTGATATGAACTGAATAATAATATTTAAAGTATTTCCTTAAGAAATTATAAATTGAACAATGTTTATTATTCAGGAATATAAAGAAACGAACAAGACAAGTCAGACTTGAGGTAAGGGATCCTATCTCTCTCTTTCTTTTTAAGTACTCTATTTTATGTCATTCATTTTAAGCTCATATTTCTTATGTTGGGGGATGTTATTTTATATCCCTATTACTGTATTTTTTATTTTTATTTGATGAGAGACCCTATTGGATCTCATCAAACCATTTTTGGAAGTTTTAAGTGGCCCCGTTAGGCTGCCGAGTTTTCGTAAGGGGTTTTTCATCTCACTTTTATTCCCGTGATATTTATGCTACATTTTCCACCATTTATTTTGAGTGGTATATGTACTAAAAATTATTCTACTCTTTGTGTAATATACTTTCGTTTATGAGTATTTACATCAATGTTGTATTGTCCTTCTTTCATGGGGTGTACGTTTCAGAAGTTACCCAAATCGGTAAGGGAACCTTTCACCCTCCTCTTTTTAAAAGACTTCTTTTGTTATGTAATTTAATTTACATATTATTATGTTGGTATACGTTATTCTATATCCTTATTTATGTAAAATTTATTTCCAAGTTATGAGATACCCTTTTTGTCTCATCAACTCATTTTCTAAATTTTAAAGTGACGCCGTTAGGCTGTCGAATTTTTACAAGGGAACTTCTTAACCCAATTTCATTTTCTTTGGGTTCAACTTGTAGTTATTGAATATTTCATCCTATGAATATGTGTGAATGACCTATGATTGTTTTACACTTAATATACAATTATATTTTGTGTTTTTATATTTTTCACACATAATTATGAGATTGATTTATCCTTAATTTAAGGATACCTTCTTTATAAGGGATTTCATCTCATTTTACATTTATACTGAGACATCATTGTTGTTATGCACCAATTCACTCTTATATGGTGTATATACTGTCCTTTGGAATATTATATCATGAATACCTTTATTCTCATGATATTATAAAGTTATGATTAAATTTTATTCCTCAATTATTTGTATTCAAGTGTCTCTCATTTTGTTAAAAACTCTTTAACTAAAACATCATTTTAAATGTTTTAATGGTTTATTCTTATAAATATTTCTCATTAATATCCATGTTTTCAAATGGGTTTTAAGGATTTATTTATATGGAAATTAATGGTTTAAAATGTTAAAAGCTTCAAAGTGGTATGGGACTTCGTCTCAATCTCCTTTCATTGAGGCATATTTTGTTTTATACACAACATTCTTTTATACGGTGTATAAACCCCTTTGACTATTCATTTCATTCAAAGGGAATCTTTTTTTATGAAGATTTTTACATAATGAAAAAAATGAATGTTTCTTTTAACGTACGCAGTGATAATGACCTTTTCCACCGCCGTGAGTACTATTGGACCTTTGGCTTCTTTAACAAGCCGTAATGTTTTTAAAAGAAATTAAATAACATATATTCTTTTATGTATTTTGGTATCGAAAATGGTTTTGATAATGGATTTGTTATGTCAATATATTTAAGTGATATATTTTGATTGAAATGTGGAAATGTTTTCTTTCCATTATATTTGTTTTATGTATTATGATTTTGTAATGGTACTTGGACATTTGACGGGTGGTTACGTGATAAACCATATGATGGGTGGTGCCATGAATACCAGGACAGGTGGTTACGTTATAACCTCCAATTCCTTGGGTATGGAAGTTGGCCGATTGGCTATTCCATTTAGTTATATGTGTGGAAGTCGACTGTATGGTTATTCTATGTAAGTATATTTATGTCCCAAGTTACCTTTATATGTTATGTGTTCTTTATATGGGTTTTATGGTAATATTTTGGTTACAAAAGGGTAAGTAATGATCTTTTATTCAGTGAAGAGTTTTTACTACTTCATAAATGTGGAAGGTATTACTTTGATAAATTATTCAAGGATTACTTGTTGTTTTGAAAAATTAGCAGTTTTCCTTCTTTGTGTATCCCTTACTAAGTTTTTTATGCTCATCCCAAGTTTTTTTGAAATGTTTTCCACAAGACTTAAGGATGAATATGGTCAAGGATGGGATCAAGGAAAGACATGCTATCTAAAACATAGAACTATACATGTTTCTTTTTAAGAGTTTTTATGTTATGGAAACTTAGTATAAGTTTCTACTTTGTAATCTTTTGAGATGTAATAGTTATGTCCTAATTCTCTAAAACTCTAATCCTTAAAAGATCCTATAAGTGAATTATTCATTTAATTCATGATTATGTAATGTTATAAGACTGGGTCCTTATAGTTGGTATCAGAGGGAGGTTTAGATAACTTTAGAGGTTAGGGTATTCTTTAAGCATAAGTGACATTAACATTATGGTTAGGATTTCAGAAACAATTATAGTTTTAGATAAAGTGAATGAGTATGAATATCTTAGTGTTTATCTTCCTCATTAGTACATGATAATTTTGTTGATAAACTCACACTGACATTTTTGGTTTTAATAAACGGATGGAACAAGAAGGTTCCAAAGTGACAATGGGTTTGAAGGAAAATGTGGTGGTTCTCTGATTAAGAGACTAGATGAAATGGGTGATTCAATGAGGAATATCGTGGTTATTCTAAACCAACTATCAAAGAGTCATGATTAACCACTTGAACCTTGGTGAGTACTCTGATGCATCATGTATGAGAGAACCAACTAGATGTGGATGTTCAGGGAATAATTATAATGGTAACCATTAGGGTTTATATGATCCTTACTTTTGAGGTAATTATGGGTTACTATAAGATGGAAAATGAAAGGTATGAGGTAAAATTGAGGTCAAATTATGTTATGGTTATTTTTGAAGATTTTATCTCTTTTTTGGGAATTTTATAAGAATTATGTATTTTTGGAAAAAGGACAACACATAGACCGTGTGACAACCTGTCACGTCAGACGGAGCTACAGGAATTGAACCCACAACCAAAGTGCGATTGGTATTTATCGCCTACCACTGGACTACGTGAAGTCCCTGGTTAGTTTGAATAATTCTTTTTAGTTAGATGATATTATGAATCTAGAATAAGTTGATTTTGGGTTATCTATGAAAATTATTAACCTATCATGGAGGATATGTGATTAGGTTAATTACTTTTCAGTATGAGACTTTAAGAGTAACTGATGATTGGAGATAAATGTTAAGGTTTATCATGGAAGACTATGTGATTAAATCCTTCAGATATTTGGGTTTCAATCTTAGTTTTGATTACTTTGAAGAATTTTATGGACAAATTTTTTATCGAATGGTCTTCGTTGAACTTTGGGTTTTGTTAGACAAATTTTGGAGGTCAAGAATAGATTTTCTTTTTTATAAAGGATTATCCTTTTGTTGATTATCTGATCTTGTTCTAACAATTTTGGTTTTGGTTAAGGTCTAAAGACATGGGAAATATATAGTTATCTTTTGTGGATTAGGTGATTCTCTATAAGTTGATTATAGTGCTCTTAATGTGAACACGTCATCCTAATACTCGTCTTTTGGAGGAAAAAATGAGTTTGTGTAAGAAATATAGTAAGAGATTAAAGTCTAAACGACAAGAAAGTATGTTTTCTTGTGATTTAGTTAAGCTCATAAATAAATTTCTCAATGAAAATTAACTTAAAACAAAAATGTTTTCTGTTAATATTTCTTGAAGGGGAATCAAATATCGTTTAACCCATCACAAGTTTGTGATTTTCTGGTGGTTAACTTTCTCCTAAACATGTTTTCTATCACTCTCCATCAAAACATGACCCATTTTTTTCTTCCATATCCATTTTTTCCTATATTGAATCCTAGTACCTTTGTCTTGGGTGACTTTGGTACTTTTCATTCTTTCTTTTAAAGTGATAGTTTAATTTACTCCTTTTCCGATGTGGGGCTTTCAATGAAGTTTCCAAGCCCAATTTTAAAATTGGGAGGAAACAATTCCAAAAAGGGGGGAAGGATGTAACACCCCAGGTAAATAAATATTATGAAATTTTGATATTTATCCATATTTTTAAATAAAATGTTAATATTAATTTAAAATAATTCTATGCTCGATGGTGTACCCAATACGCAACAACGAGTTTCTTGGAAATCTTATGTTGCACTCTAATAATAAAATAATATTATTTTCAATGGTAGTTAACGCCTAGCCATTGTAATAGCGGTAATTAACATAACTATCTACAAAATTATTATATATTTTTGTCAAATATTTTTACTTGTATCCAAAAAATGTCAGAGGCTTAAAATGAGAATGAATCCAATTTTAAGCGTAAATATTCTAATATTCTTTAAAAGATCGATTAACCGAATTTTGATGGAGAACCCTTTTTAAATACACTTTTTGAAAATTTAATATGTTATATTGGTCCAAAAATAATCCTTCTTTAGAATTGGGACATAAAAATTTACTTTGTGTAAATTTTTGTTATTTTTCCGATAAAGATCATTTTTAGTGAAAATGTTGTATTTTAATTCAAAACCTCTTTTTAATATGATTTATTTATATCGATAGATTATATTTTTAATTGGTATTAATGTGTATTTAGAATATATTTTTACCATTTAATCCAATGGTGGTCATCAGAATTAATTTCACTTTTAAATTGGACTTAAACTAGTGTCAATATTTTAATAGATATTGTTTCTTAAAAACACGCTATTTGTGTTGACAGCGGGAATTAATTATTAAATTAATTAATACAAATTATATGTTTCTAATTTTTTAAAATATAAATCATTTTTGAATTCGGAATATCAAATATATCTTATGGTGAATTTTCGGTATTTTTCTAAAAAACTTCAATTTTTGATGAATTGTGAAACCACTAAGTGGTAGTTAAAAAAAAGATTTTTTGTTTAAATGAAACTTTACCACTTCTATTATTTGAATTTCAAAAATAAGGCATACATGGTTGTAATTAGGATGTAAAATTTGGTTCAATGGGGTTAAAATAATTTTTTGTTGAATAATAACTTTTAAGTTTTATTAATCGCGATTAAAGGTAATTAGTGTAATTTAAGGTAAAGGTAATGTTATAATAATATGAAATGACCTTGACACATGTCCTACCATTATTTTATGAGTCATGGCTGACCAAGAAAATCCATGGGTCAACTTGGGGACCCCATGGAGCCACTTTGGTAGGAAAATGACATTAATAACGTTTTATTTAAAGTTAAAATAAAAATGTCACAAACATGTATTGTTTTACTAAAACAATTTTTACATGTGGTTATACAAGTAATATTTTTGACTATAAATATTCATTGGAAATATAAAAATATTTCCTACATCATGATATTTTATTTATAAATTTTAGACATTAAATAAATAAAATTATTTATGACACCATGATGATGCAACGATTACCTCATTAATTAACGATTTAAATAAAATGAGAAGATAAGGTAAATTCTAAGACTTAAACTTTCCAAAAACCTATTTTATGGGTATATTTAAAACCCTATCACCTTATCCACGAAATATATAATTGTGGGACCTTTAATATGCTAAAATAATTTTATAATAAAGTAACTTTTCAAGACTTTCCAAGAGTGCCCCTCCTCCATCTTATAAAAGGCCCCCACCTCCACCATCATAATGAAACCTCTCAAGCCATTTTATCAGCTACGATCTTCTCATTTTATCTCTCTACATCCATCTATTTATCCTAGAATCCATCCATCAGGCAGAAATCTCTTCAAGAAACCCTTTTGGTTCAAACCAAGGGGAGTTACCCGATTTATAGGTAATGTCTTCTCTTATGTTCATTTGTATTATTTTGCTTCTCCAACCCCATAAACTATTTTTATTAATTTATTTTGTAACAAAACCAGTATCTTAAATATACTAGGATGTTTTTATGAGAAATATTTGAGATAAATTTACACACACCTCCATCTAATGGTTAAAGAACATACTATTTCTGTGGATGACAAATTACTGCCTCACGAAACGATGATTGTTCAATCTCTCTTAACACCTTTCATGGTGGTCATTATGATGCCACTTTGTTTTATATATGGTATATATGTTATTTATGTTTTCTATATGCTTATTTATTTTATATTTAAAATACACCTTAATGCTTTTCATGTTGTGAAAATGTGATAATTTCATACGAGGAAGTGTGGACTACCGCCCCTCAAGTGATGTGACTCGTTCATGCAATACATGTAATTTATAAAGAATGAAATTAATGAACATATGTGACCTATATAACATATATATTATACTGTAATTATAATATATATATATCTCATTTATTTTTAATTTCTATTAATATGACAAAGAAATGAAATTAGCGTTCATGCATACGTACGGCCTACCGTCTCCATGAACGGTGCATTTCATTTTTTTTATCTCTAAATGTTATGGAATAGTATAAAATGAATATTTACTGGATATATATGATATTTAAATCATTAATACTATTATGGAAAATATTTACTTATAACTACATGGACAATCATTTTCAAACAAGTTCATTTTTGACTCATGTACCAAACATCGACAAAAACGTCTGATATGAACTCACATTATTAACCAATTATTATAACATTATAATATGTGATATGAACTGAATAATAATATTTAAAGGAATTTATTAAGAAATTATAAATTTACCAAAGTTTATTATTCTGGAATATAAAGAAATGAACAAGATAAGTCGGACTTAAGGTAAGGGATCCTATCTCTCTCTTTCTTTTTAAGTACTCTCTTTTATGTCATTCCTTTTAATCTCATCTTTCTTATGTTGGGGGGTGTAATTTTATATCCCTATTAATTTAATTTTTATTTTCATTTAATGAGATACCCTATTGGATCTCATCAAACCATTTTTGGAAGTTTTAAGTGGCGCCGTTAGGCTGGTGAGTTTTCGTAAGGGGTTTTTCATCTCACTTTTATTCCCGTGAGATTTATGCTACATTTTCCACCATTTCCTTTGACCGGTATATGTACTACCAATTATTTTACTCTTTGTATAATATAATTTCGTTTATGAGTATTTATATCAATTTTGTATTTTCCTTCTCTCATGGGGTGTACGTTTCAGAAGTTACCCAAATTGGTAAAGGAACCTTTCACCCTCCTATTTTTAAAAGACTACTTTTGTAATGTCTTTTAATTTACATATTATTATGTTGGGATAAGTTATTATATATCATTATTGATGTAAAATTTATTTCCAAGTAATTATATACCCTTTTTGTCTCATCAAATCATTTTCTGAATTTTAAAGTGACTCCATTAGGCTGTCGAATTTTTACAAGGGAACTTCTTAACCCAATTTTGATTTCTTTGGGTTCAACTTGTAGTTATTGAATATGTCATCCTATGAATATGTCTGAATTAACTATGATTGGTCTACACTTAATATACATTTATATTGGGTGTATTTATATTTTTCCCACATAATTATGAGATTGATTTATACTTAATTTAAGGATACCTTCTTTATAAGGGATTTCATCTCATTTTACATTTCTATTGAGACTTCATTGTTGTTATGCACCAATTCACTCTTATATGGTGTATATACTGTCCTTTGGAATATTATATCATGAATCCCTTTATTCTTAGGATATTATAAAGTTCTGATTAAATGTTATTCCTCAATTATTTGTTTTCAAGTGTCTCTTATTTTGTTAAAAACTCTTTAACTAAAATATCGTTTTAAATATTTTAATGATTTATTATTATAAATATTTCTCATTAATATCCATGTTTTCAAAAGGGTTTTTCAGTATTTATTTATATGGATAATAATTGTTTAAAATGTTAAAAGCTTTAAAGTTGTATGGTACTTCGTCTCAATCTCCTTTCATTGAGGCATATTTTGTTTTACCACAACTTTCTTTTATATGGTGTATAAACCCCTTTGACTTTTCATTTCATTCAAAAGGAATCTTTATCTATGAAGCATTTTATAGAACAAAAAAAAGGAATGTTTCTTTTAACGTGCACAGTAACAATGACCTTTTCCGCCACCGCGAGTACTATTTGACCTTTGGATTCCCTAATAATCCGTAATGTTTTTAAAATAAAATAAATACCATATACTCTTTTATGTATTTTGGTATTGAAAATGGTTTTAATAATGGATTTGTTATGTCAATATATTTAAGTGATATATTGTGATTGAAATATGGAAATGGTTTCATTCCATTATATTTGTTTTATGTATTATGATTTTGTAATGGCACTTTGACATTTGACGAGTGGTTACGCGATAAACCATATGACGGGTGGTGTCGTGAATACCAGGATGGGTGGTTACGTTATAACCTCCAATGCATTGGGTATGGAAGTTGGCCATATAGATATTCCATTTAGTGATATGTGTGGAAGTCGACCGTATGGTTATTCCATTTAAGTATGTTTATGTCCCAAGTTACCTTTATATGTTTTCTGTTCTTTATATGGGTTTTTTGGTAATCTTTTGGTTAAAAAATGGTAAGTAATGATCTTTTATTCAGTGAAGAGTTTTTACTAATTCAGAAAGGTGAAAAGTATTACTTTGATAAAGTATTCATGGTTTAATTGTTGTTTTGAAAAACTAACAGTTTTCCTTTTTTGTGTATCCCTTACTGAGCTTTTTATGCTCATTCCAAGTTTTTTTTGAAATGTTTTCCATAGAACTTAAGGATGAATAGGGTCAAGGATGGGATCAAGGAAAGACATGCTATCTAAAACATGGAACTAGACGTGTTTCTTTTTAAGAGTTTTTATTTTATGGAGACTTAGTAGAAGTGTCTACTTTGTAATATTTTGATATGTAATAGTTATGTCCTAATTCTCTAAAACTCTAAACCTGAAAGGATCCTCTATGTGAATTATTCATTTAATTCATGATTATGTAATGTTTTAAGGCCAGGTCCTTATACTAACCATTAGGTGTTGGGGGATCATAACCATTTATACTACTTCTCGTGAAGTTCAAAATAGCGGTCTCATGTATAGAATATCATGAGGAATGACCTGATAAGAGGAACACCACATGTTTTAGGTGTCATTGGTTTTTCCTATTTATGCGCATGTGTACTGGTCTCTCGACTTGATGTCATTATCAATGTGTACCATTTTATAAATTACTTTGATTCATGATTAAAACCGTGAAATTTTTGTCATGGTGAGGTATATTATGTTGAGTGCATCATTGATGTTAAGACATTGGTTGTATATACAAAAAATAATCTTCCGCTTCTGAAAAGAAGAGATATCTTGGGGCGCATTGGCTTTGATAGTAGTTCCTTTATTAAATTCGTGTCCATGTTGAATGAAGGTAAGTCTATCTACCACGGTCAAAAATAGATAAATCAATAAATAATGATGACATGAAGAGTGAGTCTTTCTTTATGATATATTATGAGATAAGGATCTTTTATTACATTATGTGTGTTCATAGGAGGTTATCATTATTATGAATAAACCTTATATCCTTTGGGGCCATGATGGTTTGCTAGAATTTACTCCTCTTATCTGTGTATTACTCACTACTATTTAGATAAGGTTCTAGAGGGTCACACAAAAAGCATATTTAGATGTTTATCCAATTATAGTGAATTGGAGTTTAGTACATGGTGGAACCTATGGTAGGGCCTGAGTAGTGTCCAAGTATATATGATAATAAAGAAAATAAAGAAAATAAATATTATTTGGGTTTATAAAAATAACTATTGAATTTATTTAATTATTATCTTCACAAGTTATTCAGTGAATATAATGAAAAATATTTTTCAAATGAATATTAAATATTTAATATTCATGGTTATTTTAATATTTATGGGTGATCCAAGTTGAGTAAATGAATTATATTTTATCATTAAACATGATTTAGATGGTACATGAATGTGATAAAATATTCATTACATTTGCAATAATTTTTAATTGTTGTTGTGTCATTTTTAGGTACAATTGAAGGGTTAACTTCTACAATGACCTAAATAAAATTTATAGATGTTATAACTTAAGTATTTCAGGTTTTTTAAAATAAAAAATGGTGGTGATAAATGATTTCGCAAATTATATCTTCTTCCTACCCCTCACTCAATTACTAGAGAGAGAAAATGAAGGGAATATCAAGAATTGCTTGATCCAAGTTCGAGGATTGCTAGTTTGATCTCCCATAATTGGGATGAAATTGAAGATCCTTCAATTAACTAAACTAGGATGCAGATTTCATATGGAGACATTTGATCAAGCCTCAAAAAAATATTTGGATGATCTAGAGGGTTCCAGGTTTGGTTCCTTTGAGTAACAATCATCACTAATGAGAAAAACATGTTTTCGATTGAAATCAGATGAGGTATGATTTTGATTTATTTTTATAATTTATTCTATTTATTATTAAATAACATTTCATTCAATACATGGTTGAATATAGGTAGAGATGAACCATATATTATGTTTCAATATAAATTCAGACATTTTTTTAAAAATATCATTTTTCATGCTTCTGTAAAGACCTGGGTTCCTTCAAAGTTTTCATAATAATAATAAAGCAAAGTCTTAGTAAATTGATTAGTTGGATAAAAATTATTAATTTAAAGAATTGATGAATATAAAAATAAAGGATATATATTTTTATCTCATTTATTTTATGTGATAAGATAACATTTATGTAAATAAATAGTTTTTATGAATAAAATTATTATTTTTTCAATATTCATGGTTTTTTATTCACTTAATTATATAACATGGTTTATAAATAATGGATAAAAGGAGTTTTATCCATGTTAAAGGAATTTTATCTAATTTATTCATTAAAATATTACATATATGATCCTACTACATCAATATCATGTTTTAAAATAATAAAAACATATTTTAAAAATATTTATCCAAATACATAAAATAAAATAAAATATATTATTATTGATAGTTTATTTGTAAAATATTCCCATAAATAAAATAAGTGTTATTTTTTTAACACAAAATAGTTTCTACCATAGAAATTGATTTTTGTAAAAATATAGTTTTTAAGAGGATAGTGGGAGTATGTTTTGACTTAGAGAAGGCCAAAGTGTAAAAAATAAATGATTATATTAGTATGATTCAAATTGAATGTAACTTAATATAATAAAATAGTTATGGATATATTGGTAAAGAATGATCTTAATGTAAAGATTTACATTTCAAATTTTTAAACAAAATGATCTCAAAGTAAAAATTTAAGTGGAAAAGTTTGAAAGATGAAAATGAAAATATTATAAAGAGTTTCAAGTTGAAAACATTTACATTGTACCATTTCATTTCGCAAAGTAATGAAGTTTTAATGTTATATTCAAAGAGTTCAACACAAGGGTTATTATTCATGATCTAATAATTATCTAGGAAGTATTTCTTTATAGATGTTACCCATTAAAATAATTTAATCATAGTATTTACCTGATGGTTGTATAGATATATGGTATGAATTAAATAAAAGATATAATGATTCTATAAAACCATAAAAGTGAAGAGAATATAAGGTTTATTTAGTGGTATATCTTATTTTATATTATTAAAAAATTTCTTATGTAAAGTTTTATTAGTATCTCTCAAAGAGATTAAGAATATAAAATACAGAATGTTATATAAAATATAGGCTTCAATTTTATCATTATTTCACATTGGAAGCATATATTATGAGAAGTGAAATGATAGTTGATCTCTCAAAGTATGACTTTGAGTTATCCCAAATTGATTGTTATCATGAATTATTATAGTTTGTGATGACATGTAGAGATTAACATGGGTTAGGTTCTATATAAAGTTATTAAATTCACTCATGAGGAAGAAAAGGAGTTTTGTGCGCTAGATGGTCCACTATATATACCATATAGAGTTCCATACACTACATATTTAGTATAATATAAATACATGTTTCATATTGAATCTCTTTACCCGATGTTGATAGGATACCTATCATGAGAACCATCATAATTTGATACAATTATTTTGTTCTCCTAGAGACTGAGCTAATCTGAGGATGGGTTTGTATTTTATAGATAATGTCATCAATTAAGGTTTAACCAAGATGATATTTGTCCCCCATTAAATGATTATGACATATGGGCCCTCGTTTGAGATAAAATAATGAACTGTATAGACATGTCTAGATAAAGTACATGTGATGCATATATATAATTCGGTGAGTGAATTTTTTTCATGAAATCTATTTGAGTAGTGTATGAGTTGTGTTTTTTGACAAATATTTTTGGTAATTCATAAGATAGATTCATCATATGTTTAAATAAGTTTATGGAATCATCCATGTAGACAGAAATCCATGGGAAAAATATTTGGATTCCTTTCAAAAGATCTAGTAGAGTAGTAAAAATATAGAAAATTAGCTGTGTACCCTCTTATGGGATTTCCCACAAAATAGAATTAAGTAGATATTGATGTATGTAAATTTGGAAGAGAACCAAAATAAGTGAATTTGGATATGCAAGGGTGTTCACATGTCTAAATTCAGTGACATAAGTTAATTAATTCTCATTATATGAAAATATGTTGATGTATTATCTTCATCAACTTAAGGGAATTTAGTCGACATAAAAAAATATAACCATGTTTAGGAATGGAAACATATGTGAATCTTGATATGTGAGGATTAAAAAATATAATATTTTCAACATAGAGAGTTTTGGGTATGTGATCTACCATGTGTGATTTTTTTACAAACATAATTTTAGATCTGGTAATCCACAAAACCAAACAGCCTAACATAGGGGGTTTCTCAGCAATGTAGGAATATTTTCACTATTATTTTCATGGAGAATCGACCAATAGTAAAGAGACATCAGAAGATGAAAGAGATATTCAAGAATGATTAAAACATTATATAACATTAAATGAGATCCATGATTCATGATAAAAATGAATAAGGAATCCTTCACACAATAGTGGTAGAAGTTTGGGAATTTTATTGGGGGTTTTGTCCATATACATGCTAAATTAGAAGATACTAACTCAAATGATGCATGAAAAATTCATTAATGGTTCACATATATTCTACCATGGTTTTAGATCACAATTATATCCAAAATAGAAGAATGTTTTTAGTGATTAAAATAGTGGATTAAATGGTATTAAATTAATTCTACAAAAGGAGAGATAAAATGGACTATGAAGTAGTTATTATTTTGACTATAGTGAAGGAAATCATAGAGAAGTTCTAGGTGTTTTTAAATACACCTTAGGGATTTGAAAAGAATATTTTTTTTCTCTCTATTTACTTATATTATTAAATGGTAGATATTGAAACTTTTAAAAGTGTTAAATTAAGGAGAGAGAGGTTATGGGGAGAAAAGTGACATTAATAATTTCTAGTATTACTATATTGTTAAAAGTTGAATAAGTAAGATTAAATTATTGAAGCTTGATCATGCTAGAACATCATCATGTTTTTCAAAATAGATATTCCATTTCAAGTGTACATTCACATATTTATCTTGTGAATCATATCAAGGATGTCATGGAAGGAGAAGTGAGTTATTCCTTATAAGGATACATCATGTGCTTTCTCATTGTATTTGAATAATGTGTTTATAGGGTTAGTGAGACCACTGCTTTGTGTAGACCAAAATATGTAGTGAACTTTTGTGTTTTTGGTGTATTTATACACTACCTTTTCATTCTCCTTAGACTAGCTTGATTAGGGTGAACAAAGTAAAATACTATTCATTTATTTTATTTCATCACTCACATAGAGAACATGAGGGAGTGAAAGGAATGTTCCTAATAATGAGAGAATAAGACCATAATCATGGTTTCAATGTTTTAAAAATATGCGATACCCTGATTCACCCTATACTGGGATAATCTATTTGATAAGGGAATAAAAATTGGTATGATATCTATAATTTCTTAGTGTGATGTTTTTTTCTCTCTCTGTCAAAATAATGGAAACAATAGAGGTTTTTGATCATTAAGTAATACTAGTTTTTAAAGGTAATAATTTCAAATTATTGAATAATATTATGAAAAAATAATTCTAGTCATTGGTGATGAAAGTCTAAAAAATAGTTATTTATGCTATAAAAAAGGAAATTTAAAGAGGGGATTTATTGGAAAGATACCATAAGGAATTGGATATGTATGAAAACATAATTAGTACATTAGGGGAAATTTTGGCTAACACTATCTACACTATGGTAATTTCCTCAAGAATCTTTCACACTATGTGGGAATTTTTTTGAACGTGATTCTAAATTATTAAATGAAAAGTTGTAGATGTTTTGGAAGAGATATGAATATTTGAGGATGAGCTCAACTGAAACTATGGATGTGTTCTTTGATTGACTAAATTCCCATGTAAAAGAGATTCATGATATCAGATAAAACATTAAATATGTTAATATTGTTAAAATTATGTTGTGGATAACACCTAAAATGTTCAATTTGAATGATTTTTTTCTTGAATATTAGGATATAAAGGAATTTTCTATAGATAGTTCATATAGTAAAATTGTCTTATATTAAATGAGAAATGACTATAATGAAGCCAGGGTGAAGTAAAGATCCTAGGAGGTTGAATTCAAAGTGATGAAGAAACTTTATGTCATAGAAGATCCAGACGAAGATGAGTTCAATGGAGTGGAACATTTTTTTCCTCTAATATTAATAGGGGAAAAATTTAAAGGCCATTTTCTTGATTCCAATGTGGTATGGTAGTCTATTTTTCTACTAAGTGCTTTAAAAATCATCTAGATGATGATGATGAAGAATATCTGAATAAACATTTTAGTGGTAATAAAAGTAGGAGAAAACCATAGAAAAATTATTTAAGAGGGAAAATTGATATCTCATGAATATATAAGATCATATTTGTTTGAAATGGAAGAGGTTTAGGATTTCAAAAATATTGGGGAAGTTGATTTTGTGGCTATTATTAATGGACTAGAAATAGATGGTAGTGATTCTAAAAAAGATTATGTCATGGGAAGAGTTGACTTACAGGCTGATCTTGAGTTATACCTTGAAGAAATTAAAAAATTTAGGACTAAAAAGAAGAAAGAAAATGTAGTTTTTCATGATTCTAAACTATATATACAATATTAAGAGGAAGAAAAATTAGAAATTACAATTGATATTGATAATATGAAATATAGAATATTTGGAAACTCTAAAAAGGAAATTGATTTTAATCTTAGAGTAGAAGAACATGCCCAAATCATAGGTGGAGTGACCAATACAATGAAAGAAATGATCCAAATAATTTAACAACTCAAATAAGAATTTATGGATTGGTGATGAAAGTGTGACGATGATGAAAGGATATTTACACCCGACATGGTATGGGGTTTCTCAAATACATTAGTTCTAGTTAAATCTATAGAAGTCCCGGAGTGACCATTAAAGAGATAATTGCCATTATAAATGTGAAGTATTTTATAATGAAAGGAAAATTCATTATGGATCATAATCCTAATGAGAAGATAGTCATGGGCCATGCTTGGCCACAAACATCAACTCCTTAGAGGAAATTGGACTTGGAGGAATCTTGAAAGACTACTGGTTAAGTGAAAAAGGATGGAAATATGGAACAAAAAAAGGTGTTATTGTTTTGGAAAATGGGGAATCATTTAGTGTGTTATCTCCATTAAATTTTTTTTAGGAGAAACAATATTAAAACAAGTTATTAGTTTTTTATCATTTTACTTTTATTTTAACAGTTATTGATTTTTGTGTGAAGGATTTGAACCCAAGGGTACCTTTTGTGCATCAAGGGTTCAATGAAAAGTGTCTTAATAGAAAAGAAAAGGAAATCCATAGTTGGGAAGTTTAAAAAACACATTTAAAACTAAAAATATATTTTAATTCTAGTTATATGAAGTGTAATTTTTGAACCAAGGGTGAAAAAGGAAATTAATTCATCAAGAAAAGTCCCACAACAACCTTGGAAGAAAAAAAGTGGGTTCACAAGTTACAATATATGATGTGACATAAAGCACAAATTTGTTAAGCCTATGTGGATTTAGTGAAAGTGAGATATTAATAATTCTTTTACTAAATATAAAACCATGAAACAATATTTATAACCCCATCGTGGTTTATACAGTGGTAAACTACATCATGGTTTGAACTGGGGTAAACTATGTTATGGCGCATCTCACCACATAATGGTTCCATTAATGATAATTCTTGAGATATATGATAATGAATGTTTTTTATTGAAATTACACCTAATTTATCAAACATATCTTGGAATATCATTTGATGATATTCTTAAGAGTTTGTATGACCAATTAATTGTTTAAATAATAAGGAATCACTATGTGGAATGAAACATGAGCTATAATGAGTTGTAATGTTTTAAATATTTATGATTTTTTTCATCAATGATGGTTGAAATATTGAGTTCCAAGGATCATCCTTGGATGAATATATTTATGGGTGTAATACTATTACATTTAGTTTTATCCAAATATTGAATGAAAGTATTGAAAACTCCAAAAAACCAAAGATCTACTTCTATCTCCAACTCACCCCTCTCTCTCACTCACTCTCTCTCTTAAAACAAGGTTCTAGAAGACTCTAAGGAAAAGGAGATCCTTCCAAAGCATCAAAAGATTCATTTATCTCATGGATATATTAAGAGAAATAAGTTAAATGGATATTTCTTAGCGATCCTTATTAGTAATATGTGAATAATCTTGGACAAATAGAATTATCATATAAAATGTATATGTTCTCCATTTATAATATTCAGTTAAAATTTAAGGATGAATCTCATAGAAAAACTAGTTTTGCTTTATTTTTTCTATTGTGTTTTTACAAGTGTTTTCCCCTCTAAAACCCTTCTTCCACCACTAAAGTTTATCATAATAGTAGTCCTCATACATGTATATGAATGAACTATATTAAATGAAAGAAAAAAGATTTCATGAATAAACCTATCATCGTATTGGGTGAACAAGAAGACAACTTGACTATTAAACTTGAACCAATTAAAATAGTCATGGTTTATGGTATAGACATTTGACATAAGTGGTGGTTCTTATCACTACCATATCAAGACACTAGATTTGTTGGGTTTTTTTAATGTTATTTAGTTTTATTAGACATAAGTTTTTGAATGGAGATTACCAAAAAAATATCATCACACATGGGTTTTATGTTGAATGATTTTAGATAATTTAGGAAGATACTGATTATAGAACCGACTTTGTAACAACCCCTTGCACTAGACCACTAATCAGTTCCCAGAATGGTATTTGCTAGTATATCTTAGACACACTTCCCCATATGATAGAGGTTGATGACTAGTAGCAAAAGACTAAGATGGTACCACTTGGAGACTTTAAACCCATATCAGAGTGTAAAATAATAATAAGATAAATATCCATATATTATCCATCCCAAAATAAATGAATATAGAAGAATATAAATATAAAAATACCATAATAAATGAATAAAATTCCATAAAGTCCTAAACAACCTTTACATGCATACAACTGACCACCCACTAGACTGGTTACACATACAGAAAAAAATAATAATATAATAAAACACCAACTCAATGAAATCATATGCCAAAATTGACCCAAGATCCATGTCCATGTCCGATCCATCCTAATTGATAAAACATTGGCCTAAGCCTAACATGTACCTTTGACCAATTGAAAATCTTCTTTGGTACCCATGTGTAGTGGCAGTCTGAGTTGAGTGTGAGTTCAAAACTCAATAAGGAACCTCCAATGTGGTCTCATACCAATCAACATATAGTGTGATATGTGAATGTGATATGGTCAAATGAATAAATAAATAAACCAAAGAAAATAAACCACCGTTCTACCTTATTTGTCTAGTTATATCGTATCTCTAAGAATATTACTTAATCATGTCAACCACAATAACAACTCAGGCTCTACCTCTATGGAAGCCCCAACCATGGTATTTTAAACCAACCATAAGGGATTATTATCATTTAGGAATATCCCAATAGCATCACATGTATCCCATATGTGATTTTCTCATTCAGTAATATACCAATAAAATAAAAAACCCAGAGAAACACTCAACCCTATATACTAGACCATCCATGCCTCAGAAGACAACTGACCCCTGATAGATCACAGGACATAAACCCCCATAAAAATACCCCCACTAGGAAAGCACATGATGGTATAACTAATCTTATTGGATATAAATCCATGGTATCCCAACTAGTTTCACATACCTCCATTATGGGAGTTTTATCATTCTAGGCATAATCTCTATAGAAAGCTCATCTAACATTCCCAATAATATTTTCCACATCTGAGGTATATTCCCTACAATAATTCCATATAACCTACCCTATAAGAGTTTAAATATCTAAATATCATGAAACCATAAGGTGTATACCACATTAAGTATCAATATCAAAATTATAAGCATGGGTGGCCATATTCCTAATGATACCAAGCCTAAAAACAAAGGGTTGGACAAAAACCCATGCCTTTCATCACCATCTATATCCCCTTAGGCTCACCAGTACCTTACATATTCTATGGTGACACCTGTTACCATCTCATGCACACCCACTCAGGGTCAATTCATCAATGATCACCTACCGAGGTCCCTCTGTTAATAATAAATAGAGTCACTCGACTTGGAGTCCTTGATCTCATCTCATCTTTTGAGTCAACACCTAATGCTTAGAGAACATCCCATCCTATGAAATCATCACAAAGGTGGTATGAAATTTCTAGCTATGTGGGGTCTCATCATAAGGGTAGTAGTCAAGATATAAATCATGGCCCATCTCAGTACACAACGACACTATGGGTTAGTACCCTCACCCAAATTGATTTGATATCTACGTATTTTTTTACCACATAGTCTTATACACAGGTGTAAAAGACACACTTGGTCTATCCTCACATATTAAGATGTTTAGAAGTGATCGAGTACCACATAGGTAACATCGAACCCTCATGGTATGGTCACCACAAGTCACAACATCCATTCACCATGGATTGATCAAGGATCTTACACTAGGAAAACTAAGTATTAGTTAGTCTGGAATCACCTCTGAAGAGTCCTAGAGGCTTCCCAATATCTTAATGGTCCTGGACTTAGCCATCAACAGTTGAAGTGACAAGCTAGTTCCCAAGGGTTTTTCGAGACCATTGACCCTCTTTTATTTTAATTGAACATATTAATTTAATTAAAACATTTTATTTTATTTAAATTAATTGTGGTATTAAACCTTAGTAGAAAGATCAAGCATCCACATGAAATAAAAAAAATCATAAATTCCATAGAGAAAGTACATTAGACCACCTACCTTTAAAGAGATTCCCACATTTATTTCCAAGGTGTTGACAACAGTTTCCAGGGTCTGTCTAAGCCCGTTCGACCACATCCTTGATCATCCGAGCTTACCTACACAACTCAAGATCCTAAAAAATCAAAAATGAAATAATTAATTAATTTTAGTATTTATAATTAATCAATTAATTCAATTAAAATTGAAACAAATCAGGATAACTCACCAGGTCTCCATTCCACAACAAAACCACATCCAACAACACCCAAAGGATCCATCTCACATCCCTAGAATTTTTTTTGAGTTAAAGACCCAAAATAAAACACTAAATAAATCATAAATTTAATCAAATTTATCCTAAACCATAATAAAATTCACAATGGAGGCATACTGCACTGAAACTTCATACGAAAACATGCAGATGACATCCTAGGATGTCCTCTTCCTAGGTGGAGTGAAAGAACCATCACTGGTATTAATTCCACTATACCCCAAAGGAATTAGAATAAAATTCCCTAACCAGATAAATATAAAATTTGAGAGAAAGAAGGGTGATGAGAAAAATTCTACCGAAGGAGGAATCATACTTCCAAACACTATGGAAATCCACCAATAACACCCCCTTGGAGGGGCTTGAAGAAGAGATGAAAGGGGGAGCCAAATCATATGAGGAAAGAAGAGGGGAGAAAGTGGGTGACCCATTTTAATGTTTTAGTGTGGAAATGGAAAATTAAACACTTTTTAATAGGACATGTAATTTTACAAACTATGCAAAAACCATGAGCCCTCCACTTTTTAAAACAGCACACCACATATGATTTGGCTACACAGTTTTCCAAACTATTTACCCTCTATGAAACCACCTCTATAACCACACATAGTGCCACTTGAAATGTCACATGGTTTGAACTTAACCATACACCATCCATGTGAGCTTACCACACTCCTTAAATAATGAACTAGACATTCATTATTCTTTACGGTGCCACAAGATTTACCCTAAACCTTGTAGCCAAACCATGTTACTGGGAAAAAATATATCCAAAATCTTAAAACATTACTCGAATTTCCTAAGGATCACATGTGAACCCATGATACATTATGAGCCTCTTTCTTCATCAAATAAATAACTTAGAATAATTACAACTCTTATAATTCAATTTCAAATCTTAGATAAAAATTCAACATGTACAATAATTGAAAATTAAAATTCCTATTGTAATTTTCTTCATTTATAGATACAAGATATTATAAACTCCCTAATTTATTACTTATCATCACTGAAAAGTCTTGGTGGAATTCCAAAACAAACATCCTAAAACTCCTAGTTCATTAATTCCTTCCCAAATGACTGTATTAAATATCCAAACTCCCAACATTCTTCTAAATCACCACTTAAACACATGATGCTTAAACTACTAAAACACAAGCCAGTGCTCACAACCACTACTAAAAAATCAAGCTGAAAATTACCTAAATTTTTTTATCCTAAACCATGATAATGTTCCCTTCCAAAAACATCATATAGACTATGGTGCTTCCTGTCATATGTCTTTAGTCATAACCACCAATTACAATGATTTATAACTTCTTCCCTTGGAATCACCCCATGAACCATGCCTCTAACATACTAACAATACTTCTGACATGATTATCAACTCATCACGATAGATCACATAATAGGATATCATATAAAATCTTTTACAAATCCTAATTTCTGAATTACTTGTCAGAAATGATATGTCATTATCATCCATTCAAAACATTGGTGTGCCTACAATTCTACAAAAGGACCCATACAATGCATGAAATGCACCCATAGTTTATTAAATGATTTTCTAGATGTAGTTTCAAACTAAATTTATCTGATTATATATGATAACAGTAGAAGGACCTCATTTAGCAGACCCATCCCTAGAATTCTTGGCTTCAACTATCGACACATCATCCAAACACAATCATGATGACTCTAAACCTAGAGGCATCCCATAATCATTTGAGCATGATCATCTAATTCCATACTAAACATTAGTGATATTCAAAAATTATATCCTTCCAATTATAAATATTTCATTGTATTCTACTACATGTGTCGATATAACATTGATTCAACAATATTCTCAGATTTTATGAAAATCATCTCAAGCCCGATACCAGCACAATGACTCCACCAAATTCCATATCTAAATTAGTACATGGAATATTTCAAGTAACCTAAAAGTACTAGGGTAAATTTATTCAGTGGAATTAGAATAAAAAAATGAACATCCAATTACTGGTCTCACTCTCATGACCCTTCTCATGCGAGGGTCACATTCTTGTGATCGATATCACGCTCCACACCATAGGTGCATCCATGTCATCACACTACCAGAAAAAGACCTTGATCACCATGAAATATGATTAATTTATCTCTATACATAACCATAGATGTGTAAAACATGGATCATTTCAAATTACTAACTTGAAATTTCAAATAATCACCCATTACCGCTTACCCAGAACGATTCCCACAACAACAGACAATTTTAACTCAAAATGAGGGTCAACACCATCAAATAGCTGATGATGCATTCCACAACATATAGATTACCTAATACTACTTCTTGAGTGCACTTCTAACTTGTTCAATACCAATAGAACATGATGGTCCTTTTAATATACACTTTTTAGGTTCTTGGGATATTTTTCCCACACACAAATCATTGAGATTCCATTTTTTCTAATCCCACTCATTGTCATATCTGATTCCAATGCTTGAATCACACTCCCATGAGTCATACACCCCAAAGGACAAGATTAACATATTTCATGGCATGTCATTATTGACACACCTAGATCTCCCTTGGAACTCCTATTCAAAAGTGTGTACTCTACTTGTTCCATGATTCATCCCATGACCTCTGCCTCATGACATTGTGAAAAAACCACATATGCCCATCCTTGGACCAAGGTGTGTTAACCTCAACCACACATTTAGCTTCCACCTTTTGTTGTTACCATCATGAGAATACAAATGTTCTCTGACCATGATTCTAGAAGCACATCCACTGGTTCTCAGGGTTGGGCACCTGAAAAGTTCAGTTGTGAAAACCAGTCTTGATACCCATGCACTCTAGGTGCTTCCTAAAAAATAAAATGCATCACCATTCCTAGGTCATATACATAGTAACACCTCATGTGGACCAATATCATCAAAAATAATACCACTATTAACACTACCTCTAAAGGAACCAAAAAACCTAAGAAAAACCCCTTATAGGTTTCCCTCTAACAACATAAACTAATGACCCACTAAGGTCTCTGTCAAAGATAAGGGAATCAAGGTCTCCCACCTAGCCCTAATCCTGAGGTCTCTCTCCAAGGTCAAGTCTCATAGATAATAATACAAAATCCCCTATCAATACATGATATCATAATGCCAAGAACCCTTTCATAGGGTCTCGTATATGATGACATCACACAACGATCACCACCCACAACCAGAAAACCCATCCTCATGAGCATTCACCAATGGGACTACTCTCCAGAGTACCATGTCTCATCATTCAACTCAACCATAACTATTGGTGTCATCCTAACCAACTTGAATATATGGAAAATACAACAACTATCTCAGTTAAGTAGAATTCCATGCCAATTTATATGGGAAACAACATATAGGTTTTTACAGGAAAATTAAATAATCAAACCTAAACACGAATGACCTACCATGGGCCCAACACTTAAGCAACATGTTCCCACCTTGACCCACTAGGATCACTACAACTCCCATGCATAAGTGATGAATCATAATCCATGTCACAACCCATCCCATATGGGCCTATGTCGTGACTACCCCAAGCTCACCTTCAATAGGCCCGGGGGTGGAAATTATCAACAAGTAGGCATATTCCACAAATGGGATACATTTTCCTAAGTACATGTACACACACACACACACACACATCTACACGCCCAAAAATGATGAAAAATAAATACACTAAGTAAAATAATGCAAGCATACAACTATATCCCAACCAACAGAGAACGATAGGAAAGCAAACTGCGGTAAAGTAAAACTGGCCTAGAATACAAGCCCACCAAAAAGAAAGAGTCAGTAGAACAAGGTCCTGAAGCTCTTATGTAGAAAACCATACCTGAAGGGTTGGTATAGTAATAGTTGTCTAAATACTCTGAAGCACACCTCAACTTTCTGGTCTCTCTCTAAGCACCACCTAGTCTTGGTCCACCTCGAAATCCATAAAAACATAAATGATCTACACAAGACACAACATGAGTGGGCAAAGCCTGTGCATGGGTTATTAAAACAATACTCTGTAGGATACCTAGAAACACAAAGTAAAAGACCACATATGAATCACCACGAATAATATACCACATAGAAAAACCACACAGGGAAAACACCACTAAGAAGATATAGTCAGATCAACATAGGTATATGTCTATAACACAAATAATAAGAACATAAAAGTATACTCATAATGTATTCCAGGACACAAGGTCTCATCAATTTCTATCAACATAGTTTCGTTTGTATAACCCTCGTTCCGAGAGATCCCACTCCTCAATCTATATGATAGAAGCACATAGAACATTTCTACCAAAAGTACCCAACAGAACACTAGGGCCTCAATAGGTTACATAGTTTCCCTATGAAATATAGCCTCACTAAGACATGGAGTTTTGGTAACACATAGAGTGAAAATAACACACAAATTTTCGGGGACACACGATGTGTCGGTAACACACGGAGTGTCAGTAACACACGAAGTGTCGATAATTCATGCAGCCTCGATGTCACATAGTCACCAAGTCATAGCCAAACATCAACCACTAAAAACTTCCCGAAGTGCACTCATCATGTATAGTCACATAGGATGGAAATAATTTGATCTCGATACACAAATAGGGGTTCCTCCACGCCCATGGATCACTGGGGGGACGAATCACCCTATTAGAAACATCAACCTATATAAGGGATAAGTGCCCATGTAAATATTGGTCACACCTTGTCCACAACCTCTATATAAGGTACCATGAAGAGAAGTGAGGACTGACTGACCTCTTTGTTACATGCTCCAACCTATTGAGTCAATTTTCAAAGCCTAGATGAGACAACTCACTTCATAATATGGGTCATCCTATATGATGGGAATGGGATCCTTCATTGAAACCTCATAGTAAAAGACCAAGGGCATGCTCTAAATATCTATTGATCCTACTAAAAAACCACCAAACCTTATCAAAATGACCACCTTGTCTCAAGGGTTCCAACACCATAGACATTTTTCAATCAGAAGCTCTATTTGAAAGATATGTCTATTTTAGTGACAAGGGTCAATTCAGGTCGAGTATGGGTCCGACACGACATTCCAGACCCAACCCAGCCTAATATGGATCAAACCATCCTAGACCATTGGGCCGCTGGGTCCAGCCTTCTAGAGTGTCCCAACTCATCTGGTCCGGCCCGCATTGAGGGCTAGTTTGGTTTCCCCACACACCACCCATCGAACTGCGTGCCTCTGCCTGGTTAACTCGGCATCGACACATTCAACATGGATGGCCATTGTGTTCTAGCTCCATCACGGGATCCATGTCGACCCCATGTGTGTATGTGGATCCCTTCCATGTATCCCCGATCTTCACTCATTGCACCACTCCGACCACAGTCACCCGTACGGCCCTGTTGGGCCGCGTTCCACCTTGCTGGCTGCCATCGTCGTTTGCCAAATCTGCATGCGACCCCCCACTTCCACTGGTCTCTAGAACCACTGCACTGATGGATCCTTCCTTGGACCACTGTTTCGCCTTCGATGCTCTATTTTTCGAAATGAAAGCACCTAAAATCCTTGGGTCACGTTCTTCATCCCCCTGGGCTCAAATCAACATTATGATTCATCCTGATGAAAAAAACATGAATGAAAATATCTTTGGAATCAATTAGATCCATCCATCATCTTCTTCGTCGCACCACCATCATGCCCTGATGATCTAAGATCAGTGATATCAAATAGTTGCACCAAATATTGAGTGCACAACGATCGATCGATCGCAATGTGTCGAGTCATAGCCCAAATGAAGAATGCCCACGACAAACAAAGAACTGGGAGAGAAAAAAATAAATCAAACAAGAGGAATGGACCTTGATAAATGTTCTTTTATATCATGGTTTGTTTCTATTAGAACAAAAATCGAAATCCAAAAATAATCACAAGATCATTCTCCCATAAAAACCCTGCAAAGGAAAATACCATCCCACAACAACCATTGATCTGCGGGCCAATCTATTTATTGATTGGTCTATTTTCATCATGGAATTAATGAATGGGGAAAAAATAAAATAAAAAACACCCTACCTAAATTTGGTTCAATCACTGATAGAGAATGGCTGCCACGTCATTGTCGTGGGAAAGATCCTTCGAATATGAGTTTTGTTGTTCTTGATTCACCAATCCATTGACGTTCATTAGAGAGAGATTTGTTTCTTTGGTTCAGAGTATTTATAGGGTTATGTCATAACCCTAGATTCCTAAGAAATGTGTATTAAAATAAAATGTGTCACTGCATCATGAATAAAATATTTTTATTAAAATATTTTAATGACGTTTAGGTCCAAAAACTAACTTTCATAGTCGGTCCACACTGGCTAATGTTAGTCCTATAATAAGGAAAGGACCCACATACAAACACAATGGTGTTCATAGATTTCCAATCCGAGTTACTGTTTATGAGTTATTAGGATTTTAAAATAAAATAAGTTTATTTAATTATTTTATTTATAGTTACGTCTTAGGTGGATTTTTCTACAGATGACCCACCCCGACCAAGGTTAGGTCACTCCTAGGGTAAAGCCACAATTTTGAGTTCAACGGTGCCCTTATATTTCTAATCCATGAAATCATTTAAAAGTTATTTAACTTTTTAAGAAAAGTTTCATGAATATGCTATTAAAAACATAACATTTTTTAGTCAATCATTCCCAGCACAACGTGTCTTAAAATCACCCACCATCTCCGTGCCTGGTCTCATAATTTTCCCAAATATTTTCTAAAAATAAATTTGGCAAAATACAAGTCATGAAATTATCCCCACATTAGGGATTTACATCCATGAAATCCAAAACAAAGGGCTACTCATACAAATTGAGGGTACTGAACATGAATATGAGCCTTTTACTCCCATGTTCTCTCCTAGAGATTATCGTTACACCACCAAACACGTACTAGAGGAATCTAACACCCATAAAGGATCCCCTTATGTTGATCCTTGACCTCCAATGAGTTCTCAAAAATAGTCAACACAGTCAATGATGTGTGACGAATCATGCATGCATCTTCTTAGCTGAGACATGAGGAAGATGTCGTGTACTCAATCCAATTGTGGGGGTAGAGACAAGTGTCATGCCACCTCGCCAACTCTATTGAGTAACAGGAAAGGGCCAATGAACCTTGGAGATAAATTTAAATCCCAAAAAATATCTGTATTTTTAATTGAGGAGCGACCCAAAGGAACACATGGTCTCCCTATTTAAACTCCAAAGGCCTCTTTCGCATGTCAGTATAATATTTCTGATGGATCAGTGCAGTCTTAATCCACTCCTAGGTGACCTGAACCTTCTCTATAGTCTCCTAAACTAACTCCAGGACCATGAGAACCCAATCTCTTAGGTTAGTCCAATAATTTGGTGACCTGCATGGTCACCCATATAGAGCCTCTAATGGTTCTATACCGATGGTGGAGGGTAGCTGTTGTTGTACTCAAACTCCACCAAAGGTAGAAGATCCTCCCAACTGCGACCAAAACATAACATGCAAGCCCTAAGAATTTCCTCCCAAACTTGAATGGTCCTCTCCATCTGGCCATCCATCTAATGATGAAACATTCTTCTCAAGCATAACTAAGTCCCAAATGCCTAATAAAATCCCTTACATAATCGAGATGTGAAGTGAGGAGAAAGATCTGAAACAATCATCGATGGAACTCCATGAAGTCGAACTATCTCTTGCGCATGGAGGCATCTCAATCACTATACTGAACTCTAGTCCCAGATATATAGGAAGTGGTCTGACATGGTGATTTATTCAACGATCACCCAGATGGTATTGTGCCCCCTGGACATACGTGGTAAGACCATCACGAAGTCCACTATTATTACATCCCATTTCCATTCCAGCACCTCAAGGGGTTGAGTCAAACCCATAGGAACCTGATGCTAAACATTTATTGTTCAACAAGTAAGGCATAAAGACACAAAATCTACAACTTCATTCTTTATCCCTGACCACTAAACTGACGTCAGAGGTTATGGTACATCATTTCCACACCTGGATGTACCACTTAAGGGGATGCATGAAACTATCTAAGAAACTCCTCTCACAATGCCACTAATATCATCTTGTTATATCTGAAAATAACAATGTTCTCCCCACCTATTGAATATCTATCAGGGGCATGCCCCATGGACAACTGAGTACATCAGGTCTCACAGTCGATATCCCCAAGTTGTTCCTCCCTGACTTGAGGTTAGAGTGGAGGGGTGAAAACCATTGACTGGAGGTAATATGATCCATCTCCATCAGTAAAGGATATCTCAAACAAGACCAACTACTCTAATGACTCACTCAGAAACTGAAAGCTGGATCACCTGCTGAGAGCATCCTCTACTATGTTCCCCTTCCCTTGAGTTTAGAAAATCTCAAAGTCATAGTCCTGGAGGAACTCTATCCATCGCCTCTGTCTCATGTTTAGATCATCACAAGAGAGGATATACTCAAGACACTTATGGTCTAAGTAGACAATAAATCTCTTTCCCATTAGGTAGTGTCACCACATCTTCAATGTGAAGACTACTACTGCTAACTCAACATCATGGGTCACATAGTTATGCTCATACGATTTGAATTGGTGTAAACCATAGGCAATCACTACTTTCCTCTACATTAGGACACAACCAAACTCAGTTCCTAATGCATCACATAACACTACATACTCAACATCATCCTTTGGAAACCTCAATATGAGAGCGCTCATCAAAATCTACCTTAACCTTCACTGGATCCATTGCAACTCTAGTCTCTGATATGATGTGTCTGAGATAAAAAAATACCACCTAGGTATCTCTAGGGTGAAACACTAGGTCTGATGAAGACCTTCCTATGTAATTCCTCCAACTGCACTATCAACTCACGAGGCTTTGTGGGAAGAATCTGATATGATGGTGCAGATATCAGTGTTTTCCCAGGGTATAAATCAACACAGAAGTCTAACTCTCGATGCAAAGTTAAACCTAGGACATCATTAGGGAAGGTTTCGTTATACTCCACCACCATTATAGAAAACCAAGGACCCAAAACATCCATTACACTGAGTGTCAGTCTAGAAAAATCAAGAGTAATCAGCTGCACCCTTCTATGCATGAGTCCATCATGAGTTGTAAGGAATTCCCTTTTTCCAATAAAAAGGGAAATATGGTTCTATTACTACAGAAAAGACACAGACTTTTCTTAAAAAATCAATCTGATCATGAAATGTGGCTTATACTCCATACAAAGAATAAAATCTTAAGGCCTCAACACAACTACCAAGAGATCCCAACTGAAAATCTCACCTTTAAGAGTCAGTTCACACTATCATCACTAGTGTGTGATCATCGAGTCTCCTCAAGTATGTATCTCTAAGCATAGGTTTCATGATAACAGTTTAACCAAAATTTGTAAGTATCAAACAATAAAAGTGGAAGGAAAGGAAATCACTAGAACATGTGTATATATACTATTGCTAAATTAAGAAAACACAAATCATACCTTAAACCATTCACATAGTCTTAAGGTCATAATCCTTGACAGCCTACAACTGTATCCTCTACTATCCACCATCTCCCTAAGTCTAGTATGGACTACCTAGGGGTGGTGGTTATAACACCTCAAAACACTGGCCACCTCCTCTTGCTTCCACAGCTCCTCTATCACATCCACTGCCCGATTGATCTGTCTACTCATGTCGTTGCCTCTTCCTTGGGGGTTCATCAACTTCCATTCTAAATGCGTCCTAAACAGTGGGAAAATATCATATGGAATGTCCCTTCCCATGACAAGGAAAGAAATTCCTCTTCTAAAGATAACTATCATGCCCCTATAACTTCCAAAAAAACCTTTTGTTCTATGGCGTATGTAATGCAACAACTATTGGTAGGTTCTTCTGACCCTGTATCCTAGGTGATTGCTACCATAGAAGACTATAATATGCATTAAGACCCTAAATATTATCATCTAGTGCCAAAATATCCATCCACAACTCAGTCTGGAAAGTCGCATCCACCTAAACCACTAGAGGTGGGTCTAAGAACTGATCAACAGGAGAAAGTACCACCTACTGACCATCCTGAAGAAAAACTGCTTCGTGATTGGAACCCCTCAAATAGGCCTCATAAAACATTGGGTCGAACTCTTGATCATGCTATGGAAAAATCACCGGCTAGTGTTGTGAATACTTCCTATAAGAGAACAATATGTATCACAGTTAAAAGAGTATACCTCATGAGATGACTCAAGAAGAACATGGAAAACATAACCCGTTCCTATATGATTCATGTACCTTTATTTTTTTAATGAAACTATTGTTTTCATGTATCAATTAGAAAATTAGGCTTCTAGAGTCATGGTTCATGGAAACATTGTCTATCGCACCAATGCTAGATTCCCTGGACTAAAAGCTGAACTCGAAACACTCGAAACTGTTGCCCCAAACCAATCTCACAGACTCCTAGTTTTAATGTAGAACTAAACTCCTCTAATACCACTCTATCATGACCCATCCCATAGGGGCCCATGTTGTGACTACCCCAATATCGCATCGATTTGTCCAAGGGTTGGTGACTAGCGCTGAGTAGGCATATCCTACAAATAGGAGGCATTTACACACACACACACACATCCCCAATCCCAAAATGTGAAAAGTAAAAACACTAAATAAACAAATGAATTTATACCACTATATCCCAACCAATAGAGTACGACAGGAATGTAAACTATAGTAAAGTATAACTAGGATAGAATAAAAGCCAAAAAAAATAAATTATCTATAGAAAAGTTCCTGAAGCTCACCCGTGGAAAACCCTACCTGAAGGGTAGGTACAGGAACAATTGTTTGAAGTCGCAAGAGCAAAAATCAACTGTATGGTCTCTATATAAGAACCACCTGGTCCTGGTTCACCTCAAACTCCATCAAAACATCGATGGTCTATATAAGACATGACACATGTGGGAAAATCCAATGTAGGGGTGAGTAAAATAATACTCTGTAAGACACCTCTAAACACAAAGTAAAATCCCACAAAGAAAACATCACAAAGAATATACCACACATAAATACCACAAAGGGAAAACACCACTATGAACATTTAGTTATATAAAAATAGGTATATATCTATAACACACATTATAAGAACATCTAAATATACTCGTAAAGTATTCCAAGACACATGGTCTCATCCACTGCCAGTTACACTTTTCCATTCGCAGCATGCTCATTCTGGGAGATCTCATTTTTCAAGCTATCTGATAGAAGAATGTAGCATAGGTCTACAAAAAGTACCTAAGAGAAAACTAGGCTCTAGAAAAGTTAGGTAGTTTCCTAAAGACATATCTCTATGACACAGAGTTTAAATAACACATGGAGTGTCGGTAACACTTGGAGTATCACGAACACATGGAGTATCAGTAACACACAGAGTGTCAGTAACACATGGAGTGTCGATAATTCATTCATCCCCAAAGTCATGTAGTCACAAATTCACAAACAAAAATCATACACTAAAAAATGCCTAAAGCACACTCGTCAATTCTAGTAACATAGAACAGAAAGAATCTGACCTCGATACGCAGATTGGGGGTCCTCTGTGCCCATGGATCACTGGAGGTAATCCTCGCCCAACTAAAAAAATCACCCTAGATAGGGGATATGTGCCTGTGTAAATATTTGTTACACATTATCCACAAAACCTATCTAAGGTACCAGGAAGAGAAGTGAGGACCGACCAAGCCTCTTAGCATGAAACATGATCCAACCCGCTGAGTCAACTGTTGAAGCCAGGCTGAGACAACACACTTCAAAATATATGTCATCCTCTATGATGATAATGATATTTTTCATCAAACCCTCATAATAATATAACATATTCATGATCTCAACCTCTTTTGATCTAAATAAAAACTCAATAATCCATATGAAAATGCACTGCCTTGTCACAAGGGTCCCAACGCCGCAGATGACTAGTTAATCAGACACTCCATTTGAAGGATATGGACATTTTAGTGAAAAACCCGATTCAGGTCCAACCTGACCCGACCCGGTCTGGTCGAACCGTACTTTACCACTAGGCCAATGGGTCTAGCCCAGTGGAGTGACTCAGCTCATCTGGTCTGGCCTGTGTTGCGAGCTACTTAGGTTGCACTGCACGCGGTCCACCAGGCCACGTGCCTCCACCTGGTCATCATAGCGTCACCGCGTTCAATGAAGATGATCACTACATCCCAGCTCCCCCATGGCATTCTAATATCATAGGCTCCATGTAGACCACATCCGTGTACGCAGCTCCATTCTCCGCATCCACGGTCACCGCTCGTGGTACCACTCTTGCTGTGGGCTCCCATGCGGCCCTACCGGGCCGCATTCCTCCTCCTCCAGCCACTATCATTGTTCGGTGCATCTGCATGCGGTCTCCACCACCACCGATATCCCATGTCGACACACTATTTTCCCTTTTCATGGACCACCAGTTCACCTCTGGTGCTTCTTTTTTCGAATCAGAAGCATGCCTACGATCCTTGGGTCACATACTTCATCGCCTGGGGCTCAAAACAATGTTATGATTCAACCCGATGAAAAAAATTGAATAAAAATATCTCTTGACTCGTTTTGATCCATCTTTCACCGTCATCATCGCACCACCGTCATACCATGTTGATCCTAGATCTACGATATCAGATTATTGCACCAAGGATCAAGTGTGCAATGATTGATCGATCGTAACATGTTAAGTCGTGGCCGAAATGAAGAATACCCACAACGAATGAAGAACAGAGGGGGACATAAATAAACCAAGAGGAATAGATATTTATTAATTTTCATTTCAATTGTGGTTCATTTTTGTTAGACTGATAGTCGAAATAAAACAAATAATCACAAGATCATTCTCCCATCGAAACCCCACAAAGGTAAATCCTATCCCATAATAAAGATTGATCTGTGGGCCAATCAGTTTTTTGATTGGCTCATATTCATCATGGAATTCTTGAATGGGGAAAAGAAATCAAATCACAAATACCCTACCTCTATTTAGTTAGATTTCTGTTGAAGAACAATCGTTGCGTAATTGTATAGGGAAAGATCCTTCGAATTCAAGGTTCGTCATTCTTGATTCAACAATCCATAAACATTCATTAGAGAGAGATATGTCCCCTTACCTTAGAGGATTTCTAGGGATATGTCATAACACTAGATTTCTGAAAAAATAATATTAAAAGAAAACACATCACTGGGTCAAGAATAAAATATTTTTATTTAAATATTTTAGTGACATTTACATCTAAAAATTAACTTTCACAGCTGGCCCACACCGACTGATGTTGGGACTATCCTAAGAAAAACACCCCCATATGAAATCAATAGTTGTATCATATTTCCAATCTGAGTTACCTTTTATGAGTTATCAGGATTTTAAAATAAAATAATTTTATTTAATTATTTTATTTACGGTTATGTCCCTGGTGGCTTTTTCTATAGATGACCCGCACCGACCCAGGGTAGGTCCTGACTAGGGTAAATAAACTATTTTAAGTTCAAAAGTACACTTAGATTTATAATCTGGGAAACAATTTAAATGTTATTTTATTTTTTATGAAAATATGTGTGCGCATTATATTAAAACCTGAACATTTTTTAGTGAATCGTTCCAGGCACACCGGGCCTCGGAATTGCACATCGTCTCTGCGTCTAATCTCGGAATTTTACCAAATAATTTTTAAAAATAAATTTGGGAAAATCCAAGTCATTACAATCCATATCATCAATGAGAAACTCATTGTAGATCCATATGAATTTCCATTAGATGAAATAAAATATGAAAGTAATCCCAACTGAGCAGAATTACACCAAGTACTTATACATGAAAACATTGTATAAGCAGTTACTAAAATTTTAAATAGATAAACCTTGGAATTATATAAAAACACACTTTCAAGCCTAGATGTCATAGAATCCTACATGATTGATATGATGCATGTGACACCTCTTTCCTCAATAGGCCACAAATAAAAATCAAATCACTAAACTCTTTATAATAGGAAAAGATAAAAAACACAATAAATTGTGAACTTAAAACATCCATATGATTTACCCAAGGTGAAAATATTATCCAACCATAAAAATTCATGGTAAAAGAGCAGTACCATGACCTAAAAATCTGGATTTAATATAGAAATAGGTGTTCTCAACACACCAGAATGATATTCATTATAGGTTTCTACATATTCCTAAATCTCCTGTCTAAAACATCCCAAAAAAGTATGACCAAAGGAAAAGAATGATATAATACCACTTTGTAACATCCATCCACCTCATACCACTAACTAGTTCCTAGAATGATGGTCACCACTATAACTTAGGCATATCTTCCCATACACCAGAAGTTTTCAACTAGTAGTGGGGGTCGAAGATGGTTCTATGGGGAGACTATACTCACATATCAAAAGCACCATAATAAGAACGATAAATGATCAAACATTATCTATCTCAAAGGTAACTTAAAATGGATGTAGATAAATATAGTAGGACCAAAATAAATAAATTAAATTCCATAAAGGACCTAAAATCCATGGCATGCATACAAATGACCACCCAGTGAGACAATTACATATATAAATTAGAATAATAAAAGAATGAAATTCTATATCAATGACATCTCAAAACAAAATTCAACCCTATATATATGAAAATGTATGAGATATCCTACTTGATCAAACCCAGGACTCATCAAAACCTATTCTAGCAACCACGTGAATTTCTGCTTGGGTATCCACGTGCAGTGGTATCCCAAGTAGCAAGTGAGTAAAAAATTCAATAGTTTACCACCAATTTGATCTCGTACTAACCAGTATATGTTGTGATATGTGCATGTGAAATGTTAAACTATATAGATAAATAAACTATATAAAATAAACAACCATACTACCTACTTAAACAAGTGTTTTGGTGTCTTGGAGCGTGCCCTTAAATCATTCCAACCAAAATAACAATAAGGGGTCCACCACTATGGAATCCCCAACCATAATATCACAGAAATCCCCTATGGTATTTATCTCAACTAGGAATATCTTAATAGATTCACATACCTCCCCTATGGGGGTTTTCTCATTCAGGCATATCCCAATAGTATAAAAAACCTAGATCCATGATCCCCTCGGTATGCCAGACCATCCATTCCTCAATAGATACAAGGCCCCTAAAATATTGTAGGCCATGAGCCCCCACCAAAAACTCCCATTCAGATATCACATTACAGCCCACGAGAACATCCAGTCTCCAAATCCATGTAATCACAACCTGTATCACATACCTCCCTTATGAGATTTTTCTTATCTATGGAATAATACCTATGGAATCTCAACTATCCTCACTTATGGGATCTTCCAAATCTAGGGATATTCCCTATGAGAATTCCAACTGACTTCCCCTATAAGAGTTTATATATCTAAACATCATGAAACCCTAAGGAATATACCATATAAAGTATGAAATAAAAATTGTAATCACAGGTGGCCATATGACTAACCGTATAAGAATAAAAACACAGTTCAGGCTGAACACCCACTCCCTTCATCACCATCGATATCCCCTCATACTCACCGTTCTAGTACATGTTCCATGATGGCACCCACTACCATCTCACGTAAACCCACTCAAGGCTAGTCTATCAATGGAAACCTACTGAGGCCCCTCTATTGAAACCAAATAGAGGCAATCCACTTTGATTCCTCAATATCATCTCATTATTTTGGGTCAACACGCAATTCCATGAGATAATCACACCCTACAAAATCATCAACAAGGTAACATGTAATTTCCAACTACATAGAGAGTCTTAACAAGGGTTATAGTTATTAGATAGACCATGACCCATATCATCCCTCAAGACCACTCTAGGTTAGTCCTATTAACCAACTTGATACAATATCTACCTATGGTCTAACCACTTTGGCCTATTCAAGTGAATATTATCCACACTTGGTCTGTTCTATCCTCTCAAGAGATCTGAAAGTGACCATGTTCCTCATAGATCCCACTAGGAATTTATATTATGGTCACCAAAATTTAAAATAACCATTTTTAATGGGGTGATAAATGCTTCTACAATAGAGCCACTATGTTTTGGTTGTTCTAGCCTCACCTCTCAAGAGATAATGTGGCCTTCTGATATCTCATTGGTCCTAGAATTATCCATCAACAGTTGAGGTGATAACATAATTACCAAGGGTTATTCATTACCCCTAACACTCTTTCATATTAATTGAACACATTAATTTAATTTAAACATTTCTTTTCATTTAAATTAATAATGGGTGTCATCCTTGGTGGATAACTTAGGCATATATATGAAATACAAACAAGTATAAATTTATTGGGAACATATGTGAGACCTCCAACCTTTAAAGAGATTTTTACTTTTATTTTCAAGGTTCCGATAGTAGTTTCTAAGGCCTGTCTAAGCCCATAAATCCTATTCCTTGATTATCCAGAATTTCCTAAACAATTTGAGATCTTAATTCAAGACAAAATCAAATAATTATAACACTTATAATTAATCAATTAACTTAATTAAACAAGGCATAAAGATAGATAAATCACTGGGTGACCAAACCACACTAGAACCATGTCTAACAGAACCTCGAGGGTCTCTCTCACATTCTCAGACTTATAAAGAGTGGAAAACCCAAAATATAATGCCCAAAAAATCTTGAATTTAATTCAATTTAGGCTAGAACCTATGAAAAATCAAAATGGAGGCATACCATGTAACATACCATAACTCTGTTGACAGGTACATTTTAAAACATTTCATGTTTTTCCTTTTTTATTATCTGGGTAGGTCTATGAAGAAATTGGGAGGATACCTATAATGGTGAAGTCAGATATTTGTTGGATTCTCAGAAAAACTGGCCATTTATGCAACATATTGGAGATTTAAATGCTGTGTCAAATGGTTACATTTCAGGTAAATCATAAAATGATAATAATTTTTTTATCAAGAGGCAAAAGGTTTTTTTGGAAACTATGATAATTTTCAGTTTCACAATGTGTAATTGGGATACACATCGTGTAAAACCTGGAGCATTGTTTTTTAAACAGGCAATATGGTAGAAAGTATTATTTACACCTATCCCAAATTTCTTTATCTCAACCCAAGAGCCTTTCCTAGGTGATTTTTGATCCATCAAAGCCTTCTGATCCCTCTCAATCAGTGATTGATCATTGTAGTGGTTGTTGTGTGACTTTTTATGTAAGAATTTTCCCTATCAATTCATCCATTTCAATTTTTATCCTTGGAAGTTTGATATATCATCTTGGGATTGATAGACCTATACCCCTTGTTGTTAAATCTTATTTCTAGGTTAATTTCCCAAATCTTATGTGCCTTCTTTCTAGTCGGCTATTTTCATTGAGGGGATTGTGTTTCCATCAAAGGTAGGTGGTTTCGTTATAATGGAAAAATTTTATTTTACATGAATTGCTTGATTAAATTTAAATTGTTTGTTTTAAATTCATTTCCCTGAAACTACTTTCAATTGGTTTATTAAAAATCCAATTTCATTTAATAGGGGTATTTGGTTTGGTAATATGGTTTTGGCACAAAATTGGGGAAAACCCCAAAATCCAGTGAATTGGAGTGTGTTTGAAAAAATTGATGAAAATTGGTGAAATTTAAATTGTTGAATTTAAATTGTGAAATTGGTTTTATAGAAAATTTTGGAAATTAATTTGATGAAATTGACTTCAAACTGTATTTGATAAAAATGGATAAAAATGGTTTTGATAGAAATCATTGGGTTTTATCATGGAAAAGACATGTTTTTGATTAAAAACCAGTGTGTTGATTTAGAATTGAATTTGGAAAATTTTAAATAGAGAATGTGATGAGTTGTATTTTAAAATGTTTTCAAAAAAATTTCCCATCATTATTTTTTTACTTGAGAATATTCAATCCTTAGGTACTTGGTGAGTTATCTGGATGACACTTTACGATTTGCAATATTCTAGAACATAAATGAAATATGTCACATCCCTTAGGTGATGGTGATAAGTCCTATTTGTCCTGAGTTCACAGGGACATATGTACATATTTCGATGTCACCTTGAGTGTGGTGTCCTTATAGCCTTGAATTATTATACCTTTATAGTCATATGACAATGTTTCTCACCTGTTTGTATTTCAATTGAAAATATTCCATTATTGTGAAATTATTTACATGCCTTTGAATTTATATAAACTATTTTATATAAAATTTGTTTATTTAAGACATTTTTTTAAGTATTTCTATCATTTTAAATGTATTCTATTGTTTGAAATGTTAAGAATCATTTGTTTAAATATGATTTTGAAATGGAAAACCTGTTTATTTGAAAACTGAAATCTTTTTATTTGGTTAAATAAATGTTGTAATATATTATGGAATCCTTGGTGAGACCCTAATGGTATTTTTTCTCACACCCTACCTATTCTTTTTGGTGTTTGTATATTATCTCTTTCCAGGTTCGAGTAAGGTTAAAGAATCACTTAGAGGTGGCACTAGCTATTGATCCATGGACTTGGAGAGTTGAATCTGTTGGGACTGAGGATATTTTAATTCAGGTTCATGGAACTTTTATATTGTACTTGGGTCTTTTATTACTAATTTAATTTATGGTACACTACTCCCAGTGTATTTTCTTTTGTATGCATTCTATCTATTTATCTTTCTTCCACAATTTTTGTAGAAAAACTATTCTCACTTTAATTTTGTATGATGCTAGGTACTAGTCGATGACCTGTGGGGATAAAGAATGTTCTTTGGGATATTTCAATAACAAATTAGTTATCGGGTTACTAGGGTACCAAGTTTGGTTTAGGAAAAAGTGGTATTAAATGTCCAGGTTGAGTTTCTTATCTTGAAGTTAGTTTCCATTGTGAAATCTTATCGAGACTAGGGAAGTAATTGCGATTGAGTTCCTGGCCATCTCTCACTGTAATGAACATTAAGTGACTAGGGATGGATAAGAAAATATGTCTTGTGTATTATTTATAGTATTTTCTATATTTTAATTTGGATATAATGAAATCTAAATATTATTTGTTCTATCCATTAGGATTAATTTCCTTTGTCACTCTTTTTGAGTGTAACCTGATGTCTTCCTTGTTGTCTACTAATATTTTATAGCATCATGACTATGAGAAGTCTTGAAAATAAGACCCAAAAGGAAATTTTTGTTGATCCTTATTGATCGAACCCTGTTATAGATCCGAATCTAGTTGAGGTGATTGTGTGCGTTCTCCAAGATCTAGGACATACACCTCCTCTAGTTCCCATTTATGCTATAACTATGGAACCTCAGAGTTATATTCTCAATATTTTTTTCTCAAGAGTTCCTTCACTAGATTCCATCACCTTTAAAAGCCTATAATAAAACTCAAGAGGTTAATTAATGGTTGAGAACTATGGGGCATTTTTTTGGGGTTCTAGGAAACTCCCAAAGAGATCAAAGTGAAGTGTGCCACCTTCACACTAGAAGGACTGACCAGGAGATGGTGGGACACTATAGTGATAATGAAGAAGAATGAGGTATTAGAGTGGAAAGACCATAATATTATTTTCCCTAACCAGTTCTATCTATATTTGATGGTGTTGGACAAAGCAATAGATTTTTTCCAACATGAGAAGGCTGAAAGGACCATTACAGAGTATGTGAATCATTTTGCATAGCTAGTTTAGTTTTTCACTGGAGATAGTATCAAATGAGAAGATGAAGTATAAATGGTTCTATTGGGGACATGGAAAAGATATTTTTTATTGGGTTTTCCTAATAAGGCTTCCTATTTATATTGATATGTTGGATAAGGCACTAATGGTCGAAATGGATCAAGACAACAAGTCAGGGTTATGAGGAGATTATTTCTCTCCCACTGGAAACATGGGTTATTTTAAAAGAAAGTAAAAGTGTGATGATTATTTTGGTGGTTCTCAAAAGTAGGGTTATTCTAGACCTCCTTCAGTTTTTGGATAAGGTCCTCAGGTTTGTAACTAGTATATAAAGTTGGGAAATTCAATGAGGGTTTGCACCAAGCCACCCAAGAACTGTGGATCTTACAAGCATTAAGGTCAATTATAGAGGTTCCACAATGTCATTTCCACTCAGTGTAGTAGTACATTATCATCATACCCTTCCAAAACTATAGGGAAATCAGATGCTTCACATACAAAATGGTTTCAACCACAAGCATCTAGAACTATCCTTCTTCACATAGTGGAAGCGTCTACTGAGGAAGTGGATACAGGCCTAATGCTCGTGATAAGTACCATTACTCTAGCTTCTCCATTAATTACTACAATAACTGATACTGGTGCATCTAATTCATATATTTAAACCTATATTGTTAATATACTAAATATTTTTATGGAGATTTTATCTTATGCAATGAATATTACTATACCCCTTGGTAAGAATAGAGAGCAGGGTCTTCATAGTCCCTCTTGTGTTTTCTCCCTATCAGATATCGATATTTCTTGGAGATTTATGGTTATTGAAAAGAAACCCCTTGACATCATATTCAATATGGATTATATCATTACCAATAAATTATTAATTGATTTCTATCTTCAATGTGAATCCTTTACTACAATCAAATAAAGAAGAATGTGATATGGGTTTTGATTGATTAGTTGACCATATCAGCACACTTTATACCCATTTTTAATACAACCAAAGTTGAGGAGTTGGGAAATATCTATATTTGATATATTTTTAATCTGCACAGAGTTCCATCTGGTATAGTTTCTGACACAGATCCTTGGTTCCCTTCTCATTTTTGGAAAGGCCATTAGGAGGCATTGGGATATCAGGTTTTTTTGAGTATGGCATACCATCCATAGTCGGATTCCCAGATAGAAAGAGTTGTATAGATTCTTGAGGATATTATTTTTACTTGTGTTCTCGACTATGGTGGGGCTTGGGATGACCATTTGGGGATGTTTTATCTTTATAATAACAATAGTTATCAATATATGATTAGAATGGATCCTTTTTATGCCTTGTATGGATGGACTTGATGATATTCATTTTTTGGTTGGATACTGGTGAAGGTTCCATAGTTGGACCAGTCTTAGTTTAGGTTATGATAACAAATAATCATTTGATTAATCAAATAATGTTAATGGAATAGAGCATATATAAGTCTTATGATGACTATTTCTATATACCATTACAATTATTATTTGGTGACCAGGTATTCTTGAATGTTCCACCTTGTTTGGGTCACTCATATCTTGGGAGGAAAGGGAATATTTATCCTCATTTTTTTTGACATTTTGAGGTTGTTGAGTAGGCGGGGAAAGTTTCTTATCATTTATCACTTCCTCCACAGTTGATGTCAATACATAATGTGTTCCATGAATCTCAATTATCCAAGTATCTATCTCATCCATCTCATGTTATGAGGTGGAGTGATCTTGATGTTGAGCCAAATTTATCTGTAACTGAATGACCAATAAGGATAGTTGATTTTAAAACCAAGGTTCTTTGTGGGAGGGTGATACATCTGGTTCATTTTCTATGGTATCATGGTTCAAATTCTCTTGAGACATGGGAGTGTGAGGTACTGATGGGATAGTAGTGGCCTCAATTATAAATATGGTATCTTCATACTAGAAATTATGGGGACAAAAATATTTTTTTATGGTGGGGAGGGTGTAAAATCTTGTTACTCTTCTAATAGCTATGTTTTAAAACTTTTCATGGTTGTCCATTTTTTTGTTTGGGTAGGACTGAGAATGAATTGGAAGGATAAATATAATAGCGAAGTTAAGGATTTGTTGGATTCTCTGCAAAAATTGGTCATTTTTGAAAACTGTTAGAGGTTTAAACACTGTGTAATATGGTTACATGCTTTATAAATCATAAAATTATAATAATTCGTTTTTTTCAAGAGGTGATGGGGTTTTGGGAAATTATGAGAATATTCAATTTCATGATGTGTAATTGGGTTTCACATCCTGAAAAAACCCTGAGCTTTATTTTTAAAAATGTAACTTGGATGAAAGTATTATTTTTTCCTCTCCATAATTTATTTCTTTCGACATAAGAGGATTTAGCAGGTAATTTTGGATCCCTCAAACCTTTATGATTCATCTCGATCAGCGATTTATTACTGTTGTGGTTGCAATGTGACTTTATGGGTAATTGTTCACTCTATCTCTTCATCTCTTTCTCTTTATCTCCTTGGAATTTTGACAGATCGTATTGGGATTGATTGATCTATAATATGTGTTGTTTAATCTCGTTTCTATCTTTTATTCCTTATTTCTAGTTGGTTATTTCCATTGCAGGTATTCTGTTTCCATGAAAGGTTGGTGGTTCTATTATGATGACCAATTTTGATTTAACCTAAATTGGTTGATTTAATTTCAATTGTTTGATTTAAATTAATTTTATTAAAACTCATTTAAATTGGTTTATTAAAAACTCAATTCCATTTAATTTGGGGATTTGGTTTGGAAATATGGATTGGCATGAAATTCGGGGAAAACCCCTAATTTTAGTGAATTGGGGTGTGTTTCAAAAATTTATGGAAATTGGTGAAATTTTAATTGTTGAATTTAAAATTTGAAATTGGTCTAATGGAAAATTATGGAAATTAATTTGATGAAATTGATTTCAAAATTAATTTGATAAAAATTAATTAAAATGGGTTTGATAAAAACCATTGGGGTTTATCTTGGAAAATGGGATTTTTTTATTAAAAACACATGTGTTGGTCTGGAATGAAAATTGGATTATTTTAAATGGAGAATGGGATGAATTTTATTTTAAACAATTTTAAAATAATTTTCCCAAAATTTTTAGTACTTGAGATCATGGAAGACATATGTATTTAGTGAGTTATTTGGATGAAACTTTATGATTTACAGCGTTACAAAACATAAATGCAGCATGCCACATTCCTTAAGTGATGGTGATGAGTCCTCTTTGTCCCATGTTCAAAGGGATGTATGTATATATTTCTATGTCACCTTGAGTGCGGGGTCTTTATAGCCCTGAAATATCATACCTTTTTAGGCATATGACTATGTTGTTCACTTGTTTCTATTTAACATGAAAATTGTCATCATTGTGAACTACTTTAAATGCCTTTAGATTTATATAAATTGTTTTATATAAAAGGTGTTTATTTAAGCCATTTTTAAAGTATTTCCATCATTTTAAATGTATTCCATATTTTTAAATGTAAAAAATGATTTTTCTAAATATGATTTTGATATTTCAAACCAGTTTATTTGAAAATTGAAAGCTCATAATTTGGTTTATTAAATATTAGAATCTATTACTGAATCCTTATTGAGACCCTATTGGGATTTTTTATTACACCATACCTATTAATTTGGTAGTTTGTAGATTATCTCTTTCTAGGTTGAAGCAAGTGTAAAGAACCACTTGGAGGTGGTTCTAACTTTTGATTCATGGATCTAGAGTGTTACATCTGTTGGGACTTCGGGATATTTTCTTTCTATTTTCTGGTACTTTTCTGTATTACTTTAGGTTGTTTTTTACCTATTCGATTTATACTACACTACTCCTAGTGGAGTTTATTTTTTATGCATACTATCTTATTATATTACTTCCATAATTTTTGTGGAAATTTTTTTGACACTTTCATTTTGTATGATGTCAAGTTATAGTCCCCAACCTGTGGTGATTAGGAAAGACCTTCAGGCTATTTTAGGATTGGCTTGGTAATTTGGTTACAAGGGTACCCAGGTTGGTTCATGACATAACACCTCAAAACTTCATGTTTAATCATATAAACGACTTCCTGATATGTCCTCTTCCTAAGTAGAGTTAAATCCCTATCATCAGTATCTGATTCCACCATGCCTTGATGAAATCAGAAAAAATCACTAATGCGAGAAAACAAAAATTAGAGGGAATGAAGGGGGAGGAGAAAATATTCTACAAGATGAGGAATACTACATAAAAACTCTACTGAAATCCACTAAGAACACCCCCATAAATATGCTTTAAAGGTAGTAGGATGGGGGAGGGGGGATTCAGATCTGGAAAGGGAAGAAGATAGGAGAAAGAGAGACATACAATCTTAAAAGTTTTAGGGGGAGGGGGAATGTTAAATTTTACTAATTTTAATTGGAAAGATGTGTTTTTGGGGTTTTCTAAACCATGGACCAACCATATACTCTCTACATCCTAAATCAACACACCTCACATGATTTGGTTTCATAGTTTTCCAAATCGTACACAACCATGTTACTCCCTTTGAAACCTCACACTATTCCCTATGAAATGTTGAATGGTTTGAACTTAACCATGTGCCAACTATATAAACTAACCATTCTAATTACAAAATGAACAATAATTTCATTATGATCTAGGGTGATACATAGTTTCCCCTAAACTTTGTACCCCAAACTGTGCTCCTAGACAATAATTATCCAAACTCATAAAACATTACTCGAAGCCCTAGAGGATTACCCAAAAACATTAGATAACTTCCAAGAATCATTCCTTTTATAAAAAAATAATTTATAGGAATTTATCTCTTGAAATTCCATTAGGATTCTCTGATCAAAATTCCACCCATCTAGTAATTGAACATTCTAATTCATCTTGAAATTTTCAACTTGTAATGATTTAAGATCTTATAGACTTGCACCAGATAGAGTCCATCATATGGAGTTCCCATATATGGATTCTATTAGGGAGACATTCCAATTATTGTATGATAATCTTGGATTCCATCTATTTGAAGTTTCATTGGAAGATTCAATAGTGTATCAGAGGCTTCCCTTGATCAATGATAGGTTGAACATGTTTCTCAAAAATAGGTGTGATCATTTCACTAGATGAATACCCCTATAAATAGAGGTGGTGGAATAACTGTTATGTGTGTGGTTTTTCATTATTGAGGAAATATTTTTTTTGAATTCATAGTCTATTTTTTTATGTTGAGAGGAAGTGAGTGATTAGTTTTTTATTCACTTGTGCCCCCTTAATGAAAATGTTTCTTGTGTTCTCTTATGGATGTATGAAGTTTTTATGAGCCATTTAATCATTTTTTTCTTACCATTTTTATTGTTGGTTTAAAGTGTGTTCTAAAAGAATTTAATGGTGATTAGGTGGGATCTCATCCTAGTTCTATTGCACATAGAAAGAAGGGGGATATTATTGGATAAAACTTTATTTAGTGGTCCTTGGAGCTTTATGTTGTGTAGGATGAGAATATCAGAAGGATTTCTGTCCAAAAAATAATGTGATCACTATCCCAATATGAGAAATGGATGGTGTGATACTAAAACCCATATATCTCCTCACAAGTGGTATCCAATGAATTATTCTAATACACTCAAAACATTCAGGTTCCTACTCTTCTTATCTTGTAAGATGTTTGATTTTAGTTATTTTACTGTTATCAGATGAATAACTTCAAAGGAAGGAAAGGTTTTCATCAGTAAGTTCGATAGAATGAAATTTTCTTTTTGTAGGATAAAAAATAGAGGATATTTTGATACAAAAAGATTAAGATGCACATTTTTACCATGAATGTATTAAAATTAAGGAAAAGATGGATTGTGAGTGGTTGGATAGGAAAGCCTTAGATTTGATAAGGATGTAACCTATTCAAAATGTTTCATTCAACATTTGAGAGAATAAAACTATAGTAGAAGTTATGAAAGTGTTTTTTGACATGTATTAGAATCAAATAGCTCTCATTTTTTATTATTAAACAATTGTTCTTCTTAAGGTTATTAGATGAAATACCTATAGTAGATCATGTGAATGGTTTCAATATTATCATAGGGAAGCTTGAATCAGTGAAGGTAAATTTCATGAATGGTTTTTGGGATGTTCTTATCCTATATTCACTTCTTAAAAAGTAGGATTCCATGGAGACATTAGTGATAAATTATAGTGGAAAGATATATCTAGAATTTTATAACATTCGAAACCTGATCTTGAATGAGGATCTGAGGAAGAAGGGAGTCCAAGCTCTTTCTGAAGGTGCTCTTATTACTATCGGATGAGAATGATCACCACAATGGAAGGAAATTCTGAATAATATGTCTTTAGATGATATGTACCATAGAATAATTTGAGTTAAATTGTCCAGTATATTTACCACTTGTTGGCTTTTGGAGAAGAAGGGACAAATGAAGAAATATTTTAGGAATCAAAAGGAAGCTTTAAATTTCAAACATGAAAACTATGTCAATGAGACAACTTGATGGTACTGGTTTCAAAATAATTTTTTTGGATAGAGTTTGGAAAATAACCAAAGTTTTCATGTTGATTACTCATGGTGTAAATAATAGAACCTTGTACTTGATCAGATGCACTGATGTAGTTGTAGTGATCTAAAGCATTTCATCAAATTCTTTGGATGTTGGGAATTATAGGTTAGGTCACCTCATCAAACCATGTGAAGTCCATTTTGGGGTGATTTTACCATTTCCCCCCTAAATGATCTAATTTAACCTCACCACTCTTTGGTTTTTCTCTCCATAGAACAACACCCCTCCCTTTTCCCTCTTTTGAGAATTTACCAAGCCTAATATTGGAATCAATATCAGGCATATGTCCAGAGTCCAATCAAAGAATTTCTTGTCTCGTTGGATCTATATCATTACATTTTGAATTCATTTTTATTCGTTCACCATTCTTATTTATATTGAAGACACTATTTATATCCCGGATCATATGCACTATTTTTAGGAAATTAGACTGTTCTTCAGATCTCTCCCAATCCAATCAAAATTAGGGAAGGATACAAGACAAGGAGAGTCATACAAGTATGAGGTATGGGGTCTATAACTCACTCATAAATGATTAATCATTTTATAAATTGTCATGTAGGAATGCTGATTTCATTAGGTGTCATCAATTTAATTTATATTTTTTTCTGTAGTCATTAGAACTGTGTTCTAAGACCCATGCCGTACATGTTATTCAATATTGGTGGTTATTCCCACAACATCAACCAACCCAGGTAGGGTGATTTCCATGTTTATTATTTTAGTGGCTAGTTATGCCTTAATGACCTATTATTACCAGTTAGCTCCACCGTTCAGGTGTGTGTATTGACCCTTCTAATGATAATCCCCTTGAATTAATTGAGGTTTGAATTGTTAAATGGATAATACCATGAATGCTTGTCACTTGACCCGCCTATGGTTAGTGCTTCTATTATATAAATCTATGTAAATGGAAATTGAAAAGTATTGTATTGATATCACTTGGCCTAGATTATACTAAATTAATTACACATGGTGGCTCATCCTTATCCCGCCCATGTCATGTTATGAAAGTTAAAGGAGAGAACCCGGTTATCTAATATTAAATGAATGAAATGGAATCATGCCTAATTAACCTTGTCAAATTAATGAAAGGAAGTGGCTTGAACCCAATGGATTATTAAATGGAATGATTATCACTTGGATTAATTTATGAGAAGAATTCATTATAAGGTGCCCTATATATAGAACTTTAAATTACTATAAGAATGGTTATAATTTGGTTATCTTTTGGATTCTGAATTGAATGTATTGAGAACTCATGGATACCATTCCGATTTAGAGATGTCGATTGCCAAGGGTAAGACCCACCTTGGAACCATGTATTTTTCTATCAGTGGATTCTTGATATAACACAATAGGATCCGTCCTTTACTATTATAGGATTTCTTGGATAAACTCCTCAGATCTAGCATGGATTCTATAGACATGAGGTTCCTTGGATACATCCTTGGTCCCATCTATATCTTATTCTGTTTTATATTGGATATTTTCCTTAGGATCTGTTAGATTGATTGTTGTGAAATTACATGTATGATTCTCCTTGGATTACATTCTTACCCTTATCTAGGTTGTAGTTCATACTGATTTGAAGACTCTTCAGGTCTTGGTTTCCTTGGTTATCACCTTGGAAACTCTTCATTATAAATAATATCATTAATTCCATGTTCAACTTGGATCCTTCACTATTACTATCATATCAGATTGTTAGTGACGGTATTACCTCACCTGATCAATTTTTATAAATAAGAGCTCGATTAATTAATTAAATGGTTACATGTTCAGATATTAGCCGAGGTCTGAAGCAGGTATTTGGGTATTTATGTTACTTTAATGATTTACTTTTATATATGCATACTTACAAATTGGTTTAGTTTATATTACACAAAATTGAATTTATAAACACCATTGGTGGTGGACTACTGAGATTTATCTCACACACTATCCAGGCCACCATTAGAACTCAGGAAGACTAAATATATGAAGTTGTTGAAAAAGGGTATCGTACTACTTCAGACACTTGATTGCTTGCTTTAGGATGGAGCTGGCAGTAGATGACTGTGCTGGAGATTGGGATATTAGGGATAGTTTTCGGTTCATTTTTTATAGTTTTTTTATAGCATGTTATGACTTTTTTCTTATGTCCCTATTTTCAAGATTTATATATACATTAAATACACCACCATCACCTTTTGAGTATTATTTATGATTACGAGTTGATAGGTTTTTTATTACTTCAGTTTTCTTCTTCTATTCCATATAGTTATTTATACTACTTCCAATATTTACAGTATGATATTATATCTATCCACTATGATACAATATATAGTGAGGGCATTGTATCTCCAAATAAACATCCTAGGTACTCACTTCTAGTTGGTAGCATCTGGTATTTGGGGAGATAAGTTTGAGTCCATGTGGCCAATCAAGATCGGGGAACCTTCAGCGACATCCAGATCTAGGACGTCACAAAGTGGTATCAGAGGAGTTACTTTCTTGTATGAAGTTTTAGAGACAATAGATTGGAGACTAGAAATGATAGGAACATGGTCATAATCCATTGTTGTTTGTCATAAACCCATGTTCTGGGTAGATGATGAGTTTCCTAAATTATAATTATTGTTATATTTTTCCTATTACTATTGATATCATTTCACCAATGGGTGACACACATGCTATGTGGTGTTGTTGATTATTACTCTGATTAAGATCTCATTCCATTCTTGGCCCGATTATATAAGGGTAAGAAGAATGGTTACATGCATCATCATAGGCACGTATAATTCACATGTCATGCATATTTCACTTCCATATAGGTGAATTTCACTGCTTGACTTTGCTTTTCTGCCAATGATCTTTGAGTGATGCTATGATAGTTAGATAATGGTTGGGTTACACTATGGCTGTGATTGAGCGATTTATAGTTTTAATTCATGTGGTGCTATAGACCCTCATGGGTTGGAATTGTTAATTTATCGAGTCAATACATTATATTAAAATAAAATGGGTGTTGTTCTCAATGAGAAGGTGTATGAGTGAAAATTCATTAGGAATGGTGATCCATTTTAAATAAACCATGATATATGTAAGTGAGAAAGTGTAAACTATAAAAGTGAAACATGATCCATAAAGGGAAATGGTTGCACATACTTATTCCTCCCTATCATGTTTATGAAAGGAAAATGAGTGAACCCAATAATAAAATATAAAATAAATGAAATGGATGCTAGTAAATGATGAGGAAAGGTATGGTTGACTCTTTATGTAATGGAACCCATGTAATATACATGATAACATACCAGTACTCGATGTTCTAAGTGGGTAGTTGGGGTAGTAAAACATGGGTAGTGAGCCTTTCTTACATTCATCATCTACTAGGGTTTATATTTAAGTTCTTATAGCTTGTTATGAGGCATGTTCTTGTCCTTTGTAGAACAATTCCACCACAATGTCCTCATGTCATGCATGAGGAGGGCCATGATGACAATAGTACAGACATGATTGGCCCTGAGATTCTAGTATTACCACCAAGAGTGCCACATGAGGAACAACCTATTGTACATTATCTGGGTACTAAAGCACAATATTGAGATAGTATCATATATCTGATGCAGTCCATGCAAGGGGATCCATAACCTATACCTATGTTGGCTGATCTAACCCATGAGCTTCAGCAGTAGTATCCTTCCAACATCTTGGGGGACAACGGTCCAGAAGCTGCTGAGTCTTGGCTAGAGTCCACCCTTTTTATCTTTTAGATTCTAGAGACCCCTCTAGAGTAGATGGTAAATACTTATACTTACATGATGCATGATTTTTCCAAGAACTGTTGAGATGTGATTATCCCAACTGGTCGCCCATCAGGGAATGGTATGAGTTGATTTCCAGGATGCCTTCTATGAATAGTTATTTACTTAGACATTGAGAGATGAATGATACAGAGAGTTCATACATCTCGAGCAGGGTTATATGTTAGTTATAGAATATTCAGTGTGTTTCACTAAGTTACAGAACTTTTCACCGCTTCTAGTTGTTGATGATCTTTCACATGCTAGATGCTTCAAGGATGGGATTCAATATGCCATCTATACTCAGGTGAATGTTTTCTGCCTACCTAACTTTTATAAAATATTCAATCAGGATCTTATCACTGAGCACAACCTGATGGATGAAAATAGTTCTAAGAATATAGGATCAGCGCCACAATAGGCCAATAATTATTTCAAAAGAAGAAAACATTCCCTTGAGGTTTTTTGTTAGGGTAGTGGCATTGAGAGTACCTGTAATAGTAACACTATAGTGTGTCACCAGTGTGGATGATAGGGGAACCAAAAGCCTCAGACTAATTGAGAACCTCTAGAGTACTGGGACTGAGGAGGTATGGGGAATCTTTAGAGATTCTATCAGACCATTCCATCAGCTTCTAGAGGAATAGGTTTCACACTAGCTCCCCCTTCAGGGGTAGGTTCTTTTATTCCATGTCAGGTGGGGAGTTGGAGTATCACCTATAGGAGTGGATGAGGGAGAGTTCATGGCCATAATAACTAGAATCTTGATCACCAAAAGCACTATCAGAGTAATTTTGAACATGACAGTCTATTTATTGCATATTTCCATGGATCACATCGGTTTCATGCACTATAGACAACAACTGAGGATCAGGATATAGGAACATATATAGTACGAGGTATTATTCTATTATCCTCCACTATAGTATCTAATTTAATTGATATAGGTGATTCAGAATATTTTATCTCATTATCTATTATGGAAAGTCTCAGACTGAAAATACAATATTACTATTGTTTAGTGACCCTGGATACACCGTTAGGGGTATGGTCATAGGGTATACTCCAATGTAGGGGATTTCCCCTTGAGTTATCCATATAAAATTTATTATAGGACTTGTTTTTTATTGATATTATGGGATTCAATGTCATTATTGGGATTGATTAGTTGGTCCTATATCATGCCTTTGTAGACTTCTATTATCTCATATTATTGTTTACATCATTAGACGAAAATAGTTATCTACAAAAGGGTGAGTAGGATGTCTAGGAAAGTAGAGATGAAATAGAGCATCATGAGCTATGTAGAGTGACTTCCCAAATTTCCAATCTCTTCATGGAGGATTAGGGTTTACATCAGGATAATTTCCCTCTAGTAGTAGAATGTTTCTCTAGTATTTTTCCTGACTATTTTTCTATCATACCTCATAATATAGAGGTAAATTTTACAATTGATATCATTCTAGGAGAAACTCCAGTGCCCATTTCTCAATACAAGATGACACCTACTAAAATAAACAAGCTCAAGCATCATTTATACGATTTATAGGCCCATGGTTTTACATATACCAATACTTCATTTTGGGGTTTTCCCATACTTTCTATCAAAAGGAGGATGAGACCTTTCATAAATTAATAGATTATAGATAGTTGAACCAGCCTATTATCAAGAAAACGTATCCACTAACTCAAATAGGTGATCTATTTCACCAAATCCAAGGAGATAAGGTCTTCTCAAAGATCGACCTGAGATCGGGATATCATCATGTGCAAGGTAGTCCATTAGACATACTTCGTACAACTTTATATAACAGTTATGGTCTGTATGAGTATCTAATTATGTCTTTTAGTCTTATTAACACACCCAAAATTTCCATGGATCTAATAAATTGGGTGTTCCCACCCTATCTATATCCCTTAGTCGTATTATTTGTGTAGGAAGTCCTGGTGTATTATCACACTCGTAGAGAACATGCTATGAACCTTAAGATCATTTTGTGTACAATGAGAGAGAATTAGATTTATTCTAAGATTGTTAAATTCCACTTTTGGATCGACAAATTTTACATCTTGTGTCTTATCATCTTAGAACCAAGTGTCTCTAGAGACCTAGAGAAGGTTAGTGTTATGGTCTCTTAGGAGAAACCCAAGAACATGTTTCTTATATAGAGTTTCTTTAGGATGTATGGATATTACATACATTTCATATAGGATTTATCGAACCTTTCATCACTTATTATAGGTCTTACAAAGAATGGTGTAAAGTTCCTATGGTTAAAATCATGAAAGAAATCCTTTTAGGAGTTGAAAGGAATGCTTTTCTCAGCACCAAATATGACTTTTCCAAAGCTTAGAAGAGGCTATATAGTGTTCTATGATGCATCAATCATCGACCTATGAGTAGTGTTGATGTAGGAGGACTGAGTCCTTTCATATGGATCTTAGTCTTTGAGGCCTCGTGAGATAAATTACCCAACACAAGACCTTGAGTTAATAGTAGTTGTTTATGCCTTACGCTGCTAGAAACAATATCAGTTGGGTGAGAACTTTATGGTGTATAAAGACAAAAAATCCTCATATATATCATTACACAACATGAATTGAACACCAGAAAACAAATATTGGTTGAATATCTTATGTACATTGATTTTGAGTTTGGCTATATTCCTAGAAAGGACAATGCAATAGCTAATGATTTAAGTCAAAAAACTCATGCACAAGCCATATGAGAAAATAGTAAAAAATGGAAATTAATATACTTATTATATGATCTTCATCTGGAGTGTAATGACAATCATGATTAGTCTTATATCTCATCCTTGAAAGTTACCTCTTACCTCCTTTAGAATGAGAAGAGTAGTCAATTTTCATACCTTGAGGGCTTGGTTCTCCATGAGAGTATTTTAGGAGATTACTCACCTCCAGATTAGTTTGTGGATAGAGAAAACATCATGCATATACATATACGTATATGAGTTCCTACAAATATGAGAGAAGAGTTTATCTGAGAGTCCCATTATTCTTAGTGGATAGTTCGTCCAGGAATCTCAAAATTGAATAAATACATGCGATGATAGTATTGGTGGCCTGGGATTAAGCATTATATAATAGGATTTATCATGAGGTGTTCCACATATCAGTAGGTGAAGGTGGTGAACCAAAGACCTACAAGATTGTTATATCCTCTACCTTCACCAAAATGAAAATAGTAATTTGTTTCCATGGATTTCATAGTAAGTTTAACTATGTTGTTTAGAGTTATTAAAACAATATGGTTTATCATTGACAGACTGAAGAAAGTATCCCACTTCATTCCTATCTAGAAGGCTTTCTCAACTAATGAGTCAGAAAGATTATGTGTTCATGAGATCATTCAACTATACAGGGTCCCTCTTACTATCTCTTCAAATAGGTATTCTCATTTCATTTCGTGGTTCAATTTGGGGTTGTATAATGATATGGTTACATAGGTGCTTTTGAGAAAATCGTTTCACCCTCAGACAAATGGACAATTTGAACAAACAATACAGGTTGTAGAGGACATGATCTGAGCATGGATCCTTTATTTTAGTGGTTCTTGGGAGAAGAATTTATCTCTCATCATGTTTTCCTATAATAATATCATTTAGGGTAAAATTTCAATGGATCATTTTGAGGCCTAGTATGGTAGGAAATTCGATTCCCCCCTTTGTCTTCTAGAGGCAGGAGAGGAAACCCTACAAGGTATTCATCTAGTGTAGGAGACTTCAGAGTAGGTTTATCTAATTAAAAAAAATATTTCTAATGCTCAGTATAGAAAGAAATATTAATCTAATCACCATTGAAAATATCTAGAGTTCATGGTCAGGGATTTTGTTTTCTTGTGGGTATCACACATGTTAGGGAATAAACAGATACAGAGGAAATGGATGTTTTCAAAATGATTTTTAGGTCCATTTGTGATTCTATAGAGTGTCAGGCCAATAGCCTATCAATTTATCTTACCTTGGAGGTACCATTCCACATACGAAAGCCACTATATTTCACAGCTTCATCGGTATCATTCTGATATGTCTCATACTTTTGATCCCAAGGAAGTTGATCAAGATGTCGATTCTTCTTTTTAGTAGTATCCTATACACATTTTTGATTAGAGAATGAAGGATATTTGAGGTCAGTCTACCCCTATAGTAAAAGTTCTATAACATCACGACCATGTACATGATGAGACTTGGGAGTGGGAGGACAATGTATGTTCTCGGTGGATGGAGTTATTCTCAGACAGTGTTTCTCCTTCCTTGGAAGTTGAACTCAGGGATGAGTTCCTTTAAGGGGGAAAGTCTATAAGAGCCTAGTTTTTCACCGAGGTATATATCATTTAAATATGGGTCTAATTCTATTTTAGGGACTTAATATGGATTCATGATGTGTTAGAAATGGGTTTTCAGGTGTCTGGAACTTGTTTGTATCTCAGAACCTCGACTGGTGGAGGAAATAGGATGGCCACACAGTTAAAAGAAATCATACAGGGTAGGTCGCATGGTTAGTTTTAACCATGTGAATCTTGATAGAGAGAATAAATATGGTGTAAAATTTTCCCTAACCATGCATTTGGGGTCACATGATCAGGAAAAAACTATAAAAAAATTGAAAAGGTGATTCAATTTCTTATCACATGGTTTTTCTAACCATACAACCAAACTATGTGGGTTCCATTTCCTATAGCTTTCCATGCACTTTTTTTGCACGGTTTAGCTGACCATATAGTCAAACCCTATGAAGGCCATTTTTGAGTGATTTTACCATTTCCCCCCTAAATGATCTAATTTAACCTAACCCCTCTTTGGTTTCTCTCTCCAATAGATAACACCCCCTTTCACTATTTTGATCTTTTTTCAAATATAATCTAGGAATCAATCTTGAGCATCTATCTGGAGTTTGATAGAAGCATTGTCTATCTCATTGGATCCTTATTGGTATGTTTTCAATTAGTTTTTAATATTTAATTGTTAATATTTCTATCAACAATTCTATTTATATTTAGTATCATATGCCCTATTTTCAATGCTTTGGACCATTCTTCAAATCTCTTCTAATCCAGGCTATATTAGAGGTTGATACTAGATGAAGAAATTCATATGAGAACGAGGTAAGTGGTCTATACCTCACTCTTCAAGATTCACCATTTCATAAATTTCCATGTGGGTGTGCTAATCTCATCAGGATTCATCTATTTAATTTATATTCCATACTTATAGTCATTATAAACATGTTCTAGGACCCATGTTGTATATATTACTCAACATTAGTTGTTACACCCACAATGGAAACCACCACAAGTAGTGTGATTTCTATATTTATTATTTAGTGGCTAGTTATTCTTTAATGGTCTGTTATGACTTGTTAGCTTCACCATTTAGGTGTGTGTATTGAGTATACTAATGTTAATCCCCTTTAATTAATTGATGTTTGAATAGTTAAATTGATAGTTCCATGAATTCTTATCACTTCGCCCTCCTAAGGCAAGTGTTTCAATTTTATAAATCAATGTAAATTGTAATTGGAAAGTATAGTATTGATATCACTTGGAATAGATAATACTAAATTAATTTCATGTGGTTTACCATCCTTATCAAATCCTTTTCATGTTATGAAATGTAATGGAGGGAACCATGTTATATAATATGAAATGAATGAAATGGTTTCATTCACAATTAGACTTGTCAAACTAATAAATGTAAGTGACTTGAACCCAATGGCTTATTAAATGGAATAATTATCACTTGGATTAATTTATTAAATGAATTAATTTAAATTTTCCATGTATATGGACTTTTACATTACTGTAGGTATGGTCATACTTGATTTAGATTTTGGATTCCTAAGGGAATTCCTTGATCACACGTAGATGCCATTCTAATTTAGAGATGCATGTTTCCAAGGGTAAGAACTACCTTGGAACTTGATCTTTGTTTATCAATGGATTCCTAGTTTGACACCACATGATCCATAAATTACTTTATAATAATCCTTGGATACAATCCTTGGATTCAGAATGGATTCTATGAACATGAGGTGCCTTGGTTACATCCTTGGGCCTAGCCATAACTTATCTTGTTTTCCCCTAGATTTTTTCCTCAGATTCAATTAAATTGATTATTATGGATTGACTTGGATGATTCTACTTGTATTACTATCTTACCCTTATCCAGGATGCATTTACTACTAATTTGGTGATCCTTAAGGTCTAGGTTTCTTTTGATACCACTTTGTAACCTATTCATTATAAATAACATCATTGATTCCCTGTTCACCATGGATTCTTCACTATTAATTCATATCATATTGTTAGTGATAGTATTACTTCTTGTGACCTATTTATATAAACTCAAACTTAATTAATTAATGTTCTGGTTATATGTTTTGACACCAACCAGGGGATTAATCAGGTATCAGGGTATTTATGTTACTATATTTTCTTACATTTATATATGCATGATTTCACATTAGTTAAATTTATATCAAACGGAAAAAATGCTATAGAAACCATTCTTGGTGTCCTATTTATATTTATCTCACACTCTATATAGTCCACCATTGGCACCCAGGTAGACTACATGTATGTAGGTGTTGACAAAGGGAAGCGTATTGCTTCAGAAACTTGATTTCTTACTTTAGGATGGAACTAATAGAAAATGACCGAGAAGGATCTCAGGATGCTTCAAATAGTTTTTGGTTCCTTTTTGATAATTTTTTATACCATGTTATTCTTATTTCCTTGTATCCATGTTTTCATGATTTATAGATACATGACATACATCATCATTATCTTTTGAGTATTTTATATGATTACCAGTTGATTAGTTATTTATTAATTTAATTTTCTTCTACTGTTTCATCTAGTTATTTATACTTATTATACTATTTACCATATGATATTATATATATCTACTATGTTACAATCTAGTGATGGGGTCATAGTCTCCCCATGACACACTCTAGGCCCTCATTTTTAGTCGGAAGCCTCTGGAATTCGGGGAGATGCACTTGAGGTCATGTGACAAACCGGGCTTGGGGAACCATCAGTGACATCTGAGTTTGGGAAATCACATAAAAAATTCAAGAATTCCACTTTAATTATTTTTATATCATATCCCCTTAGGAACTAATCCTTGGATTAGGGTATTGACTCTGATAATTCCCAAGTTCCCCATATAGAAGACATTGAATTACTTAGAAATTCTTTGCTCTATTCCCTTTATTTCCATATATAAAACATCTACCCCTACATTGGAGATATACTTCTAGGTGATTATTCCCACATTCTAGACATGTAAGAAGCTGAATCATATTTTTTTTGTCAAATTTATCACTTGAACTCTTATGATATGCCATCTTCCTCTTCTTTGATGTGACTGTGAACTCAACTGTGTTCAAGCTATTAATTGTAATTTTTAATATCTAATTTTGAAAGATCACACAATGATTAAATTATATTCCCCATAGGTAAGAAATATCATTTGAGAAATCATTAAATTGATCATCAAATTGGTTGCTGGAATGATTTCTCTTATTTCCTAATAATAAAAAAGAATAAAATAAACAAGATGAGAATCCATGAATATACAAAAGAGAAACTTATAATCCTATAAGGATATGTATATCCCAACTCATGAGTCTTTAGGTTTCAATATAGGTTATCCATGGTAAAATTTTCGATTAGGTTTTTTAATCTAACAATTTGTTCCAGTCCTTTATAATGTTCATAATGAGTTTGTTAATTTCCAAATAATATCCCTTGGGAGTGCCAAATCAAGTGTGCTGTAAGGCTCATTGTCATGAACTAGGTGATGATTGAGTCCAACACAATGAATTTTTTTTAGTGTTATCACCCCTAGGTAAAACTTTTCTATATTTACATCAACTTTTATATCCAAACAGGTATAGAATTTCTCAGAAACCATTCACTTTATCTTTCACCAATATTTCAGGATATTTTCTTATACATATAGTCATCCTTAAAATTATTCCTATGGTCTCAATACAATTTTCTTATTCAAGCTTACAAAGTTTAACTGAACCTTTTCTATGATACCAACTATAGTGACCCATTAATTTTACACATATTATTACATTATTTTTATCATAATCTTCCATTAATTACAACCCAAAGAATGTGAGGACTAGTGTCTTTAGAAGACTAGGTTCATAATAAATCAACAGAAACTAAAACATGGAATCCTTATTTTTTTTCTTTTCCATAGTGATATCCTACATTTTTTTGATCTCCAAAAACTATATAGGATAACCTAAAGAATATATAAAAAATGGGTGATCTAGAAATCCAATTAAGAGAATAAACATGATAAGGAAACATAAAATTTGAGTTAAATATATAAAATGATATCATAAAATAAAGGAAAATGTGTAATCACATGAAAGCATAACATAAAGAACATGGTATCATAAGATCATGATAACATACAAAATCTAGAAGAAACACAAAACATGACATAAACATGTGTCAATTATAACTTCCTAGATAATAGAAAATTTTGGAAAAAGTCCCATAATGGACTAGGTTTACTCTATAATTTCATACATGACACCTCATGAGACTAAATCTTTACCAATTGAATTGGATAAATATTTGGGAACACGCATCACAATATGTTTGTGATATATATGTTCCATACAACTAAAATAAATAATATGAAAAAACAAAATAATTACATACGTAAAGAAAATGGGTTTCATAATCATACTTCATATTATAATTAAAGTAAATTTCATAATGAAGAAATTTGAGAAATGATCATAAGGAATGTATTACCAAAAAATTAAGGGAGATTCAAAAATATATATATGTATGAGACTTATATAAAATATTTATAAGCACTCTATAACATTATTTTTTATCATTGATGAAGATAAAAACTTTTAAAAACTTTTAGAAAACATTATTGAGGAAAATTACTTTTCCACTTTCAAAATAAATTTTTGAAAAACTAAAATTCATAAAATATTTTAAAAATTATTTTATTTTAATATATCATTGGAAACTTATAAAGGATTCTTCATGTAAAATAATGGTCATGATGATGGAAAATACTATCCATACCATACATGTTAAAAAAAATATCCCCTTCACATTTCTGGTAAAAAGTAAAGAATTACCTCATTCAGAATATTACAATAAGATTCCATTTTAAACCATTTTTTGAAAAGTAAAAAAGGGTAAAAATGACATTAACAATCATAAAATATATTTATAATAATTTTTAAACACTTTAAAGATAAAACTGATATGGAAGAGAAAGGGTTTCTAATGAAAAGTGAAACAAAGTTGGTTTTCCTTAAAAACAATTTATCGATATTTTTAAGTGAAAAATATTGGAAAATGAAACTATTACATGAAAAGTTAATTAATAACCAAAGTTGAATAAAATTTAAGTGTTTTATTAGATGATGATCAAATAAATTCCTTCAAAGTAAATTCAAGCATAAATAATCTTGAATAAAATGTGATTAAAGTATAAACACTCCATCCAACAGCCCGAAGGCCTTCAAAATTTTTATTATATGATAAATCTGCCCTTTTAAGGAAAGTAGGTAGAAACCCAAATAAACTTCATGGAAACAGGACAAATAAAACCTGAAGGAAAAAATAGTAAAACTAGAATGAAAAAACGAATCTTGCCCTCCCCAACAATTGATCATGATGAAGGTATCCACCATTGCATGGTTGTTCAGAAAGAAAGGGTCATGTGTCAAAGCACATGATCCATCCAATGGATGATTCCATACCCACTCAAACAACCAAATCTGAAACAATCTGCACAGATGAACCGCCAGCTCTGGATCCTCCTCTAAAGATCATTCCATGTAGTCAGTTTTATTTGCATTGTATTCCCACCTTAGAAAAAAACAACAACACAAAACAATTCCACCATTTGAAAATTTGAAAAATTTTACCAATCAGTATTCACCGCCGACCAGCCTTCTGACTTCAATGCCTCTACACATCCAAATTCAATTAATGAGACAAAAGATCAATTATAAACCCTTATTTTCTTGGTAAAATTTAAATCAAAACACCAATATATTAAGTAAATAAATTTTAAATTGAAGTAACATTAATTTTGAATTATTCATGATATAATATTTAAATGGTTTCTATATACACCACATCAAATAAATTAGGTGCATAAAATAACTTGTGTCCCAAGAAGGATGTTTTGAGATGAAACCCTTACCCCGATCCCAAATCATAACGTGCATTCCTTATCTTCATGAATAATAAAATTATATTAATTATTTAATTTATTAACAAAAAATTTCAAGTTTATTATTAATTTTATTTTTTTACTATGTCATATTCAATTACATATCCAATTAATTTAACATCGGATGCTCTAACGATAAACGATTCATATGTCCAAAATCACTTTGGTAAGTTGAATAAAGTCAAATATATTATTATATAATCATATCTAGAATGGTAATAATGAAATAATAATTATTTTTATATATACTTTATACTTTTAAACCAACCAGGAAATATTGTAATGAAAAATCAACTATGTTACAATCATGGAGATGGTAGGCCATACGTATGCATGAGTAATATTTTCATTTTTTGACAATAATGAAGGAAATAAGGTATGAATTATTTTATCACTACATGATTATAATTATATCATAAATATAATATTTTTTATTTAAATACCCTTAAATATACCTTTCATGTTATGAGTTAATAAAAATGAATCACATCGCTTCGTGAGGTGGTAGTCCACCACACATATGAACGATCTTATCATTTATTCAATGAATGGTATCTTAAAAAAGTGTTTGATATTTTATTTTATATAATTATTAATATTTCATGAATATCATATATAAACATAAAATTAATCCTTATAACCTTCTATATAAATCATAATTGAGAAAAAAAATCACATTTCTTCGCGAGGTGGTAATCTGCTGTATACATGAACGACATTATCATATTCCATACAAAATTGAAAATAAGATGTTATATGAGATATTATAAATAAATAATTAAAATTATATCATAAATATAATATATAATTATTATATACATAATTTCTATTTGTGATGAGTGTTTATGGAAAATGAATTACGCTGGTTTGTTAGGTGGTAGTCCTCCATACACACGATCAACAGTTTAATTTCCCATTTGAGGGAGGAGGACATTGTTTTAGGTCTTAAAATTAACATAAAAACACCTGAGAAAATTTAATATACTTATGTTATTATAAAAATATTTTTTAAAAAAAATTAATAAGGTGGAATAATAAATAAAATATGACACTTGATTAAGGATGTTACCTCTTTATCAAGAAACTTCTCTACTTTTTTAACAAAATCCTTTCTAAGTTGGATTCATGATAAAAAAATGATTATAGCATGAGTGGAGGGAATTAATTAAGTTATTTTAGTAGTTATTTTATGAACCAATGGGTTTTGGAAGTGTGAAAAGGACAGGATACGAGTTGGCCTTTTATAAGAGGGGGAGAGAATACACTTGGAGTTTCTGAAAATATAGAATTACACCCACATTATATTCATAACACTAGGCCCCCAAATTGAAAATTTTATAACTTTAGAAGATATAAGGTCTAACTATGACAATAAAATAGTAATTATACAAGTTTTGGGTCATTTTATTGCTTATATTTTTAGTTTAACCCCTAATAAACCCATTTTTACCTCAACTGTGGTATATAATTTTTACTATTTTCACTATTAATTATGGACACACATTAATTTAAACTTATTATATATTATAAATAATGATTATTATAAATATAGAATCAATGGTTTTAATTTAAACTCATATAATTGGAATAATTTAATTTTAAATTATACCCGCAGATGTCTTGAAAAAATGAGTTTTAAAAAAATTCATTTATTAAGCATAAGATGATCTTATAATATCTACATGAAAAATAATAATAATTAAATTAATTTCAATTAATATATATATATATATATAATATTAATTTTATTTAAATTATTCCTCATCAAAGGTTACTATAATTACCAAAATTGAAAAATAATATGCTCTTTAAAAATGTTTTAAGAAAACTTCATTTTTAATCCTAAGAATAAACTTACACTAAAACCTAGTATAAAAATAATATAAATGAAATTAATTTAATTTATTATAAATAAATAATTATCTTTTTTATTTTTAAATTGAATTAAAATAATAACTATACTTTTAAATTACTTAATTTTTAAAAGAAAATTACAATTTTATAAAAATCATTATTTCCCACTATTCACTAAAAAAGTAATATTTTCCAACAAATGAAAAAATATCCCCCAAAGATATTTTTTATACGATTATTTAAAAAATTAATTCAATTTAATAAAATGAATTTTCTAAAAGTCTAAAAAAATTAATCATTTTTTTCACTAAAAGAAATAAAAGTAATTTAAGAAAACCTATATTTGATAAATAAAATGACATTGCATAAAATTCAGTGATTAGTTAATTATAATTTATAAATAAATTTATATTTAATAAGAAATATATATAAATTTTATAAATTTTTTAATCCTATTCATACCATCAAATTCAAAGTTTAGGTGATTACCACCATATTTTAAAAATAATATTTTAATAATATGTCATTATTCATTTAAAATCAGTGTTGCAGGCTAAATATGGTATCGAACATAGTGTTCTTTTAAAAACTTAGAGAGTTAAATTAATTATATAAAAGTGTTTTTGAACTAATTTAATGATGTAAATGGTATTTAGTTTGGTTTTTTTTTTTGAAGGTTTTCCTTGATTGGGTGGGTTTTCCTTTGAAAAAATGCATGAATTTCATAGTTTAGTAGCACTTTGTTTTCAAATAGAATTTTACAAATTATAAGTGTTTGATAAAATTAAAATGGTATTTTACTACTATAAAAAATGATTGTTTCATGGTGTTTTGGGACAATTTTTATTTATAAACTAGAGTGTTACATTGTTTAAATTGGTTTCCTTATTTTATAATAATTTTCCTTTCTTAAAATGATGTTTCCTTATTTTAAATAGATTTCCTTATTTAAAATGAGATGTGTTGATTTTTGGGATTCCCTAGTGATTTTATTATCTTAATTTAATCACTATTAATTATTTTGAGTAGTTATTTTTCATTTTTTATTTTTTATTTTCAAATATGGTTATGAATGAGATTTCCAAAGACGGAGTTCTTAGTTTCAAGGAAAAAGGATTATTTGGAATCTTGTGAGAAAGGTTAGTTATTGATTTATGTTTACACCCTAGTCGAGCCCCATTTCAATTTTTTTTAATTTTTTTATTCAATTTTTATCATTTAAATGAATTTTGAGTCTTGTTTTGTAGTTTTTTATTTGGGATCGTCATTAAAGGGGGTGTGTTGGATGTGTAAAGCATTTGATTCTTGTACATTATTTCCTTGGGATATTTTATTTTCATGTGATTAAAATTGGATTGATAGTGGTAAACCTTTATTATCTATGAAATAAGAAACCATGGGATACTAATTAGGGATTAAATGGATATTTCATATGCTCGTTAGAGGTACACACAAGCTAGTTTTTCCTTGTTGAATGATATGAATTGGATAGTGGGTTTCACAGAAGAGACTAATTGAAAGTTATTTAGGTGATGAGTTGTATGACCATTAACTTGTCATAAGTTGGTTCTAACTTTACATGTCTAGTTATTCTACCTTTTTTCTATGTGGTGTCACCTCATTATATGTAACCTATGTTATTCCTTTATGTTGGGACCAAGTTTAATGGAGAAGGAAGTTTGAAGAGTATGATTTTTTGCAGAGTGTTGACTTTGGTTGTAAAAAGAGTATAAATGAATTCACGTTGTAAAATTCTTGAAAACTATGAAGATGCTTTGATTATTTGTGTTTTACTAATATCATAAGTTTAGAGAACTTGTGATGCAATCCTTATAAAGGATGGTGAGAGTAAAGAAGTTTTTTTTGGAAAATGAGAGAAAATGGAATTCAAGTCCGAAGTGACACACAAGTGTGTGTGAAAGTATATGTGGCATGCAAGTGTATGTTGCGTGCAAGTTATATTTCAAGATCATAACATCAAAATATGACAAAGGAAAGAAAGTGGCACGCAAGTTAGAGATTGGATCACAAATTTTTCATGCAAGTATAAGCGTCACACAAGTGTATGTTGTGAAAAATTTATATTTCAACATCATATTATCAAATTATGAAAAAAGGAAAGAAAGTGGAACGCTAGTTATGGAGTGGTTCACAAGTGATGAAGCAGTGCACAAGTGATGGAGCAGCGCATAAGTAGTAATGGTGCGCAAGTGTAAGTAGGGCGCCAGTCACCAAAATGCCTATAAATAGACAGCTACCCTCTTCATTTTTATATGCTCAACACTTAAGAGAAAATTTGAGCTCTAATTGTGTAAGTAGTAGAAAGTGGTGTACAAGATGAAGTGTCGCGCAAGTAAGGAGTTATTTATAGGGAGCGGAAGCTGGGTATCATGCAAGTAGAGTGGTGTGCAAGTAGAAGTGGCGCGCAAGTTGTAAGTGGTGCACAAGTAATGAAGTGTGTTCAAGAAGTGTGTTGTGTATAAGCCAAAGGTGGCGCACAGGTTGTGATATGTTCACAATAGTGGCGTGTAAGTAGTTAGTGGCGTGTAAGAAGGAAGGAGCGCAAGCTGAGTAGGGCGCAAATAGGTGGCACGTAAGTAGGGAGGTGTGCAAGTAGGGTGTGGCACGCAAGCTGTTTTCACTAGGAGGTTCTTACCAGCTTCTGTGTAGGAAAGTGGAGAATTTTATTGAAAGATTTGATTTGTGAAAATTCATCAATAAGCACAAAAACATTGTTTTACCCTATTTGTGCAAAGTGGGAGCACATTCACTATTGGATTGTTTTCAAAGTGCTACACGAGTGTAAGTTAATATCCTAATCATTGTGTTCCACATCAAAGTATTGTTTTCAAGTGGATTGTGTGGTACTAGATTGTTTTCATAATATACCAAGGACATAGCTACCCTTATTGAGTAGTGAACCTTGTAAATCTTGTGTTCATGTGGTTGTGTTTTTTAAGTAGGGAAAAAACTCTTTAACAGGAGGCAAAGGTTGTTTCGAAAATAAGGAAACATAAAAAGAAAAATATATCACTAATTCACCCATCCCCCTCTCAGTGAAACTCAGATCTTGAATGGGAACTTCAATTGTTATGAGAGTCATCTTCCCTTCAATTTTTCTTTACTGAAGTTTTGAAGAGAAGTTGTGATGGAAAATCTAAATTTTGTGAACAGTAAAGGGATTCTGATATTTTATTGAAGGAATTATCATATTTGGAAAGATATAATTATGCCTTATTTTATCTCTATTGGGTATGAATTTATTGAAACTATAACTGATGGATTTCCTCCTATTGATGACAAGGTTCCTCTTACATCTGTTGGTAAGAAGAATCTTGATAATTATGAAAGTGCTAAAAATGTATTACTCTCATATCTTTATGAGAGTGAGTTTTTAAGAGTGAAAGGTGTCGCTCTAGATAAAGGCATCTGCGATAAGTTGAATAACATCTATTAAGAAAATACAAAATTGAAGAAGGAAAAACTACAAATCTAGAGGCTGAAGTACGAAGACTTGAAAATGGGAGAATTTGAATCTGTTTGGGAGTTCCTTACTATGATAAATGACATTGTCAGTACAATAAGATGACTTGGTGAAACATTGGAGGATTATACAGTTATAAATATCTTGAGAATTCTTCCCGACAAGTTTGATGCTAAAGTGTCTTTATTGGAAGATAGATACCCGGAAAAATTATCTCTGGATTATTTTCATAGCTCTCTCATTACTTATGAAATGATAATGGAGAAGAATATGAAGAGAAAAAAAATCTAATAGAGAAATTTCATTCAAGGATGAAAAGAGAAAGAAGTCAAAGAAGAATCTTATTTAAGATGATTCTGGTAAATCTGATTCTGAAGATGTGGTATGCAAAAATTTTGATGAAATTTTATCCTTGTTTTCTAAGAATGTGAAAATTGGTACAGGGAAATAAAAGGGTAAACTTCCCTTGATTTTTTTTGATTGTGAATCCATTGGTCACTTGAAGCTAACTATCCTCAATATAATAAAGAATAAGATAGTGATGATGATGACAGAAGGCCAAGAAGGTCGTGGAAGAAACAAGCTGACAAAGATAAATATTTTTCAAAGGGGAAGGATAAAAAGTTCTTCAAATAAAAAAGAATAAGTTTTTTTATCTAAAAATGAAGATGAAAAAGATAGTGAAGATGAATTTGAGAAATCATTGGCCGAATAAACAATAGAGAATAACTTTATTTCAGCAGTGAACAATACAGATTACAAGAGCCATAGTTCTGAAGAAGAAGAAACTACGACAACCCTGCTTTTTATTACAACTTAAACCTGATTTATTACATAAAACGTCACTTGATACAACAAAGAAGATTGAGAGGTTTAGCGTCTTTGAGGATTAGAATCATTACATAAAAACTTAAAACATGAAATACAACATATTTATTGAAAACATCATTTACATGACCACTACATTTCTTCGTAGTTAGCATTGCATGGGATAACCTGAGGACATGCATAAGAAAAGGGTGAGCTATAAAGCCCAGTAAGGGAGTACACATGGAATAACATGAGGAGTAAAATACATGTTAGACAATAGGCATATCAACAGAGCATAAAAAAAACATGAACATAAAGGCATGATAAAGCATGATAATCATAACATGGAAATGTGGCAACAACACTTAACATGAAATTAGCATGAGCCAAGGCTCATTGCACATTGAGCATGAGTAAATCCTCATTGCACATAAAGCACGAGTAAACACTCGTTTCAATTGAATTAGCATGAGTCAACACTCATTTCATATGACATATCATGATACTATACTTTACCCAATGCATTGGAGCGCTATAAGGGCGCACCCTTCTTAAACATTTCATTTCATGCATAAGTGTGCCACATGGATCATAAAACATGGATTCATAAAACATAATAATTTATTACATGACAAAGTAATGTGGAATTAGTACATGAAACTTTAAAATCAAAAAGTAAATGTGCATAAAGGTGAATACCCTTTATGGATAAATGGGCATGGTATTCACTACACAATGACATTGGCTTAGAAAATCGGTGCGATTTCGGCAGCGTAACGGCGTGACATAAGAATTTATAAAAATGGTTGATGAGAGAGAAAGGGGTTCTTCATCATATTAAACATAATTTACAGTAAGGAGGTTATATAGATACATGTCCCAACAATTTTAATGGAATTTAGATTCATGATACAAAAGTATTGCTTGAATGTAAAAGAGGAGAGAGAAGTTCCTTTCGAAATTTCCGCATAGTAACAGGTGTACATGGGAGGAATTTAATGAGAGAGAAAGGGTCTCCCATCATTCAAACATAAAGAGGAACGTATTAGGTAGGATTGAAACCATACCCCAACATTTATAATTGAAATTAAAAGGGCAGAACAACTTAAGGAAAATTGGACAAAAATGAGAAAGGAAGAAAAAACCCTTACTTGGAAGTATGCTTCCAAAGGCTAGAGAGAAATTTGTGAGAGGATTATTGGGATCTTGGGGAACCATGTTAGGATTCTAGATAGAGTATGGCAGAGGTTGGATGAATTCAAAAGGCTTTGAGTGAGGTGGAAGTGGGAGATTGGGTGGGTTTATATAGGAAAGGTGAGGGAATTCTTTATTATTTAGGTTTGGGACCCCTTTTATTAAATTAATCCAAACCACAAACCATCCCATGGTTTAAGCCCATGGTTTTTGGAAAAGGGAAGAGGAAAATAATATTTTATAAGGCCAAGGTCCGACCTTCTTAAAATATTAGGGTTGATTATGTGGAGGTGAGTCACACTCCCATTGAAATTAATTTAAAAAGACAAGGTGTGAGGGGTCCATTAATGCTTTGAAAAGTAAGACACACAAACCCAAAATCACATTATTTTAATGTTAAAACATATATTGGCCGAAAATAAAGATTATAGTATTTTATTACATCACTATTTGGTCATTATTATGTCATAAAACACATTATATATTTAAACGGTATTTAATTTTTACTCAAAAATTTGACTATCTCAGAAAATTATGAAAATTTCACCGTTGGATAATTTGGACGTCCTGATTCAAAAAATAACATTTATTTTATCTAAATAATTTTCTAAATATGTTAATTTTCACATTTAAAATAAAAACTGTCATTTATAAAAAATTCACGTGTTTTGACAAAAATGGCTTTCAAACCTTGATAAAAATTATAATTGAATTCATACAATTTCATGATCATTTATATATAATAAAATTAATCTAATAATAATAATAATAATATTTTATTAAAATATTATTTAAATAAAAAATCCCTTAATTTAATAAAATATATTTCTTAATTAAATAATAACTAAAAACACCATTTGTACTTTAAAAACTATTTACAATTTATCAAAAATGACTGGAAATTATATTCATTATTATATACAAAAATAATGTACATGAACATAGTACTACTTATTTGTTACATAACCCCTTAAAACATCCGCACAAGACCTAAGGGTAAGGTGTGCGATGGTGGAAGACTCTTGGCGTGACTCGGATAACATCGCTCGAGTGGTAATTTCTATCAACTTCCACTTCTCCCGTAGACGGTCCCATTCGAGATTGACATGGTGAAGCTCAGCTTGGGCTTGGTCAAGAGCAAAGCCCAAGGATGCCACCTATTTTACGAGCTCAGATAAATGGGCTTCGTATTGGGAAATTCTACTAGATGAGGCCATCGCTTCCTTTATCTAAGCAAAATTGGATATGTTAAAGCCCTATATTTATACTAATCATGTGATCACTGTTCAACGACTATAAAAGTAACAGTCACAATTCTTATCATAAAACCAATGAAGTTGACATTTTATAAAAATGTTTTATATAAAGATACATTTAATAAGATCAAGAGGGATTTTCCATTAATGAAACTTTGGGTCGTTACAATATTCCCCCCTTAAGAAATTTTGACCTCAAAATTTTCCTTTTCCCACACTAAAAAAGATGTGGGTAACTCAGCTTCATCACTTCCTCCGATTCACAAGTTGCTTCTTCAAACTTTTGGTTTCTGCACAACAACTTGACGAGGTGCATTGTCTTATTTTGTATAACGTTTTCTCTACGATCTAAGATCTTCATTGGTTGCTCCTCATAAGAAAGATCGTCTTCCAATTGTACCACCTCAGAAGAGAGTACATGTGAAGGGTCTGGTATGTACATACTTTAGAGGGATACATGAAAGACATCATGTACTTTGGCCATAGTTGGCAGAGGTGCTAGTCGATAGGCCATAGCCCTGACACAGTCATGATTCTCGAAGGGGCCGATGTACCTTGGACTTAACTTCCTTTTCTGTCCAAACCTCATGACCTTCTTCCACGGAGATATGCATAGAAAAACCATGTCTCCAACATTAAACTCAAGGTCTCATCGATGATTATCTTCATAACTCTTATATCGACTCTGGGATGCCTTGATATGCTGATGAATGGTTTTCACCTTCTCCACCATTTCCTCTACAATTTCTGGTCCAAGGAGCTTACGTTCACCAAACTCATCCCAACATGCCGGTGTTCTTCACCTTTTCCCATACAGGGCTTCATATGGTGCCATTTGGATGCTTGAGTGGAAACTATTGTTATAAGAGAAATCAACCAGAGGAATATGTTGATCCCATCCTCCTTTAAAGTCCATTGAAAATGCTCTCAACATGTCCTCAAGTGTTGGAATAGTCTGCTCGGATTGGTCATCGGTTTGAGGATGATAGGCCGTACTGAAGTTCAGTTTAGTATTCAAAGCATGTTGAAGACTCTTCCAAAACGTAGAGTTGAATCTTGGATCTCGGTCAGACACAATAGATAGTGGTAGTCCATGTAGCCTTACCACTTCCCTGATATATATCAGTTCCAGTTGATCAAAAGATAAATCCTCCCGAATAGAAATGAAGTGTGTAGTCTTTGCAAGACGATCCACAACAACACATATTGCATTGTTGCCTTTGGATGTCCTTGGAAGTCCGGTGAAAAAGTACATGGTGATGTTCTCTCATTTCCATTCTGGTATGGGCAATGGTTGCATCATCCCCTTAGACTTCTGCCTCTCTGCCTTCACTTGCTGACAAACTGGAATCTTTGATGTATATTCAGCGATCTCCTTCTTCATATTATCCCACCAGAAGTTTTCTCAGAGATCTCGATACATCTTTGTGCTCCTTGGGTGAATAGAGAAATTTGAACTATGTGCATCATCCAAAAGTTCCTTATTCAGCTCTGGACTTGATGGAACACATAGTCTTTTCCTAAACCACACAATTCCTTCTTCATTAACATTAAACTCTGAGGATTTCCCTTTTTTGATAGCTTCCACTTTTTCCTGATTCCCACATCATCCTTTTGAGCATCCTTTAACCTTTCCAAAAGAGATGGTTGAGCAATCATTTGTAAAAGGATTGATGATTTTACCTTATCTATGATTCCCATGTCCATCTTCATCAAGTCTAAGAATATTGGATCCTTCTAAATTCTCATCATTAATAGAATCGCTGGATCCTTTCTACTTAGGGCATCTGCCACCTTGTTTGCTTTCCCAGGGTGGTAATGTATTGAACAGTCATAATCCTTGATGAGCTCTATCCATCTTCTCTGGATCATATTAATCTCTTTCTGTGTGAATATATATTTAAGACTCTTGTGGTCAGTATATATCTCACATTTCTCTCCATAGAGATAATGCTGCCAGATTTTCAAGGCAAGGATCACCGCCGCCAACTCTAGATCATGCATTGGATAGTTTCACTCATGGATTTTCAACTACCTTGAGGCATAGGATATCACTTTATCATTCTGCATCAGCACACAGCCTAAGCCCTTCTTCGAAACATCACTGAATACCACAAAAATTTCCCCACTTGTGAGTAAAGTGAGCACGGGTGCAGTGATAAGCCACTTTTTCAACTCCTTGAAGCTTTCTTCGCATTCATCACTCCATGAAAACTTTACTCCCTTCAGAGTTAGCTTGGTAAGAGGGTTGGAAAATCGTGAGAAATTCCTCACAAATCGTCGATAATATCCAGCTAACCCCAAGAAGCTACGGATATCCGTTACCGATGTTGGCCTCGCTCATCCCTCAATTTCATCTGTTTTAGAGTGGTCCATAGATATACCATTTCTTGTGATGATATGGCCCAAGAATGAGACCTTCTTCAACCAGAACTCACACTTGCTGTACTTTGCATAGAGCTTCTCCTTGCACAAATCTCTAGTACAGTTCTTAAATGCTCCTCATGATCCTCCTTGGTTTTGGAGTATATTAGAATGTCATCTATAAAGACTTCCACAAATTTTTCGAGGTAATCTCTAAAGACTATATTCATTAAGTCCATGAAAATTTCTGGAGAACTGGTGAGTCCAAAAGGCATTACTATGAATTCATAGTGCCCATATCTTGTGCGAAAAGCAGTCTTGGGGACATCTTCCTTTTTCACCCTTACTTGATAATATCCCGACCACAAATCCACCTTGGAGAAGTATTGTTCTCCACGCAACTGATCAAACAAGTCATAAATTCTTGGGAGAGGATACTTTTTCTTTATCTTGATTTTTTTAAGTTCAAGATAATCGATGCAAAGCCGCATTGACCCATCCTTATTCTTGACAAAGAGGACTGGTGCACCCCATGGTGAAGCACTTGGGCGTATAAACCCTTTATCAAGATTATAATGTAGTTGTTTCTTTAGCTCTTCAAGCTCTACAACATCCATTCTATATGGAGTCTTGGATATTGGTAGCTCCCCAGGTATAAGTTCAATTGAGAACTGAACATCTCTTCGAGGAGGAAGACCAGGAAGTTCCTTGGGAAACACTTCCGCGAATTCCCTCACAATAGGCATTTCTTCAAGGATGGTTTCTTCCTTGGACTCAATCATCTGATCCAAATACGCGTGCTCATAGGACAGCAATATCCATGCTTGAGATGATGGAGATAAAGGATATTCATCTTCATCCTAACACTTGTAAAGAATCGAGGGTCGATTCTCTATATAGAGTGTGATTTCCCTCTCCCGACAATTTATATTGGCTTTATATAAGGAAAGCCAATCCATGCCAAGAATTGCATCAAATTCCACTAGAGGAAGTATGATGAGGTTCTCCGGGAAATTATATCCACATATTATAACAGGGGAAGACTTATATTCATGGGATGCAATGAATGCCCCATTTTCCGTACTCACCGACATCTTCACTTCCATGATTTGTGGTGGTGCTAGGATTGTTCTAATAAACTTTTGAGATATAAAAGAATGCGTAGAACCTGAATCAAAAAGTACGTTTTCTATTCTTGAATGAATAACTAGCGTACCTGTCACCACTTCATTATCGGGGTTCACTTCAGCAGAAGTGATTGAAAAAGCTCTTCCTTGCTACCTTGGAGGTTGTTGGTTGTCTCTGAAAACCCTTGGATTAGGGAACTAATTTTCAAAATGATCCGGTTCTTTGCATTTGTAGAATTGAACAACGCGTTGAGGTTAGAACAGAGCATTCCTATCCTATGTCACAGCTGCAGGTCTTTCTTGCCGACAGTTAACAGCTAGGTGCCCTTCCCTTCCACACCTAAATCATTTCCTTGTCCCCTTAAGGCAATTTCCAGGGTGCTTCTTTCCTCACTTTTGGCATGTGGGGTGATGGATCTTCTTAGCACCGTTGGATTTATCCATCAGCCCACCAGCATTGAAGTCCACCTTACACATCTTATCCCCATGATACCCCTGTGATTCTCCGATCTCCATTTCGACCTTGAGGGCACATCGGACAATTTCCTCATAGCTGTCGAAGTCATGGATCACTAATTATTTCCACAGGCTAGGCTTCAGCCCACCAAAGAAGCGGTAAACTTTGCATTCGGGGGTAACAACAAAGCCAGAGGCATATCATGCAAGGCTTGTGAAGTTTTCCTCATATGCTCCCACAGATTCTTCTTCTTTTTTCTTGAGGTAAAGGAAGTACCTTTCCATCTTAAGTCAGAGGGTGCGCAGAAAATATTTATCGAAAAACATCTTCCAAAAATCCTTCCATTCCAATGCCTTGATCTCCTCCTCAGGCTTTTTATTTTTGATCAACGTCCACCATTGATCAGATTCACCCTCCATATGATAAGTAGATAGGAGAACCTTCTCTTTTTCAGAACATTGAAGGATAGAGAAGATCTTTTCAATGGATTTGATCCATTGTTCAGCGATCGTGGGATCAGATGATCCACTAAAAGTAGGAGGCCTTTGCCTCATGAAGCTCTCTATAGCGACTTTTTCTTTCTTGGGGGGGGGGGGGTTGAACGTTCCTCTTGACCTGTGTTTCTATTAAAAACTTGAGTTAGCTTAGAGAGAAGCGTGACAAAGTTCGCGATTCCCACTCCCATTGGATTGGGCATCTCATTAGTACAGTCTTCACACTGATCTTCACATCGGTTGTTAGCCCGAGTCCTCCTATTACCATACATTGGCTGGAATAAAAGGAATGTTAGGGGTAACACATAAAGGGTAATCCAAATACAAAATTTTATGACTTATATATAAAATTTCATTTCCTTAACTCATGAGTCTATAGGCTTCAATCTAGGCTTTTCATGATCTACTTTCTAACATATATTCTTAGGGGCATTTTTTAATTCCCTTAATAAGGGTTCATACTAAGATTGTGAATTTATCAAAACATATCCCCTGGGAGTGTCGTAACCAAGAGTGCAGCAAGGCCCATTGTCATGCACCAGTTCCCATTCGAGTCTAGCTCAAAGCGGTGTTTTCAGGTTTTACCCCTAAGATACATCTATGCCAGAGCCGCCTCTAACTACTCGTATCCAGAAAAGGATGTATTTTCTTGATAATCCACTTACTCAATAATCACCAAAACTTAGGTATGTTTTTATTGTACTTAGTCTTGTATCTAAGGATTTATTAGGGTTTTCTAATCCTAATCCAAAAAATAACCAAACCTATCCTCTGATACCAACTATGACAACCCTGCTTTTTATTATAACTTAAACATGATTTGTTACTTAAAAATTCACTTGATACAACAAAGAAGATCTAGAGGTTTAGTGTCTTTAGGGCTTAGGATCATTACATAAAAACTTAAAACATGAAATACAACATCTTTATTGAAAACTTCCTTTACATGACCACTATATTTCTTTGTACTTAGCATTGCATGGGATAACCTTAGGACATGCATAAGAAAATGGTGAGCTATAAAGCCCAGTAAGGGAGTACACATGGAATAACATGAGGAGTACAACACATGTTAGAAAATAGAAATATTAACAGAGCATAAGAAAAACATGAACATAAAGGCATGATAAATCATGATAATCATAACATGGAAATATGGCAACAACACTTAACATGGAATTAGCATGAGCCAAGGCTCATTGCACATAGAGAATGAGTAAATCCTCATTGCACATAAAGCATGAGTAAACACTCATTTCACTTGAATTAGCATGATTCAACACTCATTGCACATGATGTATCATGATACTATACTTTACCCAATGCATTGGAGCGCTATAAGGGCACACCCTTATTAAACATTTTATTTCATGCATAAGTGTGCCACATGGATCATAAAACATGGATTCATAAAACGTAATAATTTATTCCATGATAAAGGAATGTGGAATTAATACATGAAACTTTACAATCAATAAGTAAATGTGCATAAAGGTGAATACCCTTGATGGTGAAATGGGCATGATATTCACTACACTGTGACATTGGCTTAGAAAATCAGTGCGATTTCGGCAGCGTAACGGCATGACATAAGAATTCATAAAAATGGTTGATGAGAGAGAAAGGGGTTACTCATAATATTTACATGTAATTTACATTAAGGAGGTCATATAGATACATTTCCCAAAAATTTTAATGAAATTTAGATTCATGATACAAAAGTATTGCTTGAATGTAGAAGAGGAGAGAGAAGTTCCTTTCGGAATTTCGACATAGTAACAGGTGTACATGGGAGGAATTTAATGAGAGAGAAATGGTCTCCCATAATTCAAAAATAAAGTGGGTAGTATGAGGGAGGTGTGAAACCATACCCCAACATTTATAATTGAAATTAAAAGGGAAAAACAACTTAAAGAAAATTGGACAAAAATTAGAAAGGAAGAAAAAACTCTTACTTTGAAGTCTGCTTCCAAAGGCTAGAGAGAGGCTTGTGAAAGGATTATTGGGAGATTGGGGCACCTTGGGAGGATTATAGAGTGAGTAGGGAAGAGTTTGGACGAACTCCAAAGGCTTTGAGTGAGGAGGATGTGGGATCTTGGGTGGGTTTATATAGGAAAGGTGAGGGAATTCTTTATTATTTAGCTTTGGGACCCCTTATATTAAATTAATCCAAACCACAAACCATACCATGGTTTTTGCCCATGGTTTTTGGAAAAGAGAAGAGGAAAATAATATTTTATAAGGCCAAGGTCCGAAATTCTTAAAATATTAGGGTTGATTATGTGGAGGTGAGTCACACTCCAATGGAAATTAATTTAAAAAGACAAGGTGTTTAATAAGTCTTGAGGGGTCCATTAATGCTTTTAAAAGTAAACCAAACAAACCCAAAATCACATTATTTTAATGGTAAAACATATATTGGCCGAAAATAAAGATTATAGTATTTTATTACATCACTATTGGGTCATTATGATGTCATAAAACACATTATATATTTAAACGGTATTCAATTTTTACTAAAAAATTTGACTGTCTCGGAAAATTATGAAAAATTAACTGTTGGATCATTTCGACGTCCTGATTCCAAAAATAACATTTATTTTATCTAAATAATTTTCTAAATATTTTAATTTTCACTTTTAAACTAAAAACCGACATTTATAAAAAATTCACTGGTTTTGACAAAAATGGCTTTCAAACCTTAATAAAAATTATAATTACATTCATACAATTACATGATCATATATATATAATAAAATTAATATAATAATAATAATATTATTTTACTAAAATATTATTTAATTAAAAAATCCCTTAATTTAATAAAATAGATTTCCTAATTAAATAATAACTAAAAACACCATTTGTACTTTAAAAACTATTTACAATTTATAAAAAATGACTAGAAATTATATTCATTATTATATAAAAAAATAATGTATATGAACATATTACTACATATTTGTTACATAACCCCTTAAAAAACCCACATAAGACCTAAGGGTAAGGTGTGCGATGGTGACAGACTCTTGGGGTGGCTCGGATAACATCGCTCGAGTGGTAATTTCTATCAACTTCCATTTCTCTCGTAGACAGTCCTGTTCGAGATTGATATGGTTAAGCTCAGCTTGGGCTTGGTCAAGAGCGAAGCCCAAGGATGCCACCTCTTTTCCGAGCTCTGATAAATGGTCTTCGTATGGGGAAATTCAAATGGATGAGGCCATCTCTTACTTTGTCTAAGTAAAATTGGATGTGTTAAAGCCCTATATTTATACTAATCATGTGATCACTGTTCAACTGCTATAAAAGTAACAGTCACAATTCTTATCATAAAACCAATGAAGTTGACATTTTATAAATACGTTTTATATAAAGCGACATTTAATAAGATCAAGAGGGATTTTCCATTAAGGAAACTTTGGGCCATTACAGAAACTCAACTTGAATATCATCTGAATAAAGAGTTGAAATAATGTTTGAGGAACAATAGAAGTCTTGAGAAGGAAAAAAAGAAGTTTATAAATTAAAATTCCACATTAAAAAATCAATAAGGTTTTCCTAATGAGAAAATCAAGATGTAAAAGGAGATTGATGATCTAAATAATTATCTTGAGAATGCAAATAATATTAATGATCATATTGGATTAAAGATGAAGGAAAAAGAAGAAGATTTTGAACTTGTCCAACAAAAACTTTCTAAAGCTAAAGATATAAATATCAGTTTTAAACAATATATATTGGAAGTTGGTGATAGTTCTAATAAAAATGAACCAAATAATGATCCACAAAATTTACCTTCAAATGTTGATAGGAAAGACTAAAATGGTTCTCATAAGAACAAATATGGAAAGACTATGTATGTGGAAAAAGTTAGCACACCTGAAAAATATGAAATAAATAAAAATCCTAACTCCAAAAAGATTTATAATACTTATGGTACTGATAAGTCTGAATAGAAATCTGAGTTGATGAATAAAGTTACTATTGAAAATAAGAAGGTTGACGGTCAGTAGAGTTCTATTAAGAAGGTTGTTGAGAAGCATGTTCACAACTCCAGTCAGTATAGAAGTTTCAGAGGGAAATATTCATTCTATGGTTACTGTTGGTATTGTGGTGGATTTAGAAACACTGAAAACATGTTTTGGTTCAATCAACAACATTACTACTATTCCACAAGTTATGGAAGTCAAGGTTTGAGGGGGAGTCAATACTCTCAAAAAGAGAAGTACGAGAAGGAAGTTCAGAAGAAATACGAGAAGGTTGGTGTGAAATTTGAAAATAATTTCCAACCATTGGAAAATATTTGTGAAATATGTGAACAGCCTAGACATCTTGCTAAGGGATGTCTTGTTTTGTTTCCATCACAAAAAAAGGTTCTTAACAAATCTCATAAGCTGGAGGTGAATAATGACAAGGAAGAACCAAAAGATCTTGTTGTTGAAATCGCCTTAAAAGCTAAAAAGGGGGAACATCCATGGATTGTAGATAGTGGGTGTTATTCTCATATGATAGGAGACTTAAAGTCACTGAAGAATGTGAAATAATTCAAAGAATGAACAATTACATTTGGAAATGATGAGTCTCTGGGGATCAAAGGTGTTGGATCGCCCATCATCGGGAAAGAAAAAAAATGAAATCTTGGAAAATGTTATATGTTGATGGCTTGAAACATAATTTTCTGAGTGATTCACAACTCTGTGATGAGTGAAACAATGTTATCTTCAGAAAATATGGGTTTGTTGTGAAAATTTAGAATGATGTAAAGGTAGTTACAAGAGGCCAACGTACAAAAGGGAACTTTCTCCAAGTTAGTGAAGTACAGAACTATTATTACATAGGAATAGTGGATAAAAATCAGTTATGGCATAAAAGGTTGAGAAATATGTTTCAAAGAAACATTTTCATGTTATCAATGTGAGACAATGTCCGAGATATGCCTGATTTATTAAAAAGAAGAGATTAGTTTTGCACTCTTTGTGAAGAAGGGAAGATTACAAATTCTATACATAAGAGAGTTGAAATTCATTCTAAAAAACCCTTGGAACATATATATTTTGATATTTTTGGACCAATGATCAAGAAATCATCAAATGGAGATAAGTACTTCATTACTTTCATTGATGAATTTTCTCGCATTACTTGTGTTTTTTACATGAGGCATATGTCAGATGCTCTGAAAATTTTTAAGACTTTCAGGAGGAAAGCAGAGACGAAATGTGAGTATTCAGTGAAGAAGTTGAGAACTGATAATGGTGGGGAGTATAATAATGAAGAGTTTGAAAGTTACCTTGATAATCATAGAATTCAGAATTACTTTAGTTCACCATACACACCTCAACAAAATGGGGTTTCATAAAGGAATAATAGATGTATGGTTGAAATGGGTAGAACTATGTTACTTAAACATGGTCTCTCTCATTATTATTGGAGGCAAGCCACGAGTACTGTAGTGTTTATTCAGAACTGATGCATCTATAAACCTCATTTAGATATGACTCCATATGAAATGTTTTAAGAAATAACTCCAAGTTTGAAACAATTAAGATTTTTTTGGAGTCCATGCATCATAAATAGAAAGGGTGTAAACCATGGAAAGTATGAAAAAAGAGGAGATGATGGAATTTTAATTGGCTAAGCTCTAGAAGGAAGATGATATAGATGTTTCAACAATGAAACATGAATAATTATTGATTCTTATGATGTGAATGTTTTTAAAAATGTTGAGATAAAAAAGAAAATTTTTCTAATATAGAAGTTGAGTAGGAGAAGGAAAGTCTTGTTAACGATTCTAATAATGCTACCAATAGTGGTAATCCTACTCAAGAAGAAGAATCAGACTTAGCAATTTCAAGTGATGAGGATGAAATTTGAATAGCTCATCCTAGGTTGAGGAAGTAATTAGAGGCTCAGAACATTATAGGGTTCAAATAAGAAGAACAAAAAATGTTGTCACACATACTTATTTATATTCAAAAGTGGATCCAAATGATGTGAATGAAGCTTTTGATAATCCATAATGGATTCAGAATATGAATGAAGAGCTTAATTGAATAGAAAATATTGATATTTGGGAACTCATACCCAAGCCAGATGACAAAAATGTTATCGGTATAAAATGGGTTTTTCCAGAACATGCTGGATGAAGAAGGAGAAGTGATAAGGAACAAGGCAAGATTAGTGTGCAAAGGTTACTAAAAAATTGAAGGTGATAATTTTGATGAGACCATTGATCCAATGGCTAGATTGGAAATAATCAGAATATTTATTTCTATTTCAGCCCAACGAGGTTACAAAATTTTTCAAATGGATGTGAAGTCTGCACTTCGAAATGGAAATATTGATGAAGAAGTTTACATTGGAAAAACTTGTGGATTTATTGTTGGTAAAGAAAAAAGTTATGTGTGTAAGCTGAAGAAAGCCTTGTAAGAGCTAAAAAAGCTCCAAGGGCATGATATTCCAAATTATATACTTGTTTAAGGAAGATGTGTTTCAAGAAAGGAAGAGTTTATAACTATCTTTACATAAAGGAATGTCAGGAGTCTTATCTCCTTGTAATTGTATATGTTGATGACATTATCTTTGTTGAAAATGATTAAAGATCTTGTAGAAGATTTTATAAAGTTATGAATAAGGTGTTTGAGATGTCCATGATGAGAGAAATGAAATAATTTATTCAGTTACAAATCTTACAGATGAGGAACCAAATGTTTATTTCTCAAGAGAAGTATGCTAAGGATCTTCTGAAGAAGTTTGGCATGGAAAATTTGAAACCGGTTTCCAAATCAATTTCAATGGGAACCAATTTTTCTAAAGATAGATAATTCAAGGAAGTTGATCAGAAAGAGTTTTTAAAGCTAATTGGAAGTTAATTATATTTTACTACCTCAAGAACCAATATTTTCTATGCTGTTACCTTATGTAAAAGGTTTTATATTTCTCCTAAAGAATCACATTTAATTACTGGTAAGAGGATTCTCAAATATATCAAAGGCACAACAAATTATACAATCAGGTATGATGGAATAAAAAATATTGATTTATTTGGGTATTCATATTCTGATTTGGTAGGAACTGTTGATGATAGATGATCCCCATATGGTGGAGTTTTCGTTCTGGGGAAAAGTTTTATTAGTTGGAATACAAAGAAATAGAATTCAGTGACTCTTAGAATGACTAATGCTGAGTATGTTTCTTCCCCTCAAGCCGCTACCCAACTTATGTGGATGAAGATTCAGTTAGAAGATGTACTTGTTGAAGTGAATCTACCCTTACTCTTAGGTTGTGATAATCATAGTGCAATAAATCTTACAAATAACCCAGTAAAACATTCTAGTTAAAAACATATTGACATAAAGTAACACTTCATCAAAGAGTAGCTAGAGAAGAATTAATTGAAGAAGGAGTACATTCCTACACTGGAAAAAGTTACGGACATATTTACAAAACCATTACCAAAGGAACCATTTGCTAAATTGAGGTTGAACATGGGTGTGCAACCTCATTCTCCTCAAGGTTGCAGAACGTGTGTCTGACCCCCTATCATATTACCTTTGGATAGTGTTTTCAAAGAGGATAATTGATTCATAAATCTATACTTATGGAAGCATGCATAAAGGGGGAGTTGTGGGTAAGCTGTGAGTCCAGCATGTATGTGTGTGAACTATTCTAACTATTTGTTTGAGTGGTTTTAGGAAACAATGTTTTTTTTCTTGTAAAATTTAAGAAGTGGAGAATGCTGAGGTATAAGAAGGCTGAGGATATGTGATCATGAAATTTCATAGTCACTAATTTTAGACAGCATGGTTTTGGCTGTCAATAATTTTTTTTCCTACAATGAGTTAGCTCCCATAGGCTTAGAATAGTTGATAAGTAATCCATTTCTTGAGGTTACAAATTTTAGTGATTTATGAATCTTTTTTGACAACAAAATCCAAAGGGGGAGATTTTTGGGACCAGGTTGGATGGAGAAGGATGTTTGAAGAGTATGTTTTTTTACAGAGTGTTGTCTTTAGTTGTCAAAAGAGTATAAATCAATTCACTTTGTAAAAGCCTTGAAAACTATGATGATGCTTTTCAGATTTGTATTTCACGAATATCATAAGTTTAGAGAACTTGTGATGAAAGCCTTATGAAGGATAGGAGGAGTAAAGAAGTTTTTTTTGGAAAAAGAGAGAAAGGGGTGCACAAGTCAAAAGTGTCACAAAAGTGTGGCGCGTTAGTGTTGCGTGCAAGAATATGTGGTGCACAAGTGTATATTGGAAACAAGTCATATTTCAAGATCATAGCACCAAATTATGACAAAGGAAAGAAAGTGGCATGCAAGTTAGAGATTGGTGAGCAAGTGTGGCATGCAAGTATATGCAGCACGTAAGTGTATGTGGTGCACATGTTATATTTCAACACCATATTAGAAAAATATGAAAAAGGAAAGAAAGTGGTGTGCTAGTTATGGAGTGGCATGAAAGTTATGGAGCAGTGCACAAGTGATGGAGTGACGCGCAAGTAGGAATGGTGTGCAAGTGTATGTGGCGTGCAGGTCACCAAAATGCCTATAAATATATGTATATCATCCTCAATTTTCTATACTCAGAAATTAAGAGAAAATTTGAGCTCTGATTGCACTAGTACTAGAAAGTGGCAGACAAGTTGAAGTGTCGTGCAAGTAAGGAGTTATTTATAGGGTGCACATGCTGGTCGGCGTTCAAGTAGAGTGGCGCACAAGTAGAAGTACCACTCAAGTTGTAAGTGGCATGTAATAAAGGAAGTGTGTTCAAGAAGTGTCTTGTGTATAAGCCAAAGGTGGCGCACAATTTGTGAGCTGTGCACAATAGTGGCACACAAGTAGTTAGTGGTGCACTAGCTGAGTAGCGTGTAAGAAGGTGGTGCACATGCAGGGAGGCGTGCAAGAAGTGTGTGGCACATAAGATGCTTGCACCAGAAGGTTATTACCTTCTTCTAGGTAGGAAAGTGAAGAAATTTTCTGAAAGATCTGATTTGTGAAAATTCATCAAGAAGCACAAAAACATTGTTTTACCCTATTTTTGCAAAGAGGAATCACACACACTATTGGATTTTTTTCAAAGTACTACACAAGTTTAAGGGAATATCTAACTCATCGTATTCCACATCAATGGATTGTTTTCTAGTGAATTGTGTGGTACTAGATTGTTTCCGTAACATACCAAGGACATAGCTACTCTTGTTGAGTAGTGAACCTGGTAAATCTTATGTTCCTATGGTTGTGTGTGTTCAAAAGGGAATAAACTTTTTAACAGGAGGCGAAAGTTGTTTCAAAAACAAGGAAACATAAAAAGAAAAAGTTATCACTCATTCACCCCTCCCCATATCAGTGATATTTGGATCCTAACTGGTAATTTCACTTTATTGTTTATTGGAATTAAAGTTATTTATCTCTTTTTTGAGTATAATTTGATGTATTTGTTATTTATGTTTGATCATTATTTTTGAAATTATTTCCTTATGTTATTATTATATTTTTTACGAATATCCATGCCATTAATTTTTTTTATACTTTTCCATTTTTTCTTTACTCTCATTTGAGGAGTTCATGTGTTTTGGTTTTTAAGGTAAAGGTGGGGGTTGTTTATAAGTGAAAGTCATTGTAAAATGTTTATTTTGATATGTATTTTAGACTATGAAATGATTTTTTTTTCAAATGAGGTGTTTAAATATTAAGGGGTTATTTAACATAGTTATTTAAAAAGGGAAATGTTTTAAAGGTAATGGTTGGTTTTTAAAATAGAATTACCTTGATAAGTCCTCATTGAGGCATGTTTTATAAATAGGGTGTTTTTAAAAAATATATAAGGAATTGTATATTTATTTTTATTTGTCTAAATGAAATGAAAAATTATTTTTCATTTTTATTTCAAACTAGTGGAATTAGTTTCTTTAAAAAATTAATATAATGTAATCATTGTGGTATCCTATTGTCCTTTGGAACACACCCTATATACCCAAATTGGTGAGTATATAGTCTTCATGTTTTATAGTGTTTCCCAGGCCATGAATTATAGGTTGGTTTTCTATCTCTCTCTTTTGGGAAGTTGGTGTTTTTGGTTATAGTGGTGACTTGAGAGTCACATGGAGATGGAGGGGGTTGTCTCCCAATTTCATTTGTCTTGTTAGGTCATGTGGTGTATCAGCCTATCTTTACCACTTATTTTGTTTTAGTTTTATTTCTGGTTGTGGTTTGTAAAATATTTTAATAAAATGGTTTTATTTATGTGTAATTTTTTATTTGAAAAATATTTTTATTTTTTCATCGTTATTTTGATTCCATGTTAGGTTTCTACTTGTTTTGGAGTTACTTATTTATTGTGGAGTGGTTTTCTAATGCATGGAGACCTCATACCAAGTTACTGATTGGAACCCACTTTTGATCCTAGTTTTCTTGATGGTGAAATTATTTTTAAGTGTTCACTTGTGATACTTTAGCACTTGTCTTAAGTATTAGTTGACTCAAAACGCACCTTAGGACTTATGGTATATTGTATCGCAGGATATATCAGGTCGACTGAATATGGATCATAAAAAAAATGAAATCTGTGCTTTCTTGTTATTTGGATGATAATGAGAGACAAGATATTAGACCATCAGAGCTTGAATGGTGGGTGCGAGGAGTGTTTGTTCAACTCTACCTCATGTAAAACCATGAGTTTCAATGGTTGGCTTGGAGTTTTCTTTTGAAATTATAATTTTAATTTGTTTATTACTGAGAAATTTTAATGTATTTTTATATGATTCTATGTTATAGGAAGACCCAATGATTCTGTTATAATATTCTTTGTTTCAGATTGTTATTGAGAGAAATATAAGGGAACATGATCAAGGAAAATAGTATATTAAACCACATGTAGGTTGTGTGAAACCATTATGGAAAACTTCTAGTGGTACTCACATAGTTTTAATATGGTCTAAAAATCTATGAAACCAAACTATATGTAGGGGAGGAAGTTTATATTTTTTTATTTTTTCTCATTTAGTACTTTAAACCCCACATATGTTTGATGATGCTTATTGTGAGTGTTCAAGTTATTTATCAGGGGGTTTAAAGTTTTTTTATTTAGTTTTAAAGAATGTTTTATTCTTTGGAAATGGGGTTTGTTTGGAAAATATTTTCTTCAGTGTTTAAATTTAATTTTTTGAAATTTTTCTAAACTATACAATGAATGAATTAAACATATGAAATGACTTTTGATTGTAATGATTTTCAAGGAAATAATTTCATGGGTTTTAAGTGTTTTAGAATACTTGAAATGGTTTTGGGTTGTGTTAATTTCCTTATAATGAATTATTTTTTATGAAAGTGAATGATTTTAATGTGCATGGATTTATGGGTAAATTGTTTTTCATGAATTTGGTTCCTTTTTATTAATTATTTTGAATCATCTTAAGGTTTTTGAAATGGAACCTCAATTGGGGATATTTATAAACCCTTATAATTCTTTTAAATAGAAAGAAGTCCTTATTTTGATCAATTGAAATGATGTTATAAAGGGTTATTTGTGATATGATTTAGTTTGATTTGAGATTTTGTATCCCTTATTTTAGTCTTGGGGTGATTGGATTGAAAGTTCTGTTTTAGGGATATTTTATAATGTGACCCCATAAAGGAATTGACATGTTAGGTAGGGAATATCTTTGGTAGTTGTTCTAATGATCTGAAGGTTGACTTCCTGGTTTCTACCTCTACCTTGACTCCTGATGGAGTGGAAGATCCTTGTTATTCTCAGTGCATGGATCATACATAAGAGTTTCTGAATTATAATCCTCTTATTTTTAGTGGTGATCATATATCCACAAACGTGAAAAAATGTCAAGATAAAGTTTATGAGATATTTGAATCACTAGGAACTCCAGAATCCTCAAGGATAAGGCACACCACAATTTTATTGAAGGTTTACTTTTGTATTGGTGAGAGTAAACTATCCATGATCAACCATTTTAGGTTTTTTATTAGTGATATTTCAAGGTTACCTTCATCCAATAGTTGAATCCTGAGAAAGTGATAATTTCAAAGATGATGGAGTTCTTGATCATTCATCAAGGTGATCAATTCATGAAATAATGTATCGAAAATTTCACCCGAATTGTTTCTTTTTCTCATGAGTTGGATAGTGATGATTGAAAGAATGATTAGTTATTTGTAAGTGTCCTTTTCTGTATCTTATTTTGGTGATGTTTCAGTATAACCTAACATTCAGTATAGAAGTGGTCTATAAATCCATCATTGTTGTAGGACTTTTTGTAGGGAAACCTATATAAAGTGATTCTTCGACCCTATATTGTGTCAATAGTTATGATTTGGATTGTCGAAAGTGAAATCCAATGGTTTAATTGTAGTGTGGGAAGTTCAAGTATGTTAATACCTGTTATACTATATCTTTAAGGAATTGTAATCAGTGTGGCTGAATCCAGAAGATATACAGGGTTTTCAAGATGAATGGTTGTCATAATAAAAAGTCCTAGAGATAGTTTTAATTTGATTAGTTTTTTGTGACATTTCTTTAATATGAGAGTCAGAAGCTATTTCGCGGTTTATAGAGTTCTCTCTTTTATAGCCTACTTTTTTATTGTACCTATTTATACCTTTTTTATACACCCTATAAACTTTTATTAATTTATGGTAGAGTGTTTTTATTTGTCTTTGTATCTTTTGAGATATTCTTTTTCGACTAATTTTGATGAGTGCCTCCATTTTTGCATGGTGTGGAACATGGTCTAAGGTTTTTTTGATGGATGAAAAAAGAATTACTTGGATGTGGGATGGGTTAATAGAGGTAATATTTGGTTTTTAGATAGAAAGTGATAGATACCAAGTTAAGGTTTTCTTTTGAGATCATTGGGAGTGAGTGTTCTGAGAGTTTGGTCCTAAGTAACCCTTCATGTAGTTCCATGACCTGAAGTCATAACCATGTCATTCATTATTGAGGCATGTTCACATTACAATTTTTCACATATTATGGGGAGTTTTTATCTTGGTTAACTGGTCTAGTGATCTCTTGGTTATCCTTGAGAGAGTTCTCTCTTATGGTGTTTTGAGTTTGTTGCTGGGTTGATAGAACCTTTTTTATTCCTATGGAATGTAGTGAAATCATGTCTACCATGGTGATGAAAATTATTTTATACATGGATATATATTCAACCATTTTATATTAATTAAAAATAGTGGGGAGATTTATATAGTCTTTATTGTTTTTTCATTCTTATAGAGTTATCTATCATGATACTTTTGGTTGATATCTGTCATTGCATCTATCCCTAGTCACCTCAGATGTTCTAGAGGTGTTGTTTTTATTTTTTTTTCCTTTGGGTTTCATAGGACTCAGAAATAAATTATAACTTTTGGTATGCACATTTTTGGAGTTCATTAAATTTAAAGAAGATTGGAGAAGTGGTCATCCCAACATTTCATTTTTTGAGGAATCTACTTTTGGGATTTGTAGTGTTTCCCTATTTGTTTTTGGTGGTTCTCCCAAGGAATACTAGTGGGTGTTTCAAGTCATGTGTTTCAAGTTATATGTTTTAGGCTTGGGAGTGGAATTTTGTTTGGGTCCCTTATTTTGGTGAGTTGGTCTTGACCTCTCCTTCAACTCCTACTATCGAAAAAATTCTAGGGGAATAAAGAGACTTGGTGGGGAGAATTGTGACAACCAAAAATTATATTTCAATGCTAATGTTTATATGGTTGATTTATACCTTAATTCAAAGGATCCAAAAAGTAAATTTTTTATTTTTTTAACATTTCTAGGGATGCATGGTTAGATTCATGGTTTGGGAAACTGTGCAGTGGAAAATATGAAACCTAGGTAGTTTTGGTCATTGATAATTTCATGATCACTACACAGTTATGTAAAATATCCACGTAGACCGTTTCACCTACTTGGATTTGGAATTTTTTTATGTTATGTTATTTTTATTTTAAGTTATTTTTATTTAGGGAATCTCCCAAAATCTTCTCCACTTGAACCCCTATGACCTAGGAACCTCCCAAGGGATTCTCCCCTTCTACGTGCCTCTATGGTGGATTCTTGGTGATTTATTAGTGGGATTTGATTTAGATCAAAAGTAAGGGATCCTTATTCCTTATTCTTCAATTTCTTTACATTTTTCTCTTATTCCATAACCCTAATGGCCATGTTTGGTCAATTTTTATTTCTTGGGATATTCTTAAATTATGTATTTTTTGTTTAAAAGGTTGTAATCCATTTTAGGAGTCATAATCTACTGGTTTCCATTGAATGTGACCTAGATTAATCTATTTAGGTAGATATTTTCATCACATTCACTTTTATTAAATAATTCCTTATATTATTCCTAATTTAAAAAGTTTTTTAACTAAATAAATTATGTATATGATATTTAGTTTGGGTTTTCAAAGGTTTTCTGTGATTGGGTGGGGTTTTCTTTTGTCAAATTTGCGAATTTCATTGTTCAATTGAAAATTGTTTTCCAAAGTTATTTTGTGAATTCTAAGTGATTTATAAGATGAAAATGGTGGGTTTATACAAGAAAAATGTTTGGTTTATGGTGATTTGGTCATATTTGGAAGTGGAGTGTTTCTTTGTTTAATGGGATTTCCATATTTTAAAATTATATTTTCTTGATTTTAAGGGGGTTTCCTTATTATAAAGATGTTTCCTCATTTAAAAGAGGTGTGTTGTTTTATGGGATTCCCTAGTGATTTCTTTATACCAATTTAATCATTATTCCTTGGTGTTAGAAATGATTTCCCTTGTATTATGATATATTTTCATACTTTGTTTTGAATTGGATTTCCAAATATTTAGTTCTTTGATTCATGAAAAAATGGAATGTTTGGAATCTTGTGAGGAAGGTGATTTGTTGATTGATGTTTAAACCCTAGTTGAGACCCATTTTTATACTTTTTTTATACGTTTGTTTATATGTTATCAATTAAATGAATTGTCCTTCATGTTATGCGGTTCAGGTTTGGGATTTTCATTAAAGGGGGTGTGTTAGAGGTGTAAAGTATTTGATTATTGTGTTTTATTACCTTGGGATATGGGAATTTCATGCAATTTTCATTGGATTTATAGTGGTCTACCTCCATTATCTATCACATGAGGAACCATAGGATACTGAGTGGGGAGTCCAGGTAAATTGACTATGATAGTTGAGAGTTATAAACTGGATAGTATCTTGTAGTTGAATGTGATGATATGACTAGGGGTTATAACTGACAAGACTATTTGAACATGAATTAGGTGATGAGATGTGTGATAGTTAACCTTCTAGTAGTTGGTTCCACTTTTTTTCATCTTGTTCTTTTCCCATCAGTCCCAATTGTGTCACCTCATGATATGTATTCTATATTATTTCATTATTGTTTATTGGTTTGTGAGGTTATTATCTCTTTTTTAGCCTAATTTTATGTATTGGTAATTTATGCTTGATAATTATTATTGTAAAGATTTATTTTTATTATTATTACAATTTATGTATGACTCTCCATGGATTTTAATTTATTATACTTTCCCTCTTGTTTTCTATTCCCATTTTAAGAGTATATGTATGTTAATGTTTTAATGGGAAAGGTGGTGGTTATTTATAATTGAAAGTCGTTGTAAAATATTTCTTTTGAAATGTATTCAAAACAATTATATTTTTAATTTTCAATGGAGGTTCTTAAATGGAATGGGATGAATTAAACTAATTTTTTTAAAAGGATAAGGGTTTAAAGGTAATGTTTGGTTTTTGAAATTACATTACCTTTATATGTCATATTTGAGGTATGTTTTATAAATAGTGTGTTTTAATAATATATATAAGGCATTTTATATTTATTTTTATTTGAGTAAATGAAATGAAAAATTATTTTTAACTTACTTTCAAACTAGTGGACTTGGTTTCTTTAAAAAATAAATGCAATAGACTCATGGTGGTATCCTACTAGAGTTTAGACCACACCCTACATAATAACATTGGTGGGTATATAGTCTTTAGTTTTTCTATAGGTTCCATGGTATTGGATTTCAGGTTGGTTAACTACCACCTTCCTTTGGGAAGTATGTTTAATTGGTTTTGGTGGTTGCTTGAGAGACACATTGTAATGAACCAACTCAGGTTGACCCTGAACCAGTCACCTGAGCCGATACACAACAAGTCCTAATAGGCATTCCTGATCATCCTATTCTATAAAATAGTGTTTTACATCAAAGATCATACTCTTGGGAAGGATTTAGCCCATAATAAACAAATAATTAAACCAATACATACCACACAACATAAATGAAGGACCAATAAATTATTAAAAAATATATACATAAAAAGTTCCAAATACAACAACAGTAGAAAAAAATAGAAATAAAAAAACAAGACTAAAATCGAACTAGAACTGGCATGATCTCCCTGTGATCTATTGGTCACCACCATGCATTAAGCAATCCTACTCTATAGGTGAACCTGAATAAAATCTAGACCTGAAAAGAAACTCAGGTATGTTGATGCTAAGTGGCACAAGTAGGTTGCGAGCATAAAATAACACAGTATGTGAGCACAATAAAATCCATACATGTGATTTCCCAAAGTAGTCCATAAAACACTATCATGAAAATATGTTTAAAAATTAAGGTTTTTATCCTTTAAAGATCCAATCACATTTTTTTCCTTTTTAATATATAGTTTGAAAACTAAATTCTAAGATGGAATGACAAACCAAATAATACCTAAAGTAAAGGAATATAAAAAATAAGTGAAACATCATGGAAACCAAATCAAATACATAAATAAAAAGGAAACAATACAGGTGTAAGCAGACAGACACTAGTAGAAAAATTAATTAAAATGATGTGATGTAATTCAAGAACATTGATATATTGAATCATGGGAATTTACTAAACAAACCTTGATGAAATACTTAGGAATACATAGTTTGGATGCACTTGATGGAATATGGTGCATCCTTGTAGTCAATAACTAACCTAGACACTCAAAACAAGCCTCACCAGTGGAAAATCCAACCTAGAGTATCCTCTATCTAGGGGGTTCTAATCCATCTAATAAGTACTAGAAAGAAAGAATCACTTGACCCTTAAGATGACTTCAAGGAATCCCATAATAATAGTATAAAATAAAATGAGAAGGTCATCGCATTCTTGGAATTGAACACAACTCACCAGTTCCATCATGGATGTCTTTCCTAATCTCTAACACCAACTATGTGGATTCCCTCTCGTCAGAAGGATGACCATAAGGGTTCCAGTAGTACACAGAACCATTCAAGGGTGCCAATTAGACCTACGTTTTATATGAGTTCAAAAACCATTTACCAAACATTATAAGATACCAAATGCACCTTAACCATTTTGAATCGAAGAACACTTTCCAAATAAAACACATTTCTTTCCAAAACAATTTCCATGATAAAGGTGAAATCATAATTTTCTTGGAAGTTTCCAAACAGTCTTTTTAAATCATGATGTTACCAATCATGTTTGAAGATACCAAATAGTCCAATCTTTATAAAATATATTTTAAAACCTCATTTGAGGTTATTTTTAAAATAAGAATCCATTTAGATAACATTATAGGTTTTTAGAAAAAAAATCGTTTGGGGGATAGAGTAGAAGACCGAAAGAGGTGGAAGAAGAGTGTTTTGAAAACTGGGTTCAAGGTGGACATTTTTATGTAATACTATATATATGTGTTTGTGCCTAGTCATATGTACACCAAATTCACAAATGGATATGTCCACATTTATTGTAACATATATGGAAGATCATAAAAATACCCAAGGTTCTAATTAAAGGACCACAAGTAACATTCCAACGCATCATAAGAATCCACACCTAAGCACCAAACCATAAATGAACCAAAATACACCTAAAGATAAATTACAAATGTAACAAAATTATAAAAAAACAAACAAGTTAAAACATAATATCAACAATCTCAAATTACTTTTTAATGACCAATTAAAAATTTATTAAACAGCTTGCGTACAAACATAAACGTATAACCAATGAAATATGATGAAAAACCCATTTTCACCAAATTTAAAACATAGAAACACCACAATAAATCTAAATAACAAATAATAAGAATTAATAAAACATTTATAAATTAATTGGAAATGTTTAAGAATCAAATGAAATGTTCTAGAAAGAAAATGGTTTGAAACCCATACCTCAATAGTGTGCGAATGCGAGGAAACTTTGGGATAAGGAAGAACTAAGTGCAAGAGACAAACTCCACATACTAAAATCAAATAAATAAACTCACTAATCCAAACCTCACCCTATGGTTTTATATAATCAGTAAAAAATTTAATAGGAACTGAGAAACCAAGAGATGTGGGGAATAAGAGGATAAAAATGAAAAAAAACAAGAGAAACTTACCTTATAACGTTGAATGAGCTTAAATAGTGGAAGAAGAACCAAGGAAGGAGGGTCTTGGGAGACCCATGATGTATCTAGGTCATGTGGGGGAGAAGAAACCTGAAATAGGGTTAAAAAAATATGGGAAAAGAGGAAACTCAAGTTTTTAAGAATCTGGGTAAGTCACACGATTTAAAAAACCATGCACTAACCATGCAAGACCTACTAGAAGGAGGGGTCACCTACATTGGCTGGGTGCATCATTTAAGAAACCATGCACCAAACATGAAAATTGGATCAAACATAATTTTAGAGAATCTTTCATGCTTTTTGTATGGTTTTTACTAACCATACAGAAGTCGTTCATCTTGGCTAAGAAACCACCAATAGGCCGCATGATTACCCTTTTGGATCACATAATTTTTTCCAAACAATTATCAGACCACGAAAGAAAAACCACGAAAGAAAACAATGAACTATAAACACCCTCTACCTTTACTAATGACACAGTTTCTCTCTAAATTGTGCACACCAACCGTGCATAAGGCCAAAATCAACTAATAACCTCCAAAAATAAAAGAATATCTCTTGAAACTCAAGCCGAACATCAACCAAAAATATTAAACATCAATAAAAAATAAAAATAAAAATAAAATAAATAAAAGAAAAATTGGGTTAGGTAGTGAAAATTAACCCCACTAAAAAAATTCCCCCTAGAAATTCACCCAACAAAACGAGGAATAATGATTGAACTCAAAACCAAACGAGGTCAAACAAAACCATGATTCATGGTGTGAAATTTCAACTCCAAAAGCCAAACCTGAAAAACTCTAGAGAAAACCATAAAATATCCATGGTGGGTCTCCCCACAATTTAAAAACTCATCTTCAAAGATTAACTGTCAAAACAAGGGTCCTAGTTAAAAAAATATCAAACCAAACACCAAACCAAACCATGATTCATCATTTCCACAAGACACAATCGTATCTAAAATGAGAACAGGTCAAACCCCAAAACCAAAATCAATCCAAAATAGGATAAGCACAAAAATATTTACATCTATAAACCACCGCTGTAGAATTTTATAGCAACCCAGGACAAATAAAATCCTTAAAACAAGATGGATTTTAAGAACTAAAGAAAAATACAACAAAAAGAACTAAAACTGCCTCTACTCCAACAGAATAGGGAAAATATTATCCATCTCTTCCTCACACCCAAAAATTTATAACGTTTTGAGGAAATTCACTTTGGGGATTATGGATGGATCTTTAGTGCCTTGAAGCATCTACTTCCCCATAGTTATGAGATAACAGTATCTGATTGAGACTTCTCTTTCTCGCAACACTACTTGCATAACTTCTCCAAGTGACCCAAATGTCTAAATTGTTATAAATCCCCTAGAGTGTCAAGAAAAGTGGTTTCTAGTTCCCAAAACAACTATAATGGATGAATATGAGTGGGTATTTTGATGAATAAGAAGAAATAACTAGAAAGGGGGAATGCACTAGAATGGGTTCCTCTAGCACACACTTCTCACTAAAGTGGAAACCCTCCTGAGTTTAAAAAGAAAAAAATTCCAATCACTATATATTGTTCTTTGTAAACCATCGTAGTGAGAAACCCACCATCCACTAACTTCCCAAATATAACTTCCATGAATGAGATAACTCATTTCTTATTCTTCAAATGAAGACCGCAAAAGAAAAGAGGATATTTCAACTAATCCTTTGAAGCTATGTTTGGAATCATACATGGAAACTATCTCTTTAAAATGATCAATATGGGACTTCACCATTTGTTGGCCTTTCTAAACACCCAAGTGATTTTCCATTTTCCTCACATTCACCTCCTTAGGTATTAACCATTGGATAATAGTGGTTTAAAAAAATTCTAAAGAGATCCCAACCTATAATGATGATGGGACAATCACCGTACACCAATCCAAATCTAGTTCATAAAATGAAGTAAGAATAGTTCACACCCTCATGGCTTCAAGAGTTCCCAATGACTAGAAAACACTTTTGACTTTCTCAAGCCACTCCACAACCTCTAACGGACTTCAATCACCATAGAAAATGTGAAACAGTCAAGAAGAATCTGACTTTGCCACCCCAACAGGAGTATGGGAAGGGACAAAGACTTGAAGAGTCTCTCTAATAGATATTGGGATATTTTTGGGTGGCATACTCTAATAAAATAATAAACACAAAATAAAATCAACACTAACCCAAAATTCAACTAATATAACATTCCAAACCAAAACTGTAACTCATAAAAAACATCACAAGGATAGACCAATACCCTCTTTCAACATGTCTTGAAATAATTTTACTCTTTAAGAAACATTTTTTTCCAAAAAACATTTTTCATTTAAAAATATACCCATGTTTAATAAAATCAAGATAATAACACAACTCTCAACAAAACTCCACGAATAGAAAACTAGTGGCAATGCATAACCTGGACACATGGTATTGAAGACCATGTGGTGAGCAAGAACTAACCATTATAAGTATCTTTAACTATGCACTAGGGCTCCATATTAGTCACTACTCTAAGAAGGGACAACATGTAGCATCAGTTGACCTCCATTTTCATCCCCAGATCATATAGCCAACAAGGCTAACAAGACCCCAACAACATAAACCCAAAATAAAAATAAAAGACTCAAGTCTTGGACTACCCATAGTAAGTTGAGGATAAGAATGAGTAAGAGTTCGTGACACTCTTACCGGTCCTACCTATAGATTTTTGATTGTCCTATATCTAAACTACTTGAGCCACCAAATAAAAAAGGGTTACTTTGATAACATTTTTTCATAAAAAATCCTAGTTTGAACCTGAACTGGTCCCCTAATCGATTCCATGATAAGGCAAAAGAGGCATTATCGATCCTCTTGGGATGGAATCTAGTGCCTAGAATCAGAGATCATACACTTGAGAAAAATTTATCCCATAATAAACTAATAAATAAACCAAAGATAGAGCATTCAATATAAAAAAGAACCAAAAAATCACTAAATATAATTAAATACATAAACAGATTCAAATAAAATAGTAGTAGAAAAAAATAGAAAACTAAAAACAAGAATGAAATCAAACTAGAATCATCATGATCTCTATGTGACCTCTTGGTCACCATCATCCATAAACCCATCCCACTCTATAGGTGAACCTAAAAAAAGATATACAAAAAAATAGCTCGGGTCTACTGATGTTGAGTGGCTTTAGTAGGGTGTGAGAATAAAAAATCACAATATGTAAGAACCATATAATTCATAAATTTCCTTTTCAAAAATAGTATATAAAACACAAGTTTGAAAATTATTTTATAAAATAATATTTCTATCATTCAAAGAGAGAGTCATATTTTCCCTTTTCAAAATCTAGTTTTAAAACCAAATGCCACGAAAGGAACACAAACTTAATAATGAATAAAATAAAGGAAGATAAAAAATGATAGAAATAACATGGAAACACAATTAAAAATAGAAATAAAAGGAAATGGTATAAGGCTATGTCAAAAAACACTAGTAGGACATGTAACCAAAATACTATAGCGTAAAGAAAGAACATATAAATATGTAATCATGAGAATTTTTTAAACGTCCCTAAAATAAATCCCTATAATTAATTGGTTTGAACCCACCTTCTAGCATGTGGTACATCTCATTAGTCAATAACTAACCTTGTTTCTCTAAACTAGCCTCACTGGTGGAAAATCCCATTTGGCCTATCCTCTATCTAGGGGGTTCTAATCCTTATAATCTAGACTAGAAATAAATTTTCATTCAACCCTATTAATAATGTCCATGAATCCCATTATAATAGAATAAAGGATAATGATGATGTCATCACACATTTGGTATTGAACATAACTTACAGATTCCATCATGCATGCGTTTCCCAATCGTTGACACCATCTATGTGAAGTCCCTCTCATTGGAAGGATGACCATAGGGGTTATCTCCATACATAAAACAATACAAGGGTTCCAACTAGGAATACATGTCATATGAGATCCAAACCAATTTCCAAAATATTTCAAGGTTCCAAATAGGCCTTAACTATTTTAAAACCAAGAACCATTTCGAATAAAAACACCTTTCTTTCCAAAACCATTTTCAAAAACCAAGGTGAAAACACAATTCTCTTGGATGTTTCCAAATGGACCTATTAAGTAATAAGGTTTCCAATCATGTTTCAGGGTTCCAAAAAAATAATTATTTATAAAAAAATATTTTAAAACTTCATTAGTAGTTATTAGGAAATCAATAATCCATTTAAATAACATAAGCGGGTTTTAAAGAAAAATTTTGGGGATAGAGTGGAGGAAAGAAAGTGGTGGATGAAGAGTGTTTTGAAAACCGGGTTCAAGGGGGAAATTTTTATGAAATAAAATCTATATGTGTGTGTAACTATCTATATGTACACCCCATGAATATATAGATATTCCCATATTTAACAACACATATATGGAAGACCATAAAAATGCCCACGTTTCCAATTAAAGGATCACTAGTAACATTCCAAACCATCTCAAGATTCCATGCCTATGGACCAACCAATAAATGCACTAAAACACACACACAAAGCTTAAATACATATGTCACCTAATTACCAAAACCCATAAAATGTCAAAAAAAAACTCAACAAGCTCAAATTCATTTTTAAAGACAAATTTCCATTTTATCAGACACCTTACATGGATACATAGAGGTATAACCAAGTAAATCCTTTAAAAAACCAAAATTTCACCAAATTTAAAGCATAATAATACCATAATAATTCAAATAACACATAAAAATAATGAATACAACATTTAGAAGTCAATTATAAATTCTCAGTCATCGAATTCCATGTTTTGGAATGGAAATGGATAGAAATACCTGCCTTAATGGTGTGTGAATGCGATGAGACTAATGAATAAGGATTAACTAAGAACAAGAGACAAACCACACAACCTAACATCATGTAAATCATACCACATAATTCAACCCTCACCCTAAGGTTTAGCTAGGGGGAACAAAAGGAATAGGAATAAAGAAACCAAGACAAGAAGGGAATAATAGGAGGGAACTGACCCAAACCAAGAAAAAATTACCCAGGAACATTGAAGGAGATTCAATGCTAGAAAGTCATCCAAGGAAGGAGTGTCTTGGGAGCCCCATAGTTTTCCTAATTCAAGTGGTGGTTGAGAAACCTGGAATAGGGTTAAAAAAGGGGGACAAATTAGGAGCGTCAAGTTTTTAAGAATCTAGGTACATCACATGGTTTGGATATAGGGTTTGACAAACCATGACCCAACCGTGAACACCGAAATAGAATAAGGGGACACCTGAATGGTCTTCCCACATGGTTTTGGAAGCCATGAATCAACTTTTCAAATTGGCTCTATCAAAATTGCAAAGCCTTTTCCTTGCTTTCTACATGGTTTTTACTAACCATTCATAAGCCATGTACCTTGTCTTAAAAACCACTAACAAGATGCATGATTACTCCGTTGATTCACATGGTTTGAGCCAAGCCATGTATAGAATGTTCATGAATAAACGTTCAAGAGAAAATTGAACTAAAAAACCCTCTTCTTTCCCCATCTGCATAGTTTCTTCTTAAACTGTGCACACTAACTGTGCACGTAGACAAAAACAACCCAAACCTCCAAAACTGATAGATTCTCTCTATAAATTCAACTCAAACCTAAAAAATAGATAAAAAATAATTAAAAAAATAAAAATAAAATAAATAAAAAAGGGTCGAGGTTGTGAAACACTTGGTGATGGTAGTGTTTGTCTCATGATTTGTTTCAGCTAGTTAGGTTATGTGGTGTATCGGTCTCTACGACCCCTTATTTTATTTTACTTTGAATCCTGGTTGTGTTTTGAATTTTTTAATAAAAATGGTTTCATTTATATAGAAAAATATATTGTAAATAGCTTTATATTTTTTCATCTTATTATGCCATGTTTGGTTTCCACTTGTGTTAGAGATGATTATTTATTATGGCATAGTTGTCCAATACATGGAGACGTCATACCTAGTTCTTGGTTAAAACCTATTGTTTATAATGATTTTTTTGAGAGTTAAATCATTCCCACATGTTCAATTATGATACCTTAACACTTTTTTCCCATCTAGGGTGATCAGGAACGTTCCTTGAGCCATGTGGAGGATTGAACCATGTGATGTGTTAGGTCGACCTGGGCCAGTTCACTACAACAAACCTTGATCTATTATCCCTCTACTAATAACCCACTACACCTTTTGCATACACTTCACAACACATCAATCAAAAATACCTTGAATAATCACTATGATCACATCATTTGAGTTATCATACCAACATACCCTACATAGATAAGTCATTCCAAGCATAAACCACATCTATCAACATAGACCTCTCTGGCCACATAGGCCCTTAAGAATCAGATAACCGTACCAATATCTATGGTCTCACTAGAAAAATATCATTATATGGATAACATGATAATAAACTCTCAATAAGTTAATTTTTATACTCACATTAGACTCATTGATATTTAGTATTTAGCCCATTCATAATTCATAGGTCACTATTCACAGAGTGACTTAGTAATCTGGAACCCCACTAACTCATTCCACACACGAAACCCAAGGTAAACTAATCAAATTATAGTAAAATAGATATCTCACCCTTGGTTTAACTCCATTTACGCCCCATCTATTCTTCTCAAGGATGTTCATAATAACTATAATTCATCCCACAGTTTATCGCTCACGGATAACTCCAATCTCATAAGGTTTTACAAGGAACCCACTAAATGGATAAGCTATAAGAATTTCCCTTAAGAGATTTTTACAATTCCTCACACAAGACCCCACCAGGACACTAGATATACTACAGAAGTTCAAAAATCCTCTATGGATTCTCTTACTATCAACTCAAGCACTTCCTCTAATCAGATTCATTAAGCCACTAACTCTCAAGGGAACCTATTTAGGATTGCTTCCACTACATTAATAATACTTATAAAAAATTAGATTTAACATTGAAGATTTAACATGAATTATTAGTAAATTTTTGTGAAAATCCCATCTTTTTGGGATTTCACATATGTTATTATAGAAACTGCAATAAAGACTCTATCAATGGAGGGATTCACATCAGTAATTAGTATAACAGACATGAAAACATCATTTATTAGAGTGCTCACATCAATTATAATAATAACGAACATAAAACCACTATCAGTTTGGATTCCTTTGATATCCATTATTAAAACCAATTTTTAAGGTTGATTATTAGAGGAACATATGTTAAAATATTTTAGAAAAAATTAAAACTCACATGGATTTTGGTTCTCATTATGTCCACATTATTTTCTCAAACCCTAAATTTTGTGAGTCAAAAACACCTTCCTAATATTTGTTTATACTAACTTTTCCTTTCCAAACCCCAATTATGTGATTTCTAACATGATGCATTTTTATTTCATCATTTTTTCTATTTAATTGACCACAAGCCATTCCTTTTCTCTCGTCTAAGTTCCACAATTTTCATTTGTGATTTTGTTTTTCAATCATGCCCCTACCTAATTATGTTCAATATAATGGTTTCATGATAATTATTTCATCTCTTCATCACTGATATACATCTAAAATATATATTTTTTTGTGAGCTAATTCTTATTTTCATGTTTTAAAATATTTATTATGTGGGTGATTTTTAAATTGTTTTCATTTATTTATTATTGAAAGCACTTATTCTTAGTTGAACGCAATCTGAAATTCATTCGCTACTATTTTTTATTCATTATTCATAGATATAATATCCGAATCAACATTTTTTGTCAGTTATGTTTTATTTTCCTTGTTTAGAAGATTTATTAAATGATTGTGAGTTTTAAAATGTATTTATTTAATTATTATTTACTGTGCACCTATTTAATTTAATGAAATATGGTGATCATTTACCATTGTTTTATTTCAATTCCTTATAGATTTATTATATGTATCTACATTTTTTCTCCATTAAATTTTTATTATCTTGGTTTAGAAATTTATAAAATATTAATATTTTTAGTATTTATTTATATTTGTTGATGAAAATATTGCATCCATTTATTTTATTTACATCAATCATTAATTTTATTAATGTTTATATTATATAAATATTTATTTTGATTAAAAATATATGAATAAATATTTATTTGATTATTTGTTTTGATTAAATGTATATAAATTAATGCTCTGTTCATTTATTATATTATATATATTTATTTACTTTATTCAATCTTCTTTTTTATAATTTTTTGTTTTGAATAAAATTTTATGAATAATTTTTTAATATATTATTGGTTTTTATTATATGTTATATATATGTGTATATATACTTTTCATCTATATGTTTCAAATTTAATCATTTTATATATTTATATGTTTATATATTTTAAATTAATTTATTTATATACACACTTAAATATTTATATGTATTAATATATTAATCTATTATATTTTAATTTTAGTCAATTAATGGATCATAATCAGATAAATATTGAATAAATAACGATGAATACAATAAACAGATTGATGATTTTTTTAAAATTTGATAAACAAAATCTTGAAAATAGAGATTTTATTTTACGTACATTTATGAAGTGTTTGAATATAAGAAAACTAGGGTATATAGAAATCAACGACCATGTTATTTTATGTTGCTTTAATCATAATTAAACATGTTTTATTTTTCATGGTGAAATATCAAATAATTCAATGTCTAATATTGATGAATATGTTCTACATGAGATAGAGGATCATCTTGAATGATGAATTCATGTTGAAGATATGGAAAATATTAAAAAGTCAAAAAAGTTGAATGGTTTTTTATATATGAATAGAAAATATTATTCCAAGGATTTAATAAATTTATAGTGTAATTAGAAATGATGAGATTGGTAAAATTTATAATACCCCATGTCTGAATGGGTTGTGTATTTCTGGGGAAATTTGATTTTTTTGGATTTGGTGATAGGTTTGTTTGGGGAACTATGGATCTAGCTGGGTTACTGAGTGTTTTAAAAACTTTAATATGTGTCTTTAGAATTATCTTTAGGTACATTTAACATTCCAATTATTCCGAAGGATTTCATGATTAGTTCAGAGTGACCGGATGACTAAAAACAACAGCTTCTGATCATTCATAGCGAGAATGGGCCATTCACACCATTAACAAAACTCATGGGGTATTTTAGGCAATGAATGAGGAAAATGGGTGAAGGTAAGTACGAGTTTGATAATTCATTGTGAGATTACTTATTTTGAATTTAGATTGATACAAGATAGTTTTTTTAAAAGGACCAAGGGGTTTCTAAAATAAAAACCCCCTTGGGTTTCTTCTCTAGGATGGTACACACACAAGAGTTAGCCAAAAATCTCCCTCTTATCCATTATCCTTTAATCTAAGTCAATTATTAGTGGTTTATCACATCAAATCTAGTTAGGATATAATACCATTTTTCTAATCTTTCCCCATCATTTGATTTTGGTTTAAATGTGTAGGGTTTCAGATGAATTATTTCACTAGAGAATGGTGAAATCATTGTGCTTGTAAGGAATTTAGTATGTGGATCCTAGATGAATTCCCAAGACATCTTAAAGAAGTTTCCATTCATTGTTTTATGTGAGTTATGTTTCTAAGTGAATTTATTTAGGTTTCCAAATGATTTCGGAATAAAATTTGTAATTTTTTTGTTTATAATTTAGGGATTTTGTGTTGCTTAGGATTATGGGTGTTTAGGTGTAGAGTGCACTTGGTTACTCCCAATTCTGATGTTTTCAGACTTCCCTGTGAGTTAGTTTCGATTATACCATTTTGGGAAATTGGTTTAAATTAATTAATTAATTAATTATGATGTTTATGGTTGATATAGGTTCTTGAAAAATATTGGTTAGTAGTATAGGCTCGAACAAGGATTGGATGGATCTTGGAGATCATAAGAAAATGCTTATGGATTGGATAAATAAATGAAAAAATGTTTTTTTCTAAGGTATGTGGTCTTCAGTAAATTACCTATAGTATTTTTGTCATGTTTTATAAGGCAGGTGTTATGTGTTATTACCATCTAGGGTGATAAACTAATTTTATAAAATGTTATTCTTTGAAAATTAAATGTTTGTGCAGACTATACAAAGTGATAATCCCATGAGTGTCCTTAGCGCTGGAATGATTTCCCTAACTGTGGATGGATGAGATATTAATTGTTGACCTTAATTCTTGGAAAACTCCATGTAGGATGGTCACAATATTAATTGAGATAGATAACCCTATCTGGCCATGTGTGGACCCTTGGGGAACCTTAGAGATGATAATATCATTGAGTTGGATTGGTTGAGTGAACCATCATAGTATTACCTAGGTAATTAAGATGTTCCATATCAAATCTTTAATGTGATTCCTAAAACATTTTACGAATTAGGTATATATGGTTATGTGATGTTAGATACTGGGATTGTGGGATGTGCTACCCCTGAGTGATGAGTTTTTACCCTAGTGTGATTTTTTTTAAATGGGACATCAAGGAGGGTACCCCTTACATGTGGTGACCTAAAGGACCCTAGGTATGGTGCCTTTATTATGTGTTGTAATTGAGTAATCGAAGTAGGGTACCTTTATTATGTATTTATTTGTGGGACCTAAGTACATTCTTGGACTCTTATATGACCCAGGGTAGGTGTGTGACATTGTTGGGGGAACTTGATAACCTTTAGGATGAGTGGTATCCCGAGGCTTCAAAGGTCGAGTGAGGATCCCAAAGAGGGTTTTTGTGTTATATACTAACCTAAGTTACCATAGGTAGGGTTCTATTATTATTTTTATATGTTTTGGAAAACATGGAGGTTAATTATAGTGTATTGACAATGTGGGTGCATTATGGGATTATTAGTTGTTATCATGGGTGTCAAATAGAACCCAAAATGATGATATAAGCCTATTGAGTCCTGATACTATTGATTTTTGAGGTTCATACCTCTAGGAAATGTCTTAAAGACTAATATTTCAGAAAACAAAGGGTGATGCCCCTGGGTTCAGTGATGAAGTATGATATTTTAAAATGCTAAATTTGATGCCCCTTGGGTTTGATGATGGTTCCGAATATCTTAGGACACTAGGGGTGATACCCTTTAGGTTTAGTGATGATTCATGATAACTGTTTATCACATTGGATTACCTCCCAATAATTATCTTCAAGCTTATTATTTTGGAACACCAAGGGTGAAACCCCTTGGGTTTGATGGTATTTCCTGATTACATAAAATAACTTAGGATACTCCCCTTAGGTTTGATAGTATTTCCTGATTACTTAAATCACCCAGGGTCACCCCCTAGGGATCAAATTTATGCTTGAAACTATGAAACATCTAAATAATCTCCTAGTATTAGAATTTTCACCATACTCGATTGGCACATTCAAGTGATGTTTCTAGAGACACATTGACACTAACCAAAGAAGGTGTGGCCGATTGAGGTCATGGAATTAAGAATCGAGAATGGATTATTTATTTATTTATTTTCTATAAATTGTTTATTTATATTATCTGATCATATCACATGAAAATATCATCAAATTTCAAGTCATGTAGGGATCGTGTTGGTGGTCCCCTATTGAGTTACAAACATACAACATGATTAGTCCTCCATTGCATATTTTCACCAAATAATCTCCCACCTTTTGTATGATTAGGTCTATTTGAGGATATGTTTAATCAATTAGGATATCTCAGAAATGTATATAAAGCATGGTATGAGGTATGGATCAGAGTTACAATAGATCCTTTGTATTTTATTTATTTATTTATCCTATATATGTGATCTTCCCGGTGTTCGATCGAGTCTACTTGACTATTTGTGTGTTTATGAATGATTTTCATTCTGTTATAAATTATTTAGTTGGTTTATAATTTTTCCTACTTTGAATTGATGGATGAGTTCAATATTTTTTTATTTCCTCTATAGTTAATTCTTTGTAACAGGGGGTATAGTCTCCCCATAATACAACCTTAGACTCATGATGCTAGTCAAAATCCTCTAGAGTGTGAGGAGGAAAACCTAAGGTATAGTGGTGACTACCATTCCATACACCGATTAGAAGTCTAGTGAGGAAAGGAATTAAAATTGGTATCTGAAGTATTTTTATTTATCTTAATATTTGAGATATGGTAGATAAGAAACATAATAATGTGTTATATATTGTTATATAACTCAAACTGGTGTATCATAAACAATATTTCCAATTGAAAATATAGGTTACTAGTGATGTGATTTATGTTTTTCCTTTGATGTTATTGTTTTATGATTTTTCACCTAATGTGATGCACATGGTGTTCAAAATTGATGATCTCTTGTTGAGATTTTGGATATTGGACCATTGGAAATAGGCTATTATAGATTTGGATCTTAAAAATATAGGCAAGAGAAATATCATTTGTCATGATTTGGCATGTAGGATTCTCATGATTATTATTATAGTTATTGTGTGATTATATCACTGATGGCTAAGGTTCAGTTGTTTAAAGTGTCAACAATAGATCATATTATTTTTTACCATATAAGTTATTAGTGGTTTCCTACTTAGATGGAATACATTGTCTATATATTTATCTTATTCTAATGGTAGGTCACGTTTATCAATGATGAGACTATCTACAATGAGGATGATGATGTATTCCCTTACACACAAGAGGTGCAGGGACCCTAGTATGTCAGTAAAGAATATGATTCCTTAGTGATAAACCACTAGTGAGTGATTATTGTATTATTTTAGTTACTTAAAGTAAAAATAAAAAACTCAATGATGTTTTCTTGTATATATTAGAATGAAACCCTACTTAACCTATAATTCCCTAGCATTAAACATTACTTAATATTGAGATAAGTTAATAATTTGGCTTTCATTGACATCAAGGATCTTTTCAGGTTTAGAGTTTTAGAGAATTAGGCCATAAATCATATATAAAAAACAATAGAAATACAATTTGAACACTTCCAATAGTATCCATTTCATCCATAAAACAAAATCTATTAAAATGAAATGTGGTTTATTTTCATTTTTAATCATAAAATTTCTTTGATCCCATCCTTAACTCTATTCTTCTTCATATCTTTTGAAAAACATTTCAAAACATGAGATGAGCACAAAAAATATCTGTAAGAGATACATAAAGAAGGAAAGCTGTTAGTCTGGAGAAAACATGTAAACCATGAATAATTTATCATAATGTAACACTTTTCACCTTTAAAAAGTAGTAAATACTCTTCACGGAATATAAGATCATTGTTTACACTTTTTGTAACCAAAATATTACCATTAAACTAATAGAATGCAACATATAACATATAAAGGTAACTTGGGACATAATCATACTTAAATGTAATAACCATATGATCGACTTCCACACATATCACTAAATGGAATAACCATACATCCAAATTCAATACCCATTGCATTAGAGGTTATAACGTAACCATCTGTCCTTTGTTTATCACGGAAGCACCGATCTCTGGGTTATCACATAACTGCCCGTCTTTGGTTTATCATGTGATCGCCCGCTAAATTTCTAAGTACCATTATATAATCATAACACATAAAATATTGAAATTATCAACATTTCATTCATAAAATTTGAAATCACAAGGAATAGTTACAAGATATTGATATAATCAAACCATTATTAAAACCATTTTCAATACCAAAATACCTGAAAATTGAATATGGTATTAATTTTTCTTTTAAAAACATTTTGGCTTGTATATGATTCCAAATACAAAAATGGTCACAATAGTGGAGAATTCATTATTACCGCGTACATAAAAAATTTCTTTTTTTTTGTAAAGAAAGAAAAATGCTTCGTATAAAAAGATTCATCTTGAAAACCGTTAAATGAAATTAAAAGTAAAAGTGGTTGATTGTACACCTTATAAAATAAAGAGGTGTATATTATCAAAATATTCCTCAATTAAATGATACTGAGACGAAGTCCCTTACAAAGATTATATAATTAGATAAATGATAAATCAATAACATAATTATGTATGAAAAATATAAATACACCAAATATTAGTGGATATTTATTGTAAAAAAATTTGAGGTCATTAACACATATTCATGAAAAACAAAACCAATGACATGGATATTTAACTCAATGAATGGAAGTTGAGTTAATATTTATCTTACATTGAGTTAGATTCATCATGTATGTTCCTTATTATTCCTGAATAATAAAAATATGTTAATTTATAAATGCATGAGAACCTTTTTTAGGTTTATTACTTCTTTTAAATTACTTAATATCATGTTATAAAAATTACACAATTCTTTAAGCCCATATTGGATGTTTTGTTGATATCTGGTACATGAGTTGAAAATGAACATGGCTTGATGTCACTAGTCTATGTAGTCATAGGTCTATCATCTCCAAAATAACATTAATGAAATTTTTATACATCAATTAAACTTTTAAAATCCAACCATTCATTTATGGTATGAAAAATTAACAACACTATAATCTCGGAGATGGTAGGTCGTACGTATGCATGAGTAATGTTACCATTTTTCATTGATCATTATGGAAATAACATAGTTATTATTTTATGTTCCCATAATGATCATAATATAATTAAAATCATAATAATCATTTAAATATACTTATATATATCATAAACATTATGTGGTGAATAAAAATGATTCGCATCGCTTTGTGAGGTGATAGTTCACATGTACGCACGAATGACGTTATCATTTTTATATGCATGGAAACTAAGAGCATAACTGAAATATTATGCTTTTTAAATGATAAATATTTAATGAATACCATATAAAAACATTGATTTCATCATTATAACTAGTATTGATAAATGTTAATAAAAAATGAACTATATCGGTTCGTGAGGTGTAGTCCACCGTACACATGAACGAAATATTCATTTACCATTTGATGAAATTGGACAAGGATTTAGGTGATGATATTAACATAATAACATCTTAGTATATTTAGGATACTAGATTTATTATTTCATCATGTATGAAGGATATTTAAAGTAAGTGGAAGAAAAAATAAAATAGATACACATTTAAAAAAACTATACCTCTTCTTCAGTTGATCACCTTTGAGGAAAACCTTAACACCTATAAGGATAGTCTTATGCCAAAACTGAGGCCTTAAGAATGTGGAAAGGTCTTCTAAGAAGGGTTTTGGGTAGATATTGGTTAACCCAAAAGGCATTATAAGTGTGAGTATTAGAGAAGAGTGTGTACCTTTTATAGGATAGGGAATGGGCACCCTTGGAAACTCTTAGAATATTAAATTAATATAAATTCAATTTAGGTTCCAAATGGTCCAAAAAAAATTTATTTCTAAGATAATATGAATTTGGGTCCAATACCCATAATAAAATTAAAATTAAACTAGTTTTTAGTATTATTATAATCCTTATCTTCTGGGTTTAACCCTTAATTTTTCTTTTTTAATCTTATCGTGATATCATGTAATTTACACTTTGTGGGTTAATGTAATTTCCATAACATGTCAAAAGATCAAAAGTGTAATTTGTTACATATTAGGACTTATATTAAGCATTTGACCAAATATTATATTTTAGGAATTTTATAACATTTAATAAACTATTTTATATTTTAAAATACCAAGAGTGTCAATTCGAACACTATTCATTAGTTGACTTTTAAAAAGTATCATAACAACAAGAAAAGTTCTAAAAAACTCCTTCTAATCATCACCAGCATGTAAAATATATCTATAATATTATTGTATGAGATAAATTATATAAAATAATATTTATTTTAATTTTTATAAAATCATTTATTTGATCCTATCATTAATAAATAAATTACTACATCATCTTTTTGTCATACTTAAATTTAATTATTTAATTTATAAAATTTGTAAATAAATTATCATGATATAGGTAATATTTTTAGATTTATAATTATAGTTTATAGTTGAAGATATACCCTGTATAAATCTCTATTAAAATACTTTACTTTTTAAAAACAAGTGTAACAAAAATGAGTATTCATTGAATATAATATTATAAAAGCATTAAAGTCATCCAAGTGGCTTCATGTTGTCCTAAAATAGACCCAAGGAGTATAATGTTTGGGATAAACTTATAAAATTAAATTAGGATATTTTTTGGGTAGTTTTATATTATTATAATATTATTTCTACTTTTAATTACCCAATTTACCTTTAAGCGTGGTAATAAAATTTATTACCAAAGTTACTATTCATAATGTCCAAACATAGAAGAGACATATTTACAGAATGTGGAGCTTATTATTATAAATATTGAATAAATTTCTCCAAATTCACAATAAATAATTGGTAAAAATTAATTAAAAAATAATCCCCATTGGAAAAACGAGAAAGCATGGTTTTTAAAAGTAAAAACCATCAAAATACTAACATGCGTTTATATCTAATTTCAAGGTAAAATTACTTACAATGACCAAAATTGAATTAAATGATACAAAAATTAATCTAATTATAATTTAAAACCAATTAAAAGGAAAATCTAACAATATAAATAAGTTAGATGAAAAATATCTTTTGAATTAAAATGTAGCATTTTCACTATTCATTAGAATATGAATTTAATATAAAAAATACCAAAAATTCAACCAAAGTAATTTTTTTCTAAAATTTAAAAATAATAAGTTTATTTTGTCAAATATAAGTTAAAAAAATTCTAAAAAACTAGATTTAAAATGGGATCTCTATTAAAAGGAGGTAAAACTACATTTTTTAGAAAATCGCTCATTTTATTCGTAAAATTGTATTTGTTCTTATATAATGTCTAGAAAACATATAAGATGAATTTTAAACATAATATTTAATTTATATTTCATTAATATTATCTAAAAAGAGTAATTTTATTATCTTATAAACCCAGTTATTCACACTTAAATAGTTTTCATAAAAATACACCTTTATATTCAATTAGTTTTTATTTTATAACCAATGAATCATTATATAAGCATGTTTAAAACCTTTTTTTTATAATTTTTTTAATATCATAAATTACATACATTATAAAAACTATAAAATAACTAGAACCTAAATTAATAATATTAATAATATATTATTTTTCTGTATAACTCAATCTTGTGTGCAACCTATGATTTCAGAGAAACCCATTATTGTGTGTCTGGTTTTATATCAGACATAACATACCCATTAAAGTAAAATTATTTTCAAATTCATAAAAATTAATAGATAATAAAAATTATTGTTCTATATTTACCTAGGATGTTACATCCCTCACTGTTTTGGAAATTGATTCCTCATAAATTTAAATTTGGGCTTGGTAACTAAGGTTTCACTTTTAAAAATACCTTTATTAAAATACCACATCTGAAAAAAGATTAACAAAATTTACACTTTAAAATATAGAAAGTAAAGTACAAAGTTCACCCGAGATAATACATACTAGGGTTCCATGTAGGAAAAAATGGACACGGAAAATAAAATAACCATCATGTTTTGATGGAGAGTTATAGAAAACATGATCAGAATAAAGTTAACCATAAAAAAATCACAAACTTATGTTGGGTTAAACAGTATCTGATTTCATAACAAGAAATGTAAATGGATACTATTTTTTCTAAGATCATTTTCATCAATTTTTTAATTTCTTTATTACTTATAACAAGAAAATAAGGAAATATACTTACTTAATAATTAGAATTTCATCAACTAATTGAATTCCACCAAAAACTCATCTTTTTTATAAATGATGAGTATTAAAGATGAATTTTTCATGCCTGAAACACTAGAATCAACTTTTATAGAATTACATAATCCAAAAAAGTTTAATTATATATTTCACTTATAATAAAAATATTAACCAAAACCAATATGGTTAGTACAAGGTAAGATAATTCTCAAAAATTAATAAACCATTATATGATAAAAAACTAAATTAACATAAAAAATAGAACATTGATACCAAAAGTTTAATATTAACCATTAAAAAATTAAATATCTAAAAATTTCTCAAAAAAATCCAAACTAAGATTGAAACCCAAAATTATGAAGGATTTGATCACATCGTTTTCAAAGATAAATATTAACATTTATCTCCAAATACCATCGAACACTCATAAAGTCTCATACTGAAAAGTTATTAACCTATGACATATTCTCCATGATAGTTTAATAGTTTACATAAATAAACTAATTACCATATGTCAATAATAAAAATAATATATTATTCCAAAAAATAATTCAACCATTACTCTATTAAATTCTAATAGTGTTCTATTTACCTTAATCATCTAAAGTTCCCAAAATAATGAATGTCTTCCAAAATAACATTTATCACAAAATCACCAAATCATTTTACAATATTAAATATATCAATTCAATAAAACATAAGTTACAAAAATCAATTTATTATTATTCCATCAACTCATTTAACAAAAAATAAGAAGCCATACTAACCATAGACTTCACACCGGCTAGTGGTAGGAGATGCACCCTTATCACCCATCAGTTGTGGGTTCGATCCCCATAGCCTTTCAGGATGTGATGGGTTGTCACCCATCATATGGGTTTTTATTTTTATAAATCTATATAATTATTATAATATTCAAAAAATATTATAATGACCTCCAAAATAAAGATAACACATTTTAACCTCAATGGTTATTTTATACCTCACATTTTTCATCCAAAAAACTAATATCCTATAATTTTATCAAAGGTTAATGTCTTAAAAAATACCATTAGTCACCTTAATATTTCAGAACCTAAATCCTAAAAAAGTGTTTCTAAGACATTAAACTTATTATCAACCTTAAATTTAAAAAAAAGGATGATGTCCCTAACTCTTAAGAAAACATCTTAATCTCCAAATTTTTCTAAACCATTTTATGATACCCACTATAAAGCCCAGCCGTAAACATTACTTAATCTTGAGATAAGTCAAAAATTTTACTTTCAATCACATATAGGATCTTTTCAGGTTTATAGTTTTATATAATTAGGCCAAAATTTATATATAACAAAACAATGGGAATAAAATATAGACACTCCCAATAGTATCCATTTCTTTCATGAAATAAAAACTTTTAAAATGAAACGTGGTTTCTTTTCATGTTTAATCATAATTTTTCATTGATCCCATAATTGAATATATTATTCTTTAAATCATGGTAAAAACATTTCAAAACATGGTATGAGCATAAAAAATATTAGTGAGATATATATATATATATGTATATATAAATAACGAAAACTATTATTCTGGAGAAAACTTGTAAACCATGAATACTTTATCATAAAGTAATACTTTTCACCTTTAAGAAGTAGTAAATATTATTCACTAAATATATTATCATTTCATAACCTTTTTATAACCAAGATATTACCATAAAACCCATGGAAAGAAACATATATCATATAAAGGTAACTTGGGACATAATCATACTTAAATGGAATAACCATACGATTGACTTCCATTCATATCACTAAATGGAATAGCCATACAACCTACTTCAATACCCAATGCATTGGAGGTTATAACGTTACCACCCACCCTTGGTTTATCATGGAACCACCCATATTTAGTTTTTCATGTAACCACCTATATTTGGTTTATCATGTAACCACCCTTTAAATGTTCAAGTGCCATTATATAATCATAGTATATAGAAGATTGAAATTTTCAACCTTGCATTCATAAAATTTAAAATCACAAGGAATAATTATAATATATTGATATAATCAAACCATTTTTAAAACCATTTTCAATACCAAAATACCTAAAAATAGAATATGGTATTATTTTTGTCTTAAAAACATTTTCTCTTGTAGAGGAATCCAAATTTCAAAATGGTCATGATGGTGGAAAATTTGTTGTCATCGCCCACGTTAAAAAAAATTAATTTTTTCATTTTGTAAAGAAATTAAAATTATTTATATAAAAATATTCCTTTTAAAACCATCGAATGAAATTTAAAGTCAAAGGGGTTGATTGTACACCTTATAAAAGAAGGAGTGTATATTATCAAAATATCTCTCAATGAAAGGAGATTGAAACGAAGTCCCTTAAAAAGATTGTATCATTAGATTGAGGATAAATAGATGACATAATTATGTGTGAAAAAAATATATATATACCCAATATATGTGGATATTCAGTGTAAAACATTTATAGTTCTTTCACACATATTCTTGTAAAAACAAAACCGATGACATGTATATTTAACTCAATGAATGGAAATAGAGATAAAATTTCCCTTACCTTGAGTTTGATTCTTCATATATGTTCCTTGTTATTAATGAATAATAAAATTATATTAATTTATACTTGATTTAGAAAATTTTTTAGGTTTATTAATTCTTTTATATTACTTAATATCATGTTATAAAAATTACATAATTCTTTAAGTCCATATTGGAAGTTTTGTTGATATTCGATACTTGAGTCAAAAATGAACATGGTTTGATGCCACTAGTCCATGTGGTCATAAGTAAACAATATAAAGAATAAAAATAATGATTTTTTTGAAATTAATTATGCTTTTAAAATCAAACCATTCATTTATGGTATGAAAAATGTACTTTGTTATAATGATGGAGATGGTAGGTTGTATGTATTAATGAGTAACATTTCAATTTTTCATTGATCATTATAGAAATAAGATAATTATAATTCTATATTTCCATAATTATCATAATATAAACAAAATAAAAATAATAATTTAAATATACTTATAGATATCATACAAGTGATGTGGTGAATAAAAATGATTAACATTGCTTCGTGGAGGTGATAGTTTACACGTACGCATGAACGACATTATTATTTTTATGTGAGTTGAAAATGAAAACATAATTGGAATTTAATTCTTTTATAATGTTAAATAGGTCATTAATATCATATATAAACATTTATTCCTTCATTATAACTAGTCTTGAAAAATATTAATGAAAAACGAACTATATCAGTTCACGAGGCGGTAGTTCACCGTACTCATGAATGAAATTTTCATTTCCCATTTGATTAAATTGGAGATAGATTTAGGTGATGATATTAACATAATTAAATATACATATATTTAGGATAATATATTTATTAGTTTATCATGGATTGATGAGATTTAAAGGAAGTGGAAGAAGAAATAAAATAGAAACACTTAAAAAATGATACCTCTTCTTTGATTGATCACCGTTAAAGAACACCTTAAAACCTCTATGGAGGGTGTTATACCAAAAATAAGGCCAAAAGAATGTGACGTGGGTATCTAGGAAGGTTTTTTCGAAGATATTGGCAAAAAGGGATTTTTAAGTGTGAGAATTAGATAATAGTGGGTAACTTTTTATAGGAGATGAGGGAGGCACCCTTAGAAACTCTTAAAATATGAAATTAATATAGATTTAATTTAGTTTTGTAATGGTCCCAAAATTATTTAATTAGAATATAATATTATTTTGGGTCGAATAACTTTTATAAAATTAAAATTATACATGTTATGAATTTTTTTAATACATATATTTTTAGTTTAACCTTTATTTTACCATTTTAATCTTATTGTGATATCATGTTATTTACACTTTTTGGGATAATGTAACTATCATAACAGGGAAAATGATAAAAAAAAGTGTCATTTATGACATATTAGGACTTATCTGAATTTTTTGGATGAATATTATATTCATAGGAATTTTATAACATTTAATAAACAATTTTATATTTTAAAATACCAATAATGTCAATTCTAACACTATTCATTAGTTGAATTTTTATAATTCTCATAAAATCCAGATAAGTTGAAAAAAACTACTTTAAATCATAAAAAACATGTAAATTATATCAATGAAATTATTTTATGACATAAATTATGTCAAATAATATTTATCTTAATATTTATAAAATCATTTATTTGATTCCTTCATTAATTAATAAATTACTACATCATAGTTGTGCCATAATTAAATTTAAGTATTTAATTTATAAAAATTTTAAATAAATTATTATGATGTAGGTAATATTTTTAGATTTAAAATGAATATTTATAGTTGAAGAGATCCCCTGTATAACTCCCTATTAAAATACTTTATTTTTAAATTCAAAGCATAACCAAAATGACTTTTCATTGAATATAATAATATAAAAGCATTAAAGTCATAAAAGTGGCTCCAAGTTTTTCAAAATTCTACCAAAGGATTATAATATTTGGGATATACTCATAAAATTTAATTAGGTCATGTGTTAGGGTAGTTTTATATTATTATAATATTATTTTTACCTTAAATTACTCAATTTACCTTTAATTGTGGTATTAAAATTTATTATCCAAGTTAATATTCCTAATGTTAAAAAATAAAATGGACCTATTTATATAATTTTTAACTTCTTATTCCAAATATTGAATCCATTTTTCTAAATTCAAAACACAAAATTGGCAGAAATTAATAAAAATTTACCCCCTTTGTCAAAATGAGAAAGCGAGTTTTTTAAAGTAAAAAACCATCAAAAGATTGACACTCATTTATATCTAATTTCAATGTGAAATAACTTTGAATAAACGAAATTATATTAAATTATAAAAAAAATTAAACTTATTATGCTTTAAAACCAATTAAATTGATAATATAACTATATAAATAAGTTATATGAAAAAAGCAGTTTTGAATTAAAATGCAGTATTTTTCATTATTCATTAAAATATGAATTTAATCATGAAAAAACCAAAATGTAAACCAAAGTAAATTATTATGTCCTTATTATAAAGAAGAAGTTTATTTTTTAAAATATAACTTAAAAAATATCAAAAAATATATTTAAAATGGGTTTTCCATCAAAAGGCGGTAAGACTACATTTTTTAGATAAACACTCATTTTATTCGTAAAATTGTATTTGTTCTTATATAATGTATATAAAACATATAATTTGAATTTTAAACATCATATTTGATTTATATTTCATTAATATAATCCAACAAGAGTGATTTTATTATTTTATAAACACAATTATTCACACATAAATACTTTTTCATAAAAACAGAGCCTTTATATTCAATTGGTTTTTATTTTCTAAACAATGAGTCATTATATAAACATGTGTAAACCTTATTTTCATAATTTAGTTAATATCATAAATTCCTTCCATTCTAACAGCTATGTGATAATTTCAAATTAAAATAATAATATTAATAATATTTTATTTTTTTGGTATAACTCAATCTAGTGTGCAACTTAAGATTCCAGAGAAACCCATTGTTACGTGTCAGGTACACTATCATGCATAACATACCCTTTAAAGTAAAATTAATTTCTAATTCATAAATATTAATATATATATATAATAGTCTTGTTATATAATTACCTAGGATGTTACATAATCAAACCATGTGATAGTGGTTTGTGGGATGAATACCATCATTAGGGAGATATCTTTTGTAGGTGTATTCCTATAAGGTGTGATAAGATCCCCAATATAATAGTTTGATAGGTGGATTCATAGAGAGTATGGGTTTTTAAGAGTGGTCTAGTGAAATAAAATTATTCCTTATCATTATACCCCATATGGTTCAATACTATATAAATTCAGTTATTTAAAGTGGCAATAAAAACCTATATAGTGTTTTCCCGTATAGCTTGCAGTGAAATTTTGTGAAAAAACCTCATGTTTATGGTTTCTTTATAGAGATCATTTATAGATATTTAGTTCTTAATAAAATAATGACTGATGAGTTTTTAGCACTATAGGTGGATTATTAGTGATAATTAGTACCCCAGTAGGATGATGACTTGGAATTAAGATCCTAAAAGATGTATTTTTATGAGATCTATGAGAGGGTGGTTGGGAATATTGACCGTAATGTTTCATTTTTGTTGGGAGTGTGGTGGATGTCTATCAGTTCATGGTTTATGAGAGACCAAACTTATAGAATATATGAGGGAACTAGAGACCTTTATATTCAACATATAATTTATTGAGTTTGTTTCTAGATTTTATGAGAGATTCCCAGCATATGGGTAAGCTTATGAATGTGAACACATTTAGAGGGTTTTGAAAAAAGTCATATTTTATTCCTTGGTCTTATTTTTAAGAAATAACCATGAGTGCTTGTGATTTTGGTATCTATGTTAATTTTCAAGGGCAGTACCAATTTATTACGTGGACCCATTGAACCATAATTTTCCTCAGGATCACAGTGAAATTATGGGTAGATTCTTTCTGCTATATTATGGTGTAAGATAATGGATAATCTAGTGGCTAAGCTTGGCACATGTAGGTGACTAATTTTAAAGAGGATCACCAAGGGTTCTTCTAAATGAATAGAATTAACATATCATGGATCATGGTATGCCTGTTTCGATGAAATGAGACTCATGAAGTCATGATTTTGGTTTCATCATTGGTCAGAACAAGATCGTGTGACCCCTAGATTTTAATCAGATTGAGGAATCACATAATATTACACGTGGGACTAGTTAAAATTGAAATCAACAATGGTTATGTGTGAGATGAGGGATGAGGATTTCTGATGGTATGTGTTGAGTGTAGATCAGGAAGAGTGAGAAAAATCATACTAGGATTAAAACCAATGAGGTTTATCTATAGAATTGTTTTAAGGTGACCCTTGTTGTTGATAGGGTTTGGCGGATTCCAAATGATGACATTCTCATGAGCTAGGAATGAGTAGAAAATTGATTTTTCTTGTAATCACTCTAATATGAGTGAGTTTGGACACACTATTAATTATGTGTGATTATATATGGATCACGGTCCATAGGTGATAGGAATTGCATTATTCAGGTGATGAAAATGATACTCCTATGGTGTGGAGAATCATATAGTCATGAGTAAACAACCTTCATGTCAGACAAGTCATTGAGACAGTGAGACTAGTCACTTAATGGTAAAGGTGAAATTTTGGTATCGATGTGTGATAAGATCCAATGTGATCTGTTTTCTTGATGAATACCAGATTTAGGATTTAGAGGGGATATTGGAAGAGTCATTATGTTCACATTAGTCTTAAGATAATTTTAGTATGATTTGAATGTGGTTATTGATGTGATATATGGTATATGACATGGTTCAGAAGGTGATCTAGTTTTATCATGCCATTCAGGGGGTAACCAAGGATTCATGACATGTTTTCAGGGTGAACTCATTTCATTATGTGATTCAGGGGGTGAATAATGTGATGCAACATAGTAAAAGTGTTTTTTGAGGTGAAAAGTATTGGAAAAACTATGGAAGATGGTAATATGTATCATGTACATCATATTTGGTAGGATAAGGATATTATGAGGGTTAGTCAGGACTTTTCATGGGAAATCCAATGTATTCAGGCCTAATGAATGGGCGATGGATACTCATATGGTTCAGTTTTGAATTAGAGATTAGCAGAAATAACAATTCTTAAATAGTGTGTTTTTACATATTTTTGGGTGTGGTGGGATAAGAGACATATAGATAAGGTTGTTTGACCACTAATAATATGTTTAGATAGGTAGTTTCAATGGGGGAACCATTCATCTAAATCAAATATTATAAGACAAAGCTTATGTTTTGGAGAACAATAATCCCGATGAAGAGTTTTTTATGGAAAAATGGTTTTTAAAGATATATGGGTATCATGGTGCACTTTATAGAGGTATTTATGGTGATAGAGAGTGGTTGTTAAAGTTTTTTGGATAGTGATCCTCACATTTGGAGTTGCATAATGGGAGATCATTCGACATTTGGTTGTCAAATGTGATGGGTTTACCTTAAGTTGGAAACCCATGTAATTTAGGATTGATGGTTTAATGGAAACAAATAATTATCAGGGATGAGGAGTTTTATGTTGGGGAGATTATAATATATTGTTTCCTGATGAGTTGTGTATTTCAAGGGATATTGGAAATTTTCCATTGTCTGATGGGTTCATTTGGAGAACTGAGGCTCAGATATGATTTTTGAGCATTTTAATTCCTTTAAAAAGCGTTTTTATATATTTATTGAGTTTTGGAGAAAGAATTTGGGTGTTCAAAGGGATGATGGGATAAGTTCAGTGTAAAATCATTTCTAAAAACAATAACTGTATGTTACTTATGATATGAATGGGTCATTCATTGTTTGAATGACACTAATGGGGTGTGTTTGGAAATGGATGGGGAAAATTGGTGAATATGATACCTAATCCACATTTCCCTAATGTGAACACTTGTGTTCCACTGTCAATCATGTTAGTAGGGTTTTTAAAAGGTAATATGGGTTTCTAAAATAGAACACCCCTATAGTTTATTCTATTGGATAGTGCATACAAAAGGGGACGCCAAACCTCCCCTATTCATCAGTCTACTTCAATTTGGGTCGACTGTTGGCGGTTTTTTACATTGAATCAATGTAGGATATCCACCCCCTTTTCCTATTCCTTCATTATCATTTCATTTAGGTCTAAATGTGTAGGGATTCATGTGAAATATTTCACTAGGGAATGGGAAATCACTGCGTCTGAAGGGGACTTCATATACATCTCATAGAGGACATCAATAGAAAATGTAAATAAGTTTCCATTCATTTTTTGACATGAGGTAAATTTCCTAGTGAATTTGATTCAGTTTCCAAATGATTTTTTTGATAAAATAAACTGTATTTTTGAGTTTATAATTCGGGTCTTCTATGTTTCCTATGATCATAGGTACATCTAGAGTAGAATTCACTCATTTTCTCCGGATTATAAAATTGTTGGACCACCTGATGAGTTTTTCATCGGTTATTATATTTTTTAAATTATTTTAAACTAAATAATTAATTAATTTAATGGGTTTTATGGTTTAGATAATTTTTATAGGTGATTAAGCGCTAGTTTGGGCTTTTAAGAGGCTTGTATGGATATTGGTGAGCCTAGAAAAAAGATTCCAAATTTGAGAGTTAAATGGGAAAAGATTCATCCAAGGTAGGTGGTATTCAATACATTCCCTATGGTATTTGTACATGTTAGTATATGTAATTTTTTATGTGGTCAGTCAGCTGAGGTTGATGACCATTTTTATGATTTTTTCTCTAAAATTGAAGTGCTTGGTTAAACTGCACAATGTGTAAAGGACACTAGGGCCCTTGGTAGTAACTTGATTTCCTCAAATGGATATAGAAAAGACCTTAAATTTTGATCTTGATGCTTGGATGTCTCGAGGGGGTGTGAGTTGACTTGAGATGGATAACCCTAATAGGCCATGTGAGGACACTTCAGACACCTTAGATCTGATTGGGTCATTGAATTGAGTTTTGTGAGTGGACCGTACTAGTATGACATAGGTAATTAATATGTTGTATATATAATATCTAGTGTGATTCATTCAGTAATATCCTTATTTATCTTGTGAGGACATGAGATATTAGATACTGGGATTGTGGGATGTTTTACCCTTGAGTGATTTGTTTAAAACCCAGTGTGATTTGTTTTTAAGAGAATCCTAAAGAGGGTTTCTGAATTATATGGTTCTAGAGGACACTAGGTTGGGTGCCTTCTTTATTTGCTTCCCTTGGGGACCCTATGTAAGGTACCTTTACTATATATTTACTTTTTTAGTCTCCCTAACCATTATTTGAACCTAGGTGGGTGTGTGAAATTATTTGGGAATGTGATAACCCATATAAAAAAAGTTAGCCCAAGTCTTATGAGATAGAGTTAGGACTCCAAGTATATAACAACCCAACCCACTTGGGCTTACTTGTTTCGAGAAATAATGGACCACCACAATCCCAATCCCGCCTCCATAGGCCATAGTATAGTGAAAATAACTAAAAGGGAATAACTAAAATGGGAGGTCTTTTCCTAAAGTGCCTATATGCATGCACTAAACCATTTCCTTGCAGAAGTGAGGAGGAATAAAAATAAAAGAAAATCATTTCTAGAGTAAAAACCATGCATGTAATAACCTTCAGTGAATAAAAACGTGTGTGATAGTGTGATCCATAATAAAAAGGGTAAAAATACAAATCTAACCCGAAAAGGTAGAGTACCCACACCCTGGGATAATGATTGATCCCACTCAAAGTATAGAGAATCCATGACCTTGCACGATGGGGGGGGGGGGGGAATCAATAGATAGAGTACTTGTCCCCATGTAGGGGACTACAACCTCTATGTGTTTATAGAATATGGGGGAACCTCACTTAGTGTGATAGGAGAGTACCATCCTCGAAGATAGAGGACCCACACCTTGAATAGGTGAGTACTGTTTCTACCTAAAATAATGAGAATGGGAGACCCACACCCTGGTGTGATAGAGGACTACCAAACCCATATATAGAGGGATTGTTCCCTAAACAGTGGATTACCATACTTGGATAGAATAATTATTATAAGGGAAATTCACCCTAGTGTGATAGGGGATTACTATTCACATAGATAGAGGACCCATGCCCTGAATAAGGGAGTACTATCTATACCTATAATATCTCTAACGATCCAACCCGATCATTGCCATCATCAATAAAATCCTAAATAAACTTAGTTATTTTAAAATATCACATCATATCTCAAAAACCACAATTAAATACACCCCCAAGTTCTACATAGAAAAACACTCGGGAAAGGCTACTCACATGCCAAAATATGATTTAAAATGAAGGTGATACAAGTGGTAGATGTTTCTAAAAGAAAAATAGGGTACACATTGTGTATGTTTTTTATATGATGTGTAGTTATAATCTAAAACCCAGATGTTTTATCCTATAGACATGAATCGTTGGACACGTCAATTTACATGGTGCATAAGGGACCCACATGATATATCTTAGCAACCAGAGGCCTTCCTGTGTGCTTCTTGTCGTGCCTGTGTTCGTCAGGTTGTTCTGTGTAATTGGATGTATACCTAGCCAAGCCCGTGTACTTGTCCATTCCCATGTACTCTTAGAGTACAAGGAATGTACTCCCACATGTGTTCTTAGTCATATGAATTTGGAATACAACTTAGCTACTCAGGGAGGGTCACACATCATGTGGGTACAACCACATGGTGTGTGATCCTTATATATTCAAAAAAACTTAGCTACCATTACTGAGTGACTACATGGTGTGTGTTCATCCCAGTACACACATTGTAGTCAGAATTATTTCATAATCCAAGGAAATATCAACATTTTTTCTTTGAGATTCCATTTGTAAAGTTTTTTTTTCATTCAACCGCACCAGGGGTCTCATATTTGGGGCCACCCAAGTCCAATTCGTCACTGATGGATGGATTTGGGCCACCTAAACCCCTTAAATATTCTCTAATAATCGTCTGTTCCTCTTTCATCATTGCTTCAGATCTTGAATCCTTGAAGTCATCACCACTTCCCGAATTTCACTTCGATTTTTCCACAAAATCTCTAATTTGACCATTGTGCACACATCCACTGCAAATCTGAGGGTTCGATCACACTTGAATCCACATAACAATAGCATAATCATGACATCATTGTCTAATAATAAATTATGCATAGAAATGGATGGATAAATGTCATAATAAAAAGGTGACATCATCATTGAATAAGAGTTATTTTCCTGTTATTATAGAACCAGGGATTAGCTAGGTTGATTCCATGGAACTTGTAACGACCAGATCATTTATGAATAATATTCTATTTTATTTGATTTAATTAAATTTCATATAGATATAGAAAAAAATACACTCATTTTTATCAAATTAAATTTAAATGACCATTTAGTATCGTTACCGTTGATAATATATCCATTGAACAATTATCACCTGACTAGTATAAATATAGGGTTTAACAATTCCTTTTGACACAGACAAAGAAAGTGATGGCTTCAAACAGAAGTATCATACCCCATGAAGAACATTTATCAAAGCTTCTGAGAGAGATATCATTTTTGGTATTTTACCTAGACTAATCCCACGTCAAGATCTAACAACTTAATAATGAGTGAAATTGTTTGTAGGAGAAGTTTAAGCTCATCAAGTTCACCACCCAAACCATATTCACCGAATGACCCCACGAAAGCCCCAGCATCACACACTTCACTCTTAGAGAATATGCTGGTGTAATAAATATATATGCAAAATGATCCTATAATTATGATTATGTACATTATTTTTGTATATAATAATTAATATACTTTCATTATATTATTGTAACTTTGTAAATTTCTTTTAAAGCAAAAAATAGTATTTTTGGTCAATATTCAAATTCAATTAAGAAATATAGTTTTATGAATTAATGAGTTTTTAAAATAAATAATATTGTAATAAAATATTGTTATTAAATTAATTTTATTAAATATAAATGATCATATAATTTTTATGAAGTTAAATGTAATTTTTATTATGGTTTGAAAATTGTTTTTGTGAAAAACCCGTCAATTTTCAATAAATGTTAGTTTTTATTTTAAAAGTGAAGATTCAAATATTTAGAAAATTTAGATAAAATGAATAATTTTTTTGGAATCAAGATGTCAAAATTATAAAACAGGTAATTTTTCATAATTTTCTGATACAATCGATATTTTGGGTAAAAATTAAATACCATATAAATATAGTGTGTTTTATGAATTCATAATGACCCAATAGTGATATAATAAATAATATAAAAGGTATATTAAGATAAATATATTTATTTCCATTAAAATAACGTAATTTTATGTTTATTTTATTTATTTTATAAATCTGTAGTGGATCCTCCAAAACATATAATATATTTTAAGCTTTTAAAATAATTTCCTTGAATGTATGAATCACGTCAACATAATCAAAGGAATTATTTTAATATATTCTGCCCTTAGAAATATAAAATAATTTATAACACTTCAATTTCCTAAAACCATGAGGAAAAACCATGTGATGGTTTGTGTTTGTGAATATTTTATTATGTGGTGTCCAAAACCAAAATATTAAAGAAATCCTCATCCTTTCCAATATAAACCCACCCAAGATCCCATTTAACTTCATTAAAAAACTTTTAAGATAGATATACCTCTTCCCTTTACTCCCTATAGTCCTCCCAAGTCACCAGAAGCTCTCAAGAAACCTCTCCCACGCCTTTAGAGTCACACATCCATGTAAGCAATCTTTCACTTTCCTCTTTTATCAAGTACTCCTTTTGTGATATGCCTTTTAATTTAAATTTTTATATGTTGGAATATTTTCATACATAATCCACTTAAAATAAATTTTATTTATAAATAATTATATCTTTTTTACACTCCAATTAATCAATTCATGATCCTTTACATGCACCCGTTACCATACCGAAATTATGTAAGAGATTTATCTCTCCTCATTTCCATTAAATAACTTATTTGATATTATGAATATTAAATTACATTTCATATATTGGGATATTATTTTCCATGATCCAATTAATATCCATTTCATTTATAAATTATTAGATACCCCTTTCTCTCTCATTAACTAATTTTACAAATTTCCATAGGATGTCGTTATATTGCCGAAATTGCACTATGATTCTCCATTACAAAATCATCATTTAGTGAATACCATAACAATTCATTTATCATGTTTATTCACCTTTATTCACATATAATTTTTAATTTATGACTTAAATTTATTTATTTCACATTCCTTGATTGTGTAATAAATGATTATGTTGAATGAATCCTTGTTATATGATCTACGTGGCACACTTAAGCATGAGATAGAAATGATTTTAATGGTGTGTCCTAATAACACTCCAATTAATTGGGTAATGTTTAGTATGATGATATGTCATGTTGGGACAAGGTTTTACCTTATTCCATTATGGTACTTTTTTCTACCATGTTGGGATAGGGGTTTACCTGATTCCTTTTTATTTATGATGCAGTGTTTTAAGTTGTTTCCATATTCCTATGTTATGATTATCATGCTATACCATGCCTTTATATTCATGTTACTTAATTACTAATTTATATGACTTTTCTTGCATGTATTATTATCCTCATGTTATTCCATGTTTATTCGCTTACTGGGATTTATATATAACCCCTTTCTTATGTACACACTCAGGTTATCCCGTGCAGTGTTAAGTACGAAGGAATGTTGTGGTCATGTAAAAGAAGTTATCAATAAAGATGTTTTATTTCATATTTTAAGTTTTTATGTAATGTTACTAATTTACCAATACAATATAAATATAGATCTTTTGAGTTGTGTTAAGTGAAACTCTATGTAATAGATCATGTTTAAATGTGTAAAAAAGATTAGGGTTGTTATAGTTGGTATCAGAGGATAGGTTTAGTTATTTTTTGGATTAGGTTTGGAAAACCCTAGTGAAACCACTTAGGGATAATACTAAGTGTATGAAAAATTCACTAATGTTTGGTAAATATAGATTTAGTGGTTTATCAATTTAATACATCCCTATCTAGATAATACAAGCAGACGTGGTTCTGGAACAGATGTAACTAGAAGTAACAACTCTGAAAATATGTTTTGGGCTTGACTCAGGGTAACCTAATACACAACAATGATCCTTACTATGCACCTAGTTTGACACTCCTGGGGGATATGCTTTAGTAAATTAATAAGATCATTACAAACCATTATTAAGGGAACACAAAAAAAATTCCATAAAAATATATTTAAGGAAGCAGATCATGGATAACTTATACTGAGCTAAGAAACTCATAAGTTTGGGAGATAAATATAATTTATAAGTTATCCCTTTAATTTAATTTGATTCCCCTTTATTAATTTAATATTTTAAAAAATATCATCCCTAAGCCTATTTTTTATGAAGTAAATGAGTATAACTAGAATAAAAATGTGAATGTTAGGGTTATCATCCATAGTTCTACACATTTATTTATACCCAAAAAGTTTAGTAGAAAATCCAAACACCAACACAAAGTATATAAGTAGAGATGTCAGTGAAAACCAAAAATTGGGAAGTTATTGCATCCCATGATTATAAATCTTCTCCTATCTCAATTTGTGGATTTAACTTCCCTGAGAACCTTTTTATACTCCCCTTGGTGTAATTTGATGCAATTTTGGGCATGTATTGACTTTACCTATATAGATCCAACATAAATTGTCACGAGAGGTAAATCACTCTCTAAATGGAAAATCGACCCCCAATTCTTTAAAAGTGCAAGGAGGATGATGAATATACAATAGAACCATAATCCCAAGAATGGATATTTCAGCCCTATGAGTGCACGTATCTTGATCAGATGATTTTTCTAAGTAAGGAACCATATTTAAAAAAATTTCTATTGTGATGGAATTTTTCAAATGTGTTTCCTGAGAAATTGGTTGGTCTTCATCCTAGAAGAGATTTCAAATTCATGACTGATCTTATACTTGGGGTGTTTTCAATATCTAAGACACCATATAGAATGGATGTTGTGGAACTTGAGGAGATAATGAAACAACTACAGGAGAATCTGGATAAAGGGTTTTATGCCCAAGTGTTTTACCATGGGGTTTAACTGTCCTCTTCATAACGAAGAAGGATGTGTCAATACGACTTTTCATTGATTATCACGAGCTCAACAAAATCACAATAAAGGGAACATATCCTTTTCCCCAAATTGATGACTTGATTGATCAGCTACGTGGAGAAAAATACATCTCCAAGGTGGGTCTACAGTCATGATATTACTAAGTAAGGGATAAAAATAAGGATATCCCTAAGACTACTTTTCATAAAAGGTACGGTCATTATGAGTTTACATTGATTCCATTCAGACTCACTAATGCTCCAGAAATCTTCATGAACTTAATTAATACAGTCTTTTGATATTAAATAGACATATTTTTGGTAGTATTTATAGATTATATTCTAATATTCTCTAAAACCAAGGAGAATCATGAGGAGCATCTAAGAACTGTGCTAAATACCTTGAAAAAGGAGAAGCTCTATGAAAAGTATATCAAGTGTGAGTTATGGTTGACTAAAGTCTCATTTCTGGGGCATATCATCACAACCAAGAGGATATTTTTGGATCCTTCCAAGACAAAGGAAATTTAGGGATGGACAAGGCCAACATATTTAACGGATATTGGTATCTTTCTTAGGTTAGCTGGATATTATCACTGATCTGTGAGAAATTTCTCACAATTTTCAAACCCAATTACCAAGCTATCTTATAAGATATTCAAGTTTTATTGGAATGATGAATGTGAATAAAGCTTTATGGATTTGAAAAAGAGTCTTATCACTTCCCCATTGATCACACTACCCAAAATTGGAGAGTTAATTATAATATTCAGTGATGATTTAAATAAGTGATTGAGATGTGTATTAATGCCAAATGAAAAAGTCATTGACTATGCCTCAGGGTAGTTGATAATTCATGAGAAAAACTATCCCTTGCATGATATGGAGTTAGCATATGAGATATTTAAATTGAAAATATGGTGATAATATCTCTATGGGGAGAAGTATAAAATATATATAGATCACAAAAGTCTCAAATATATATTCACACAGAAAGAGATGAATATGCGCCAATGAAAATCATTAGAGATCATTAAGTATTACGACTACTCAATCCACTACCATCCTATTAAAGTAAACAAGGTGAAGTACGGTCCAAGTAGAAAGGACCTAGATATTATATCATTGATGATAATTGGAAAGGATATAATCTTCTTAGATTTTATGAAGATGGACATGGGAATCATAAAAAAGGGAACATCATCAATGATTTCACAAAATATTGCTCAAATGTCTCTTTTTAAATGGATAAAGAATGATAAAAAAGATAATGAGGGAATTCAGAAGAAAGTGAAAACTATCATAAAAGGGAAATCCTATGATTTCAGTGTTAATGAAGAAGGAATTGTGAGATTTGGGTTGAGGATATGTGTTCCATCAAATCCTGAGTTAAATAAAGAACTTTTGGATGATGCATATAGTTCGAATTTATCCATTCACCCAAGAAACAAAAAGATGTATCAAGATATTTGGGAGAAATATTGGCAGGAGAACATGGATAAGGAGATCACTGAATATACATAAAAGTTCTTAGTATATCGGTAAGTTATGGCTAAGAGGTAGAAGTAAAAAGGGATGATGCAACAATTACCCATACCAACATGGAAATGGGAAAACATCACTGTGGAATTTGTCACCAAACTTCCAAAAAAATTCAAAGGAAACAATTATTTATGGGTTATTTTGGATCATCTTACAAATATTGAACACTTAATTACAATTCGAGAGGATTTATCACTGGATAAACTATCAAATATATTCATCATAGAACTGGTAAGGATTCATGGAGTACCACTATCAATTTTGTATGATCGAGATCCAAGATTCACCTATGTGTTTTGGAAATGTATCTAGCATGCTCTAAATGCTGAGATGAATTTTTCTTATAGATTATCACCCTAAAAATGATAGAATATATGAGCAGACTATCCAAATAGTTGAGTACATATTGAGAGATTGCTCAATGGACTCTAAAGGTAGATAGTACCGACATCTTCCTCTGGTGGAGTTATCTTATAACAATAGTTTCCATTTGAGCATCCAAGTTCCCCCTTATGAATCCCTTTATCGAAAGAGGTGTGGAACACTGACATGTTGGGATGAAGTTGGGGAACAAAAAATTCTAGTTCCTGAAATGGTTTAAGGAATGGTGGAGAAGTTTAAGACCATCCAAAAACACATAAAAGATACTCAGAGTCTACAAAAAAGCTATATGGACAATCATCAACGTGACATAGAGTTCAATATTGGAGTCATGGTATTACTCCTCATATCTCTATGGATAGAGTCTTGAGATTTGGAAGGAAGGGAAATCTTAGTCCAAGGTACAATGATGCTTTTGAGATCCTTGATTGCATCAGAGTAGTGGCCTATTGACTTGAACTACCACCAAAACTATTTCAAGTGCATGATGTATTCTATATATCCATTGGTGAATGACATTTCCTAGGAGGAGGATCTGATGAAGATCTTAAATCCTAGAGAAAATGTTCTACGAAATTAGGAAATCCCCTCATAAAGGTGTTGTGGAGAAACCACAAGTTTGAAAAAGCAACATGGGAACCAGAGGAGGTGATGAAGTAGAGTTACCCCCATCTATTTTAGTGTGGTAAAATGAAATTTCAAGGGTAAAATTTCTTAAAGGGGTAGGTTGTAATGACCCAATCATTTATGAATAAAATTCCATTTATTTTGATTTAATTAAATGTCTTGTGGACATAGAAAACACATGCACTCTTTTTTATCCAATTAATATTAAATGACCATTTAGTACTATTACTTTTGATAATATAGCTATTGAACAATGATCACATGACTTGTATAAATATAAGGTTTAAAAAAACTTTTGACACAAACAAAGGAAGTGATGGCCTCAACCAGAAGGATCATACCCTATGGAGATCATTTATCGGAGCTTCCGTGGGAGATATCAATTCTGGGATTTTCTCTAGACAAATACCAAGCTGAGATCCAACAACTTACACATCAACTAAACCGTTTATGGGAGAAGTTAAAGCTCATCATGATAACAACCAAAACCATGTCCACCAAACAACCCCATGAAATCCCCACCATTGCACACCTTACTCTTAGGGAATATGTTGGTGTAATAAAGGGATGTGTAACAAGAACCTATAATTATGATAATGTACATTATGTTTTTATATAATAATGAATATACTTAATTCTATTATTGTTAATTTTTAAATGATTTGTAAAGAACAAATAATATTTTTGGTCAATATTCAAATTCAATTAAGAAATATATTTTGATAAATTAATATATTTTTGAAATAGATAATATTGTAATAAAATAGTATTATTAAATTAATTTTATTAAAAATAAATTATCATATAATTTTTATGAATTCAAATGTAATTTTTATTAAGGCTTGAAAACCATTTTTTTAAAACCTATAAATTTTCAATAAATGTCACCTTTTATTTAAAAATTAAAAATTCACATATTTATAAAATTATTTCAATGAAATGAATATTATTTTTGGAATCGTGACATTGAAATTATCCAACGGTTAATTTTTCATCATTTTCTGAGACATCCAAATTTTTGGGTAAAATTAAATACCATATAAATATATAGTGTGTTTTATAACAAAATAATGACCCAATAGTGATGTAATAAATACTATTAAAGGTATGTTTGGATAAATATATGTTTTCATTTAAAATAATGCAATTTTTTTTATAAAGCCTTAGTGAATCCTCCAAGACATATAATATATTTTGAGATTCTAAAATAATTTCCTTGAATGTATGACTCAACTCTATATATGCATGGGAAATATTTTAATATCATATACCCTTATCCTTAAATATATATATACTACTCCACTTTTATAGAAAACATGGGAAAAATGAGATGTTTTTTTGTTTTGAATATTTTATTGTGTAGTGTCCAAAACCAAAATAATAAAGAAATACTCCTCCTTTCGTATATAAACCCTCCAAATATCCAATTTATCTTCACTCAAACTCTTTGAATCTCTAACAAAATCTTCCCATTGCTCATTAGAGTCCTTCCAAGGTTCCTTAAATCTCCCAAGAATCCTTTACAAAGCCTTTGGAGTCACACATCCAAGTAATGGATCTTTTACTTTCCTCTTTTATCAAGCACTCCTTTTGTGATATACCTTTTAATTTCTATTTTAATATGTTGGGATATATTCATAAATACTCCCATTACTTTACATTTAATTTATAAATAATCATATCTTGCTTCCACTCTCATTAATCTATTCATGATCCTTTATATACAACTATTACCATGCCGAGATTCTATAAGGGTTTTCACTCTCCTTATTCCCATTAAAGCATGTCCTGGATATTAGGAATCTAAAATTACATTTCATATGTTTGTATACAATGTTCCATGATCCCATTACTTTCCATTTCATGTATAAATTATGTGAGACCCATTTCTCTCTCATCAACTCATTTTAAAAATTTATATATGACATCGTTATGCTGCTGAAATTGCACCGCAATTTTCCATGCCAGTATCATAGAGTAGTGAATACAATACCCATTCCACTATTAAGGGTATTCAACCTTAGCACATATTCTTCTTTATTGAGTACTTACATGTATTTATTCCACATTCATTTATCATAGAATAAATGATGATGTTGAATGAATCCATGTTATAAGATCTATGTGGCACACTTAATCATGAGATTGAAACGATTATGAAGGGTGAACCTTGATGGCTCTCCAATGCATTAGGTAATGTTTAGTATCATGATTCATGAGGTTGGGATATGGTTTTACCTAATTTTTATTGGATGTCATTTTTTTAATGAAGGCCATCAGTTATCCAATCAATTATCCTAGGGTTTATATGGATAACCTTATATAATTTATATAATAGATTTTTTTTATAGAGGATTTAATTAAGTTATTTAATAAAACACATAAATAATTTATTTTCTTATTTTAATTAATTTCAAATTCTAACGAATGGCTCTACTAGACATCTAGAAATAACCAACCTTAATTCATGCATTAGGTATAACCCATGCTCTGTATTCAACCATGTTCTTATATTTTTTTTATTAAAGACTCTCTTCAGGAAATATACAATTTTTTTTTGAAAATATATGTGTGTGTGATATAAATATATTTAATATTTTTATAAAATAAATTCTAGGCTCACCGAGCCTCAGAATCTTAGACCATCTTAGAACATGGATCCAAAAATATTTTAGAAAATATTTCAAAATTATTACAAGGAAAAAAATAGATTCCTTACATTATTCCCTCATTCAAATATTTCCATCCCTATAAAACACAAACTAAGAAAATGGTGGGGATATTGAGCCCATATCTAGTTCTCCAACTCCTAAGAAATCTCTTGTATACTCCCATGATGCTATTACACATGAACCAAAGGAATGGTCCACTCTCACAGGATCCTCTCATTCTGACCCTCGATCTACACCTATTACTCCATGAAGGTGGCTCCATCCCTGACGTCCAGCTCACCCCAATCAATATCATGATTAGGTTCATGGACATATCACTTTAGCCATGATACATGGATGATGTCATACACCCACTCCAACTATGGGGGTAAGGCAAGGAGGTAAGAAACTTCACCAACCCTCCATAAAATCTCGAATGACCTGATAAATCTCAGGGATATCTCGACTCCCTAGATGAATCTCTATAATCCTCATAATGGTGTTACTCTCAGAAAAATGTGGTCTCTCGACTCGAAATACAATGACATATGACATCGATTTGAATTATATTTATAACTTCTTTAGTTTTTCCTCATCCTCTCATGGATCACTTGGACCTTTTCCATCATTTCTCACACCGCATATGACCTTAAAAGAGATACCTCATTAATCTCTATCTATCATAAGGGTAACCTGAAGGATCTCATTTATAAGGACTTGAATTTTTCCATGCCGATAGTAAATTGATAACTATTATTATAAAAAAATCTACAAAAGGTAAGTGATCCTCACATCTTCACATGAAGTATTACATGAAAGAACTCAGTATATCCTATAACACTTGGACAACGTTCTTAGTATTTCCATCAATATGTGGGTGAAAAGATACAATCATCCTCTAATGGGCCACAAATGACTCCTGTTAGCCTCTCCACAACCATGATGTGAACCACACATCACGGTCATAGACAATCATCAAGGGAATCCAATGGAGGTGGTAAAAATAATTCATGCACAACATCCCGATAATCTCTATTAAAATATACTCCATAATAATAAGTAAGTGCGCTGTCATGGTAAGTTAGTCAATTATTATCCATATGACATCATGGAATCTTATTATCCTTGGATTCCCTTTTACAAATTCCATGGATTTTCCATATAATTTCCACTCCATGATATCAAGAAACTGTAAAAAACCTTCCAAAAAAAGGGGATTAGCCTTTACCTACTGACATGTGAGGCAGTTAGAGGGGAACTCAGCTATGATCCACCCCATTCCAGACCACAAAAATAGACACTAAAGGTTTCTGTATATGTTCCCTACACTAGTAAGAACAACCAAATGATAAGTGTTAAACTCCCTCATCACCTCCTCTCACAACATGATTATAACTAAACTACATCTTTCTAAAAGGATTGGGTGATTACCTCCATATAATCCATCTAGTAAATATAATGAGGATCTCTGATCATATAAGACCGCATAGTCAATGTATCCCAAATAGTAATCACTCACACATTGGATAAGTAAAGTTTTCAATACTAACAACTGAAGATAAGATGCACCGCTTTCCTTCACTAGGGTCAACTGTGCAGACGCCTCCTCCACCAAAAAAGAATGAAACTTCTTGCTAAGGGAATATTTCACCATGTTTCTCTTCCAAAGAGTATAGACTATCTAAATGTAATATTACTATAGGAATTCCAACTAAAAACTCTATCTTTGGTTTAGATATATTTGCATGAATACATACATTAAACTCTGATGGTATGAGTAAACAACAAAGCACTCTCCCAGAAGATAGTGCCTCTACATCCTTAGAGTAAAGATTGTCTCTACCAAATCTTGGTCATGATTCATGTAGTTTTTATCATTGGGTCTCAAATTCCTCAACCTATATGTGATCAATTTATACCTCTACATCCACATGCCATAGGGCCTAGCTCTAGATTAATTGAAATACACTACATAATCCATGCCCCTCCTCCAGTAGTCTCAAAACCAAAAACACTAGTCATCCTTAGTGAAAACTCCTCAAAGGATCTATGAAATTGCTCAGTCCAGGTAAAAGTCTATAGTTTTAGCATTATGGTGGTAAAAGGGGATTTAATATTGGAGAAGTTAGACTCTAACCTCCTACAGTACCCTTCAAATCCAAGAAAACTGTGCACCTCAGACACATTCTTAGTTGTCTCCCAAGAAAGCACTACATCAATCTTCACCCAGTCCACAACTAATACATGACAAAAAATCATATACCATATTAAGTGAACCTTGTTGATCCATAACTAGAACTTCGAGTGATTACCACAAATATGGTGCTCTCATAGTAATTCTAGGACTATCCTCAAGTTCTCTACATGCTCCTCCACTAATACAGAGTAGATGAGTATGTTATCAATGAAGAAAACCAAAAATTAGTCCATGCATGAATGGAAGATATAGTTTATCATATCCATAAACAAAATGCGGGAAATCATCGCATCAAAAGGTATCATTTAGAAATCATAGTGTTTGTAGTGATATCATAATGTCATCTTTATGATATCATCCTCATGAACCCTCAACTAGTGGTATCCAGACCTAAGATCAATATTTTATAACTATATACTATCTCAAAACTAATCAAATTGGTCATCAATTTTTAAAAGGGTAATTTGTATTTATCATGTCATAGTTCAAGCGATGATGATCAACACAAAGCCTCAAGATCATGTCTTACTTTTTCATGAAAAAAACTAGAGCTACCCATGGGAAAATGTTGGGTCTGATAATTACCTTCTCTTGAAGTTCCTCTAACTACACCCTAAAATCTCATTTCATGGTAGGGTCTTTCTGATATTCCATAGAAGATATTAGTGTAATCATAGGGTGAAATTCAATACATAAGTTCATCTCCCTCCTTAGAGTTAGTCCCAGAACTTCCTCTGGGAAGATTTCTATATAATCCTCCACAAACAAAAGAACCTAGATACCTAAAGATCCCCTATCTCAGAAGGATATACTTTCAACTAATGGGTGGTGGGTTACTAATTATTTCTGGAAAGACCAAATCAATTCGTGATTATATCACTGTCTCCAATAAAGAATAATATCATCCCATTTTTCAGAAGGCATCTAAATCATCTAAATTGATTTTGAATCTAGTATTTCAATCTTCACGACCATTCTATACCCAATATGAAATCACAAGGTCTAATTTTTATGAAACATAAGTCCCATAATAATGTCTCTCTACTAAGTGATGTCTCTCATTTCTGACAGATAAGTGATATCAAAGAAGCATCCCATGTAGGAACCTCAAGCCAAAGTCGTTAGGCTAAATTCTAAACTGGGAGTTCTAGATATCACGCTAGGAGTAAATATATGTGTTAATTACTTGCAAATATGTCTACTAGTACCTAATAAAGAGTATAATAAACATAGACTATACCTATGATCATATCTTGAGATTCCATGTCATAATCATCAACAACCAATGGTTATCCATGACCCCGACCGCCAACTCCCCGAGCCTAGCATGGTCCTCCTGGTGGTCGTAGAACTACCTCAGAACATATTTCATCACCAAATTCTCCACCCTCTAGATCTAGCCTAATCCTTTTCCACCACTGGTTCCCTAGAGGCTTCCCTAGCTTTGCCTGGGATATCCATGATCACAGTGCTACCTCTTCCATGGAATTCCATTTATTATCTGACTACCATCCTTTTCTCAACGGGTGGAGTAGTCACAATCCATGTGGCAATGCTCATAAAATGCATAACATCATCCCTATCCGGGATACTCTGTTCATCTCTGCATTACTTTTGCTACATGACCGCATGCTTGAGTCTGTGCATGGGTACACCTCTAATTCTCTGAAACATATTGTCTTCCAGTTGTTGAAGATGGCTCAACCTTGGGATTCCCACTAATGGAACCTGCCTCCAAATGTACCTATTTTAGAAATATCTCCATAACTATATCTTATTCTAGAACTCCCACATAGGTAGGGATATATAAGTATACTAAGATGGACTGAATGTCATGGCAGAGACGTTTCTCACACCTCCTCTCCTAAAATAATCTTTTCCAAACCATGTCGAGAGGGTACCAAATAAGGTTGGTGAACCTCACAGAATACTCCAATATTGTCAAACTACCCTTCCATAACTCTATAATACATTGAATTTGAACTGAGTGTAAAGAAAATGGGTAGTATTCCTCATTAAATAGTTTATGGAAGTTGGACCATGGGAGTACTAGATCATCAAGTGCCTATGTGACTAAACTCTACTGACACCTTGTTACTCCATAGAATTTCTTCCCGTGAACCATCTGATTGGATGGTTTCCATAAAAGTATAAAATCTTGGGTCAATAACTCAAGGAAATCCTTCACTATATGAGGATTTAGTTCACTACAGAACCTCAATAGCATTTGGTGTTGAAACTCACAAAGTGTTCTAATCCTACACACATCCTTAGGCTGCTCTACTGGTACAATAAACATCTCAATAGTTAGGGGTGTTGTTACCTTCCAACCTAGATGAAATATCATAGGAGATAGCCTATGAACATAGGATTCATCACTGATTATATCATCATCACAATCCTGGATTTGTGACCTGGTTGGCTATCTTCATGGAGGCATACTAAAAGTAATCAAGATGTACCATGGTTAGATGAGAATATAAATATAGGAAGCTAACTCAAGAAGGAATAAAAAAGGAATCAATCCTATATGATTCATGTTCTAATGTTCCATGAAACCACTGTCTCAGTATGCTGAGTCAATAAATTGGTTTATTAATCCCTGGTGTATAAATACGTCAGCTACTGCACCAACATTGGGTTCCCTAGATTGAAAGTCACACTTGAGACACTTTAATAGTATTTCTTTATGTCCCAACCAATTATTGTAAGTGGAAAACTCAAAACACCATAAAAAGTAATTAACTCCTTTGATTACACTCTATAATGACCCAGACCATTAGGGCCCACATGGCCAGCGAAAGACTGGGACACCATAAACCCAATCCCACCTCCATAGGCTAGAGTCTAGCAACAACTAATGAGATGGCATAACTAAAATGTGAGGCCTTTTCCTAAAGTACCTATATGAATGCACCCAACCATATTCATGTAAAAGTGTATAGGAATAAAAATAAAAGATAAAAATATATATAGTAAAAATCATGCATGTAATAACCCATTAAGAATACAAAAGAGTGTGATAGTGTAACAAAAAATAAAAAAGTGAAAAATACATGTAAACTTTAAATGATTTACCGACTAGAAAATAACTGGAATAAAGTGAAGCATAGAGAACTCAACTCTTGATCTCCAATCCTGACCGCTTAATGTGGTTAATGCACCTGGGTATCACTATGGTCCACCATAATCACATATAATATGTCCTTCATTTTCATATGACTAAAAATGTATTGGAAGATCCCATTTAGGGGTGAGTATATACATACCCTGTAGGACACCCCAAAAAGAAAAAGAGAGCGATTGAGATATACCAACAAGGAATCTCAACCCAATGGAAGAGGTAATTGGAACACAAAAACATGGATATTTTCTCATAAAAAATCTAAATGATAGATAAAGGGGATATCCATCTCATATCCCAGCCAAGGTTGATGAGTAAGCCTGCAGATCCAAACGTCCATCATCAATGCCCAGGATCCCATGTGTCTGTCCAAAGAAGTCGTGAAGAGGGCCCACACCTCTCCACTACTTCAGAGCCCAAGGTAGTGAAATCTAAAAAAGGTAGAGAACCCATGCCCTAGTGTAACAAGGGGATGCAAACCAAATTATGGAGGACCCATGCCCTAGCATTATTGGGGGTGACACTTGGTTGATTGGGGAACCACACCCACATAAAAGAGTACTATATCTATGTGTGTCTATAATATTGTGGATACCCACCTTAGTGAAACATGGGAGTACTGCCCCATTGATAGAGGAACCAGGACCTGAATAATGGATTATTATCACTAACTAGAATATTGTGTATGGGGGACCCACACAAAGTTACGATAGGGGAGTAACATCTACCAAGATAGAGTACTTGTGCCCTAAATAGGGGAGTACCATTTCATCGTGGAATAATGAGAATAGGGGACCCAATCCTTGGAAATATAGAGGAGTACCGTCCCAATAGATAATGACTTGTGCTCTAAACAGGGGAGTTCTATCTCTACTTGAAATCTCTCTAATGATCATACTTGATCACTTCCATCATCAAGAATTTCATAAATAATTTCCATGCTAGGAAAATATTACATAATATCTTAAAATCCACTACAATGGTCACCATAAAGTTCTATATGAAAAAACACTCAGGATATGCTACCCTTGAGACAAAACCTAATTTAAAATGAAGAAGATATGAGAGGTATATGTTTCTCAAAGAAAAATGGGGTACTTGACATGTATGGTGTTCATACAGTGTGTGGTCTCGCTCCACTACCTGAAAGTTCTCTCCTTTGGACACGAAATGGTGTCCTCATCAAATTACATGACATTTAAGGGTATCACATGGTTTTTATGGGTCACCCAAGGCCTAATCATGTTCCCTTGGTTGTGCCGTGTACTTGGATGTGTACCTATCCATGCCTGGTTATCATTATATACATTTGTAATCCCAGAGTACATGACATGTCCTAATACATAGGGTCCTGGTCATGTGAAGATGAAACACAAACTAGATACCCTAGGAGGATAATATAGAGTGTGGTCCCGACCACAAAGCGTGCGACCCTTATCTTTTTCCAAAAACCCTATCCATTTCTATTAGGTAATTACACAACATGTTTTAATCTTATTACATACAATGTACTCATGATATTCACAAAATCCAAGGAAATATTTATGAATCATCATTGAAATGTAATTAATTCAATTTCCACCTCCAATCACTATGAGGGTCTTGGATTCAGGGATACCCATGCCCAATCCATCATCGATGGTTGGATTCTGGACACCGAAACCCTCACAGATTCTCAAATCATTGTCTATACTGATTCCACCACTTCTTTAGATATTAGATCCATGAATCCATAAATTCTACCTAAAATCATCTCTAATTCATCCAAAAAACTCAAATCCTGTCATTGAGGTCTACTACAAGAAATATAGGGGTTTGATCAAACTCGAATCCACCTGACATTTTTCGAATCATGACCCCATGGTTTAATGATGAAGCACAAATAGAACAGGCGGGGGAAATGAAAAAATAAATGATATCATTATTGGCCAAGAAATCTTGGCCCAAGAACATATAATTGGGTATTTGAAGGGATTATTTCATGGAATATAAGATAAAATTAAATCAAAAATTTAATTGACTAGAACTGGGATCATGTAAAGGGAAGATAAATCACTGATCAAAAGTAGATTTATAAAATCCATTCTCAACAATTTAATCACGGGAAGAAACTACAATTGATGAAAACTATCTTGATTATGTGCCGATCATTGTTAAAGAACAAATTTTCTAATGATGAGGATGATCTGCTATGTCTGCTATCTGTGGATCACCATGATCTGATCACCAATCCTTGTTTGATGTCAATTCACCCTAGAAGGTTATCAGAGATCATATCAATTCTCCAAGGGTTTATAAGTCTAACCCTAGATAATTATTATATTGGGTTAATTATTTAGGATTTAATTTGACAGTTTAATAAAAAATATAAATAAATAATTTATTTATTTCAATTAAACGGACCTGCCAATGGATACCTCAACGAGTCCTCTAGCATTGACCAACATTAGGTCACGCCTAGGGAAAACCATATGATCCTTATTCAACCAAGGTCTTTAATTTTTGATTTGGGACTCTGTTCAGGATATATTCCATTATTTATGAAAAAATAAACGCGTGTTATATACATATATTTAATACTTTAATAAAATTAATTTCGGGTTCTCCAGACCTTAGAGTCTTGTGTCGTCTCAGCACCTGAGTCCAAAAACATTTCTTAATATATTTTAATGTATTATATAGAAAAAATAGAGTCAATAAAAAGTAGGGCTACTATTTTATGTAGTGACCTAATGGAACCTATATAGGGTGTCATTATTATGTAATCAGTTAGGGGACCCTATAATGTGACTCATGGTTTATTGACTATGAGGGTGCATGGTGTGACTATTATTGATGGTCATAGGTATTACCTTAGAACCTGAACAGATAGTGTAAGACCACCGATGAATGATATTATTGATTTATTAGGGCTATCCTACTAGTAAATGTCTTGGAACTTGATATTATATAACACCAAGGGTGATATCCATTGGGTTTAGTGATTATTCCTGATATTTTGGAACAATAAGAGTGAAAACCATAGTGTTTGATGATGATTCCAGATATTTTTGAATACCTAGGTTGATATTCCTTTGGTTTTGGTGATGATTCCCGATGACTATTGATTACCTATTATTATCTATTAGGGACCATGTTCTGAACTATTTTTTTAATCTCCATGGGTGATACCACTTGGGTTTGGTTGTAATTCATGATTACTTAGAATGTCTTGGGAGTTACCAATCAGGTTCAATAATATTTCTTGATTACATAAATCACTTCAGATCATCCTAACGTTCAATATTATGTCAAACACAATGGACCTCCTTGATTTTAACACCCTAAAATTTTAGTTTAAGAGAATAATAATCTTTATATCATGCTTTACACATAATACTAATCATTAAGTGAGTTAAAATATATTATAAAAATATTATTATTTAAATACGACTATTTTAATATAGTCTCTGGATAGGAGGGTATGAATATGAGTAAGCATGTTATGATATATGTATATATATATATATACATACATATAGACACACGCACACACACAAACACACACACACACACATATATATAATGGACCTAATCAAAAAAAATGTATTGATTAATACATAATAAATAAACACCCCATTTTTTAGTGAAGTCATCTTATTTTTCAAAAATGGATTTTCTTCAAACGTGATTTTTAATTAATTTTGCAAGTGGAAGTTATAATTAATTCCTGACACTTTTATAATTTTTTTAATAAAATGAACACACTTTTTTTAATAAACATATCAAAATTAAATTAGGTTGAAATTTAGGTATTTTTTTTTGAAATTATTGATTTTTCAGTGAATTATGAAAAGTACTGATTTTTCAAATACTCTCTTTTATTTTCATTGAATAAAGTAATTTAAAAGTATTATTATTTTTTTATTTTTATTAAAGATAAATATGAAATTTTTTATTTATAATAATCTAATTAATTTCATTTTAATCAGAAACATTTATGATTTTGATATAAGTTAATTTTTATGCTAAAAAACACATTTATCTAAAAATTGTTTTCATTACATTTTACACTTTTATATTAAAATAGATTTCTACCGCTTATATAAATTGAATATTTTTAATTATATACCATTTTTTTTCAGGAGTTTCAAATTTGGTAAATAGATAACTTTTATTTTTGGTCGTCAAGAATAGTAACCATTGTAAATATTTATCACCTCGATAAAGGGAAAATGGCTAAAAAATGATTAAAACCATGAAATAAGGTCCCAAAATCAACCAAAAACTTTCATTAAATTTATTTTATGGGTTACATTCGGCTATATACATCAAAAATTCCAATATATGAAATTTTTGTACCATTTTCTTGATAATTATATTTATATTATTTAATGTAAAGAAAATCCCAAAATGTCTCTCTCTTGACATTACTATCTCTAAAATTTTTATATAATGATAAAAATATAATAATTTCCATTATAAATGTGTATTTGAAATATAAATTAACTTTTTATATCATTGTAATTTATTTTTATGTTTTAATTATGAAATAATTACTTTAATTGCTAGCACCACGCCGACATATGCTTGTGAAAACAGTAGAAAATCATGTGAATGATTTTAAAAAATCTAAAATCTATATTTTATGAGTTAGTTAAAGTGCCCCAAAATTTTATAGATAAATTTAATATATTATGGATGTTTAAAAGTTTTATATTCAAATTCAATTTCTAACTTGATATATTTTAATTTAAAAGTATTTTATTAAATTGTCAAAAATTATAAAATATTGAAAGAGGAAAAGTAGGAATATAAATGGTTGAAAATGTCACCCATCTCCATTTTTGTTCCAATTTTTAACTTATAAGTAAATTTACAAAACCTTTATGTTTGAAAAATTCATTACTGCACTTAATGTTAAAAATGGACAATGAAGAGAGTAAACCTAGTGATAACGGTTAAAATGGCATAAACACTTTCTTAAACCTCATTAGTTGGTTTTATTTGAAACTTGACCTTATAAAAATATACTTTGTGTCATTTTTGAGCCTTTTATACCAGAAATCTACTTTATAATATTTTTAAACTGAAAAATTACAATTGTTCAACTCACCTCAATTATAAGAGGGCACCTCCCCCCTCACTTATTCATGTCTCTTGGGCCATTTAGATTGACCAAACCATTTATCAAATTATCCCCAAAAATTTTATACAGATTTATAGGTTATAATATTCCAAAAATACCAACCCAAGGGTCCTTAATAATGGGTCTAAAGAAAGTATACCGGAGAAGATGTAATCCTCTTTTGCGACTCCTTCAAGTTTATTAATTCATCTACTTCCTCTGAATAAATTATAACCTTACTAAAATAAGAAATAATGTATCATAAATATATTGGGATGTTATTTTTATTTTGGTATATCCATTTTACACATTTTTTCTATCCCATAGAAAGTGAAACCATCATTCATGTGTACGTACGACTTACCATCTCCACATAGTGGTGTAATTTGATTTTAATCAGAATTTTACTTGGATGGTTATAACGATATAAATAATATATATATATATGATATATATGAAATAATTATGCTCATATAATATAATACATCATTTACCTTCTTACCTTTCCATCCATTAGAAAATGATAATGTCACTTGTGCGTACTTGTGGACTACCACCTCCACAACCAGATGTGATTCCTCATTTTTTTATTATTTACATGGACCATAATAAGAATTGATTTAATGAAATTATATAACATATTTTATATAATAATTATTCTATAAAGGGGTATTTTTATTTACCTTTCTTTCATTCCATTCTTTAAGAAGTGAAAACATTGTTCATGTGTAGTACGACCTACCATCATCACGAATGATATAACTCATTTTTCCATCTCAAAATATTAATAATGATTATTAAAATACATGATGAATAAATATAATATTTATAATAGTAATAACATTTTTTAGATGATGATTCCATTATAAATATGAAAGGAATGAAACTTATGAACCAAAACATACATGAAAAATGAGAGAGTTAATACTAAAAAATGATAATATTAACAAGTAATTATTACTAAAAAGGTGTTTAAATGTTTTAATAGGATCATATATAATATTATAAATATTAATATAGCTATGTAAAAAATTAATAACAAGTTTAAAACTGTTATACATGAGGATAAATAATTTTCAACAGAGTGTAAGTGTGGGGTAAGGGGTTTCTTAACTCAATTTACATTCATTGACTTATGACTATACTTCATTGAATTTGTTATGCTATGATTATATGTGAAATTAAAATTTATTATTTTATGTTTTATTTACACAATTTTTTTTCAATTTAAAATTTTCAGTCATAATCACTTCATTGATTAATTAACACCTCAATGATTTGATCTTTGTAAGGGATTTCATTTCAATTTCAACTCTATTAAGATATATTTAGTATTATGTACGTATTTAATTTTATGTGGTTTATATAATTTCAATTTAATTTATTTTACATGAATATATATATTTATTAATGTTTATTAAAGTGTAAATTCAAGTTCACACATTCAAGGTGTTATAATTTAAAAGTTACAAAAAGGTAAGAATTTATTTTACCATATCATATTTAATCTTATTTTTTATATTTTTATTGAAGGAATATTATAATATATCCTTTATAAATATTCTATATTTTATTATCCTATGGATATTTAAGGAGTTTATATGTATTATTTTAACTTTTAATCTCTTTGGAACGTGAATCAAGAAATGAAAATTTTAAAATAAAATTTGATTATATTTCTCATTTTGATTGGGTAAATTTTTATTTTATGTCCAGGTTTTTCCAAATTGGTTTACATAATTACTTTTTTATTTACTAAAATGATTTATTAATGAAATTTTAAGTGACCCTTTACTTTTTAAAATATTTGAAATAAATATTTATTAATTACTTTGAAAGGGTCATTTCTAACCATTTTTACCAAAATTTAAATAGAAGGGTTTTTTAACATATATTAAATTAATAGGATTTCTCACCACCTTAACTAGATTATGATATTAATATTCTTCTACAATATTACAATGGTTTTTTAAATAAAAATATTTAACTAAAAATTAATTTAATGGTTTTCTTCCATTTTCTTTAATTCTTAAAAAGATAAGAATTATTTTTAAACCTATATTTATGATGAATTGATAGTCATATTTTATCTCATATTAATTTTTTTCATTAAATTTCTATTGATTCATTCGATTTCTTATGATAATATTTCATTGAACATTACATTTTACTTAAATATCCATATTCTTTATATCATTGATATGTTATTTCCTAAATCATACATTATTTATACACACTATTTTCTAATATTAAAGTTATTTGATCAAATAGAGAAATATTGATATTCCATATCCTTTTCTCAATATGGTTATTTAGTGATAAGGGATATATTATATCTATTAAGTATATCATTCAATATATAATTAATGAATTTTACTTAGTAAGTTATGGGTGGGGCCCGTTATAGACCCTTGATGCATCAGTGAGTCTCATGAGAAAACTAGTTTTGGTATTTGTATGAGGACTTACCAATTTATGTAATATTTATTTCCATGGTACCTTTAATGTATGTTTAAGATTTTTAAATTTATGAATGACATCATTATTAAATTTTTTATTTATTCCCATGTGATTACTTATATAGTTATGATATTCATGGATAAGTTTCAAAATATTGTGATTATTTATATGGAATTATTTTATCATAATTTATTCCTTATATACGATTCTTCATAATTAACTTGTTAATTAAATAGAATGTGATTTAATATATTTACCTTTTTATACATATTATGACTTATTTATTCATGATAACTCCACTGTATGTAACCCTTAAAGAGAATTTCAGCTCACCCTTATTTTGAATCATTTCCCCATTATATGAAGGAAAAATATCTGAATGAGTTCTATAATGTTTAATATTTACTTTCACTATATTTTTATATTTTTTTACCAATGTTAAATGGGAAGTGTGTTTGTGTCTAATTTACCCATACTACTAAAATATTCAGTCCTTTGGGATGCATTCACTTGTATCTAGTGCTAATGTAGAAGTGTAACCACTGACTCTAGTCTCCCAGGGTTTGGGTTTTTATAACTAGTATTAGAGATTGTTTAATAGAAACCCTATAAACTGGATTTAGTAAAACATTTATTAGGTAATATAACCCTATGAATGACTTTGATAATAATTATATGTATAGGATAACATCATAAATTTTTGGTTAGGTAGAGATTTTTTGGTTTTAATAGAAACACATATCTATTTAGATACTACTGGTGGGGATGGTTTGTCAGAAAAAATATATTTATGGGTAATAACCTCAAAAAGATTTGGTCGAATATATCTTGGCCATCATTATGGATAATGGTGAGTGTACCATTACTGTACACGTAGTTTGAAACTCCAAGGGATATTCTTGGGTTAAATCATACTTTCTTTATAGACCACTATAAAGTATTTGAATATATTTTAACCAAGTAAGTCCTAGGTCAAATATTTGGTTTAATATATTATAAATAAGGTTTGTGATTTAGAAAATCGATAAATGATTTTCCATGATCCATCACTATGATTTTTGTTACTCACACTATGGTTTTTGGTTTTAGAAAATGCCTAAAACATGGAGGATTCATGTTAATATTGAATTTTATAGATAATGAAATGATTTTACTCATGTGAAACTAAATGAAATTTGATATATAAGGTAAAAAAGTATTATTATTCATAATAAGATCTAACAATATATGATTAACAATGTAAACTTTAGCTAGTTTCCTAACATATCAGATAAGATAAATATATAGTTTAAGGAATGTTCAGGAGATTATAATAATGGGAAGAAAAGTATTCGACATACTATATGTTAAGAATGTAAAAATAAGAACATGGGTAAATGTCTTAATGGAACAGGAAGATATTTTATATGGAGAAATAGGGAATCAAGTAATAAACTTACAATTGAAAATTTTAGAGGATGAAATATCAAGATAAGGATAAGTAAGGTTTTGTGAATTGAAGATTAACAAAGTTATATTATATATAGATAAAGATGAATAATCTTTTAGTTACATATAATAGGTAAGAATTATTATAGTATTTACCCTTAAAAACATATTATTAGACTGAGATTGAGGAAATTTGAGATATTATTCCAGGAAGTATTATAGAATAAAACAAAAAATCTTGGTCAAATGTTTATTAATTAAGTTGAATAATTGATGTACCTATGTAATTGGTTTTGAAAATTATGATGTGTTTGTATTTATTGAGGTTATTTTAAAATCCAATTATTATCATACTGATATTTAATGTAATAAAGTTGTATGCAAGCATTAATATATGAATTTTTTTGAAATATATGCATAAAGGCATCGATAACCTTATGGGTTAATATGATATTTTATGTTAAGGTATTTATGTTTTATTAAAATTTATGAACATATGTTTTATTGTATAGATAACCATGATAATGAAAATTCATTTGGTTACTAAGATATTAATGTTATTTCAAAAAAAGTTGACTATATTTTTAGGAACCATTATATGGTTAAGGAATAGAGAATATTATTTTCTGGGAAGGGATTTCATTTGAGGGATAAATATTTAGTTAAATCATGGAATAAAATATATTTTTGTAGTGGTTTTAGAGTGATTCAGTTAATTATTATGTTTTAATAAAATATATTATTACAATATTCACTTATTTAGTATCTGAAATTATGAGAAACTTTATGCTGTTTGGGGATAATTTTTTATAAAATATTTCATATTTTTTTTCATTTTGAATTTGGTTAGACATATTATGAAGGATTATTTAGGTTGAATATTTAAACAATGGAAGATGTTAAACTTTAGGTGATTAATGTAATATATTATTTAATATTGGATAACATATGCTAACTATTTTAGTTCTAGACAATATTTAGAGAAATATGGGATGGCATGTCCTTATTTTTTGGATCCCATGATTAGTTAAAAGTTAATTTACAGCTTGAAGAATGAAAAATTCATCTTGAATATTTATTTCATCAAACACAAGATATAGTGGAAATGCATCGAATCACAACCAAATGATAAATGTTTTCTTATTAAATGGGAATAAATCAAGTGTTTATATTTTATTGTGTGTAGTATGTTGACGTTATAATAATTCCCCAACCTTAGGAGAATGGTCTTGGGATAAAAATTTAATATGTTTACCTTCATTTATGATGAATAAAAAACCTATTCAGTCTTTAAAGATTTATGGTTTTCTGGTCATTGACTTTTTCAAGACCATTTCTCTCTTAATCTCTAATTGTCCATGGATGTTAGTTTTCTCCTCCATGTATATAATTTTTCCTCTCACCAATGTTTCCATTATCTGGTAACACGGTTATGTGTTATTTTAGGTAACATCTATGTTTCCCACTTCCCATTTTTATAAGAAGTGTTATTATTTCTATATATATCGCTGGTTCTCAATATCTTTATTTTAAAATAGTCAACCTTTGATGAAAGAGATAAAGTTATGAGGGAAAATTTTTTATTTGGGGGGGATGTAATGACCCAAACTATTATTAATTAAATTACCCTTTTAAATGAGTAAATGGCTTATTATGAACTAAAGTTAAAGAAATAAGATGCAATAGTTTTTCTATTTTGAATATTTTTATAATCTATCTAATTAATAATACAATTAATAATCAAAACAGTTGATAATATAGCCATTTATTAGTGCTCATATGACTATAATATATCAAGGATTATGGGAAAGTATAATTGACATAAATAAAAGAAGCAATGACCTTGACCGGTATAATCGTACTATATAAAGCCCATTTATTGGAAGCTTATAAGGGAGATGAAATCTCTAGGATTTTCCCCTAACCAATCCCAATATGATTTTTAATAACTAAAATCTGAATGAAATCATTTATGGGATATGTTCAAGCTTATAAAGATCATAGTCCAAACCATGTGCGCCAAACCACCACTTGAAAATCTCATAATCGTAAACCTTGACCATAGGGAATTAATTGATGTAATAAAGGGTTGTGTATCTAGAATATAATAATATCAGTTTGTATACATTTATTTTTCTCTAATAAAATAAATATCCATTTATTATTACTTTAAATTGATTAAATAATAAGTTTGACATAATTGGATTTTGATACGATTAAACTCTAATTGTATTTATGGAAAATATATAGTTTCAATCAAGAATTTTTTTAATTTTTTTTTAAATTATTGATATTTTGATAAAATATCATTATTAAATAATATTTATTAAATTTAAATTAAAATATAGTTTTTCAAATACATAAATAATTTTATAGGGGTTAGAAAACAATTATTGTTAAAAAACCAGTATTTCTCAATAAATGTGTATTTTTGATTTAAATGTTTAAATGTTAATACTTATAGAATTATTTGGATAAAATAAAATATAACTTTTAAAATTATAACTTCATAATTATCCAATGGTGAATATTTCCTAATTTTCAGAGATAATCATTTTTTTAGGTAAAAATTAAATACAGTATAAATATATGTTGTGTATTATGAAACCATAATGACACAAAATTGATGTAATATATTCCATAAAAGAAATAAACGACCAAATATATATTTACCCATTAAAATATTTTTTTTGTGTTTAATTTTTTAATTTTATAAATCCTAAATGAATCCTAAAAAATTGATATTATATTTTAATGTTTTGAAATGAATTATTTATAAATAGGAATCAATTCCACATCACCAAGGGTGTTATTATAATGAGATAGGTTATTAAACAGGTAAAATAATTTAAAAAACTCCACTTTGGTAGAAAAAATTGGCAATAACCATGGGATTGTTTTTTTATTACTTTATCATATAGAGTCCAAAACCTATGTTTTGAAATTAATAAAGTATTATCCTCTATTTTTCTATGTCAAACCACCCAACATCCCATTTATTTTCACTTATAAATGTTTAATCATGATATTAATCTACCCTTACCTCTCTAGATTCCTCCAAAGGTTCCCCCAATCTCTCAAGAATCTCCTCCCAAGATTTTAGAGTTAGCCTCTCAATGAAAGGGATCATATCCTTATCCTATTTATTCATGAACCTCCTTTATATTATGCAATTTTTCCCGTTTTTTCATGATTTTATATATTCTAAAACACCCCTCTTACTTCCCTTATCATTTTCATGTGATGAGAGACCTATTTGACACTCATTAATCCCTCCCATAAACCATTATGTACTCCAGTTATGCTACTGAAATTATCTATCGATTTTCCTTGCCAAACATTTGTGTAATGAATACCCCTACCCATTTATACTCATAGTTATTAACTTATATGTACCTATACTTTTTATTGGGTAATTTTATGTATTTATAATATAATACCTAATAATTGGATTAAATTTTTATTAAATATATATTTATGTAGTATGATCTATGTGGTACCCATGAGCATCTACATTTTATGATGGGTGCACCTAGAAAGAACTAAAATAAATTGGATAATGCTTTAATCTCATGAGAAATTATCTATGGAATTAGGGAGTTAACCTAATCCATTATGGGACTCTGTCTACCATGTGATGTTGTCCTGTCAGTTATCCTTGAGTTATACTTATGACTTGATTTAGGTTGTTTCTACATTCCCACATTTCCTTTATGCTATCATGGTATATCATGCCTCATTGTTAAAGAATATTACTCTCACCCATATTATGCCAACTTTATATGAACCTTGGATCACATATACTTATATAAATAATTCTATTATTTGTTTATTCTCTTACTGGGATTTATTATTTACCCCTTTCTTATATACATCATTAGGTTATTCCATGTAGTTTTAGAAAAATGATGGAATTTTAAGAGCATGATAAGAAAGTTTTTAATAATTTTGTTGTATCAATATTTCATGTTGATGTGTTATGTAACAAATTTTTCAAATAAACTAGGATTCATTATCTTATGGGATTTTTATGCGTACCTTTATTTAATATATAATGAAATAATGTGTATCAAAGATATGGGTTATCATTATTATTATTAGAGGAAAGTATAGTTATTTTTGGTTTTAATATTATAAAACTATAGGGAAATACTTAGGGATAAGACTAAACATAATAAAAAATCCATAAATTTTAGTAAATTATATATTAAGTGGTTTCTAAAAAAATTAATCCATGTTTGGAAACTACAAGTAGATGTGGCTCTAGAACAGAGGTACCTAGGGGTAATAACCACAAAAGAGAACATTGAGTTGGAATCAATCATCCTCAGGTGCAAGATAATGGGACTTACTACACACTTGGTTCAACACACATTTGGGATATGCTTTAGAAAATTCACAATCACCTTATGGACCATTATTAAGGGAACAAAAATTACTATAATATTTATTATTAGAATATATATAATGGATAAATTAGATTGAAACCTAGAAATTCATTAGTAATGGAATATATGTTATTTATTAGTTATCCCTACAATGTTCATAGTTTCCCTTAATATATTTATTATTTTGAAAATTCTCATCTCTATGTCTATTTTGGATGAAGTATATGATAATAAACAAAATAAAATAGTTAAATGTAGGCTTATCATTTATTCAAGAACATAAAATGTCTTATGTGACTATATTTATATGTATTATTTCATATCATGAATTTTTAGTTAAACTATTCAAACACCACCGCAAAGAATGTAAGTAGAGATATCAAAGAAAATGAAAAATAGGGAAATTATTTAAACCTAAGTATATAAATCATCCCCTATAAAATGTTTTTGGATAAACTTACCAGCAAACATTGTGATACTTTATTTATTAGAATTTGATTGAATTCTATGTATTTATTATCCTTTCTTATATATATCCAACATAAATTTATGAAGGAAGGAAATCAGTCTACAAATCATGAATAGCCATCCAAATCTATGCCAGTGCAAGGAGGATGATGAATCTCTATTAATATTATCATCTCAACAATCGATACAATTTCCCTATGAGAAAGAATATATTTTTAAATGATTTAGACTCAATAAAAAATAATCCTTAATGAGATTCAAATTTTTAGGGAACACACTGACATGATTACCAAAGAAGTTCATGGGTTTCCTTCTAAATGAGAGGTTACATTCTCAACCAAAATCATATTAGGATACTTTCCAATATCCAAGACTTTTTGAAGAATTATTGTTTATAAACTAAAGTATTTGAATAAGAAACTATAGAATTATAAAGATAATGGTTTCATATGCCTAAGTGATTCACCATGGGGGTAAAATGGTCACCTTCTTCAATAAGAAATATGGGATAATGAACCTCTAGATTCATTATCATGAGATCAATAAGAACATGATAAAGAAAAAGCATACTCTCCCACATATTGATTATTTATTCGATTATCTATGTGGATTCGAATATTTATCCAAGGTGGATCGTTGTTTGAGATACTATAAATTAACGGTGAATAATAAGGTTATCCTCTAGAAAGATTTTTGTAGAAGTTAGGAGAATGATATGTTCATAGCAATTCCATTTGTACTCACTAATGCTCTCTAAATCCCCATATACCTAATGAATAGAATCTTTTGAGATTACCTCGACAGTTTTTCCATTCATTATAGATGATGTTATCATGCACTCCAGAAGCAAGGAGGAACATGGGGAGCATTTGAATACTATATTGAAGGCATTTTGGAAAGAAAATATGTATGATATATATAGTAAATTAGAATTGTGGTTGGAGAAAGTAACATTCTTAGGGAATGTTATCACTAAAAATGGGATATATTTGGACTCTTAAAAAATAGAGGCAATTAAAGGATGTCTTAGAACAACATCTATGATGGATTTATGTAGTTTTAATAGATTATATGGGTACTATCATCAATTTGTGATAAAAGTAATATGATTTTCTAGACCATTAAAATAAATAACTCAAAAGTGGGTAAATTTTATGCGTAACAACTAATATTAAGAATGTTTTAAAGAGCCAATTAAATGGCTTATCAATACACCTATGCTCATAATACCCACAATTGGGGATGTATTTTTGATCTACAGAGACACATTCAAAAAGGTATTGGGTTGTGTAATCATGAAAGATGACAAAGTGATATCCAATACCTCTCTCTAACAAAATATCCATGATCAGAACTACACAACACATGATCAAGAATCTAATGTAGTGATCATTGCATTAAATATTTGAAAGCATTATATCTATATGGATAAGTGTGAAATATATAAGGATCGTAAAATCAGAATTTATATATTCACACAAAAGGATCATAATATGAAATAATTAAGGTGGTTATAGATGATAAAGAATTATGATAGTTCAATCCATTACCATACTGGGAATGCAAACAAAGTGGTAGATGCTATGAGTAGGAAAGTACCTACAACCCTATCCATGATTAGGATTTACGGGTATCCAATATTCTTGGTCCTAAAAAGGATGGATATGGGAATAATAAAATGATATTATATAATTCCCTGACCTTAAACATCACATAATATTGAGTTTAAGTCAAGAATTTTACTTACAAATTAAGGATCTTTTCAGGTTTAGGGATTTAGAGAATTAGTCCATAACTCATTGATAACACAATCATAAAATATAAAGTCGACACTTTTTATTAGTATCCATTTTCCCATAATATAAAACTGTTAAAATAAACCATGATCTATTTTCATGAAAAATATTAATAACTTTCAGCATGACCTCCTACAACCCATTACACGTCCTTAATTTTTTTTGAAAAATGTTTAATAATGTGGTATGAGGAGAAAAATATTCGTAAGGGTTAAAAAAATTAGGAAACTATTAATCCAATGAAAAATATTAAAACCAATGAAAACCCCTTTATTGAAAAAATAATATTTTACCTATAATGGTAAATATCATTCCTATAAAAATATAATTTATTTTACTATTTGAAAACAAATTTTTACCATGAAAACTCATTATAAAGAATAGAATATTCATATAGGTAGCTTGGGAAATATTCTAAATTATCCCTTAAAGAACACTTATAGAACCCTTACAAATTGGAATAACTATATGACTGACTTCAAATATAATTTTTTGGATAATATAATCATTACCCAATGCATTGGGTCACTATCTTGATGCACCCATAGTTTAAGCTATAATGGGCTCACACAAAGCTATATGGGTGAAACCATCATATATAATGTATAAGAACAAAAAATGAAATAAAAATTTTAAAAATTTTAAAAACACTTTTAAACTCGTATCCAAATCACTTTCACATATTAAAATAAAATTTTCTTTTAAAATATCATTTTCAATAATAAATACTCCTTTAATTTGAAAACCCATTTTAAATACAAAAATACAAAAAAGGGAAAATGTGTTTTTAATTTAATAAAAAATGTAATATTGAAAAGGAATCTATAAATTAAATAAAAATCCTGATGATATGATAGTTAGTTTTCTTCATACTTTGAAAATAGGACATTTAATTTTCTATTTGTTAAAATATTTTTTTAAACATGTAAAAAGATTACTTTTCAACAAATTTTAATTAAATTTTATATACATAAAATGAATATTTTAAATATTTTATGTCCATATAAAAAATTTTAAAAATAATTTTAAAACATGGACACAGAGGAGAAAGAGATTTTGATGGAAAAAATAAAAGAGGTTTTTTTTTCAAAGAAAATCCCCTTATCACTTAAGAAACACTTGAATCATAAACCCATTACATAATGAAATTAAAAAAACAATAAATTTTATTATTATAGATAAATTATTCATATTTAATATTAATGGGGCTATATATACACCTTATAAATGAATAAAGGTACATAACTTGAAGAGTTTCCTTAAAGAAAGAAAATTTAGACAATGTCCCTTACCTTGAGTCTGAATTGTCATGTGTGTATTTATCTTCCTCAATAATAAACTTATGTTAATTGTTTAATTTTTTTAAACATTTTTAGAGTTTATTATTTCTTTTATTTAACTTATTAAAAGATTACTTAATCAATTAAGGTTATGTTGGGTGTTTTGACTATATTTGGTTTATGTGCCAAAATGACTTTGGTAGGCCGACTAAAATCAATGAGGTAATTATTTAAACATATAAAGAATAATAATCATTAAAAAATAATCATATTCAAAAATAAAATAATCTTTTAAAACAAACAACGGAATATTATTATGAAAAATGAACCAACATTACAATCATGAAGATGGTTTGTCTTATATTCGTATGAGTAACGTTCCCATTTTTCAATGATCATTATAGAAAGAAGGTAAGAAAAATTTATCCTCAAATAATTATAATAATATAATAAATACCAAATTATTTAATTATATTTACTTTTATATATCATTCTTAGGATGTGATGATGAAAAAAGGAATAATCACATATTTCCATAGAGGTTGCATCCCACATGTCCTTGGACGATGTTATCACCGTTTTAGTGTGTGAAATGGTAAGAATAGAAGTATATGTTATAATTATTGAAAAATAATTAAGTCATAAATATCATAATTATTTCATTTATTTCATTATATTTACCCTAATTACCTTCCATGTGACACATTAGTGAAAAAAACCTAACATTGTTTCATGAGGCAGTAGTTCGCAGTACACATGAGCAATGTTATCATATCCCCTACAGTATAAAATGTAAAAAGGGTGTCTATGATATAATTATTATAGAGGTATAATTATGTTATAAATATCATCAATATAATAAATAAACATTATCTTAATCATTATAAACCATCACAAGAGGTGGTAATGGAAAAATTAATCACATCATTTCGTGAGGTGACAGTCCACCGTACACATGCATGATGATTTCATAACCCATTTAATGGAAGTGTGTGAGGGTATATTGCACCATTAACATAAAAAATCTATTTATATTTGGGATACTAATTTTATTATATAATAATTTAATAAAATAAATTTAATGGTCTAGATAATGAAATAACACAGAAACACATGTTGATGAATGTTACCTCTTCTTCGGGCAAATCATTTTGGTTTGCACCAAATTACTTCCTTGGATGAGTTTATACCCAAATAAAGGATTATATGAATAGGGGAGGGAATTGGATAAGTGATTTTGTTAGGTATTGGCTGAGTAAAAGTTCCTTAGAGGTGTGAATATGGGAGGAGAGTTGGAGGCCTTTTATAAGAGATCTGAGTGGAAACATGTAATTTTTTTAATAGGGAATTCCACCAACATTTTTTTCATGTAAAGTGGATCAAAAAATCCACCAAAATATATAATATATGTTATAATTTCTAAATATATCCATCCATGAAGTGATCGATAAGTTTCTAGGTCATTTTTACCTTAAGTTTAAAGTCTAGTCACCTGGTAATTCTCATGTTTACCTTAATCAATGTGATTAATTTAAATTATTTTTCCTAATAAATTTGGGGAAAAAATTAATCTGAACTTATTATAAATTTTAAATTATTATAATTCTAAATATTAAGGTTAAGACACTTCATTGGGAGCTATATTGGGCAAGAGACTCCAATAATCTTAGCCTCGTTTTTAATGATTTTGTGATTTCCTACTACTCTCGTTAATCAAGGATGTTGAACTTGTGTGGTTTCCCAAATTTTCCTTAAAAATTATTTTGAAATAATAATTTAATTTTCACTTCAAAAAGGTGAAACATTATGCATTTTAAAATATTTTTTAGAAAAACTTATCTTTAAACCCAAAACAAACTTAAATTAAAAAAAATATAATTTTTTTTAAAAAGTAATTAATTAAAATAAATAAAACTAAATAATACTTAGGTCACATAAAAAAAATAAAAAAATATTTATAATTTAAAATAATTAATTAATTAAAAATAATTCATTCTTTACAAAAAATGGTATTTTTCACTATTCATTGAATAATAAATATTTTCCAAATAATCCCAAAATTTCACCCAAATTAATTTTTTATATTCTAATTTAACAAATTATTTTAATTTTATAATATTAAAATACTAAAATTTATAAATTATTATTTCAAATAAAAAATTATAATAAAAGTCTTCAGTTAAACTATTTTCTTTTTGATGAAAAATTACATAATATTTTATAACTAATATAACTATCTAATTCATATTAAGAAATTTTAAATTTATTTATTCTATCATTAACTAGGTTTTTACACGATTCCCCCTTTTTGAATTTCATACATACATTCTTATTCACTTATTAAATTAGAGGGTATATTTTTCCCTCATATCATTTTCAGATTCCAATGTTCCCTCTTCAACAATATGGTTTTTACATAAAACCTTAACCTGATGAATGACCTTATTCTACAACAATTTCTATCTAGGTTAAATAATATAAACTGGATGTTCCTCATAAGAAATATTCTCTTTAAATAGAACTAATTCATGACATAAATCATGAGATAAATCCATCTCATATTTTCTTAACATTGAAACATGAAATACATTGTATGTCTGAGATAGACTCATAGGTAAATCCATTAAGTATGAAAATTATACAAATTTATATAGGATTTCATACGGTCCAATGATCCATGGACTCATCTTCCCATTCATACCAAAATTCTATACACTTTTCCATTGTGAAAATATTATAAATATATGATCACCAACATTTAAAGAAAGATGTTTCCTCTAATTATCTACCAACTCTTGTCCTGTTAACTTCCTTTCTCAAACACCATCTCAAAAATCTTGTTTTTTACACCACTTTCCATATATTTCCTCAAACAATGTCATTTTTATACTAGAATGAAAACTGTTATTATAAGAAAAATAATCAAAAGAAATTTTCTAATCCAATGTTCCCTCTTAATCCATTGAATTAGAAAGAAACATATCTTTATTGTCTGAATCATCCAACGATATTGTCTATCAGATTGAGGTAAAAATCAATATTGAAATTTAATTTAGTACCCAATGGCTTCTAAAGTCCCTTCAAAAATTTAGATGTGAACCCAGAATCACAATTTGATATATATAGTCACTCCATGTAACCTAAAAATATCATTTATATACAGTCAATAAAGATGATATAATTAAAAAAATTAAATTTGAATATTTATTTAATCGATAAAAATATCCCTAATCACATTCTTATGTAGAAAATTATTTGTAAATCCTACCACTAAATCTATTTATATATTCTCTCATTTCCACTATGGTACTGGAAAAGGTGGAATCATATATTTTGATAACTATCATTTTAATTAAACCTGATGTCAAGTCAAACACTTCATGGTAAATTCCTCAATATCTATTTTCATTCTATCCCACCAGTAATACTCCTAAAGGTCTCTGTATATCTTAGTGCTACCCAGATGAATGAATAACAAATAACTACGAGCTTCGTCCAATAAATATTTCCTCATCTGGGAATTAGAAGACACACATAATGTTTTTATAAATTTAAAAACATCTTCTTCATCAATATTATAATTAGGTAACTTAACCTTGTTTATAGATTATATCTTTTATTGAAAATATTCATCCTAATTTTGATCTCTCTTAATTATTTCTGAAAATGTTGACTGCACTAAACCTGAAACAAAATAGAGGATGTTTATTCATCCACAATTTCTAGGAAAACATTCATCAAATCAATGACCAAAGGGTCACATTCTCAATGTAACATTGTTATTGTAGAATTACTGTTTTCTACTCAAAGATCCATCCACTTTGTTTCATTTTCCACGATGATAAGGAATCATGTAGTCACAATCCTTGATTAGTTCATTCCACCTTCTTTGTCTCAATTTTAATTCATTCTAAGTGAATATATAATTAAAAAATTTGTGATCAATATATATTTCACACATTACTCCAAAAAAAATTATACCTCCAAATTTTTAAATAAAAAATAACAGTAACTAACTCCAAATAATGTTTTGGGTAATTTAACTCTATATATTTCAAATTTCCTGAAGCATAAGCAATCAACTGATCATCCTTTATTTTAAAACAACTAATTACTTTCAAAAAAGCATCACTATTGCTAGAGATATTGTTGTAAGAACCCGGATCTTCGTTCAGGTATGTTTCCCTTTTTCTAGAGTTTTTAAGGAAAATACATTTTCTAGAAATTTCAGAAGAACACGCCGTGTGCTTTTTTAGTACACGCTGTGTACTCTCTTTCGTCTTGAAACCGTGTGCTAGCCATGTCCAGGCCCCACACATGGTGTGTAAGGCTGAGGTGGAGGCCAGTTAATTCGGATTACAGAAAAATTGAAGTACACGTCGTGTACTCAAAAATTACACGCCGTGTACTTTTTTTTTTCATTAAATAGACCAAGGTCGTGCCAAACCCCTATTTCAATATACTTCTCCATTTTTTGACCGTCTGAGAGCGACCGTACAACCGGATAATCGACGGAGTCCTGCCTCGATGTCCTTTATCCGATTCGAGCACGGTCAATTGCGTTGGAATCGCAGCGGTGAGTTCTTCCTTCTAATTTATCCGGGTTTCTTGATTCCTCCTCGTTTCCAAGTTATCGTGGGATGAAAATTTTGTGTGTTTTCTCTGATCTACGTTGTTCTAAGAGGAATCTGTCATTGAGGTTCACGTATATTGATCGATCTCTTTGGATCATGGTAGGTGGTTTGTGCCTTTCCGTAGAAATTTGATGAATATTTTATGCAATTTCCACCAATACCCTTGAATGGTGTATTGTTTGTTTCTTGTTTTGTCCTTGTTACTTGCCTGGTTTGCTTGATTGCTTTAGTAGAGGTTATTTCTTGTGATTAGAGTAATTTGTTTGTTCTTAAATTGCTTTTCCATGCTTGTTCTGCCTGTTTGGTGTTTTTCCAGTTGCCATGCCTAGTCGTAGGATAGTAGAACTGTTGTTTTATTATTGTTGTTGAGCCTTAGTTGATATCCAAGTAGTTCTTGAGGTTTACATGGACGATATACACATTCTGATCATGTTTAGTTATACTCAGGACTGTGAGAACCTAGAGTAGTAGACCAAAGGGAGAATTGACAAAAGGGCTTCTCCAGAGTGTCTTTTAATCACGATGTGAGACCAAGGGGAGAATTGATGGAAGGGCTTGTCCAAAGTGTCTTTTAATTACGACGCGGGACACAGGGGGAATTTACGTTGAGTCCTTCCCCAAAGATCCTATATAACGATACGAGACTATAAGGGGAATTGACGGTGAGTGCTTCCCCCGAGAGTCTGCTTACTTACGTAGTTGAACCAGGGGGGTGAGACTGTGTGTTCTTCCCAGAGGGTTGCTAGTCCATAGAGGTTAAACCATAGGGGTTAGGCTATGAGATATAACCATAGGGTTACCTATTTTCTTCTTGTTGCTGACTGCTTACTTGTGTGCTTTACTTGTTAGACCTATGGATTGTAGCTGCTTGTGATTTTCTGTTTACTGCTTCTTGTTTTATTACTGCCATGTATTCATTGACTGTTAGGCACAAATATTTGGGTGATTTCCTACTGGGATTGTATCTCACACCCTGTTTGGGCCATGATTTTTGGCCCAAGCAGACTATGTTGCTGTAGGTATAGACAAGGGAAAGCGCCCTTCTTCTTCGGGATCTTGACTGCACTAGGAGCTGGGGAGCATGGGACTGAGTCGGGGCTCACGATGCTGAGGAGCATACTTTGTTTTTCTTTTTCACTTGGTTTCAGTTTTATTTCATCATGTTGTTGTGTTTGCTATTTTCCATAGAAAATTGTACTCGCTGCATCATTGTCATCATAGTTATATATCTACATTGTTTCCGCTGTTTGTTTTCTGTTGTTATGCATGTTTTTTACTACTTCCACTATTTATTTTTGTTTTCGTACCTTGTATACCTTACCATATAAAGGCATAGTTTCCCCACCGACTCACCAAGGCCCTCGCTGCTAGTCGGCAGCCTCTGGTGTTCCGGAAAACGCGTTTGAGGTCATGTGGTGAACAGGGTACGGGGCACTAGTGGAGGGGCTCCGGACTTGGGACATTACAATTACCTTCAGAATGTATTATTCCTTCACTTTTAATTGATGGTACAACAACCTCAAGTCTACCTTCAAAAATATCGATCTCCTTAGAGATGATCAAACAAATCATTGATACAAAAAAAAGATACGTATTCTTAATATATATGTTCATAATGACTCTATAATCAATATAAAGTCTCATTAAACCATATTTATTTTTAACAAATAAAATAGTTGCACCCCATAGTGAAGTTCAAGGTTAGATGAAACATTTATCTAATAAATGATGCAATTTAATATTCAATTCTAACAGTTTCACTTGATCCATTAATAAGGGGGTTTAGAAATAGGATTATAATCAAGTACTAAATCAAAAATAAACTCAACCTCTCAATAAGGAATAAAAATAGGAATATCATTTGAAAAAACATTGACATATTCATTTACTACTAGCACCTAACTATTTTGAATAGTTTCTTTATTTTCAATAATAGGATCTAGGTAACTTTCACTTACATCTCTAATCAATTTTTTTACTCCTTATTACGTTATCAAAGTCATGATTTAAGACAACATTCTTAGAATTTAAATCTCTATTATCATGATAAATTTAAAGAGAATCTCTACCAAGAATGATATCAAATTCCACTATGGACAGTTCAATAAGATTCATAAAAAAGACCATCCCACTGATAAGAATAGGTTGATTCCAATAAATCTTGGATTCTTTAATAATTCCTGTTATATCTTTAACTAAATGTTTTATCTTACTTTCAATATTTTATTTTCCCAATTTACATAAAAATTTCATAGAAATTAATGAATTTAAAGATCCAGAGTCAAACTGGGTATATACATAATCTGAATACACAAGTAACATATTTTTCACCACTTTATTTGATAGACCAACATAAACTATATTAGTAGAAAATGACCTTGCTAAACCATTCTATTTTCAATCACGAATATTTATATCTTGTGCCACTAACTTTGTACACACATTATCATAATGACCCAAATCATTGCAACTAAATCATATCAACATTGGATGGATATTAATTACCCAATTCTTAGATTCCTTGGGATTCTTTTTTTTTTCATTATAGTTTTATGTGGGCTAAATTTCCACATCAGTAACACATCCCTATATTTATAAGAAATTATCCAGGGTGTTTTTTGACCACACATACCACACGATGAGAAATTCAATTTATTACCTCTAGATTTATTTGATGTATGTTTCCCCATCAACTTCCATCCTGAACACTTCTTACATTAATCATAACGAGGCACATAAGAGTTAGAAAAATCCATTTAAACCCTTTTAGCACAACAAACAACTTTATCATAGCTTTTAAATTCTCACGTGGCTAGATATATTGGTATACTTGGTTTTAATCATGATTAAAACCTATTATTATTACTATCGGTTTTTTGAATAAATTTTCGCACATACCTATAAAATCTTGTGAATCATTCCTCACATGCCACTACAGAATATTCATCCTTCTACCACAATTCTAGGAATTATTTTTCCAACTAGAGCTGAACAAACTTAAAGAAATATTTCTCAAGTAAAATATTCTTGAATGGTTTGAATTACATGGAATAAATATCATCCTTCCCTCTATTTTTGACAATAAAATACCACCACTGATTATGTTCACCTTCAAAATGATAAACAAAAAGGGTTAACTTTTGATTCTCCAAAAATCCCATGAAATCAAATATTTTTTTCCAAATCATTTATATATCTAATGAATACCATAGGGTCAAATGATCCACTAAATGATGGGTGGTGTCACCTCATGAAATTATCCACAATAGACTTGTTCCATTATGGTAGATCAAGTTCCTCTCTTGCATGGATACCACCACCATTTATCACTTGTTTCAACTAATCCATCACTCTAAAAAACTATTCTATTTTGATTCTTACAGTCTTTGGATATTAATTTGGAAGAATATATTTTCCTGAATTCCATATGAACATAGCTTCCATGTTTCCTCTATGAAAAACCATTCTGTATAGACATTTTTTAGATGAATCAATATAGAAATATTCAAATATTAAAAAATTTTAACTTAAATCTAAGGTAAAAGTTTATAAGGGAATGTTATTAAAATTATCCTGACCTCTACAGTTATATAAACTAGCCTTTGATACCATATACAAGGAACTAGCCTTAAACATTACACAACATTGATTTTATGTTAATAATTTTACTTCCATTCACATTGATTATATTTTCAGGTTTATATTTTTAGAGAATTTGGCCACAATTCATACATAAAAAACCATAAAAAACAAAGTGTACACTTTAAATTAGTATCCATTCCTCCCATAATATAAAACTTATAAAATAAACATGATCTGTTTTCATGAAAACTCTTCACAATCTTCAACATAAACTCATATAACCCCTTAACCATCCTCAAATAATGAGAAACATTTAAAAATGTGGGATGAGAACAAAAATATCAGTACAAGATACAAAAATAAGAAAACCATTAGTAAAATGAAAAACATTAAATCCCCTAAAAACCCCTTTATTGTAAATATTATATTTTTCCCAAAAAGGGAAATATCATACCTTTAAAAAGATCATTTTTTTACATTTAAAAAAAATTATTACCATGAAATATCATTAAAAATCATAGAACATTCAAATTGGTACCTTGGGACCTCATATTATAAATCCCTTATAGAAGCATTTTAGAACTATTATAAATTGGGTAACCATACAACCAAATTCCAATATAATTATCTAGAGAATATAATCATTACCCAATGAACTGAAGAGTTATCTAGTTACACCCACCGCTTATTCTATAATAGGATAAACCAATGCTACATGCGTGCAAAAAATCAAACATAATGTCCATTAAACACAATATGAAATAAAAAATTTCATCATTTGAAAAATAATATTAATCTTGTTTTAAAATCACTTTTTGATATTAAAATACCATTTTATTTCAATATACCATTTTCAACACAAAATACACATTTCTTTTGAAGAAACAGTTTCAATAAAAAATGACAAAAAAAGGAAAATAGGGTTTTTAATTTTATAAAACATTTTAACTTGAAAATAAATCTAGAAATCAAATAAAATTCATGGCTACATGAAAGGTTGTTTTCACTATACTTTAGAAATAATACATCTCATTTGTCGTTTTTCAAAACATTCTGTTTAAAACACATAAAAGTATTCCTTTTAAAACCATTTAAAATAAATTTAAAGAGACATAAAATGGTCTTTATAAATATTTTATTTTTATATATAAAATTCCAAAAATCATTTTAAAATATGGACTTATAAGAGAAAGATATTTTGAAGGAAAACATTAAAATATGATTGTTTTTCAAAGAATATCCCCTTATCATTTCAGAAACACTTAATTCATAAAAATATTTAAGAATCAAATTAAAAATACATTAAATATCATGATAATAGGTTAATTAATTTTATAAAATTTCAAAGCGGCTTTATATACACCTTATTAAAGAATAAAGGTGCATAACGTCAAGATCTTACACAATGAAGGGAAATTCAGAAGAAGTCCCTTATATTAGGTCTGACTTGTCACATGTGAATTTATTCCCCTAAATAATAATATTATGTTAATTAATTTATTTATTTAGAATATTAATAATGTTTATTATTACTTTTACTTCACATATTAACATATTACTTAATAAATTAAGTTTAATTCGAGTGTTTTTACCATATTCATTTTATATGTCAAAATGAATTTGGTAGGTTGAGTGAGGTTAGTGAGGTACTTATTTAAACGTATAAATAATAAAAATATTGTTATAGTATTCATATTTATACATAAATTATTATCTTAAAACCAATCATACAGTGTTCTTACAAAAAATGAACCAATATTACATTCATGGAGATGGTAGGACGTGCATATAAATGAGTAACATTCCCATTTTCAACGATTATTATGGAAAGAAGGAAAGTAAAATTTATCTTTAAAAAATTATCATTATATCATAAATTTTATATTATTTAATGATATATACTTATATATATCATTCATGTGATATGGTGATGAAAAAATAAGAATCATATCTCTTTAAAGAGGGGGTAGTCCACACATCCACGAATGATGGTATCAATATTTTAGTGTGTGGAATGGTAAAAAATGATATATTATATTTACAAAAATATAATTATTCAATTAATATCATTATTATTTAATTAATATTATTATTTTTACCCTTATTACCTTCCATGTAATATGTTAGTGAAAAATGATTGACGTCACATCATGAGGAGGTAGTCTACCACACACACGAGGGATGCTATTGTATCCCCTATGGTATAAAATGTAAAAATGGTATATATGATATAATGAATCCAAAGAAATAATAATATTATAAATATCATAAATATAATAAATAAAAATTATGTCCACCATTATTCCCAACCATGATAGGTGGTAATGGAAAAACGAACGACATCATTTCACGAGGCGGTAGTCCATCGTACACACAAATGATGATTTTAGAACACATTTGATGGAAAAGTGTATGGGTGTATGTCATAAAATTAAAATTATAACGTATCAGAATATTAATTATACTAATTTTGTTATATAATCATGTAATAATAAAAATTTAAGGGGTGGTAGAAGAAAATAAAACAAATACGTGTGTTGATGAATGTTACCTCTTATTCAGGTAACTCCTTTCGGTTTGCACCAAAGGACTCCCATGGTTGGGTTTTCTACAAAATTAAAAATTCTTGGATTATATTAGTGAATTTAATAATTTATTTGGGTAGGTATTATCTAATAAAAAGTGCTTTGTAGGTGTGAGATAGGATGAGAGGCGGAGTCCTTTTATAAGGGAGGTTAGTGGAAAAAATTAAAAAAATTTGAAATAGAGATTTCCAACCACATTTTTTCAATGTAAAGTTCCTCAAATAATTTCAAAAAAGTAAATAATAGAAATTATATGGTCTAAATATTTCCAAAAAATAGATTTTTTACAAGTTTCTACGCCATTTGGTCCCTTGTGTTTTAAGTTTAGTCACTTGGTAATTCTCATCTTTAACTTAATCATTGTGATTAATTTTAATTGTTTTCACTAATAACTTTGGTCAAACATTAATATGATCTTATTAAAATTTATAAAATATTTTAATTAAGAATTTGTATTAAATTTTTTTAAAATTATTTAATAGAAGAGGAAAAATGTAATTTAATATTAATCTCGCATTCCTTGCAAGACAATGGGTTTTTAAAGAGTATTTTATTTATAAAAAGATGATTCTATATTTACTCAATGAATAAATATAATAATTATATTAAAATAAAATAATATTTAATTGTATATAAACTATACATTTATTTTAAAAAATTCCTAATTATAGATTATTTTTATTAACTAAAAAGGTAAAACACTATGCATTTTAAAATATTTTTTAGAAAAACTCATCTTTAAACAAAAAAATATATTAAAAAAAATATAAAGTTGATTAAAAATAAATTTAGTGGAATAAATATAAATTAATAATTCTTAGTTTAATTAAATACATATTCAAAAACATATTATTACTTTTAAATTACGAAATTTATTAAAAATAGATGTATTTTTTACAAAAATCGATATTTTTAATATTCACTAAAAAATCAATAATTTCCGAAAAATATCAAAATTTCACCCAATGTAAATTTTGGTATTTTTATTTCAGAAATTTTATTCTCTTATTCAAATTAAAATTATAAAATTTATAAACTATTATTTTAGAAAAACTTTTAAGAAAAGTGTTTAATTAAACAATTTCCATTTTGATTAAAAATTACTCAATATTTTTTATAAATAATATAAATATCTAATTCATATAAATAAATATGAAAATTATTTATTTTATCATTACTTGGGTAGTTACGTCTTTATCCAGCATTGTTCAAATAACTGATCAAACAACCATTCTTGAGAGGATCAAGGAGGTTTATAAAGATGATGAGGTGCTATAGAAGAAGGTAGCAAGTATTTCCGTGTTCAAATTTATTGAAGATGGATTTATAAGGTTTGGAATAAGGATTTGAGTCCCCAAAAAACCATAATTGAAGAATGAAATTATTTATTATTAACATAGATCATCCTTCTATATTCATCCAGGAAGCACCAAGATCTATAAAGATTCAAAGGAAATTTTATGGTGGGATAACATGAAGAAAGAGTTTGCAAAATTCATATATCGATTCTTGGAATTCCAACAATTCAAGGATAAACAATAAAATTCCAAGGGTATGATGTAACCATTTCCCATACCAGTATTAAAATGAGAAAATATAAATATTTATTTCATCTTAGGACTCCCCAAGAATTCTAAAGTTAATAATGTCATCTAGGTGGTATTCAATTACCATAGAAAGTCAACACTTTTCCGTGAAATCATAGAATATTTCTCTCTTGATCAAATAAACACTAAATATATAAAGAAATTGCAAAGTATATATGTATTTCTTCTATATATTGTATCTGATTAAGACCTGATGTTTACCATAAGGTTTTGGAGAATCATCCCGCAAGCGTTGAATACAGAACTAAGCTTCATCTCTTCTTGTCACCCTCAAACAGATGATCAATCTGAAAGGATATTAAAAATCTAGAAGATATTATGAGACAATGTTTATGTTATTTTAAAATATTTTGGGATCAACACCATCCCTTAGTGTAGTTTTCATATGAAAACAATTTCAATGTTGGAATTCAAACGATAGCTTATGAGGATCTGTATGGGAAGAGGTGTCAAAATTTGACATGTTGGGATGCATTTAAAGATAAAATGTTTATGGGACATGATATTATCGAATATATGACTTATAAGGTTAAAATAATCTAGATTCATATGAAATACAAACAAATTGAACGTAAAATATATGCAGAAAATCATCAATGATACCAAGAGATTGAGGTTGGAGATAAAAAATTCTTTTGTATATCACATGGGATGAAATTTATCTAGTTTGAGAATAATGGAAATATAAGTCCTAGATACATATTACCCTTTCAGATCCATGATCACATTGGTGTGGTGGCCTATCAACTATCACTCCCACATAACCTATCTCGAGTACCAAATGTGTTCCATGTATCCCTGTTGAGGAAGTACATACCAGACCCCTCACATTTACAAAACCTATAAAAGAAACTATTGGAGAATGAAATTTAATATATGGAGCATCCAATGAAGTTATTATATCATAGATAAAAAGTTATATAAAACAATATAACACACTTGGTCAGAGTGTTTTGGTGAAACCAAATGTTTGAGTAAAAGATATGGGAATCAAAAGAGGTGATGAGACATAAGTACACTCATATTTTTTAGTGCATGAAATGAAAAATTTCAAGGATAAATTTTTAATGGGGTAATAATATATTGTCTATAAACTTTATAAATTAAATTACCTTTCTAGATGAGTAAATTCAATGAATTTATGAAAAACACATGCACTACTTTGGCTATTATGTACAATTATATGGTTTTCAAAATTTAAAATAACATTAAGCATCATAAATATTGATAATATATCCATTGAAAATTGATTATATGAATGGAATAAATAATGTTTTATGATAAAATAAATATAATTTTTTAAATCAGAAAATTTTATTTACCATTAGTTAATTTTTTATAATTTTCAATGGCAATCAAATATTTGGGTAAAAATTAAATTCAATGTAACTATATGGTGTTTATTATGAAATCCTAATAAAAAAAAGAGATGTAATATATGATATAAATGTAATCCCCAACCAAATATATACTTACCCTTTAAAAAATATGTTTTTAGGTTATTTTATTGATTTTACAAAGCCATATTAAATCATTTAAAATATATATTATGATTTAAGTTTTAAAATCAATGCTTTATAAACATGACTCACTTCCACATCACCAAAACCTATGTTATGAAATTAATAAATTAGAATCCCCTATTAATATATTTAGTCCCACAAAACCTTCCATTTATATTCCCTAAAATGTCTTCTATAATGAGATTTCTCAATCCTTCCATCTCTATATCCTTTCCAAGGTCCCCCAAGCTCTCAAGAAGCTCCTATTAAGCTTTTGGAATCAGTATCTCAATATAAGAGATCCTCTCCATATCCTCTTTATTTAAAATCCTCATTTTATGATTTTTTTTCATTTTTTCATGTTATGATATGTTCTAAACACCCCTCATAACACCCTTATTATTTTCAAGTGATTATATACCATTTTGACTCTCATTAATCCCTCCCATTAACCTCTATGTACTTCTGTTATGCTCGAAAATTATCCTATGATTTTCCATGCCAAACATTTGTGTAATGAAAACCCATACAAATTTACACTCATGGATATTAACCTAGATGTTCATATACATAATTAATTATGAATTATATATATATATATAACACTTCCCTAATAATGGGATTAAATGAGATGAAATATGTCTAAATATTGAATGATCTATATGGAACACATGATCATGTATATATTATGATGTGTGCATCCAGATAATGTGCTAATGCATTGGGTAATGTTTTAGTTTCATGAGACCAAATGTATGTGATTAGGAATTAAATAAAACTTATTATGGGACTATTTCTACCATGTGATTGTTTCTTGGATATTAGCATTGAAATATGTTTATGACATTATTTATGTTGTTGCCACATTCCAATGTTAAAATTATGTTATCAAGTTATATCATGAATCATTGTTTAATATTATTATTATTACCCATATTATTTTATATTTATATGAATATTGGATCACATTTAAATTTTTATCTTATACCATGATTTGTTTATTAACTTAACGAGGTTTATAAATCACCCTATTTTTATGTACATCCCGAGGTTATCCTTTGCAGTTTTAGAAGAACTGTTGAAATTTAGGAGCATGTTAAGTAAGTTTTCAATAGTATTGTTGTATCCCTATTTTACCTTGATGTTTTATGTAACTAATTTCACAAATAAACTAGGCCTAATGATATTTTTGGATTGTTTTATGTGTAACTTTATGTAATAAATCATGAAGTTAAGTGTATTAATGATATGGGATGTCATAGTTGGTATCAAATGAAAGTGAAGTTATTTTTGGGATTAATATTAGAAAAACATAGTGAAATACATATTGATAAGACTAATCATAAGAAAATATCCCTAAATTTTTGGTAAAGTATAGAGTATGTGGTTTTAAAGAAAATACATCAATTTTTAGAAACTACAAGTGGATGTGGCCCTCACATAGAGGTACTAAGAAGTAATAACATTGAAAGGGGAGAATTGAGCTGGACATGATCATCAACCAGTGCATGAAAATGATACTTATTGCACAACTAGTTTAACACTCCAAGGGGATATTCTTTCGTAAATTAAAAATAACCTTATATTCCATTATTTAAGTAACAAAAATGACCATAAGATTTTATGTTAGGAAATAGATGATGAATAACTTAGATTGAATCCTAGAAAATGATTGGTAAAGGAATATATGTTATTTATGAGTTATCCATTTAATTTTCATAGTTCTCCTTCATATATTTATTTTTTCGAAACTGTTAATCCCTATGTATTTTTTATATGAAGTAAATAATTTGACCTAGAATCAAATAGTGAAAGGGAGGCTTATTATCTATTCATGAACTTCAAATGTCTTATGTGATTATAGTTTTATGCATTCTTTCATATCATGAATGTTGATTATAACTATTCAAATACCACCACAAATCAGGGGAGTAGAGTTATATATGAAAATGAAAAATTGAGAAATTATTGCATCCCCAATGTATAACTCCTCCCCTATAAAATTCGTTGGGACTAACATCCCAGTGAAATTTATAATACGACCTTGAGTAAAATTTGATACAATTTTTGGTATGAATTTGATTTCCTTATATATATCCAACATTAATTTCCAACATAAGGAAATCACCTTTTGTATCTTTAATAGACCTCCACTTTTATAAAATTGAAAAGAGGGTAATGAATATCGTTTAGTGTTTTCATCTCAAACATGGATATTATTGACCTATGAGAAATAATATCTAGCTCAAATGATTGAGACTAAAGAAAAAATTATATTTGATGACATGCCCATTTTGAGGGAATAGGTTGATGTGTTTCCCAAGGAATTGCATGGTATTCATCCTAGCTGAGAGGTTGAATTATAAATCGAGATCATACATAGAGCTTTAAAAATATCCAAGAATCTATATATAATGAATGTTTTTAAATTCACATAGTTGAATAAGAATCTACAAGTTAATCTGGATAAATGGTTTATATGACCAAGTGCTTCACCATAGGTTGAACTGATCCTATTTTTCAAGAATAAGGATGGTTCAATGCACCAATGTATTTATTATCATGATCTCAAATAGACCATGATAAATAATTAGTATCCTCTGCCATAGATTAATTAATTGTTTGATTAACTATATGGTGCCTAATATTTATCTAAGGTGGACATTTGGTTGGGTTACTATTAATTAAAGGTGAAGAAGAAGGATATCACAAAGAATACTTTTATAGAAAGTAACTTAACTAAAAGTTCAATGTGATTCTATTTATACTTATTAATAATCTATAAATATTCATGGAATTGATGAATAGAGAATTTAGATATTACCTAGAAAATTTTTTTGTAGTATTTATAGATGATATTCTCATATAATCAAAAAGAAAGAAGGAACATGAGGAGTATTTAAATACTATATTGAAGACCACGTAGAAATAAAATATGTATATGACGTATGGTAAATAATAATTTTCAATAGAGAAAGTAACATTAAAAAGGTAGTTATCACTAGTAAAGGGATATATTTTGACCCTAATAATTAGAATAAATTAATGGATGGACCAAACCAAACACTATGATTGATATCCATAGTTTCTCTTGATTATCTAGGTACTATTATCAATTTTTGAGAAACTTATGATGATTATAAATCCCATTAACCAATCTAACTTAGAAGGGGGTAAAGTTTTTCTAGAATAATGAATGTGAGTAATGTTTTAAAGAGATAAAGAAAATACTCACCACTGCACATGTTCTCAGCTATCCCACCCATGGGGATGTATTTTTGATATACAATGATTCATCCCAAAAGGTCTTGGATTGTATAATCATGAAAGATGACAAAGTGATATCCTAGCCCTCCTTCCAAATAAATATCCATGAGTATAAATACCCAAATGATGATCTAGAATTGGATACAGTGATCAATGCATTAGTGATTAATGGAATTACCTCTACAGGTAGAAGTGTGACATATATAGGGACCATACAATAATAAAGTATATATCAAAACAAAAGGACATTAATATAAACCCATGAATGTGGTTAGATATGATTAAGGATTATGATTTTTCCATCCATTACCATCCTAGGAAGGCTAACAACATGGAAAATGATCTGAGTAAGAAGGGCCCTATAACCCTATTCATGATGAGGATTTCAAGGGATCTAGAATTCATGGACATTAAATGTATGGATATGAGAATAATAAAAGGATATTCATACTAACTTGGTTAAATATATGATCAACTATCCATTCTTGAGAGGATTAAGGAGGCTCATAAATATGATGAGATTCTATATAAGATGGTATAGAATAGTCAGCCGTTCATATCTACTAAAAATGGATTAATAAGGTTTGGAACTTGGATTTGTGTTTCATAAAAACCAAAACTAATATGAGATCCTCTTTATGATGCACATATATCATCCTACCCTTTTCATTGAGGAATCTCCAAGATGTATAGAGATTTTAAGTAAGTTTTTTTATAGGATAACAAGAAGAGAGAGATTATAGAATTCATAACATGATTCTTAGTATTCTATAAATTTAAGGATGAATGATAGAAGTCTACGGGTCTGATGCAACCATTTCTCATACTAGAATGGAAATTGGAAAACATAACCATGTATTTTGTATTAGGACTCCCAAATACATTTAAAAGTAATAATTACATCTGTGTGATAGTTGTTATCCTTACATAGTTATCAATTTCCATTATATCATGGAAGATTTATCTATTAACCAACTCACCATGATATAAATCATTTAAGTGGTAAGACAACATAGAGTTCCACTCTTTTTTTGTATCTAATCGAGATTTGTGGTTAACCTCAGGTTATTTGAGAAGCCTTCAACAAGAATTGAATACAGAAATGAGATCTAGCATTACTTATCACTCTCATATAGATGATCAGCCTAAAAGGGCCATTAAAACTCCATAAGATATGTTGATATTGTGTTTAAGGGATTTCTAAGGTTTTTAGGATCAAAACCATCCCCCAGTGTATTTTTCATATAAAAATAGATTCTACTCTAGAATTTAACTGACACTTTATGATGATCTGTATGTGAATAGGTATCGAATTCTGACATGATGGGATGAATTTAAAGAGAGGAAGATTATGGGACCTGATCTTATCTAATAGGTTATAGTGAAGGTTCAGACAATTCACTATCATATGAAATCTACAAAAAGTTGGTGAAAAAGATATGCACACAATCATCAACTAGACCTATAGTTTGAGGTTAGTGATAAAGCATTTCTTCATATATCAACATGGAAGAAAGTCATGAGGTTTTTGAAGAAGGGATATATTATTCATAGATACATTTTCGTCTTTTATATACTTGATCGTATTGGAGTGGAGACATATCAGCTAGAATTTATACCCAACCTATATCAAGTACATGATTTGTTCAATTTACACCACTTGGGGAAGCACATACCAGGCCCCTCACATGTACTGAATACAGAGGTGAAAATGTAAAATAATGACCCTTAATTTAAGGAGAAGTTGGTGAAGATATTAGATCATAGATTCAAACTTCTATGAAACAAGATAATTCACCTAGTAAAAGTTATTTAGTGGAACTACAAGTTTGGGGATATGACATGTGAACTGAAAGAGGCATGAAATAGAATTATGCTCATATGTTTTAGTGTATGGAATGGAAATTTTGAGGGTAAAATTTATATATAGAATAATAATTTAGAGAACATAAATTTCATAAATGAAATTTAATTTTTAAATGAGTAAATATATTATTAAGAAACGAAGTTATAGAAAACACATTCACTACTTTGGAAAATTTTGAAAAGTTATATGTTCTATCAAATTTTAAATACCATCAAGGATAATAACCATTAATAATATAGTTATTGAAAATGATTATATTAATAGAATATATAAAGTTTAATGATAAAATAAATATCATTTTTGAAATTATAACATCATTATTATACAATGGTGAATCTTTCATAATTTTCTGAGACAGTCTAATTTTTCTGTAAAAATTAAATACGGTATAAATATAAATTATGTACTATGAAATTATAATGTCCCAAAATTTATTTATTATATCCATGAAATAAATCCATAAAAAATATATACTACCACTATAAATTTACGTTTTTAGGTTATTTGATAAAATTTATAAAGAATTAATGAATCCTCCAAAATATATATTATATTTTAAGGTTTCAAAATCAATTATTTTTAACATGACTCACTTCCACATACCCAATGGTATTATTTTAATTAGACATTTCCTTAACCATGTAATAGAATGAAGAAAATTTAATTTTAGTAGAAACCATGGGAAAAAAATAATGGGATGGTTTTTGGTTTTGATTAGTTTATAATATAGAGTCCAAAACCAATGTTTTGAAATTCATAAAGAACTCTAATCTATTATGCTATATAAAACCCACAAAACTCAAATTTTTATTCACTCAAAACTCCTTTATCATGAAATTTCTCCACCCATTATTCTAAATATTATTCCAAAGGTTCCCCCAAGCTCTTAAGGAGCTCCTCCTATGATTTTAGAAGAACCCTCTCAAGGTAAGAGATCCTTTCCTTGTCCCCTTTATTAAAACGCCTCCTTTATGTTATTTTTTTATATTGTTTATTATTTTGATATGTTATAACACATCTGTCTTACTTCCCTTATGTTTTCCAAGTAATTAGAGACCCATTTAACTCTCATTAATCCCTCCCATGAAAATTTATGTAGTCACATTATGCTGTAGAAATTATGCAGCAATTTCCCATGCCAAACATTTGTGTAGTGAATATCCATACCCATTTGAACTAAAGGTTATTCATTTAGAGGTACCTATAATTCATTTTTAGGGACTTATATGTTTGTAACCCTCACTCCCTAATCATGGGAATAAATGTTATTAAATATTTCTTTATGTTGAATGATATATGTGGCACATATGAGTATGTACACATTACGATAGGCATTCACAGAATGTTCTCTAATTTATTGGGTAATGTTTTAGTCTCATGATACGTCATGTATGAGATTAATAGTTAAATATAATCCATTATGGGACTCTTTACACCATGTGGTACTGTCTTGGCAGTTAGCACTGAATTTTGTTTATGTCATGATTTATGATGTTTCCACATTATCATGTTTCCATTATTCTATCATGTTATATCATGCCTCAATATTCAATTTTTTGATTTTCACCCCTCTTATGTAACCTTTATATGCCTCTTGGATCACATGTACTGATTTTCCTTATGTTATGACTTGTTTATTTCTTTACTGTGATTTATATATCACCCCTTTATTATGTACATCCATAGGTTATCTCGTATAGTTTTAGAAGAAGGATGGAATTTTAGAAGCTGTTAAGGATTTTTTTAATAATGTTTTTGTATCTATATTTCATGTTGATGTGTAGTGTACCGAATTTACCAAATACACAAGGCTTCAGGATCATATATGATTATTTTATGTGAACCATTATGTAATAAATAATGAAATATAGTGTATTTAAGATATGGTGTGTCAAAGGGGAGAATATAACAGCCTAAAAATTTATTTTTAAAGGATAACAATATTTATGTCTCACTTAAAATTAAATATCAATATTTAAGAGAATTGAAGTATATTATAAATTTTTTTAGTCAAATGTGACTATTATAACCAAGATATTGGATTGATTAGCCTGTATATGAGTAAAACAAATTATGATATATATATATATATATATAATGGTCCTACTCAATATATATATATATTTATTTATTCATAATAAATTAGCACTCAATTTTTTAGTGAAGTCATTTTATAATTTAAAAATGAATTTTCTTCAAATATTATTTTTATTATATTTTGTGCATAGAAATTATAATTAATTATTGTAAATTTTAAAAAATTTATTTTATAAAATAAACATAATTATTTATATCAAAATATTAAATTAATATTAGGTTTAAATTTTGTGATTTTTTTGGAAATGATCTATTTTTATTGAATAGTAAAAGATATAGATTCTTCAAACACTCTAATTTATTTTCATTAAATAAAGTAATTTAACATTTTTATTATAGTCTTGACTTGGTCTTAAAGTCAAAAATTAAACTTTTTTAGGTATAATAATATAATTAATTCAATTTTAATTAGCAATATTCATGATTTTAATATAAGATAAATTTTATTAAAAAAAAATTCTATTGTTTTTTCAATTGAGTTTTTTTCATTTATATTGAAATTAATTTCTAAAACTTCTTGAAATTAATAATTTAAAAATGGTCACCATATTTGGAATTATGAGGTTAAAATTTTGTAAATATGTCACTTTTATTTTCATCATTATGAATAGTAACTTTTATAAATATTTGTCACCTCAGAAAGGGTAAAATGGGTAAAACATGGTTAATAAAATTAAATAATTTCTCAAAATCAACCCAATTGTAGAATTAATAACTTCTTATTGTATAAATTAAAATTTATACATACCAAGTTTGAATATATGAAATTTGGTTCCATTATCTATTTATATTGACATTTATATTATTTTAATTAAAGAAAATTCCAAAATGTCACTCTATTGACTTTAATATCTCTAAAACTTTTATATAAGGGTAAAAAGAGAAAAATTTTAGTTAAATTTTTTATTTTAAATATGAATTAATTTTTTTTATCATAGTAATTTATATTTAATTTGTTATTGATGAAATAATTACATTAAATAATTATAAAGGCCGGACATTGTTCTTGTACAAGGAGTAGAAAAATCATGTAAAATATTTTTAAATCTCTAAAATTATTATTTTATATGTGAGTGATAGTTCCACAAAAATTTTATAGATGAATATAGTGTATTATGGATGTGTTAAAGGATTATATTTAGATTCCATTTCTATCACAGTGTCATTAAATTCAAATTTAATGAAAGTATTCAAAAATTATATTAATGATATTTTATGAAAATAATATTTATTTCTGTTATTAAAAAATAATAAAAATATTAATAGCGGAAAATTAGGTTTATAAATTTTCTAAAAGTTTATCCCTTTACCATTTATGATACAATTTTACCTTATATGTAAAATTATAACCGTTTAAGGCTGATAATGTAGTTAACATAGTAAAAGTTGAAAATGGTTAATGAATGTGTATAACCAATATATATGGATACAATGACTTAAAAACTTTCTTAAAACAAATTGGTTGGTTATATTTGGACATCAACCTTATAACATTCAAATATGATTCATTTTGGAGCCTTTTGTATATGAAATTGGATTAATAATATTTTAAAACATTGAAATTTTACAAGTGTGTAACTCACCTCAATTATATAAGGAAATTCCTACCCGTTCTTATTCAAAACTGTATAAAAATTAACCTTAAGAAATACCTACCAAAATTTGTGATGTCATAGACCTAGATACCAATGAAGGTTCCCTGAGCCCCGTTGGCCATATGGCCTCCAGCACATCTCCCTAAATTCTATAGGCTGCTGACTAGTAGTGAGGGACTGGGGTGTGTTAGTGGGGAGACTATAACCATTACCAGAGTGTATCACAACAAATATATATAATGATAGAAGGAAACTAGAATAAGAAAAATAAAAAAATATATGGAATAATAGAAATATAAAATATCAATAATAACTGAAAGAACTAGGATAACTAATAATAATATACAAAATATGATGATGATATGTCATGTATCTATAAAATTGGAAAACATGGATATAATGTAGCAGATAATAATGCTATATAAAAGTAAAAAAAAGAAACAGAAAACTATATCCATTATCTCGATCTCTAGCATGGTCATTTTCTTCCTAATCCATCCTACGAAATTAAGTAGTCATGTGTGAGAAGCGACACAATTCCCTTTGTCAAAACTTACATACATATAATCTTCCAAGGTGCCAATGGATCCCCAGATAGAGTGTGAGATAAACCTCACTAGGCCACCACCAATACTGTCTATAACATATTTTTTGTGTAATATACACTGACACAATGTTCAAACCTTCATATATCAAATTAAAGTAAAACTATAATTTAAATACCCATATACCTTCTTCAGCCAACGGTTGGTGTTTGAACATGTACCCAGTTCATTAATTAATTAAATTCAGTTTATATAATTAATTCATGTGAGGCATAGCCAGAATTGACATCACCTCATGATATTACTAGTATGGTTTCAAGATATTACAAGGAAACCTTAAACATTAATTAATAATGAAAGGGTTCCAAGGTAATTATCATGGAAACCGAGACCTCAAGGTTCTCCAACTTAGTAGTAATTGAAACCTGTCTATAGGGGTAAGAGTTTAATCCAAGGACAATCATCTAAGGAATTCCATAATAATATTATCCAACCATGTCTGTGGAATAAATAAAAGGTAAAATGGGATATTAAATGTCTAGGTCCATGGATATAACAAAGGCACATCATCTTTATAGAAACCATTCTAGATTTAAGGAGTATATGAAAGGCCTCTTGTAATAGTAATGGAAGGATCCTATGGTGTCCTACTGGGAATTCAATGATATACTAGGATCAAGTTCCAATGTTTATCTCAACCAATTAAACCGACATCCTTGAATCATAATAGATTGCTCAAGTGATCAAGGAATTCTTTCAAGGATCTAATTCGAGATCGGATCAACCCACTACTATAATAATTTCAACATCCATATGTAATTAAGAACCTTGAATGTAATTTATTTAATATATTAGGCCATATTATAATTATTCCATTTTAATATTTTATAAGGTTCAATCCATTGGATTTTATTATTTTGAAAAGTCCATAAGGGCATGTCACCACCTAATTAATTCATTAAATCCAAATTAATTTTTCTGGGTTTAAACCATTACCTTCCACCATGAGTGGAAATGGGTGCTAAAAAATGAAACCAACATTCATACCATTTAAGAAGGACAATTAATTTATATACAACATACTATCCATCTCATTAATAATTATTTTTAATGATTTAAGAACTTACCTTAGGTAGGTCAAATGTGGATCAACATATTACTAACCATTAAACAATTAAATATCCACTTAATATTAATCGATTGGTCAATCTCAAGTACACCCAAACGTTGTCTCAATGGTGTCAAAACACTAAAAACACAAATATGGTAAATCACCCTACATGGGGGTTGATGGTATTGTGGACATAATCACTAACAATGAATGTTATATATGAAAATATTTATACAATACTACCCTAACGATTGTAAGAAATATATATCAATTTAACAAATGATGCTTGATGAAAATGGCGTGACAACATGGAAAAACCCAAAATGAAGAAACTAAAAGGATGAGTTTTAGAGCACCTTCCTTAGGCTCATACATCTCTCATTGTCTAATATCAATCTTTATTTTTTCCTGGATTGGAATAGATCTGAATAATGATTCAATGCAAAGAAATTGGGGAATATGAGTCTGCATCTAAATCGGGTTGTTGATAGGAAGAATAATGATTAATGGTTAAAAAGGAATCAATAAAGTACTGGTGTAGATCCAGTGATATGAATGATGATTGATTCAAACTCCGAACTGATGGTAGATCTGAAAATCTAGAATAGTTATCTTTTGAGCTCAAAAGAGGTGAAAATAGGGGCTACCTTCACTAGAAAACATAAATAGGAGGAGGGAGGGATTTTAATTATAAATTTTAAGTAAAAATAGTCTTTTCGCCCAAATTCACCACTCACATGGTTTGGTTACACTATTTGGCCAAAACGTACAAAAATCATGCACAAGAAGCTATTGGAAGGGTCATCTTCATAGTTAAGTCATAAGGTTAGAGAAACCGTGAACCAACCATGAAAAATGCATCTCTAATTGGTATGAAAACTTTCACATGATTAAAGAAAATCAAATTACCTATACCATCCCACTATCCATCCTCATATGTTTTAACATAACTATGCAGAATGTGTTGAAAAATTTATTCTAACCTTATTACAAGCCATTTTCTCCTTTTGTAGGTTTTTGAGCTCGAAACAATCCCCAAAAACCTCCGAGATCTTCACTAACTTATTAGTAATCTTTATGAGGCCCTAAATAAATAACTAGACTAAAATATAAAGCATCCATACTTGATTCAAAAAATGGGTTCTTACACTCTTCCCACCTTAAAATTACTCAACCCCATGTTCACATACCAAGGGTGGTGAAACACTATCTGAGAACAAATCTGGCCACTGGGAATGTACATTAGCCTTCTCCTCTCAGATCTCATCTTATACATGGTCGTGCTACTATAACAACTATACTAGAGGGAAAAACCAAAATTGGAGAGCCTTCTTTCCCCAGGCGATGATGCATATAGGATACTCCTCAAATGAAGAATAAATATCTAGCTCAACTTCCTCAGGATAAAATGTATTAGAAGGGTCGACATTATACTTGTGAAGCTATGAAACATTTAAGACATCATGCATAGAACAATGCCTCTGAGGTAGTCACAACTGATAGGATACCGACCCGACTCTCTCTAAGATCTCAAATGTCCCTAAAAAGTTCATAAACAACTTCTCTTTCCCCTGTATCTATCTATTCCCTGGCCTAGGAAAAACCTATAAGAAAACACGACCCCCAACCTCAAAATCCAAAGTTCATCAGTGGTGATCGACATGTGATTTTTTTCCAGACTATGTAGTATTAATACACTTCCGAATTAGTTAAACCTATTCTGAAGTCTCCTACATGATAGGAGGACCTAGTATGGATACCTCTCCTACCTCTAGCCAGTATAGGGTTGATTAGAATGAATTACCGTACAAGGCTTCAAAAGGATCCATATGAATTGTCTTTTGGGAGCTATTATTGTAGGAAAACTCAATGGGATGGATTTTCTTCTCCCAATAACTACCAAAATCAATGAAACATGCTTAGAGAATGTCATAAAATACTTTTATCATCTGTTATGACTATCCATCAGACCTAGGGTGAAAATCTATGTTCATAAGCACATGAATACCCATACCTTTTTACAACACCTTCTAGAACCATGATGTTAAACGAATATCACTGTATGAAACTATAGTATAAGGGGATCTATGTAGTTAGATGATCTCACTAACATACAACCTAACTAGGTCATGAACTAAGAAAATCTTCCATATAGGAATGAAATGTGCTACTTTCTTCACCCTGTACATAAAAACCCATATAACATATCTATCTCTAGGAGGCCTAGGAATACTAACTAAGAAATATATAGAATTATCTTCTTATTTCCATTTTGGTACAACTAGTGATGTAAAATCCTACAGGTCTCTGGTACTCTGTCTTCACGTACTAATAGGTGGAACACCTAATGGTAAATCCTGATATCTAATGTTTCATCCCAGACCACCAATACTAGCGTCGCGTGTCTTGATACATATTAGTGATTCCTGGATTAACTTCCACTAAGAATCATGGAAATATTGCATAAAATTATCTCTTATATCTATATAAACCCAGGCACATCCATGTATATGAAATATGTTGTCTCTATCCATAGAAAAATCCATAGGTTGGTCATATTCTACAATACACTCATGGAGAACCAATCCCTTAGGATCTAAAAAGTTCCTTCTCTTAATTTTCTCAAGGAGGGAAGAGGTAACTCTCAAGGATAAGAGATAATACTACTTGTGACATTCATGAAATTCAAGATGCATATCAGAAAATATGGCCATCAATTTCCAATCATCATTGGATTTCTTCATGGTTTGTGCCTGTGTTTTTCAAATCAATGCATCAATAACTACATTTACAATTATAGGCATATATGAAAAATATAAATTGAAGGATTGAATATATTTGACCAATATATATTTTCTACGATTCAGGTCACATTGTGAAATGATATATTTGAGGCTCTTGTGGTCCGCATACACCCAAAAGCACTCACCCATTAAATAGTGTCTTTGGCAACTTAAGGCATGGACAACTGCTACTAGCTCAAGGTCTTATGTCAAGTAATTTCTCTAGTGAGGCCTCAACTACTAAGATACATGTGAAATGAATATATCCTCTTACTTTATCACTAGTCCTAGGATTATTCTTGATGCATCAAATAACATGGTATAACCTTTTCAAGGATCTAGAATAATCAAAATAGTTTCCAATACAAGCCTCTCTTTTATTTCACGAAAGGATTTCTTGTGCTCTTCTACTCATAGGAACTTGACACCCTTAATTGTAATACCATTAAGAGGTTAATCATGGAATGAAGAGTCCTATATGAAATGTATGTAGTATCTATATAGCCCCAATAAACTCCATATGTCAAACAAATTCATGGGATACTCCCATGAAATCATAGCACTCACATTCTCTAGGTCAATTGATATTCTAAATTCTGAGGTAATATGACCCAAGAAGTGAAATTTTTCAATATATATGGGGTACTTATCAATATTTTTCATAAATATGATTATATCTCGGTGTAATCAGAATGAATTCATGTTTCTTAGCATGGTCTCTACAAGTATGAAAATATACCAAGATGTCGTCCACAAATACTATAAAAAAGGAATCCAGATAGGGATAAAACACCATTTTCATTGAAGCCATGAAAATGGAAGATGCATTCATATGAAAAAACAATATAATGAGGTACTCATACAGGCCATACCCACTATAAAAATATTTATAAGGAATGTCTAATGGCCTGACTCATACCAAATGATAAATCAATCTTAGGTCTATCTTAGAGAAGACCTAAGCTCCTCAGAGCTGGTCAAAGAGGTCATCTATATGAGGTAGTGGATACCGGTTCTTGATCATAATATGGTTTAACCATATGTAATCCAAACATAGATGAAGGGACCCATCCACCATCTTAGAAAAATGTATGGGATAACCCTAAGTGGAATTGCTAGTCCACATGAAATCATTGGCCACCAAGTCCTCTAACTACCACTTGAGCTCATGGATCTCAGTATGTGTTATCCGGTATAGAGTAATGGACACTTTCAATTCTCTTCGAACAAGATTGATTAAAAACTCTACATCTCTATTAGGAGATAATCTAGAAAAGTTTTCAAGAAATTTTTCCCTGAAATGATCTACTACTGGAGGGACTTCATCTGGAAGTAAAACCGGATCCTCTAGGAATATATTAGAAATACACCTTTTCCATAATTCTTTGTCCTATCTCTTCCATCTTGTACATCCCACTCACCCCTCCATAGATAACTACGTCCATTTGGTGATGTAAACGACACCCTACAATGATAGCAGTCTACAAAGGGATGATATAGAACCAACCAATCCATCTTGAGAATGACATCGAAGCCCATCATCTTGATAACAAAAAGGTCTTATAAGAAAGGGTAACTTCCTACCTCAAGGGGATTGTCCCTACACAGGCCTATGCCCTCTAATCGTATTCCCAATAAAGTAACAGGGGTCATTACACCACAATAATACTGTATTTCCACCCCAAGTATTACCACAAGATATAAAGAGATTAAAGAGTGTAAAGAACCTATATCTAATAAAGAAGATAATATACTGGAATCTACAAGAATAATACCTAATACTATTAATGGTCTTGCAACCTGATCCTCAGGCATCGACTGTAGTGAATGCAACTGACCAAATCTACAACCCTATGCAACAACTTGACTACCATAATCAAAACTGCTCTTGTGATGTTATTGTTGATTAGGAGTCTGGCTACAATAGACCTGAACTCCTCTTCACCCAGTACTACTAGGGATATTTCAAATCCCCTCATGACACAGAATAAAATAACCATCCCATGAAGGTGGAGCTCGTATAGATACTATTACACTAGAAGCTGGTGGAAGGTCTGATAAAATCTATGAAGATACACCATATAATCAAAAGCCTTGTAATCCATAGGGTCTCTCTCACACTGAGGATTTGGTGCCCCTATTTTTCATACTGGTGACATAACATAGAGTTACCAACATGTGCACTCTAGTTTACACTACCCTGATGAGAATCCTAGAGATTTTATTTCAGCTACGAGATAAACTACTGGTCTGCCTCGACACTAATCCTCTAAGCCTCAAAATGTCACTATCCCTCTAGTTTCACTCAGTGATAATATCCTGATAGAATATTTTAGAAAATTTAGGTATGATAAATACATTAACCCGTGTATAGATGGAATACACGAGCCCATCATCGAAATTTCAAGAACTTGAAATCTCATCACCTACTAGAAGTAGATAAGAGAGTTTCAACTCAGTGGAACACACTGAATATTCCATAACTGACATATAATTCTACTTGATATTCCTAAAATCTATATCTCTATCAGCTCTCAGTGTATAATGAGAAAATTACTCATAGAAAATAGTCTATAAATCAACCCATACAATGCCCTGATAGAGACCAGCTTGGGTAATCCCATCCCACCAATTCTTGGCTGAGTCACATAGTATGTATGTAGAATGTTTGACCCACCAATCCAGTGGTGACTGTAGATTCTAAAATATAGACAAGGTTTCCTATAGTCCGGATTCAATATCATGTGGACTGATATCCCTTGAAATGGTAAGAGCATGTTGCTACTAGAACTCATAGGCCATATCATCCATGGTATGTGTAGGTCATGAAACACCTTTCATGGACTACATCAGATGTAGAAAACTATCATGACCTTGAGAATTAGTATCCTAATATGTTATATTAGGTAGTTTCTCAAGTGGAACACTTTAAGGTAAGACTAGTAGTTGAGGGCCCACCATGTCTGAAGCATGGTCGTCGCCACCCTCATGGTGCATAACACGAGAACTTCATGGTGACATTAATAGAAAAATTCAAATCACACACCTAGAAATAAGCTAGAATCAGATATATAGAAACACTAGTGTAAGATAAATCTAATAAAGGTTCAATAAGCAAGGCATTATATCCCAACTACCCACATAAAAGGATTTGTATGAGTAATTGGTCAACTATTTTTCATAGGGGTTCCCATAGATGAAGGGACAATGATGACTTGCCTCACCATTTACTGGAAACCATTTCATTCATTTTATATTTAATATTTGGGTTTACCCCATTACCTTTCATAAACATGACAATAAAAGATAATTACATGAAACCATATCTTTTAGAAAGTCAAGTTTCACTATCATATTGCATTTTATTCTTTCTATATATCAGGTTTTTTTAAAATGAGTTGTTCATCCTAGTGAATCAAGGACTGTAATCCTTATCAATGAGATTAACACCCATTTTATTTTAATTGAATGGCTCAACATGGTAAATTTCTAATTCCAACCCACAATATACCATAACACATCATGAATTAAGACCAATAATCTCTCAATCACAGTCATGTAAAAGAAAATGCATAGTATAACTAACATAGTGTCACTCAACAATCACATGAATATATAACAGTGAAAAGGAGTGAAATATACCTATATGGTAAGAAAATATGCATGAAATGAGAATTATAGGCACCTACGATGATGCACATAACAAGGCTCCTTGCACTCATATCATCAGGACACAGATAGAATTTAATCATAATCAGAATAATAATTGAAAACATCACATAGCATGTACATCCCCCAATAGTGAATTGATATCAACTATAATAGCAAAAACAGAACAACAATTTAAATTCAAGAAACTCTTCCTTTTCCCTGGACATGGGTTCACGATGACCATGCATGACTTATGACCATGTTCCAGGAACTCCTAATCTCTGAAATAATGTCTTCAAATAGTGAAGAAAGTAAGGAAAAACCTCTGATACTACTTATTAATTTCCTTGAAACAGATGCCACTGAAGGTGACTTGAGCTTGGTTGACCCCATGGCCTCAAGTGCATCTCCTCGAATACTAGAGGATGCTGACTAGTAGCGAGGGCCTAGGGTGTGTATATGGGGAGACGATTACCTCATTACTTGAGTGTGTAATAGTGCTTAGATATAATGATAGAAGATAAATAAAGGAGTCAATATAAGTAAATACATGTCAAAACAAAAAGATACAATATCAACCATAATGTAAACAACTATTATAACTGATAACAACATACAAAATCTAATGATGATATGTCATGTATCTATAAATATTGAAACCATGGATACAGAGAAGTAGACACAAATGATATATAAATGTTTAAAAAAGAAACAAATAACTATCACTAGCATCTTGAGCTCCATCTTGTTCATCTGATACCATCTTCATCCTAAGAAATCAAGTAGTCGAGTGTCTAAATAAACTTGATTCCCTTTATCAACACCTCCATACGTATAGTCTTCCAAGGTGACAATGGCATCCTAGATAGGGTGTGAGATACATCTCAGTAGCCCACTACCAATGGTGTCTATAACATCCTATTCATGAAATATAAACTAAAACAGTGTGAAAGCATTAATATATAAAATTAAAACACTTCAGTAATGTAAATACTCAAGTACCCACTTCATCCCTTAGCTGGTGTTGGATCTTATAACAAGTTCATTAATTAATAAAATTAATTTTAAATAATTATGTCATGTGAGGCATAAATATCAGTGACACCACCTCATGATAGTACTATTATGGTTCTGAGATATGACAAGGAATCATAAAACTTGATTTAATAATCAAAGGGTTCTAAGGTAATGACTAAGGAAACAGAGACCACACAGTTCACCAACTCAGAAGTAACTGAAGCCAGACTATAGGGGTAAGAGTTTAATCCAAGGATAGTTATCCATGTTAATGAACAATAATATAATCTTTTTGATTAAAAGTAATACATCCAAGGTAAAATTAGAGAAGCAATGGCTAGTCCATAGATATACCCTAGGCCCTCGATGCTAGTCAATAACCTCTGGTGTTCGGGGAGATGTAATTGAGTCCATGCGGCCAACTGGGCTTGGGGAAATATCAGTGGAATCAAGGTCCAAGACATCACAAAATATCTACCCATATTCCATATACAAATTCTATAGGTTCTATTATTCCAAAAAGACTTACCGAAGGGATCTTAAGAATGGATTTAAAGGAAGTCTACTACATAAGAGGAAATCATCTTTACTGACTATTTCAAGTTTATTTCGTCTTATACTTATTCTAACTATATTATAACCATACAAAAATAATAAATCTAGTATGATAAATATACCCCAATATTATTATGATTATGGTGAATCCATTTTACTTCTCTTTTCCATCATACCAAAAGTAAAAACATCACTCATTCATATGTATGACTTATTCTCTCCAGGTAGCGGTGCAATTTTTTTTCATCAAAATTTTACTTGTATAGTTATAAATGTAGAAATAATGAGTATATAATATATTTATTAAATAATTATTCTTATGAAAATATAATATATTATTTACCTTCTTACATTTTCTTCTACTTGAATACGTTAACGTCACTCGTGCGTACAAGTGGACTACCACCACCATAAAGCAATGTGATTCATTTTTCATTTCTACTTTATATAGATTATAATAAGGATATATTAAGTGAATATATATTATATATGATATAATAATTAATCTATAGAGGTTAATAATTATTTACCTTACTTTTTTTCATCCGTCAAAATGTGAAAACAATATTATTGCATACATACAACCAACAGTCTCTATAAATGGTGTAATCCATTTTTCTGTATCAAAATTTCAATAATAATTTAAAAAAATTATATAATAAATAAATATAATATTTAAAACTTTAATATAATTATAGAGATTATGGAACCATGATAAAGATGAAAGGACATAAACTACTAAACTAAAACTTACATGAAAAATGAGACAATTAACACTAAGAAATAATGATTTTAATAAACAATTACTAATAAATGTGTGTTTAAATGTTATAAGTGGATCATAAATGATATTATAAATATGAAAATAATTGAGATATTAATTAATTAAAAGTTTAAAACTGTTATACATGAGGATAAATCATGGTCAACATAGTGGAAGTGTGAGATAAGGGGTTTCTTAACTCAATTTCTATTTATTGAGTTATACTTCTTGTTCATTGACTATGTTATTCCATGATTATGTGAGAAATAAAATTTTACTGCATTATTTTTAATTTAAAATTATTTTGTTTGAATATAAATTTGTTAAAAATAATAACTTTATTTATTAATTATCACTTCTATGATAATATATTTCTAAGAGATTTCATCACAATATCCACTCCATTGAGACATATTTGGTATTATGAACATATTTACTTTTATGTGGTATATATTATATACCATTGATGTATTCAGTAGGAATATTATTTATTAATGAATATTAACGTTTTAATGAATGTTTACACTTTCAATGGGTTACAATTTAATATTTCGCAAAGATGTAAGAATATTTTTTTCCATCTCAATTTTTTTAGGATTTCTTATATTTTCTTCGAAGGAATAATATAATATATCCTTCATAAAAATAATCTATTTTCTTATTCTATATATATTTAATAAGTTTCCATGTTTTATTCAAAATTTTCTTCTCTTTTTTCACATTAATAATGAAAATATTTTTAAAAACGAAAATCTGAACTAATTTCTCTTTTTGACTGTGTTTATTTTTCTTCCATATCCATGTTTCTTACAATTTTTTTACAAAAGTATTTTTATTTACTCTAATGATTTATTAATGAAATTTTATGTTATACTTTTCTTTTAAAAATATTTTAAATGAATATTTATAATGTTTTATTAATGGTTAATTTTAAACTTTCATTACAAAATGTCAAAAGGAATGTTTTTTAACATATACAACACTAATGAACATTACCACCAAAAATTTTTTTTTATGATATTTAGATTATTATGAAAGTTTTCAATGGTTTTAAAATAAAACTATTCAATTAAATATTATTTTAATTTTTCTCTTAAATTTTATTTTCTTCTCCAATATACATGAATTTATTACAAATCCTATTTTTATGTAGAATTGATTGTTATCTTTTATCTATTATTTATTTTTTGATCATTGAATTTATCTTGAAACATTCAATTTCTTGTAATCATGTTTCATTGGAAATTAAATTTATCATATATATCCATATTATTTTTATCATGGAAACACTAATTTCCAAAAATGTATACCATTTCTACATACAGTGTTCTACTATAAATGTTATTTGTTCAACTAGGTAAATAAGGATATTCCATATGCTTTAATCAATATTGATATTTATTGATAAGAAATATTTTTTATGAAATAAATTGACAATTTAATTTATGGGGAATTCATTAGAATTAGTAAGTGACATGTGGGGCTTGTTATATTCCATCAACGCATAAAAAGGTCATATTAGAAAAACTGGTTTGGATATTTTGATAAGAACTTACCCATTAATGTAATATGTATTGGAATGAGGCCTCTAAGGTATGTTAAATATGTCCTATATTATTAATCCCATCATTTTAAAATCAATTTTTAAAATCAATGTGATTATTTGAATCATTATGATATCCACGAATAAGTTTCAAGCACATGTGATTATTTTTGTGACATTATTTGATCATCATATATTGATGCCATACTATTCATCAAGATCAAGTCATTGATTAAATAGATTGTTTTCTTAGGTATTTACCTTCCCATATTGACTATTCTTTGTTGACATATGATAGTTTTAATTTTATATAACCCTTAATGAGCCTTTGAGTTTACCCTTATTTTTTCTCTTTACCTAGGATATGAAGAAAGAATATTTTAATGTGTTCAAAGATGTAGAATATTTACATTCACTATGTTTTTATATTTTTTTCCAATGTAAAATGGGAAGAATGCTTGTATCTAATTTAACAAGACTACTAAACCATTCGCTCATTTGGGATGTAATCACTTGTACGTAGTTCCCATGTATTAAAATAACCCTAACACTACACTACTAGGGTTGGGGTCTTTACAAGGATGATATCTTGGGTTGGTGTATTCATCTTAATTATTTGGAATAGTCAAGTGGCATGCTAACATTCACTCATGCACTAGCCAAAGAATGTATGGTGTATCGAGGTTGCAGATGTAAGGATTGATGGTGGTTTGTTTAATTATTTATTACATAATGTTTATTTTTTTCAACAGACCATATCACATTCACATATCACGACATTATCTATTAAGTATGAGACCACATTGGTTTGTTAAAAATACACATCTAATGTAGATATATATTTTTTAAAAATATATATCAGAAGTGGTGATTAAGTTTTATAATTATTATTTATACAAATTGGGAGCACATTGGAATCCCTATATCTGAAATTTATTTACTGTTGATATTGAAGATGAAGTGATCAGTGGTTTAAAGGTGATGTTAATTCAATGTGATGAAGTGATACAATAAAAGTTATAAATTCCGAACAACATATGTAATGTTTAACCTAATATATCATTAAATACTTTTGGATTGGCAGTAAAATATACAAAAAATGAGAAGTAGTGGATGAATGAACATAAAAATACATTTATTTTATGGTTTAAGGTGAAATTAAACATTTATTTATCATAATTAGAAACATTTAAATGGTTTTTTAGTGGAAAAAGTGTTAATATGATCATATGGTTTGGTATTTATATTAATGGTTACACATTTTACACAAAAATCTGGATAATAAAAGTACAGTTCAAAATAGTGGAGTAATAGTCATCACTAAAGAATTAATTTTTTTGGAGTGGAAAAAATAAAAACCCAATTTATGCATCAAAAATATAATTTAGAGTTTCTGAGTATATATAATATATTGATTACACTAAATTTCAAGTACCAGTGTTTAAGTGTATCTAGGTTGACAATAAAAATGGTGTCATCCATGATGAATATACATTTACACTTGTTTATTATAAAATATTTATTTATAAATAAGAATTATTTATCATAAAAACACATGAAAATGAATATTTTATATTTTTGAACAATCAAATGATCAATTTTCAGTTTTTTTTCAAGAGAAAAGAAATATTTAGCTAATGATAATTTTGGAGATGTTGAGGGATAATGTGATATTTCTTTATCTTTTACATAATTACCTAAGGATAATAATGATTATGATGTAAACATATTCCTTGTAATACAAAATGATCATATAGGAGGGATATGATAAAAGACGTTATTACTCTACTAATTAATTAGATAAATATTTTTTTATTTTATTGTTAAACTTATACATGTAATAAATCAATATTGGATATTCAGGTGTATATATATATATATTTTTTATTTTAGTATTAAATGTTATATTCATTAGTTTGAGTTTATAATTATTTTATTTGAAAAAATCTAACATCATTATTTTTTTTATGAAACATACACACATAAACCAAATTTTTTAACTTGGATATTTAAATATAGAGACACCTATTATTTTTTCCATTTGAATTATTTTTTATATTTATCATTTTTTTACTTACAAAGTTTTGGATGAAAAGATTGATATCAAAAAAAATTCATGAAGTATACACATGTAATGATTATAATTTTTAACATGGATATTTATATTTATAAATGTTGACCATTTCTATGATTTTTATATTAATTTAGATATTCATTAATTTTAATTAGAAATTCTATTATTATAGAAGATTGATTTCATTAGTTTTTTTGAGTGTTTATTTTTATTTATAATTTTTAATATTCAATTTTCTTGTACTGTATTAGTTAAAATAATATATACAATTTTATTTCTATTTTTAAAAAAAAAATTATTTATCTCTAAAAATCATTAAATTTTAATAAAATACAAGTACACAAAATTTTGTTGTGTTCATCTATTTAAAGATGAAAATAGAAGAAGAATAAGATTTTTTGAGATATGTGTACATATTTTTTATTAATATATTAGGAATAATTAAATTATTTAATTAAATTAACTTTTTGTTTTTAAAATTATTTACAACACTTTTGGGGAACCCCTTATTGAAAAGCCTTTTTCTTTTCTAGATAAGATGACACCAAGAGTTGGTAGATGTGAAATTAAACATTTAGAAAAACATTCACTTTCTCATGGGGAGGAGTGGTTGAGAAATGAATTTTATGATTAAAATAATCCTATAGCCCATAATTTGAACACTCTTATGAGTAATATGGGAATACATAGTAGCTGTAGGATTAATATTTTATGCCTTTATGGGAGGAGAATTGACAATTGGGAAAGAGATCATATTTGGGAATCTGTAAGAGTAAAATATTTCTATACTTTATTTTTAAAAAAATATTCAAATATTATACAGTTCATGACTAATATTTAATTTATTAAATTATATAATAAATTTGACCTTGATAATATAAAAAAAATAAAAAATTGGAGTTTATATTTTTCATCAATTATATAGAGAGATTTTAAAGAAATTTGAATTCATATTATATTTTTAGGAAACAAAAAAATGGAAAATCATGCCTCATATATGGGTTTGTAGATGCATGGACTTGGGAAATTTTTTTGGCCATCTGGTTGGAGGAATCCATTCTATTATGATAATTTTTCAGTTATAAAATAGAAATTTTCAATTATTTTTTAATTAACTAATAAATTATTCATTCATTTTTATATAACTATCCTCTTGGAGATCTCACTAAGTGGTATAATTACTAAATGTTTACCCTCATACTTTATCATGTGGAGGGTATCAATCACTTGAATAGAAAATTATTTCAAAAAGTTTTATGAATTAAGAGAAAAATCAATTAGTGACTTAAAAGAGGTATAGTTTGACGCTCCATCTCTCTCCACTTTCCATAAATATGGAAAAGTGTGAGAATGAAAAAAAGGAGATGTTTCCTAGGGACACCTTAATTGAAAGAGATAATATGATTATAAGAAGATAATTATTATTTTTCATAAATATTCATGTTTTATAAATTAATCATAGTAATATAACATTTTCATATATTATTTTAGATTGACCTTTATGAGAAAGCAATGTAGGGGACCTTTATTCTGGAGTTTAGTATGGACATTCTGGATATTACTTTAGAAAATCAATAAAAAAATAGGTTGTATAAGAGGATATGAGGAAGGTATTGGTATTAGTTTTTTATACATCCTGGTATGACATAATGATAGATAGAATACAAAGAATAAATAACTTCCTTGGATGATGAGATATGAGATAAGAATTAGTTGATAGATAATTGAATTAAATATTCTACAAAGGTAATGTTTGTAGAAATTGTTAAATAGATGAAACCTCTATTAAATCCCTAGCCTACCTATCCAACTTATCTATACCCCCAACTCCCCATTCAATGCTGATTGTGTACTGTGAGTTTCATAGTAGTTTTACCCATTCACATATTATATCATATTTAATTGTAAATAATCTTGGGGATTACATACATCACCAAATTTTTTAGTTTGATCATGTAATATTAGAATTTCATGATATTATTGATCAAACTAATAGTGTCATTTTCCACACAAGAGGTGGCCATAGTTTGATAGATTATGAGTCATTTTTTATTTGGATAACTAGTCTTTGAAATCAGTTAATAGATGAGGTATGTGATGTCTCTTCAATTTTAATATAATTTATTTTTTAAATTAATTTTATTTTTTCTTACACTTACCTTATATATAAGTATTTGAAATAAAAAAATTCATTATAAAAGAAAAAAAATGTTTTTAGAATCAACACTTTTAGATAATTCTCATTTTTCTCAAAGTTTAACAAAATTAACATTGTATTTTTTATATTGGAGACTTTTTATGAGTTTACAATTAAAGTTGTAATATGTTTGAGAGAATATAATTAAGAATTTTTTAAAAAGACATCATGGATATTTTTAACAATGAAGATCCCCAAATAACAATAATACAATTTTTTTCATATAACAAAATTCTATTTTCTTTTAAAAAATATTAATTATAGTTAGTTTATTTATTAATTATCAAATTATATATCCACACACTCTTTTTTATAAAAAATTTGAGGACATAAATTTATAAATTTTTGGTTCAAAATTTTATTTTAATGGCTATGAAAAATATGTGGAATAATATTAGAGTGAAATATATAGCTGATACATTAGAAAGAATAAAGATTAAGTGATAGTTCATTATATTTCTTAAAGGGTAAGAATACTTATATAAATATTAACTACCATTCATTATAATATCTTTCATGATGAATTTTTTTGTTTTAGTAGATATTGGATGTTATGAATATTCTTTCCACATTAATGCACACCATATTAGATATGATCTTTATTAGGTGATGTTATTGACAATTTTTGAGACTTACTGAATTTGTAGGTTTATATTATTTTATTATCCCTTCAATACATTTTTTTTCATTTTACACATGATTACTAATTAATATATGAAAACAAAACAGGTCATGAAAATCATTAGAAAAAATAACTTATCGATATATCTTTAATGAAATTAAATAGATGAAAGTGAAGGTAGATATCTTTTATAATATAATTAATAATATTTTTTATCATATATATATTATTTGTTTTATTTTTAAATTATTATTTCATATATGAAGTTTCATTATCAAATAGTACATGTTGAATGTGGGTATTGTTTTTAAGACTAATTTTTTTAATTTTCATGACTAAAATGATGAAAATATTTTACATGGTTCGTTTCTCTATGACTCTGATGATTTTAAGAAACATGGTCTATTGAAAATTTAATAATTTTTATTACTTTTATAGGTTTTTGATTATTCCGCATATTATTCAACTAAAAACTTGAACCAACTTCTAGTTTTATTTGAGAACTATTTTATAGGATTTATTAATTTATGGATGTATATTTACAAATATAAATTATGTGTATTATCTTTATTTTTTTTTAAAAAAGATTAAATTTTGTTTTATTTAGTTTTAAATAATCCAAGTATTTTTTTGATGTTAAAAATTTTCTCAATTCCTTAAGAAGATGAAAATTTAATGATTTCCAATATGATAATTGAAGTTATAGTTTTTAATTCAGAAGAACTTGTGTCATTTTTTCTTTGACAATGACAGAAATGCTTAAAACATTTTATATATTTAATGATTTGGAATTTATGATTTAATTCAATAAATGAGTTGAATTGTGGTTTAAGGGTTTAGTATGTTGGTTTGGTATTTCATTTGAATAAGTATTTATATTTGTCTATATTTCTTAGATTTTTTTTAAGTATACAATATGGTTCTTAATAAAAAAATCGCCAGCCAACCAACATGCATTAGATTGATCGACTAGAGATTTATATGATACCCCAGAGGGTCATCCACAACTAAGGGATCCATACTAAGACAAGTAAGTATGTGAAATTGTGTGTTGAGGTACTCTATATAATTATCATTCATAGGCATAAGAGATCCACTGTGTGGGGTTGGTATGATAGTTGATGGAAGCCTACGACATAGGGTGGAGCTAGAAGGTGCAGGGAGTGTCCAGTAACTGATTTATAGATAGATATAAACACATTCTACATTATAATGGGGCATGGTTTTAGTGGCCATTTAGATGTAGGAATGGGTTTGTGTGGGTTACTGTATTTCTTAATGAACATGAACCTTTCCGACCACTTGATTGATTTTTCATGATCATCCGATCAGCTCAGCTGAAAATTGGAACTGCTTGATCTACGAATTTGAAGATCTACTCTATCTGAACTCTTTAGAAACATCATCTTAAACCGTTGCCCTGTCTGAGGGTTCTATTCATTAAAGCCCCATGCTACGTTGAAAGAAGATTCATCGGATACCTCTAATCACCTTTTTATAATTCTTATTACTTGAACATGATCAAAATTATAAAGAAATTTCATTTTTATAATATAATTACAAACAAGATCACACTTTATAATGTGTTAAATAGTGATATTCCAATGAAAATGATTCTATTTTCGTGAATGCATTGAGTTGATTTTTTTTTTCATTTCGTATAAATATCGAGGCCTACTCTCATGGAAAGACACATAGTGTTAAAGGAAATTAATTTTGAAGAGTTTGTGCTACTGTGAATCCCCTCGGTTCGCATAAGAGGAGTTCCAAACTCTTTCTATTTACATGAAGGCGAAGAGACGTCAGTGAGTACATAACCTATACATATCACACTCTATAATCTTCATGAGGAACACTGTTCAGAGAATCAATCTAGGAGCTCGATGTCCTCAAGAGATCCTCCTGGTTTTCATGATGAACCATGTATTTATGCTTTCTTGTCTTTCATGAATATGATTCCAATGCATGATTTAAGAAATTACGAATACCACCACATGTAAAATTTCCTGTGCTCATACTGTACATACAAATTGATTTTCATGCAGAGTATATAGGGTGATATATTGTTGTGTGCAAAGAATTATAATTCACAATACAGAAGAGAAGTGGACATTCTGATTTTCATTGATGAATGTAGTAAAGATTTAATTCATGGTTTGATGCATATGTGAATGTTCATACACTAAGAAACAAACAATGTGTTTGTGAATAGTTTGTGTGAAAATAATAAAAGGTAAATGGAGAATTAATGCACCCTAATGCATATATAAATATATATGAATATGATCACATGCATACATATGAACTGAGGAGTGTGAAACCTGAATTGAAAATTTTAATATGGTAAATTCATGAATAAATACATATGTAAAAATGTTGAGAAGATGATGCAATAAATTATTTACATGAATGATGTTGGAATAAATTAATATGAAATATAGATTTCATATTTAGTGATCAATGATTTGAGACTAAAGCTAGGATAATATTTCTATTAGTGTTTAAGAAGATTTTTGTATATGATATTTTAGTGTTCAGTGAATCTGATTCTTCAATAGAAGAAATAATTATAGTCTGAGTAGTTTCATACTGTGGTAATTGAATATATATAGGTAATCACAAATTTTTGTGAAATAATAGCATTAGTACAAATTTTATTGAATTGTAAATGGGCTAGTGTGATACAACACGCTCATGAGGGAAGATTTCAAGATCATCCTATTAGTGGATCAAATCTTGTGTGACTCAATATTCTAAAGTCTTATGTGGGACTTAAATGTAGTGGAATTATATAGTGGGACTCTGGATCATGCATGTGGTATAATAGTTACACTATGGGTTACTGTATAAATATCCTTTTGTGGGACTATGGAGTCCCTTGTGTAGATGGGAACATGTGTTCTCTAGTGGGACTCTAGAGAAGAACACTGTGGGGGCCAATTTTGAAGAGAATGTGACATTATATGTTGTAACCATCTTCATATAGTGAGGAATCTCTATATAAGGGGTATAAATTTATACAACAAGGATATACATTTTAGTATCAAACCTTTTAAATAACATCATGTGATGTGTTTTAATTTTAATTATGCCTTGAAAATAGGATCTACTAATCCTAATAGGTGATAAAGGTTTTAAGGAGTTTAATAAAGGAAATAATTTAGTAAAAACAAGTCACACCTAATTCACCCCCTCTCAGTTTGGTTGCATGATCCTTTGGACACTGCAATTGATATCAGATAAAGGGAACCTCTGATTGGATCTACTTTACTTGACTAGTTGTTTATCAAAATTATATGAAGTTTATATTTGAGTTTGAATAAAATTCCAGAGGTCTTCAGACAGAAAGGTATATCTCTACTCGTGATTTTATAATTTTTGATGTTTTATTCAAGACTCAAAAAAATAGAAATAAAAGAGTAACAAATAATCTAAAGAATAATTCAAAGATAATGACGATCAATTTCTAACTGAAGGAACTTAGAGTAGAAATTTTTCTATGAAATTAGTTGGTTATAATTATTATGAATCAAGTTAAAACTATGATGATGATATGATCAATTTTCAAATCAAAAATAATCTGAAGAAACTTACCAAATAAGTGGTCACATGTATGATTAGAGTTTTCAAGGAACTTTGTGATGAAACATTACAATTATAAGAAGAGGAACATTATATGGAAGAGGCATTGGCTAAAAAATGTTGGTATAGAAAAAAATCTCACAAAACGTTTGAAAGAAAAGGAAGAAAGAATAACTCTTTTCAAATAAAGATATGTTAGATATATTAATGAATTTTTAGTGATATTTGTAAGAAAACTATTTTAAAAATTATTTTTAAAGAAGTTATCCATGGAATTGAAAAGAATCATAATACATCTATCAATGTCAAAGATGCTCATCTGATTTATAAAGAATGAATAATCAAGAATTTGGATAATTTTTTTACAAATTTAAAATTAAATTCATGAGGATGAGATTCAGAAATTGAAGATCCAATGGGAGGAAAGAATGAAATCTATCGAAGATGATAATATTTCTCTCAAATTAAATTGTCTAGAACGAGAAGTGAAACTAAGAAATATAGAAGGGAAACAAGATGAAACATACCAAGTTGTTTATAATAAAAGGATTTCTCATAATTCATATGATATGGGATCTATTTCTAAAAACACACAATCGAATGGAAATATGATCTTGAGATTATCTAAAGACAAATCTATTACTAGACCATTGAAGAAGGAAACTATTTATCCTAATAAATCTAAAAAAACATGGTTAAAGAAAAATATTAAATAATCCAGAAATATCTTTAAATATAGATGTGAATAAGTATGGAAATTTTTATTTCCCAAAGAAATCATAGAAGAAGAAATTTTCTATCAAAAAGAAGCATAATTTCAAAGACTGTCAAAATGTGTCACAAACGAATAAATCAATATTGGTTGTCTACTATTGGTGTTTTTAGAAGTCTGGGTATCAGGAAATTAATTGTTGGAATAATATTTCATTTTATAAAAATTAAAAAATATATACATTTAAAGGGAGAAAAGTAGAACATAAAATGAAACTTGTATAATATAAACAAATATAACATAAATAGAATTAGTTTATCATGAAAAGATATTATTATATTTAAAATTTCTATGATTATTTAAAAAAAAAGATGTAATTTTTATGATGAGTACTGGTATGAACCAATAATGCCCAAATCATATGCAAATATAAGACCACAACAGAAAGTGGAGTAGGTAAGAGATGAAGATGACAGGTCAGGCTTGGGTTGTAAACAAATGAAGAAGGTTATTAAACAAAAAACTATCAAGAATTTTGTGATGAATGATGTGAAGGGTGTATCACCAATGAAAATATTTTTATATTATGGTAGTAAATGTCACATCATGTAATATTTTTCAATTGTCCATAAACATACATACCAAGGGAAGAAATCTAGAATCAAGGAAAGAATCAATCTTGAAGTGAATTAACCAGATTGATTTGGTGAAAGACATATTTGATGAAGAATCTAAAAAATTCCTAAAGAAGGTAACTTGTTGAATTATAATGTTGTATGTGAAAGGTAAAATATATCCAGAAACTTGGATAAAAATGTTTGAGATGGTTATCTAATCAAGAATAATTCTTGAATAGGAAAGGGAAATCATCTGTGACTTCATGTGTTGGGAAAAATAAGTCTAACATAAAGTGAAAAATGTACATTTTCTAAAGGAATGATTGATCATATGGATAGAACAGTTGGAATAGGCATGAAAATTTTAACATGAAGAGAGAAATTAAACTACTTTGTTAGAAAATGTTATGAATATATTTTTATCTGAATATATTATTGGGTTGAGAAGAAATTATCAACCTTGTTGTTCTAACTATATAAAATTTATGAATCACCATATTGATATATATATACTGTGTTTCTTTATATAGTGTATTGAATTTGAAGCATATATTTATGAGAGACATGAATTAGGTAAAAAAAATATGAATGTATTTCAACAAAAATATTTCCATCATGGAAGACTATTGGAATCATGTTGTCTCTTTTAAATATTTCAAATAATCTCAGAATATTCATAGAGATTATTTTTTATTAAAGTCAATCATGATAAAGAAGTATTATGTGCATCTATTTAGGGAGATCACAAAAGATAATCGATCATATATTTCTATCACAGTTGGAATCATATAAACATTATAATTTTTTAGAGAGGTATGAATATGATAATTCTAAAAAATCAGGAAATTGAAGCTTTCCATCATTGAGGTATGTGTATTATATTATCTCATTTTCATAATGAAAAAAAAACTTTTCTAAAAAGGGGAGTGATTTCTTAATTTATGAAAAAAGGGAAAATAGATTCTTGTATTTGAATGTTTTTAATTTGTTTGTTCAGATCGATATAGAAGATTGGTTGAAAATATTTTGAGAACATCTGATAAGAGGATTCAGTGTTTGATATCACATGTTGAAATTTTATTCACTACATTTCTGTTAAATTTAATCAATCTTGTTTTCAACACAGATCATTTCCCACATAGACTTAGTTATGATTAATTTTAGATCCTTGATAATCCATTTTTGATTCTATCCTTCTCTAGTGTGAAATAGTTTATAAGTATCAAAAGTGAATAGGATGTTCTTAAAAATTGAATTTTGGAAATGGAAATTCCTTACCAAACTTACATATTTAGATTTATTAAAAATAATGGGGAGAATAAGTCAGTGAATTTTAGAATAATGTGGGTATTGAAAAAAATCAAAGGGGGAGATTGAATAACCTAAGTAGTTTGATGATGTTGAAATTTGTGTCAATTTCTTAAGAAGATGAAAATGTCAATGAGTATCTAATATGACGATTAAAGATTTAGCATTAAATTCAAAAGATCTTGTGTGATTGGTTATTTGAGGTTGAAACTAACTATTATGACTTTTAGTAGATTCAAAGATTTAGAATTTAGGTATGAATTCAAAAAATGAGAAGAATTGTGGTTTAAGGTTTTCACATGTCGGTTTGAATTTCATTTGAAGAAGGATTTTTATTTCAATATTTTGCTTAGAATTTTTCCAAGAATACAATATGGTTCTTAGTAAAGAAATCACCATACAACTAGGATATTCTAGATAGTTCAGCCAGATACCTATGTGGGACCATAGAGGGTCAACCACAGATAAGAAATCTGACCTAGGAAAACCTAGTAGGCGACATGGTGGGTGGATGTAATCACCCACATTAGATCATAGAGTTAGTGGTGAGCAACATTATAGGATATGAATGATAGTGTAAGGGATCCGTTGATATAGGGCAGAGTCTGTGAGAGTAGGGAGTTTCCAGTAACTATTTTGGATAGCTCTCATCGTGTCCTACACAATAATGCAGTGAAATTATGGTGTTCATTTAGATGTTGGAATGGATTTGTGCAGGTTAATGTACCTCCAAATGAACTGAAACCATTTAATCCCTCAATTTATTTTTCATGGACATATGATTGCCTCAGTTGAGTTCCACAACCACTAAATCCATGGATCTAAAGATATAGGCCATCTAAACTCTTCAATAGCATCATCCTCAACCTTGGCCACACCTGTGGGTTCTCTTAATTGAATTTCCATGTGACATCAATAAAAGCATCAGTTGAGACCTCTCATAACCTTTTTATGATTCTGATGACTTCATCATGATCAAAATTATAATGAAATTTCTTTCTCATAACATAACAATGAATAAAATGATGCATTATGGTGTTAAAAGGATTTATATTCTGATGAAGATGATTTTATTATCATGAATGAATTGAGTTGAGTTGATTGTTATTTTTGTATAAATATCGAGGCCTACTCCCATGAGAAGATTCTGAGTGTGAAAGAAATTTACCTTCAAATAATTTGTTCCATTATGAATCGCACTATTTTGCTAAAGAGGAGTTTCATTATCTCTCTTTTTGTGTGAAGGTTAAGAGACTTCTATGAGTACTTGACCTGTGCATATCACACTTGAGGTTCTTCACAAAGAACAAATTTCCATAAATCTAGTTGAGATATCTATATCCTTATGATATCTTCTGAGTTTGTGTGATGAACCAAGTATCTATTCATTCTTATCTTGCATGAATAAGATTCCAATGAATGCTTTAATAAATTTTAAATACCTCCAAATGTAAAAGTGTTTGTGTGTGTGTGTTTGTATTGTCCATAAAATGTGAGTTACATGAAAATTAATGAGGGTTCTTGTAAAGACCCAGAATTTCCATGTGGATTTTTTTAATATATGGAAATTTTATGAGTCTGCGAAAATTGACAACGTGTGATTCGAGGCCCGGTGTTCCCTGGATGAATTTCTAAACTTTTTTCATGTACATTCAGTAAACATGTGAGTGGGTTTTTGTAACTTTTGAACTGGTGCTCGGAATTGAAATCTATGGACACCGTTGAACTCGCAGCAACAATATTCTCTTATGAAGACTTTCACCTCGATGGAAGTTGGTCGAGGGTGAAAGTTAATTTTTGGGTTTTTCGTGAAAGAATAAAATAAAGTAAAAGTTGTGTAACATTTTATTTTATTTTTCTTTACGATCTCCCATGTGGATGTTGAGAGATGGGGACCACCTGAACTAAAACCTCCCAACATAGGTTATGGTGGTGGGGACCACCCAAGACATAAACCTATTGAACTCCCCTCTTAAGTGTGAGAAACCTCTTGAGCCCCCACACTTAATTCTGCCAACCCTCCCCTTAATTAATTAATCCAACCCATCAAATAATTAATTAAGCTAATTTGAATTTATGCCAACAACTATATAGATAAATTTATATATTATTTTGTCTATCTTTCATTTTGGTGGGTTTGGAAGGAAAGATCCTTGGGAGAAAATCTCTCCAACGAAGAACGCTAGTGAAGAATGCCGACTTCGACTCTGACTTCTTCGTTGGGAAATTCTTTGATGAGGAACGTCTTCAACATCAATGAACCAAAGATCGAGGAAATTCTGAGGTCACCGACGTCCAACTATTCCCAAAAAAACGTCGTCTCCTTCCCTGCGGAAAATCTTCAACGAATCAAACGAATGAGGTAGGGGGTTATTATGGAATTCTTGAATTCTCTCGATTAATTTCCCCATTGTTGGAAAACATGGAGAACATGGATCAATGAAAATTAATTGATCCACGATTTGTATTAAATAGTAGAGTTTGTCATTCTTGACTCCTGATCTTTGTTGAGCTGCTTGCTACCTTTCTAACGCGGAGGGTGCGGGCTAAACAAACATGGTCCGACCCCTCCGTTGTTCTACTTATTTGGTGTGTTCTTAACAAAGGAAGAAGGCGATGACTGGTGTCAGCGGTTGGCATCGGTGGGACTCAAGAACCACGAAGAAGGCGATGAAGGTAACAACGCCGCCCCGCGACCCCCGTCGCACACGACTCTTCTATCCGTGGCCAGCGCCGCCGCCCGCGGCCTCTGCGCCCCGCGACGCTCCTCCTTCTGTGGCCTCAAATCCCCATGGTGATCCTCTGCCCACGACCTCCGTGCCCCGCGGCTCTCCGCTGCCCGTGGCCTACCGCGCCACCCCGCGGCCTAATCACGGAGCCCCACTGCCTAGTGCCCCACCCCGTGGCGTAGTTACGCCTCCTGTGGCCCTCCGAGTCACCCCGCGGCCTCATCGGGCCACCCCGCGGCCTAACCGCACCGCCCGTGGCCCTCCACACCACCCGTGTCCCTCTGCACCACTTGTGGCCCTCCATGTCGCCCACAACCCTCTACGCCGCCCAGCGGCCCTCTACGGCCTCTGCGCCCCCCCCCCCCCCCCCCCGCGGTCCCTCGTGGCCTTCTGGATAGCCCAGTGAGCTAGGCCGCCCCGCGAGGGCCTGGATATACCTAGTGGGTCGGGTCAACCCAAACTCGGTCGGCCCTGGTAGGTCCGACCGAGTCGGACCGAACCCGGACCACCTACGAGCTTTATGCTCTTTTGGCCATAACTTTGGCACCTGGCGTCCGTTTGAAAAATTGTCAACGACATTGTAATACTTCGAGTGATACGATCCCTTTGAGTATACCCCACTAGAGTTTTGGGTAAAGTTGAGGTAGGTTCAGGTTGGATCGAGCACGAACACAATAGGGCCCTCACGACAAAAAGGCTAATAACCTATAGACCTGGCATCCGATTGACGCACCGTCTGTTGCGTTGAGACCCCTATGATGTGGAGGTCCTTTGAGATACTTCTTAATGAGACTTTGTGGAAGTCGGAGTATCGAACAGTGTATTTTGGAGTGGACCCTCCCTAAGATAAGCGAGCATAGTGCGGGAACCCAGTGGCTAGCTCTGACTTGAGGAAGAGATCCTTTGTGGTTCTGAGATTGAGGGTCCCTCATGGAACTGCTCTAGGATTCTATGTGGGACTACCAGAACGATCCTGTGTGGGTCATCACTAAGCGATCCTGTGTGGGTCATCACTTAGTGATCTTGTATGGGTCATCACCGAGTGATCCTATGTGGGTCAGCACCAAGAGACCCTATGTACGTCTGATGATGATTAGAGATCCTTCATGGGTTTACCTCCTAACAAAGTAAGATGATTCAGTAGTCATATTTAATCATATCTACTACTATACTTAAGTTATACTTGGTGTGAGATGAGTTCGTACCTGTGTGGTACTTTCCTTCATGGTAATACATTGGTGGTATTCTTTTGTGTGGCATACCTTTGTGGTACTTACCTTCATGCTTTTCCTTCCTTTGTGGAAAATTTGAGCTTTGGGCTTTGGAGTTGGACTCTGTGTGTTCCTCATGATTGATATGGGTTTACATGATGACTTATGTATATGTACGGGCATATAACTAAGTAGGGTTATCAGTTGTTTCCTTGCTTTTTGGTTCATCATTTTTGGATCCTGTGAGAGCTTGAGGGTCTCAGGGTCCCTACTGAGTTTTGTTATACTCACCCCTACACGGGCTATGCCCACACCTTGTTGTGTTTGGTGCCGACGATGGGAAACCCTGATTGAGGACGAGAGTACGAGGGCTAGAGTTTGCTCAGAGGTGGACGTTAGATGAGTCGAACTGCAGAGACAACCGTTCGTGAGATGTACCTACCCTTCATGTAGGATTTGTGGTGGAAGATCCAGAAGCTGCTTTTCACCTATCAGTCATCTTGTACTTTCAGTTTCTTGTGCTTTCATTTTCATGTACTTTCTAGTTGGGCTTGTATTCTGGCCCCTTCTACTTACTGTACTCACTTTGTTTACTATTCAGTTTACTTGAGTTCATATCTTGGAGTGTACTTGTTTGCGTGTGCTTATAGGTTATACTGGAAATTACTTCCTAGTTTTTTGGGAATACGCCTTCGGTGCAAGTCACCAGCCCCTAGCCTAAGGAAGTTGGGCTTGGGGAAGTCACGACATGGGCCCCAGGGGACGGGTCGTGACAAATTGGTATCAGAGGAGTCGGTTCTACCATAGAACATAGGACTCTGATCTTTTTAAATGGAAATAGTTTAAAGTGTAGTGAGTGTGGTTATCAGTTAAGGGAATCCAGTGTTGGTGTGGCGGCCGATGTATCTATACACCAGGACCCTAACTTCTGATTTCTGAACTAGTCCATGAAAACCACTGATTACATTTGTGTTTTGAAGAGACATCTTTGTGATCTCTTGAGTCAGCTCACCGGGTATAACTTATTGACTGTGTCGCTCCTGTTTCTTTTCAGGATGCCTCCACGAAGACAGATGGCTAGGTTTCCGAGAGTTGTATGCACTGATAGCCCACCGAGCAATGAGGCCTCTATGCATGGCCCTCTTCTAGTAGAGACACCAGTGGAGTTACCAGCGGTGCCATTACTCATTGGGGGCATCGATTCCACCAACACCAACAATAGAGGGTGCACGCCGCTTGATCACGTTGGATGAGTTCTAGTGCTATAGGCCACCTAGGTTCAGTGGAGAGATGGACCCGCAGGCAGCTGAGGATTGGCTGGAGGCCGTAGTGAGAATCTTCCGACTGGTAGGGACACCAACTGATCTCATGGTGATCCTTGTCACCAGTCTTCTATTGGTAGCAGCAGGAAGATGGTGGAGATTGATGCTCCAGGCTCACAGTGAGGTGACACTTCTCTGGACAGACTTTGAGAGCCTGTTTCGAGCTGAGTTTGTCCCAGGGAATTTTCGCGCAGTGCACATACAAGAGCTACTTCATATGCAGCAAGGCAGCATGACTGTGGCTCAGTACATAGAGAGGTTCACTGACCTCTCATTTTACTCAACATATATAGTGTGATACCCATTCTTCAGGGCCTGGACCATCAAACAGGGACTCCGGTGGGAGATTAGGGCTTCGATGATCTCACTCAGCATCCCGACAGAGGCGGGGGTGTTATAGAGAACCCTCTTAGTGGAGAGTTTCCTTGCTGAGTAGTCACCTGCAGTGAGACCCACTACTATTCATTACGTAGCGAAGTCTTCTACACCAGGATACAGATAAATGTCATGGAGGTCCAAGAGGACCAGACCTACAGGTGGACGACCGAAGGATTTAGGGTCGGTTGTGCGGGGCACACGAGGCAGAGATAGTCATTCCTAGAGCGGGCAATGTTATGCATACTACAGGCAGGGTCACATAGATTGTGAATTACAGACTCGCCATACGGATGATCAGTATACCGTCGAAGGACCGCCCAAGTAGAGATAGAGGTTCGACTGAGGAGGTCAATTGGGAGCATGCAGAAGTGGCAGAGGAGCTGACCATGCAGCTAGCAGTGGGCGATGATTCGAGATGTTACCGCCACCCCCACCAGGAGGTCCACCCCGACCGCAGGGAGCTAGTGGACAGGGGCAAGCTCAGCTCGAGGCAGCTGAGGCCTACGATGACGGCGCTCTAGAGATGATATGAGGTATGATCTGTATCTACTCCACTTAGCTATAATACTTATAGACATAAGTTTCAGTCATTATTTTATTGCCACTACCCTCATTCGGAGCTTGAAGATTCCGACAGATCCATTGGCTCGATCTTTATGACTAGAGACTCATATGAGAGCATATTCGATGATTACGCACTAGTTTCGGCAGTGTGAGCTTACTCTAGGAGGCGAGAGCTTCAGGTGGGATCTCCTAGTAGCAGCGTCGAGGCCTTATGATGTCATCTTGGGTATGCACTAGTTATCTACAATCCATGCTAAAATAGACTGTATTAGGCACAAAGTGTGGTGTGTCCGCATGGATGGGACTAGCTTTACCTTCACCAGTGACAAGGGAGCCCATGCAACACAAAATGGACTTACCTGGAAGAGAGTGCAACCGATCACTCATCAGTTAGCTAGCCTTACCCTCTGAGAAGTTGATGTGGAGAGTCCGAGTTATGCTGTAGTGGTGGACCAGTACATGGATGTCAACCTTAATGATGTTCCTAGTCTACCTCCTCACAGAGAGGTGCAATTTTACACTGATTTGTACCCCAGGATGGAATTGATATCTACACCAGCATATCGGATGGCTCTCGCAGAGCTTTGGGAGTTGCGGGTACAATTGGAGGACTTAGAGGGGAAAGGGTTCATTCAGTCCAGTGTTTCTCCTTGGGAAGCCCCGATTTTGTTCTCCAAGAAGGCGGATGGGATCTTGAAAATTCGTGTCAACTATCAGTGCCTGAACAAGGTGACCATGAAGAACAAGTACCCACTTTTGTGGATTGATGACCTCTTTGATCAGCTGAAGGGAGCACGGTGGTTCTCGAAGATAGACATCAGATTAGGATATCACAAGCTCATAGTACGAGATGAGGATGTGTAGAAGACGACTTTCCGATTTCCGTATGGCCATTACGAGTTCTTGGTTATGTCATTTGGTGTAAGCAATGCTCTAGTACTGTTAATGGGGCTCGTGAACATTATCTTTCAGCCATACCTTGATCTCTTTGTAGTAGTCTTCACTGTCGGCATTATGATCTACTCAACTACTGAGGAGGAGCATACCAATAATTTGCAGGTAGTAATGGAAACACTCTGAGAGCACCAACTTTATGGTAAGTTCTCAAAGTGCTAGTTCTAGATTATAGAGGTTCACTTTTTGGGACATGTCATATCGGAGGATAGATTTATAGTAGATCCAATTAAGATTGAGGCGGTACTTTCTAAGGAGCCATCTCGGAGTGTGACAGTGATACAGAGTTTCCTAGGTTTGGATGGATACTATTGGAGATTTTTACCATATTTATCCAGAGTTACAGCACCTTTATCAGCATTGAAGAAGAAGGGGCAACCCATCATGTGGTCAGAGAAATTCCAGTGGAGTTTTCAGGAGATGAGGTAGAGGCTGACTAGTGTCACCAGCTTGAGACTTCCAGAGGAGGGCGTAGGGTACGTAGTCTATTGCGACGCATAAAAGACCGGGATTGTATGTGTCCTGATGTAGGAGTACGTAGTGATAACCTATGGTTATCAACAGTAGAGACAACATGAGTAGAACTATGCTATCCATGACCTGGAATTAGCAGTAGTGGTGTTTTCCTTGAATATGTGGCGACATTACTTGATGGGAAAGCATTTTATAGTATACTCAGATCATAAGAGTCTCAGGTATATCTTCTCTCAGAAGGACCTGGACCTGAGACATCGATCTAGGCTTGAGTTCCTCCAGGACTATGACTTCGAGATAATATATACTCTTGGGAAGGGGAACTTTGTAGAAGATGCACTCAATAGAAGGACAGGTATACAGCTACTAAGTGAGACGACGGAGCAGCTGGCCACTTTGCAGATATCCTTTGTGGATAAGGATGGATTAAATTTTCTTTAGTATCTTACAATCACTCTCCCACTTCTTCAGCGAGTAAGGGAGGTGCAGTGTGGGGACACTGACTACGAGACATGACGTGCTCAAATATCCACAGGACACGTACCTGATGGATTTTCTGAATGTGGGGATCACGTCATCTTCATTGGAGGACATACCATGGTACCAGTGTCACTTCAAGAGGAAGTGTTGAGGGAGTTCCAAACATCCCCTCTAGCGGTACATCAAGGAGTAGAAAATATGTACCAGGACCTCTGACGACAGCACTAGTGGCCGGGGATGAAGAAAGAAGTAACAGAGTTTGTCTCTCAATGCCTCACTTGTCAGCAAGTGAAGGCGGAGAATCAGGTACCAACAGGCTTGGTTCAGCCTTTATAGGTCCTAGGGTTGAAGTGCGATGGGATATGCATGGACTTTGTGACAGAACTCCCACATACATCTAGGGGTTATGACTTGATTTGGATGATCGTCGATCGACTCACCAAGTCATCCCACTTTCTACTGATCTGAGAGCAGGGTTCATTAGAGATATTGAGACGCCTCTATGTGCAGGAGATTGTGAAGATACATGGAGTACCATTAATGATTTTCTCAGACCCTGATGCACGTTTTACTTCCCGTCTATGGAAGGGTTTGTAGGAGGCTTTCGGGATGCAGTTTTGTTTGAGCAGAAGCTTCCATCTGCTGACGGATGGCCAGACTAAGTGGACCATTCAGGCCCTCGAGGACATGTGGAGTGCTTGCGTCCTCGACTTCAGTCGTAACTGGGAGGATCAATTCCATTTTTTGAGGTTTTCATACAACAACAGATATCACTCCACCATTGGGATGGAACCTTTTGAGGCGTTGTATGAGTGAACTTGCAGATCATCTTTGAGATGGACTGACAGAAGGGAGTCAGTACTCATAGGACCAAAGATGATTCAGGTTACCAGAGAGAAGATGAAGATCATCCAGGAGAAGATGAAGACTGCACAGAGTAGGAAGAAGTCATATGGCTACAGAATATGGAGACCTCTGGAGTTCGAGGATGGCAGCCACGTCTTCCTATGGGTCTCACCTCGATGAGGTTTGTAGAGATTTGGCTAAGGTGGCAAGTTATCTCCAAGGTTAATTGGACCCTTCTAGGTCCTTAGAAAAGTTGGTGAGGTGGATTACTGCTTAGCTGTTCCACCTTAGTTGCACCTGTTGCACGATGTCTTCCACATATCCCAGCTGAGGAGATATGTGCAGGACCCTTCTCACATCATCGACCATGGAAAAATGGACGTTGACGATAGGGAAAATATTTAGAAGGTTCCAGTAGAGATTGAGGATCGACAAGAGTGGGTCCTTCATGGATGGTCGATACCTCTGGTGCACGTTTGTAGGTAGCACAAGAACCTTGAGAAGAGCACATGGGAGCGGGAGGCTCATATTCGTGCTCTGTACCCCCACTTGTTTTCCTAGTTTTGAGTTGTGGCTTATGGGGATGTAAATCCCTGAGGTGGGGAGAATGTAAAGACTTGGAATTTCCATGTAATTTTTTTAATATATGGGAATTTTATGAGTCGACAAAAATTGATGGCGCGTGATTCCAAGGCCCGATGTGTCTGGAATGATTTTCTGAAAGTTTTTTAGGTACGTTCAGTAAATGTGTGAGCGGGTTTTTGTAACTTTTTAACTAGTTATCAAAATTGAAATCCAACGGCACCGTTGAACTCGCAGTGCCGGTATTCGCTTAACAAGACTATCACCTCGACAGTAGTTGGTCGAGGGTGAAAGTTAATTTTTGGGTTTTTTCGTGAAAGAATAAAATAAAATAAAAGTTGTTTAACATTTTATTTTATTTTTTATTAGGATATCCCATGTGGATGTTGAGAGATAGAGACCACCTAAACTAAAACCTCTCAACATAGGTTATGGTGGTGGGGAACACCCGAGACTTAAACCTCTTGAACCCCCCTCTTTAGTGTGAGAAACCTCTTAAGATCCCTCACTTAATAGTGCCAACCCCCCCTTAATTAATTAATCCAATCTATCAAATAATTAATTATGATAATTTGAATTTATTTCAACAACTTAATAGATCTCTTAATCTATTATTTTTGCTATCACCTCATTTTGGTGGGATTGGGAGGAAGGAGTCTTGGGAGAAAATCTCTCCAACAAAGAAAGCCAATGAAAAATGATGACTTCGACTACGACTTCTTCTTCAGGACATTAGTTGATGTGGAACCTCTTCAACGTCAATGAACTGATGATCAAGGAAACATCGACGTCACTGACATCTGACTATTCCCAATGACATCGTCTCCTTCCCCATGGGGAATCTTCAACGAAACAAACGAAAGAGGTAGGGGTTATTATTGAATTATTGAATTATCTCAATTAATTTCCTCGTTCTTGGAAATCATGGAGAACGTGGATCAACCAAAACGAGTTTATCCAAAATTCGTATTAAAATGTAGAGTTTTTCATTCTTGAATCTTGATTTTTGTTGAGCCACTTGCTTCCGCTCTAAAGTGGAGGGTGCGGGACAAACAAACATGGCCCGACACCTCTGTCATTCTGATTATTTGGTGTGTTCTTTGCAATGGAACAAGGAAACGAATGGTGTCAGTGGTTGGTACCGGTGGGACTCAAGAAACGCGATGAAGGCAACGATGGAAATGACGCCGCCCCACGACCACTGCCACTCGCGGATCTGCTGTCCGCGGCCAGTGTCGTTGCCCGCCCCCTCTGTGCCTCACGGGGCTCCGCCACACACGGCCTCCGCACCCCGTGGCACTCCACCACTCGCGACTTGCGGTGCTGGCCTGCGGACTTCTGCGCGACCTCAAGGCCTAGTCTCGATGCCTGTAGCCTTCTGAGCCGCTGCGACGCTCCAAGCCTCCCATCGGCATTACCGCACCGCCCCATGGCCTAGCACTCTTCCCATGACCCTCCGAGCCACCGAGGCCCGCCGAGCCACCCAGCGGCCTCACTGCGCCGCCCCATGGCCAGCCGCGCCACCCGTAGCCCTTCGCGCTGCCCAACGGCCCTCTACGCCCCCTGGCCTTTGTGCCCCCCGTAGCCTCCGTGGCCCCCCACAATCCCTCACGGGCCTCGCAACCTGCCGGACCGCCTAGCAAGCAGGTCCACCCAGCGCAGGCTGGGCTAGACCCAGCAGCCCAGGTCAACCCAAACCGGGTCGGGTGTTCCCAGGCCGTGTCGGGTTGAGTCGGTCCGACTGGGTTGAACCGGACCCAGACCAGCTACGAGGTTTACTCTCTTTTGGCCATAACTTTGGCACCTGACGTCTATTTGTCAAACTATCAATGGTGCTATAAAGAATGAAGCGAGACAATCCCTTTGAGTATACCCCACTAGAGTTTTGGGTAAAGATAAGGTAACGTCAGGTTGGATCGAGAAAAAATCTAATCGGGACCTCGGAACAAAAAGGCTAATAACATTCAGACCATGTGTCCGATTGATGCGCCGTCTATTGTGTTGATACCCCTATGACACGACGGTCCTTTGAGATACTACTTCGTGAGACATCGTGGCAGTTAGAGAATCGACCAGTGGCTTGTGGAGCGGACCCTCCCGAAGATAAGTGAGCGTAGTGCAGGAACCCAATAACTGGATGTGACATGAGGAATAGATCCTTTGTGGGTCTAAGATTGAGGGTCCCACATAGAACCTCTCAAGGATTCCATGTGGAAATACCCGAGCGATCTTGTTTGGGTCAACACCTAGCGATCCTGTGTTGGTCAACACTTAGCGATCCTGTGTGGGTCAACACTGAGCGATCCTGTGTGGGTCAGCACTGAGCGATCCTATGTGGGTAACCACCGAGTGATCCTGTGTGGGTCAGTACCTAGAGATCCTATGGGGGTCAGATGATGATTAGAAATCCTTCGTGGGTTTGCCTCTTAACAGATTAATATGTTTCAATAGTTACATCTAATCATCCCTACTATTGTACTTAAGTAATAACTGGTGTGAGATGAGTTCGTAACTGTGTGGTACTTTCCTTCATGGTAATACCATGGTGGTATTATTCTGTGTGGCGTACCTGTGTGGTACTTACCTTCGTGGTTTCCTTCCTTTGTGAAACGGTTGAGCTTTGGGTATTGGTGTTAGACTATGTGTTTTCCAAATGATTGAGATGGGTTTACTTGATTACTTAGTTATATGTATGGGAATATACCTAAGTAGGGTCATCAGTTATTTCCTTGATTTGTGGTTCATCCTTTGTGTATCTTGTGAGACCTTGAGGGTCTCGAGGTCCCTATTGAGTATCATTATACTCACCCCTACATGGGATATGCCTGCACCCTGTTGTGTTTGGTGCAGATGATGTGCAGCGCTGATTGAGGATGAGAATACCAGGACTGAAGGTAGCTCGGAGGTGGACGTTAGATGAGGTGAACTGCAGAGACGACCATTCGTGAGCTGTACCTACCCTTCAGGTAGGATTCATGGTGGACGATCCAGGAGCTTCTTTTCACCTATCATCCATCTTGTACTTGCAGTTTCTTGTACTTTCAGTTTATTTTACTTTCCAGTTGGGCTTATATTCTGGCCCATTTTACTTACTGTACTCAGTTTATTTACAATTCAGTTTACTTGAGTTAGTATCATGATGTGTTCTTGGTTGCATGTGCCTACAGGTTATAAAGACAATTCCTTCCTAGTTTTTAGGGAATACGCCTTCGGTTCTAGTCGCCAGCCCCTAGCCTATGGAAGGAGGGCTTGGGGTAGTCAAGGAACGGGCCCCGAGGGACAGGTCGTGACAGTTCTAAACTATTGTGTGCAAATAATTAACACATACAAGGCAAAAGATAAGTGGGAATTATAATTTTTATGGAATAATGGAGTAAAGAGTTCATTCATTGTTTGATGTCTATGTGAATGTTCATACATTGAGAAACAAAAAATGTGTGTGAGAACTATGTTTGTTTAAACTGTGTGTGTGAAAAGAATAAAATAGCAATAGATAATTCATGCACCCTAATGAACATATATATATATATATATATATTATCACATGAATACATAACAAGTAGGTGAGGTGTGTGAAACTTGAATAGAAAAAATTTAATATGGTGAATGCATGAATTAATAAATACATACAAATATTGAGAAGACCTTGCAGTATATTATGCACATTCATGATGTTTGAAGAAATAAATTTGCAATATATATTTCATATTAAGTGATTAGTGATTTGAGACTAAAGCTGAGACAATATTTTGAACAGTTTTTCAAGAGATTTTTGAATCCAAATTTTTAGTGTTTAGTGAGGATTGGTCTTCAATAGCGTCAATAATTTTAACCTGAGAATCATTTTACTACGTCATCCAATTATATATAGGTATTAAAAATTTATTGATCGTGAACTAAATAAATTAAAAGTTTATTTAATTGTAAATGGGCCTATTTGATCCAGTAAGATCATGGAGTAAGATTATAATATCATCCTATTTATGGATAAAATCTTGTTTTACATAAGATTGTGAAGTCCTCAGTGGATCTTTCAAGCAGTGGAAGTCTTATGTGGGACTCTGGAGTAGGCTAGTGGGATACAATTAATAGTGTGTGATGTAGTATAAATAACATCGTATTGGACTCAAGAGTCACTTGTATAGGTGTAAACATGTTTTCTATGGTGGGACTCTAGATCGGAACATTATGGGACTAAATGTTGAATTAAATGGGACTTTCCTTGTTGTAACTATCTATAGATAGTGAAGAATCTATAACAATGGTTTATAAATTGTTATAGAAAAGATGTATTTCTTAGTACCAAACCTTTTAAAAAATAATATGCATAGTGTTTTCATTTTCATTCTACATTTCATATAGGATACATTCATCATAACATGTGATATAAGTTTTATGGGTTCTATGAAAAGAAAATAATTTAGTAAAAAAAAATTCACACCTGATTCACCCCCTCTCAGCGTGACGGCATGATCCTTTAGACACCTCAATTTTTCTATTTTTTATTATTTTTTCCATTTCATGATTTTTTACGATTATAATAATAGTTTCTATTAACATATATGGGGTGTTGTATTTCTATTATAATTGAGAAAATAATTATTATATTTTGACATCAGTTATTTTATACAAATGACACGAAAAAGTGATTTTGAAATCAATTATTAGGACATGATAATGATTTTAATTATAAAAAACTTGGAAATCCACTTTCAACATTGGTTATAAATAAATATGATGTCTAAAGTTAATCTAATAGTTGATGAAAAAAATCTTACAATGTTATTTATTAATAAAACTGATGATAAATTAATAGTTCAACGTCATTATTTATTACCAAAATTGAAAAATTACTTTTATCATTGACTATAATAGCATCTTCATTTATCTAACATTAAAGATTTAAAAAAATCAATGTGAAAAAAGTCATTTTGATGTAGTCTAATCCAAATCCATTTCACTATTTTAACTACTTGAGCCCCATGAATCTTACTTACATCAAAAAAACCTACTTATCCCTTCTTTCATATCATGGAACAAATTAATTTATATATAAAGTGGTAAAATTTGGGACTTTCAACCCCACACCGGGATTTAATCCCTTAAGTCACATTCATCCATTACCTCTCTAAATATCGCATCGATCATTGTCCATTCTCATGAAACCCTATCTCATTCAAGGAGACAATTAAATTAATTATAGCATATCTATAATTAATTTAAAATTTTAATTCATAATTTAAAAAATTAATCATAAATAGTTAAACTCTCCAAGTGACACATCCTCACTGAAACATCGAACAATAAAGGGTAGTCTACTCCCAATATGCATTCTGGCCTATTATGAATAAAATTAATAATTTCTAATTTAAATTCACAAATCAATTTATCTCATATTTTATTAAATAAAAAGAACAATCCACATGGTGAATTACCTTTATCTAAAGGATATATAATGGATCAAAACCATATTCTCCAGTTCTCTTCAATAATCTACCATTAAAAAACCTAGCACAGTTGTGTGGTTTCACTATGATATGGTGTAATCAAACTCCAAATATCTAAATAAAACCACTAAAATTATATAATAAGAAGTGAGATGAAAAAATTAAGAAGAGAAGAATATATCACCTAAATTTATAAAACTAAATGTCTAAATTAACCACAGACCATGAAAAGCAAGGATGGAATAAAATAGAAAAAATGAAAGGAATCTCCCTCTCACTCAACTGCTAAAATAATATAAGTATTGGGGGGGTTATAATAATCCACCCCCCAAAATGACTATGACACCCCCTAAAAAAAGAAGGTTATCATTTACCTACTGTAACAGCCAATGATTTTAATATATATTTATATTTTAAAAAATACTATGCCTTTAAAAGCTTGTGATACATGAAAAAATGAACTAATGTGAATATTTATCTATTATAATTAGAAACTAAATACATTAAAATATATTTTAATGAAAAATAATTATAAAAAATAATATTTTTTTAAATAAAATTTAACGGTTTTATGTTGCTTATGAAAATATCATTGATTCTAGAGAAAATATATTTATGAATTATTTGTTTTTTTTTAATTTATTATTTTTGAAGAATGATATCAAAAAAATATATTAATAAAATTAAGTGAATGATATTAAAATAAATTAAAACCATCTAAAAAATAATTAAGTAACTATAAAGAATACTGAATTAATTATTCATGGCTAAACAAAATTTTTTTGTTTAAAAATATTTCAATTATTATATATTACATATATTATTATTTAAAATATAAAATTATCATATTTTAAGTATGAATTTTAATCAAATATTTTTACATATATATATTCAAACAATTTACTAATCATTTAATTAATATTATCAGCTATGAAATATGTATAAATTCATTTTTATGCTTAAAATGCATTTTTCTAAAAATTATTTCTATTACTTTATGTGTACTTATATTAAAATTAATTTTTATTTCATTTTTAAATTTATTCTATAAAAATGCTTTTTAAATTTAGAATCAATATTTATGATTTTTTAGTATGTTCAATTATATTTTAAAACAAAAACATATGTTTCCAAGTGAAATGTTAATTACCCCGATTGAGGTTAAAATCATGTAAAAGGGATAAATTTAGTTATAATATGATAAAATATATAAAATTCTTATAATAAAATGAATGGATGATGGCCTTATCTAACCTTACTTATTCCTTATATATTATTGTTTCTATTATTTCAACTTTCCTTTGAAAAAAGGTGACCTTATACTTTAAATAATTTGTATCCACAAAAATGCCACCCAAGCTCACCTATACAAGGACCCCTCCCCTACCCACCTCAACAAACATAATTCCATAAAATTTATCTTATATTTAAACCCAAATAATACCCCTCAATATTATCTCACATTTTTGAAACCCCTCATCACAAGATGATGTCCAAAATCTATTATTTCTTAGAGGCTCTCTAAAAAGAGATTCAAGTCATCAATGTAAGATTTATATTCTATTTTATAATTTTTATATATCTTCTATATCCAAATATAATTTAATTTTAATTATCAATTTAATAACATGTTTTAAAAACCATAAATATTCCATAAAAGAGATATTATTAATATATAATGACATGTTCTTACTCATTCAATCATTATAACATGTTCTTGTTTTTATTGGTTTTACCACCTCCATGAATGATTTTATAAAGATAAAACCATGAATGAAGAAGACAAAATAAATACTAATGATAAGATAATTTAATTATAAAATTAATATGTTTTAATAATATTTTTATGTTTTTATATATAACTATATTTATTAATAAATACAATTTTTTTATTTACCAAAATATTAAAAAAATAGTTTTTAAGCGTTCCATATGAATAGTTACCAAAGGTTCCATGTAATGACCAAGATACTGTATATCTAAACTAAAAACATTTGATAAATATTTATTAATTTTATATAGGTGATTAAATCATGATAAATGAAAAAGTACCAGATGTGCGAAACAGAAGTATTCATGGAAAAATGAAACAGAAAACATACGAATATTAATTAAAAAATTGATATACATATAATAAAGAATTAAAAATGAATGATATTAGAAAAAATATGGATGAATAAGGTTCTTTACTCATGAATAATATACCCAAATTTATTATATATGGATTCAGATCACGTTTGACCATGTAGAAGTGTGAGGTAATTGTTTATTTTCCAATCACACTTAAAAATGAAGATTATCAATGTTTAAATTCCTATTTAGGGGAATTATAAGATATTTATCTATCTAAATACATATTATTTATTCTCTTATTGACATATTTTGTGTTTTACTTGTCTTTTTACCATTTGTCTCTCCTTTTTTACAATTCCACTAAAGGGTTTCGTGTAAATGGAAATGACCTTGCCTTTTCTGTTTTGTTAGGGATATTTATCCTCATTGGTTATATTATTTATTTGGTTTTATAAATAACTTTATATATAAAAATATGGTAACTTAAGGTAATTTTCTATTTTCCTTGAATTTGTTAACAAATTAATTGGAGGAATATCTTTTTACATTTTCTATATAGTCCAATTTTTGTTTTTTTACTTTCTTTACAAATTTGTGAAAGGGAACCCTATTTTTTAACATTTTATTCCTGAACAAGTTTTTCCTCCATATTGCTTAGTTTTATTTAAGAAACACCATATCCATTTTTTATGGCTTTCCAATGTAATTTATATTACCTTTATTTTATAAATTACTTTCTTTTGAAATAATGGTTATAGAAATGTAAACGATATTTATTATTATTTTTCACGACATTTATATTATTTAATTTTAATAGTTTTTTTCATATAAATCAACATACTTGAATGTTTCTTACACTTAACTAGGGATATGATCAAATTATGCCATCCACCTTCTTTCTTTGGATGATTTATGCTCATGTTTTGTGGATGTTTTTATGAAACCAGTTTATTTTTTTTTGGTCTAATCAAACAATAATGAATTTTTTTCCATGTTGATTTGTCACATGTATATATGGTTTATATTTATGTGATGGATGGGTCGGTTATATCCCTAAAATGAATTTGATAACAAATTATCTCATGATATGACTGAGAATAAGGAGTGAACACAAACCCTTAAGAGAAATTGAACACCAAGTGATGGATGAGAATGAAATTATTCATCCATCCAATGCATTGTGTATAGGATTATATCTCATGAGTTAAAATTTCATGGCATTGGGAGAAAACCCAATCCATAAAGGGACTCTATCCATTATGTGATGATAACCTTTTCAGTGATCCATTACATAAGAAATTATTTTCTATGCTTATTAATACTCCATATTATGATGTGTGTGTTATGTTTTCATGGATCGTGAATATTTATGTATATCTCCATGCACATATAGAAATTTTTTTATGCTATTCGAAAACTAAATTCCATTAATCATCATTTATGATCTATGATTTTATTGGTATGATTCTCTTATGATATTTCCATGATCAGTGATTATGTTCTAAAATTGATATAACCATATTATAATAACTTATGATCTTAGATTGATACCCATTATGTTTTCCATTACTAAGATTTTGATATCACCATTTCTTATATTTCCATTCCATAGGTTATGAATATGATTAATATGTACGATATACCTAGAATGGTATCATGTGTGAAAAATATATGTGGGAGAAGATGAATATATTTTATAATAAGTAGGTTATGTATTTAATATCTAAAGATACAAAAAATATAGGTTATGTGGTGTGATTTTTTATGATATGCAAAAAATATTAATTAGAAATGATGTAATATGAATGCATGATATTATTAGGTAGTCTTAATTGGTATTAATGAAGAGTTCAGTTAATTTTTGGGATTAAGTTTTGAATAATATGACGATAGAGCATAAAACTAATTTTTTTGAACCATAAGTGATGTAGGATAAACCAACAATGTTATAGGATGAAATAAAGGTGTTATAATTTAGGATATATCAGGATTTATTTTCCTTATCATATGATTTATTAATCTGATTATTTATCGATAATCACACTAACCATTTTGGTTTTAGTTGGTGGTTTTATGTAAGTGTAATTTATTTAACAACGTGTGTGATATACAATTCAATGAGGATCTTAATGTGAAATGAAATGGCATGGGAGATAGAGAGAAAAATATCAATGTTATGCTTAACAAACCCTCTCATGAATTTAATAAAAAACCAATCATTTTTAACTCCAAAATGACAAAATAAATGAATAAATTTCCATTGATTCCTTCACAAAACAATTTCCACTGTTCTTTAGTGGTTCTTTTCATCCACTAATTTCTATGAAATGGATCAATGCAATAATTTTTTTTTCTCTGGTAGTCATGTGAAATGGTTTTTTATCCATGTATAATTTGGAAGGTGAAGTTTATCAATGGTGGATTCTCAATAATAATATGAGATATGTTGAAGAAATATAATCCATAGAATGGGAGGAGTTTAAGAAGGAAATTTTCTATAAATATTTTTCATAATATATTTTCACTAAGATGGAGAGAGAATTACTTTTGAAGAATAAAAAGGAAGATGAATACATTCATACCTATAAAGAAAACTTCTTGATACCTTTATGGTACACCACTTGTCTTATCATTGAACCAGAAAAAATAATAGATCATTTATTTAGTGGCTTGAAACCAAGTCTCCAAAAGACATTGGATATAAAGGACATTGGTATCTATGAATAAATTGTCGTTGTGATCTCAAGGTTGATATGAAAATTAGAGACTCTAATTATTCTCATTATTTTGTGGGGAAGAATATAATAATGGGGTTTTTAAGAAAATTAATTAATAAAACCCACAGAGGAATGAGAATTTATCTCCATACATGCCAAAAATTTGAGAATAAGTATAGAGGAAATTTACTTAAAGGGAAATGTAAATTCTTTAATTTTAGAAGATAAGTCCATTAAGAACATGAATACTAATGATATACCAAGAGTTTAATCAATGTGATGGATGAAAATAAAGACCATATCAATGAACCACTAACAATACAATGATTTAATTGTATGGGGTTTAGAAATCAAACAAAACAATGCACTAATCTAAAGGTTATTGATGATAATCAATTTCAGCAAACTCAAAATCCAATGAAGAAAGTGAAATCTAATGGAATAAAAACTATGAATTTATGTTATAAAAATTAAGTAGTGAAATGTTCTCTCATATTCCACTCAAGAACTAAAAATGTTTTTTTTACTACCCACTCATTTATATCTATAAAGTTGTATAAGATCATAAAATCAACATATAAACAACTATATATTGAATTATTGATGAAAATTACCAATAGTGTGATAATTAAAAAATAATTATACAACTTCTCTTAGGATTAATATTCTTGGATGGTGATAATTTCCCCTCTTATTATACTTCCTTTAGTTGAATTTGATGTGATTTTAGGCACGAATTAACTCTCTCAATATATATCCCATTTGAATTTCTAGAAACCTAGAATTACATTTCATATTCCAAATCAACCCATGACCATTTATTGATAAAATACTGACTATAAAACCCCGTAGGTAGTTAATTCCCATGTATGGGTCTTATAACCTAGAAATGAGGGATGCGTAGCTCAAATAGTTATAAAAAACTCTAATATTGACGAAATGTTTAATTTTTGGTAATATTTAAACATATTACTAAAAGGGTTTCCTAATATTACCCAAAGTCACATGGTTTAGTTTTCAATATAACTCATACTTGGTGTTATGACTATGTCAAAAACACTTTATAAAATGGACCCATCTAAATTATAGTAATAAAAGAAGCAACTTCAGGATTATCTAGGTAAGGGTTTTATATGTCAAAGTGTTTCACCATATGGTTAAAAAGATTTTGGTTAAAAATAAAGATGGATAAATGAATATATATATATATATATATATATATATTATGGTGAACTTAACATGATCATGATCAAGAACATGTATCCTCTTCCCTATATTGATGACTTGTTCAATCAACAATGAGAAGCTAAATAATTTTCAGAGATATAACTCTGATTCATATATCATAAATTAAGTGTGAAAAGGATGGATATATTAGATAAAACCTTCCATATAAATAATAGAAACTATGAATTCATAGTGATTCCATTTAGACGTACAAATACCCCTGCCACATTCATAGATCTAATGAATATAGTCCTTATATATTAACTTGATCAGTTTATGTTGGTCTTTATAGATGATATTATTATATATACCTAGATAAAGGAAGAGTAATAAGATCATTCAAGGATAGTTATAAAGACCTAGATAAAGGAGAAAATATATTCCAAATTTATAATGTGTGAATTATGGATTTAATAAGTATCATTATTAGGTTAAGTGGTCATAAGAGAATGTATATGTTTAGATCCTTTAAAGATAGAGGTGATTTAAGAATGGGATAGACCTACCAATGTAATTGAGATCTATATTTTTCTTGGATTGAATAATTATTGTTAATTATTTGGGGTAAATTTATAATTATTTTTAAATGAACTAAATAAGTTAAATAATCAGGGATTCAAGTTCATTTAATCTTATAACTGCAAAAAAAATCTAGGAACTCAAGAGAAGGATGGTCACTGCACCTATACTCACACTACAACATTGTTTATAATATTTTGGGATATATAGTGATACATTAAAGATGGGATTGATAACTTTTATCATGATAAATTATGTGGTTATAGAATATTCTACATGTTAATTAAGGGTTTATGATTAGAATTACCTGATAAATGAATTTGAGATTGATTTTTTATTTTTTTCATTAATGGTATAGAGGCATTGTATCTAAGGTGAAAGGTGAGATAAATACTATTTAAAATAGAATAAAGTATATATTAAAACTAAATGAGTTGAATATTCACTAAAATATATGGTTAGATTTAATAACGAACTGTAACAAACCAATATTTTACTACAAAATTTTCTTTTTAAATAAACATTGTGTTGATAGCTTGTTTCCATGAAACACCATACTAAAATGGGCCATGTATTGATAAATAAATATTATTGTTAAATCTATAATAAAAACAAACCCAATAGTATATAATAAGATATTATTCAACTAAAAATACTTATAGTATGAGGATGAATAAAAAAATGTGAGTTAATTGTTCTTTCTCACATAATTTTTAAAAATATTATAATTTTTATCTTAATAAAATAAATTAAATAATTATAAATGATAATATAAAATATTTCAATATATGAAATATTATATTATCACTATGTAAAATGGAAAATGGTTCGAAATAATACAAGGGACACATAATGAGTAAAAATGCCATCTTCAAGAAAAGAAATTTTCCTTATATATTTCATTTAAAAGAAAGATTTATAATTTTTTGATTTTTTTACAATGAACATAATTTTTTAATTCTTAATATGAAAAATGACTTATTATTAAACTTTGGTATTTTTTGAGATAATTTATTTTTAAGAGAAAATAGGAAAATACAGTTTTTTGTTAAAATAGTGACTTATTAATTAATTAGTACATAAACATCACCTAGAATTTAACAAAACATATTAATTGGTTAAATATGTATTAAATGAATAAATTTAAGTATATTAGAGAAATATTTTTTTTAAAATTTATAAAATATGTGTTTAACCATATAAAAATTAATATTTTAAATCTAATAAAAAAATATTTTTAATATTTTATTATAGTTAAGTATTTTAATTGTAAAATTTCTGTTTTATCATGATTTAAGGCCACAAGAAATTATTTTTTCTATATTAAAAAAATTTATGACTTTAAAATCATAACTATTTTTAATTTGGTCATATTCTTAAATTTTCATCTAAAAAACGTACTTTTCAAGAAAAAATTAAAAGTTATGTGAATTTATTCTTGAATTAATATTAAAGACATTTAGAAATTATATTTGATAGAAATAATTATGTTTTAAATAACAATATTCAAATTACATATACAGTTCAAATTTTAATTTTTGTTACTAAAATTAATCACTAAAGATAAAAATTAATGACCTTCGTAAAAGTAAAAATGATAAAAATTGATCTACTAAGATGTAATAACCAAAGACATATTTAATTTTTTTTTTGTATTTTGGATCAACCAAAACTCACCTACCTTAATATTTTGTCCCTTTTATCCTTTTAATTTCTAGTAGAATCATTACATAATTGAAAATGTAAAGAGTGGTTCCAAAAATGCCCTCCTCTTCACTTATAAAATTGGGTTCTTACACCACATCATGTTACACCATTACATTAAAATTTATTATTAAAAATAAGATATTTTTCCTCATATAACGCTCTACAACTTCCATAATCCTCTGGTCACCACTAGTTATCTTAAAGCCATTATTTCCAAGGATATTTCTATGGGAACACTCAAGATCTCGATGTAAGTATGACCTTCATCTTAATAATTATTTCTTAATATTACTATTAAAAATCTTTTATAAAAACATTTATATAATTAAATAATTATAATTAATATTCAAATATGTTATTATTTTAAAGAAACAACCCTTATTTATTCATTTATATCCACTAAGAAAAACAAAGGTACATTTATAGTGTGTAAATGCAGACTACCACCTCCATGAATTGACGTCTTCCATTTTTCTTAACCTCTTCTTATGGATATTTATAATGATTAAATTTAAGAATAAATATATAATATTCAATAATTTTTTTATTTATAAATTAAAAGTTAATTTTTATGTCAAATTACTCAAATTCGTTGAAAAAAATGTCACTATGTGTAGGTGCGGTGTACTACCTCCCATTATGACATATATTATTTTTCATAACCACCTAATATGGTTGGTACTAAAAGTGTAATTAATGAACTAATAATATATTTATATCATTATTAAGGTTTTGAAATTATAATTGTTTTATCTACAACATGTTTTCTGAAAAAAATGAAAACATAATACGTGTGTATTTTCGGACTTCTGCCTCTATTAAAGTGACGTATTACTTTTTTTCATCTAGTATTTTATTATTTATAAATAAATTTTAAAATAAGATTCACCAAATTATTAACATCTAAATAATCTAATTATACTTATATAATAATTATATTATAACTAAATCTCCCCACAACCATACTTATCCATTCATTATAACATGTTCAGATTTTGGTTAGTTTAACCACCTATATGAACAATGCTATAAATTTCTACCAAGGGTAACTATGGAAAACTTATTAATTGTGATATTGGATAATAATAACCAAACATGTATTTTTAAGTTTATTTCAACATAATATTGTAAATTTTATGTATTATATTAATAATAAATTTTAATAGTAAATTTAACTTCTAAAAAGGCATATTTCAAGTCACCTTTCATACATAGAGACCATTTTAGAAACCTATAGAAATATATAAATTTTTTAATATATGAATAATAAAGTACATAAAAAACTATAAATCATATATATTATGAGGAAATTTTATAGAACAATTTACCATTCTAATATGACACCATATGCGGCACTGTATGAGAGGTGGTGCATAAATAAAATATTTTGGTATAAAGTTAGAGTGAATAAGCTATTGGGACTATATATTTCTCAATAAATGTTTGATAATTTTCAAACCGTTCAATGGAAAATTAAAATTTCACACTTTTGATATAAGATATATACTAATAATAATTGGTGATATTTGGAGTTTGATGGCGGTGACAAGTTATTCCTTCAAATATCACCATATAAGAGGGTTATGAGATTCAGAAATAAGGGAAACTTGATCCCTTAATACATTGTCCCTTTTGAAATCCTAGATCATACGGGGATGGTAACTTATAATATTGCACATACACCAAACCTGTCTCAAGTGTATGATGTGTTCTATGTATCACTTTTTATGAATTACAAAAAAGATGCTTTACATGTACTAAAAATATAGGTTTTATAGATGGAGAATGATATTTATTACAAGGAATAATCACTATAAATATTGGATCATAGAGATAAAGTACTAAAAAAACAATAAAATTCATATTGTTACAGTTCTTTAGTGGAATCATAAGCTTTAAGAAGAAACATGGGAACCCAAACATGTAATGTTAAAATAACTGTCAAATATTTCATCAAATTCATGAAAATTGTATGGAAAATTTATTTTAAGGGGGGTAGTATGTAACACCATGTGATTTCAGTATATATTTACCTTTAAATTAATATCATGTTTTTGATAGATTATGACACACACAACACCTAAATAAAGTTAATAATACTTTATTATAATATAAAATGAAATATTTTAAAATATAGCTAAGTGAAACATAATTAGAAGAATAATTGATTTTTTAATAAAGTTTAAACGTTCCAATTCACTTAGAAATTTACCATTGATTCTATAGATATATTTTAGAGAAATCATTTATTTTTTGTTACATTTATTATTTTTGAATAATTATTTCAATAAAATATATTGATTAAATTTAGGTAATGAGTATTTAAATCGATTAATAACATTAAATACATAATTAGGTTTCTATTATGAAATCAAATTTAATTGTTTATGGCTAAAAAATGTTTTTTTAGAAAATATTTTTTTTTATATATTCAAAATGATTATATTAAAATGATAAATTTATCATATTTTTAGTATTAAGTTTAATAAAAATAAATTTTCACTGGTATATTCAAAAAATTTACTGATCATATTATTATTATTATTTGGTGAGGAACATGTTTAAATTTATTTTAATTCTTAAAAATATTTCTCTAAATATTGATTTAATTGTGTTATGTGTACTTATATAAAATTAATTTCAATCACATTTAGAAATTAAATATTTTAAAATTTTATTCTTTTTTGTAATTATAGTATCCAAATTTAGTAATACGTTCAATTTCATTTTTACACATAAGCTTAAATCACCAAGTTAAACGTCAATTACCACGATTAAGACTAAAACACGGTAAAAGTGTTAAATTAAGGGACAAGATCATAAAAAAATCACTGAAACATATATTTAAATTGATGTATAAAGGGAATTATAAAAATATACTTATCCATTGTCTATTATTTTTTTTATCTTTTTTACAATCACTTTTTTAAAATTAAATCCTTATAAATTATGTAATGAGTATTTGTGAAAATTCCACAAAAGCTCAACTATAAAATTTCCCCTACTCTACCCACATAAAAAATCATATTTATTTTAAATTTTTCTTTAATATATTCCAAAATTATCTCCATTACAATCCTCTCTCACATTTAGAAACCCCTGGTCACAGGAATAATTCCCAAATCCCTTATTTCTAAGAGGCTCTCCAAGAGAAGATTGATTTATTTAACGTAAGATTCATATTATACTTAATGATTATTTTATATTTTCCATATAAAAATATTTTCTAATGCGATATATCACTTTAATATAATCTTTTTAAACCACTAATATACTATAAAAGTGATATTATTACTATAAAATAACATGTTCATACTCATTCAATGGTAATAATGTCTTCTTATTTTGGTTAGTTATACCACATACATGAATGATGATATAATTTTTACATAATTAATAACTTAAGAAGTTTTAATACTAGTAATGATATATGATTATTACGAATTTAAATTTTTTTCATAATTATTCAATTGTAATATATAAGTATATTCTTCAATAAAATTAATTCCTTTTATAGAATTGAATTTCACAAAGAGGATATTTTTAAGAGTTCCATGAAAACTGTTACCATATGTTCCATCATATGAATATGAGTATCCAAAACTATTTTAAATACATGTGAAATATATACATGAATATTATATAGGTTATAAACTCATGACCAAATAGAAAGTATTGGAACCACTAAACTGAAACATGCAACAGAATAACTAAGGAATATGGAATTATAAATAAATGATATTAAGTAAAATAAATATTAATAAGGTCGTTAAAAGAATGAATAATAAAACTAAATTTAATAAATAGGGACTTATAACATGTCTGTCCAAGAAAATATATGAGGTAAGGGTTTCTTTTCTAATCTCACTTTGAAATCAAGATTGTCTATGTTTATATTCTTATTTGGGGAAATTATTTTTTATTTCTCCCTAAAAAACATCTATTTTCTTATCATATGGTTATATCATTATTATTACATGTATTATTACTATTTTATATTCTTTTAGTTCATAGTTCCACCAGAGTTTTTATAATTGGAACCAACCTTATCACTTAGTTTCAACCTAGAATCTTTATCCTCTATGTTACTATTATTTATTTATTTTTATAAATATATGTCTATATACTTCTTTTATTTATTAGGGTAATTTTAAATTTTGATTAAATTTATTGAAAATTAAATGAAAGGAATCCAATTTAATGTTTTCTTCATGGGTAATTTTTTGTTGTCTTTGAATTTCTTTAAAAAAAATTAGAAGGAATATATTTTTTAATGTTTTCCACATGATAACATTTTTATCTAATATTAATTATTTTTATTTGAGAAACCTATTCTTTAAATTTTCATTATTTTAAAAATAAATTTATATTCATTTTTTTATAAATTTTTTATTTTCCAATAAAGGATATAAATAATGTGATGTATATTTTGTTTTTAACTTTTAATAAAATTTTATTTTGTTCTTATAAAATTTATTTTCTTCTATGTTAACATCCTTCAATGTTTATTACACTTCAATAGGGATGTGATCTAATGATACTATCAAGCTTATTTCTATAAATAGATTAAGATTATGTTTTGTGGATTTTTTCAGGAAACTCATTTATTCTTCATGAGATATTTAATCTATTATAGAATTACATTTTTTTCATTTTTCATATGTAATATATATGTATTATTTATCTTTATGTGATTGGTGGTTCTATTATATGTTTCTATTGCATTGGGTAAAAAATTATCTAATGAGATGAATAAGAATTTGGGTTTGGGATGGGGGGGGGGGTGAAAACAAACCCCTAATTTAATTTTAACACCAAGTGAAGGGTATTCCCATAATTATATTATAACAACCGATGAAATTAAAATATACTTCTATTAGAATAAATTTAAATTTGTTAATGACTTGTGATGTACACAACACCTAGCTTAAACAAAACAAGGTTTAATAAAAATTTATGCACATTATAATAAAATAATATTTAACATTTATAAAAAAATATATTTGAAAAAATAAAAATAATATTTTGTATTTGTATAAAAAAATTAAACTGGGGTTATTTTTTGGGTTTTTTCTGAGATGTTTCATTTTTGTACGAATAGTGAAAAATACTTAATTCTAATTAAAAAATTTCCTTTCGTTTAAATTATTTATAATGTTAAATTATATTTTTAATTGTTTTTAAAGTAAAATTAATTTATTTTTATATAAATTAATCCAATTTACGTCATTGGAATCGTTTTATTATTTAATTATGATATGAAAACATTATATACTTTTGAACATTTCCTCTTGAAAAACTAGCTTTCTCATTGCATTTGTGTGATTTATTTTAAATTAAATTTTTACAATTATCTGAATAAAATTTATAAAAATGGATTCCATGTTTTTAATAAAAATTATTTATTTTGTGTAATATGTTCCTCTTAATTTTTTACTAAAATTACAACTAAAAATAGTGAAAATTAATTACCATGGTTAAGGTAAAAACTGATTTTCTGAGGGGTTAAACTAAGAGGATAAGTGTTAAAAAGAAAATAAATATTTGTAAAAAACCTATTGGATGGATATATTTACACACAAAATATTAAATGTTCTATAATGGATCATTTTTATGCTTTATAATGATAAATACATGGGTATAATTGAATTATTTCAAAACATTATAAGTGTTCCACTCACCCCACTTATAAAAGGCCACCCCTTTCCTATCTTCTTAACAACTTTAAACCAATTTTTTATTCTTCAGAAAATAAATTCCCAAATAACATAAAAAATTAACTCTCATCATTCAAGAAGCCTTATTTTGTGACAAATATCAAAATAGTAAGGCATTAGTGTAAACCTAAGGAGGATACCCAAAGAAGAGGCAATGTTCTTTAATGAAAGTTTTTAATTAATTTCTTCCTCCAACTAATCCAATTTATACTAAAACATACTAATATAATAAAATTAATATCTTCTATAATATGATATTATTTTACCAGAATTACATTACTTAAAACAATCTCCACTTTCATCAAATGGGTTAAGAAATCATCATTCATGTGTACAACTGACCATCACCTCGTAGACCAATGTAGTTCATTTAAGTATTACCACCACTCAAGGATGAGTATTGTGACATAAATAAAGTATATATATATGATATTTATAACATAATTATAAATCATGATTCATTATATAATATATTACTTATTACATTCCAATTCTTACGAGACATGACAACGTTTCTCGTGTGTACGCCGAACTATCACCTCACAAAGCGAAGTGATTCATCCTTCACTAATGCTTTTGATGGAAGGTGGAAAGGGTAAATTTAATTATTATATGTGATATAAATTACATAATTATAATATTAATGAAATATTTTTCTTTCTAGAAGGAGAATATATGTCATTTTATTTCTCACTATATCACTAAATGAAATATGATACCGTCATTCATGTACGAGTGTACTACCGCCTTCATGAAATGGTGAGATGCACTTTTCATTACCAAACCACATGGATAATATATATAATCATATTTAAAGATATAATATTCTATATATGATGTTATTATAATTTTATAAAGATAAAATATTACTTACATCATTTCTATAGTGATCATTGAAAAATGGAAATGTTACTCATACGTACATAATGCCCACCATCTCCATGATCATAACATAGTTCATTTAAAAAACATCACTCATGATTTTGTCATAAAAGTATAATTGATGAATAAATATTATTATTATGTAATTATTAGTTTTATATAAATGATTAAACTATATAATATGTGAAATAACCATATCTTTTACGATAAAACACAAATGAGAAAATAGGGAATTGACACCATAAACCGTGAAAAAATAAAAGATTATTATATAAAGAGAGCTAAAAAGTTATTAAAGGATCATAAATGATATTATAAATATTTATATGGTTCTATTATAAGTTATTAACATGTTTCAAACCACTATTTATGAGGTTAAATAACGTTTAATCAAAAGGAAGTGTGAGGTAAGCGATTTCTTCTCATTTACATTCCTTTGAGACTTATTTGTTATTATGCACCAATTCACTTTTATGTGGTGTATATACTACAAATTTTATAGGTAATATCATGAATATACCACTATTCATGGTATTTTATATTTAAATTTGAATAATTTAATGCAAGTGGATTTTACATGAAAATTACCAAGTGGTAAAATTTGTTGTGAAATCTCAATTTCTTTTGTGATCATTAACTTTCTATTGAAAAAATCACTTTCTTATGAAAAAATTTCATTAGAATTTAGATTTTTTTTAAATATATATATTATTATTCAATGGATATGATAATTTTCTAAAATATATACCATTTTTACTTATAGTTTTTACTTTGAAAGTCATTTGATTAAATTGGGAAATATTGATAAATTCACATCCTTTACTCCATATAGATACTTTAGGATAATGACCATTATTTATATGTTTAATCAATTATTTTATATTTTATGAATTCTCTAGAAATGTATGAAAAGGGTTTTGGACCGTTTATAGTAAGACCCTTAATGTATCGGTAGTCTCATGAGATGAATTAGTGGGCCAAATCCGATGGGGTTTTACCCAGTATGTTTTAAATAGTCTTAAGGATAGATATTGACGGTAAAGGTATCTTGATCCATAGAAATATGACATCCAATAATTAATTATATAATTCATTAATAATTATGTTATTATTATTATACATTATATTTTTACAATGATATTATCTATGAATGTATTTTATTTTTTGATTATTGTTTTAATGGATCATGTATTGAATTATTTACCTTCCTATTTTGATTATGACTTATCTATTCATATATTAATGTTATTTAAATCGAATGTGTATTGAATTATTTACATTACTATAGTGATTATTAATTATTTATTGATGATATATTTCACTATTCTTAACCCTTAATGAGGATTTCATCTCATCCTTATTTTGTTTTGCTTCCCAAGATTCAAATAAGAGATCATTAAATAATTTTTAAGGATCCAATTCATTTGTTTTTTATATGTATTATATTTTATTTTCATTCTCCAATGTAAAATGGTTATTATATATGTATGTGTTTCTCAAAAACTACTATACCTGCTTGTCTATTGTGATTCTATCCATTTCATCTATGCTAATTTGATAAAGTAAGAAACCATCTCTAAGCTACTGGGGTTAGGGTCAATATAGTTGGTATCCGAGGAAGTTTAGTTGAAACCTCCAGAACTAAATTTAAAGGAAACTACACTAGGAAAAATAATTCTTTTATATGCTTTGAGTATAGTATATAATAACATCATAATGTTTTAATTTGGAATATATTACATGAGTTTTTTAACAATAAATCCATGTCTGAATAGTAAAAGTGGATGTAATTCTAGCACAGATATACCTAGGGGTAACAACTCCGAAAAGGGTGTATTAGGCTAGAACTGATCATCACTGGGTATACGATAATGAGTTTCACTGTGCACCTGGTTTAACACACCTGGTGAATATGGTTATGATAATTTATATTTTCTTTTCAACCCTTTTTAAGTATTGAAAAATATAGATATCCCTATAGAAACCATGTCTATAAGATTAGATATTCTTAAAATTTTCAATTTATGATATTTATTTTACTATTTTTGGGATTATAAATTATGTTACATGATTTTATGATCTAATCTAGTGTATTACATCATTAATAATTGGATCCTAGAAAAAGGAATGTGAATTGCATCAAAGAACGTAATCTAAAGGGTAAGAATGACCATTTCTTTGATGAGCTTATGCCAATATTTCAAGGAGAACTATTCTCTAAAAAATTCTCATCATATTAGGAAATATTACCATGTGATAAAAAGATAGATAAATAATTATCTAAGTATTATGGATTCATAATAAATAAATATAAGAAAAGAAAGATGGAGAAAAAACGAATAAAGGGAATAAGAGAAGGAAATATTTTATAAAATGTGATACGTATAGAAGGAAACCTTGGTACATGCTTGAAAGGAAAATGTGTTATCTAGAAGTGCGGAGATAATGGACACCATTATACTGATTTTAAGGGTAAGAAAAATAGTTTCCAATGTACAATTATTCATCTATAAGGATATGGGGCACTATGAAAATCAATGTCTAAAGCATCAGAGGCATATAACTCAAATAAATCTTATAGATCAGGGGAAATATTTTATTACTACCATATATTAAGTGGTATGATTAATATTATTTTGTTTGGATTCATGAATTATATAATTTGAGTATTTTATCAATGATATCTTGGTTATAATAGTAATGAAATGATTGTATTGTAATACTTTTTTATCAAGGGTTTGAATGAGTATGTTGAATAGTAATGATGGCCAAAAAAAATGGTTTAGTAGAAAGTTGGACTTCTTGTAAAACACATGATTAAGGAAAATATAACCCTTAATTTGTTCATGACACTGGGATAATTATGTAAGGAAAAAGATATTATTGATATGGATAAAGTAAATTGGATAGTACTAACTACCATGGGAATGATTTGTAGACAAAATGGTTTATAATATCTTTTATGGAGTTTAAAACATCTTTTTTTATTTATGTAATATATCAAATAATATATATTTTAAATAATTAATATGGAATCATGCATGTTTTAAATAATGTTTTATGTTAATTCATGTTATTAGAATGTTTAAATAAAATAAAATATCAAGGTATTCCTATGTTAACTATGTGAATATTTTAAACCACTTCATGTTATTTTTGTAATTAACGGTAATTTGATTTTGTAAATATATTGACCTTTTTTATAAAGTTTTATATCACAATATTTTGGAAGGATCATATAGTTAACCATTTATGAAATTTTTTAAGTTAAACATTTGATGATGTTATAGAGATTAATGTATTACTTCACCCTATAAATATTTATGCATATTGGGAAGCATGTACTAACCATTTAGGTAAAATGATAACTATAGATCAGAGGAATGACTTATCATTCTAATATCGATATTTTTATCCATTAGTACATCAGGTACGATGAATTTATCTTCATTTCTCAGAGTAAGGGATGAAGTAGAAATTGATCAAGGAATAACTAAAGGATAATATTGTGCATATTAAATGGAGTGAAATCAAGTAAGTATATTTTCTCGTGAATGTTCTTAAACATTAGGAAAAGGATCTTGAAAAAAAATATTATTAGAATAACATCTGATGATATCAATTAAATTTTCACACCTTTTTGGTTTATGTGTGGTCATTAACATTCCTTGGATCACCCCCATTATTATAATCAATGATCTCTATTAGTCTCTATTAATCCTTGGGTGTTAGTATTCTCATACATGTCTATGTTTTTTGTTCCCAATTATGCTCTTATATTTAGAAACCTAGTTATGTTATTATTCAAGATGATGTTCATACTTCCCATTTTCTCATATTAAGGGGTTGTTTTATTAACTCTTTTATAATGTGGGTTTCTCACAAAAATAACATTCAAATATAACACCATTGAATAGAGAGATAAATTTTAAACTTCGAGGAAAAAATTTATTTAATGTGGTGATAATGTAACACCTAAAAATTTGACAATATATTTATATTAGAATAAATTTATTTTTTTCGATAGCTCACAATGCACGTAACACTGAGTTTAAATAAAACATGGTCTACTCATTGTTTGTGCACTTGATTTAAAAATAATTTGTAAAATTTTAAAAAAAATTATTTGGGAAAAAATATAATTTTTTAAAATTGTAATTTAAAAATTATCTTTGGGTGATTTTTTTTTGGATTTTTCAAAAAAGTTTCATTTTTGATGAATACAGAAAAATACTAAATTTTAATTAAAAAATATCTTTTTGTTAAAATTACTTATAATTTAAAATTATAATTAAAATTAGTTTTTAATTAATATTTTATATTAATTAATCCAAATTAGTTCATTTAAAAAATTTAATGTTGAACTATGATATAAAAAATTGAGAACTTATTAACATTTATGCTTTAAAAACCAACTTTCTCATCGCATCTATGGGATTAATTTCAAATTTAAAAATTTTAATTATATAAATAAGTTAATAAAAATGAATTACATGTGTGGAATAATAATAATTTATAATATGTAATAATTTAATTTTTTATTTTTTACGAAAATAAATAGTGAAGGCCGAAAAAATTAATTATCCTAGTTAAGTGAAAAAATGTTTACTAAGGGTTTAAACTATGATGATAAGGGTTAAAAATGAAATACCACCTTATAAGACACACATTTTATTAATATATGTAGAAATTATCTTTTATAGGTTTGATAATGACCCATTTTGGAGGCTTGTGGTTTGATAAAAATGTGTGTAAATTTGAATATTTAAAAAAATTACAAGTATGGCACTCACCCCACTTATAAAAGGCCACCCACTATTTTATCTTCTTCACACCTTTAAAAAAAATTTCCCAAAAAAGATCTGAAAAAATAAATTACAAAAATAACTATTATCATCATCTAATAATCCTTATTATTTTAGGAAATACAACCTAGGTAGTTATTAGTGAAAAACTAAGGAGGATACCTGATGAAGATGTAATGTTCTTCAAGGAGTGTTTTTATTTTATTTATTCCTCCAAACAATTATTTTATTAGTAAAACATGATGATATAATTACATAATTATATTATATATAATTATATATTTTTATTATACCAAAATGTACTAAAAACATATCCACTTCCATCCTTTGGGATACCAAATCATCATTCATGTTTAAGGTGGACTACTTCCTCACGAACCGATTTCGTTCTCTTTTTTCCATTATCACCTCGCAAAGATGAGTATTATGATAGATATATTGTATAAATATTATATTTATGACATAATTATGCCTATTTATTTATTATATTATATATAAATTATTCACATCCACTTTTTAGGAGACACAATAACATTGCTCGTGTGTATAGGGAATTACTGCCTCGTAAAGCGATGTGATTCGTATTTCACTAATGCTTGGCATGGAAGGTGATAAGGGTAGAGTTAATGATTATTTGTGATATAAATGACATAATTATGATAATTATGATATATTTATCATTATTTAAAGATAATATATATCATTTTATTTCTTACCTTTTCACTAAATAAAAGATGATAATGTGGTTCGTGTAAGTGTGGACTACCACCTTCATGAAATGATGTGACTCTCTTTTCATCACCAGAACACAAGGATAATATATAAAAGTATATTTAAATAAATAATATTATATTTAGGGTATTATGATCATTCTATAAAGTTAAAATATTACTTACTTCATTTTCATAATGATCATTGAAAAATGGAAATGTTAGTCAAGTATATGTATGACCTACCATCTCCATGATCGTAATGCACTTAATTTCTCAAAAAAATAACTAATTATTGGTTATAAAAGTATAATTGATATATAAATAAAAATTATAAGTAATTTTTTTAATATATAGATTAATAAACTATATTATATGTTCTAGAACCAGATCTTTCATGAAAAAACATGAATGAGAAAACATGGTAATTAACACCTGAAACCATGAAAATAATAAAAGATTATTAAACAACAGGTGATAAGATGTTATAAAAGGATAACATATGTTATTATAAATATTAATATGGTTATATTATAAGTTATTTACATGTTTATAACCACTATATATGATGTTAAAAATGTTCAATCAAAAGGAAGTGTGAGGTATGATATTTCTTCTCAATTTACATTCCATTGATAAGTATTTGTTATTATGCACCAATTCACTTTTATCTGGTGTCTATACTACGCATTTTACAAGTAATATCATTAATAATTCATTATTAAAGGTATTTTGAGTTTCAATTTGAATTATTTTATAAATGGGGATTTGAATTGAAAATTACCAATTGTAAAATTTATTGTGAAATCTCACTTTCTTTTGTGATTGTCAGCTTTCTATTGAAACAATCACTTTCCTGTGATCATTTTTCATCATATGTTACATTTAAATTAAATATAAATATTATTGTATGATGGATATGATTATTTCCTAATATTTATTCCATTTCTAAATATAATGATTACTTGGAAATTTATTTTATCCAGTGGAGAAATTTTGACAAATTCAAATCCTTTACTCAATACAAAGACCATAGAGCAAGGCACATTATTTATAAATTTTATAAATTATTTGATATATTAGGAATGTTATGGACATTCATGAACAAGGTTGGGGACCATTTATTGAAATCCGTACGATGGATTATTTGACTCCTGAGATGAATATGTTGGCCAAATCACATTTTTTTTTACCCAACATATTTTAAACTGTCATGATGATAGATCATGGTGATAAAGTTATCAAGTTTTTTGGAAATATGAAATCCAATAATTTAGAATTTCTTTTACTTATAATTTATTTATTATTATTATCCATGGTATTTTCAAAATGATATTATCTCTGGATGTATTTCATTCTTATATTATTGATTCAATAGAATGTGTATTTAATATTTACATTTCCATTTTGATTATTAGTCATTTATTAATGTAAGAATTTTGTTAAAATGACAGTGTATTCAGTTTTTTACCTATCTATAGTAATTATTCATTATTTATTCATGATATATTCCACTATAATTAACCCTTACTGATCATTTTACCTTACCCTAATTTTTTTCCTTTCCCTAAGATATGTAGAGAAGATATTTTAATGAGTTTGAAGGAGGCAGTTGATTTGTTTTTTTGTGTATTATTTTGTTTATTTAATTCCACAATGTAAAATGGGCATCATGTATGTATCTAGTTCAAAAAAACTACTAAAATGATCAATACATTTGGATTTGACCCATTATATCTATTCCAATGTTAAAAAGTAAGGCACCTATTTCATGCTACTAGGGTTAGGGTTATTACATATAAATTCATCCAATGCACTTGGTAAAACCATATATATCATAAACTAATATATTAGGGATTAGGGTGTAAACCTATTACATTTAGGGACTTTATAAAATATTTGATTGTATAATTGGTGGTGCTCCTCATCATAATGAATTAATTTCGATTCGTATGTATATGATACACTCTTATGATAATATTATATTATCTTGGATCATGATTACTAATATATGTCTCTACACACCATTACACATTTTTTATGTTATTGCAATGATTTATATCAAAAATCATGATTTATGATATACGTCTTATTTGGTATGATTCTATTATACTATGTCTATGATCATTGATTATGTTCTCATTCCCATAATCTCATCTCATTATTCTTATTATCATTGATTGATACCACCTAATTTTACCCTTATTATGCATTTAATCTCACACTTACTTATGGTTTCATTCCCTAGGTTATAAAGAAGATTAATAAATATGATATGTCTATAAGGTTATTGATTATAAATAATATATATGTTATATATGTTATATTTTTTAAAATAACTTAGTTATATATCTAATATATAAAAATACAAAACCTATTGGTTCTGTCGTGTGATTTATTGTGATATGTAATGAATTATCATCTAAAATTATGTAATATTCTTTTATGTTATTTTTGGGTTATCTCAACTGATGTGCCTCAATTTTCAATATATTTTTACAACTAGTGATGACAAATAATTAGAACTCATATTAGGTACCCATAGTCACCGAAACGAGAACTCAGTAGAACCTAAGACCACCCTATTATTAGTTTGAATTAACAGAGCACCCTAAAATTCACATCAGGTATTTTACTCCCAAGATTCCACCTAAAAAAACATATTAATAATTAAAAACACTTCCATAATATCCATTTCCCATTTTTAATAAAAAGTTTAAAATTCTCCCAAGCTATAGTTTCTCTAAGTGTAGGTTTTCCATTAATACCACAACCCACCAATAAAGTAGTTCATTATTGGTACCATGTGAGATGAAGAAGCACATATTTTGGGAATTTTTCAATTTTTACTCGAGATTTATATGTTAAAAGAATATCTATCATGGTAATACCCATTTATCAATTCGAGGGTCTCATGTAATTAAAATAATCATGAAAACTAAGTCAAAATGATACCTCATTTGATTTAAAGTTTTCGACATGTTATGATCATCATTGATGATTGTTTCTAAAATAATACAAATCACGAACTCTATATATCAACCACACATGCTTTAAAATCTTATCAATACATCTATTTATAAACTCTTGGCATTGGAACAAATATTTGAAGAAACTTTTGATGTACTCAGGATCGCTTGAGCATCGAATACATGATATAGGAAGGTGATATTTTCCCCGGGGGCTCCAAACTCACCTTTATTACTCTAGAGAATATTAGATATGAGGTATAAGATATAAAATTCATTGGATAAATATTAGAAACTTATTTGGGCTTATTTGGACTTAAATAGGTAGGTTAAAACTTATTAAAAATTCACTTTAATACTTTAATATGTTTAACATTCTAAATAAACCATATATTACACTTATGTCCTGGAAAATGATTTAAAATTTTTATTGGTATAATAATATTTTCTTATTAAATCTTTACTATTTTATATGAAAATACAAAATTAATTAACTTAACTCATTTCCCCCATAAAATATTTAATGAACTTTGAATAATATATATATTCATTCATAAGTTTTTATCTCTATGCTCACTTAATACCTTTTGATTAATTTAATAAATTCAATTATAATGATTAAAAAATTGAATAATATTAAATTTATTTAATTATTTTTTCCTTTCATACTTATAAATTACCCAACCCCATCATGGTTCCCACCATGTCTTAAAATTCATATTCATTAGAATTAGTGAAACATTTGAGTGCACATTAAGTGTGACCCTCTAAGATATTATATCAAAAGTATAAAGAGTCACTAATACACTAGAAGTGGTGTCTATTAACACATCATAAACCCTAAATAGAAGAGGTTAATTCATAAAAATGATAAATTCTCTTAAAAGGATACATAATGTAATATAATTTCCTTGTCATATGATATATTAGAAAGTTAAACGCATGTATTCTATAAGATACCATAATTCTATGAGGTATGTTATTTTTTAAAATTATAGTTCAAATAAATTTAATATAGTTAAATAAATGTTTACCATGTCTATATAGAGTATTGAGGGTGTTTTGGTGGTTTACGACACAAATAATGGGAGAACATGGCCATCTAGTGCATGTTGCATGGTTACTACATGGGTAATAGTAACCGTGAACCAAACCATGGAACCCAAAAGAAAGGGTACATGGTTTAAAGAAATGGTGTAAGGGGGAAAACAAACCATGAAATCTTGGGTATATCCATCTTGAAAGATCATCACGTGATTTTTTAAACCGTGCTGTATTTCTAGGTAACCGTGCTGCCTAGCCCCTTCTTGGAAAGAGGGTGGAGCATGGTTGGCACAAAGTTTGTCCAACCATGAGACCAATATTTTTTCCCCTTAAAAAATGGGTTTTTACTATTTTTACTATTGGTCATTAATTTATATAAATCAATATTATCCTTCATTCTTACTCCTACAACCCTTTTCATGAATGAAAATTCCCCAAGAATCCCAAGGATCGATCTCCCTCATTTCTAAACTGTTTGGGTGCCATTAGTTGTGAATCCACATTTTAGGCACATATAAAACTCATTTTACATATCTTTTTGATATTAGTCCCTTTTTAGAAATTATTATTCTTTTTAATCCCTAAATTTTTTTTCCAATGGAGCATAGGTTTGGGATTTGAGGGGTGTCTAATTCTGAATCAAATGATGAGGTTAAGAGAGAATTCATATTCAGAATCAAGGTATGTGGTCTATATGTTATATCATAAAGCCATATTAGTTATTTAAGTGTATTTGGTTGTTATTTGAGGTTATTGAGTTTCTTATTTTTTTTCTTTTTGGAAATGACAAATTTATTGGGTAAATGTTTAATTTAACCCACCAAGATCCCTTTGGGATGCATTGAGGTTACTTGGACTAGATTAACTTCCACCCATGGGGTGTTCCACCTCTTTAGCATGATAATTGAAATGTTATTGTAGAAGTGAATTTTTATGACATGGATCCCATGATAAATGTGAGACATGTTAAATTGGGTTGTGGAAAAAAACAATTGGTAATTGTTTTTATTGTTAATTTGGCCCAAGGGTTTTTTAGTATAATTTTAATGAGTTAAATGGATGTTGAATTGTAAGGGGTAATTTTGTTTACTAGCTAAGGCATGTGATTGATTAGTGGGTTAATTGGGATAAGCAGGTAAATGATAATGTGTAAATGGTCTAGGGAAAAACGATGTCTTATGTCTTTAATGAACTTGTTTTGTAAGTGATGAATGTATTAAACAATTATGTATTATGTTGGAAATGTGTTATGGGTAATGAATCATGTGAACATGTCTTAGTGGTCTATGGGGAATTGACTTTAGGTTATACACCAATAGGTTGGATGGACTAAGGTTCTAAATCCCACCCTTAGAATGCATGGGTTAGGGAGTCAGACTGATGCTCTATTCCCATTACAGTTTCATTGAATGAGACTATCTGAAATGAGGCTCTAAGGTATGTGTGATGTAATTGTTTGTAGAATGTGTTCCCTAGTGATATAGGGAACTTGACTTATCCCTTTAACCATAGTATTTGACCAGAATTTGAATTCAGGAAATTGTTGAAAATGCCTAACCCATGGAACGAATGGTGAAAATGGTTTAAATGATTATTGTTAATTAATAAAACCTCGTTTATTTCTTTTTTACATTGTTATTAATATTAGTACTTGAATACACTATCTTTTATACTGGATAATTTTTAGGCACCATTAGTGGTGTCATACCAAGTTATACTCACACCCTTCTCAGGCCACCATTGGGTACTTGAGTAGATTTCATGGTTGCGGTCAAGATATTTGATAATTCCTTATGTAAGAGGGTTTATTTGGGAATGGTATGTCCATGGATGAGGGATCCTAACATGGAGTCAGGATTTTTTTTTTATTCTTATATTTATCTTTATTTGGGGTTTTTCTTACACTTGGAACTATATGGCATGACATAGTATATTTACTATTTGGTTCTGGTCTTACACCCAGTTTTTTGAATTGGTTGGTAACACATGTTTGTTGTTATTCTTTATTTATGTTTCTTTTATTTCCTAATTTATCTGCTACGGTTTACTTAGATAAAAAGGTTATATTCTCCCAACATGATCTGTTAGATTCTATCTACTAGATAGAAGCCCATGGCATTCAGGGAGGCATTCATGAGGTCATGTGACAACCTATATCAGGGCACTAGTTTAGTAGAATATAGATTGGGACATTATAATGTTGTATCAAAAGGGTTTTATTTTCTATTATAAAATTATTTGGGGATGTTATATGGGATACTAGGATGCATTGGTCCTTGTAAATAAACTTGTGCATTGGAGAAAGTAGCCCATGTTTGGGGGAAAACCCAAGTACCCATGGTGGGATTGCTGTTAAAGATACGTGTTGTTATAGTTGAATGATATTTTACCATTGGGTGAGGCAATTGTTGTGTGATTTGACTATTTTATGATATTTTTCATGTGTATGAAATAGTACAAGTGCATTCATACATCATTTTAGAAACCTAGGGATATTGGCGGCATGCATCATGGTAGGCACACATAGGAAGATGTGTGAGAAATGAGGGATACAATGAATTTAATTTTCATTGAATGTTTAAAATAAGTGGTTTTTAATAATGATAATTCAAATTGGTAAATGGAATGAATACATAAGAATGGTTAAATAAAATATCTTAATAAGAGGTTAAAATGGGATAAATTTTGGTTGTAATAAGTTGTAAATATGGAAAGGTGCCTAAAATAGAAATTTTTTTGTTTTGGAAGTAAAAATGGTAAAATGGGGTTTTAATGAAAATAATTAGGGTTATGTGAGTTGGTTTACACCAGGTTGATCATGACCCATGTTAGGGATGGCTATGTGCAGTGATAGAGATGCGAAAATGTCCATTGGGGATAGTTTATGCTGAATGGTTTATGTATGGCTAGTGGAGAGTCTTCTTTTTTAGAAACTATAGATGTTCTATTTTATGTTTTCTGAGATGTGTTTTTTTCATTATAGAGATATTACACTATGATGATGTGTTCTAGAAGGGATACAAGAAGATATCTCTAAGAATTATCTTATTAGAAGTGGGGCAAGAAACCCCTGTGATCTTGGGTAACATAAGAGAGGAGTAGTTCCCAGATAAAGTTGATCATTTTATAATGATAGTGGAATGGTACCCAGGGCGGGTCATGTGAAGTATGTTTTAACTGAATAGATATTTTCAACTGTAACAACCATTGAATTTTCTATAGAGGGAGGACCTGAGGCAGCTATGTTTTGGATAGATTCTATACAGAATTTTCTTAATCACTTAGAGACTCATCCTAAGAATAGAGTCAAATTTGTGGCTTACATGTTGAGAGGGAAGGACAATCGATCATGTGATATTTTTTTAGACTGATTACGAATAGGGTATGTGGTGGAAGGGTTTCCAAGAATATTTTAGGGGAAATTTATATCTAGATACCTTGTGGAAGTGGAAGGCCATAGAGTTTGTGGGTTTGACTCAGGGGACTATGATAGTGATGGATTATGTTAGTCACTTCATTGACCTACAAATATTTATCCTAGAATTGTCAGGGGATAAGACAATTATATAGAAATGATTCTAGTATGGACATAGACATGATATCAAGCCTCTAGTGAATATCTTCTTATTAAAAAGGTTTTATGAAGTCATGGATCAAGACCTTATTTTAAAAGGAAATATCAAGGTGGTTTCTATTGGGGGACATGTAGTTTTAGTTGGGTGATCCTATTGGTTCTAATGGTAGGAAGCACCTCTTCGAGTGTTTTCACCTGTGAGGTAGTGGACATAGTATTTAGAAAAGGGAACCAACCTCTAAGGGTAGTGATCAAGTTTTATGCTATTAGTGTGGTAGGTCAGGACACATATGAGGTTAGTTTCCTTTAACACTATTTGAGTGCCGATAATGTGATATGATAGGGAATGTTTATAGGTTATATTGGAACCCTTGATAATTGTGTGATTATGGGGAACCAAGGCTAGTGTAGAGTGCAAGAATGGGATCAATTACCCCATATTAGGATGGCAGTTGGAGCTCCACCAACAATACCCATTCGGGAAGTGGTCATGGTGCTCCAGGATAGGGGTGTACACATATGCATGGTAGTACAACACCAGAAACATATACATGATCCCATTGATTAGGGAAAGGTTATCTTTATGAAGTTTAACCAACATCTAGAGGTGGCTAGGCTGGACTATTTAATATTCAAGCTATGAATCTTATAGCTTCCACACTTGCTAAGGATTTATTTGATATAGGTGTCTCACATTAATTTTTATCTTCACTATTTATGAATGTTTTGTTCTTAGTGGTGGAGAATATGTGTGGGGTTATGAAAATTGATACCCCATTAGGGGTGGGAGCAGAAAATATTTTGAAATGTAAGGAGTGTACCACTAAGGTTGGAAGCTACTATTTTATGAGGGATTTTTTCTGTACTAGAGATGTTAGGTTTTGATATGACCATGGGGATAGATTGGATAGTTTTGTACAAGACCCATATTGAATAATACCATTTCAGGTTAATGTTCATGTTCCTAAAGGGGAATACTTATGTTCAATGTGGATAATAGGATATCCAAGCAGGCCATGTAGGGATATTCAGTCAGTAGTTGGGTGAACTCACAACCCATGTTTATGGTATTATGCTTATTGATATCAGAGTAAAGCAGATTGTCTTTCCTTATGTGGTGGATTAGTTTCAGTATGCATTTCCTAAAGAATTCTTAGGGTTTCCACCCAAGAGATATGCTGAGTTCACAATAGGGTTGTTGTCGACAACTAAAACAATTTATATTCCACCCATTAGAATAGAACCATCAAAACTATAATTACTTAAAACTTAGTTAGAGGAATTGGAGAACAAAGGGTTTATTCCATTTATTATATTACCTTCGTGATCTCTACATCTGTTCTCCAAGAATGTCGATGGATCATTGATATTCATCATCAATTAGTAGAGGTTGAACTAGATGAAAGATAAGAATCAATACCCTCTTCCATAAATTGATTATATTTTTTGACCAGTTGAGAGGAGATTCAATTTTCTCAAAAATTTATTTGAGAATAGGGTATAATAAACTGAGGGTGAAACTTTTTGATATACCCTGTACAACCTTCCGGTGTAGGTATGGGTTTTATGAGTTTTTTTTATTCCATTTGGGTCGACCAATGATCCAGTAGTGTTTATGGCCTTCATGAACCAAATATTTCACACATACCTGGACCAATATTTAGTTTTCATTATGGATAATATCTTAGTGTACATAAAGAATCATGATGACTATTCCAAACATGTTGATATCATCCTGAGTATGCTAATAGAAGATATGATATAGGCCAAGACATGAGAATTTCATTTCTAGGTTGAAAAGGTGAACTTCTTAGGTCATATCATCTCCAAGGAAGGTGTACTTATAGACCCATAGAATGTTGTATCTATTGTATCTTGGGAGAAGTCCAATATTTTTTTTGATGTATGATGTTTTATAGGTTTAACATGATATTATCAAAGGTTCATCAATGAATATTTACAGTTTGAAGCACCACATTCAGGTTTATCTAATAAGGGAATGAATTATTAATAGTTTGGGACATGTGAGAATAACTTCCTAGAGCTGAAGAAGCGGCTGACTACTCCATTGAAATTTTTCCTACCCAATCCAGGTAAAGAGTATACCATGTTTTTTTATGCATCCAATGATGGTATTTGGGGGGTGTTGATTAAAAATGATCAGGTTGTGGTGTATCGTTCATGAAATTTTATTCTTGATGAATGAAACTATCCGATGCATGATCTTTTGTTGGATGAAGTGGTTTATGAATTAATGTTTTGTAAACTTATCTATTAGGCGAATGGTTTACAATGTATATCGATCATAAAATCATTAATTATATTTTATCATAACAATATTTGAATATTTGATAGAAAATATTGGTTAATTAAATGAAGTATGTTGATTTCAAACCGGTCTATATACCAGGAAATGGGAAAGTGTTGATGATTATTTGAGCAACAAGACTCAAAACCTGGCAGTTCAAGAATCCATTTTTGAGTGGAGGATGATGGTGTTATTCGCAGATATGCATCTAGAGGTGAAGGATGGGAATGGAAAGATGATCCTTTAATCATTTGTAGTTGATTATATAGTTCATATCCAGATCAAGGAAAGGAAGTATGAGTATCTAAAGTGTTTAGACCTAAGGGAAAGTCTTGAAGGTGTGGAATCACCTTCTAGTTAGACTATTGGTGAAACCAAGATCATTTATGTTTTTGGATTTGATTTTTGTGCTTGAATGTATGTGAGAAGATTAGATATGTTAGTTTCATGCATCAAAGTGGGTGGTGCACCCTGTTTTAACTGAAATGCACCGTTAACATCATAGACAATATTAGTGTATAAGTATGAAGAAAGAGGTAGAATATTTCATGATGAGATTCTATACCTGTCAGTAGGTGAATACCGAGCATCGGTGACTGGTTGGTTTGTTACAACCCCTTCACATTCTAGAATGTAAATGGGATGACATGATAATGGATTTTGTGGTTGGTCTTCTAAGGATGCTTCATAGGAGTAATGAAATCTGGGTAGTTATGGACTGATTGTCTAAGGTGGCACATTTCTTTCAGATTTTAGAGACCCTCGTAGTTAACAAAATATGTGAGTTGTATATTCCGGAGACAGTACGGATAAATTTGGTTACATGGACTATAGTTTTATATTGTTTTATTTATTTTACATCGCATTATAGTTGGAGTTATAGAAGGAACTCGGTACCTAGGTGTTTTTGAGTATGGATTTCCACTCGCAGACAGATGGGAAATCAAAGCTTACCATTTAGGAGCTAGAGAAAATGTTAAGGGCATGCATCCTCAAATTGTGTGGACCTTAGGAGAGGAACATTGTGCTTTTTATTTTTCTTATAATATCAATTATCGGGATACAATTCAGATGGAACTATTTGAGGTGGTCTACGGGAGGTCATGTAGATCGATGTTGTATTGGATGAAGGCTAGATAATCAGAGTTTTTGGGGATGAGTCTCTTACATGAGATGTTATAACATTGTTGGTCGGAGTGGATACTCAAGAGGGGGGGGGGTTTAATTAAGTTCCAATTAAAATTTATGTTAAAAACAAGATGGTTAAGAAAACCCCCAATTTTAAAAACAGCCTAGTTAATTAAGGTAGTAGAAATGTAAATGTTCAATTGGTCAAAAAGCTTCTCAAAGGGTGATTAATCCTTAGATGAATCAGTGTAGAACACCAATTCATATTTTGAAACAAGTTTACTGAATTAAAAAAAGACACACACTAACCAAAATTAACTATCAAAGTGTTAGAAAAAATAGTTTTATGTTTTAGAAAATATAAGAAGTGGATAAAATTGAAACAAAGTATATGAATATTTTAACAACAATGTAAACAAGTGGTTCACTCTCAAGCCGAGACCTAATCCTCTCCACTTGGTTATCACCTGCCACTAAGAAGTTTATATTAAAACTTGATACGCAGCCTGTATCGGGGGCTTCACAACAGTTTTCACAAACTGTCCAGGGAACACACCCTCTATCAATGTTCTTCATGGGAAAGACAAACAAAATAGAACATACATGGTCTCTTACACATTTATACATGGGAAACACAGATAATGTGATGTTTGATGTGAGGAAATTCAATATCCTCCGGTTCAAGAACAGGAGGTAATGTGTGATATAAACAGATGCACACAGTTCTCAAAGATATAAAATTAAGAAACAAAATAGAGATGTTTTGATGAGAAAGGGTTTATAAGTCTCTATGTGTTTGCAGATCATATCTTGACTCCTTAGAATGATAAACATTGAAGTTCGAATCAATCTCTGGAATTTGATTCCAAAACAGAGTGTTGAAACTCCATGTTCAAGCTTTTAGTGTTCTTCTTCTGATGTTGATAAAGAGTTGACGAAGCACAGAGGGCAGGAATGAGTTTATCCAAGAATGATCTTTGTGATGCTTGCGGGTTTAGGATCATAGTGCTGGATGGTTCGGATTTTTTGATCTGGCAAGTAAGAACTATCACACTTCTCAGGAAACCCTTTCTTTGTGTCTGCGTATATGTTACACTACTTGTGTGTATCATCGATCCTTATTTTTTACTTCATGGTCTTCCTTTTTTATATTTGAGTTCCGACAATGGGAATTATTAGATCATGTGCAATGCTTTCTCGTACGTCATATTGTCCATGGTATTGTCTCCTGAAACGTTTACAATCAGCATTAATTAATGTCGGAGCATTTATATTATCAAATATGACCGTTATACAAGTATTTGTGAAATTGAAAAATTATGGAAGAATAAGAATCAGTAGACTGGTAATGGTATCCTTCATATCGGTAGGCATCAATAGTAGGTGAACATCGTCAATATAAACTGTAAACTTTAATAATATGCTCACACCAGTAACCATATAATGATGACCTTGTCGCGGAAAGCCTGTAACAGTGACCTTGTAGCGGTTACCCTGTAACAGTGAGCTTGTAACTGTAACCATTGTAACTGTAACCATGTAATGGTAATCTTGTAACTGTAACCATGTATTGGAAACCTTGTAATGGTATGCTTGTAACTATAATCTTGTAACCGTAACCTCTGTAATGGTTACCTCTGTACATAGATAAATTCATCACTGTAAGTTTAACCAATCAAGCAGTGGCATTGAAGGTATATTAATATTACTCTATAATAATAGGAAACGTTAATGAAACGAAATTATCAAGGAATGAAGACATGGCTCTCACTTAAGTGAAAAAAGATTTGGAATTATCAAATTATGATTTGAGATTATAAAAATATAATTTGAGATTATAAAAATATAAATTGGTTTATAAAAATGTGATTTGGGATTATAAAAACATGTGGGTCCAACAATCTCCCCCTTTGCAATAATCACAAATTATGGTATTTCTAAGAGTTTTGAATCAAGGTACGTAAAAACACATCTGTTAATGTCATTGAATCACAATATTTATGTTTTGAATATTTTATCCCCCGAGAGATTGAATTCTCCCCTTTTCCTCCCCTTTAATATTTTCACCCCCTTTGTGATTAACAAAAATCATAAAGAACAAAAAAAATAGTGAAAAGATATAATATTTATTAATAAAATAGGATTACATTACAAAAATTGATACACCCATCCCTATCAACTAAGACTGTCCACACTCAATCCACATCAGATATGCCCATAGGATATTTTTCCTTGGAGGCTGAGGATGCAGGTGCTGAAGGTGGAGGGATAGGAATAGGTATGGTATTTAGAAAGGTAGGAGGAGATGCAACAGAATAATCAGTAGACCTATAGTGAGTAGATCTTTAAGTAATCGAGGGGGTCAAGCTTCTGATGGCCTGGGTAGGAGTCAACAAAGGATCAACAATGGTGGAACCGAAAGTATCTGAAGAAGCAGGAATAGAAGGAGGAACTATGATTGAAGTGCATTCCACATGGAGGAAAGGAAAATAATATTCCTGAATTCCATAATGATACCACCACCTCTCTCCATAGTAGAAAGAAAATAATCCTTAATTTCCATGATTTTTTTCAAAGTAGGAGTCAATTTTTTGAGTCTGCTAACCTGATTCTTAAAGTCCTGAGTGACAGGTGGGACCCTTGAGTTTTCCAAAAACAACTTGAAGTGACCATCCATATGATGTTTGGTGTACACTTATTTGTAGTAGAAATCAACTTGACCCTTTATGGCCTTCTGATCTTGAGTAGCTTCCCTTAAATAGTTTCCCACAAGATTATGAATTTTCCTGGTGATGGAAATAACCTGAGAATCTGAGGAACTGCCACCTGAGAACTTTGTAACTTCTTCTCTAACAATGGTCCGGAAAGCTTCAATGTCAATTAGAGGAGAAGCTAAAGTGGAAGTAGATGTATCTAGAGAAGCCAGAGAGAATGCCACTGTCTCCTTGAAAGGTTTTGTCAGCCCACTGATTTGTCTTTTGACATCATCATCTTTCCCTTTTTCATATGTTTCCATATATTTATTGAAATCCTTAAACACTGTGACCATTTGATAAACTATACTTTTGAAATATGAAAGGTATCTGTCCACCTGTGTCCTTGAAGCCAAATAAGCATCTAATTTGGAAATAGACTTTTTCACAGAAACCATAGAATCTGCCAACTCATTTACTTAATTCTGACATTCCTTGACCTATTGTAACACAACTGAGTGAGAGGTAGAGACTATCCTTTCCACTGTATATGTAACAAGTCCTTGATGGACTGTATTTTTCTTGATATCTTAGTGTTTTGATCATTACAGAGTCTCTCAAGGTCTGATTTCAAGGAATCAAGGTCTTCCTTTGTCACATGATCTTGAGGAAAAGAGTTTTCTGGAGGGACAAAAGTGAGGTTTGGTACTAAGGGTCTTCTAATATTCCACTCATCTTCTGATTCATCATAGTATAGACGCAACACCATAAATCTAGGATCCTCAGACCAACCTTCAATTTCATGAAAAATAGCTACTGAGCCTATAACAACAGGTTCCTCCCCCTCAATATGAGCAATCTCATGATCGACCACATTCATTTCCTCCAATACTCCTTGATTAACTGCAACATCAGGAAGGTTTACTTCCACTTCCACCTCAGTATATTCAACTACTTCCAAGATAGGTCTAGCCTCAACTGAATCAGCAGCTTCATCTTCTGCTCCACATTCTACCTTTTCTGTATGTCCTATTAGAGGACTAAGACTTAGACATTCCTCTTCATTTTTAGCAGAAGATGTCTCTAGTTCAGCATGACTTGATTCAGAGTCCCCATTCTCATCTGAGGTATCTATAACTTCTCTTAAAACAATTTCAACCCCTTCTTCGTCATTGGTCTCCTTATCACTGTCCATTAGGAAAACATACCATTCTAGGAAGTCTCTTTGATGGGCTAGGCTCACCAAAGGATACAGTAGTTACATGAGGATTAGAAGGAGGTTTAGGGTCAATCCTTTCATCTATATGGAAGTACTCTCGTTCTTTTACAATAACAACTTCTTCTTCTTCTTCATCTGAGTAGGCAGGCTCGAATTCATTAGGCTTAAGACCAGGGTCTCTCTTATTATTAAGCCTAGTAGGATGAGTCACAAGATTAAACTCTTCATACACCTTAGCCTCGTCATTCACCCATCTCTTCATCCATGGATTCCAGTTAATATTCATCCTCTTATAGATTACTTTTCTAATGCAATGGTTATCTTGTTCAACAACAATTTCTTCCTTAACTTTAGAGACTCCTTTCACTTTCTACATAAGAGATATCAGCTTAGCATGAAATAAAGCATTGGATTTGGAACTAGGCTTGGTCATGTATTTAAGTTGAATTATCAATATCCTATAGAGGTTAATCTTATGTCCATGCTTCAGTAAATACAGAATGAATATGTCCTGATACTTAAAAATAGAAAATTCCCCTCTCCTAGGACATATCACATGATGAACATATTTGAAAACCAGCTTATCCTCTCCTACCATCTTAGCAGAAATTAATTTCCTTATAATTCCACTTCCTATCAATTCAGTTAAATATTATTTATAGAAAAACAAATCACTAGTGGGAGGCACCACTTTTGAGTAATAGTCATAAATTCCATCATGATGGATCCTTAAACAATCAGCTCACTCAGCAGAGGATAAACATATATTTGCTCGATTTACTCTAGAAATCATCTAGTGCTTAGTCTTAGACTGTCCAAATTTCATATACTCATATAATTCCTTCACAAAATTCGGGTAATAGGGTCTATTGTGTTTTCAAAACATTCAACCCATCCCTGAGCTTCCAGTGCCTTAAACACTAAAGATCGACTCAAAAGAAACCACTCTGAACTTAATTCCTTATCAGCTACTATTTCCCTTTTGGATAAATGTGGGTTTAGTACCTTTTCCACTATCTGGCTTCTGCTAATTGAATCAGCTCTAGGTCTCTTAGGATCAGGCGCATCTCCTTCATCACTGACCAGAAGTCTCTTCAATCTATCCATTAATCCGGAGTGGTTCGAGGATTCAGTGGAGGTTTAGGTTCTGAGATTTTAGATCAAGAGGTTTGGAGGAGGGTTTGATGTGGATCACAATGTGGTATGCGTTCTATTTTTATCATTTAGGGATCGAAAAAAATAAAAAAGATAAAATAAATAAATAAATCAGAAAAACGTTTCATATTTCGGATGAGAGCACATAAAATGAAAAGTCTTGGACATCGAATGTTTATCGGTAAGGAGGTATCTATAAGGTCTAAAAGTGAGGTCCTAAAAGTGAGGTTCTAACAGTGTGGTTCTAATGGTGAAGTTCTAATAGTGAGGTTCTAACAGTGAGGTTCTAACAGTGAGGTTCTAGTGGTGAGGTTCTAACAGTGAGGTTCTAGGGGTGAGGTTCTAACAGTGAGGTTCTAGCGGTGAGGTTCTAATAGTGAGGTTATAACAGTTAATAGTTTATCATACCTAACTCATGTCTGATGTAATTTAACCTCTTAGAATTCAAATGCTTTGTGAATATATCAGGCAATTGGTGTTCAATACCAATTAATTCAAGAGTGATATCGCCTTTTTGAAAATGATCTCTCAAGAAGTGATGTCTTACATTAATATGCTTTGTCCTAGCATGAGATACCAGATTCTTAGAGATATTAATGGAAATTGGTTTGCCACAGTTTATAGATACATGTTTGAATTGATATTCATAGTCTAGTAAAGTGTGCTTCATCCACAAAATTTGAGCACAACAACTACCAGTAGCTATATATCCAGCCTCTGCAGTAGACAATGAAAAATGATTCTTTTTCTTACTACACCATGAAACTAGTGACTTGCCTAAAATGTTACATGTTCTAGATGTGCTCTTTTTGTCCAACTTTCAACCATCAAAGTCAGCATCTGAATAACTTATTAAATCAAAAGGCAGTCCTCTTGGATAAAATAGTCCTAAATTTATAGTATACTTAAGATATTTAAAAATCCTTTTAACAAAATTTAAATGAGACCCTTTGGGATTGGCTTGAAATCAAGCACACATGCATACACTGAACATAATATCAGGTCTACTAGTAGTAAGATAAAGTAGACTCCCAATTATACCTCTTTAATTGGATTGATCCACTGGTTCTCTTGTTTCATCAACATCCAATTTGAAAGTGGTACTCATAGGTGTATCACTTCCTTTTCTACTCTCCAAACCAAAATGTATTAAAATATCTTTAATATATTCATCTTGATTTCAAATAATACCATATTTTTTTTGAAAAATTCTAAATCCACAAAAAAAAATTTGTTCCCCCATTAAACTCATTTCAAATTCATTGTGCATCATTGACGAAAAATTGGTACATAAATAATGTTTAGAAGATCCAAAAATTATATCATCTACATAAATTGGTACTATTAAAACATCTTTGGAAATCATTTTAATAAAGAGAGTAGGATCTGTTATCCCTTTTGTAAAACGTTTTGAAATAAGAAAGGAACTGAGTTTGTCATACCAAGCTCTTGGATATTGCTTTAGACCATATAAGGCTTTAGACAATTTAAAAACACAATTTGAAAATTGGGTATTTGTAAATCCAGGGGGTTTTTGAAAAATACATCTTTAATTATATATCCATTTAAAAATGCACTTTTTTCATCCATTTGATAAGGTTTAAAATTTAGATGAGTTGCATAAGAAAGTAATATCCTAATGGATTCTAGTTTAGCTACTGGAGAGAAGGTTTCCTCATAGTCTATTCCTTATTCTTGACTATACCCTTGTGTAACTAGTCTAACCTTGTTTCTAACTATATTCCCAAATTCATCAACTTTATTCAGAAAACCCCATTTAGTGCCTATGGTTAAGGTGTCCTTAGGTCTCTCTACTAGTTCCCAAACATTGTTTCTTTCAAACTGATTCAATTATTCTTTCATATCCATCACCCAAAATTCATCATTGATTGCATCATTGATATTTTTAGGTTCAAGATGTGAAATAAAAGCTTGATTTTTAACCTAGTTTCTCAGAGAAGCTTTAGTTTGTGTCCCTCGATTTAAATCACCTACTATAACATCTAAAGGATTATTCTTGAGAGTTATAATACCTATAGAAAGAGTTGAACTAGACTCCTCATGATTGTATATTGGTTCAGACTAAACAAGTACAGATTCTGGAAGATTCCCAGAATTGGTTACTTTTAGAGGGGATTCACTATCATTATCATTAAGGTTCAGAATTGAAATATCTTCCTCAAGATTTTCAAGAGAGGTTTTGGGATCATGTGGATCAGTCTCATCAAATTTGACATGAAATGACTCTTCCACATATTTGGTATTCATATTGAATACTCTGTAGGATTTACTCAAGATTGTGTAACCTAGGAAAATTCCTTCATCACTCTTGGAGGCAAACTTTTCAAGATTGTCCTTAGTGTTAAGGATAAATTGTTTGCAACCAAAAACTTTGAAGTAGTTATCCTTAGGCTTCCTATTGTTCCAAAGTTCATAAGGGGTATTCTAAAGAACAAGTCTAATCAAGACTCTATTAATCGTATAACAAGCTATATTTATAGCTTCAGCACAAATATAAATAGGTAGATTATACTCACTGAGCATAGTCCTAGCAATTTCTTGAAGGGACCTATTTCTTCTTTCCACAACTCCATTTTACTGAGGTATTCTAGGAGGAGAGAAATTGTGACTATAGCCATTGTGTGAGAAATATGATTCAAACTTCTGATTTTCAAACTCACAGCCTTGATCACTTCTCAAGGTCTTAATTCAATGTCCACTAAGGTTTTCCAAAGACATTAATTATTTGATAAAATAAGAAAAAGATTCACTTTTGTGAGCTAAAAAGTTTACCCAAGTGTACCTAGAAAAATCATCTACAAGAACATAAACATAGTGCTTCCCATTTAAAAATGAAACTTATGATGGTACAAAAAAATCCATGTGAACCAACTCAAGAAGTTGAGAAATAGAAACTTATTTCTTTGGTTTGAAGGAAATTCTGTGTTGCTTTTCCTTTTGACAGGGATTTCACACTTTTTCAAGTTGGAATTAAGTTTTAGGTAAGTCTCTAATAAAACCTTTCTGATTTAGTTTTATAAGAGAGTGCACATTTTAGTTTCCTTGTCTTATGTTCCACAACCAGGATTCCTTATGAAAAGAATTTAAGCAAGAAACATTTTGCTTATCTAAAGAATTGAAGTCAACAACACAAACATTATGATTTTTGAGAGTGGTAAATATTAAATCATTTTTGGAATTAAAAACATTACATGCATCATTTTCATATATGACATTGAAAGCATCGTCACACAACTGAGAGATGCTAAGTAAATTGTACTTTAATCCATTAACAAAAAGTACTTTGGAAATTAATACTTTACTAGGGTTTCCAATCTGGGCTAAGCCGACGATGTTTCCCTTGGAATCGTCACCAAAAGTTACGTGTCCACCATCAACCTTGATTAGGCTCCTAAAGCATGAGTAGTCTCATGTCATAAGTCTTGAACATCCCCTTTCCAAGTACCACAGAGTCATACAAGAACTCTTTAGGAAACATCTATGCAAAATAGATTAGACATGGGTTAACTTTGGTACCCATATTTTCTTAGGTCCTGAGAGGTTAGCAAGTAAAATTTTGAGAACCCATACTTGTCTCATATATTTCCTATAATCAGAAGATATATTTTGAGACATAAACACTTTTTTTGGTCCTTTAGAGAATTTGTTTCATGAAATGGTCCAAAACTTGAACTAGCAGTGAATTGTTCAGATTTTGGAATAAATTTAGTTTTAATGATCCTTCTCTGTCCTTGTTGATATCCTTGACCAGTTGTATATTTTGGTGAAATCTATTTTCCTAGAAAATGAGACAAGGTATCTCTGCCTATAGTAAACTTCTCAAGATCTATTCTTAATTGCTCATTGGATAACTTAAGTTCAGTGTTTTCCTTTGATAGCTGGGAGATTTTTACTTTTTCAATATCCAGGCATGACTTATAATTTGAATTTCAATCATGATGTCTCTTTAATGATTTATACTTGTCCTTGAGCTCATTAAAGATATCCTCAATCATTTCATAGTATTCAAGTAGTTCATCCTTAGACATATCTTCATCATTTTTTGACTCACTCTTATTCTCAGAAAAATAGGCATTATGTATAGGAGAGTTAAGTGTTACCTCAGATGTTTCTGTCATGAAACATAAGTTGGCATGATTGTTCTGTTCACTATCACAAACATCAGATCCACTGGAGCTGTCTTCTAAATCATTCCAGGTAGATTTCATATCATTTTTATATCCTTTTCCCTTGTATTCATATTTCTTCTTGAATTTCAGCTTGGGACAGTCTGCCTTCACATGACCTTTTCATTTTCACTCATAGAAGATTATTTCATTTGAGTTGACATTCAATTTTTTGTCTTTCTTCTATTGTCCTTTACTATCATACTTTACCTTGTAGTTTGACTTCATAAATAATTTCTTCTTTCAGTAGAACTTCTTGAACCTTCTAGAAAGATGAGATATCTCTCCATCACTATTTGAGTCTTCACTTGTGGAAGTATGTACTGGAGCTTGAACTTTTTTATCCTTGTTCTTTGAAGTAGTAGTCTTAAATGCTATAGATTTCTTCCTTGGTTCTTTATCTACTTATTGATTCACCTTAAGGTCTCCTTCATACATCATAAGCTTTCCAATTAGTTCCTTCATTGGAAGTTTGCCTATGTGACAAGATTCTCGGATAGAAATAGAAGTCCCTCTCTATCTATCAGGTAGGCATCGAAGCAGTCTCATAATCTGGTCCTCGTTGTCCACTGGTTTCCCAAGTAGACTCATAGTATTCACTATATCATTGAACCTGAGATAAATGTTAGAAATGAGTTCATCAGGATTCATTTTAAAGTTATTATATTTAATAGTATAAGTATTTAATCTCATTTCTTTAATATTAGTTGTTCCTTCATGATAAATAGATAAAGTATCCCAAATTTCATATGTAGTTTTACAAGAAGATATTCTTTTGAATTCATCATTACCTAGAGAATAGTAAAAGGCATTCATTTCTTTACAATTATTATTATATGTAGATTTAGTCAAATGAGACCACGTGTCTCTAGAAGTAGCAGGTAATGTATGTCATTCTTCAACTGTGTCCCAGATTTCGGGTCCCATGCTCTCTAGATACAATTTCATTTTTAATTTCCACCGAGCATAGTTATTTCCATTAAAAAAGGTGTCATGTTAGTACCAGCACCCTCAACTCTATTTTCCATAATTACATATAATATTAAAGAACTACAAATTTAGATATGACAGAAATTTTAAGATCTTTAAGATACAACTAAAATCATAGTTAAAAATAATTTAAAAATCTTGAAAATAAATAATCATTTGATACAAAATGTTGGTCGGAGTGGATACTCAAGAGGGGGTGAATTGAGTTCCAATTAAAATTTCTGTTAAAAACATTATGGTTAAGAAAACCTCCAATTTTAAAAACGGCCCAGTTAATTAAGGGAGTAGAAATGTAAATGTTCTATTAGTCAACAGGTTTCTCAAAGGGTGATTAATCCACAGATAAATCAGTGAAGAACACCAATTCATCTTTTGAAACATGTTTACTGAATTAAAAAAATACACACACTAACAAAAATTGACTATCAATGTGTAAGCAAAAGTAGTTTTGTGTTTTAGCAAATATAAGCAGCAGATAAAATAAAAATAGTTTATATAATGATTTTAACAACAATGTAAACAAGAGGTTTAGTCTCAATATGAGACCTAATACTCTACACTTGGTGATCACCTTCCACCATGTAGTTTATATTAAAACTTTATAGATAGCCAGTATCGGGCTTTACAATAGTTTTCACAAACTGTCCAGGGAACACACCCTCTACCACAATTCTTCATGGGAAAGACAAACAGAATAGACCACACATGGTCTCTTTCATAGTTATACATGGGAAACACATATAATGTGAAGTTTGATTTGAGGATAATCAATATTCTCTAGTTCAAGCACATGAGACAGTGTGTGATATAAACAGACGCACATACTTCTCAAAGATATAAAATAAAAAAACATAATAGAGAAGTCTTGATGAGAAAGATTATAGATGGATCTATGTGTTTGCAGATCACCTCTTGACTCCTTATAATGGGAAACGTTGAAGTTTGAGTCAATCTCTAGAAGTTATTTCCAAAATAGAGTGTTGAACTCTAGGTTCAAGATTTCAGTGTTCTACATCTGATGTTGATCAAGAGTTGACGAAGCACATAGGGAAGGAATGAGTTTATCCCAGAATGATATTCATGATTCTTCTGGGTTCAGGATCTTAGTGCTGGATGGTTTGACTTTTTCTGATCTGGCAAGTAAGCTTTATCAAAATTCTCATGAAACCCTTTCTCTGTGTCCATGTATATGTTATAGTACTTGTTTGTATCCTCGATCATTATTTTTTATTTCATCGTCATCCTTTTTTATATTTGATGTCCGAAAATTGGAATGATTAGATTACATGCATGCTTTCTCGTACCAAATACTAACCACAATATTTTCTCCTGAAACGTTTACAATCGGTATTAATTAATGTTAGAGAATTTTTTTATCAAATATTACTATTAGAAAAGTATTTGAGAAATTGAAAAATTAGGGATGAATAAGTGTCGGTAGAATGGTAACGGTTGCCTTCATATCAGTAGGCATCAAAATTAGGTGGACATCAACAATATAAACTATAACCTTTAACAGTATTCTCACACTAGTAACCATGTAACAATGACCTTGTCGCGGTAAGCCTGTAACGGTGACCTTGTAGCGGTAACCCTATAAAGGTGAGCTTGCAACTGTGACCATGTAATAGTAAGCTTGTAACTTTAACCATGTAATGTTAAGCTTGTAACTGTAACCATGTAATGGTAAACTTGTAACGGTAAGCTTGTAACTGTAGGCTTGTAATGGTAACCTCTGCAACGTTGACCTCTATACTTAAGATAAATTCTGCACTATATGTTTAACCAATCAAGTAGTGAGATTGAAAGTATATGAATATTACTCTATAAGAATAGGAAATGTTAATGAAACATAATTAGCAAGGAATTAAGACTTGGATCTCATTGAAATGAAAACAAGATTTAGAATTATCAAATTATGATTTTAGATTATAAAAATATAAATTGAGATTATAAAAAATTAATTTGGATTTATCAAAATGTGATTTAGGATTATCAAAATAGGTGATTCCAACAAACATATTCAGTCGATTCAGAAAAATATTGATACAAATTGGAGTTGGTAGAATTCGTATGCAGATTGAAATCATAGAACTCTTGAGTTTATGGTGGGTGGTTTTTGGTTTCTTCAGTTATAAAAAAGGTTGGATTATAGTTTTATTTTGAAATAGGTTATGTTGGTGCCCAGGTGTGTGGGGGTGTCTGAGATTGTGGAAAGTATTTGACAAGTGGAATACCAATTGGATATTTCATAGAGGTATAATGGTATGAAAAATGCTTTTATTGTGTCACTTCATTGTAAATATCACCCTTACCCATGTCATTAGATTGATATTGATGATATTTATCTTGAGGATGATGCATCCTTTGATGAGAATCTAGATCCTATTGCGGATCAAAGTGATAAAGACTTACATAGAAAGACTGCATCTTCGGTTCATGTTTTTGGAATCATGATAATGTTTAATAATAAATATGGGAAAGTGAAATGGATATACAGGCCCATTGGCCCCATGTTTTTTTTACCTTGGAAGCTCATTAAACCTTAGGAGTTTGGTCGGGGAATAACTGTTCTAAGGTGGGGAGGTTGTAAGATCCTAAAATTATTTGAGGTTCATTCTTGTATAAAATTATGGTTTAAATACATTTAACATGCTTAATGAAATGTTTAACAAGTCTAGAAAGAGGATCATGGGTTTTTTGGGGGTTTGTGACGTGGAAAAAGGGAGAACGAGGCCATATAATGCATGTTGCATTGTTGGAACATGATTAGTAGTAAGCGTGTGCCCTAAATGTATTTTCATTGAGAAAGGGTACATAGTTTGAATAAAAAATACAAGGGGTAAGTAAAAGTCATGAAATCTTGGATATATCCATCCCTCATGGTCATCATATAGTTTTTTAAACCATGTGGGATTCCTAGGAAACCATGCGGCCTTGCCCTTCTTGGACTGAGGGTGGTGCACAGTTTAGCCTATCGTGTTCCACTTAAAAAGTTGTGGTTTAAAAATTTTCCCCATCATGACTTTAGTTTTTTAACACTATATTCTCCTTAATTTTCATCCTATAAACCTAATGACAAACAAAAATTCCCCATGCTTCCCAAAGATCGATCTACCTCATTTCTATGTTGTTTGGAGCACCTTCAGTTGCAAATCAAAGCTCAGAGTGAGTCTAACACTCCCCTTCCTTCTATATTTTGGATTGGGGATTGTGTAGTTGTTATTCTTATTATGAATCCCCAAAACCCTCAATTTCTAGAAAATCATAGTTATGGGAATCAATGAGTTTCTTAATCCGAATCAAACACTATGTTTAAGAGAGTGTTCATCTTCGGAATCAAAGTAGGTACTCTACAGTTTCTATCCCATAGTCTTGTTGGTTATTTATGTGTATGATGTTGTTCTTTGATATCATTGAGTTTTTAGTTTGTTTTTTCTAGGTAGAAATGATAAATTGATTAGGAAAATTTTAATTGAACCCCCCATGATCCCTGTGCGATGCGTTGAGGTTAATTTTAATGGGCTAAGGGCCACCCATGGGTTGTAATACATCTTGAGCATTGGAATTTAAATATTAGTGTATAATTTAACTTTTATGAAATGGATCCCATAATAAATATGTTAAAAAGTTATCTTTGGTTATGGAATTAAAATAATGGTAATTGTGTTTGGTTGTTAACATGGAATAAGGGGTTGTTTCATATAATGTTAATGGGTTGAATGAGTGTTGAATTATAATGGGATTTTTTATTGACTAATGTGTGTGATTGATAAAAGGGTTAAATAGGATAAGTCATGTAAATGAGAATGTGTAAATGGGATAGGTCATAATTATTGATTGTGTTTTCAAAAAGTTTGTGTTGTATATGATGAATATATTAAATGTTTATGGTATATGTTGGAAATGTGTTATGGTTAGAGAAAAATGTGCACATGTATTGGTGGTTTTTGGGGGTATTGAATTGAGGTTATATGCCCAAGGGTCGGGATGGAATGATTCTACAAACCCCAACCCTAGAATACACAGGTTAAGATGTCAGATTGGTTATCTCTTTCCCTATTAGATGCATTGGCTGAGACTACCTGGGTTTAGGCTCTAAGGTAAGTGTAATGGAATTATTTGTGAAATGTTTTCCCTAGTGAGATACAGGAATTTGACTTATACTTTTAGGCATTGTAGTTGATTGAAATAGGCTATAATGAAATTTATTAAAATGCATAACCCATATAACGAATGATGAAAACTGTTTAAGAGATTATTATTAACTAATTTAACCCATTTTATTTCATGTTTATCATGTTATTCATCTTAGTAAATGTATACACTATATATTATACTGGATATTTTTTAGACACCATTGGTGGTGGCCTACCGAGTTATACACACACCCAACTCAGGCTTCCCTTGGGTACCAGAGAAGATTTCATGGTTGCGATCAGGAAAATGGAAAATTCCATATCCTAGAGGGTTTTCTGGGCATGGGGATTGAATGGATGAGGGATACGAACATGGAGTAAAGAACTATTTTTGGGATTCTTCTATATATATTTATATTGGGGTTTCCTTACACTTGGAATTGTATGACATGATATAGAATATTACAATTTTTTGTGGGCTTGTACCCAGTTTTTGGAATTGATTGATAACACATGTTTATTGTTAGTGTTTATTTTTGTCTTTTATTTCAATATTTTCTATTGTGGATTACTCTGATAAAGATGGTATAGTCTCCCCACATGATCTATTAGGCCCTTTCTGCTAGTCAAAATCATCTTGAATACAGAGAGGTGCTCCTGAGGTCAATTGGTGACCTGACACTAGTTTAGTGGCATCTAGGTTGGGGAAGTTACATATTCAGTCACCATCCTTAAATGATTTATTTATTCTTTATTTTAACATTCAATATGGAGGTACCCCATTATAAAATGAGCATGTATTTGTTGAAGGCATTACCAACCAGATAAAAAGGGCCTAATATATCTATTCATATACTCAAAAGTGATAAATCATTTCTTGATTACTCAATCAATATTGTATAACCAATGATAAAATTAGCACTTGATACCTCCCTATAATAATAAACATTCATGGATTTTATTATGAATCAAAGAATGTGACCAATGTAAACATTAATAATGATCTTATGTTAGGATACCAATAAACATGTTTTTGGATAGAAAAAACCAATGACACGTAAAACATGTGGTGTTGAAATTGGTCAACATGTGGTTTTGCAATCCTTATAATCTCATTGAACAATGATAAAAAAGTGTGAAATTTATGAGGGTAAGTATCAATTATTATGATCCACTATCACCTGATAGTTTTAAATCATATTTATCTCTATATAATGATGTATTGATACCATAATTAATTTGTTAAATATTACTATCATAGTATCTATAGGTTCTCATTATAGATGGGAACTACTATAACCTTTTGAAATATTATTTAATCTAAGGACATTAACATATATATAGTACATGTACAAGTAATATTACTATCATGGTAAGTTAAACACATAAACAATATATATATATATATATATATCAAACAATATAAATGTAAGGGTAATAAAAGTTCACATAGGATTTGGGTGTAGGGAACTAATTCTCACAACACTCCCACTTAAAATGAATCCAACTACTAATATGTCTTGATATTTAATATATTACATGATAATCTTACTTCTATTAAGATAAGAAAATTTTAGGTGGTCTTCCATGTTATCCTACGTAGATACTCTACTAATTGTGGATTCACCACTTTGAGTAGAATCACTCTAGATATGAATCTTTTGAAGTGTATTTTTTTTCTTTTGGTGTGACATGGGATCCTTAGAATTAATTAAGTCTAAATTATAATCATAGTATGCTATAATAGGGTCCTCACTACTAGGTACGATGAAAAGATATAATTTAAATTTTTTAATCTTATTCTTAACTAAATAAGAATCCACTATATACTTAGTTTTTATTGTAGAATATACAATCATGGATTACATTAAGATTATCCAGCTCATTACACCACTATCCAGGAGCTATAAAAAACTTGGATGTGATATAAGATCACCTTTATCTATCTAGAAACTAGAATTAGTGTATCCCATCACCATTAACTTGTCATATCCTACACACATCAAAAACATATCCTTTGTAAATCTCATATACTTTAGGATAGTTTAAATGAAAACCCTATATAACTCTCTTATATTTTCTTGATATATTCCCACCATGAATAAAGCACAAGAAACATTAAAACTTGTGCATAACAAGATATACATGTTAGATCCCACTTCATAATCATGAAGAAATCTACTCATAATATATATATATATATATATATCTTCTCATGTCATTGCAGACAAATTTTTTTGGAGAGTTAATGCCAAGAGAAATTTGTAACAAACTTCTTTAGGATTGTTCCATATTTTACCTTTTGTGTACCCTGAAAATCTTTGTACTCCAACTTAGTCCATGTAGCCTTTTAGATCTATCTTTATAGATATTGATACCTAGAATATAGGATGATTCACTATGTATATCATGGATACTCATTCATTTAACTAATTCTATATTTAATTTAATACTTATACATTGTTTCCCCTTCATTATATTGTTTCTGACTTTCCTTATGCCCCATGAGCATGTTTTAGGTGTTCTGGGTCTCATGCAACTCTCCTTTATTCCAAAGGTGGGAAGACCCTAAATAACTTGGCTATATTAATATGGAACCTTTTTTTAGACAAGAGTATGGGATTTTTGATGATCCCTTGAAAGGTTTGGATTTATATTCTAGGACTCTCTTAAATATTTAATACGTTCATGAATTCTTCCTACTAATAATTATAGTTAAACATAACACATTGATGGACTAAAAATATGTATTAAAGATTACATTGAGTGAGGGGATTATATTATCTCTCATTTGATCTATGAATTTGGTTACTCTATAGTTTTAACCCTTTTAGGTAGGCACTCTGGAGGTTATCTCCCAACCAAGGGTTTATTCGGATCTAGTGAAAGGAGACAATAGGTACTGTGGAGTTTGGATCTGGTCAATGAGAAGGGCCACATAAATATTCTTGTAATGGGAATTTGAAACCACATAGTTTTTATTCCACTTAATAGGAAACATTATACCATTTAAGTTCATGTAATAAGGATCATAGTAGTGCCTTTTAAGGATACACATCTGTGAACACTTTATAGTAGTTTAATTTTAAGATGAGTGGACTAGATAAATAAGCCCTATTATAGTTATCATATAGGATATCTTATGATTATCACATAAGGAAGGATATGTCATCATATTCCCATAACATATGATAGTTTTTATACTCATCCCATAATATGGAATTTAATTTTTGGGAGATACTACCTCACGATGGGGATATGAGATGGTGATAGTTTTGGGATTGAACCTCAGGGAAGCATCCAACATATCCTTATAGAATATGAATAAAATACTAAATAGTTTAAGATATATAGTTTAAGGTAATGTGATAGGTCCAATCTATATAGTTTAGAATTATGTGGTACAAGTTATGTCTTATGTATTTTAATGTTTTACAACATTGACTATTAGGTAAAAGATACCTATTAATGTGCTGTTGTGGGAATTATGTATGAGTGACCCTTTCTAGTGAATTTTAGTAGATGAGTCAGATGAATGAATTTTTGGTTGATCATGACGTTTATCTCAATTCAAGCCATATAAAGAGACCAAGAGTAGTATCTCAACTCAAGTAATTTTGGGAAACCAAGGAGATTATATCAACTTAAGGTATTTAAGGGAACCGATAGGTGTATCTCAACTCATGTAATTTATGGAACCCAAGAGTATATAGACTCAAGGAATTGATGTAAGGATTATGAATAATCTTCCCATATGAGAAATATATCATGAAAGGGGTTAGAATATACCTAATCTTACACGGTGGTGGCATTTTATAGTTGGTGAAACATGAGCTACAATATTATAGACTTTGAAAAAGATTAATTTCATGTGAAATGATTCTTTTCCCCAATATAAGTCTTAGAAATGTATATAAAAAATAAATTTTAAAGATGTTCACCCTAAATCAAATCTAATGTGAAATTTGACTATTAGAAAGATAGAAACACATGCTTTAATAATAAAAAATTTCAAATAAGATCAGGGTTTCATACTATCGATAATTGTTATTTAATGTTCTAGGTTTTATGCCTTGTCATTCATGAAATGGTTTCTTGGGAATACTACTATAAAGGAATATCATGTGAGTCCATTGTGAATTAATTTATATGGGAGTCCTCAAAAAGGTTTTATATGGGACTGCCTCACCAAAAATATCTTTTTTGATGTTCATTCGACCTTCCTTATAGAATGAACATAGGAGGTACATGATGAGGATTTTTTAAAGGGATCACACAAATGAATATCTTCATAAATAAAGCAATTTATATCTTAAAGTTTATATTGTATAAGAAATGATCATCTGAATGTTTGTGCTACCTCAAATTATAACTTCAAAAAGTGTATGTTGGGTATTTAGAGGTGTATGGTATAAAGAACATTTATTTTCATACATAGATATTACATATAAATAGATGAATATTAATTTAATAAAATTATGATCAATGACATAATCGTATAGGTTTAGTGTCTTTGGAAACATAGAAACATAAACTACTAGTTCATAATAGATCTACATATACTCCTAGTAAGTTATCCATAAATATCACCATTCATAGATATATCAAGCTTAAATACATTATTTATAACCTGGGGAAAGGAAACATAAGAAATGGTGAAATTTAATGCCCAGTAATGGAAAAAAGGGAGATAACAATGATCACATAAAAAACATGAACCTAAGGGTATAAAAACATGATCACAAGATTTTAAAACCATAAGTTTCATATCAAATATCATAATCTTGAGTAATGGAATAAATCTTCACAATTAATAATACATTAATCATAATAGAATAAAAAAAGGTCTATATGAGAATAATAATGGCATAAGACATAAGTTTGTGGTATAAAAAATAGCATGAATTTTTTTATTTAGTTAAGGAACACTACCAAGACTATTGTAGTTTATTTGGTTCAATCCCCATTCCATTATATCCTTATTAATGTTTACTCTCAAGACTATCATAGTGGAAAAATACCCTTACTGAACCAAGTTCACTCCCCAATTCAGTCCTTATTATCTCCTGAGATATCTATCTTTAACCAATTAATTGGAGGGTTATATAATTATGTTCCCACTGATCACATAAAGAAAATAATATAAATGTGTTCAATGGGATTATAAAACATTAAACTAAGAAAAAAATATAGAAAGTAAATAGGTTTAATAATTTTTTTTATAATTTAATCATAACATAACCCATATAAAAAAATAATTTTAATAAATATTTCATGATTTCATTATAGCATAACACATGGTCAAGAAATGGGTTTCATAATGGTCTCGTCATAAATTAACTAAACCATGGGAAAGAAATGGATTTATTATAATTTTTTTAAATTCATTTTCATAATAATATATCCCAAGAATAAAATTGGACGGTATCATTCGATGATATCCCTTGTGAAGCATAATTAACATCAATTATGTTATCATAGATGAATAATTCTTGTAAAATATCACTGGAAAATTTCCTGAGTAAAATATAATTTTCAATTTGAAATAACTTGTTTGAAATATAAAAATTACATAAATAGTAAGAAAATATTTTATTTAAAAAGAACCTTGGAAACTTTTACAGTAATATTTAGAGCATTGAGCAGTCATGATGGTGTGAAATTCCATTTATTCTATCTATGCTAAAATATATATTCCTTTCACATTTTTAGTAAAATGTAAAAATAAACCCATTAAAAAAACAATCAAACGATTCATTTTAAAATATTTTTTAAAAAAGAATAAAATGGGTAAAAATGAACTTAAAAAGTAATTTTATATTAGTAAAAATATTCTTTAAAACATTTTATAAAATATAGAAAAAGTAAGAAAATTCCATCATTAGAAACTTAATTATAAATAATCATGATAAATAATGATACAATAACATAAATACCTTACCTCAAGTTAGGTTCACTTCAAAAGCAATCTAAAATATTTTATAACAAATTTAAATTTATTATTATACTATAATTTAATCATTTAAATTATTATAATATCATATATGATCCACTTATAACATTTTAACACCCATTTGTTAATAAATTTTTATTAAAATTATAATTTTGGGTGTTAACTGTTTCATTTTTCATTAGAATTTCTTGTTGGTAGTTCTAGTCATTATATTGTGACCATGGTTTGATAATAAAAATAATTTTAATCATGATATAAATGTCAAAAATATTCAATATATATATATATATATATATTGTCATCCAGAAAATTTTGAGAAAGAAAAATAAATTACACCATTCATTGAGATGATAGGTCTTATATAAGCATGAATGGTGTTTTAACTTTTCAACGGATGGGAAAAAATAAAATTTAATAATAACTAATATTTAAATAATAATTACTATATTGTATCTATCATATATATTCATTAAATATATACTTATTGACATCCATTTTATGTTGAAATGAAAAATGAGGCACATCGCTTAATATAAGTCGTAGTCGACATGTATGCATGATCGACGTTATCATCTTACAAGGGACAAAAAGGGATATGATATTGTATTTAAAAAAGAATAATTATATCCTAAATATAATATATAAACAATAAAACAATCATAATAACTGCCCATTAAAGACGGTGATGGAAAATTAATTGTATTTCTACCTGGTGACAGTAGTCCAAACATATGCACAAGCGATACTTTCACTTCCCATTTGATGGGATAAAGGGTGTATATTGGTGGTCGCATAACCATAATTTTTTATATATATTTAGGATACTAAATTAACTATTTTATTATGAATACCATATATTTAATGTAGGTATAATAAGAAATTAATTAAAAGAGGTTTGGTGGGATGATTACCTCTTATTCAATAGGTTCCTTTAGATCCTTTTTAAAGACCCTTGGAATAGTCTTTTAAGAACATATAATTAAGGTATAGGTATGTTTATAATATAATTTTTCATGTTTTGTTCAATCTATATAGATTAAAATAGTGTAAAGCAGAGAAAGGAGTGGTATCCTTTTATAAGTCGGGGAGAGGACACACTTGGAATTTCTTAAAATATTAAAATATAATAAAGTCACACTCAATAAAAATGCATACAAATAGATACAATTTTCCAAGTGGGAAAATATGAGGCTGAAATATAGTCATAAAATAGGATTTATAAAATGTTAATTGGATAATTTACCCTTATCTCTTTGTTTAACCCCCCCCCCCCCCCCACCAATGAATTTTAACATTAACCATAGTGATTTTTTTTTATTATTTTTAATATTCATTCTGAAAAAATGAAATTTTCCTCATTAACAATTTTTTATTCAAAATTTAGAACCCATTTTGATATATTCAATTTATATATGTGGAATAATTTACTTTCAAGTTAAATCTATAAAACATGATGAAAAACAGTTTTACTGAAAAATGTTTTCTATTATATATAAGTTTTTTATACCAAATTACAACATTAAATTAATTTTAATTAAAATAATTGTATTTTTAATAAAATAAATTAACTAAATTAACTTTTAAAACAAATTTAAAATAAAATGGAACTTTTTAAATTCAATAAACAAAAAGACAGTTTAAAAAAAATCTGTATTGTCACTATTCATTGAGAAATCAGTCTTTTCGAAAAAATCTATTGATTTAAATTTAATATAATTATGACATGATTATTTAAAAAATTAAGTTAATTTTTTCAAATAAAGTTTCTAAAATTGGAAAGAAAATATTATTTGTTAACAAAATATTATAAAAGTCAATTGTTTTCAAGAAAAATATATTTTTAATGAATATAAAGACTTTACCAAATATTGAGAACTTATTTTTCAATATATTTAATTTATATCAAAATATTATACATAATATTAGACATGAGGTTATTCCAATTCATTTCTCCAATTTAACGACTATGTTGTAATGGTATACTATTTGGACCCGGGTTTATGTGTATCACATGCCATCAAAAAAAAAATCTTGAAGAGAAATATTTAATAAAATCTTAGGGTGTTTCATTATACCCCCATTAAAATTATTTTTCCAACAAAATTACCCTAATAATATGTTAAAAAATTAGGATATCTCCATTTCATCACATCCTCAGGTTCCCATATAGCTTCTTTAAATTTTCAATTCATCCAAAAAACTGTAACTGAATGAGTTGTCTTGTTTCACAGTACATTATATTTATAAATCATGATTTATAATGATTTTTATTCATAAGAAATATCATGATATAGTATTAAAAATTCTAAGCTTAGTGCATGCGATGGATCAAGTATTTAACTCCTTATGAGAGATACATAGAACACATCATGAACTTGAGAAAGGTTTGGTGCAAGCGAAAAGTGATAAGCTACCATCCCTAATCGATCAGGAATATTGAATGGGATAAGATATATAGGGATAAAATATCCCTTATTTATAAATATCATAACCTTAATCAATTTATAAATTTATAGGGATACCTTCTCGCCAACTTCAAATTCTAGATTTCACCAATGATTGTCTTCATAACCTTTCCGTCGACCCTATGAACCCATGATATGCTATTTAATGACTCTAAATTTTGATAAAATTTCCTTAGCAATATTAGTTCATAATAGATTTTATTATCCAACTTCATAAAATCCATTTATATTTATAAAATTCATTCCATACAAGGCTTGATAAGGACCTATCTAAATTATTGAGTGAAAGATATTACTGTATGAAAAATCGACCAGAGAAAGGTATTAATTCCAAACACCATTAAAATACATAGAATGTGACCTCATTATATCATCAAGGGTTTAAATAGATCTTCTTGACTAACAATATTTATGGGGATGAAATATAGTATCAAAATAAAACTCTGAATCCATAGCTTACTAAAGAATTCACTTGAACATCGAGGTAAAGCTCAGATCAGGGTCAAATTTAATAGAATGTGGTACTATATATAATATTAAAACTTCATTAATTTACATTTTTACAACTTGATCAGGTGATAAATATTCTATGTTAGAAATAAAGTTTGTTGACTTCATAATGTGGTCTATTACAACCCAAATAACATTATAGCCTTTAGAAATTTTGCGGAGTCCAGCAACAAAATCCATGGTGATGTTTTAAAATATAGTACACATGGGACACATACAAGGTTCTTTAACCCTATCATTCTATCACAATAAATTTAAAACTCAAGAAAATTTCTTACCTTATTTTTTAACTCAACATCTTTTTTCAGTATCTCTTTAATTTTCACTTGGATAGATGGTTGAACACTCATTTGAGAAATATATGATTTATCTCCTTCTTTAAATATTTTCCAATCCATTCATTAAAAATATACAAATATTTTTTCTTTTTTGATCCTCGTTATATATAAAATTTCATGATACTTTCGACTCAAAACATCATCCACCTTTTTCTCTTTCCCAAGGTGGTAATGCATTGAATAGTTATAATCTTTAATAAACTCCAATGATATTATCTAGAACATATTCAACACTTTATAATTAAATATATACATTAAAATTTCATGATAATTATATATTTCATAACTTTATCTACAAAGACAGGCCCTTATATATTTAATACAAAAAATACCTTAGTGAACTCAAAATCATGAGATGGGTAATTTTTATAATGAATCTTCTCTTGTAATGAAGTATAAGTTATCATCATATCTGTAGACGCCGGAAAAGTCCGTTGTTCCCAAACGAAACTCCGTATGCGGAAAGCGAGGTCATATTTGGAGTCGGAAGAATGTTTCGGAGGGCCCGGAGGCCTTGCGCGGAATTTCAGAGGTCTGCGCGCAAAGATGATGATCCGCGCGCAAAACCCCCGGGATGCGCGCAACTCCCTTGCGCGCGGTGCCCGATTCCGCGCCCGCGAGGAGAATTCCGCACTCGCGCCTTGGATTCCGTGCCCGGGGTTGCCTATAAATACTAGGCGACCCCCAACGTTTCAAGGGTTGCTGGAAGTCGAACGGTCTCCCGCGCGCGCAATTCAATCCCTTCCGCGCGCAATGCCGATCTTCAGGTAACCTCCTTTCTTTCGCGCAATAGAGCCTTGGGGTCCGCCTTCGCGCGCAATCCCCTTGGCTCATTTCCTTTGAATAAATTTCAACCCGAAGGCCTTTGCGCGCAAAAGAAGCCTCTTGCGCGCAATTGCCCCCGGGTGCGCGCAATCCAACCCGATTGCACGCACCCCCCATCTTCAAAGTGGCCATTCGTTAGAGAATGAGCTGTTGCCCCCGCGCGCTACCCGAAGCCGGTGCGCACAATCCCAATCATCCGCGCGCGAAGCGCTGGCCCAATTGCGCGCCAGCCCGCCATTTTGCGCGCCGATCCGCGGTTTTGCGCGCAAAGCTCCCCTTTTGCGCGCAATCCGCCAGGGTCGCCTCCCTTGACCCCCTTTGGGTACCCGCCTGCGTGGCGCCCGATGGTCTTCATCGCAGGTGCCCGCGTTGTGCGTCGTCTTTCCGTGCGGCCCCCCCTAGGCTCGCGCGAAGTGACACGGACCTACCGGTGGCTTTATCGTCCAGCATGACGCTAAACTGCACTACGTCCGAGCTATAAGACGTTAAACTGTTCAGCATTCGTCCTGCATGACGCTAAACTGCACCATGTCCTGCACGACGTTAAACTGTATACGTCCAGGCTGCACGACGTTAAACTGCCTAGCCCCCATCGTCCGCGCTGCAAGACGTTAAACTGCCAAGTGTTTCGTCCTCAACACACGACGTTAAACTGTACTTCGTCCGGCAAGACGTTAAACCGTCCGCTTCGTCCTCAACACACGACGTTAAACTGTACTTCGTCCGGCAAGACGTTAAACCGTCCGCATCGTCCGATCCCGTGCTTTGCACGCAGGGTCTCCCCCGGTTTGGACGTGGCCCCCACCCGCTCGTCTCTGCAGGGATGTCGGGATTGTCCCGCTTTTGGGACGATTTAATGGGAGTGGCTTTTCCCTACGGGGGAAGGGTATTACAAACCCCTAGTTTCTCGTGGGAGGCTGCACATGTGTATCTCCATTGCGCCTCCCCACTGCCGAAGCCAGTAGAGGGTGTGACTGGGATCGAGGTGTCTTCTGCTTTCGGTCCAAGTCCCTTCCAACTGCGTTTTGCCGCATCCGGGCTGCCTCAAGTGCGTAAGTCCTGACAGAATGAACTACGTGGACTTTGATCCCTGTCTTCTATACAGGGTACGTAGGAAGCCTCCCTGAGGTCCAAGCCCGCCACCTGGTCGTCCCGGTCGTATTTACGTCGGTTCGTCCATCAGTGGACCCCTCCAGGGTTCACGCTTGCGTCGATTCACCTATGAATCCGCCCCTGTGGGAGACTGCCCGTGTGTATCTCCACTGTGCCTCCCCACAGCCCCTTTTCCCATTTCTCCTTTCATCGTCCAGCATGACGTGAAACTGTGATCCACCCGGCCGTTCCACCCCCCTCTGTGCGAGGTGGTTCGGTTCAATCCTCCGCCCGGCGGCCTAGACCTCTTCGTGAGTCGGCTTGCCGACGTCCAGCATGACGTTAAACTGTATACCCGAACTACGCTGACTTTGATCCGTGCTAACGCGCGGTACGTAGGAAGCCCCTACGGGGTCCAAGCTCTTCACTCCATCATCCATCCTGATCCTTACCCGGGCCGCCACATCCCGGTGGGGTCATGCCACTTCACTCCACTCCACGTTACTTGGGAAGCCGCCCATGTGCTGGCCCCAGCGTCCGAGGTTCCCCGCAAGGGGTTCTGTCATCTGATCCACTTTTCGTGTTGATCGGTCCGATGCCGTCCCCGCTGGACGTTAAACTCGCGGCATACCCCGTGTTAAACATGGGAAGCTGAGGAAAACCTCAGGTGACACAGTTCCCCGCACCTAGTACGGGATGCCTCAGGCCATCATGCCTTCGAGAAGCCCTATTAGGGACGGAAGACAGACGTGCAGAGCCGCAGTGCTACGACACGCCCCCAGCACCCAGAGCCACCCGGCCTTCTCACCGCAGGTTGCTGCCCCGCCCAGACTCCTTGGAGAGTCCGGGCGGAAGCAGCGTAATTAACCGGTGTCCATGAAGATATGGCGCCGGGAACGAGATTCACAAACATTCTTAAGTCTATGAGGGAGACCCGGATTAGGCGACGAGTTCCGAGGAGACGTCCAAGGAAGGAGGAGCCGACATCCCATCATCCCGGTTTCGATCAAGGAGCAGACGCCCCTGAATAAGGGACAAATGCCGCCCGCCCTTGGAAAGCAGGACTGCGGGACCACAAGCCGCGCGCCCATCCCCTCGGGTTGACGGGTGCACGCGCGAACGCGTCCTGGCGGAACAGCGTAACCCGACGCACGTCCGCACCGAAACAGAAAAATGGTGAACCCGACGTGAATCTCTTCTCCTCGATACGAAGACCGATGGCTTTCAGAGGTGTTGGAAGACCGGCATGTTACCCGGCCAAGCATTCAGTCTTACCCGCCAGGGGCTGGGGAAGTGAAATCGGGCACTCCGTCTCGCAACGTCGAGGGCCTGGGTTCCCCCCACGGAAGGCGTCGTGGCGCTAATGGTTGGTTGTCGATTCCTTTTTCCTGTCAGTGTTAATGGGTCATTCTCCCTGCTTTCAGAAATCAGGTCGCCCGATCCAGTGCCCGATCGCCACCCGCCCACTGGCGCAGGGACAGGGGAAACACCGACGCGGCTACTCCGCGCGGTCCCGCCCGTTCCACAGCCGTCCCAGCAGCCGCAATTGCGGGACGACCACGCCCTCTCTCCCCCTCGGAGGTCATCCAGAGAAGGGTGATCAACACCCTGGTGCGGAGATACGAGGAAGAGGGAGTCATCCCCACTAGGGAAATGGCTCGCCTAGACCTTGAGGAGGCTGCGCCTCGCCACCACCGCCGCCCCCGAGGGCCGCGCAGGGAGGCACCGCTGCCTACCTCAACGTCCAACCGCTTCGGGAGCTTATCCCCGGAGCGCTCTAACAGTTCCCTTCCCTACGCGGATGAGGTGGAAGAGGCCCGGGATCACCCTATCCGGGATTCGCTCCAGGGATCTACGGTAAGGACTCCCGCCAGGCCACGGCGACACCGCCGCCAGGCCTCTCCAGTCGAAGAGCGGGCTCTCCACCTACCCGCGCCGCTCATTCCGACTCTCCTGTCTCGACGCCAACGTCGGGCACGAGCGGAAGAGGATGCCCACCTTGGGGCTCTAGCAACAGCGGCCGCATTGGCCCAGGCCACTGCTGGCTCCAGTCGCCAGGCCTCTGCGCATCCTGAGCAGGGGAACTCCTATGCCCGACCTGGATCGAGGCCCCGACCGCCCCAAAGGCAGGTTGGGTTGACTCTCCCGGTTGCTGGCACTGGCAGTAGCCACCGCGGACCACCTCGCGGTAGCGCTATTCACCGGCAGGATCTACTCTGTGTGGCCGATCCAGGAGGCATGGGTCATCCCACCTTCCGATCCCGGCCCGGAGTCCTGCCCGGAATCATCTCTCCCCGCGTCCCCTTTGATATCTGTCCCGGTGCCCCTCGCACCTTGGTTCCCAGTCCTCTTGGCCCCAGCACCAGTGCGGCCGGAGGACGCCAGGACAGAGATCAGCCCTGCCCCGGAGAACCACCCAGGGGCAGGAAGGCAAGGCGTCGACGCCGAGGGAAGAATGTTACGGAATTCCGGACAGAGATCCGACCGGTTCGCTTCTCTGATTCAGAGGCGGAGTACGATTCGGCGACAGAGCCCTTTCCCCAATCCCGCCAATCAAGGGCAGGGGTAGGAATGCGGCACGTCAGCCTCGTGCTCCCCGAGAGCGAGATCGATGTGATCCCCGCTTCTCTCCGAAGGTATATCCGGAGTAACGAGGGCCTGGTAGACCCCCAAGGATCAAGCTTGCGGTTGGTACCGGCCCCTCCGGAAGTGCCTTCCGCCTCGATCGGAGAAGCCGGAGACTTTTTCTGGGGATCGACGGTCGAACCACGATCTGGTGCACCCTCGGCGAGCACCGATGCTACGGCAGGATGTTCGCTCGCCGGCCCGTCCTATCGTGATGTGGTAGCCAGGGCACCGCCACCCTCAGAGGGCGGCCCGGGATATGGAGGCCAATCGGCCTGTTCGCCGTATTCACCGTCGGCCAGCCCGTCGGCCCGGCGGCCCGCCTCGGCACCACTACCAGTTCCCCGTCCGTTCCCAGCCATGGAAGAGGACCAAGGAGATCTGGGTCCCGAGTTTGAGTCGTGGAGCTTCTGGACCGTCCTTGCAGAGGGCCACTTCCCTGAGAAGTTTTGGCCAGTCGCAGGACCGGGCTTTGATGCACCCGAATCGCTCACCCCGGATGAGTTCGAATGCTTCCGCCGAACTCTCCGGGAGACTCGCTCCTGTCTTCACCGCCTACAAATGCCATACCCCGGGAGTCAAGCGCACCTGGAGGATATTGGTGAGCAGTGCCGTCAAATTGACCTGGCCATGCTCCCCGCGGTTCGGCACCCCGGGTCATTTGAGCGCCACGAGGCCCTCCAACAACGATGCGTTGAGTGCTTCCAAGTACTCCGCAAAGTTATCGAGGAAGCCACTCCCCACGTGTATATCCGTGGATGGGGGCAGTACGCTGCCCTACGCTTCAGTGTGATCCGCCGACAGCCCGATTCGCTGGGTGGCCCTGAGGGTATATCCCCAGGGACAGGAACGGTCAATATGGCTGACCTGTCGGGAGAGGGGAACGACTTGGAACTTCTCGACGGGGGCTTCCCCCCCGAAGACAAGCCGTCGTCAGATCCATCGGTGAGAGTTACTCGTCATCAGAGGAACCTCCTGGGGCTCCCCGCGCCCACTGAAGCACTGACGTTGAGCCGAAACGTCAGCAAAGGAAAAGAGCACATCGAGGCTATAAGGCCCGCCGACCCATCTGCCTCCATGCAGAGGGCAGAGGAGGATCCCGAGAAGGCTACGCTACGTCAGCAGCTCGCCGAACAGAAGAAGCTGGTTGACCAGCTCCTCGCCGAGCGCGCTGTAGAACGGCGGCCTGACTACGGTGATCCCAGGCCAGGACAGCAGGGACCGGAACAACCGCTCCTCGATGAGACTCTCCCGGGCAACCGTGATTACGCCGTGTTCGCCGACAGGAGAGAGGCCATTGCCTATGGCAAGAGGGCGCGTTATGTTTCGCCACACCCTCCCGAGCGGCGTGACTACCTGAGAGATCCCGCTCGGATTCCTCCCGCTGCCCCAAGGGCCGCTCCGCCCGCCATCCCACGAGCTGCCGAGTTCGACGACCCGGTCGACGACCCGATTGAAGGGCCATGCAATGCGCTCGTGGTTAGAGATCCTCGCCAGGACTGGAACCCATGTCCGGACGATCTGATGGCGGAACTCATTGCCCGCTTGGAAGCCTTGGAGACTCGGCAGGTGGCGATCCCACCGGACGGCAAGCCCTACCCAGCATGGGTGGATGACATGCCGGCGCCTCCGGGATTCGGGAATCCCACTTTTGCCCCCTTCAACGGGACTGGAGATCCGCCACAGCATTTAGCCCACTTCAACTCGAGGTGCGAGCCTATGTTGGGGACTCCGGCGCAGCAAGAGGCCGCTAAGCTTCGCTGCTTTGTTCAGACACTGGAAGGGCCAGCATTTGTCTGGTACAGCCAGCTCCCCGTCGGGTCGGTAACCAGCTGGGAGGACCTCCGTAGACAGTTCCTCTACCAGTTCAGTTCCACGACCCGGAAGAAAAGTATCGCAGACCTCTTCAAGTGCAAGCAGAGGCCTGATGAGCGAGTCGCGGACTTCGTCGCCCGATGGAAGGGTCTCACGTATTCCCTTGACATGCCATTGACTCAGGAGCAGTTGCTGAAAATGTGCGTCGGGAACGTCAAGACCGAGCTGGTCCCTTCCCTGATCAGTCAAAATTACCCCGGAGGGTTCAGGGACTTCTCAGACAAAGCTCAACGTCTTGAGGAAGCCCTGCAACAGGCCAGCCAGGCACACCCGCTGCCTCCTATGATTCCTGCAAGGAGAGTCAGGAGGGCTGAACCCGCTGCTGTTGCCCAGATAGAGGCCCCCAGTCCGTTGGAGCTGCTGCCGGCGAGGCCAGCTCCACAGCCTCATAGGAATCCGCCTCCACGGGCTCAGTTCCCGGCCCAGCAGCGGCAGCCTCAGAACCGGCCGGCCCCTCCGCGTAATGTACCGCCGCAACCCAGGCGAGATAATCAGGGTCCACCTCCTCGGCCGGCCCCTCCAGCCCCTCGTCAAGACCACGCTCCCTGGGGCCCGCGACACCTGACTTACTCATTCCACGAGGATCAGGTCCCCGGTTATTTCCGGAGCGCCCTGGAGCAGAGGATTGTGCGACTGCCTGAGTGTTGGAAGCCAGAGGAGGCACATCTTACGAATAACCCCCACTACTACCCCTACCATCGGGCCCTGGGGCACACCATCCAGCGGTGCTATGTGTTTGAGGATTGGCTCCAAGACCAGATTAACAACAATGTAATCAGGTTGGGCCCAGCTCCAGCACAAGTGGCGGGCGTGTTCGTGGGATCAGATGACGATAGTGGCAACGAGGACGAATGGCAGCTCGTCTCCGACCGCAGATCCCAGAAGTATAATAAGTGGATGGCCCGCAAGACGACCATTCGTGCCCATGGAATCATCCGTGCGCGCTTGAATCAGCCTGAGCCCCCAGAATCTGCGGGTGCTGCTTCGGCATCGTCGTCCCAGCCTGCCTCTTCCAAGAGGAGCAAACGGCGGCAGCGCAAGAAGGAAGAGCGCGCCCCGCCGGTTCCGCCACTATCCCGCACTCTCGGCGATTTCATGCCCCCGGAGATGGGGGTCCCTCCTCGGATCCGCCCGGTGATGGATGATTCGTCCGATGACGGTATTGGGTACGCTTCGGTTAATACCGTCGAGCTGGTAAATCCCTTTTCGGTTCCCGACGTTGAAGAACACCAGGTGGACCTCCCTAGTGTCCCCGGTCGTCGCCACCGTCGGAAGAACCGCAGCAGCAGGAGTCGCCGGGGCACAGCCGCTGGTGCCTCCAGCCAGGCCGTGCACGCCACTGAGACTAGGCAGCAGGCTCAAAACCGAGCTCAGCGCGCGCAGCCCCCCCATCCGGGGATGACGGATTTGCCTCCGCCACTGTTTGTGGTGTGGGACCAGGCAGAACCGCCTCAGCCGCGTCGCGACCAGCTCCGCCCTGCCACAAGTCCATCCCGGCCTCCTGACTCCCGTACGGTGACCATTTCCCGGACTGTGACCAGTGAACAGCGAGATGCGCCAAGTACCAGTCGGCCGCCGATCCAACCGGCAAGGCCCGTCATGCCACCAACCGCAGAGCAACCTCCTGCAACCAGGGGCTCGCGCTTGGCCAAAAAGTATGATGTCCTGAAGCACTTGGCCGACATCCCAGCAAGGCTCTCCATCCTTGAGGCTCTGCGCATGTCATCTGAGATGCGCGAGGCACTCGCTGAAGCCCTGAAAAGCCCCCTCCAGTTTGAGACAGAGGTTGCGGCTGCAGAGGCCTTTCACGCCGAAACGATCGAGGACGCCGAATGTCAGGCAGTTATCTCGTTCTCTGGTAAGGATGAAGACCCTCCTATACAGGGACATATCCGTCCGCTGTATGTCACTGGCCAGTTCAATGGCCTTGAAGTCCGGCGCTGTCTTGTCGACACGGGGTCTGGGATTAACCTGATTCCAACTCGGACGCTCCGGAGATTGGGGTTGTCTGAGGATGACTTGATTCCCTCCGACCTCAGGATCCAGGGGTACGATCGCACCGAGCAAACCCCGGTCGGCAAGATACGTTTGAAGACCCAGTTCGGTGACTTGGTTGCCAACACCGAATTCATGGTAGTCTCTCAGGACACTGCGTACAACGCATTGATGGGCAGGCCATGGCTCCATCTTCACGCGGCGGTTCCCTCGTCATACCACCAATGCCTCAAATACTCCCTTAATGGTCGAGTAGGCGTGATTCAAGGAGATGCCTCTCCTTTTGCCTCATGTGAAGCCCGCTATCTGGATGCGGACTATTACAAGAGCAAGGATAAGCAGATCCTGGCAGGTGAGGTTGAGCCTGTCGCTGTTGCAAGTGATCCCTGGGCAAGTCTGGATGACGCTTACGTCCTCCCGATTCAACGGTTGGACGTGGCCATGGTCTCAACGGCCCGCGAGTCTCTTAATGAGATGACCGCGACCGCCCGTGCCAGCACCAGTGGACCAGCAGGATCTGGTAGCCCCAATGCAGTTGCCAACGCAGTCTCTCCCGTGGACGATCCCTCCCCGAGTGGAGAGGACGTGGAAGATGCACCCCCAGCCTTTGAGGAGGGCGTCCCCGCCACGGTCGATGAGTTAATACAGGTGAACCTTGGAACCGAGGCCGATCCAAGACCCACATTGGTTAGTGCCGCCATGCCCTCTGAGGAGCGGCAGCAGTACGTGGACTTTCTCAGGCAGCACCGTGATGTGTTCGCTTGGGGCTATGACGAGATGCCGGGGCTAGATCCTCAGGTAGCCGTCCACCGCCTTGGTCTCCCGGCGAACCATCACGGGTTCAAGCAGCCTCCCAGGAAGATGCACCCATCCCACGGTGCCATGGTTGAGGCCGAAGTTGACAAGCTTATCAAAGCCAACTTCGTGAGGGAAGTTCAGTACCCCAAATGGCTGGCCAACATTGTGTCGGTCAGGAAGAAGAACGGGCAGATCAGAGTCTGCATCGACTTCCGCGATCTCAACCGCCACTGTCCGAAGGATGATTTTCCCCTTCCAGTGACAGAACTGTTGATTGATGCCACGGCAGGGTTCCAAGCCCTCTCCTTCATGGATGGATACTCCGGATACAACCAAATTCGGATGGCCCCTGAGGATGAGGAGTTCACTGCCTTCAGGGCCCCCCAAGGTACCTTTTGCTACCGGGTCATGCCTTTTGGCCTGAAGAATGCAGGTGCCACCTATCAACGGGCGATGCACCGCATATTCAAGCCAATCCTCGGCACACTGGTGGAATGCTACGTCGACGACTTGGTTGTCAAATCGCGCCAGCGTCAGGACCATCTCAAAGATCTTGAGAAAGTGTTCAGCTTCCTCTGGTCTCGATGCCTGAAGATGAACCCGTTGAAGTGTGCCTTTGGGGTCACCTCCGGAAAGTTCCTTGGATTTGTGGTAAGATACCGGGGTATTGAGATCGACCCAGAGAAAATCAGGGCGATTAGCCAGATGCCTCCCCCAGGTACCGTCCGGGAACTGCAAGGGTTCCAAGGCCACTTAGCCTATATACGCCGATTCATCGCGAATCTGGCCGGCAAGTGTAAGCCCTTTTCTCGGCTCATGAAGAAAGGTGCCACCTATGTATGGGATAAAGAGTGTCAGACCGCTTTCGAGGAAATCAAGCAGTACCTGCTTCAACCTCCGGTTCTGATGCCGCCTGTATCCGGGAAGCCGCTGGTCCTCTATGTGACCGCCCTGGAACGGTCCCTGGGTGCCCTTCTCGCCCAGAAGAACAACGAGGGAACAGAGAATAGCCTCTATTACCTCAGTCGCATGCTCCTCGATGCGGAAGTTAGGTATTCCCCCATCGAGAAGAGCTGCCTGGCGCTCGTATTTGCCGTACAGAAATTACGGCACTACTTGCAGCACCATGAGGTACAGTTGGTTTCTCGGGTAGACCCGTTGAAATATATCCTGAGCCGACCTATGTTGACTGGCCGTCTAGCGCGGTGGGCTGTGATTCTCCAGCAGTTCGACATCAGGTATGTGTCTCAGAAGGCCATCAAAGGACAAGCATTGACAGACTTTCTGGCAGCTCACCCGACCTCCGCGGATCAGCCGCTGGATCTAGGCTTTCCTGATGAGACCATTCTCTCGGTTGATCGAGCCGATCCATGCTGGCAGATGCACTTTGACGGTGCCTCCCGGAGCCCCACCGGTAGAAGACTCGATAATCCTAAGCTCAACAGAGTGGGCTTGGGTATCATCTTCATTACCCCGGAGCGAGTCGTGCTGCCATACTCTTTCCTGTTGTCAGAGGGCTGTACCAACAATGAGGCGGAATACCATGCCCTCATCACCGGCCTCGAGTTGGCCCTCGAGATCGACGTGCCCCGTCTGTGCGTGAAAGGGGACTCCGAGCTGGTCGTTAAGCAGATCAATGGCGACTACGTTGTCAGGAAGCCAGAACTTGTGCCATTGTTGGAGTGCACCCTCCTTCTGATGGCTCGGTTCCCTTCTCGGCCGGAAATTGTCCATGTTCCCCGGTCGCAGAACGGTCGAGCAGATGCTTTGGCCAGCCTCGCTGCGTCACTTGCGGAGCCTGAACAGGACAACCTGATCGTCCGCGTGACGCGCCGCAGGCTCATCGCTCCCGTTATCCCGGAAGAAGATCGCGGCCCGTTGGTAAGTAACCTCACCACGGTTGCCCCTATGCCCGGAGCCCCGAGTACCCCAGATGTGACAGTCGGATCAGCCCCTGATTGGAGGACGCCTTTGGTTGAGTACCTCCAACATGGCATTCTTCCATCGGATCGGGCCGAGCGCGAGCGAGTTCGACGCCGCGCATCGCAGTTCGTCCTCCAGAGCAGTCCCGGCCTGGAGCAGATCCTCTACAAACGCGGATTTGGTGGTGTTCTCCTCCGTTGCCTTCAGGGAGTTGAGATCCCACGAGTCATGCAAGAGGTTCATGCTGGTTCATGCGGCGCCCACCAGACTGGGCCGAAGCTGTCCCACCAGATTCGGAGGTTAGGATACTTCTGGCCCTCCATGATCCATGACTGCATCGAGTATGCCAGGAGGTGCCATGCGTGCCAGGTTCATGCGAACTTTGTGCATCGGCCGCCGGAGCCTCTCCATACCACAAGGTATTCCTGGCCCTTTGCAGTCTGGGGACTGGACGTTGTGGGACCTTACCCGCCGGCGACAGCTCGCCAGTGCCGGTTCATTCTGACCGCCACGGACTTCTTCTCCAAGTGGGCAGAAGCGATTCCGCTCAGAGAGGTCAAATCCTGTTCGATCGCTGACTTCGTGACCTCCAACATCATCTATCGATTTGGAGTGCCTCACGCTATCCTCACGGATAACGGAACCAATTTCCGGGCAGCCGAGTTGAAGAAGTTGTACGCCAAGTATAACATTCGCTCGAACCATACATCTCGCTATCATGCGCAGGCGAATGGACAGATCGAGGCGTTTAACAAAACCCTCTCTAACATTCTGCAAAAGATGGTTGGTCAGAACAAGAAGAGTTGGCCGGACAAGCTCCCCAACGCCCTCTGGGCTTATCGGACGACGACTCGCAATTCCACCCAGATGACCCCTTATTCCCTGGTGTATGGAGCTGAGGCCGTCCTGCCCATCGAGATCCAGTTGTCGTCCTTGCGCACTGCGGTCTACGACCAGCAAGCGCCGGACAGAGTTGCTGAAGCCCGTCTAGTCGAGTTGGAAGCACTGGATGAGAATAGACTTCACGCTTTGCACAACTTGGAGAGGCATCAAAGCAGAATGGCTCGAGCTTTCAATAAGAAGGTTCGCCTCCGCTCCTTCCTGCAGGGTGATCTAGTACTAGCCCTAAGAGCACCGATGATCCCCGGTAGGAAGCCACCCAAGTTGGAGCCCAAGTGGGAGGGACCTTTTGTTGTCCACAAGGTCTATCCCAATGGCGCGTACTCCCTAGCGACTATGGATGGTGAGCGTGTCACTCCTCCCACCAACGCTAGGTTCCTCAAGCAATACTTTGCCTGAGTGTTCAGACGTCCAGCATGACGTTAAACTGCACATTTGTCCAGCATGACGTTAAACTGCACAGTCGTCCCGCATGACGCTAAACTGCACTTCGTCCTGCATGACGTTAAACTGCACCATGTCCTGCACGACGTTAAACTGCATTTGTCCAAGCTACAAAACGTTAAACTGTTCAGCATTCGTCCAACATGACATTAAACTGTACCTCGTCCAGGCTACAAGACGTTAAACTGTTCAGCATTCGTCCGCGCTGCAAGACGTTAAACTGCCAAGTGCTTCGTCCTGCATGACGCTAAACTGCACTACGTCCGAGCTACAAGACGTTAAACTGTTCAGCATTCGTCCTGCATGACGTTAAACTGCCTCTCAAAGAACTACGTGCGGCTTGATTCCCATCCTTATGGGATACGTAGGACCGCCTGAACCTTCATGTTTCAGGCCCAGCCCCATCCTTCGGGAATTTCCATCCCATCTCGGGCCCTTGGCCCAGTTGCCCCCGGGTGTGCGGCATATGGTGTGAGCGCGGGGCTATGCCCTCATTCACGTCGGTTTGCTCGTCACGCTGTACGCCCCCCCCCCCACGTTTGGGGATGCCTTCTGCTCCCCCCTTCCTTTTTTCTCTCTTTTCGTCCTGCATGACGTTAAACTGCCTCTCAAAGAACTACGTATGGCTTGATTCCCATCCTTATGGGATACGTAGGACCGCCTGGACATTCATGTTTCAGGCCCAGCCCCATTTCCCGGGAATCTCTATCCCGCGTTGGGCCTCTGGCCCCAGTTCCCCTCCTTTTTGTGCGAGGCGTATCACGTGAGCGGGGGATTATGTCCTCATTCACGTCGGTCTACTGGCCGCGCCGTACGCCTCCCCCGTGTGTGGGACTACCTCACACCCCTCATCGTCCTGCATGACGTTAAACTGCCTCTCAAGAACTACGTGCGGCTTGATTCCCATCCTTATGGGATACGTAGGACCGCCTGAACGCTTGTGTTTCAGGTCCAGCCCCGTTTCTTGGTTGATCACGGGGATCTACCCTCTTTTGGTTGCTCTCAGGGTGAGTCCTCCGACCCTTCCCGGTGACCCGTTAACATGTTTTGGGTACTTCGGTCTATGACTCGTAGTGTCAGATTCAATCCCGACAAGTCCAGTGTTGCTTGTCAGGCCTCGCGCTTCCTCTTGTTCGAGCCTTCACTCAAAGGGATCCTCGTTAGCGGTTTGGGTACGATGCCTCAGTGCTCTCCTACCGCTCCGGGTCGATTTACCGACGGGTCTTGGGCCGCAAATCGATATGAATCCTGCGATTGAGCGGTCGATGCTCGTTTGCTTGCCCCGTCTTAGGCTGACGCGATCGGATGTTGTGTTGCGAATGCGTCAGCAACATCCTTGATCGCCATGTCAACTCCTTCAGGCTCTGAACATTGGTTGCGCAGTCCTCATCACACTCCGCCTTTGTGCGTTGTAGTGGAATCTTGACACTCTTTTCATACTGACCTTCAGTACACCTCTACACGTTAGGCAGACCAACCAAGGTAATGATGTCGTTCGAGGCTCCCATGATCTGAGCACCAAGGATATATGCGGATATCCTCCCTAAGGGCCATGCGTAGCTGGACCCTCGTCCCCATAAGGAGGAAGGAGTCGCCCGAACAATTGCGTTCTGGGCCCAGTATATCTGGAGGCTAGCATCTCTGCCCCTCGGGTGATGGACATACGCAGGCCCCTATCCCAAGACTCTTCTCCTGGAATCGTGCGTGACCGCAAGGCTGGGTATGCTCCCACCTCCGCCGTGTCCTCCGTACCGCGGTAAGCGGATTCCTCCATGGTCCGAACCACACGACCTTAAACTGTGTTGTCTGGTCCTACCACACGACCGTAAACTGTGATCGTCTTGGCCGCCCGACGAGAAACGGCACTGCATCGTGATGTTCCCCTCAGGGGGCACTCATGTTGGGCGCTGGTTAATGACCACGCCATTCATCAATGCCTTCCATGGCTTGATTATTGTGGCGACGCCAGAGATCTCCCAATCACAGGCATGTCGCCGCGTAAAGAAAAACCATTCATCTTTAAGGACAAACAAGAAATATCAAATGCCGCTCCTTCTGTGTGCGAGGGTCAGACCCGCACTCTTCCCCGCGCTGGTGCCCGATTGTGTTGCGCCGCGCTTCAAGAACTACGTGTGGCTTGATTCCCATCCTTATGGGATACGTAGGAACGCCCGGATGTTTGAAACTTCGGGTCCAGCCCCCCACCTCTTAGAGATTCCCCCTTCTCTGGGGAATCCGCCGCCTTCAGGTCACCCTCAAGGCGTGTTCCCCGACCCCTTGCAGTGGTCCACCGGTGTCAAGAGTACTCTGGTTTATTGCCAGGAGGGTCAGGATCCGCTTGGTCAGGTTTCCTCCGCTTTTCAGGCTTCGTGCTCCCTTTCATTCGGACCCATCGTCTACGCCCTGGGTGGAGCCCCCGTGAACGGTTCAGACACAATGCCTCAGTGCTCTCCCACCGACTCGGGCCGGTACCCCCAATGGCCTCGGGCAGCAAATCGATATGAATCCTGCGATTGAGCGGTCGATGCTCGTTTGCTGCCTCATTCCACCAACGGTTAGTGCGATGTTGATGCTGCTTTTCCGCCACGGTCGGCAGTACTCTCATATCGTCACGCCGGTGATCCCGGTCCTCGAGTGAATGGCCGCATGATTCACATTTCCCACCTCCCATTCTGACCAGGCGAAACCTCGACACTCTTGACACTATCCCTCAGTGCATCTTCGCATATCCAGGGGATATGACCAGATGCGGCGTACTTTGAGGTCTTTATGGTCCGAGCTCTAAGACCTTAAACTAAGATCTCTCTTTATGGTCCGAGCTCTAAGACCTTAAACTAAGATCTCTCTTTATGGTCCGAGCTCTAAGACCTTAAACTAAGATCTCTCTTTATGGTCCGAGCTCTAAGACCTTAAACTAAGATCTCTCTTTATGGTCCGAGCTCTAAGACCTTAAACTAAGATCTCTCTTTATGGTCCGAGCTCTAAGACCTTAAACTAAGATCTCTCTTTATGGTCCGAGCTCTAAGACCATAAACTAAGATCTACCCTTATGGTCCGAGCTCTAAGACCTTAAACTAAGATCTCCCCTAAACGGGATTCTACGTCCTGCATGACGTTAAACTGCACTCTCAGAACTACGTGTGGCTTGATCTCCAGCCTGATGGAGTACGTAGGAACGCCCGGGCATTCCGACTCGGGTCCAGCCTCAGGGATCGTTAAGTCCCGCCCCTCCTCGTCGCCGGCCGTCTGGCCTGACTTCGGGTAGATTGGTGCAGTTGTGATATTCTCTCCGATTCAGCTCGGGATGCCCCATCGCAAGGATGGGAAGCGACGGTTTCCTCGTCAGAGAGGTGCTGTCTGAGAATTGGGGTGATTCACGGCCAGATTAGTGCATCCGCCTAATACGCTTTCCCCACGGTGGCGCAATTTTGAGAGCGTTGGATTCTGTCCGAACAAATCGTCACTTCGCCCCACGCTTCGCATGCCCTGTTGATCTGGATTTTCCACCCTTGTGTCTGAAGGAACCCCAAAGCGGTATTCATGATGACATGTGGTCCGCCTCCTGCAATATGAATGAAGGCCTTTTTCGGTCCGTCTATTGCAGTTGTTATGGTCGATCCACTGTCCGCCTACCATCTTGGGCATTTCCTGGAAGGCCGACCGTTGTGGATGTCCGGATTCGGGACACGCGATTCACCCTTTCTCATTTCCCTATGTTCGGATAAAATCTCAACGCCCCTAGCGTTGTCCCGCACGTGTGTTGGAACAAGTTGAGGGGATGATACATTGATTAGGTCTGAGGTCTCCTTTCCTAGGAATGACCTCCCTCTTTTCTCCAGATATCCAGGCCCAATTATGGATGCCTGATGCTTGGTTAACACTCCCGCAAGACAACGAATTGTGGTTGAGCATGTTAAGCCAAAAGATGCAGATAAATATATTGATTCATACAGATGGATCAAAGTAGCGGAAGCAAATGTTTTGGGAATGGCAAAACAAAGCCCTTAGGGATTAGCGTGCTGAATGAGTCTTTCTAATGCCGCTACCCTTTGGCTGGTGGCCTCCAGAGCTGCTTCTCGCTCTCTGCGTGCCCTCTCTTCGTCGGCGGTCGCAGCACGCAGTTCGTCGATTCTGGCCTGTGCACGCTCCCGCTCGACTTGAATTGTCACCATCTGTTGGCCCACCTCCGTCAGCTGTACTTGGGCGTCAACCAGCTGAGCTGCTAGTTGCTCCACAAGCTCGGTACACGTCGCGACGAAGGCCTCCTTCTCTGCCGCCTGCCCTTCGAGGCGCCGGACTTCCTGCTCCGCCGCGAGGAGCGCCCGCGTACTCTCCGACATGTCCCGACTTTGTGTGACGTCGGCACGCCGGCAGCTCTCGCGCATCTTTTCGGCCATGAAATCACGGTCCGTCAGATGGAGGCGTTGAGCATCAGCTCCCCCGGCACATAGGAAGCGCAGCCAGGTCTGAAGTGATCCCATGCGCCCCAGCCACTCCGATGGGTCTCGCTTGAGGAAGCGCTGGATGCACTTCCACCCCCTACGGCGCGTTATCCGGCTCTCCTTGACCGCCACCGCGTCCGAGTCATCCATCTCCTCGGGGTCGGCAGGCCGGTAGGCAGGGAAGGCAGCCAGCAGGTCTACTGCAGGGTCCGCCCCTGGGAGGTCCTCACGAGGGATAGGTTCCCCAACATCCGGGCGACCTTCTTCTCTCTCCCCAGCGGCGCTGACACCCTCGTCAGCCCCCGACCTCTCTCCGATGTCAGCACCGCCAGCGTCCGCAGCCCCCTGATCAGCAGTTGGGGGGGCCGGCTCGGTTTGGGAAGTCTGTTCCGGAGCAGGCGGCATGTCCACCACTGGTCCACTCATAGATGGCCCGGGTTCGGCAACCCGACGAGCCTCCAATGTTGAGATCACTGCGCGGGGCATGCCATGGTTAGTCACGGGTCGTCAACGGCAGGCACCAGCAGTAAAGTAAGGAGACTTACGGGAGGTCAGAGCGTCATCTTCCGCTGCCCCGGTCGCCGCAGGAACAGTTGCAGCAGGGGACCCCTTAGCGCTTGTCAATTCCATGATAGGTGTCTGGCCCCCGCCTTGTCCTGCTGGCGCCCCTCCTACTCCCGCTGAGGACGCCTGACCAACATCCGTGCGCTCCTGAGAAAGATGGAGAAATGGGTTAGAAGCTGCATAAGAGAATGGATGAAGCAGATTGAGTAGGGATAGAAGCGGACCTCGAGGAGCTCAGTGACATCAACGTCGTCAGAGCCGGCCACCTCGCCGCTCTCCCGCGGACTCCCCTGATGGGATCTTCCCTTGGAGCCTTCATCCTCCCCCATTTCCTCCTCTTCCTCGGAGTCGTTGCTACTGTCGTCTTCTTCCGGCGGCATCTGTTCCGGAGCGGGCTCGAGACCGAGCATCACCTTCACCAGAAGGGATGGCTCCGCGCGCTGACCACGTTGGCGCGCGTACTCGTCCATGGCCGTCAGATACGCATACTGCCGGTTGAAGTCCACCCTGTCGGCAATGTGGAGGCGCCCGACCTCTGGCAGATGGATTCCTTCTCTGAGAATCTTTCGCCAGATGGCGTCGGTCCCCAGTGACTGCCGCAGGGTCATCCAGGCCGACCACAGCACCAGGAAGACTGCATCGTGGGAGGGTTCAAGCAGACGTCTCACCTGCTTCCCGGGCCGCTCTTCGACCACCACGCGTGCCCCCTCTCTGGGCGCGGAGGTCGTGGCGGCAACTCGCGATGTGCCCGCCGCCGAAGTCCCTGCCCGCGCCGGCTCCGCTGCTTGGCGCGCCTCCGTTCTCCCCCGTGTGGCGGCGCCTCTCCTCCTTCCTTGACGCCCGGTCTCCGCACGGGTAGCCTCGAGCCGCCGAACTAGCTTCCGCAAAAGCCCCTCGGGGTACGCGATGGCCCAGTGTTCGGCGTACTAGGTTGCCAAGCCTGCGTCAACTCCGGTAGGAGGGAGAGTGATGACGTCGCCAGAGCCGAAAGCGGCAAACATCAGCCACATCTGGCGAAGGACGCCAGGGTTCGTCTCCTCCCGGACAGCAGTGAATACCCTCTTCGGCATCCGTTGAAGGCACCCAAACTGCCTGGCGAAACGGGTCGGCACGTAAGGCTCGCAGATCACCTTCCCGTCGATCCGAGCCACGAGCACCCCGCCCCGCATGTTCAGGAAGTATTCATGCTGCTCCAGCGGACCCTGCCCATTGTCGATCATCTGGCCGACGGGAGTGGGGAACGGACTGAATTTGAAGTTGGCATGATTGCCAATCCGGATCCGCACGCCCTCCTCACTTAGGGTCATCGGAGCGACCCCCGCGATGTTCAGCAGGGAGGGTCGCAGGCCGTTGCCCGGAGGAATGATGGCGTTCGGAAACGTGTACCCACCAAGGTGAGCAGCCACCCAGCCGTGGAAGAACTGAAAGGGCCCACAGATCCTTCGTGGCGACCCCCCTCGTGAGATGCGTCCCAGGATGGCATACAGCCTCGCCAGCACTGGGACCCCGAGGTTGTATCTCTTGTTGGCGGCCATAGCGCCCGCCACCGCCAGTGTCGCCGGGCGAACGCCCATTCTCGCGTCCCGCACTGGCAGGAGCCACCCACTCAGAAAGGCGGCCAGGAACGCCGCGTACCGGACGTTTGGGTCCCGGGCCTCGATGACACGGTACCCCCATGAGCGGTAGTCGCCCGTCTCCAGGACCCGCCAGTACGACCCGTTCCGGCTCCTCTGAGCTGCGGTCGGGCACCGCTTCCCCCTGCCTGGCATCTTGACCGCCGGGTCATGCTCCAAGAACTGGCCGAACCATTCCTTGTAGGCTATGTCCTTCTGGAAGTCTTTGATCCCGAGCCGCTGCGTAGCCAGGTCAAGCAGATGCCAGGTCAGGATGGGAGTCCGTGACCTGTCCTCCCAGGTGTTCTTCGGTGGCAGGAACTCATCGTATTGGTAGCCCTCCAGCGGGATACCTCCGATGCAGTGGATGTCCCAGAGACCGATGCCGACCTCCCCATGGTGAAGATGGAAGGTGTTGGTATCCGGAGACCATCGGGTGAACAGCTCCGGCCCGAGCTCGGACTGCTGGTAGAAGTGGAACTGCGACGTCCACACCGCCTCGAACAGGCCGATGTACCGCAACTCCTCTGCGAAGTGATCGCAAGTGTGGCGTACCCAGAACGCCCAGGCCCACTCGCTGGTGAAGTTGCCCCCAGACCGCAAGTCCCAGTCCTTCAGCCAGCCCTTGGTGTCGTCCGTGACGCTCTGGCGATATATGCTCGAGTAGAGGGCTGGAGAATTCTCCGCAGTAGGCTCACCCCCATCAATGGTTCGCGTCCCCGGGTTCAGGACATAGACATCCAAGTGTCTGGTCTCCCTGGCAGGATGCCCATTGTTGGTGATGTTATAGCGGAGAAGCTCGTCCTCCCGGGTCACCCAGGTCCGCGGCGCATCAATCTCGAACCCTGGCACCAGGACCTCATCTAGGATGCCGAAGTTCCAGAGCGGCAGGTTGTCCGACAGTGGATATGTCTTCTGGGCCGGCGTTAGTAAGTCGAACAAGGATTGATTGTTGGAAAAAATCTCCTTGGCTCCGTAAACCTCCTCGTTCGTCGCCATCTCAGCCCTGCGAGTGGCGGCATCCCCCTCATTTCCTTGATTCGCGGCCATCTCAGAAGTTCCGGGGGTCGTGCGGGTTAAGGGATGAAGTGTGCGAAATCGGACGAGGCTGGTGGAAAAGTTTGAGAGTCGGCGCGCAATCCTAGTGGACGGCGCGCAATCGGGAAGTCGTTCGCGTAAAACCCCGGGTATTCGCGCAAAGACAGAGCGAAATCCAGACGGTTTTGCGCGACGAGCGGGCGAATTCCGCGCCGGAAAAGGCAATTTCGCGCACGAGAGCAGAGATGCTTATCGCGCGGAAGGCCAATGTACGGCACGGAGGGACCCAGTGCCCCTATTTATAGGCGAGGCCGGGGTCCGCGCTGCGCGGAAAGCGCTTTGCGCGACCGCAGCGGCGAATTTCGCGACCGGCGCCCCTTTTTGCGCGCCTAAGTCCCGCGCCGCCCAGGACTTCGGCATTCCGGCGTCTCTCTCGGAACCCGATCGTTGCGACCTCTCGCCGATCAGATTCCGAGGGGGGGCTTTTGTAGACGCCGGAAAAGTCCGTTGTTCCCAAACGAAGCTCCGGATGCGGAAAGTGAGGTCATATTTGGAGTCGGAAGAATGTTTCGGAGGGCCCGGAGGCCTTGCGCGGAATTTCAGAGGTCTGCGCGCAAAGATGATGATCCGCGCGCAAAACCCCCGGGATGCGCGCAACTCCCTTGCGCGCGGTGCCCGATTCCGCGCCCGCGAGGAGAATTCCGCGCTCGCGCCTTGGATTCCGCGCCTGGGGTTGCCTATAAATACTAGGCGACCCCCAACGTTTCAAGGGTTGCTGGAAGTCGAATGGTCTCCCGCGCGCGCAATTCAATCCCTTCCGCGCGCAATGACGATCTTCAGGTAACCTCCTTTCTTTCGCGCAATAGAGCCTTGGGGTCCGCCTTCGCGCGCAATCCCCTTGGCTCATTTCCTTTGAATAAATTTCAACCCGAAGGCCTTTGCGCGCAAAAGAAGCCTCTTGCGCGCAATTGCCCCCGGGTGCGCGCAATCCAACCCGATTGCGCGCACCCCCCATCTTCAAAGTGGCCATTCGTTAGAGAATGCGCCGTTGCCCCCGCGCGCTACCCGAAGCCGGTGCGCGCAATCCCAATCATCCGCGCGCGAAGCGCTGGCCCAATTGCGCGCCAGCCCGCCATTTTGCGCGCCGATCCGCGGTTTTGCGCGCAAAGCTCCTCTTTTGCGCGCAATCCGCCAGGGTCGCCTCCCTTGACCCCCTTTGGGTACCCGCCTGCGTGGCGCCCGATGGTCTTCATCGCAGGTGCCCGCGTTGTGCGTCGTCTTTCCGTGCGGCCCCCCCCTAGGCTCGCGCGAAGTGACACGGACCTACCGGCGGCTTTATCGTCCAGCATGACGCTAAACTGCACTACGTCCGAGCTACAAGACGTTAAACTGTTCAGCATTCGTCCTGCATGACGCTAAACTGCACCACGTCCTGGACGACGTTAAACTGTATACGTCCAGGCTGCACGACGTTAAACTGCCTAGCCCCCATCGTCCGCGCTACAAGACGTTAAACTGCCAAGTGTTTCGTCCTCAACACACGACGTTAAACTGTACTTCGTCCGGCAAGACGTTAAACCGTCCACTTCGTCCTCAACACACGACGTTAAACTGTACTTCGTCCGGCAAGACGTTAAACCGTTCGCATCGTCCGATCCCGTGCTCTGCACGCAGGGTCTCCCCCGGTTTGGACGTGGCCCCCACCCGCTCGTCTCTGCAGGGATGTCGGGATTGTCCCGCTTTTGGGACGATTTAATGGGAGTGGCTTTTCCCTACGGGGGCAGGGTATTACAAACCCCTAGTTTCTCGTGGGAGGCTGCACATGTGTATCTCCATTGCGCCTCCCCACTGCCGAAGCCAGTAGAGGGTGTGACTGGGATCGAGGTGTCTTCTGCTTTCGGTCCAAGTCCCTTCCAACTGAGTTTTGCCGCATCCGGGCTGCCTCAAGTGCGTAAGTCCTGACAGAATGAACTACGTGGACTTTGATCCCTGTCTTCTATACAGGGTACGTAGGAAGCCTCCCTGAGGTCCAAGCCCGCCACCTGGTCGTCCCGGTCGTATTTACGTCGGTTCTTCCATCAGTGGACCCCTCCAGGGTTCACGCTTGCGTCGATTCACCTATGAATCCGCCCCTGTGGGAGACTGCCCGTGTGTATCTCCATTGTGCCTCCCCACAGCCCCTTTTCCCATTTCTCCTTTCATCGTCCAGCATGACGTGAAACTGTGATCCACCCGGCCGTTCCACCCCCCTCTGTGCGAGGTGGTTCGGTTCAATCCTCCGCCCGGCGGCCTAGACCTCTTCGTGAGTCGGCTTGCCGACGTCCAGCATGACGTTAAACTGTATACCCGAACTACGCTGACTTTGATCCGTGCTAACGCGCGGTACGTAGGAAGCCCCTACGGGGTCCAAGCTCTTCACTCCATCATCCATCCTGATCCTTACCCGGGCCGCCACATCCCGGTGGGGTCATGCCACTTCACTCCACTCCACGTTACTTGGGAAGCCGCCCATGTGCTGGCCCCAGCGTCGGAGGTTCCCCGCAAGGGGTTCTGTCATCTGATCCACTTTTCGTGTTGATCGGTCCGATGCCGTCCCCGCTGGACGTTAAACTCGCGGCATACCCCGTGTTAAACATGGGAAGCTGAGGAAAACCTCAGGTGACACAGTTCCCCGCACCTAGTACGGGATGCCTCAGGCCATCATGCCTTCGAGAAGCCCTATTAGGGACGGAAGACAGACGTGCAGAGCCGCAGTGCTACGACACGCCCCCAGCACCCAGAGCCACCCGGCCTTCTCACCGCAGGTTGCTGCCCCGCCCAGACTCCTTGGAGCGTCCGGGCGGAAGCAGCGTAATTAACCGGTGTCCATGAAGATATGGCGCCGGGAACGAGATTCACGAACATTCTTAAGTCTATGAGGGAGACCCGGATTAGGCGACGAGTTCCGAGGAGACGTCCAAGGAAGGAGGAGCCGACATCCCATCATCCCGGTTTCGATCAAGGAGCAGACGCCCCTGAATAAGGGACGAATGCCGCCCGCCCTTGGAAAGCGGGACTGCGGGACCACAAGCCGCGCGCCCATCCCCTCGGGTTGACGGGTGCACGCGCGAACGCGTCCTGGCGGAACAGCGTAACCCGACGCACATCCGCACCGAAACAATATCATTATTCATGAGTATGCATCCCAATACTTTCACTGATACATCACTATATATCCCGAAAACCTTTTCCAAAATAGGGTAATGTAAAAACAGGTGCACTGAGTAAGTCTTTCTTCAGATCCTTGAGATTTTCTTCGCATTCTTCTATCTAAAGGAACTTGACTCCAATCCAAGATACCTTTATGAGTGGATTATATATACATGATAAATTATATATAAATCAACAAAAATATATATACAAACCATTAAAAATATAGATTTTAGTCATAGTTGTTAGTCTATTCCAATGTTTAGTAACCTCCATCTTTGATGGATCCATATATATTCCTTCACTTCATAATATATGACCCAAAAATAAAACTTTTTGTAACAAATGTTCAATCTTGGAAAATTCTTCATACAAATTATCCATCCTTAGGGTATTCAATATAATCCTAAAGTGACCATCACACTCTTCCTTGCTTTGTGAATATATAAGAATATCATCTATAAAGACTAAAACAAAATGATAGGGTAATCTCTAAAGAATCTATTTATTAAATTTATTATTATAGTGGGGGTATTCAAAGACCAATTAGAATCACTAAAAATTCATAGCATCTATACCTTGTACAAAATTATTTCTAGGTTATATCCACGTTCGTGACCCTAAATACATAATATCCATAAAAAGGTAGATGTTGGAAAGTATTGAACTCTATGAAGTTGATAAAACAAGACCTTAAAATGGGAAAATGATAATTATTATTTATTTTGATCTTGTTATGTTCTTGATAATCAATGTAGAGTCTCATTGATACATATCTCTTCATAAAAAATGAATAGGTGAACCACATAGTGATTCACTTGGCTAAATGAATCCCTTAACACGATTCCTCTTGAGCTTCTTCATTAATTACTAAAACTCACAAAATTAAAAATCTAAGCTATTTACATGTTTTAGAATAATTAAAATTGGCCTAAACCATGGTTATAGCTTACGTCCATAGTTTGGAAAAATCATAGGCACTATTACTATTGCTAAGGGTCCAGCTACAACCATAGTTTAAACTGTGGATATAGTGGTCTATTTCCATGGTTTAAATAGTAAAATAACTATATATATCCACAGTTTAATCATACATATTTAATTATACTTCAATGGTTTAAACTATGGTAGTAGACCACATATTTTTATGGTTTAAAATTTGGAATAGCTAGGTATCTCCATGGTTTAACTATAGCAATTTAAACAAACATCTATTGTTAAACGTTGGCTATTAAGGCATACTCCCATAGATTATACCATGATAATTTAATGATATAGACATGATTTAACCATTGAAATTTTTCCGTAATACCATGGTTAAAACCAAGGAAGTAGGTACTCTATATCCACGTTTTAAATAGTGGAAATTTTATGCTACATCCAGAGTTTAATTGTAGCATTCGATGGCTATTGACATAGTTTTAACCATTGTTATAACCTATATATTTTCTAAAAAACGTTAGTTTCTGTAAGTTAAAGAGGAAAACTGATATCATTAAACCTCCAAGGCTATTTTGATTTTCACAATGGGAAAATGTAAAAAATAATTTAACTTGAACTAAGACTATAATATAATGTAGCTACAGAGTTAGGTCCCAACCATCCATCCTGGTACCAGGGCCATATCTATAAAGTGAAAAAAAATGTTACCCAGTTTTATGGAGTATTGGGGACTGAACACACATGGATACACACCCAAGATCTTCAGAACAATATCCCATAATACCTCTTAAATATGTTGAATCAAGTAGGTTTTCCTTCACTATGGAATCAATGAAATAGTTAAACCAACATTCTCCAAACACACCTTGCTTAGAAATCGTGGAATTGAAAAAAAGATAATCCATGAAAAAAAGTGTGTATGACCTTATTTTGAGTTGTGGCTTGAACAATAGAGCCCTGATGAAATTGATATGAGATGCTGATTGTGTAAAAAAATTAAGACAAAAATTTGAAGCTTCATGAACACCCAATCACCCTCTATGTAACCTAGGATATATTTTAAAAAACATATAGAATAATTTAATATAGATTAAGAAGAAAGGTTATGAAATTAATCCTAACCTTGCATTCTAAACCATGAATGAAACTAAAAAATTTAGGTTCCATATAAATATAGAACTCATAATAGGATTTAGGTAACTGACCTTACCATCAGCATTATCCTTTTCCTATGAATTCTTATTAATCTAACTCATAATATTATGGATCAGAGAAAAGTCAAACCATTTGACTAGATGTGTGTGTTCTACACACCTAATAACATTAAATCTGACAAAATCCAATGATGAAGAATGTAGATATTAGTACATTTCAAAATAAAAAAATGATATCTAAAATATCATTTTTTATTTTTAGACACCAAGAAACCACTAAACATTCTTTACAACATTCACCTTTTAGTAGTTACTAACAAATTATTTTTTTTAGAAATTAATATTTTTTATCACAAATAAATGTTATATTATTGGACCATAGGAATCAGAAAATTTAATGGCTTATGATGTATTAAAAAACATACTTGAAATACAAAGATAAATAGAGAATTGAGAATCAATTGTGATTACAAAACATGCTAGAAACTGACCAAATTATCATCATGTAAAGTGGAAATTTTCCTAGGAAGGGAACACCGATGAAAAAAGTTAAATAATCTTTAAGTATGGACTATTAAGTATTCCATGAACCTAATAATGAATTATAAAATTTTTAATAAATTTTTTCCATGACTCAAATATATTTGAGTATATTATTATCAATTAAAAAAATATTACTTCATGTTAATATTCCATTTGACAATATATAGATTAATTATTAACAACACTTAACACTTGAGATAAAATATTTATCATTTTTTTGGCAGATTCTTTGTGTGTTTATAAAAAATATCAATACCTTAATCTAAAAATAATAATTTCTTAGATTAAACGTATTTGATATAATATATTAAAATAGAAATAACATACCTTAGGGTTTCTTAAATAAAAATATAAGAAGATGAAGATTATATCCTCTGGCTGCTACAAGTTACAGTAGCCTAGAACACCACTCATATCAGCAAGCTTCCATAAAAAACATTTTCCATATAAATGAGTTGCATAATTATTATAAATACCTTTAATTAATCCTAAAATAATTTTCAACTATTTTATGATAACATAAAATGGATGAAATGAAATTATTATACCTAATATAAAGTATTCTAAGTGATTTTGAAAATCATGATGCACCTGTATCACTAGTCATGTTATAAGAATTACATTATATACTAACACACCTAGAAATTTCAAATAGTAAAACCAAAAAAAATGTTGGCCATATAAACCAATACATAAGAAATGTAACAGAAATAGATAATGGAATGAAGTGTGTATAATACACTCTTTAGTAATCTATAATATTTTAGACTAAGATTCAAATTGTAGCTAGAAATTAACATCGATCTAAAAAGGCCACAATCCCTTACCTGGAATATCATGCATTCATTTTTTACATTGAAAAGGTGTTATGTATAGTGAGTGAGATCATAATACTTATAAAAACCTACAAAAACCTCAAGAAGTTACTATGTGAATATATAAATAAAAGTTTAATTTCTAAAGGGGCCAATTACCTTTCGGTACAATTATGACATACCATGGATCTTAACAACTCAACACACTATATGCCACATATACGTGACAATTTCGATAGCTCAAACATATCATAACATTATTAGTGATAAAATCCTCTTACATCACTAAAAATGAATCATATCACATAATTTCATACCCATGAAAACTCATGTTTTCAATCCCCTCGCATAACATGTGAAATCAACATAGAAATAAAAATCCATTATATATATTGAAGATCACAATTTCTGTAACACTATAAACATAAAGAACTTCTAACAAGGTCTCAATATCCCATATTTAATTTGAATTTTAGTTACCCAACCATTACCCATTTACTCATCCTAAGTAACAATTTAATGATCTATTTCCAACTTCATTACATATAAATTTTTCTTGAAACTCACACCTTAACAAACTCTGTTAAGGGAAATAATCACACATTCTATTTTGACATGCATTGGACATTCTTTCCTCCTTGAATTCATTACTCCATTATTTTTAAAATTTATCCTTGTATTTATAAATCCATTTCATTTTTACCAATCTTACACTTTGGTAAGCTCAATCATATGCCCAACACCCCATGAACTCTATGATTTCTATACACTTATTCACCACATAAAATACTATTCCTATATTTGTATAATATACTGAAGATATCATAAGACTACCTATAAATATTTCAATCATAAGGTTAAGTTTCTAAGATAGGCTTGACATACTCATCCCTCTTAAACACAAATTTCCACAGCAGCCAAGGAAAAAAAATTATAATTCTAATGATTGATGGAAAATTTAGGGGTTTCCAGCTGGGGGACATTGGAAGATTATAGTTTTCTAATATTAAATTTATCACAATTGGAGGAATCAATTCATCATGACTATAAAATAGAAATATTTCCTTATTCATAATAAAAATTCTTAATTATATAGGTACATTACATTCAATGATAAGTTGAAGTTAACAAAAAAGGCTTCATGTATCTAAAAAAATAATGTAAATAGATATTTAAGTAGATAAAAAACTGAATGGAACATATTTTTCTATCAAAACAAGAAGATATGTGACTTTATGAGCAACTTATATGAATAGTTATTTTAGTAAGATAACAAAAGTTGGGTAGGTTGCGAGTTCCAAAATTCAAGACAAATTCCACCTGGATTTCTCAAACTTGAATTTATAGGACACCATTGCATCTTATGACATGTGTATCACATGGTTTGGATCTTTTTTTATAAACCCTTATGATATTATTGTGTGATTTTAACAATATAATTTTTGTTTTCAAGGACAATTGGATTTAATGGGTCAGTATCCAAGATGGTAATCCAGTTGATCCCATGAGCTAACAATACTGTTTAATGGACAAATTTATCTTTAATAGCCAAAAACAATTAATTGGTCTTGAAAAAATAAATAAAAAATAAATAAAAGGGCCATAAACATAATTATATATATTTAATGAAAAATAAAAATCAATACAGTATGCACCACAAATATCTTTTAACTATAAACTATAATTTAGTATGCACTAAAAAATTCATTTGAATGAATTATTCAATCCTAAATTATGAAATAGTGTATCACGTATTTCATAATGTAATTTTTGAGAAGAAAAATCGAACATTAATATAAAAATAAGAATCTATACAGGTTTTTTAAATAGATAATAATTGGATGTTTAAACAAAGTTTTCGACACCTTGAAGAAGAAAATTAGGGTTAAACTAATTTTTAAAATATAAAAAGTTTTAGTACATAAATTTTTTTATATTGATATGAGAAATTTAAGCAAAAAGGTATCAAGAAGACGAATATAGAGAGTTCGATGAGATAATATAAAAATTAAATATACATGTTAATAAAAAACAATTTTCAAAATTGACTGGATTATAAAAACATTATGATGCTGATAAAAGAATAAAATATGATTTTACTACACAATTATGGTGAAAAACTATTATAAATTGAAATTTGCATGATAACCTATGTCATCCTTTTCATTATTTACTGGATGACTAATTCAATCTAAAACAAAATCATTTACACCACTTGTCTTGAAAATAATACGATATTAATGGTTACAATGTGCTAAATAATGAAAAATTGTAGATATATATATTTGTTATGAATGTAATTTAATATTACATGAAATTAATGATTGAGTTTGTAAAGTAAAATTGTTATCAATATAATCATATATTACACATTATACCACATTAGATGTGGGGATTCTTCTATAATAAGTCACTTTATTTGAACCTAAAATATAATATATCAAATATGAAAAATACCAATTAAATAATAAAAAATAAAAAAATGAAATCGCATCAAAACATATATCGCACAATTAAATTTTAACAATTAAAAAAAATAATATATGAATGATTTATTAAAAAAATAAATCATATGCCTAAATTATATTATTTTAATAATATGTGATGTATTTGTATAGACGTACACTATTATATTTCTTTCATTGTGTACATTTATTAGAATATATTTTTTATCTATATCAAAATTTATTTCATTACTCTTATAAAATGCTATTATTTATAATAAATCACTAAAGTGGTGATAATCAAATTATGGAATACATGATATTAATTTTATTGAAATGTACATGTATCGAAACTGAAAGTTCATTAATTTGAAATTGAATTATGAATTTAAAGAAACATAGTATACCACTTATAATATCAAAGATGGTTTAAAAACCATTTGTTGTGGTACCCATGGGATCCCATCTTAACTAAAAATTTAAACATAAGAAATAACAATTACAATATTAACAATATAAGATGTAGACAAATGAATAGAATTCAATAAAATTAATATGATGGAAAATCATAAAAGGAATAATGATTTTTAATTACTTGAACCGTAATAAATAATCTGAGATATGAAATGAGTTCCAAATAGAACTATTTAAGAGAAGTTGATAAACATATTTAAATAATCTTGTAAATATCATTGAAACAGTGGAGTTAAAAGAAAATTACAGAAGTGATGCATTTAAAATTTATGTCAACATATCTCATTACAATACATTTTTATTATTTATAATAATATAAAATTTGAATAATAAAATTAATGGGAACAATTAGAATATATAGAGACAGATTGATCGCAATGAGATAGGCTAGGATGGGTCAATATATTGGGAAGTATTACCATGGTTCCTAATAAACCATGACATCAGATGATCTATTTTAATGGTTTTAATAAACCATGGCAATAGATGTGTGCAATTTGGTTATTTTTCTAGTTGTGAGCGTCTTGAAAATATGAAAACGTCTTCTTGTTAGAATCTGGATAATGATTTCCAACTGAGAATTGGGGAGACTCCAAAATAAAATTAGAATGAATTGTTGATGAAAATATAATTATATAAAATAATGTATTTAATTAAGAGAATTTGTTATTGAGTATAGTAATTGATATAATTAATATGTTTAGAACATAATACGTAGTTTTATCCTAGAGAGGAAGAACATATTGATGTCAAGATCCATTCCAGAAATAGGTGATCTATGTGTCCAGTTATTTGAAAAGATGAGAAGAATCAGATCGTTGATACTATAAAGTGACTGCTAGATATTGATAGAAAAAATTGTGATAATTAACTGCCAATGTTATTTATGTTGTTAAACATGAGCATACTAGTTGATCTATTTTGTTTGCAGAGGGAGATCAACATCGTGTTTTGCTAATGCAACCAAGAGTGGAAGTAGGTCCTTCCAACTGTGAAATCATACATTTTTTGTGGGTAGTGGAAGGAAAAATTATTTAGTGGGAACCTATAGTAGGAATTATTGGAGACTCAATGCTGATAAGATTTGTATGGTCCATGGTTTAACCATTATAATTTATAGTTTAGTATATAATATTTTAGAGCTTATCAAATCAGGACAAGGAGGTGGATTCTACAGCTAATACATTTAAATCCTTGTGTGTTGTGATCATTTTATTTTTTTCATGAAAGAAGTGAGTATGAGATAATTAAAGTTGTGAAGAATGAGATATTAATATTTCATAGAGATTAATTCTAATTGAAATCATTGTAAAATTGTAAAAACAAATCTCCCAACCCCACTTGTTACCCACTCCGTGGTACCAATCGATATGGTCACTACACATGTCCTCTTACCATGAGAATTAAATAATTCTATTTTAGAAATTGTCTTATTATTGATCTTCCAAAAACTATAAGTTTGTATTAACACTACTTTTGTGGTATGTGATATAAAAAACCAGTGGATGAATTTCGGGAACATCTTCTTAATTCGACATGGGATTCATAGACTGGAAAATAATATACTGTGAGAGATGATTCGATGTCTCAATATATTTGTTTCAATAAAATGTATTTAAAGAATTCTTACACACCTTTATTGGATACCAACCTATGAAAAGTTGTTTAATGTTGATACCATATTTCAAAACATAAGGAAAAACCATTCTAAGGACAACAAAAGATTTATAATATCATATAAATTCCGTATAATTTAAATTTTCATTAGACTGACCTTTAGTCTATTTGTTGTATATTTTTTAACATTTTTATACTAAATGATGGGATTAATTATAATAGATTATCATGTTAAAATTGTTTGATACCTATAGGATTACAATGATAAGGGAGTATATCATAAGAAATATACAATTCATAGGGAACCTAATATTATTATCCTTGTTAAAAAAAGTGACCAACTCTTATAGGAAATATCCTTGAATTGAGAAAAAAATAACCCTATAATTTGTATTCATGTTGAAATCAATAATTTTGAGTTATAACTATTATAATATAAGATAAAAATTTAATGGCTGAAAGCGTAAATAGATAGAGATAATTAACTACACGAATTGATATGACAATAAGTTTACAAGAAAATACTTTACTTAAAATTAATTTTATGCATTCTGATTCCAAATTAAATGTTTATATAGAGTACCTGAAATACTATAAATAAATTATTCTTAATGAAATTTAATGGAAATATAATAACTTATGACTAAATACTTCAATATTACATTATAAACTTGTTCAATCATTACATATATTATAGAAATATTGTAGAGAAATATATATGAAATTTAAAATAGATAAAGGTACTAAAAAATTCTTGATAGATAAGACATGATAAATTATAAACAATACTTAGATAATAAATCCCTACAACCATATATATATATATATAAAGTTCTAATCCTTATAAACTTTTGTGGATTCAACAAGTAGAATATGAAGGATCTTATATTCATATCTAGAGAATATTATATAATAGATACAGAAGATACAAAAAATAATAATTTATTATACTAAATTACTTGAGAGTTTCATAGAGTATGACTTTCATAATCATAATAATATTATATCTATTGTATTATGGAGATAATAAGGCCTGAAATGTGAGAGTATTTTACTTCAATAGTCTATTTCCAGAAAATATTTACGACCACCAATAAAACATTATATGATGAATTATATATAGAATAAAGTGATTTATGTGATAAATAAAAGGTTAGACAAAGGGTATAAATGTAATTTGAAACATATTTACTGCTTATAAGACTAGGATATAGTATGAATATACAATGGTGTGGACCATGTTCTATTAAAATTTTATATTGAAGGATTTAGTACCAGGATTGCTGAATAGTCATTCTCATAAGGTTGTATAGCCTTCCAAGGTATTAAGAGTTTATGTCCTATTAGAGCCTATAGAGGTGAGAATACCATGAATTAAATAAATTTACCAGCATCTAGTAATGTAAGATTCTCAATATCTGTCAAGAGAGGCTCAATCAATAAAATAATATGTCAGACTAGTGAAAGAATAGACTCCACTAGAATACTCAAATAAATTAAAACAATGATAGAGGAAAATCATATTAACATGGCAGTTGTTCAACCATTTTAACATTTGACATATTATGATTCGAGATTCTATACTAATTCTATAGGATAAATGTAAAATAACCATAAAGATTCAAAATATCCAATAGTGTGGGAATGTCATAATACATAGAGGTTTGATGTATCATTAAATAACTATGGTATACCTTTATATTTTGAGTGGATATTCCAGAGCTTGTAAATATTATGGATACAATGTATGTTGAATTCCATGATCATTATTGAAAATTATAAGCTCTCTTTCTTTGGATAGATGCGAGGGTATGGTTAGTAAAGGGAAAAGACTACATGATTAATAGGGTTCTGGATTTCACAGGGGAACTAAAAAGTTCAGACCATGAAGGGTTAACTATATCATAATTGGATGGTTATTTTCAATGGGAGATTTATTTATTACAAGAAAACTACTCACAGTTAGAAGAGGGTATGTTGTATCTTTTCAAACCATAATGAATAGATATTAATCATTTTTTGTCACTATACTATCTTAATTATAAGAATTTATTGGTTCATTATTTGTTTTATCTAATGAGTATGATGTGGATAGGAATCAAATTGGAAATTAGATGAACTCCCATGGGAAATGAAAACATGGGTAATCCTTGTTATACCTTGGAGAATTATTTAGTATAAGACCCTTTTTAGAACCATCCAACATCATTCTATGAACGATTAGATGTTACTCATTCATTAATGAAAATATGAATATGTGAGAAGGTGGGTGAGATTTACAAACACCTTCATTCTATACATCCAATGGAGTTTTTAACTCTTATTTACAATCTTTTTTGAATTCTGAAAATTGTACCATAAATGTTCTTTAAATTTATTATAGAGTCGAGATTCCCAACAATAGATCTTTTATCAGTCAAGAATATGACTATGGGTTTTTATTTCATGAAATTAGTTGGTTTTTTATAATGTAAATATAAAAATGTTCCACTGAACATAAACATATAATTCTAAGTGTATAATCATTCATCTATTTTCATTATATATTTAATTGGTATTTTTTATAAACCTGGTTTTAAGAAAATATCATGTTAATATTTTATATATAATTTTTTAGGATGATTTTGATGAATGATCCATGAACAGAAAAGTTACATAATTATTATATCTTGGAATTGAAGTGTAAATAGGTATTATAGATCTTAGAGAAGAACAATAATGAAGAGATACCTTCTCTCCCAAGCAACCTAGGGTTGAACAAAGTAAAAATTTCAATCCAATGGGTCTTGATAAAAATGAAACCCTATATTTTGATGTTATAGTGAGTGACTTAGAAGTGATTGATTTATAATGAAATAAAAAAATGATGCATATTATATCATCATGAACCGTAAAAATATCAACACGCCAGTGCACTCACATTGGATCCTACAGATGGTGTAATAAAATTACATAACATTAAATTAAAATTTATTTATATGAAATTAAACAACATGAAATAATATTATAAAAAATTAAATTCATTTTTTAAGTGAATTAATTATTCAAAAAAATTTATAATTACATTTGATGAGAATAATTGAATGTAACAAACATATAGATAATAAAAAGTTGAATATGGATTGTTGGATAATAATTCACAAACAAAGTTATATTAATTAATGAATATAAATGATCATTGTTGAATTTAACAACACATATGGTCAATATGAATATTTCATAAATGTAGACATGTGAAAAATTATAGTAATTAATTCATACGGGAATTTAAATACAAATTAAAAAATGATCATTTTAATTATTAAAAGAAAAAAATGCACATGGAGAGTCTATAAATAATTTTTCTAATCCATTCATAAAATGAAAATTTATCACCACAATACATGAATTAGTTGATAAGATCACCAATATGGAAATTTGATGCAAAAATAATAAATCATTTTTTTATTAAAGGATTTCCATATTTGAAAACAAAGAGACAAAAAAATTAACGGTAGTGATAGTGAAAATTTTGGAATAATAGGTTTTTAAAATTAGGGTTTCAAGAAATCAGATTGGTAGAGTACATGTTGTGAAGAAGTAACCCTAAGGATGTGTTTTGGGATCAGATTAGGAGTCGATGTCACCAGCACTTAGATTAGAGAGAGAAATTGGAGAAGTTAGGGTACCATGGCTAGAAATCATGAAACTTATATGGAGGCAGGGTGCTTGTCATGCTAAATAAAATGGGAGACCATTAGAGGAGTATGACATGATATGACTTGTTCTATATATCTGATAGTGAAACTAATAAGGTTTACTGGCGTGGAAATAGATGCGGGAGGTGGGGATGCCACATTAGAACCACATTAATAGGGATGTGGGGAAGATGCATTGGAGCCGCATTAGTAGGGAGGTGAGTTGGTTGTGTCGGAGCCATGCCATAAGAGTAAGACCGCTGGAGGTAGGAGTTTGGATGACTATATCAGAGAAGGAAGAATTCCAAAGGTAGGTCTTGATCACAAATAAGAGAATTATGCGAAGAGAGGGGAACTAATGAGGAGAAGTGGCTACATGAACATGATAATGGAGTTACATGAAGGCATGAGTGTAATTACCATGATTTTAAAAAATTCATGGCTATGAATAACCTATTTCCATGGATTTAATAAATTGTTGAAATAGATGTGTGGTAATATTTTTTAGTTATGTTAGTAGGGTCCATTCAAAATGGTGTCTTTAAAATGTGCATAGAAACAAATATGAGCTCCATTGGAAACTCAATATATTGATTCTGTGGTATACTAGGAAACAATTCCATTACGAAAAAATCTCTCATATAATAGGTATATATTTGATGTTCAGTTTATTGTTAAAAATATGAGATAAAACCCCATTTTTAATATGAATCAGGACCCATATAATAGATCTAATTTCCATAAAAAGTTCATATTTATCATTGAACTGATAGATGATCACTTGTTAGTCTTAAAATAAAATTTGAATTCTCTTACTAGGAAATCAATGTAGGATTTATGTAATAAAATCAAATACATTCCAATTATAACATGAAATTCAACTAAAGGGAGAATAACAGGATTTGTAGGAAGTACATTCCAAAAAACCTATGCTGCATAAGAGTGACTTACTTGAGATTACATCAATACACCATCAATATTTTTCACTAATAATTAAACATAAAATCATTATGGAGGCATTGTGATTCCCTTATAAAATTACTAATATATAAAAGAGTGGTTAGATCCAAAATCGAATAAGACTTTTTCATTTCTAGAGTGAATTGTAAGTGTACCTTTTACCACTTAATTATCATACCCCACATCAAAAGTAGTGATCAAATGATATTTCCCTTTATCTATGGGCTTAATAGGTTTCTAACATCGATCATATTAACTCAAATTCTTATTTGATCACTGGTTAGAATAATTCCAATACTCTTTGTATTTGAAACATTGGAGTGTGGGTGGTGTATTATTTATAGGATTCTCTATATTTATATAATTACTTACCTTCATTTCATAACTTTAGAATTTGATTTCTGTATGACCTTCATTTCAACACATAAAATATTTACCATCTCACTTAATAAAATCCCCTATATGAATCCTTCCATTCTTAGAGAATAAAGGAATGATAATCATCAACACTCCATGGTTTTTTATTTTTCATTAAATTCTATATTTATTTTCTTATAAAAACCATGATATTGATGGGTAAGTATAAGTTCTATTTTCAATTTGATAGAACATAGAACAATTTCTTCAAATATATTGAAGTCCTTTTTGGATAACAATATTAATAGAAATGGTTTTAATCTAATGCAGAATTTATTAACTGTACTTTCAGATTAGATGATAATATTATATTTTTACTTATAATGTCTTCTAAAATTTTCTTCATAGGTACTAATAGATTCATCATATTTCTACTTTATCTCATGGAATTACCTAACCATTATTATATGAATAATATATGGAAAGTACTTAATGAAAAATAATATCTTATACTCATCCAACTCCATGGAGTTAATTTATTCATGTTTCTTTTTGTTCTTGATAATTGTGCACTATTGATTTTCATCATCTTATAAATGATCGAAAACTATAATAACATTTTAATGTTCTAAACACTGGAGAATATAAAATATAATTTCCATGGTACTGATCCATTTCTCAGTAGTTAGTGGATTAGTAGACCCCACTAAAGGAAGATGGATGTTTCCTCATGAAGGGAATAACAAAACATTGTTCCCTCCATTTATAATTTGGATTCTCAGCATGATTAATAACTTTATAAAGTCTCAAAATAATATCAAAAATATTTTTGAATATATCTCTAATGAAATTTGTCTTCATAGGAGGAAAATAATTTCATTTTCCATCACATTTATCATTAACATTATTACTTTGGGTTTCTTTGATTTACTAAAAAATGCATAGTGTGAACAAAATTAACCATAGTGGGAAACTACATAATCCTGAAAAATCTTTTCTAGGATATGTAAATAATGATGCCTTCTTTTCAATCTATAGTGCCTTAGGTTTGACCTAGGTCATCTATGATTATAATCCATTTAAATCCTTTATAATTTTTCATAAGAAAATTTCATTTAACCAAAGAATATCCCCCATGAGTGTCAAACCATGTGTATAGTAATGACACACTCACCGTGAACTAGATTTATTGTTGAGATATACCGAGATAACTAAGTTTTGGATTTATATTTCGAGATGCATCTTTTTTTCTAAATTAAAATCCAATTGTAGTATCTAGATAGGGAAGTATTTCTTAGAAAACCACACTCCTTTTTTTACTATAACTTAATATTCCTCATATACATAGGATTATCCTAACGGTTCTTACTAATGTTTTCTCATCATAGTTTCCAAATTTAACTAAATATTGTTCTAATAATAAATATAGAGACACTTACTTTTCATACATAGATATTACATATTAATAGATTCATTTTAATTTAATACCATTAAAATCCATTTCATAATCCTGTAGGTTTAGTTTCTTTTGAAAACTAAGATTCATCAAAAAATTGATTCATAAGAGATCTATATAATATCCCACTAAATTATTCATAACTAGCACTATTCTTAGACATATGATGATTGAAACCTTTTTAATAACTTGGGGAAAGGAAACATAAGAAATAGTGATCTAATATACTTAATAAGGGAAATTAAGGGAGATAAAAATGATCAATTAAACCTAAAATGAGTATTAGTGTACAAGAACATGATATTAACATTTGAAAACCATATCCCTCACATTAAATATTTTAATATTGACTCATGTCATAAAGATAAATAGTTTATAAGACATGAAACATAAAATAATCAAATATCATGATCCATGAGAGTATAAAATTGGTATTTGAAATAAGTTTTTGGTATTCACATAATCATGGAAAATTATTTCCTTGGTCAAGGATCACTTACAATACTATCATAATGGATTGAGTTCACTCCCAAGACTATCATAGTGGAAATATTCCCTTAATAAGCTAGGTTAACTCCCAATTCCATTCCTTATTATCTCATGAGATATCCATCTTTAACCAATGCATTGTAGGTTTATAAAATTATGGTCCCTCCCATCATATAATGAAAATCATATATGTGTCTACCAAAATATCATAAAAATTCACCATAGTATAACTCAGGGAAAGGGATTGATTTTTATAAATATTTCATCATTTAATCATAGAATATACCATTGAAATGAAGTAGGTTTCATAATAACTTTATCTTAGCATATCCCTTGGAAAAGAAATGGTTTCCATAAAGTTTTAATCATAACTTAATTATACAATGGTAATGAAATGAGTTTCATAGAATTATCATCAATTAATCATCATCATAATAATTCATAAAAAGAAATAAATTGCTTAGTATCATTGGATCATATCCTCTGTAAAACATAAGTAACATCAAGAATGGTATCATAGTTGATAGGTTCCATTAAAATATCACATGAAAAATTATTGAGGAAAATAAATTGTTCACTTCAAAATCACCAGTTTAAAATCCAAAAATTTCCAAAATATTAAGGAAAAAAATTTATTTTAAAAGAACCATGGAAACATTTAAATTAATATTTAAATAATTTAGTGATTATAATGGTATAAAATTTTATTCATGTCTTGTAAGTTTAAACAAATATCCCTTTCACAATTTTTGGTAAAACGTAAAAAAGTACCTCATTCAGAAAATGAAAAGAAGATTAATTTTTATTTTTCTAAAATTAATATATTTGAATAAATGAATTTAAATAATAATTCAATATTATATCTTTATTTATTTCTTTAGAAAACACACACACATATATATATATATAATAAAAAATATTTTTTATTGAAAAGAGAAATAAATTTGGTCTTCCTTAAAAATATTATTTTAGTCAGTTGAGTTATTAAATAGACAAAAATGAAATTAAAAAAAAAATTAAGTCCTATAATTTACTATAGGATAATAAAATTCATGATTTTTTGAGTTTTAGATCATAAAATTTCACCATAAAATACTTAATCATAAACAATCCTGATAAAAAAATTAGATTGTAATAGAAATCCCTTACCTTAAGTTTGACTTGCTTCAAACACACTCTAAACCCATCTATAATAAATTTAAATTTATTAAAATTTTATAATAGATTCATTTAAATACATATAATATCATTAATGACACAATAATAACATTTCCACACCCATTAATTAATAATTCCTTATTAAAATCTTTTTTTGGGTGTTAAGTGTTTCATTTTCCATGATAATTTTCATTTGGTAGTTCCTGAACCTATACATTTATCAAGGTTACATCATATGAAAAATGTTAAACATGATATAAATATCATATATATTCATTATATATATATATATAGTCATTTATAAATGGTAGATGAATAAAAATGAATTACGCTATTCATGGAGACGGTAGGTTTTACATACACATGAATACTGTTTTAACGTTTAAAAGAATCAAAATAATGAAAGGTAAATAATAATTTAAAATTAAAAATAATTATTATATCATATATATACTATATATTCATCATATCATTCCTCATTACCATCCATGTAAAGTTGAAATGAAAAACAAGTCACGTCGCTTTGTGGATGTGGTAGTCCATATATATGCATGACCGATGTTATTGTTTTCCAATGGATTGGAAAGTAAGAAAGATGATATGATATTATAATTATAGAAGTATAATTATATTGTAAATATAATATGTAAATACTAAATACATCATAATAACCATCCATAAAATATGGTGATGGAAAATGAATTATATCACTATGTGAACGTAGTAGTCTAAATGACGCACGCCTATCGTGGGGCGTGGCAAAACAATATTTTATTTACCTAAGTATAGTATAGCAGTTGATTCTAGGTAGTCTCCCGAATAGGAGTGCACACAAAACAAGGTTGTCACTTTTTGTTGGTTTTCTTAAAAAGATTGGTTTTAACAAATTTGAATGACTATGAGAGAAACAAACAACAGAAATTAATTGATTTTAACAAATGATAAAGACGGTGATCGGATTTGGTTCGGCTAGACTTAGTGTTGTGCCATCATGGTTTCCAAATTTTATCTCTTCTTCTTCCTTAAACTGGTAAGAGAGATGTGATTAGAATTTCCCTTTCTAAAACCTTAGATTGGTCTATCCTCTTTCCAATGTGTTTAGGGTTGTAGAAGGTCTCTTGATTAATTAGAGCAATCCCAGACCTGGAATTGTTGTTCCCTAATAAACCAAGATTTCAACATACAATCCTACACACGTGCTTGACTACCGTCGAGCAATCACCACCCAACCCTAATCATGTTCCACCGTATACAGATTAGAATTGGGTGGAGGGAGATGTGATCATCGACCAAAGAAATTTATAATTTCAGAATAAAAATCATAACACAACCGCATTTGGAATTTAATACTGAATTATGAATTGGAACCAGAAGAAGAAAGAAGAACAAATTTTATTCATTTCAAGCACAAAACTCAAGCACAACACATAGGTCCAGCCTCCCCTCTTTCCGATCACTCAAATGAAACTACCCCTCCATGGATGGGGTAAGCGAGATAATTCGGGAGAGGAGAGACATTTTAAAACAAGAGAAATAAAAGAAAAAGCTGAGAAGTTCTTCTCCTGGGTGCCCGAGAAGGAATGGGGTGGAGAATGGGATGGATTGAGGGGGAGGAGCTCTCCTCCTTTTATAGCCAGAATTCGACCCCCGAAAGTTGTCGCGTTTTGGACCCCATAAATGACCTCTTCACGCGTTGCGTCCTTCTTCAATGTTGTTCATAATTGTCTTGGCCGTGTCCCCTCAAAATCTCAGCGGAGTTGGACAGGTATTCCGAGAGGTATGGCCAATTTCCTCTGACAATTTATTCTGTCCAGTCAGAATCATCAAACCGAAAAACACCGTTTTGTACTGATTTACTGTCCCTGAAAACGGCCATTTAAGTCTTGGCATACTTAATAAAACTTGTTCCAAATCTTCTTATCCGTCTATAAACAAAATATCAGCTCCATTAAAGTCGTTTTGAGCGAGTTATGGATATTTCACTGAACCTTCTTTTTTCTGGATGAAATTTCTAGGAAGCTTCCTTGGTGTTCCTGAATAATCTTCAACTTCATTGAATTGTTTGGACCTCAAGATGGTCGAATCAGATCCTGGTCCAGAAGACAAAGTTGAATGAAATTAAATGAGGATTCTAAAAAAATTATAATCATAAAATTTGGATTTATATTGTTTTATAAATGATCAAAATACCCCTGTAGTGAAAATCTGTCCAAAATGCAGAATTTGGTCATTTTTGAATTTAAACTTAAAATACTTCTTAAATCCAAAATTGTAACATATAAGCTCAAAATGGTATCTTGGGATGTTTAAAACAATAGAAATGCATTAAAAAAATGTGTAAATTATAAGCCCTGTCAATTCCCCCACACTAAAACCATGCTTGTCCTCAAGCATAAAATCTCAACATGGAATTCAAAGGGAACTAATGTCACCAATATTTAAATTTCAAATGAAATAAAATCAAATGATTTTCAATGTCCAATCAAATTTTCCAGTTCCACAAAAATACTAATTTAATTTCCCATTTTTCAAAGAAACAATCAATTCATGCATTTTACTTTTCCCCTTTGAAAAATAATGAAGCTTCTCCTTTCATTCATTCAAGCTTCTCAATTTATTATTATTAAACATGCCAAATCATGACCTACCACACTTTTGAATCTTTTCTCTCATCACTCATGATACAATTAATAGTGGAGTTATGCTCATATCATGAGAACATGCTCCTTACCCATAGGCTTGTAAAGTAACTACTTTCTCAACTTTGTAAAGACAAAACACACATAAAATCACGAGGACTTGCAATAAAGGTTCAAATGACTCTGTGGCTTAGGGTTGGTGGGTAAATGATTGAAATAATTTAAGGCCAGAAGTAGGAGGTTTTACTCTTAAGTACAATGCATGATTAATCAAGTGAAAACACAAGATGAACCTCACTCAAATCCCCTTGAAATGTGAATCACAACACCACTCCCCTTTTAAATGACATGTGTCATGAGTCAATAAATGATTACAAAGAATGATATCATCCATGTTCTCCCTGTTTTTTTTGTAAAGATCCAGAAAGGCACAAATTTATTTTCTCTTTTTTTTGTAAAGCTCCAGAAAGGCACAACTTTATTTTGATCTTTTTTTTCTTTTTTTATGGATAACCGGATGAAATGAAAAAAGCATAATGAAATGATGAATCATGCCAAATTTTCGAATAATACATTGCCCAAAATGATGAAGTACACATTACACCACCCAAAAATGATACATATCCCAAGGAACGCACACGAAAGGCCCTTCCCCCACACTCAAACTTGAAATAACCATTCAAAAATACTAAAAGTGCGGGTAGGTAAGGAAAAATTGGATTGTAATGTGGCTTAAACCTATAAGGAAATTCATGGAATCTAAGGGCTTACGAAGGATAAATGTAAAGGTGGGTCTTAGGATAAAATGTGGCTAGCCAAAGATATGCCTCAATCATTTTAAATGTGGTTTTGTACAGTCATAGCTTTGACAAGTTTCAATACAAGTTCTAGCAGGTGGCACGTCCCAAGATCACTCAAGAAATATGCTCAAGATAAAATAGGAAATATTTCTTCTAGAAATCCTCTCAGGAATGAGAATATGATATTGGACAATCACTCATGGCATGATTAATAATAACAAATTAATTCACATGAATTTCAGAAATTCAAAGAATGAAAAATGGAAGGGAAATTTCATTTACATGAATCAATTAATTCCCTCAAATCATGAGTCCTTATTTCAATATCCTTGATTCACTTTAATCATCCAATTATCCATTTTAATCATTCAATCTTATTAACATTGAAATCTAAAACATGGCATCACAAGATTCCTAAGAAACTAATGTCTCCTAGATAAGTTGAGTACATCATTAATTCAAGTGTGGGTATGCAATTCTTATCGTTAATGCTTAAAACATGTTTTGGACAAAAAATTTAAGGAGTTTAAAATTTAAAATTTAAAAATGAACTCCCTTTTGAAATAAAGATTCAGTCCCCTTTATCAAATTTTTGGGGCTTCCTTCTTCCATCATGATCCTACAAAAGAAAATTTCAAAATTAAGAACAAGTATCATGTCATTAAAGCTCAAAATGATAAGGAGGAAAGGGATGAATTATAAACTACTTCTAAGAAATAAAATTGAAATCTAAATTCCTAGAAAGCAAGGGATAAGTCTTGGTATGATCCCCCAAGTGGGCCCTGAATTTTTACTGCCTCCAGTGGGCAGTACCAGCTGTTATCCAAAGTCTGATGGTGGATGTAGCTTCTTTGATTTGAACCACCACATGTGGCTTTTCCCAGCATGTTCTTCATTGTCCTTGTTGAGGAGGAATCCATGTATAGAGTACACCAGATCCACCCCCATTTCAATGCAGTATAGCTTGCATGGCGGGGGTAGGATGAAGTATGCATCCTCCTCCACTTCGGTTTCTACTTGTGCAACGTTTTCTTCAAAATCCAGTGGTTGCTCCAGATGTGCTACATGAAAAGAATAATCAAAGGGAGATTCAACATTTAAATTTGAAATATTAATTTCAAAATATTCCCTTTTAAGGTAGGCAGCTTTTAGATTTGGTTCTTCATGCATAGCCACTTGTATCTCTTCATGGACTTCCTCAAGTAGATGATCAATATCTTCAGGGAGCTCCAGGTGTTCCTCAACAGGTGCATATTCTTTTTCATCTTCTCCTAAGGCAATGTAAGGATTGACCAAATCTGAAAATTCAAAATTATAAGGAGTGATGCTCAAATCAGATTGAATGAAATCAGAAAAGGTAGAGTTCATGGAAGGATCATCTCTCGGAGTTGGGTCTGGTTCAATCTCTTCTTCATTTGAAATCACATCTTGGAGTTGAGTAGTAGAAGATATAAGTAGGTAGTCAGGCTCCACTATATCTGGGATCTCCATTGAAAAATCAGGGATGACTAATGGGGGATCTTCTTGGACCTTGGATACTTCATAAAATTCTGGAAAGTAATGGGAGAACTCATCTAGCTTTCGTGCCATCGCTTCAAAAACATCTTCGTTCATGTCCTCCCTTAGCCCATCTATGAATTGTTTGAATGTTTTCTCATCATTATTTGTTTTCCAAAATAACCACACCTGTCTAACAATAGAAGAAACACCATCCTCTGCGGAAAAGGTCGATTCAATAATTGGTTCATTTATTGGTGGGTAATTGTTCCATGAATTAAAGAAATAGTCATTTGAAAACAACATAGAAAGTGTGTTTTTTTTAATTTGGAAAAAAGTCAAATATTTACAATTTGATTGTGGCACTGCCTCCCCGGCAACGGCGCCAAGTTTGACGCACGCCTGTCGTGGGGAGTGGAAAAACAATATTTTATTTACCTAAGTATAGTATAGCAGTTGATCCTAGGTAGTCTCCCGAAGAGGAGTGCACACAAAACAAGGTTGTCACTTTTTGTTGGTTTTCTTAAAAAGATTGGTTTTAACAAATTTGAATGACTATGAGAGAAAAAAACAACAGAAATTGATTTATTTTAACAAATGATAAAGACGGTGATCGGATTTGGTTCGGCTAGACTTAGTGTTGTGCCATCATGGTTTCCAAATTTTATCTCTTCTTCTTCCTTAAACTGGTAAGAGAGATGTGATTAGAATTTCCCTTTCTAAAACCTTAGATTGGTCTATCCTCCTTCCAATGTGTTTAGGGTTGTAGAAGATCTCTTGATTAATTAGAGAAATCTCAGACCTAGAATTTTTGTTCCCTAATAAACCAATATTTCAACATACAATCCTACACACGTGCTTGACTACCGTCGAGCAATCACCACCCAACCCTAATCATGTTCCACCGTATACAGATTAGAATTGGGTGGAGGGAGATGTGATCATCGACCAAAGAAATTTATAATTTCAGAATAAAAACCATAACACAACCACATTTGGAATTTAATACTGAATTATGAATTGGAACCAGAAGAAGAAAGAAGAACAAATTTTATTCATTTCAAGCACAAAACTCAAGCACAACACATAGGTCCAGCCTCCCCTCTTTCCGATCACTCAAATGAAACTACCCCTCCATGGATGGGGTAAGAGAGATAATTCGGGAGAGGAGAGACATTTTAAAACAAGAGAAATAAAAGAAAAATCTGAGAAGTTCTTCTCCTAGGTGCCCGAGAAGGAATGAGGTGGAGAATGGGATGGATTGAGGGGGAGGAGCTCTCCTCCTTTTATAGGCAGAATTCGACCCCCGAACGTTGTCGCGTTTGGGACCCCATAAATGACCTCTTCACGTGTTGCGGCCTTCTTCGATGTTGTTCATAATTGTCTTGGCCGTGTCCCCTAAAAATATCAGCGGATTTGGACAGGTATTCCGAGAGTTATGGCCAATTGTCTCTGACAATTTATTCTGTCCAGTCAGAATCATCAAACCGAAAAACACCATTTTGTACTGAATTAATGTCCCTGAAAACGGCCATTTAAGGCGTGTCATCCTTAATGAAACGTGTTCCAAATCTTCTTATCCGTCTATCCCCAAAATATCAGCTCCATTAAAGTCGTTTTGAGCGAGTTATGGATATTGCACTGAACCTTCTTTTTTCTGGATGAAATTTCTAGGAAGCTTCCTTGGTGTTCCTGAATAATCTTCAACTTCATTGAATTGTTTGGACCTCAAGATGGTCGAATCAGATCCTGGTCCAGAAGACAAATTCGAAGGAAATTAAATGAGGATTATAAAAAAATTATAATCATAAAATTTGGATTTATATTGTTTTGTAAATGACCAAAATACCCCTGTAGTGAAAATCTGTCCAAAATGCAGAATTTGGTCATTTTTGAATTTAAACTTAAAATACTTCTTAAATCCAAAATTGTAACATATAAGCTCAAAATGGTATCTTGGGATGTTTAAAACAATAGAAATGCATTAAAAAAATGTGTAAATTATAAGCCCTGTCACTAAACATACACACAAGTGATACTTTCACTTACAATTTAATTTTATAGATGTTGTAAATTGGTGGTTCCATAATCATAATGAAATTTAATTATATTTCTAATTATAAATTTATTATTTTATAATTAATAAAACTGATTTATAGTAGTTATAAGGAGAAATCAATCAAAATAGGTTGGGTAGGATCCTTACCTCTTCCCTAGTAGGCCTTTTTTAGATATTTTCTTAAGGACCATAAGAATTTCATTTTAAGAATAAAATCACTTAAAATTAATGTATATGTAATATGACAAGATAGTTTTATAGTTTTTATTATTGATATATGTTTCAAAGTTGTTTAAAGAATATTAAAGAGGGGGTTCCTTTTATAAGTGAGGGAGAGGACAAACTTGATATTTCTTAAAAGATTAAAATATAATAATTTTATACTCAAATAAAATGATTCCAAATGTTTAGAGGTTCTATGATGAGATATTATGTGGTCAAAATATTTTCAAAAATAGTATTTAGTCATGTTTAGTTTTCAAACATTCCCTTATCTCTTTGTTTAACTCATGATAAACTCGTTTTAACCTTAATCATTGCAACAATTTTTTATTGTTTTTACTATTCATTATGACATTAATAAAAAGATGAATCATTAAATAATTATTAAATTTTGATTAAAAATATGTAACTCATTTTATAAATTTCAATTTATAGAAGTGGTAGAATTTAAATAGAAATTAAACCCACAAAGGATAATGAAAAGAAGTTTCCCATATTAAATATTTTCTTATGAATAAAATGTTTTTATTAAAAAATCGACCAAAAAATTTATTATAATTATAATTATTATTTTATTAATAATATAAATGAAATAATATTAATTTTAAAAACATTTCAAAACAAAATTCAACTTCATAAATTCTTTAAAAAAGATAGTTTCTATCACAAAATCATTATTTTTCACTATGAATTGAAGAATCAATATTTTCAGAATATTATCAAAATTTCAAGATAATATAACTTTTTCATGATGATTTAAAATTTTAATTTAATTTTTTAGGTAAACATTCTAAAAGTATAAAGAATTAAATACAATTTATTTCTAAAAATCTAATAAAAAACATTTTTGTTTAGAAATTTATTATGGAAGCATATAACGAATTTACTAAAAATTAAGTATATATATATATATATATTAGATTTATCTAAAACCATTATACATAATATTATAAATGTTGTTATTAATATTAATTATTCTAATTTTATAGGTATGTTATGATGGTGTAATATAATACGGTTTATTTAGACTTGGTTTTTCATGTATCACAAGCTATCAATGAAATTAAATTTATTTGAAGAGAAATATATCAAAAAAATATCAGGGTGTTACAGATCACATAACTATATCCCATGAAATTTATGAAACCCACATTTAAATGAATGTACATGGCTATAAAGCATAACTATATCATCTCTATGAATTGAGAATATTACACGACCATGAGGAATTACTACCACATCATCACAATGTGATGGCCAACCACATGGTTGTTTCATGACCATAAAGGAAATCCATGTCAATCTCAAAAAAGGCAGTCAACCATGAGGGTTTTATATGACCTCAAATGATGTTCTCCATTTTTTTAATAACAATTTCCTTTTTTCAAATGAATGGGTTAACTTCACAAAAGAAGATATGTCATCACATAAAATTTAGTTTTTTCATTTTCTATCATGGAAAAAATCCTAACTTATAAAGGATATAATTTTTTATCCATAAGTTTGTTTTAACTATAAAATAAGTCAAGTGTAGTATTAGAAAATGAACTATCCCTTGAATATAGTGTTCCTATATAAAAAGTGTTTTAAATTCCAAACATTATATAGAAGATCCTAAAAATGGGTTTTATGGTGTCTAAAACCCTTTTCATCATCAATGGATGAAATTAGTGGGCCATTACTAAATGAGAATTTCTAACCACCATGTTACCAGAGTATGAAACATTTGGGAGAAATCTATTACCTAGGGTGAGTGATCAATCACATGTCACATGGAGATCCCACTTATTTATTCTTCAGTCAGAGATATACTTTTCTTCCAATATTTGAATTATGTTATTTGAGTGAGGAATGTATAATGGATTCCAAGAAAAATTTCACGAAACACGATTCTTTAGATCCAATAAGACCCCCCCTCATAATTAGAATATTTTACAATTAAAATAATTTGATTATGAGGTAATATAGAATACTTTTTTGCATCACTTAAGCATTTGGTTATATTCTAGATTTAACAAAGAAATTGTTGTCTTTTTAAAAAGTGGAGGATATTAACTCAAGGAATTTTTATTACTAAGATGAGAGTCTCAAATCATGGTGTTTAGGTCATTAAGAGGAGAATCCTGACCCAAATCATTTTTATTTTCTAGTGGCGAAAACTAATCCAAGGATTTTAAGTTTCCATGTAGAGAATCTTCACCCATGGATTTTGTTTTTCGATAATGAGAATCTTAAATTAAGGATTTTTTATTTCCCATAGGATAATATAAACTCAAGGATTTTTATATCCCAACCCAGGGTTGGAGGAAAACCTAACATAAAGTGGTATTCACAAAAACTAGGATGGTAGGGGAAATTGAATGAAAGTGTAATTGCCTGTTGGAGCCAATAAAGGATGTCAATATGTCACTATATATCCTATGAGAATAAGAATAAAGCTACGGGTAGTTCATAATAATGGAATTTTCATTTTGGTTTGATATTAGAACTATAAAAAGATTCATATTTGTACCTAGGATAAGAGATATAGGTCTATATATATAGTGTCACATTGTATGTATGTTTTATAAAAATCAATGTAAATATAGGGATCATACACCAGGTGTATTTTTATGAAAATTAAATTTGAGTCTGGGTCAGAGGTAATATATTTGGAAATCACTACATATCCTTTAAGAACAATAACCAAGTCACACATAGTTCTTAATAAGGGGCCCCAACAAAAATTAGACTAATGTATAGGAGAAAATAAAATGGCTTGTTTATAGTGTGGGGTTGTGGGAGAACACCCAAAATGAACTAGTAAAACATTACTCTATGAACTACTATATCGATTTTCCTTATATATAAGTAAATCATGCCATATAGGATAGACGAATATAAACAATTTAAGGTATTAAAGGATAATCCATTGGGTTGTATAGTTTAATAATAATGAAATAGGTTTAATACACACACACACACATATATATATTTCTTTTTAAATAAGTATTGAAATTATAGCATTCTTTCAAAAAAATTAAACAACATTATACATTACTAAGATACTCTAATCCATTTAAAATGATTAAAACTGTCATTAATTATTAATAATAAGGTATGAAATATATATATATATATATATATATATATATCATCCAATGAATAATATATGGTTTATAATATAAAAAAACATTTAATAAGATTTTATTAAAAAAAATTATTATTCAAATATTGGTATTTATTAAAAGGAAACATATGGTCAATATATTAATTAAATTAATTCTTAGTGATTATTTGGTGAAAATTATTGTAGAGTTAAATTTTGATAATAGAAATACGATATATAAATATCAGTTATATTAATTTTAAATAGATATTAATTTTTTTGGAATATAACATTTACTAAGAAATATAAATATATATAAAAATAAAATATTAATCGTAAATGAATCTATTTATAGGTGGATCATATTAATTTGAAAATAATATATCTCATGATAATTATTAATTTTAGAAACAGTATAATATTTTTATAGGGTTAATTAAAAATTTCTTTAGAATATATAAACTATTAATATGAAAGAATATTAAAAATGTAGAAAATGTGTTAATAATTGATGGCAAAAAATAATATATTACAAGTATTATAACTAAATGATGATATATTCTAATGAAAATATAACATGTATTATGACACATAAAATAACAATAATTTTAAATATGATTTTAAAATTACAGACATGATAACATTAAATGTATCAGTTTAAGATAGTTATAAAATAATTATACTAATATTATTATAACCGTAATATAATAAATATATTATGATAAAATAGATATATAATTATAATTATAATAAGTTATATTGAAAAATAAATATATAGAAATTATTTTATTATGTCATATTCGCATAGAAATTAGGAAATTAAAATGATATAAACTGTCTCCATGTCCTTCCTCCCACTCACATGTAGTTTAGAAATGAACCCCTCATTTCCTTTCCATTGAATCTATGATCAAGAACCACATGAGGCTGGTGACAATGATCAAGAATGATAACATCCATAAGGGAGGATAATAATGAAGAAGTTATCAATAATGATATATTCTTGGTCTATGGTGGTCGATGCAATTTTTGTTGGCTTCATTGGACTGATATGACTAGTTTCGAACAGAATTATACAGTTCAAGGTTGGATATAAGAAGAAGCAATTGTGTTTGGTTTTGTTATGGGATCCCCTTTATATTGTGGGTCATGTGTGATAAATTCTTATATAAATTCTCCTCTCATGATTTTTTTTGAGGTATTCCATAAGTTATATTGATATAGTTATATTTACACATGTTCTTCATTAGCACTAGGTGTGTAAAAAAAATAATACATTTGAGAATTTTCTAGGCTGTGGAAAAGATAATGTAAATTCATATAATTAGTGGATTAAATTATCCCTACTTGAAATTCATCACAATAATATTATTCTATCACAGAAAAATGAACTAGATAATATTTTTGTGGTATTTTTTATAGGATAAATAGTGAGGTTATCATATATAGAGGAATATTACTATTCGAGTATTCCTTCAACAAGGATCTATTAGGATTCATCAAAAAATTATATATATATATATATATACGTACTACATTTTTAGAGAGGTTTATTGAGTGAAGGAGGTCAGTTCCCAGATGTTTTCCTTCAGGAATGAGAATCTGATTAGGTTTCCTTAGAACCATAAGGTAAGGGGTATAAATTTTTTAAAATAAAATTTTATACATTTTTGGTTTCCAAAATCCTCTTTGTGAGGGAAATATTTTAAAAATATTTTAAATATTTTAATTATTTTCTTTGTAAAGGATAAAAATTTATTAAAATTATTATTTTAAATTTCCAAATGCAATTCATTCGGGGAAATTGTTTTCAAATGTTTCTATTTTAAATTTCAAAAATCCTCTTTATAAGATATAATAATCACAAAATCATATTTTCATGATTCAAAATAATGTTTTTCAAGGGGTAAATGTTTTATAAGTTTTTTTAAATACTTTCCAAACCCTCTTTATCGGGGAAGAAAAATGTTTTGAAAATATTTTCTTTTTTTAGTGTTACATTTTCAGCGAAAAATATTTTTAAAATTTATATTTTAAATTTTCTGAATAAAACAATTCCATGTAAGGAATTTTCAAAAAACTAAATCTTACTTCATAGATGTTTTAAAATATTTTGAGAAATATATTTTGTTGTGTTGGGTAAATTAATTCAGAGTAAAATAATTTATTTTACAAGTATACAATCATTCATTTATAAGGGGAATTATTTTAAGATGTTTTTTATTCCAATTTTTTCATATTTTTTACAATACCCACTAGTATACTATAATTTTAAAATAAATTTTATTTTTAAGGAATTTAGTTTGAATATAGTATTTAATGAGCTTTGGAATTATATTTTTAAATTAAAAATGATTCTATATTTTTATAGCATATTTTTATTTGAAAATAATTTTATCTTCCTAGAGGTTTATTATGAAAAAATTATTACCACACACTAATTTTTTCCTTGATGTTCCATGTTAAATTTTAATATAATTTCTATACGTGGTTTATATTAAATATTTATTTCCATGAAAGTCAGTTACTTTTGATCTATATTTATATTTATTAAAAAAATTGTTTTTCAAAAAAAAAATACTTCCCTATATTTTTTAGATAAACTAAACAGGAATTTATATATATATATTCCATTTCTATGAATCTAGTTTACTTTTCAAAAAAATAAATAAAAAATTATTTATTAAATAAAGAACTCAAATTTTGTAAAAATGATGAGGAATGGGGATTGAACCCAAACAACATGTGACTTGTTCCACCAAGTGATAGTTTTTCCCGATATAGTGTTCAATGAACCAAGTCCCCTCCTGGTGTTATTTTATAATATTTTAAAACAAATATTTGAAAAATAATGGACTTATTTTATAATAAATTTCTTTTATTATTTTTTAAAATTAATTATATGTATTTGCTGATTTTATAAAAATTTATAAATTTGTTTCAAAGTGATTTTAATATTTTTAATTATAGTAAACATTTTGTTTTTCTGAAAATCATTTTATATTTTAAAGGAAAAAATATTTTTTAAGTTTTTTAGTTAAAATAAATGTATTATATTTTTATGAACCTATTTTCAATTATTTTCAAATTATTTTAATATGGAAAATATTAATAACCCTATCTACGAAATGTTATGCTCACACCAAGTTTGAGAAAAAATGTTTTTGACAGGGCTTAGTGATGATTAGGATCTATAACGATGACATTATTAACTTGAGTGAGGCTTCAATATAAATTAAAAGGTTATATTCACACCCTTTTATAATTAACATCATCTTGTTTGGTAATAAAAATCATAACTATTTAAGGATCCAGGACTAAAAAAATTTATGGGAATATAATGAATTATTTTTTGGATTTGGAGTTATAATTTTTCATATATTGATTTACTTGAGTCTATTATTTTAGAAAAAAATATTTTAAATTAAATTAAAAGGGAAAAAATATTAATGTTTTTCACACAAAATTCAGTATTGAAGGTCTATAGAATCCCATTATGTCTATGGTATGAGGACCATGTACACAAAAATAATTTTATATAAGGATAATCTCAATTCAAGGACTTTTGTTGATATTAGGTGTATCTCAACCCTAGGCATTTAGTGCCCCATATAAAATCCATAGCTAGATGTGAAATGGTACAAGAATTGGATGTCATAATCTTGAAGTGAAAATGAGTATGGTGCACAAATGTGAAACATTGAGGGTATATTAATCCACTCATATAGTTGGGATGTGAAATTCTTAAATCATAACATAAGAATGTTTGATTCAATGGGAGGTTATGGTAGGAGAGTGTAGGTTGAGCATTGGTAATCGTGGGCCCACCCTCATATTGCTTGGAAAATAGCACATTAGGTTATAGGGAACCTTTAAATTTGGATAAAAAATCCCTATTGGTTACTTAGAGGCTCAAAGTAAATTATTTTATTCACCATATATTCCATGGAAACTATATTGAGAAATTTTACTCAAGGATGAGGTCTGTTCAAATCATTAAATCACCATGTTACAAATTACTTTAAAAGGGATAATTGAGATTATATATTCAAGGTTTTGGGATAGAAATAGGATAACATCGAGTCAAGAATCTATTTGATAATGATCTATAAATTAATGATATAAAGTAGGTTTCATGGAGAGGAGGATATTCAAGATGAGTTAGAGAACCCTAAATATTACACCACTATATATTGAAAAAAAATTAGGGAAATAGATACCACAAGATAATATTAAAATTAAGGAATACTCAAAGTGAATAAGTCAGATTGTTGTGAATGAAAATGTATCCATGGAATGATTTATTCACATTAATATGGGAAAATAAGACATGTTCTAATTTTTTCCTAAAATAATGGGACTAACAAGAATAGCTATAATTTTTCTAGGGACTAGTGTTGGTCCTTAAAATATTTTTTCCCTTTTTTAGTTTTCACTCTAAATTTTTACTAAGACATTAAAGATAATATCTTATCATTTAAAGGATTGAAGTTTTCTCTGGCCACCCATTATGAGTTTTCTAACCTAACAAGTCATTGAGCTCTCTATTTTACAATTTAATGGTCTTAAACTTATACCATGGAAAATTATATTTCTATTCAAACATCTTTGATCAAGGTTTTTTTGGTTTAAGGTCTTACATATTTGGCCATGTTTTTCTGAGGTTTATGGTTATAAAACTTTGACCAAAAGATAAGGTGGTTTATATAGCAATAGAGGAAAGGATAAACTGCTGTAAATTGAGAGCCTAATGTTAATAGAAATATTCTTAAGGAAATGGACAGATATTTTATGGTCATTATTTTTAGAAAAAAAAGATAATGAAGTCTATTTATCAATAAATTATAAGTGATAACCTAACTTGAATTGTATAAATATCCCATTTTAGTAAAAAACATCTCACAGAGAGGCACAAATAAATTTATGCTTATAGTCATAATACTAATTAATGGGATGTGAATATGCACATGAGATTAATATATGAGACCAAATAATCACAATTTATCATTTTTTAATAGGATTCAAGCCGTATTTAGTTATTGAAAAAGATATGACAACATAGAGCATGTTCTAATTTAGAAATACCCAACAAGAATGAGGAGGCCACTGTTGGGAGGGGGTTTGAATAAAGGTAATAATTGGGTCTAGGTATAGGATAATAAACAAAAAATTTCTATATATCTTAAAATAATAGGAATCAATACCCACATAGTTCTTTTCTGGAAACCTATATATATATAAACCTCATGTTTAAAGAGAATATGATGAAAGATTCATCGAAATATAAGAAAATTGAGAAACTTAATGTGAATGAGAGGGACTAAACAGCAGTATGGAGAGGGTGTTTAAGTTTATGGGATCTATGTTTGGGATTCAGATATGATATATAAGAATTACTATGTATCTTGAAATAACAAAAGTCAAGAAAAAATAGTTCTTAGATAGACTCTACACAGATCTATCTAATGTACAAGGGGACATGATAATTAAATGGATGGATATAATACAATAAAATGGGAAAAAAAATAATGTGAATTGAGTCCCAACACCAAGATAACCAAAAACAGTCTCATCCAAATACACTACCATGAAAATACATGATTTGAGATGATGTTGGACTCATATATTGGGTTAGGTACAATATAAATATGGAATATGCAGTTCAACCTGAAATTGAAAATCCATAACTCATTTTATATCTTAAGGAAACTAGAATCAATCCCCATGTAGTTATATTAAATGATATCCCTATATAGTTCTAGATTATATAAATGAGAGAAATAGAGAAATATATGGCTATGATTGTAATAGAAAAATATTAAATCTGACATGAATCAGGAAATGCCCCATCATTATAAAATAACTAATCATGGGAATTGAATATGTGGTTGGGCCTAAGATAATAGATCGAATTATCATTACATATCCTATGGTAATAGGAATAAATTCATATTTAGTTCTTATTAATATCTATATAGATATATCCTATACACAAGGTAAAATGGAGTGGCTTCATTCCAGTATTTGGTTTTTGTGGTGCACCTAACATAAATGAGTAAGGTCCTGGGCACTATAATTAAAGCTAGTGAGATTTGTGGGCAGAACCAAAACAAGATGTTTAGGAATTACTATATATATTGACATGACATGAATCAATCTACTTATAATTATTAAAATAATATCCATGCAAATATATATTATACACAAGAAACATGGTAGTGAAATGGACGATTATCCCTGAAGATAAGGTAGGAAACCTAACCTGAATGAGTTCTCAATACTAGGATAAACTGTAATGGTTCTAACCAAAAGAACAAACATGGGAATACCTAATAATTGAAATGAAATATATAGATATTGTTAATATAAGAGATATATGAATCACTATATATACCATGGAAATGGGAATCAATCATTATATAGTTCTATTAAAGGGTTATTTTTTTTATTGGTTATGTGAGACATGAAATAAGTTCTAAAAAATGTTTACAAGCCCATAAAATATCATTATAAAGTGAAATATTACATAGATAAAGATTTAATATGAGGTGGAATATTATAATTTCTGAACAGAAGGAATAGACCACTCCATGAATTTTAAGTTAATAAGGGATAAACTAACCTGAATAGTTTACAATCATTTCAGATAAACTATTTATCATTTAGTTTTTTGGAATTTGGTAGAGACCACTTTTTATTATGTTTACGGTATTGAGATTAAGACCTGTGATTCATTTTTTTGAAGGATGTAGATTTTTGAAAAAAGTGTCACATAGTGTATGATCATATGACATGAAGAATCCTCAATAGTGTATCTTATGTATAATGTCATAAAAAATAGATATATTTGAGATCCCCTAGAACATGGAAGACACATATGATTTAAATCACGTTTTCAATTTTTTAGTCAAATATGATTGACTAATAACTTGTTGGAATGATTCAACCATTATTAATGAAGAAACTACCACCTCACCACCAAAAATTAGTACATGGATGCGATGTGGATCTCTTTTAGGAATAAAAAATTCCATAGGGTTTACTTAGTGGCTCAAAGACAAATATTTTTTTCACTATATATTCCTAAAAAAGAAATAGGATAATCTTGACTCAATGTTAGGGTACATCTATATGACTCAATAAACCCATTAATAATTCATATTATAGGGGAAACCAAGAGTAAAATCTAGAATTGTTGATTTTGAGATTCCAAGAAAAGGATCCTGACTCATGGGTGTTGGTTTCTAGGAGGATTATTTGAACTAAAGGAATTTTTGTTTCTAAGAGGAGTATCTTTAGTCATGGAATTTGGTTTATGGTGAATATTATATAAAATTATTAAAATAGCTTGTGTGTAATATGAGATATCCAAAATGGTTCAAAATACCCAATAATTAGACCATAATTTTCTAGACATGCTATTTGGGAAAAATAAATATACCTTAATTCAAGTGGAGGGTGAATTAAACCACATAATAAATGGGGTGAGGTATCAAGATGTAATTAGGGAATCTTGGTCATTGGTTATATAACCCTACTATTTGTAATATATTTTCTCGACATAATTATGAATTTGAACTCTCCTAATGAAACTAGAAGGTTCGTGTGAATGATAATACTTTATATAAATGGAGGAACATTTTTAAGGTCATTTTTGATAGAACACTCAAAATAATTTTAGTTTATAAAGGGTGTACCATGCACCATCAATTTTAAGGTAATGTGATAAAGGCCTTGTGTTAGGGTGTTTAGGGTTGTGCAATAAAGACCCTACATCATGAAATTTATAGTCATATAATGATGAATTTATGGTATTTATTTTAGAGTCATAAAATAAGGATTTCATTCATCTCATTTGGTTCATCATGAATAATAATTTTTTGTTGGAGTGAAAATGACTCGCATATATGTTACGTGCATCTTGAGATTATATAACTCTTTTAGGCCTTAATATATCCACCTATGGATCCAATATTTATACAAAAGGTGTACTTTGATCATATATCTAATGTTTTTGTGGTAGGGAAAATAATTGGGATAATCTTTCATATCAGGCCCTTAGGTCTCTTGATCTTTAAAAGCTCAACAAGGATATGATTTAATGAAAAGATAAAATATTAAGCCAAATTCTCATACATAAAATAATAAAACTTATTTTTTCTATTTCTAAGATATGGGTGACACTAATCCATTCACAATCTTTGTGTGTTATACAAAGGGTTTTAAAATGGATGAAGAAAATGATTTATTTTTTACTAAATCTATTATCCACTAATTTATTTGCTTTTGAGGGAAATCATTAATGATGAAGCACCTTGTACAACCAATTTTTTTTTGGTAGGGTATATAATTGGCATGATCAATCAATATTTCCCCCTTAAATATCTTAATATTTGGGAGTCCAATCAAATTATTCTCCACGGAAGAGATTAAGTAATCAAAACATTTCTCTATCTTGATGGAATATACATTGCTTAATCTTCCTCTTCTAGGTTAACAACATTTCTTTCTATACATGTCACGTATGGTTTGATTAGTTTGGTAAAATAGTTGAATTTAAGATAGGTAAATTATGCCTTAATGTTGATCAATTTAGTTTTATTCATAGAAGTTATGGATGACAAGGTCCTATATGGTGCAACCTAGAGATTGGAGAAATTTGAATGTCTTAAGGAAATTTTTTTGATCATAGTGGTTGATAATTGTCATAAATAAACCTTTTGAGGGGTGAATAAAATAAAAATTATCCAAGCCCTATGGACTAGGGTACTTTACTTCATGGAGGAAAACTATAAAAGTATATTGGCATTTAACTATAAAGATAGTATCTCCAGAAAAACACTATAATTATGATATATATATATATATATATTTATTTATTTTCTCACTAGAATTAAATAACATATTATTCAATAAAGATTTTATTGGATGATTTATGGAGTGATAGGTAGAATATATAGCTATAAACATTCCTTTCCTAATGAAATTGAATATGTTTGGGGATGGAATAATATGTGGGGATCTTAATGAATGGATATTCCATTGCCACCCAACACATGTTCAATCAATATTGTATTCTGGGGCATCAACCGGGTTGAAAATGACTTCTTTAAAAAAAAGTAATGTATCACCATGATCTTCTTCACCAATAAGAGTAGTAGAAGAAGTATAAAACTATTGAACCTTAGATGATTGTATATGTTTGTGATCATCTCTATCAAGAGTGTTCTCATTAAAACATAATGATATTTTTAAGACATGGATGATTCCAAATTGATAAAAAAAAGTGGCACCAAATTTATTAAAATTCTCCTTCTCTATAGCCTTATTCATTACACGATTAAGATTAACTAAGGTGAACTGGCGCTTCTCATCAGAAGAGTATCTCATTTGGTGAAACAGTTCTCCAAGTTTAGTTTGGTTGGAAATTTCCCACTAATTGACTTCTTATATAAAGGATATCATATAGTGGGATGGTAACCATAGTCTCATTTGTTTGGTTGGTTCCCATTATAGTTTTTGGTGGGATGGTTCCCATTGGCTTGCTTTGTGGGATAATGTCCATCCTTCTAATATTTGGGGCATGAAGTCCATGAAGGTCTAGAAAAGTTGAATAATAATTGAGGCCTCATGCTTATCTTTTCATTGCATGTTACAATTAAATTGTGTATTTTGAGTTTAAAAAGTAAAATAAGATTCAACATCAATTGCAGAGGAAATTTGGGTCGCTATTAGTTGATTCAGTCATGTTGTGATGATGACATGCACATTATACACAAAATTCAAGACCATATGACAATCAATATTTTATGAATTCATACACAAGTCATTTTTCATCCTCCTTTTTCTTCTAGGATAATGGAAGTCAAACATTCCACATGATCATTGAGAATTTCCTTAGGGAATTGAATATTATCTATCATATTATTGAATAATTATTTAAATTTAAATAATTATTTGATCATTTTATGCCACATATGATAATAATAGAAATAATTTGGATTTTCTTTATATGTTTATTCCTAGATATTATTAATTTATGGTAACATAATTAGGTTGTTCTTTAAGGAATATACAATGTACTTTGAAACCATATAATTTTACAAGGGAAAAATTTTTCCTCTTATTTTCAAAGTCACATAACTTAAACCATATTTGATTTTGGGTGATATTAGATATTTCTAGTTTCCTTAACATCCTTATCTATGATGGCAGTTATTTATGTGGTTTTTCCTTGATTCTTATAAATAAATATCAGAGATGTGGTTTTATAATAAAAAACTCTTAGAACCCTCTATGGTACTTCAAGAGGATGAACATGGTTGAAAAAGCATCCAACAGGTTCTCCATAATAATTTATACTAATTTCTACAGAATAAACTATACTTCCAATGGTTATGTCAGACCCTTAGATATTTTAATGAAATTTTACATCTCACTCATTAACTAAATTCCAAAAATTTGATAGATCGGGGATAATTGTTTTATTTAGCATATAGCTAAATCGGTAGAGGAGTTTCTGATAGAGATATTCTTAGAATTCAATTAATCAAGATTTAAGGTTATTATAAGAAAAAAATGTGGGACCTTATAAGGTATGCATGAAGAATCTAATATTTACAATTTTTTTATCTTGGGATTCTTATCATAGGGCCGCACTATGATGAAAAATTGGCCAAGTGCTACTTTTCATTTATCATTCAATTGAATTTTGAGGAGTTTAAATACACTATGTTGGGTTAATGAGGATTCCAATCTAAAAAATCAAGATAAAAATTTTAATCTAGGGGTATTGGTACATAATTTACTTCCATATAATTCATCCATGTAGTAAGAGTATCTAGTAATTCTTCAGATACTTCCACCTAAGATATCCTTTGGTGACATTTTGGAATTTTAAATTGATGTGTCCCTAGGGGTGTGAATTATTGATAATAAATCAGAACTATAATAAAATAGGCTAATCAATGTGATATAAATTTAATAGGGTGTATCAATTCTAATTTTCTTATCAATATCCCCTCATTAGAGTGGGTCACCTAAAGGAGGCATGAATACTTCATCTTGATATTGACACTTAGGGGAAATTTTTATCTGATCAATTAAACCTTGATGTACTCAAGCTTATCTATTCTATAATTTATCAAAAAAATATTATCCTTTTATAATAAAATAATTTCGTATTTAGGTAGTGAATGGGAAATGGAAGTGGCCACCCCTTTTACCTTTTAATTTTTTCTAGCCTACAAATTGTTCATAGATGTAATATTATGAGAGGATATAAAATCATGGGCTTTCATCTGATGTTGGGTATGTAATCTTTCACCATATAACTTTTTATGAGTGTAATTATATACTTTTTACTCTTATTTGTCATTTTATTTGATAATATCATGTTCTGCATCATCTATTGTGTTAATAAGGATGTCATTTAATGTTGTGAAAGATACCATGGGAATCATATATTTTTTTGGGGATGGTATATACATAATTTGTGTATATTTATTCATAATGGATGATATTTGAGATGGCCATGGAGGTAAAAATATTCTCAGGCCTATGGGATGGGGTTTCCCCTGTGATGTTATAGATGTATCTATAACTCTACTTTCTTCCCAAGATCATATTTTGTTGAGTGATGGATGTGGTAAAATAACACAATAAGGACTTTAATGTAGGTTAATGCTCTACCTAAATAAAGATAGGTTTATTAACGAAATTACCAAGGCTATATTTTATAAAAATTATTATTTTTGGATAATGGTGATCTATAATTCCATTAGGCCACTATCATGATACATCGATGGGATATAGGGGTGTTAGAAATATCTAGGAGATGGACTCTCTTTTGAGTTGTAGAGGTTGGATTATCATGATGGGTTATCATTTTAGGAACCAAATATAGAAGAATGGGGATAGAAAAACATAATATGTAGCTTCTTATATAATTGGGTTTGCACATTTATGATGATGACCTTGGTGGATAGGATCCCTCCTAGGAATATCATGTATGGTTTTCTAGGCATGGTGGAAATGATCCCCCACATAACTAATATAAGGAAGGAAATAATTTACTTTCTTTGGGGAGAGACTCTTGAAGTAGTTTGATATTAAGATGGGGGCCACCTTCCCCCTTCTTAACTATCTACATGTTGTTCTCCTCCATATCCCAAATCCCACTTGATTGGAATGATTTGTATCTATGTTTGGAATTACCACTTAAAAGAGGTATTCTTGCACCATTTTATTCACCATATAGAGTTTTAAGCACTCGGTAGGTGATAAGAAACATTTGTTACTTAGAGATGATGTAGTTGTATCAATAATAACCACATAAGACTGAGGTTTCATCTATTAGAAATTCAAAAAAAATATATGAATTCTTTATGATTATCCTCAGACATGATAGAGAGTTTGATTCCCTATAGTTTGTTCATCTCAAATTCCATTAGATTTTAGGGGAGTAATAAGAAACAATTCAGTGATGAATCCCTAAAATAAATCAATAGTCCACCAACTTCTTTATTGAGTAATGATGCATACTGTCTTTTCCATTCAATTTATGACACACCCAACACCCTATGGGTTGGTTTCAGTTATTTGGGTTCTCATCGTGCTCTCCTACTTTCCAAAATTGAGAGACCTCTTGATCACTTAACTAGGTAATGATAGATTTTTTTTTTAAATGAGATTATGGTAGATGGGAACATACCATAGGGATTTTGATTACTATTTTTGAATCCTTGATGATGATTTATGAAATTTTCTTGAATACATACCAACAATGATATCATTTACCTTCAATAAATTTATTGATTGATAACATGAATTTAAGAGAACACTGCATGTGGGGATTTTATTCTCTTATTTGATTAAAGATTCTAGTTAATCTCTAGTTTGAATCCATTAAGATATAAAATTAGGAGATTATTTCTATCAAAGGAGGATTGGAATCCTATAAAAGAAGGTAGGAGGTGTTGTGGAGTTTTTACTGGGCCCATGAGAAGGGATTTCTATGCATCCATACAGGGTAATTGAAACCCATATAGCTTAATTCCACTTAATACAACCTTTTATACCTTTTATGGTCATGTGTTGAAGATCATAACAATTCCGTTTAAAATATTGCATCTATGACCACTTCTGATTAGTTTAAATGCACACATATTATACTAGTGATATTGGTCCATCCTATTCGCATCACCTAGTGAATAGCATACCCATCACATAAAAATTGACGGGTCATCATATTCGCATCAAATTGGGTATATTATACTAGTCATATAAGGAAAAATGATTTTGTATCTTCCTCAGGTCATGTTATGATGGAATATTATACTCATAACATAAGGAAGGGTGGTTTCTTATTATTATCACATAAGAAAGAATGTCATGTTTGTAAGATATGACCTATTTATGGGTAGATGAGATAGTAATGGTGCAGGGATTCAAGTTCAATGAGGCATCCTAAATATCCCTTTAAAAATTGAATCAAATCCCACAAATTTTGAACTACATAGTTTATGGTCATGTATTGATATTGGTCCATGAATTTTTACATCATATAGTATACAATATTTACTATACAATTTAAATTCATATATCTAGGAATAGTAGGTGAAAGATGCGTAGAAATGGGTCGAAGTGGTACTTACCCATGTGAATCCTCTTTATGTTTATTATAGAAGATAATAAAAATAAAGTTATTTTTGGGAAACCATGATATGGATATCAAATCAAGGAATTAAGGAAGCTAAGAAGAGAATTTCTACTCAAGTAATATATAGAAACCAATAAAATTATCTCGAATAAATTCATTTTAGGAAACTAAGGGGAGTATCTTAACACAACATTTTTAAGGAAACCCAGATGAGTTTCATGAATAAATGAGATTAAATAAACCTATAAGAGTATATAAACTCATGCATTAAGGTCTTGTGTATATAGAATTGTGTTTTGGGTCGGGTCTTGGATTTATTGTGTCACTTCAGACTCTATAATGGTGTTGTAAGTGTTGATATATGCTAAGGAACGAGCCATAGGATTTGGCCTCGTCTCAGGGGGTTTAATTCTTGTAAAATATCATTACATGCATTTCTTTATGAATCTAATATTATTTTTGGGTTTATTCATGTTTTAAATTGTTATTTTTTAATGTTTTGGGGGTTTTGGGACTTTTAGTAGACTTTCAAAAAACTAACCAAGTCTAGATGGGCTCCTTATGAATTGACTTTGAGTCATTCCATGAATCACTATAATCTGTATTTGAGTTATTAAATGACTCACTATTATCCAAGTATGATCCATCTAATGATTCACTATGAAGTGTGTATTTGTCATTTAATGACACCATATGATCTGTTTATGTGAAATTCTAGTTGTTGTTGAAAAATTTCATTGATAATTTTTTTACATATTTTTACAAAAATTAATTAAATGATTATTTATATTGGTAAACCCCAATAAAAGAGATATTAGGTCACACATTCAACCATAACATAGAAAAATCATCAATAAAATCCTACTATTATTCTATTCTCCTTAAAGTGATATTTTAGCCACTTATTTTTAGAATATCATGCCACATAATGTGGGAGGAATTTATTAGTAAGGATAACCATATGTATTCTTCAGCTGTCATGATTTCTCAATATTTATTCACCGCCCATTAAAACCCCTATTTTAGTGAAATTTTCATATTTTGTTATGTCTTTCAACTAAATCCAAAAATGCCAATGATTCTTAATGAGTGGATTCATGCTATATCCTTGCAGGTGGTTCCAAGTTTATTCCAAATTTATATGTGTGTTATGTGATGTTCAGTAAGTGGGTGTGAGTGGGGTGGTCTATGTGAGACCAATTATGAACTTTTTTATAGATTTTTATTATTCTTAGGAGATATTGGAGGGTATTCTCGTGTATTAAATCTGGTGTTTGATCCTAGAGTGGAATGAGTTGTGTGATATTAGATTCTATGGCGGGTTAGGTGTGATGACAATGGTAATATAAATTATTTTCTTATTATGATGGTTGAGATGGTTATTTGGGAATGTGTTGGGTGGATATCATGTTATCATGGGTGATGTTTATCATTTAATGTGAGGCACAAAGTTCTCTATCATAATGATTATGGTGTTGACCATATATGTGGCTGGGTGATGTGGTTCTTATGTGGTGATAGAGGCTTTTCAATGGAGTATACTAGGGTGTTAAACATGTTAATCACTATGATTGTTCTCTGGGGTTTTTGGAATCATGATTATATATATAATGGCCTATGATTTCATGTTTAACACTCATTCTATGTAGAGTCATATATAAATTAAACGACATCGTGGATGGTGTTGGTTGTTAGTATATAAAAGGTGCTCACCATAGAGGGCCATTGTTAGGGTATTTTATTCCACCAGATAGAGTATTTAGGATTTCTATTAATGTTTGGGTTTATGGGTCATGATTTTGGAATACTGGGTTTTTCTATTTTAGTACAAGTTAAAATGAATACCATGTTAAATAAGACATAAATTTTAATCCATAAGTCCTTTTTAGCTCTACAACTAGTCAAATTAAAGATTGTGAAATGCAATAAAACTCTAGATATATGGTTTCTCTAAATAAGGGGATTAATAAGGGAAATAATATTTGATAATACCAGAAAATGTGTTTTATAGTGTCGATATACCTTTTCAATTTAAATCGATAAAATTCAGGGCTTATGCCTAGTGGGAGGTTTTGTTCACCACATTATCAAAATGTGAAATGTTTTTGAGGAATCTCCATCCCTCAGTGTAACACCCCAGGTAAATAAAGAATATGAAATTTTCACATTTATCCATATTTTTGAATAAAATATTAATATAACTTTAAAGGGGATTCTATGCTCGATGGCATACCCAATACACAACAATGAGTTTCTTTGGAATATTACGTTGCACTCTAATAATAAAATAATATTATTTTAAATTGTAGTTAACGCCTAGTCGTTTTAATGGTGGGAATGAACAGAAATAACTGCAAAATGATTATATATGTTTGTCAAATATTTTTTCTTTTTACAATGAATGTAATATGATTAAAAATGTGAATGAATCCAATTTTAAGCGTAAACATTCTAATATTCTTGAAAAGGTCGATTAACCGCCTTTTGATGACGAACCTCCTTTAAATCCACTTTTTGAAAATTTTATGTGTTATATTTGACAAAATAAAATTCTTATTTAGAATCGGGACATCAAAATTTACTTTGTGTAAATTTTTGGTATTTTTTCGATAATATTCATTTTTTAATGAATAGTGAAAAATGTTGTATTTTAATTCAAAACCTCTTTTTAATCTAATTTATTTATATGATTAGATTATATTTTGAATTGGTTTCAAAGTGAAATTAGAATATATTTTTACCATTTAATCCAATAGTGGTCTTTGGAATTAATTTCATCTTGAAATTGGACTTAAACTTGTGTCAATCTTTTGATACTTATTGTTTCATAAAAACACGCTATTTACTCTGACAGCGGGAATTAATTATTAAATTAATTAATGTAACTTATATTTTTTGAATTTTTTAAAATATACATAATTTTTTGAATTCAGAATATCAAATATAGCATAGGGTGAATTTTTGGTAATTTTCAGAAAAACTTCAATTTTTGATGAATAGTGAAACCACTAAGTGGTAGTTAAAGAAACTGATTTTTCGTTTAAATGAAACTTTACCACTTCTGTGATTTGAATTTCAAAAATCCGACATGCATGGTTTTCATTAAAAAGTAAAATTTGGTTCAATGGGATTAGAATAATTTTTTGGTTAATAGTAACTTTTAAGTTTATTAATCGCGATTAGAGGTAATTAGTGTAATTTTAGGTAAAAATAATGTTTTAATAATTTGAAATGACCTCAACACATGTCCTACCCTCATTGGATGTGTCATGGCTGACCAATACAATCAATGGGTCAACTTGGGGACCCCATGGAGCCACTTTGGTTGGAAAAGCAAATTAATACCTTTTTATTTAAATTTAAAGTTAAAATGTCACAAACATGTGTTGTTTTACTAAAACAATTTTTATAAGGGGTTATACAAGTCATATTTTTGACTATAAATATTAATTATAAAGATAAAAATATTTTCTACATCATGATATTTGTTTTATAATTTTTAGACGTTAAATAAATTAAATTATTTATGACACCATGATGATGCAGCGATTACCTCAATATTTAACGATTTAAATAAAATGAAAAGATAATGTAAAATATAAGAACTAATCTTTTAAAAAACCTATTGCATGGGTGGATTTAGAATCCTTATCACCTTATCCTTTAAATATATCCTTTTGGGACCTTTAAAATCCAAAACGAATTATATAATAAAGTAATATTTTATAACTTTCCAAGAGTTCCCCTCCTCTCCTCTTATAAAAGGCCCCCACCTCTACCACCTTACCCACACCTCTCAAGCCTTTGTCCTGGCCAAACCCTGACCATTTCATCTATATAAATCTCTCTATTCATCATTTAAGCCTCACCTTTGGGCAGAATCCTTTCCATGGAATCCTTTGAGCTCAAATAAAAAAGAGTTACCTGATTTAAAGGTAATGTCTTCCCTTGTGTTCTTTTGTTTTATTTTGCATCTCCAAACCCCTAAACTCTTTTTATTCCTTTATTTTGTAACAAAACCAGTATCTTCAATATATTAGGAAGTTGTTATGTTAAGGATTCGAGCTATACTTACACACACCTTCGTCTAATGGTTAAAGAACATACTGTTTCTGTGGATGGAGAATTTCTGCCTCACGAAAGGATGATTGTTCAATATCCTCTTAACACCTTTCATGGTGGCCATTATGATGTCACTATATTTTATATATGATTTATATGGTATTTATGTTTTCTATATGCTTCTTAATTTTATATTTAAATCATTCCTTTATGCTTTTCATGTTGTGAAAATGCGATAATTTTATACAAGGAAGTGTGGACTACCACCCCCTCAAGTGATGTGACTCGTTCATGCAATACATGGAATGTATAAAGAATGAAATTAATGAACATATGTGACCTATATAACATATATATTATAAAATAATTATAATATATATATCTCTCAATTATTTTTAATTCTATTAATATGACAAAGAAATGTAAGTAGCGTTCATGCGTACGTACGGCTTACCGTCTCCATGAACGGTGCATTTCATTTCTTACCTCTAAATGATTATGTAATATTATAAATACATGTATAAGCAGGATATATATGATATATATGATATCCAAATCATGAATATCATTCTGGATATTATTAACCTTTGACCACACGAACAACATGTAATTGTACGAAGTCCACTTTCGACTTAAGAACCAAATATCGAAAAAATAAACATTATTAACTTAAATGATTACATAATGTTTATAACATAGAAATAAGTGATATAAAAGGAATAATGAACTTGAAAAAGTTTATTAATAAAGTATAAATTAACTCATGTTTATTATTTAGGACGTTAAAGAACGATCGAGTCAAGACGGACCCGAGGTAAGGGATCCTACCCCTCTCTTTCTTTTTAAGTACACTCTTTTATGTCATTTCTTTTAAGCCCATATTTCTTATGATTGGGATGTTATTTTATATTAATCTTACTGTAAATATTATTTTAATTTGATCATATACCCTATTTGATCTCATCAATCCATTTTTGATGTTTTAACTGGCGCCGTTAGGCGGCCGAGTTTTCGTAGGGGATTTTTCATCTCACTTTTATTCTCGTGACATTTATGCTATGTTTTTCACTATTTCCTTTGAGTGGTGTATGTACTTCCCATTATTATAAACATTATGTAGTATAATTTCATTAATGGGTATTTACATCTTCATTGTATGACCCTTCTTCCATGGGGTGTACGTTTCGAAAGTTACCCAACTCGGTAAGGGGACCTTTCACCCTCCTCTTTTTAAAAGACTTATTTTGTTATGTCTTTTAATTCACATACTATTATGTTGAGATATATTCTTCTATATACTTATTTATGTAAATGTTATTTCCAAGTGATGAGATACCATTTTCTCTCTCATCAACTCATTTGTCTGAATTTTAAAGTGACGTCGTTAGGCTGTAGGATTTCTGTAAGGGAACTTCTTAACCCACTTTCAATTCTTTGGGTTAAACCTATACTTCTTGATTTTATTATGCCAAGATTATGTGTGGAATCTCTATGTTGTAATTTCCACAAACCATTTTGTGGATATATTATTTCTACACATAATCATCTCATTGATAAATTCTTACGAACTTGTATGGGAAATCATAACTCAATCTCATTTCATTGAGTTAAATATCTATGTCATTGGTTTTGTTTTTCCAATATTATGTGTGAATAACCTCTGATTGTTTCACACTTAATGTCCACTTATATTGGGTGTATTTATATTTCTCACACATAATTATGTGATAGATTTATCCTTAATTTAAGGATACCATCTTTATAATGGATTTCATCTCAATTTACATTTCCATTGAGACTTCATTGTTGTTATGCACCAATTCACTCTTATATGGTGTGTATACTGTCCTTTGACATATTATATCACGAATCCCTTTATTCTCATGATTTTATAGATATTGGATTACATGTTATTCCGAAATTATTTTTATTCAAGAGTCTCTCATTTTGTTAAAAACTCTTTAACAAAAATATCTTTTTAAATGTTTTAAAGATTCATTATTCTAAATCTTTATATTTAATTTCCATGTTTTCAAAATGGTTTTAATTATTTAATTATATGGACATTAATGTTTTAAAATTATAATTCCATTAAAATCTTCAAAGTGGTATGGGACACTTTGATTCAAAAATCTCTTTTAAATGGTTTTTGAAAATGGATTTCTTAATTCAATATCTTGGAATTACTTATTGTGATTTCAAATGAAATGTTGTTATTGAAATGTTTATATTTTCAATATTTTATGTGTAATGATGGTACTTGGACATTTTACGGGTGGTTACGTGATAAACCATATGACGGGTGGTGCCGTGAATACCAGGACGGGTGGTTACGTTATAACCTCCAATGCATTGGGTATGTAAGTCGGCCGTATGGATATTCCATTAAGTATGTGTGGAAGTCGACCATATGGTTATTCCATTTAAGTATGTTTATGTCCCAAGTTACCTTTATATGTTATGTGTTCTTTATATGGGTTTTATGGTAATATTTTGGTTACAAAAGGGTAAGTAATGGTCTTTTATTCAGTGAATAGTTTTTTACTACTTCATAAAGGTGAAAAGTATTACTTTGGTAAAGTATTCATGGTTTACTTGTTGTTTTGAAAAACTAAAAGTTTTCCTTCTTTGTGTATCCTTTACTGGGCTTTTTATGCTCATCCCAAGTTTTTGAAATGTTTTCCACAGGACTTAAAGATCAATAGGGTCAAGGATGGGATCAAGGAAAGACATTCTATCTAAAACATTGAACTAGACATGTTTATTTTTAAGTGTTTTTTTTATTTTATGGAAACTTAGTAGAAGTTTCTACTATGTAATCTTTTGAGATGTAATAGTTATGTCCTAATTCTCTAAAACACTAAACCTGAGAAGATCCTCTATGTGAATTATTCGTTTAATTCATGATTACGTAATGTTTAAGGTCGGGGCCTTATAGTTGGTATCAAAGGTTGGTTTAGATGACTTTACAGGTTAGGGTATTCTCCAAGCATAAGTAACATTACCATAATGGTTAGGATTTCAGAAAGATTCCTAGTTTTAGATAAAGTGAATGAGTAAGTATACCTTAGTGTTTATCTTCCTCATTAGTACATGATGGTTTGGTTGATATACTCACACTGACCTTTTTGGTTTTAGTAAATGGATGGATCTAGCAGGCACCAAAGTAACATTGGATGTGAAGGAAACTGTGACAGTTTTCTGAGAGAGCAACTGAATGATATGGGAGATGAAATGAGAACTCTTTTGTTTATCCTCAACCAACTATCTGGAGTCATGATTGACCACCTAATCCTTGGTTATTTCTATAAGGCATCATATATGCGAGAAACAAATCCCTACGGAACTACAGGTAATAATCATAAAGGTAAGTGTGTTCAAAAACCTATGTGTCAAAGATGTGGAAAGAAACACCTACGAAAATGTTTCAAAGGGATAGAAATATGCTATAGATGTGGAAATGAAGGTCATAAAGCAAGAACCTTCCATGGAAAAAGGAAGCATCCAGTTGACTCGAGGAAAAGGAAAGAAGTTCTTTCTGAGGGATCAATTGAATGTTTTAAAAGTGGTGTGCATGGTAATTATGCAAACACATGTCCTATGAAAAAGTTTCAGTAATGGGATCACCAAGATCATACAAATATTCGTTTACCAATACATAATGCCATTCCGATTGAGGATGAAGAAACCGACAATGACCAATCAAAGGTATGGATTATTTCTTAACTTTTGTTTTCCTATTTTGGAATCTTGGGATATGATTCATGATTTTGTTTGTAGGAAAGAAGTATTTCAGAATAAGTTGGAAAGGAATGATTAATGGATCACGAAGAATGTTGAATGAGTAATAAGTCAACATATAAGGGCTTCAAGAGTTATGGTGAAATTATTAAGAGTATTAAGTCTCTTTTGATGATAGGGTTACATTAGAATACTTTTTATAGTATGTGTAACCCTGATGTTTGATATATGAAAATTTTATTCAAGGAATAGTTATCTGTTCTTTTGTGGACATAGTTATAAAGAACCATTTGAGTTTATATGATCCTTACTTTTGAGGTAATTATGGGTTATTATAAGTTATGATGGAAAGTGAAAGGCATGAGAAAAAAATTGAGGTTAAATTATGTTATGATTATTTTTGAAGATTTTATCTCATTTTGGGGAATGTTTTAAGAATTATATAGTTTTGGAAAAAGGACAACATGCAGCCCGTGTGACAACCCGTCGCGTCGGACAAAGCTGTGGGAATCAAACCCACAACCAAAGTGCGACTGGTATTTATCGACTACCACTGGACTACGTGAAGTCCTTGGTTACTTTGACTAATTATTTTTAGTTAGATGATTTTAGGAATCAAGAGTAAGTTTATTTTGGGTTATCTATGGAAATGATTAACCTATCATCGAGGATATGTGATTAGGTTAATTACATTTCAACATGAGAATTTAAGATCAACTGATGTTATTTGGAGATAAAAGTGAATGTTTACCTTGGAAGACTATGTGATTAAATCCTTAAAATATTTGGGTTTCAATCTTAGTTTGGTTTACTTTGAAGAATATTATGGAACAATTGTTTATCGAATGGTCTTCGTTGAACTTTGAGTTTTTTTTGGGACAAATTTTGGAGATTAAGAATATATTTTCTTTTTATAAAGGATTATACTTTTGTGGATTATCTGATCTAATACTAACAATTTTGGTTTTGGATTTTTTATAAAGACATGGGAAATATATAGTTCTCTTTTTTGGATTTGGTGATTCTCAAGAAGTTGATAATAGTACTCTTAATGCGAACAGGTCTTCCTAAAAACTCGTCTTTTGGAGAAAATATGAGTTTGATTAAGGAATCTAGTAAAAGTTGAAAATCTACGTGACAAGTAAGTATGTTTCATTATGATTTAGTTAAGCTCAAAAATAAATTCCTCAATGAAGAGTAACTTAAAACAAAAATGTTGTTTGTTAACTTTTCCTACTAGGGAATCAAATACCATTTAACCCACCACAAGTTTGTGATTTTCTTGTGGTTAACTTTCTCCTAAACATGTTTACTATCACTCTTCATCAGGACATAACCCTTTGTTTTCTCCTCCATATCCATATTTTCATACTTGTAATCCTAGTATGGGTTAACTCGGGTGACCTTTGTACTTCTCTTTCTTTATCTTAAAGTGATAGTTTTACTGACTCTTGTTCCGATGTGGGATTTCCAATGTAGTTTCCAAGCCCAATTTTAAAATTGCGAGGATGCAATTCCCAAAAGTGGGGAAGGATGTAACACCCCAGGTAAATAAAGAATATGACATTTTCACATTTATCCATATTTGTGAATATAATATTAATATAACTTTAAAGGGGATGCTATGCTCAATGGCGTACCCAATACGTAACAACGAGTTTCTTTGGAATCTTACGTTGTACTCTAATAATAAAATAATATTATTTTAAATTGTAGTTGACGCCTAGACATTGTAATGTCTGGAATGAACAGAAATAACTACAAAATGATTATATATTTTTTTTTAAATATTTTTACTTTTTACAATAAATGTTATAGGATTAAAAATGCGAATGAATCCAATTTTAAACGTAAACAATCTAATATTCTTTAAAAGTTCGATTAACCGCCTTTTGATGAAGAACCTCCTTTAAATCAACTTTTTGACAATTTTATGTGTTATATTTGAAAAAATTAAATTCTTATTTATAATCAGGACATCAAAATTTACTTTGTGTAAATTTTTTGTATTCTTTCGATAATGTTCATTTTTTTAATGAATAGTGAAAAATGTTGTATTTTAATTCAAAACCTCTATTTAATCTAATTTATTTATAAGATTAGATTATGTTTTTAATTGGTTTCAAAGTGAAATTAGAATATATTTTTACTATTAAATCAAATAGTGGTCGTTGGAATTAATTTCATCTTGATATTGGACTTAAACTAGTGTCAATCTTTTGATACTTATTGTTTCATAAAAACACGCAATTTGCTCTGACAACGGGAATTAATTATTAAATTAATTAATGTAACTTATATGTTTTTAATTTTTTAAAATAGACATCATTTTTTGAATTCTGAATATCAAATATATCCTATGGTGAATTTTGGGTAATTTTCTGAAAAACTTCAATTTATTATGAATAGTGAAACCACTAAGTGGTAGTTAATGAAACTGATTTTTTGTTTAAATGAAACTTTACCACTTCTGTGATTTGAATTTTAAAAATCCAACATACATGGTTTTCATTAAGAAGTAAACTGTGGTTCAATGGGATTAAAACAATTTTTTTGGTGAATAGTAACTTTTAAGTTTATTAATCGCAATTAGAGGTAATTAGTGTAATTTAAGGTAAAAATAATGTTTTAATAATATGAAATGACCTAGAAACATGTCCTACCCTCATTGGATGTGTCATGTCCAACCAAGACAATCCATGGGTCAACTTGGGGACCCCATAGAGCCACTTTGGTAGAAAAATGACATTAATACCTTTTTATTTAAATTTAATGTTAAAATGTCACGAACATGTGTTGTTTTACTAAAACAATTTTTACATGTGGTTATACAAGTAATATTTTTGAATATAAATATTTATTATAAATCTAAAATGATTTGCTACATCATGATTTTTTTTTATAATTTTTAGACACTAAATAAATTAAATTATTTATGACACCATGATGATGCAGCGATTGCCTCATTATTTAACAATATAAATAAAATGAAACGATAAAGTAAAATCTAAGACCTAAACTTGTCACAAACCAATTGGATGGGTGGATTTAGAATCCTTATCACCTTATCCTTGAAATATATCCTTTTGGGACCTTTAAAATTCGAAAAGAATTATATAATAAGGTATTATTTTATAACATTCCAAGAGTGCCCCTCCTCTCCTATTATAAAAGTCCCCCACCTGTACCACCTTACCCACACCTCTCAAGCCTTTGGATCGGCCAACCCCTGACCATTTCATCTCTCCACATCCCTCTATTCATCATTGATTCCTCACCTTTGGGCAGAATCATTTCCAAGGATGCCTTTGAGCTCAAATAAAAAAGAGTCACCCGATTTAAAGGTAATGTCTTCCCTTGTGTTCTTTTGTTTTATTTTGCTTCTCCAAACCCCTAAACACTTTTTATTCCTCTATTTTGTAACAAAAACAGTATCTCCAATATACTAGGATGTTGTTATACGAATTATTTGATCTATAATTACACATACCTTCATCTAATGGTTAAAGAACATACTGTTTTTGTGGATGGAGAATTTCTGCCTCACGAAACGATGATTGTACAATCTCTTCTTAACACATTTCATGGTGACCATTATGATGTGAATATATTTTAAATATGATTTATATGGTATTTTTGTTTTCTATATGCTTCTAAATTTTATATTTAAATCATGCCTTTATGCTTTTCATGTTGTGCAAATGCGATAATTTCATACGAGGAAGTGTGGACTACCGCCCCCTCAAGTGATGTGACTCATTCATGCAATAGAGGGATTGTAAAAAGAATGAAATTAATGAACATATGTGACATATATAACATCTATATTATACCTGAATTATAATATATATATCTATCAATTATTTTTAATTCCATTAATATGACAAAGAAATGAAATTAGCGTTCATGCGTACGTACGGCTTACCGTCTCCATGAACGGTGCATTTCATTTCTTACGTCTAAATAATTTTGTAATATTATAAATAAATGTATATTCTGGATATATATGATATATATGATATAAAAATCCTGAATATAATTCTGGATATAATGAACCATTGACCACACGAACAACATGTAATTGTAAGAAGTCCACTTTCGACTTAAGAACCAAATATCGACAAAACAAACATTATTAACTTAAATGATTACATAATGTTTATAACATGGAAATAAGTGATATAAAAGGAATAATTAACTTGAAAAGGGTTCTTAAGAAAGTATAAATTAACTCAGGTTTATTATTCAGGACGTTGAAGAATGATCAAGTCAAGTCGGACCCGAGGTAAGGGATCCTACCCCTCTCTTTCCTTTTAAGTACACTCTTTTATGTCATTTCTTTTAAGCTCATATTTCTTATGATTGGGATGTTCTTTTATATTACTATTACTGTAAATATTATGTTAATATGATGATATACCCTATATTATCTCATCAATCCATTTTTGAAGTTTTAAGTGGCGCCGTTAGGCGGCCGAGTTTTCTTAGGGCATTTTGCATCTCACTTTTATTCCCCTGACATTTATGCTACGTTTTCCACTATTTCCTTTGAGTGGTGTATGTACTGCCCATTATTATACACTTTGTGTAGTATAATTTCATTTATGGGTATTTACATCTTCATTTTATGACCCTTCTTCCATGGGGTGTACGTTTCGAAAGTTACCCAACTCAGTAAGGGGACCTTTCACCCTCCTCTTTTTAAAAGACTTATTTTGTTATGTCTTTTAATTCACATACTATTATCTTGGGATATGTTATTATATATCCTTATTTATGTAAATTTTATGTCCAAGTTATGAGATACCATTTTATCTCTCATCAACTCATCTTTCTGAATTTTAAAGTGATGTCGTTAGGCTGTCGGATTTCTATAAGGGAACTTCTTAACCCACTTTCAATTCTTTGGGTTAAACCTCTACTTCTTGATTTTATTATGACAAGATTATGTGTGGAATCTCTATGTTGTAATTTCCACAAACCTTTTTGTTGATATATTATTTCTACACATAATCATCTCATTGATAAATTCTTACAAACTTGTATGGGAAATCATAACTCAATCTCATTTCATTGAGTTAAATATCAATGTCATTTGTTTTGTTTTTCCGGGATTATGTGTGAATGAACTCTGATTGTTTCACACTTAATGTCCACTTATATTGGGTGTATTTATATTTCTCACACATAATTATGTGATAGATTTATCCTTAATTTAAGGATACCATCTTTATAATGGATTTCATCTCAATTTACATTTCCATTGAGACTTCATTGTTTTTATGCACCAATTCACTCTTATATGGTCTGTATACTGTCCTTTGACATATTATATCACGAATCCCTTTATTCTAATGATATTATAGATCTTGGATTACATGTTATTCAGCAATTATTTTTATTCAAGAGTCTCTCATTTTGTTAAAAACTCTTTAACAAAAATATCATTTTAAATGTTTTAAAGATTCATTATTCTAAATCTTTATCTTTAATGTCCATGTTTTCAAAATGGTTTTCATTATTTATTTATATGGACATTAATGTTTTAAAATTATAATTCCATTAAAATCTTCAAAGTGGTATGGGACACTTTGATTCAAAAATCTCTTTTAAATGGTTTTTGAAAATGCATTTCTTAATTCAATATCTTGGAATTACTTATTGTGATTGCAAATGAAATGTTTTTTTTGAAATGTTTATATTTTCAATATTTTATGTATAATGATGATACTTGGACATTTTACAGGTGGTTACGTGATAAGCCATATGACGGGTGGTGCCGTGAATACCAGGATGAGTGGTTACATTATAACCTCTAATGCATTGTGTATGGAAGTCGGCTGTATGGCTATTCCATTAAGTATGTGTGGAAGTCGACCGTATGGTTATTCCATTTAAGTATGTTTATGTCCCAAGTTACCTTTATATGTTATGTGTTCTTTATATGGGTTTTATGGTAATATTTTGGTTACAAAAGGGTAAGTAATGGACTTTTATTCAGTAAAGAGTTTTTTACTACTTCAAAAAAGTTGAAAAGTATTACTTTGGTAAAGTATTAATGGTTTATTTGTTATTTTGAAAAACTAACAGTTTTCCTTCTTTGTGTATCCTTTACTGGGCTTTTTATGCTCATCCCAAGTTTTTGAAATATTTTCCACAGGACTTAAAGATCAATAGGGTCAAGGATGGGATCAAGGAAAGACATTATATCTAAAACATAGAACTAGACATGTTTTTTTAAGTGTTTTATTTTATTTTATGGAAACTTAGTAGAAGTGTCTACTATGTAATCTTTTGAGATGTAATAGTTATGTCCTAATTCTCAAAAACTCTAAACCTGAAAAGATCCTCTATGTTAATTATTCATTTAATTCATGATTAAGTAATGTTTAAGGTCGCGGCCTTATAGTTGGTATCAAAGGTTGGTTTAGATAACTTTAGAGGTTAGGGTATTCTCTAAGCATAAGTGACATTACCATAATGGTTAGGATTTCAGAAAGAGTCCTAGTTTTAGATAAAGTGAATGAGTAAGTATACCTTAGTGTTTATCTTCCTCATTAGTACATGATGGTTTTGTTGATATAATCACACTGACCTTTTTGGTTTTAGTAAATGGCTGGATCTAGCGGGCACCAAAGTAACAGTGGATGTGAAGGAAACTGTGACAGTTTTCTGAGCGAGCAACTACATGATATGGGAGCTGCAATGAGAACTCTTGTGTTTATCCCCAACCAACTATCTGGAGTCATGATTGACCACTTAAACCTTGGTGATTTCTATAAGGAATCATATATGAGAGAAACAAATCCCTACAGAACTACAGGTAATAATCATAAAGTTAAGTGTGTTAAAAAACCTATGTGTCAAAGATGTGGAAAGAAACACCTAGGAAAATGTTTCAAAGGGACAGAAATATGCTATAGATGTGGAAATGAAGGTCATAAAGCAAGAACCTACCATGGAAAAAGGAAGCATCCAGTTGACTCCAGGAAAGGGAAAGAAGTTCTTTCCAAGGGATCAATTGAATGTTTTAAATGTGGTGTGCATGGTCATTATGAAAACACATGTCCTATGAAAAAGTTTTGGGAATGGGATCACCAAGATCAAACAAATATTCATTTACCAATACCTAATGCCATTCCGATTGAGGATGAATAAACTAACAATGACAAATCAAAGGTATAGATTATTTCTTAACTTTTGTTTTCCTATTTTGGAATCCTGGGATATGATTCATGATTTTGTTTGTAGGAAAGAAGTATTTCAGAATAATTTGGAAAGAAATGATTAATGGATCATAAAGAATGTTGAATGAGTAAGAAGTCAACATATAAGTGCTTCAAGAGTTATGGTGAAATTATTAAGAGTATTAAGTCTCTTTTGATGATAGGGTTACATTAGAAGACTTTTTATAGTATGTGTAACCCTGATGTTTGATATATGAAAATTTTATTCAAGGAATAGTTATCTGTTCTTTTGTGGACATAGTTATAAAGAACCATTTGGGTTTATATGATCCTTACTTTTGAGGTAATTATGGGTCACTATATGTTATGATGGAAAGTGAAAGGCATGAGAAAAAAATTGAGGTTAAATTATGTTATGATTATTTTTGAAGATTTTATCTCGTTTTGGAGAATGTTTTAAGAATTATATAGTTTTGGAAAAAGGACAACACGCAGACCGTGTGACAACCCATCGTGTCGGACAGAGCTATGGGAATCGAACCCACAACCAAAGTGCGACTAGTATTTATCGCCTACCACTGGACTACGTGAAGTCCTTGGTTAGTTTGACTAATTCTTTTTAGTTAGATGATTTTAGGAATCAAGAGTAAGTATATTTTTGGGTTATATATGGAAATGATTAACCTATCATTGAGAAAATGTGATTAGGTTAATTACTTTTCAATATGAGAATTTAAGAGCAACTGATGTTATTTTTAGATAAAAGTTAATTTGTACCTTGGAAGACTATGTGATTAAATCCTTCAAATATTTGGGTTTCAATCTTAGTTTGGTTTACATTGAAGAATATTATGGAACAATTGATTATCGAATGGTCTTCGTTGAACTTTGGGTTTTTTTTGGGAAAAATTTTGGAGATTAAGAATAAATTTTCTTTTTATAAAGGATTATACTTTTGTGGATTATCTGATCTCATACTAACAATTTTGGTTTTGGATTTTGTCTAAAGACATGGGAAATATATAGCTCTCTTTTGTGTATTAGGTGATTCTCAAGAAGTTGATTATAGTACTCTTAATGCGAACTATTCTTCCTAAAAACTCGTCTTTTGGAGAAAATATGAGTTTGATTAAGGAATCTAGTAAAAGTTGAAAGTATACGTGACAAGTAAGTATGTTTCATTATGATTTAGTTAAGCTCAAAAATAAATTCCTCAATGAAGAGTAACTTAAAACAAAAAAATTTTCTGTTAACTTTTCCTACTGGGGAATCGAATACCGTTTAACCCACCACAAGTTTGTGATTTTCTTGTGGTTAACTTTCTCTTAAACATGTTTACTATCACCCTCCATCCAGAAATAACCCTTTGTTTTCTCCTCCATATCCATATTTTCATACTTGGAATCCTAGTATGGGTTAACTCGGGTGACCTTTGTACTTCTCTTTCTTTATTTTAAAGTGATAGTTTTACTGACTCTTGTTCTGATGTGGGATTTCCAATGAAGTTTCCAAGACCAAATTTAAAATTACGAGGACACAATTCCCAAAAGGGGGGAAGGATGTAACACCCCAGGTAAATAAAGAATATGAAATTTTTACATTTTTCCATATTTGTGAATAAAATATTAATATAACTTTAAAGGGGATGCTATGCTCGATGGTGTACCCAATACGCAACAACGAGTTTCTTTGGAATCTTACGCTGCACTCTAATAATAAAATTATATTATTTTAAATTGTAGTTAACGCATAGCCGTTGTAATGGCGGGAATGAAAATAACTAACTAAAAAATTATTATATATGTTTGTAAAATATTTTTACTTTTTACAATAAATGTTATAGGTTTAAAAATGCGAATGAATCCAATTTTAAGCGTAAACATTCTAATATTCTTTAAAAGGTTGATTAATCGCCTTTTGATGCCGAACCTCCTTTAAATACACCTTTGACAATTTTATGTGTTATATATGACAAAATAAAATTCTTCTTTAGAATCAGGACATCAAAATTTACTTTGTGTAAATTTTTGGTATTTTTCCGATAATGTTCATTTTTTAATGAATAGTGAAAATGTTGTATTTTAATTCAATTCCTCTTTTTAATATAATTTATTTATATGATTATATTATCTTTTGAATTGGTTTAAAAGTGAAATTAGAATATATTTTTACCATGTAATCCATTAGTGGTCACTGGAATTAATTTCATCTTGAAATTGGACTTCAGCTACTGTCAATCTTTTGATACTTATTGTTTCATAAAAACACGTTATTTACTATGACAGCGGGAATTAATTATTAAATTAATTAATGTAACTTATATGTTTTGAATTTTTTAAAATAGACATCATTTTTGAATTCAGGATATCAAATATAGCCTGGGTAAATTTTTGGTAATTTTCTGAAAAACTTCAATTTGTGATGAATAGTGAAACCACTAAGTGGCAGTTAAAAAAACTGATTTTTCGTTTAAATGAAACTTTACCACTTCTGTGGTTTGAATTTCAAAAATCCGACATACATGGATGTCATTAAAAAGTAAAATGTGGTTCAGTGGGATTAAAATAATATTTTGGTGAATAGTAACTTTTAAATTTATTAATCGCGGTTAGAGGTAATTGGTGTAATTTAAGGTAGAAATAATGTTTTAATAATATGAAATAACCTAGACACATGTCCTACCCTCATTGGATGTGTCATTTACGACCAAGACAATCCATGGGTCATCTTGGGGACCCCATGGAGCCACTTTGGTAGGAAAATGTCATTAATACCATTTTATTTAAATTTAAAGTTAAAATGTCACAAACATGTGTTGTTTTACTAAAAAAGTTTTTACATGGGGTTATACAAGTCATAGTTTTGACTATAAATATTCATTAGAAAGCTAAAAAGATTTCTTACATAATGAATTTTTTTTATAATTTTTAGACACTAAATAAATTAAATTATTTATGACACTATGATGATGTAGCAATTACCTTATTATTTAACGATTTAAATAAAATGAAAAGATAATGTAAACTATAAGACCTACACTTGTAAAAAAACCTATTGTATGGGTGGATTTAGAATCCTTATCACCTTATCCTTGAAATATATCCTTTGGGACCTTTAAAATCTGAAAATCATTATATAATAATGTATTATTTTATAACTTTCCAAGAGTGCCCCTCCTCTCCTCTTATAAAAGGCCCCCACCTCTACCACCTTACCCACACCTCTCAACCCTTTGGCTCGCCCAACCCCTGCACATTTCATCTATCCACATCCCTATATTCATCATTTAAGCCTCACATTTTGGATGAATCCTTTCTAAGGAATCCTTTGAGCTGAAATAAAAAAGAGTTACCCGATTTAAAGGTAATGTCTTCCCTTGTGTTCTTTTGATTTATTTTGCTTCTCAAAAAACCTAAACTCTTTTTATTCATTTATTTTGTAACAACGCCAGTATATTCAATATACTTGGATTTTTTGATGTGAAGGATTCAATCTATACTTACACACACCTTCATCTAATGGTTAAAGAACATACTGTTTCTGTGGATGGCGAATTTCTGCCTCACGAAACGATGATTGTTCAATATCCTCTTAACACCTTTCATGGTGGACATTATTATGTCACTATATTTTATATATGATTTATATGGTATTTATGTTTTATATATTCTTCTGAATTTTATATTTAAATCATGCCTTTATGCTTTTCATGTTGTGCAAATGCGATAATTTCATACGAGGAAGTGTGGACTACCGCCCCCTCAAGTGATGTGACTCGTTCATGCAATACATGGAATGTATAAAGAATGAAATTAATGAACATATGTGACCTATATAACATATATATTATACCGGAATTATAATATATATATCTCAATTATTTTTAATTCCATTAATATGACAAAGAAATGAAGGTAGCGTTCATGCGTACGTATGGCTTACCGTCTCCATGAACGGTGCATTTCATTTCCTATCTATAAATGATTATGTAATATTATAAATACATGTATATTCTGGATATATATGATATATATGATATCCAAATCTTGAATATCATTATGGATATAATGAACCTTTGACCACACGAACAACATGTAATTGTAAGAAGTCAACTTTCGACATAAAAACCAAATATCGATAACACAAACATTATTAACTTAAATGATTACATAATGTTTATAACATGGAAATAAGTGATATAAAAGGAATAATTAACTTTAAAAAGGTTCTTAATAAAGTAGAAATTAATTCAAGTTTATTATTCGGGACGTTAAAGAATGATCGAGTCAAGTCGGACCCGAGGTAAGGGATCCTACACCTCTCTTTCTTTTTAAGTACACTCTTTTATGTCATTTCTTTTAAGCTCATATTTCATATGATTGGGATGTTATTTTATATTAATATTACTATAAATATTATATTAATATGATTATATACCCTATTTGATCTCATCAATCCATTTTTTAATTTTTAAGTGGCGCTGTTAGGGGGCATAGTTTTTGCAGGGGATTTTTCATCTCACTTTTATTCCCCTGACATTTATGCTACGTTTTCCACTATTTCCTTTGAGTGGTGTATGTACTGCCCATTATTATAAACTTTTTTTAGTATAATTTTATTTATGGGTATTTACATCTTCATTGTACGACCCTTCTTCCATGGGGTGTACTTTTCGAAAGTTACCCAACTCGGTAAGGGGACCTTTCACCCTCCTCTTTTTAAAAGACTTCTTTTGTTATATCTTTTAATTCACATACTATTATGTTGTGATATGTTCTTATATATCCTTATTTATGTAAATTTTATGTCCAAGTGATGAGATACCATTTTATCTCTCATCAACTCATTTTTCTGAATTTTAAAGTGACGCCATTAGGCTGTCAGATTTCTGTAAGGGAACTACTTAACCCACTTTCAATTCATTGGGTTAAACCTACACTTCTTAATTTTATTATTCCAAGATTATGTGTGGAATCTCTATGTTGTAATTTCCACAAACCTTTTTGTGGATATAGTATTTCTACACATAATCATCTCATTGATAAATTCTTACGAACTTGAATGGGAAATCATAACTCAATCTCATTTCATTGTGTTAAATATCTATTTCATTGGTTTTGTGTTTCCAGGATTATGTGTGAATGACCTATGATTGTTTCACACTTAATGTCCACTTATATTGGGTGTATTTATATTTCTCACACATAATTATGTGATAGATTTATCCTTAATTTAAGGATACCATCTTTATAATGGATTTTTTCTCAATTTACATTTCTATTGATACTTCATTGTTTTTATGAACCAATTCACTGTTATATGGTGTGTATACTATCCTTTGACATATTATATCATGAATCCCTTTATTCTCATGATATTATAAATCCCGGATTACATGTTATTCTGCAATTATTTGTATTCAAGAGTCTCTCATTTTGTTAAAAACTCTTTAACAAAAATATCATTTTAAATGTTTTAAAGATTCATTATTATAAATCTTTATCTTTAATGTCCATGTTTTAAAAATGGTTTTCTGTATATATTTATATGAAAATTAATGTTTTAAAATTATAATTCCATTAAAATCTTCAATGTTTTATGGGACACTTTGATTCAAAAATCTCTTTTAAATGGTTTTTGAAAATGGATTGCTTAATTCAATATCTTGGAATTACTTATTGTGATTGCAAATGAAATGTTGTTATTGAAATGTTTATATTTTCAATATTTTATGTGTAATGATGGTACTTGAACATTTTATGGGTGGTTACGTGATAAAATATATGACGGGTGGTGTCGTGAATACCAGGACGGGTGGTAACGTTATAACATCCAATGCATTGTGTATGGAAGTCGGCCATATGGCTATTCCATTAAGTATGTGTGGAAGTTGACCGTATGGTTATTCCATTTAAGTATGTTTATGTCCCAGGTTACCTTTATATGTTATGTGTTCTTTATATGGGTTCTATGGTAATCTTTTGGTTACAAAAGGGTAAGTAATGGTCTTTTATTCAGTGAAGAGTTTTTTACTACTTCATAAAGATGAAAAGTATTACTTTGGTAAAGTATTCATGGTTTACTTGTTGTTTTGAAAAACTAACAGTTTTCCTTCTTTGTGTATCCTTTAATGGGATTTTTATTCTCATACCATGTTTTTGAAATGTTTTCCACAGGACTTAAAGATCAATAGGGTCAAGGATGGGATCAAGGAAATATATTCTATCTAAAACACGGTACTAGAAATGTTTCTTTTTAAGTGTTTTTTTATTTTATGGAAACATAGTAGAAGTTTCTACTATGTAATCTTATGAGATGTAATAGTTATGTCCTAATTCACTAAAAATATAAACCTGAAAAGATCCTCTATGTGAATTATTTGTTTAATTCATTATTAAGTAATGTTTAAGGTTGGGGCCTTATACTCAGTGGGTGAGAAATCATACGACACATCGAGACCTAACTTGATTCTTCTACTGGAAAATATATACCATTATTCCCACACTTGAATTATATCATCTGAGTGAATACCATATCATGGATTTTACAAAACACTCCATGGAACACATTTTTTGGTTCCAACAATATGTAATCAATATATAATACTTTGAAAATGATGGCACTCATTCCAAAATTTGTATAGTGAAATGGATCACTTTCATTCTTAATTATACCAAATTATATTATGGTATCATCAAAATGGATATTCTATAATCATGATTCCTACTTTAAAACCTAAAAGGATCTATATATCTTTATGCTTTATTGAAATTTTAGACATTAAAAACTCCTCTAGTTGTATCATGTAGATTTTTTCATCTAAATTCGAATTGAGGAAGGAAAAATCCTTTTTCAAAATATCATAATCATGGAATGTTTTTATTTCATGTAACCAACCATTTAATGTTGACCAATACCATCTTCCAACTTAGTTCACCATTGGGACTGAATGGCATTCCCGATCACCCCATGTTGGAAACAAGTCCTTGGGAATAAAAGGGCTCTCCATGGGAAACTATTTCTCCATAAAACCAGAGATAAAACATAATATATCTCATATATAACGTCCTACATGGGCCCTACATACCTTGGATGTAAATAAAAGATCAGTGAATATATTAAAAATAAATAGTTAATCCAAAAAATTCATAGAAAACTATAATGGTTCAAAAACAATTTTGTAAGCCTTAAAAAAAATTACTATAGAACAAGATGTAACATGTGAAAATAGAGATTTTAAAAAGAGATGTCATATTTTATGAAAAATTATTGTCCAAAATAAATAAACCTTACCCACACTATAATATCACCTCTATACAAGCCACAACTACTCACCACATCCTAAATCACCACTGGAAACCTAGGAAAACTAATCAATTCTGATGGAGAAACCTAGAACCAGTATACAACATGAAGCTTGATATACACATACACAAGTGTGTATGTAGTTTTTTAGTGAACATACCTAGTAGAATCTAACTTAGAAATATATGCAATTTGTTTCATAATGAAACTCCTTGATGATAGTTTAAAATAAAATTGTAAAACATGGTTTTAAAATATAATCACCTTAAAAATAATTTTCAATTCCATTTACCATTTTTTAAATATCCCCATTTTATTTTCTAAAATGAAATAAATAACTAGGAAAATGTTTCACTTTGAGTAACCCCCTTTTCAAATGAAAACTTCCCTTTCTAAACCCATCTTCAAAACCCAAAAAATAGAGTATTTTGTTAAAAATAGATTCTAAAATATCTTGGAAAACTAACTAAATGAAAACAAAATAAACACTAAGGTTTGATTTTTCTACACAGTAGGCACCACAAGTCAATATATAAATAATTAAGGTAACCAAGATAATTCTGTTAAAAACAATCCAGTAGTGGGGGAAAATACAATTCTGTATAAGATATGAATACCCCACCTAAACCCTGATTAAGGAATATGTGTAATGGGTGCTACCTTAGGTCCTAATTTGAGACTATGATAATAATATTAACATAATAGAGACTAATAAATAATTTATTTTGAGTCCAAAAAAATACACAATCCACTGGTCTTACCCACACTGGCCACACTTAGGGCACTCCCCTATCTAATGGATTAACAAAAAACTAGGGGAAAATAGCTTGTGTGAATGATAAGTAGCATATCAAGAGTAATGATTTCTCACATAACTAACCAATTTCACATTATAAAGACCACATGAAGGTGAGTGAACAATTAAAATAAGATCAATAAGAATGGGAAACCAATACCTCTCCCTCACATCTAACACCCTTTCATAAAACAACCACTTTCGATTTCATACATCCATTATATAAAAATCATATCAGTTGTTGAAACAATAATGGAAATTAATGGGAATCTATCATGAAATAAACCATTCATCTCAAAAAGCTATAAATTGGACTTTAATATCACACAAACCATATTCATTTTGAAACACCACATTCTAAAACATTGATTTACTTATTTGGAAACCAAATCAAGGATAAAATCCATTCACCCCCATTCAAATTATTTTAAAGATCCATAATGTAATTTTACAGGTGTCTTGGCATGACTAAACCCCCATTTCAATGAAACATTTGAAATTCGTTAGAAGAAACATTTTATTCCAAACCGAATGTTCATGTAATTTATTTATAAAGTTCATATAAATGAAACATATAGCCATAATTTTATTTAAAATGAATTAATAACACTAAATCTCACAACGAGTTGAAAAATAAGATATTCATAGAAACACCTACTCAACGAAGTGTAAATCAGGCCTCTACATGCCAAAATAAATCGAATTCGATGAAAAGCACTAAAACATGGATGGGGATGATTTTTATAAGCCCTATAACTCAAAATCTCCAACATTAGGTATAACTAAAATTCTTAATTCTCCAAAAGTCCTCTAGGGGACATAGGAGGAGTTAAACTAAGGAAAAAGATACGGGAAGGGAGATAAAGTGATTTAGAGGCATATTATCTTGGAAATAAAGCTCGAACATGGAAAGAATCCATGGGAAATTCCAAGGAGATGGAGAGAAAGTAATTGTATGTGACCTAGATGAAGATGACTTGAATAGAAGGAGAGGGGTCTGTGGGCTTAAAATTAGAGAGGGAAAACATAGGAACTTAATTTTTTTTGAGAACATGGGGAAGATCATGGTTTGGATACATGGTTAGGGGTAATCATGCTCCAATCGTATTGGTAGAACTTTACACATCAAATGAGGAAAAACAACATCTTTTGAAACTACATAAGGCTAAACAACCATGTGAAGACTGTGAAAAATGCAACTATCACCATAAAAAATGCCTAGTAATGTTGTCACATGGTTACTCTGAACTATGTGAGCTGACCCTGAAACACCCATAAACGTTCAAAAAAATAAAATTTCAAGCTGTAAAATTACCCAAACACAACTAAACTCCAAATAATATAAAATAATATAAAATAAAAAAAATTAAAATAACATATAGGTGTTACAATTATTCCCAACATGCAAATTTCTGGCACAAAAAATTCCTTATTAAATAAATATAAGGCATAGAAATGAAAAATCACCCAAAAAATCTATGAAATATGTGATTGGGTAAAGTAAATACTTGGAAAAATAAATGAGAAAAGGAGAACTACTCATCATAATCTGAATAAAAAAATTTCCCTCCAAAATCCTAAAAATGATCAAATTGATCCTCTAAAATTTCATACCAACTCAATGCAAAACCCTAACAAAAACCTAGATCGAGAAATCATATGGTGAAATAATTATTATCAAAGTCCCTCCACTATTTCAACTTATATTTATATAGATGATTCATAGTAAAACATAGAGAGTCACATCATCAAAATATCTGAACATCTAAAAAATCCAAAATATCATAAATTTATAAACACTTACAACCTATAATAAAGAAAAATAACCCATTTACAATAAAAAATAATTATATGTGTTATAACCTCAGAACATAAAAAGAGGATAACCTAGGGTCACAAATTGGATCTCCATATAATAGTGAATCTATAAAATCCATTTCTATACAAAAGATAGTGCATAATCTCAACTGGCGAGTCACACACCATAATTTCCCAAATATAAACTCAAGGAATTTCCCCATGTCCAACCAGGAATAACATCAAATTCCAATAGAACCAACCATAAAAACAAAAAAAATATCAAGGGAGACACACCATAAAGATAAAGTAACACCAAGAAACAATATTCAAAACCACTAATAGGAGACTTTTCTTCTATATTCCTCGATATAAATCAACAAAAGCCACAACTATCAATCTATTCCAAATCCATTATAAAAATATCCCAAAGTAATACATAATCCAAAAATATATTTCCCTGAAGACTTCTTCTGATAACCCACCTTACAAAATTTGCGAAGATAACCTAAAAAACAATAATAGAGTAAATTTTATAGAGATTTATGATAAGAAGCCTTAGAGTTCCCCAGAGCTCCACATTGAAAGTACATGAGGAGTATATTATTCCCATAAAGAGGGAACTAAATTTACAATATAGGTTTATCTTGACTCTACTCCACACCATTTAGGATACCTTAATCCCCATATAATTTAACCAACAAATCACCTAACACTTGTTTCCTATAATGATTAGGTACAACCCATATGACTTTCTCAATGATCCCCTTAAAGGATATCAAGATAGACTCCGGTATATAGAAATCTGGATATTGAAAAATACTACCTATAAAGAGGTGATATATCATAGAATCAATGAAAACCATTTTCTGGGAGAAGATTACCAACTCTGAGAAGTGTTTGACATACTCCCTCATTAACTATTCATCGTGAAAAAGGATCATGAACTGAAGATCACACATTATATTCCTGGACTCTGGATTGAACCTGTGGATAGATTAATAACTCCCAAAAATACATTTGAATAATTGAGAAGGCACCACAAACTTCCACAACCCTCATCTAGACCTGATAATAAAACCCATGAAAACTCTCACCTATGAAGAATTATGGGTTCCAATAGAATTGATGACTCTATAAACCACTTCCAACCACCCCACCACAATGATTTATACTTTATAAATATAGGAAAAAGGAAGATACCAATTACATATGTTATAAATAGGGTATACGTTAAGAAATAATTTTCAGTCTGCAACTCAATTTGTTGTCTGGATAGACTCTATAACCAAAAAAACTTCTTCCTAGTGATGAGAGGATTCACTAAGAGGATCATCCTTGAAAACACACTTTCTATTTTCTCTAACTATTTTTTTGGAGACATACTATAACTGACACTAGATGTGAAATAATCATTTAATGTATCAAAACATAATTCAAACAATCCCATTATAAGTAGGGAATAGATCTTAAAACATAAATCACAAAAAAACACATCCTTCCAATACCATGAAAAGAAACCTTTTCCTTCTAAAATCACTAACTTTTAAAAATGACTTTTCATAACTCACTCAATCAAATCATGCACTTTAAAAACAAATTCAACCTCTATTTGAAAAAAACATACTTTGTGGAACACATAACACTTCATTTGAAAAATCAATGAATTTTTTTTAAAATATAAATATCATTTAATATCATTTCAAAATTAATTATATTCATTTCCAGGTGTATACAATGAAAAACCATTTTCCATTAAAAATTTCTACCAAACTACTAAATAAAACCAACCAATTTATAAAAAAAACATGAAAAATGAATTTTTTTTCAAAAAACCGATTAAAATTAAAATTTAAAATTAGTAGTTTCAAAAAAAATTCCCTATTTACCCAACAAAAATTAAAGAACTAACATAAAAAAACACCACACAATTTTCCAAAGAAAACCCATTATAACCATGTCAAAACATAATCAATATCCTCTTTATTTTATCAAAAAACAAGTGAAAACCACATAAAGATCAATTTAAAATAAAAAGGTGTCAAAACTGCTCAAATGGGGGTCAAATAGGATCAAGACTGGTTTAAACACATGGGTTGGAAAACAATGTGATAACTATTAAACATGATTTGTAAGGGCTGTAGATCCAATGTAAACAATTTGTGAGATAACTAAGTAGCTCAATTTCTCACTCATTTTCACATAGAAACTCAATTAACACCCATTAAAAATTAAATTTCTCAAATGGGATCAAAATATCATTTTTTCCACTTCAAAAATCCATAAAAACCCAAATAAAAATTCATATTCACAATGAAAAACACAAATTCCCCTAGAAACATGATGATCTAGATGAGAAAGAGATATCTAGAATATCCCCACCCTAATCTCTCAAGTCTTGAAGTCCTTAATATTCTTTATACCATGATACATACCCAAAAAAATATATTTATACAATAACCTAAACATTTTTTCAAGAACATAGACTCTAATATCATTTAAGATAAATCATCATGGGTTTCCCAACCTTTTCACCCAAACCATCTTTCCATTAGACCAAAAGGTAATTCCTGGTCTTCACAGGATGCCATGTAATTTTAGGTAATCAATGAAAAAGACTTTGAGAATTATTTACCCTCAAATCAGAGTTGGTATGTAGTATACCTTCCATAAAAAGTCCTTAATGGGTATTCCATACCTTCGGAATCTATGGGATGTCACGTCCCATCTCCTAGGGCTTGTGTCATGACTACCCCAAGCCTACCTTCAATCGGCCAAGGGCTGGAAACTTGTACCAAATAATAATATCACAAAAAGGGATGGAATTTTCCTTTAAACTTGTACACATGCACAAATCTCAAACTACAGAAAGTACAAAGGGGCTAGAATAAAAGCCGAAAACCACAAAGTAAAGTACAAAGGGTTCATAATACAATACCAAAACCACAAAGGGAAGTAAAAAATGCTTCGCTAAAATCCGTCTTCTAGAAATCCCTCCTGATGTGTAAGTGTAGAGTAGCTACTGGAAGTCATATAAGTAAGCCCCACGTACCTAGTCTCACTGGGCACCATCGGGTCCTGGTCCACCAAGTCCTCTATCAAGGAGGTATTCATCTCTACCAGACACAACAGGTGTTAGAGAAACCCATGTAGGGGTGAGTAACAATATATTTTGTAGGGAACCTAAACAAAAACCAAATGACCACAAAGAAATCCACAAGAAAATAACAATGAATTATCACAGAACATGATCACAAAGCAAGATATTTCACACCAAGTATATTTTAAAGTATGGAAAGTAGGACGACCAGTCATATCATAGAACACCTTGGGCTACTGGAGAACTCCACCTCAATGAGTATAGTGGGAATGTCAAGTCACACAGAAGTCGTTTACCACAAACCTTGGACTGATGTGGTACTAATCCTTAATGAGTACAATGGTTATGTTGGGTCACATTGAATACACTCCACACCGAGGTCATGTCGGGTCACATAGAAGTTGCTTCCCACCTTGTCCATATTGAGGTACTCCTCCTGTCGAGTACTGTGGGTTTAAGGAACCACACAGAGCCGATTCCCATTGTGATCCTACTAGGTCACACATAATCTACTTCCTACTATGCCATAGTAGCTGATCTACATAGGGTCTCTTCTCAATAGTCCTTTGGTCTCAACCAACCATAGGATTTCCACTCTTAGTGCGCTTGATTCCAAGAGAACCACTCCTCAATCCATTCATTGTATTTAAAATTTTATTAAAGCCTCCTTAGAGTATTCCAAAAGATCTTCCTCGTTGTGAGGGTTCCAACACTGCAAACGGATCATAAATCAGGAATCTGGTTTGAAAGATATTGGTGTTTTTTCAAAAAGGGGTCGATTTGCTTCAGGTCCGATCTGACCTAGTTGGGCCGACCCGACCCAACCTTTCCTTGGGTCCACTGACACGACTCGGGTCCACCGACCCAACCAAACCCCGGCCTGGCTTAGGTCTCACCCAATGGGGCAGGTCCAGATCGTGCCCTGCCCGGTTTTCCTGGCTGAGATACAGCTTGAAGCCACGTTCGGCTCCCCCTTGCCTCATGGGTCATCCCCATGGCTAGTGCCTCAGCCATAGTCAGCTGACTACAGCCTTACCACGTGCGATGCATTGTGGTGCCTAATCTACGATGCCTCATATGCGATTGGGTGGTCGTGTCTTCCCACCACCGACTACCGGCACAAGGGTTGGTGGAACCTATTGCACCGCCACAGACCTAGTCGACCACGGTGCTTCATCTGGCACACCATCATGGCACGCCACCCCTACCAATGACCGACACCCACCCACAGCTGCAACCCCCGGTGATCACTGGTGTGTTCTTCCTCAGACCATTAGGTCTTCTTCAGTGGTCCGTTCTTCTTGCCACTTGCGCCTACGGTCTTTGGGGGATTCTATCATCCCTATGATGGCCACTAATCCTCCTTGATACCACTCAAAGATGCATCCATGATGAATTCATAAAATAACACACATGGAAGAGGGGATTGGTCCTTTTTCGTCTCAGCTCGGCCCTCCGCCTTAGAGGTTTATAAATAAGGGGAAGGTTTGGGGTTTGAGGTTCAACATTACAAAAACAATAATCATCCTAGATGAAAAACCCCAGAAAGGAGCACCCTCTTGCATTAACGAGCTATAAACGGATCAACATGTTCATGGGTTGATCTTTATTCTTTGTTTTAGAAAAAATAATAGAAAGAATATAGTCCACAACAACAATAACCCCTACCTCATTGGATTTTGTCGTTGAAATGATCCAATCACAAGGATTCGAGTTCTAGTTGAAGCCGTAGGTGTTCATTGTCCTCTGGTCTTGTCCTTCGACCCTTTGTGGATCAGCTACTATGGATCAATGGGAAGAAGAAGCTATGTTACATGGTAGGCCCATGGTGGGGAGAAGGTCTGTTTGACCCGACAGACCCACAGTACACGACAGGAGGAGTATCTCAGTATGGACCAGGTGGGAAGCGACTTCTTTGTGAACCGACATGCCCATGGTGGGGAGCAGCTTCTATGTGACCCGACATACCTACAGTACTCATCAGGGATAAGTACCAAAATAGTCCAGGGTTAATGGGAAATGGATTTTGTGTGATCCGATAGTCCCACTGTACTTATTGAGGAAGAGTTTTCCAATAACACAAGTTGTTCGACGATATAAATTATGGTTCTACTTTCCATAATTTAAATTATACCCGGTGTGATCTATCTTCCTTCATGATCATACTCTATGATCATGCTTCATGGTTATCTTATGAATTGATTTTTGGTCTTTCCTTTTTTGTTTGGGGTCCCTACTAAGTATATTGTTACTCACCCCTACACAGGCTTTTCCTACACATGTTGTGTCTAGTGCAGATGAATGCCACCTTGATGGAGGAATTGGTGGCCCAGGACCTGGTGGTGCCCAATGTGACTAGGTAGGCATGGCGTACTTCTATGGATACCAGTAGGTACACTACACTTACCCGTCAGGTGGGGTTTCTAGGGGATGGATTTTAGCATTTTCATTGTACTTTCCTATTTTTATTTTATCATTTTGGGGTCTGTATTCTTGACAATTTGACCTACAATATGTTCTTTTACTCAGTGATTCTTTAGTGGAATGCATGTTTACTTTTCCATATTTGGGACGTGGTTGTGTGTGTGTGTACATGTATTTAGGAAAATTCATCCCACTTTCAGGTTGATGCCTTCGGTGCTAGTCACATACCCCTAGTCTTCGAGAGGTGGGCTTGGGGTATGTCACAACATGGGCCCTAGGGGATGGGTTGTGACATGAGACATTAGTGGATATAAATAAAATAAATAATTGATCCAAACGAGTCATAAAAAACTATAATTATTCAAAAAAAATGTGTAAACATGTAACAAAATCCAAAATAAATTCACAATGAGATAAAATAGAAGGAAACTTTATTTTTGATAAAGATATTCAGTCCTGGCTGATACATTGATATGAAAATTAAAAACAAATATGAAACACACTAAATGATATCCTCTATAAAACCCAAGGTAAATCAACACATCCCTAATATCCATCAGCGACAAAAGAAAATGAATCTAATATGATGCTGATACCTAGAACCTATATAATGTATTGAGATTCATACACACATACATGAGTTTTTATGAAGGGTATCACCAAATAGGCCCTATAGGATCTCACTAAGGAATATATGTAATTTATTTTATAAAATAATTCATGAATCCATGTTTAAAATAAAATTAGACAATAGGTTTTCCAAATAAAATCACATGAAAAATAATATCAAGTCCAAGAACATTTTATATGTTTTTATTATTTTCTTTAAATGATAATAATCACATGGATACCATTTCCCGTAGACTAATCATTTTTTAACCAAAACAACCATTTTAAATATAAATTTTAAAAATATGAAATCCTTTATTTCATAATGGTTTCCCAAACATATTTGATATTCATATAAATGAAATCAAACTGAATAAAAAGGTTATAGAAATATACAAAGTGGGAACTAAAAATCAAGATATAAATAATTAAAATTAACAGGATAAGGGTTCCATCAATAGTTAAAGAAAGGTGGTAAATACAATCAATCATAAGATAAGAAATATCTATATAAACAACTGATCAAGGAATATGTGACATGGGCTCTACCTTAGTCCTTAAAGTGATATGACCCAAACAATACTAATATAACACGATCTAATATGCAACAGATTTTTAATCCCAAAAAATACATAAGCCACCCAAGTTACACACACCGGCCTCACTAATGTCACTCCTCTATACAGGTCCATAGCATACAACTAAGGGACACTAGCTAGTGGGTGTTCCAACTAGTGTGTGTTGAATCAAGATGTTTTACATAACTATTTGGGTTCCCATGAACAAAATAAGTGGAGGTGATAGAAAAATCAATCAAAGATAAATAAATAAGGCGAAAATATTAACTTTTCATCACCTATAATACCATCACATAGAACACATCCTTTTTAAAACATACATCCATCATATGAAAATAAAAAACCCATTATATAGTGAAATGAAAAGGGAGATAAATAAGGATCTTTCAGGAAATAAACAATTCATCTTAAAAAGTTCCAAACAAACCATTAAAACCACACACACAATTTTAATTTCTAAATACCCCATATCGAAACATGGATTTCATTATTTGAAAACCACAATAGGGATAAAACCCTTTCATTTCCATCATAATTATTTTAAATATACAGAGAGGAAAATTTATAAGGATCTTGGCATGACTAAACCTCCATTTCAAATAGTCATATGAAATTTATAAGAACAATTCTTTTATGGAAATATAAAATTCATCCAAATGATTTATAAAAACCAAATACATATAATATTTATCCATAATTATATTATGAAATAATTAATAAAATTCAATAACACTTTGAATTGAAAAAATAATAAATTTTATATAAACAGCTACCTCAATGAAGTAGAAATCAAGCTGTTATAAAATGAAATGTCTTTCCTCAATAAAGAACACATAAAAATGGATGGGGAAGATATTTATATGTCTTGTAAATCAAAATACCAAACATTAGGTCCATCCACATCATAAATCATCCAACAAGATTCATAAGGTTAAATATAGGAGTCTAAACTAAGGAAAAATTGGGATGAAAGTGATATTAAGAGGATTATAGGGTTATTACCTTGGAAATCAAGATCAATCATGGAAAAAATCACTTGGAAATTACATAATGGTGGATAGGAACAATGAGGGGTACACATAAGGGAGGCCGAGTTGAATGAGAGGATGAGAGGGAACCATGGTATTAAAATCAGGGAGGGAAGACATGGGTATTTAATTTTTAAAAAAAACATAGTGAAGCCCATAGTTTAGAGACAAGGTTGAGGGTAACCATGCATTGAATTTTTATACTTACCCTTATACAATAGACCAAAATACACAAATTCTATATCTACCTTGAACAGTTGGAAAACTATGTGGAGGCCATGAAAAAATCCATTGTCACCATAACAAAACTCATCACACAGTTTCTACATGGTTACTCCTAACCGCGTGGGATAATAAAACAACATTAGAAAAAGATTAAAAAAAATCAAATTTCAATCTTAAAAATTACCTATACTTGAAATAACTAATATCAATGTAAAATAATAAAACAACCTACTATAGTAACATATGTGTGTTATATTTCATGTAATATTCTAATGGTTTTTAGCATTGAGACTATTGAGATGGTTTTATCTTAGTAAATTTCATGATCTTATATGAAACCATTAGTTTCCAAATATATTGTATAGGTATTTACATTTCAATAAAAGTTCATATTTTTCATGAATAACCAATTTCATCTAGTAGGCTTAACATCAGTTGATTGGTCATCTTGTAACACCCCTGAGATTTTATAATATATATTTCTTTAAATAAATACTCTTCTAAATAATTTGATTCACATGAAAACCCAACCTAAAAAAACATGACACTTTATGAGAGAAAAAATTAATCATTGATCATGACCATTATAATATAGTCATTGAATTAGAATGTGTGAATATAAATAAAAACAACATGAAATCTATAAATAAAATAGAAGAACTGAAATAAATATTTATAATTCTTCCTTATGAGGCACATTTTCTCAAAGAATGTAAATGGGAAATTATTATTAGGGTTTTCCCTAGACTAAGACCAAGGTTAATATCTATTAGTGTTTCTTGATAGAAATAATTTATGTGAGAAGTTAAATCATCTATAAATAACTATGAGATCTAATCTTTCTGAATCATCATATGTGACTACCACCATTTCAGGTGATATCCTTAGATCTTATCCGGTGGTCTTGATGTGTTTTGTATGTAGAAGTTAAGATAATATAAACATGTAATTATTAATCTAAAAAATTATTATATTCATTGTTACAAGTATTACTATACATTAATAATTTTTATTTACATATTAAATAGTTAATTTAATATAAAAATAAATGGATCACTAATAAAAATGTATTGATAAAATTAATTTTATGCTTAAAAATTTGTTTATAAAATTTGGTTTTCACATTTTGCATTATTAAATTAAAATTAATTCATATCACATTACAATTTGAATTTGATAAAATTAATGTCATTTTTTTGATTAAGTTTGATAAAATTATATTAGGGTTATTTATATTAATTTTTATAAATATTTATATAAATTAATAGTTTTATTTAGTTTTTAAATTATTAAATTAATTAAAAATGAATAATGTTTTCCATAATACAAATGTATTGATAAAATTCATTTTATGATTAAAAGATCTTCTTTATATAAAATTATCTTTCACATTATGTGTTATTATATTGAATTTTAATCTTATCTCATTTATAATTTAAATTTTATAAAATTATCTTAATTTTGGGATTCGTAACTCCAAAATTATATTTGGATGAATTTTAGAGTTTTTTTATATTTTTGATTTTTTGATTGAATAGTAAGAATATAGTTCTTACAAATAATATAAATTTTATGATATAATTATGAAGTAAAGTTTACTTAAAAATTTATGATGAATTTTTAAATACAAAACATTTATTTATGAAGTAAAATAGGGAATTTAATTTTTTTTTGGAATTTATAAACCTATTTAATATGTTAGAAACTAAGTTATAGTTTATGAAAATAAAAAACTATTTTTTGGCCCTTTTACTTTAATTAATTATTAACAATATATCATTCGGTTTGGTTTGGTTTGAAAATAAAATCACCCTCTTGTGTTTAGTCATATTCCAATAAATGTCATTTAAAACAATACTATTCATAATTTTGGTTCAAATTCATTTTTATAGATGAAAAGATAATTTTTCTAAAAATTATTTTTTTGCGTTATATATTTTGTATTATAATTTTTTTTTTCACTTTTATAAATTTAACAAAAAATATATTTTTTATGTTTGGAAAAAAAATTTAAAAATTACGTACTATGTTTAATTTTATTTTTAGGCATAAAAATAAATTAGAATTTTAAAAAGTGACACTATTTTAAAAACTAAAAAATGAAAAAATCATTTCTAATCATGTAAAAACTTAAAATATAAAAAAAATATTGTGTTTAAATGAGTGGATAAGGTTTTTAGTTCTGTCCCCTTATATTATATTCTTTTTTTGTAATATTTGGATCCATTTACCTTGAAAATGACTTTCATTTTCATATTAAGTAAAATGAATTAGAGAAATGCGACTCCTCCCACTTATAAAATGATCCCTCCACCAACCATTAAAATCCAAAAAAACATTACCATCCATATTCATCCATAATTCCTTATATAAAAATCATATCCAACTTTAGGTATATTTTGGTCCCCAAATATTTCCCAAATTTCGTAAAATCCAAGAAGTCTTCTAAGGATTAATATGATTCTTTATTTATAAGTAATAACTTCTTATCATTATTTGTCATTTTTATTCTTCATGGACATCTTATAAATTTTATTTTTATATTAAATAACATATAAATAATATCACTATGATTCTATACTGATGATATTATAATAAAATCACTTCATAATCATTCTCATATATTTGCTACAACATGTTCAAATTTGGATATTTTTTACCAACTACATGAGTGATGCTATACATTTACATCATGGATGGTTATGGAAATATAATTACTATTATAATATGATATTATTACGTAAATAATATTTTATTTCTTTAATTTAATTGTAATATTTATATTTAACTCCTTATTAATATATTAAGGTTTATTGAAATAAGTGTGTTATGGATTACATTTTGAAGAATGATAACTCAAATTCCCATGGAATGGACTTGGAAATTCATTAATAATTATGGATTTAACATTTTATCAAATTTAATAATATAGATATTATAACATCATAAATAATTAGTAGTTATCAAAACAATTATTTGAAAACAAACAAGGAGTGATTGAAACCTCTAACACTGATGATCAATATTAACTAAAAATATGTAATGTATATATATATAAATGATTATAAAAGATTAATATAAAAGTTAATAACATTTCATAATTTATTTAATTATATGTTTAGTAATTCTATAATTATTATATAAGAGGTTAGAGTGTGTCCGACCAAGCAGGGATCCAAGGTGTGTATTTATCGTCTCAAAATATCCTTCTTTATGACATGTTTTATGTTATGCACCAATTTTAATTTATATGGTTCATGAAATACATATTTATATAATATATCATGATTATAATTTAGTTCATGGAATTTAAATTTCCATTTCTTGTATTATTCATAAATATATTTTTAAGGAAAAGTTACGAAAGTCACAAGGGTTTTGTCAACTTAATTTCCCTCACATTGAGTCATAAACTGTTTTCCTAGGATATAATGTTTCAAGTTTCTTTTTTTCTACCATTTATCTATTCTATATATTTGTTTTTCTTTACATATTTGGATATTACATTTTCACATAAAAATATTTTTCTTTGATGGATCCCTTCCTTCTTAAAAATTTAACATTTTTTAGAATAAATCTCATCCATTGAAATGATTATTTTTTATCTATGTCCTCATTATTTATATTGTTTGATGAATGGATTGAAAATATCATAACATGATATCCTCTACAGAAGAAACTTCAAATTCTTATAGGGTTTAACATACAAATTATGATTCCATAAAAACCATTATTGATACTAAGGCACATCCACTAAAGGTTCATTACTCATATAAATCCAAGGCATAATAAATTCTATAACATATATAGAATCACCTTTTTTGTGTTGATCTCAAGGTGAGGAAAGATTCACTTTAACATCCATCAATATGAGTAAAAAATAATTAAGGATTTATCCAACTTAACATCATAATATATATATCTATTAGAATATTCTTACCTAGATATAGTAATGTTTTATACATGAATGTATTGAATAAGAATAACATTAGTTAAAATGTGAATATAATATGAGAAAAAAATTAAAAAAAAGTACTTTTAAAGAAAATTTTTTGTATTATTATGTATAGTTATTACTCATTAATATAATGTAATTTAATATCATGGTTATATATATATATATATATTATGATATATGTATATAGTTTTTTTTCTTTCATATTATGATTCAAATAAATACTTGTGTCTCAGTGATGGTTTTATATAAAGTGAAAAATTCTCATTTCCTTAAATATATTTTTAATTTAACTTCAATCTTATTTAACTACTTTTAAAACATGAGATATCACATGTTTTTACAGAATGGATATAAGTTTGAAATATGAAATTGATCGAATCTTAAGATATTTTCAAAACAAGTAAATGATATTTTTAGATTTTCCATTTAACAATACTTTAGAAAGTGAACATATAATATAATTTTTTATAATTGTATTGGAGGACCATGTTTAAGCTATAAAAAATTTATATACCATTAACCAATTTTGGTTTTAAAAAAACTACTATGTCTGGTATCAAAATGAAGAGAAAATACAATCTCAAAATGTTCATTATCTGAATGAGAGAACTGGATTGGAGAATTTATTGGATGAAAAGTTTCTTCTTATCCATCATTATTAGAATGAAATAATTTCAACTGAAAAATACTTAGATACAAGCACACATTATTCATTAAATGAAAATGATGATGTTGATAGAGTGATAAAATTGAATGATACTTCCAGGACTCTATTATATCAGTAATGTGTTAAAATGAAAAGGCTATAATTTTTAATTAGATTATTTCATTGGAAAACCGTGTATGGTATTTCGATTACTACCGTTGATTATATTCATACCTTTGTGAATGAAATACTTCTAGATGATGCATATATTCTCTAAAACCATTATATGGTAGGGATGTTATTTGAAAAACTTGGATTTCCTAGAAACAAAAAATAATTATTTCCTTAAATATTAAGGCATATTTTTGGAGGAAACTACTGAATGAAAAGACTGTATAAAATTTGTCACATATTAATTAAAGAAAAATTATGATGGAACAATATCACATGTTCCAGAAAAAGTAATTTGGAACATTCTATTGACTCACAAACTCAATAATATTTTCTTGTATGGTGAAATATAAATATATATTTGATGGTATGATATCAAGAAATTGAAGGATAAAGATGATTTCATTTATCATGCATGTGTATTTTCCTGGAAGACATTTGTTTCATGACATCTTGATTGTTCTGTTGACATGAAAAAATGTGAATTTGGGTCTATCATGTGACAATTTTAATCCATTTTCACATATGCTTACTTCCCACAACACATGTATGATTTTCATACACATTTATATCTATCCCTTATGGATGTGTATGAAAAAACCTTTCACTTTCATGATTATACACATATCTAGAGCTTCTAATCATTATAATGATATATATGTATACATTAATCCTTTAATAAAAGAGTTGAAACAACTTTGGAATGTGTGTGTGTGAAAATATGATGCACATTAGAAAGACATATTCTAGATTTGTGATGTGCTTATGTAGAAGATAAATGATATTTCTTCTAATCAAATGTTCTATGTATGGAACATGAAGGTAAAACACTTATTTCTTATTTTTTAAAAATAATACACATTCTAAAATACTTAAATATCATCATAGTTTTAATTTTATGGTCTATTGACAATTATTTCAAATGGATAATCAATATAGGAATAATTATTGAAGGTTCGACAATACCATAGAGACCCAAAATCCACATTATCATATGTATTGAACATAAGTTCTTAGTTAATTTCAATATGTTAGTTTTCATTTAAGAAGAGTTATATGAAATCTAGAAAGAGAAATAATGCTAATGCTAAAATCAATTATAATTGGAATAAGGAAAGTATCTTCTTATAGTTACCTTATATGTCAACCATTTTTTAATTTCATTTCCTAGATGCAATACACATTGAAAAAAATAAATGTGAAATATTTCTTTTTATTTTTATAAATGGAAAGGTAAAGAAAAAAAGATGATTTATGATCACTTTGTGACTTGGTTGATTATGGAATCATAATATAATTTCATCCTATGTGTATTAGTGAAATGAAATAGAATGTTCTATGTATTTATTATGTGATTACACCTATTTTTTTATGGAATTACTAGAGACTATTTATGTTATTGATGTATATTTAGGAAACATATCAAAATGGCTCAATAATAGAGGGTAGAATATGAAATATTTAATGTCTAATGATTATCAAATTCTTATGCCCGAATGGACTGAAGCCCTTAGAATTTTTATTTTTTATAGATAATCTGTATTTTTAATGGTTGATGGGAACCCTTTCATGGATCATATGACCATTAGCATGAGGCCCATTACATGACCTGAAGGTCTAGAGGCACAATGCCTAATACATGACATGAAGCCCAAACCATGACCCTTGTAAATTTTCCACCCTAGAATCTACAACATTTAAGGATTTAGCTCCCCACTTCGTATGGATGGTTATCTAGGATATCCCAATTGAATTTCTATATAGGGCATTGTATCAATGGAAATTTCCATACCCTCTCATTATTCCAACTTGGTTAGCTCGGTAATGGTTGGTACTACTTGATTTGAATTATCTTTTGGGGCCTTATCCTCTGTAGTCTTCATGGCCAGCATTGATGTCGTTATGGACTGAACACCCTATGGCCCAAAGGCATTTGATGGCTCGATGGTCTTTGAAAGCCCGAAGGCCATGAGAACCATAAACCCAAACTAGTGGCCCAAAGGACCAAATGAGAATAATTGTTCTAGCTTCAACATTATTACTACTATAACTTCTACAGTAACCTGAAAATTCTCACCCTCTTGGTTTAGAACCTGGGTCTCTTGGATTCCAAGTAGGATCCATTCTCACTCAGGTACGAGCTCGTTGGTTATCACATCCTTATTCATTTGTTGATTCCAATTGAAATCCCTCTTCCACTATACAATAATGGATAGGTGGATGTTATTTGGTTGTTACATTTTTAAATATATCTTTATGCTAAGATTTTGTACATATATTTCTTGAAAAAAATGTAGGAAGAGGAACCATTAATTTTTTTGAGTTACCAAAAATACTTACTCCATCATTTTTCACATGAATTATTTAACTAAATGTCCATATTGTAATGGAAATACATTGTGGTGGACCTATTTCTTTACACTATATGTATCCAAATGAAATAAATATGTACACATTGATGTCTTATGTATGGAACATGAATCATCTCATGGTTCTATCAAGATAGGTTACTTGGTTCAAGAATGTAGGGATTTCTATTAAATGTATTTTTTCTAAAGTGACTTTGAGATGGAACAGACCAATGGGAAATAAAAAGAAGCAGTATGATAAAATTTAACCCAATTTCTCATCACATCCCCATATAGGTGGAATTTTGGGATCATATACATTGAATATAATATGCCTTGAAGAGTAGGAGATGTCACATCACACAATTTTATTTAACTGTTATTTCTTCAATGAATACATAATGTAAATAAATTAAACATGTATATGTGATATCATCTCATTTAATTGTACATATATATTAAAAAATTTCTATTTTTTCTTTATATAACATAAAAAATAATAAATAGAAATCATCATTCTTTATCTTTGGAAAGGATAAATACTTTTTCTAGCCAATAGTTCTTTTTTTGGTTGATATTGAAGGTAGAAGTATTATTTTAATAAATTAATAAAATAAATATTTAGTTAATTTTAATATCCAATTATATTTTATATATCGAGTTTTCCAACTGAATCTATCTATAAGGAAATTTAGATATTTGGATTTTGGTCTAAATTTTGTGGCTCATGAATAAAAATCATTTGTGATCAATATGTACAAATTAATTATCACTAAATGAGAAATGAACTTGATAACAAAACATAATGGGGTTATGGAAACTACCAACATAAACTATTATACTAGAACATCAAATATTAAAACTCAATTTGAAAATCTAACATAATATTCAGTCATTTAGAAAGTACTAATAATGGATTATTACTCTTATGGTTGAGTCACAAAGATGAAATTCAAGTTGTTTGATTTGATGATGAGGAGTGACATGTTTATTTATGATCGTGGATTTTGAGTTATTGACATGACTCACACTCTTGAAACTCAAGAACCATATATATTGGCATCATAGGCGAAACATGTTTTTTACGTGAAAGATCATTCAGGACCTGAATTTGGTGTCATTATTAATGTAATCCCAAGACTTATTTTTGATGACGGTAATGACTAAATGGACACCATAAATGCTCACATTGGCCCAAATAAATTTATTACTTATGAAAAATAAAATAGTTAAATTTTTATAGTTTATTATGAACCTAATGTTATTATAGGAAATATATAGAATCACTTATATGGGTTCTCAATTCATTTTCTTTATATTGACTTTGGTTATTCAGGTTGGTACTATTAAAATTTATTTACTATTGATTACAATTTTTTTATTCAAATTGATATTCATGTAAATTTTCAATATATATTGGTTTGATTTTTCTTTGAGTTTATTTTTCTAATATTAAATTGAATTATATTAGAAACTACCAAACCATAAAAACTGAAACAATTAAATTAGAACAAAAAACATGATGTACTGAATTGAAACATATTAAACTAATTAGAATGAAAATAAAAACTAATAAAAATAATAAAATAACCAAATAAATAGAAAAATGAAACAACCAAAAATATTAACCATATGACCTAACCCAAAAAATTAAAAAAATGATCTAATGAATTGACCAAAATGAACAAAAAGTCCAAATAAAAAATTATTTGAATCGAATTGAAAATATAAGAAAAATATATCACACCCATGAAAAACATGTTAATTTCAATGTATTGGCTTTCTATGACATGCCTTTTATGATTTGATGTTATTTCAGCTAAATATAATATGATTATGTTATATCATTTTGTATCCTTTATTTTTTTTACAATTTGATTACTTAATTATGTCATGTCACATTTTATTTCTTGTTTGGAATAAATTTTTTTATGAATTTCAAATTAATTTCATATTGTTTTCTAATTCAAGAAATGAAAAACATTGAGGTGATACAAAGGAATAGGATGATTGAAAATAATCACCACATGAGATACATTTTTGTTCCTCCTCTGGTTTATATTTTAAGTATATTATTATATATATATATATTAATAACATATAATTTCATGTGATTTTTTAACTTCTAATTAGGATCCACTACATACGAGACAGTTATTCTCTCATGACCTAGTTGAAGTGGTTATCAACTAGACAATGTGAGGGGGTGGTACTAGAGCTATGCACACTACTAGGGGTACCAGATCACACCATGTCCTTTTATATGATATACCACAAAGTACCCTTTCTTATCTCATAGTGTTGTTAGATATGATTGAGATATTTAATCCACTTATATTTTCACCACCATTAATATATGATACTCCTCATCTTTCTTTACCTTATTTGATGATGGATCCTATAACCCAACCACATTATACGTTTCCAAAAAAGTCTATTTCATATTTTGATTCCTTATAATTCCATATTCTCCAGATTCTACCTTAATTGTTAAGATAATAAGTACTATTATGACTTTTCAATTCATTTATGTTTTAAAAATCACAAACACATGTCCTAAGGAAAAATAACTTTCTCCAAAAAATATTTTCTTAAGGAAAATTTCCTTTCTATAAAAAATATTTTTACTTTACCTATAGATTTCATTGTCTTATTTATTTATCTCATAAACCAATATTAAAAATATTTTTCATAAGTTAAAAAATTGGACCCTTACCTAAATTAGAACCATACAGTTTCTTAGATTTTGATTTCCCCCCCAAGTTGAGATTCCGATTTATCCGAAAATCAAACTTTGGTTTCTCTTGAAGTCAGACTCTGATTTCTTCTAAAATCAGACTCCAATTTATCCTAAAATAATAATCTGATTTCCCCTAAAATAAGACTTTTATTTCTTCTGAAATCCCACACCGATATTTTCAAAAATTAGACTCTGATTTCTCCCAAAAATAGACTCTGATTTCTTTTGTAATGAAACACTGATTTCTCTTGAAATCAGACTCTAATTTGCTTAGAATTTAGACTCTGAATTATTTGGAAATAAGACTCCGAACTGTCATTTCTCCAAACTCTGAAATCTTTCTAAATATGATTCTAAATTTATCATAAAAAAGATTTTGGATTCATCAGATTTTGGACTCCAAATATTTATTATTTCAGAATTTGAGTGTTCATGTTTTTAGAACCCAATTCTAAATTCCATAGGAATCTAATAAAATTACTATCTTATAGTTACCTCATATCCATAAAGTAACATTTCATTTTATCAGATCAAAAAAAATTTAACGGTTCTTAATCATGATAATGTTTCTTGAGATTTTTCTAAATGAAATGATGTCGTACAATCTGTTTTTAACTAACCATTGGTTGAGTGGCACATATATAGGACCCTATGATATTTAATGAAAAATATGACTGTTGGAGGTGGGATATGACTGTTGGAACATTATACTATAAATAACCCAACCATTTGAAGATTTAGAGAGATTTTGATAAGTGTTGGATGTGCTGAATTATAGAGAGATAATTTTCTCTACTAGTGCTCTAATTAACTTTCCTTGTGCGTTTGTTTTGAACAAATTGTTCATGCTTTAAACAACTTGATCATCCAACTTAATGCTATTTTGATTGTTTCTTATCAATAAAGGGATTCTAGGGATAAGAATATAGAGGTTCTGTCTTCTTTAAAGTTTCAGGGATTTCAGGGATAACAAGATAGACTCTGATACTCTTATCAAAGGCTTATACTGGTGTTGGAAAGATAGACTTTCATAATTGTACAAATCAAGGGACCTTTATCCAAGGTTGTTGGATACCCTTCTCTTTGGGTTAAATGATTTCTTATCCGTGTTTAATTGTTATTGGTGCAAGTATAAATTCCACTGCAATTTGTTGAAGAAAGAAATTATAACATTCTTATACTTTCTTATATTTTCATACTCTGATAAATAAAATTCTATATGCTTTAAGGTAGAATATTTCTCTAAGTAAACTTGTCTTATGTTTTCTTATCAAATCTATTTTATCAAATCCTATGAAATATAGTTTCTTAGTTAAGAACTAAATAGGGTTTGTGAATCCATCTTGTTTAAATTTATTAAACATACATTATATTAAGGATAAAAACAAAAAAAAAATCAAACCTAAAATTCACCCTCCTCTTGTAATTGATAATCTATATTTATAATTCTATCATACAATTTGAATCAGAGGAGGTATCTGAAATACTTATATTTACATATAATTTTTCTTATCATACTTTTTTTCTCAAATTTACTTGTTCAAGATTTTCTTAAATATTTTCTTTATATATAAAATTTTACTAACATGTTTTGTGGAAAAGATATTTTTTATTAGACTAGAAGGAATGAAGGTTGGTTCTATAGAATATTTAAATCATATCAGACCACCAATTTTTTATGTTAATAGTTATGAGTACTTGAGAGATTGTTTGAAGAATTTTTCTATTAACATAATAGTGTATAATTTTATAATGATCATTGGTGAATACAAAATTCCTAACAAAGAAATATGAACATTCACAAATCAAGAAAAACAAGAATATCAACTAAACTAAAATGTACATGATACTCATTTATGTTCCATGATTGGGAGTATCTATAGTCAAATATATTCTTGTGAAGTTGAAAATAATATCTTGAAGAAACTTGAAGTTACATAGTTTTGAACTTCAAAAGTGATAGAATCAATAATAGCTATGTAAATATCTGAATATCGTGCTTTTTTTACCTTATGGAGAACCTATTTACAAATAAAAACATAGATTTTTGACTATCATCAATAGTATTCAATTTGTGTGAGATAAAGGACTTGATGATGAAGTTATTGTGGATAATATAATTGATATAATCCCAATGAGTGGGAATCTAAAAGGATAGTTATTGATGAAATCAGGAGAGTATATAACATTACTCTTTATGAGTCATTTGGAACTCTTCTTCAGCATGAAACAAGAATGAAGAGATATGCATGCATCAATAAGAAAAATAATTGTAATGGAAGCATTGCTTTCACAACTACATCTAAATGCAAGACTCCAAAAGGTACCTAGATCTAAAGCTGATAAAGATGTTGTTATATTTGAATCAAGTGACAATGATCAGTCTAAGAATGAACTATCCAATCTTGCTCTAAGGATGAACTATATTTTTAGAAAGAAATATTTTTAGTACAGATATAAGAAGAAAGATAGAAAGGACAAGAAAGGCTCAGAGGTAACTTATTATGAATGCAAAAGGGATGGATATATCAGACCTGATTGTCCTATTCTAAAGAGAAAAGAAAGAAAGGATAAGCATTCGGAAATGAATAGAGATAATTACTACAAATCTAAGGATAATAAATTCCTAAAGGCTAATGACACCTAGATTGCTAGTGGTGGTGACTTTTCAGATGAATCCTCGTAATATGAATATTCTAGTAAGAATAATATTGGTCTTATAGCTATATTTCCTATTAAAAATTATTGTATTATGTCTAAGGTACACAATAACGAATCTTTAACCAACATTTCTTTAAATGATAATTTTTCTAATGAACAGTATTATGAATCTTCAGATGAAGAATCATCCTCATCATGAGATAGTACTTTACCTTTGATTGAATAAGTCTCTAGCTTTTATAAATTACATGAGAATGAGAACTATAAGATACAAAATAATTTAGGTGAATTAAATTATAGAATTTATATTTTAAAAAAAAACTATTATATTATTCTAAAGATATCAATCATAAAATTATTGAATTTGAAAATGTTTAAAAAAACCATACGAAAGTTAATTCTGAGAAGGATAAACATTATAAGAATTTGGAAATTGTTATTTCTTAGAAAAAATGTTTTAGAGTATAACTAAAACTCTAAGACTACTGGCTATGAAGATAATAATTTTTTAAGACCCCATGATTTCATAGTACTTTATATTTTCAAAGTAATTCAATAACTTGTGCAACACGCAACACTGATTATGAGTGCACCACAACTTACCAATCCAGCCGTTCAAAAAGCAGTTATGATTAGTGTAAAACAAATTTTTAATTTTACATACTCTATATAATTTTAAAATCCATATTATGTGTTTCTTAGACATAATATATGAACAAATTCAATTTTTAGATAAAAGAAGTATTTTTCAAGAAAATGCAATTGTACCACCTTTTAATGTCGAACCATTTATAAATCAAATATTTGACACTTTTATATATTCAATTTGAAAAAATAAACTTTTTTTAGAATCGTGACATAAAAAATTAGTTTCGATAAATTTTTGGCGTTTTTCTGGTGACTTTCATATTTAGGGGAATAGTGAAAAATTCTAAATTTAAATTGAAAACAACTTTTTTAATAAAAATAGTTTATAGTGTTTAATTATACATTTTAATGTTTTTGAAGTGTAATTATATTATATTTTTATCATTTAATTAAATTTTGGTCACTATAAGTAATTTCACAATTAAATTTGACATAAACACATATCAATCTTTTTATAGTTTTTATTTTTTAAAAAAACCCACTTTTTAGTTTGATAGTGGGAATTAATTTTAAATTAATAAATGAAACTTATATTTTTTAAATTTGTTAAAATAAGATTCCTTTTTGAATTTAGAATATCAAAATTATCTTAGGGGTACTTTTTGGTATATTTCTGAAAAATTTCAGTATTTTTATGAATAGTGAGAATACTAAATTTTAATTAAAAAACCTTTTTTAATAAAAATAATTTATAGTGATAAATTATACTATTGAGTAGTTTTATAGTATAATTAGATTATATTTTTACCATTTAATACTATTTTGTTCATTAGAGGTAATTTCACAATTAAACTGGACATAAACAAGTGTCAATCTATTGAAAGTTTTTATTCCATAAAAACACACTTTTTGTTTTGACAGAGAGAATTAATTTAAAATTAATTTCATCCACTTCTATGTTTTGAATTTTTAAAAATGGATTCCATATTTGGAATTTGGAGGTCCAAATTTTGTAAATAGGTAACTTTTATTTTTATACATTATGAATAATTATTTTGGTAAATATTTTATTTACCATGGTTATACGGTAAATCTGGTAAATATAGGTAAACAAATAATATTATAATAATAATAAATTACCCTAACATGTGTCCTATTAATATTGGATGATACATTTCTGAACATGGGAATCCTTAGGTTGACTCTGGGACTCCATGGAGCCACATGAGTGTGATAATTACATTTTATATTAAATAATCTAAAGTAAAGACAAAAATAAAAAAAACAAATATCTTTTAGTAAAACAATTTTTATATGGGGTTATATAATTGATATATTCGAATATAAATAGTAATTAGAAATATAAAAATATTTCTTACATGGTTTTTTTATATTTTTTGGACATCAAATAAATTAAATTATTTATGACACAATAATGATGAAATATTTACGTCATTAATAAATGATTAAAATAAATAAGATTATAAATATTAAAACAATATCCAAAACCTGTCCAATTCTTATTGGATTATTTTATTTTGACCATGAGTGATATTAATTTTGTAATTAACGAATATTTGACCTTTTGAAACTGAATATGAGGTTATAATAAAATAATTGTTTCAAATTTTCCTAAAGAGCCCCTCATCTCCCTTATAAAAAGCCCTCACTTCCTACCCATTTCTCACACTTATCAAGCCTTTGGATCGTACAAACCCTGCCCAAATATCCTCCCAACATCCATCAATTAATTCTAGAGGTCTTAATTTAGTCAGCAAGCCAAACTAAGGAGCCCTTTTGATCAAATCAAAAGGAATAACCCGAAGAAGAGGTAATAAATTCACCACCCTCTTTTAAGTTATTTTCTTCTTCCACTTACTCTTTATTGGTTGTTTCCATTATAAAATAACTATAGTATCTTATATATACTGTGATGTTATTACAAATATGGTACAACCATATTCATTATTCTATCCATCCTATGAATGACATGTCACTATACATGCGTACGTACGGCTTACTGTCTCCACGTCATGGTGTAGTTGTTATTCAAATACACTATTATTTTGATTGGTATAATAATGATATATAATTGATGTAAATAATAAATAAAAAAAGTTAATGATTCTTTATATCAGATATACCATCTATTTTCATACATTTTTTAATCAAAAGAATGATATTGTCGCTCGTGCATACGTACGGATTTCCGTCTCCACAAACACGATAAGATTCATTCCCCATCATAACCATTGAAGAATAGTTTTCATTTGGAAATTAAAAATAATGATTAAGAACATAATATCATTCTTTATATGAGTCAAATACATCCTATTCATAATAAACACGGCTTATGTATCAAAACAAATAAAGGAAAAAAGGCCAGTTAACATCCAAAATGACTATATTACTGAAATATCATTATAAATGCAATATTAGAAGATCATATATGAAATCATATTAATGTATATGGTTCTTTTATAATTTAATAACAATTACTTCATCATTATAAAGGAGTTTAACCTACCCTCCACCAAGTAAAAGATCAAGGTAAGGGTTAATTTCACAATCTCTTTATTATCCCCGGTTGTTTTATACGTGAGTATCTACTGGGGCTTCTTTATCATCCAAATCCGTGTTTCTTAAAAATGTATTTGAATTTTTTTTACTATTTAATAGAAAATGGGTTTATGTAATTTATACCCTTATTTTACCTTATATGTTTTTTAAAGAAATCTTTCCGTCATTTTCCAAATAATTTACTTTATAATATTTTTGACAAAATTAAGGTAAGAATGATTTTTTAACTTATATGGTGGGGCCAGCTATTTTCTGCCATTATAACACTGTCAAAGCTTCCCTTACAAGTTTATAAGAATATTTTCAAAATAAATGTTTTCTTTTATAAATATGTGACTTTAAATGATTTTAAAAAGAAAAAAAGAGATATTTCCGTCAAATAGTTTTGATTTCATCTATGTCAACATCCATTGATGGATTTTATACTTGTTTGAAGTCGATTCATTATGATACAAATATTCCATATTTTATTGATGTTTTTCTGATATGTTTGACTGTGGATGTGCTATTTTTAGATCATTCATGGTTTATGGTTATATTATTTACATTTCGTATTATAGTTTTAATACGAATGTTTGTGTTATGTTTCAAACTTTTCATATGAAGAATGTATTGGACTTAGTATGTGACGGGTGGAGCCTGCTATAGATCCTCAGTGCATCGTTAGGTCTCATGAGACAACTAGATGTGGAATTGGCCGAGGCCTTTCCCAATTTTATATATGGTTTTTTCCGAGGCCTTAATAATTTTTGGACATCTTGGTCGAGGCCATGACAAGATGTTTTAGAATGTCCGACATTATACATTCCCTCATTATGAAAATATTATTTATGGTTCATGTGGTTATTTGACTAGTAGAATATTCATGACTATGTTTTATTATGGAATCTTTTACATAGCTCATAGTCCTTCCATAAAAGTGTTCATGTTTATTATTTTTAAAGGCATGTGTTTTCAAAAATTCACCATGCCTAATATTTATGTTATCTTCCACTGTATTACTTACACTTACTGATCATTTGAGCTCACCCCTTTCTTATGTTTCATTTTCCCATTATATGAAGAAGTTAGTTATGAGTGACTTATAGGCATAATCTAGGAGTCTTAGATGTTTCTAATGGGAAAAAATTAGTGTTGTTTTTCTTTTAAAGTTGTAAAGTTGAACTTCTGTATGATTCTTGCTTCCAATGCTACTAAATGGATCGGTCTTTCATGAAAAAATTTCCTTGTTTCATGCTAATGTTATGTGATAATCCACTAACTCTGGGAAACATGGGTTGGGGTGTTACAGTTGGTATCATAGGAAGTTTAGTAAAGACCTTGGAAACTAGATTTAGATAAACTATGTTGAGAGGAGATTACCCTAAGATAGACTTTGAGGATTAGTATAGAAGAACTTCCTATAATTTTGGTAATGTAGAGATTTTGTGAGTTTTCCAAGAAATACATCCCTGTATAGATATGAGCAGGTAGAGGCAGCTCTGGCATAAATGTACCTGACGGTAAAATCCAAAAAACATCACTTTGAACTATACTCGAAGGGGAATTGGTGCATGAAAACGGTCCTTGTTTTACTCTTGGTTACGACACTCCCGGGTGATATTCTTAGGTTAATTTTCATTTTCTTTACAAACCATTAAGAAGGGTTTATGAGTATATACTTTCTCAAAGAACACATTTTTATTATTATGGATTATATCCATAAACAGTTCAATTTACGTTAGGAATTTTAAAAGATTGGAGTTATACATTGTGATTCATAAACTGACCCAGTGTATGCCATTGTTTAGAAATGGTTCTCAGTTGAAGGAATGAGAACTCCAACAATACATGTGATCCAATGAGTAAAATAGATCATATCTTTCATGGTATTAATCCAACATTTAGAAGGGAAATAGTATCACATGTATTCTCAACATATAAATAAATAATATCATGTGTTAATAAGATATGTAAATAATTCTCTGAGCCCTATGGCTTTGAAAGGAAACAAGGGAAGGAAAGGATGGTAGAGAGAAAGATGGATAAAGGGAAGAGGGGAAATAATGATTTTTCCAAATGTGATAACTATGGAAGGAATCACCTTGGTAAATGTATGAAGGGAAAGGGAGTTTTTTATAAATGTGGAGAAAAAGGACACCAAGTATGTGATTTCAAGGGTAAGAAAAAGTTTTCAAATGTAAAATTCTTTATCTGCAAGGAGTTGGGACACTACGCGAGTCAATATCCCAGTCATCAGAAAATATAGTAAATGATGCTATTGGATAATAATCAAGTTGTGATACTACCACTGATGAAGATTAATGACTAGTGTTCTTATGTTGTTACTAAATAATTATGTCATTTCAGTGTTGTATCGGTGATATACCAGTCATATGAATTATGGTAATAAATAAGGATTGTATTTTAGTACTATTTCATTGAGGATTTGAGATTATATCGTTCTATGAAAAGTGACTCAACAACAAGTTAGTAGTTTTGAAAAATAGATGGTTGGAGGAATTGTAATCCTTAATATGGTATTGATACCAAGGTAGTGATCTTGGAATAAAAGATAGTTGATTTGGATAAATTATATTGGATATTCTTGACTTCCATGAAACTAATTAATGGTTTATTTATTCCATCATTGCTAGATTATTCAAAAAATTTGAATGTATGGAATATATCTATTATTCTATAAGGAATAAGGGAGCATGAATGTAATAAATATTGTTGTTAACACGTTTTGAATAAATACATGATGAATGTATAACCATGTTATTACGTGGTAAAAAGGATCTTCATTGTGCTTACCTTCCTCATAAATTTTGGATTTTGAGTTTGGACAGAAGTATTTTGGATAAGAATAATGGTTGGAATGGATTAAGTTTGATATTGGATACTATTCTTAAGGATAAATAATTTTTTAAATATTATTTTTGGATTGTTATAAAAAGGGAAAACCGGAGGTCGGGCGGCAACTAGTCGCATCCGGCAAGGCCGCAAGACATGAACCCACAACTGAAGGGCGACAAGGGTGCATCAACTACCACTGGCCTACGTGATGTCTTGGTTTTTATAATGTCATTTTTTAAAATAATATCACAAATTAATAAAAATTAATTTTTTTGGAACCCTATATGATTAGGATAAATAGAGTATTTTTTTGTTCTATTATCTTTAAGAGCGAAAGATGAGTTTGTGGTAGAAATTAGTTAAAGGATAGAACTTTATCATGACAAGTATATTTCTTTATGTTATTATATTATGAAATTAATTCCAAAAGATTAGTTAAGGGATATTAAAACCAAAAATGTGTTATCCTGATACCTTATGTTTTGTTGAAATGATGATATTTTAAGTCATCATTGATTGATGGCATTGAGGCCCTAAATTTTACACTTTTTTTGGATTGATGACCCCAATCATGACCTATAAATATTTATATTTTTCCTCTAATTATGTGTCTCTAATTGTCACCCATTATCTCCAAATAGATATCATAATTTGGTGGTGAATTTTCATTTACCTTTCCCTCTTATTAAGAATAAATTTTATTAACCCAATTTCCGATGTGGGTCTTCCGCAATGATATTTTCTATTTTTAAGCTATTTCAATGTCAAATTTCAAGGACACAATTTATTGAATGAGGGTAGAATGTAACACCCCAATATTTCTTAGTGTTTTACATTTTCAAAGTAATTCAATAACTTGCGCAAGACGCAACACCGGTTTTGAGTGTGCCACAACTTACCAAACTAGAGGCTCAAAAAGAAGTTATGATTAGTGTAAACTGAATTTTTAATTTTATATACTCTATAAAAATTTAGAATCCATATAACATGTTTCTTAGACATAATATATGAAAAAATTCAATTTTTTAGATAAAAGAAGTATTTTTCAAAAAAATTGCAACTTTACTGCCTTTTAATGGAGAACCCTTTTTAAATCCAAAATTTGACACATTAATATATTAAATTTTACAAAATGAACTTTTTTATAGAATATTGACATAAAAATTTAGTTTCGATAAATTTTTTGCCTTTTTCTGATAACTTTCATATTTGGGGGAATAATGAAAAATTCTAAATTTTAACTCAAAACAACCATTTTAGTAAAAATAATTTATAGTGTTCAATTATACATTTGAATGGTTTGAAAGGACAATTAGATTAAATTTTTATTATTTAATACAATTTTGGCCATTATAAGTAATTTCAAAATTAAATAATACATAAACACATATCAATCTTTTGATAGTTTTTGCTTTTTTTAAAAAAAATAACTGCTTTTTAGTTTGACAGCGGGAATTAATTTTAAATTAATAAATGAAACTTCCATGTTTTAAATTTTGTAAAATAGACTTACTTTTTGAATTTGGAATATCAAAATTAGCTTAGGGTGATTTTTTTGGTATTTCTTTGAAAACTAACAGTTTTTTATGAATATTGAAAATACTAAATTTTAATTAAAAACAAATTTTTTAATCAAAATAATTTATAATTATTAATTATACTATTGATTAGTTTTAAAGAATAATTTTATTATATTTTAACCATTTAATCTAATGTTTTTCATTGGTTGTAATTTCACATTTAAACTGGGCATAAACAAGTGTCAATATTTTGATAGTTATTATTTCTTAAAAACACGTTTTTTGTTTTGACAGTGGGAATTAACTTAAAATTAATTTCTTCCACTTCATTGTTTTGAATTTGGAAAAATGTATTTCATATTTTAAATCAAGAGGTAAAAATTGTATAAATAGGTTACTTTTATTTTTAGACATTATGATTAATTACTTCGGTAAATATTTTATTTACCATGGTTAAAGGGTAAATCTGATAAATAAGGGTAAACAACTAATATTATAACAATACTAAATTACTCTAACATATTTCCTATTCCTATTGGAAGATACATGTCCACCCATGTGAAACCTTGGGTTGACTTTGGGACCCCATGGAGACACATGAGTGTGATAATGACATTTTATATTAAATAATCTAAAGTGAAGACAAAAATAACAAAAACAAATATCTTTTGGTAAAACAATTTTTATATGGGGTTATATAATTGATCTATTCAAATATAAATAGTCATTATAAATATAAAACAATTTTATACATCATGGTATTTTTTTATATTTTTTTGAAATCAAATAAATTATATTATTTATGACACAATAATGATACAATATTTACCTCATTAATAAATGATTTAAATAAATAAGATTAAAAATATTTAAACAATATCCAAAACCTATCCAATTCTTATTGTATTATTTTATTTTGACCATGAGTCTTATAAAATTTTATATTAATGAATATTTGACCTTTTGAAACAGAATATGAGGTTATAATAAAATAATTGTTTCAAACTTTCCTAAAGAGACCCTTTTCTACCTTGTAAAATGCCCTCACTTCCTACCCATTTCTCACACTTCTCAAACCTTTTTCTCGTACAATCCCTACCCAAATATCCTCCCAACATCCCTAAATTCATTCTAGAGGTATTAAATTAGTCATAAAGCCAACCTAAGGACCCGTTTTGATCAAATCAAAAGGAAGAACACGAATAAGAGGTAATAATTTCACCACCCTCTTCTATGTTCTTTTCTTATTTCACTTCCTATTTCTTTGTTGTTTCCATTATAAAATAATAACTCCAGTATATTCTACATAATTTGATGTTATTAAAAATATGGTACAACCATATTCATTATTCTATCCATCCTATGAATGACATGTCACCATATGTGCGTACGTACGGCTTACCGTCTCCATGTCATGGTGTAGTTGTTATTCAAATACACTATTATTTGGATGAGTATAATAATGATGTATAATTGATGTAAATAATAAATATAACATGTTATTGATTCTGTATATATATGATATATCACCTATTTAAATATTTTTTTAAATCAAAAGTATGATATTGTCGCTCATGCGTACGTACGGATTACTGTCTCCACGAACGTGATAAGATTAATTCTCCATCGTAACCATTCAAGAATAGTTTTCATTTGGGTATTAAAAATAATGATTAAGAACATAATATCATTCTGGAAAGGAGTCAAATACATCCTATCTCTAACAAACACGAATTATGTATCAAAACATATAAAGGAAAATGAATCAGTTAACACCCAAAACGACGATACTGCCAGAATATCATTATCAAAGTAATATTAGAAGATCATATATGATATCATATTAATATATATGGTTATTTTATAATTTAATAAAAATTATTTCACCATTATACAAGAGGTTAACCTACCCCCAAATAATGAAAATAACATGGTAAGGGTTAATTTCACAATCTCTTTATTATCAGATGTTCTTTTATACGTGAGTATCTACTGGGAACTCTTTATCATCCAATTACGTGTTTCTTATAATGTATTTAATTTTTTTTTTAATATTAAATAGAAAATGGGTTAAATTAATTTATACCCTTATTTTACCTTATATGTTTTTGAAAGGAATCTTTCCATCATTTTCTAAATAAGGTATTTTATGACCTTTTTGACAAAATTATGGTAAGAATGTTTTTTAACTTATACGGTGGGTGAGGCTATTTTCCACCATTATAACATTGTCGAAGCTTCACTTACCATATTATAATAATATTTTCAAAATAAATGTTTTATTTTATAATTATGTGACTTTAAATGATTTAAAAAAAGAGATATTTCTGTCAAATAGTTTTGATTTCATCTATTTCAACATCCTTTGATGAATTTTATACTTGTTTGAAGTCGATTCATTATGATAAAAATCTTCCATATTTTATTGAAGGTTATTGATATGTTTTACTGTGGATGTTTTATTTTTATACCTTTCATGGTTTATGGTTAAAGTATTCACATTTTGTATACTAGTTTTAATACAAATTTTTGTGTTCTGTTTCAACCGTATCATATGAGAAATGTATTGGACTTAGTATGTGATGGGTGGAGCCCGATATAGCTCCTCAGTGCATTGGCAGGTATCATGAGACAACTAAACGTGGAATTGGTCGAGGACTTTCCCTATTTGATATATGGTTTTGGCCAAGGCCTCAATCATTTTTAGACATCTTGACTGAGGCCTTGACAAGATGTTTCAGAATGTCCAGCATTATACATTCCCTCACTATGAAAATAATATTGATGGTTCATGTAGTTATTCAACTAGTATAATATTCATGACTATGTTTTATTATGACATTATTTACTCAGCTTATATTCCTTCCATAAAAGTGTTCATGTTTTTTATTTGTAAAGGAATGTGTTTTCAATTATTCACCATGCCTAATATTTATGTTATCTTCCACTATATTACTTACCCTTACTAATCCCTTGAGCTCACCCCTTTCTCATATTTCATTTTTCCAAGATATGAAGAAGTTACTTATGAGTGGCTTGTAGGCATAATCTAGGAGGCTTGGATGTTTCTAATGGGATTAAATTAGTGTTGTATTTCTTTTCAAGTTGTAAAGTAGAAATTATGTATGAATTATTCTTCCAAGGCTACTAAACTGATTGGTCTTTCAGGACATTATTTCCTTGTATCAGGATAGTGTTATGTAATAATGCACCGACTCTGGGAAAATGGGGTCGGGGCGTTACAAATTTACTCATTAGACTAAAATCTAGAATATTTTCCCAAATGTAACTTTTATAAAATTTTACTTCTGGTAATGAAATCTTTGATAAAATGTATTCAAAATCTATCCTATTAGGAATAGATCTATATTGGGTTATACTCATTCAAAACCAGTTTTTAGTCACAATTATTTTGTTCCACAAAGCGATGTTTTTTGTTCACTAAGTGTAAATGTCATGGATATTGGGAGAAAAATTGTTCCTTGAATAAAACTCAATCCTTAGGTTTTCATAAATCTTATTTTTCTAAGAAAATGTGGATACCTAATATTTTACATTCTAACATTTCTAGAACCAAACATGTTTGCATTCTAACAGTCTAACTACTTTATTTTGAGAAAAATAGAGGATGTGCCAACAGCAATACATAGTACATGGGCAGTGGATGTTCCTATCACATGACTAGTAACAAAAACTTCTTTGAAAATATTATCAAGATGAAAGGAGGAAAAGTTACTTTCAGAGATAATTCTCAGGGAGAAATTGCTGGTGTATGTAACATTGTTCTTCTTGTAAAAGATTTAATTTCTAATGTCTTATTTTTTAAAGGTATTAAGCACAACGATATAAGAATAATATAATTATGTGATAAAGGTTACCTTGTGAATTTTAGGAATGGTAAATGTCTAGTACACAATTACAAGGAAGAGTTTATTCTCTCTACCCATAGGCATGAGAATGTTTATACAATGAACATAGAAGACCATAGGATCCAAGATCTACCTTACCTTAGTGAAATGGAAGATAAATCAAGGTTATAAAATAGAAAACTAGGACATTGTAACCTTAGTAACCTTTGAAAAATTTCAAAGAAATGACTTGTAAAGGATCTACTAAAGCTTAGATATGATTTTTCTAAAGTTTGTGATCCTTGTCAATATGGAAAGCAACATAAGTCAAGTTTTAAATCATTCAGTGAAATCTAAACTTTTAATGCATTACAACTAGTTCATATGGATCTTTTTTATCAAACAAAAACTGGAAGTATTTGAGGAAAATACTATGTATTCTTATTAGGTTATGATTACACTAGATTTATATGGTTCTGTATTCTAAAAAAAGTATGAAGTCTTTTCCTATTTTAAATATTTTATATCCGAAGTTAAAAATGAGAAAATCTTTTCATTAATAATTATTCATAGTGATCATGGGGGAGAATTTAAAAATTCATATTTGTAATCTTTTTGTATTAATAAATGCATTACTCATAACTTATTATCTCTAATAAATCCTCAACAATATGGTGTTGTTGAAAGAAGAAACTGTATTATTTAAGAGATAACTAGAACCATGTTGAGTGAATATATTATTGTTAAACATTTTTCGCCTAAAATGGTAATTAATACTTGTTAAACTATAAATCAAGTTTTAATCATACCTTTTCTTAATATAACACTTTATGAGTTATATATTGGTCGAAAACCTAAAGTTTCTTACTTAAAAGTATTTTAATGCAAATTATTATTTTTGAATACCAAAGATAACTTACATAAATTCACAACCAAATCTGAGGAAGGATTTTTCTTAGGCAACTCCACTACTTCTAAGTCTTGTAGAGTTTTTAACAAAAAATCATTTATAGTTGAAATAATTGTACATGTTAAATTTGATGAAATTGATTATTTTTTTATAGAACCACAACCTACATCTTTGGATGTATTTTAAAAAAATTATTATCAACCTTTGTTGAAAGATTCTTCTAATAAGTTAAACACTCATGAAAATGTTTCATAAGTATTTACCCCCATAATATTTTTTACCTTATGTTCATGAACAGGTTTTACAAAACCCAAATCAATTGTTTCTTATGAATAATCCCAATGATACTATTATTGGTGATGTAAATCAATCGGTAAAGACTAGAATTTCAATAAGAAATGAAGTATAACATCTAGTTTTTCTTTCCCAATAAGAACCTAAAATCAATGATGAAGAATTATGTGATGATGATTGGATTAAAGCTATTCAAGATGAACTAAATGAATTCAAAAGGATCAAAGTCTTGACCTTATTTGAAAGACCAATGGAAACTTCTGTAATTGGTGTAAAATGGGTCTTCAGAAATAAATGTGATGAATATTAAATCATAGTATGAAATAAAAAATGATTAGCTTATTTAAGCTATAATAAAAAAGAAGGCATAGACTAAGAAGAAAAATACGCTCCAATAGCTAGACAAGAATCTATTGGTATTCTAATAGCCTTTGTAGAATTTTTTAATTTCAAACTTTTTCAAATAAACATGAAGTGTTGTTTCATTAACAGATATGTTTAAGAGGATGTTAATGTTGAAAACCCTCTTGTTTTTGAAGACAAAAAACATCCTAAACATTTTTTCAAACTTTCCAAAGCTTTATATGGACTTAAACAATCCCTTAGTGTCACGACCCGTCCTCGGGGCCCGTGTCGTGACTACCCCAAGCCCGCCTTCCATAGGCCAGGGGCTGGCGACTAGCACCAAAGGCAAAAATCCCGATAACTGGGAAGGCATTGCCTTTATAAAAGAAAACAAAACACCACAGAGTACAAGCGGAAGCAAAACACTAAGTACAAAAGAAAGTGCTGAAAAGTAAATGGGCTAGAATACAAACCCAACTGAAAGTGCAGCTAATACTGAACGAAAGTACAACAGAAAAAGACAAATAGCTGGAAGAAGGAAGCAGCTCCTGGGTCATCCTCCTAGGATCCTACCTGAAGGGTAGGTACAGGTAGCGCAACTCCTAGATCGTCCGCCACGGATCCTACCTGAAGGGTAGGTACAGATAGCTTCCTCAACGCTCTCGCCCGTCAACCTCCTCCGGATACTGACTCGTCGTGTAGTCCACCTCCGGGTACTGACTCGTCGTGTAGTCCACCTCCGGGTACTGACTCGTCGTGTAGTCCACCTCCGGGTACTGACTCGTCGTGTAGTCCACCTCCGGGTACTGACTCGTCCTGTAGTCCACCTCCGGGTACCATCCAGTCCTCGAACACTCAGCCTCCATCAGCACTTCCTGTCGTCTGCAACCAACACAACGAGGTGCGGGCAAAGCCCGTGCAGGGGTGAGTATAATGATACTCAGTAGGGACCCCGAGACCCTCAAGGTCTCACTAAATCCAACAAGGATAACCACAAAGAGGAACATAACAGATAACCTCTACTTAGGTATATTCCCATACATATACCTATGTTATCAAGTAACCCATCTCAATCATGAGGAAACACAAGGATTATGAAATCAACAGATAAACACTACCCAGGTATATGCCCATACATATACCTAAGTTATCAAGTAACCCATCTCAATCATGAGGAAACACAAAGGTCATAGATTCAGCTCAAACTAGGATTTTAATTATCGAAACCGTAACTGATGAGGAGCTCCGTCTCTGGAGTGTACAGTGGACCGTTCACGACTCCGAGGTACTACTCACTAACCTAAGACTGCTGAGGTACTCCTCCTGTCGAGTACCGCGGGGCTGCGGCCTACTACCGGGTGCTCCGTCTGCTGTGGGTCTCTCACCGAATACCGGGCGCTCCCCCTATTAGCCTACAGAGGTACTCCTCATGTCGAGTACCGCGGGTCTGCGGCCAACTACCGGGCACTCCGTCCGCTGTGGGTCTGTCGCCAAATACCGGGCGCTCCGTCCACTGGGCTAGTAAACTCACTCCAAGTCAAGTCGGTCAAGCAGTCGTCAGGTTTCAGCCAGCTACACGGTCTCCGTACTCCGTACGCTCGTCTCTAGGAAGGTCCTCTCCACAAGCTACTGGTAGATACTCCAAGTATCTCAAAGTCCCATGAAGAAGTATCTCAAAGTACCGCCTCGTCATAGGGGTCTCAACATAACAGACGGCGCGTCAATCGGACGCCCGGTCTGTGAGTTACTAGCCTTTTTGTCCTAGGGGCCCGGTTGGTTTCATGAGTGAACCAACCCGGCCGTATCTCAATTGTACCCCGAACTCTCATAGGGTACACTCATAAGGACCGTTTCTCAACGAGATCAACAACGCCGCTGACGGTTCGTCAAACGGACGTCCTGTCTGAAAGATATCAGCTTTCCCGATCTAGGGGCCCGGTTGGATTTCAGGTACAATCAAACCCGACCACTATCCAACTGTATCCAAACCTCGGGCGAAGTATTCCAAAAGTTCCGTCTCATCAAGAGGAAAACAACGAGAAAGACGGCCCGTCAATCGGACGCCCGGTCTGTGAGTTATTGGATTTTTCGTTCCAGGGGCCCGGTTGGTTTCGTGAGCGAACCAACACGACCACACTCCGACAACATCCAAACCTCGAGCGGAGTAAGCCAAAAGATCTGTCTCAGTAAGAGGATTTCAACAAAGTCTATGGCACGTCATTCGGACATCCGGAGCTCAAGATATGAGCGTTTCTGCTCCGAGGGCCCGGTTGGTTTCGTGTACGAACCAACCTGGACAAACTCAAATTATTCCAAAACCTTGAGTGCAATATACCGAAACGACCGTCACGTTCCAAGTATCGCTACGCAACTGACGGTGCGTCAATCGGAGGTCCATAGCCCAAGATATGGGCATTTGACCGAATTTGGTCCGAAAACGGGGGGTCTGGGCCCGGACTGACCCGGCCCGACCCCCCCAGGGTCGGCCCGAACCGGGTCGACCCGACCCGGATCCGACCCAGCTGGGCCTGGCCCGACCCGGCCGGCTCGGTCCGTCATCTCGGCCCGGCCCGGCAGCGCGGGCCGGCGCGGCCTGGGTGCCGCGTGTGCGCCGCGCGGGGGGGTAAAGCCCCCCCTTTGTTTCAAAAGGGCGGTGCGGCATTATGTCGTGCCTTTGAATAAAACTCCCCCTCCACGTGGGGGGTGGGGCCCACCTCTACAAAACTGGGGAATTCAATCCCCGGTATTTAAGGATCACGGCCGGCCTTAGGCCGGCCGTTTTTATCACACGCGGGACCCGCGGGTCCCGCCTCCTTTGCAAACCGGCGGCCGGCACAGCCGGTCGCCTTCCACCACTTTGCCGCAGCTCTCCTAATATCTGGCGGCCGGCCGCCTCCGGGTGCTCCGCCGCGGCCGTAGGGCCGCAGCTCTTCCTAATCTGCCGGCGGCCTGTTTTCCGGCCTTCCCTTCTAGCTCTGCAGCGGCTCAGGCCGCGACCCTTGTTCGATTGGCACGGTGCGACGACGCCGCGCCCCTACACTGTAGATCGCTTCGACCGCTGCCTCCCTCGGGTTCTCCGGCGCGGTGCATCAACACCGGGACCCACCACTGCGGCCCGCTCCGGCCGTGGTCCTCGTGATTTCCGCGCGGTGCAACGACACTGCACCGCCTTCGCCTTAACAACAACGAAGATCAAAGAAAGGTGGGAAGGTGGATCGATCGTGTTTGTGCGGTCCGATCTCCTTCCATTATTACGATATCAAGCGGTCCAAGCGAATGAAATAAAACTTAATCACATACGAGCACAATTTTATATCAATAAAACCGAACTAACCCCTACCTCGGTTCAGGAACGATGTTCATCAACGAGCCGCGGAAGACGAGCATCGCGGAGGTCGGGCGTCGCGGGAGAACGTCGATGTCGCGAAGCGAGGATTCGAAGTCGTTGACGGCGATTTCGTTGCGGGAAACCATCACGGAAGAGACGACGCGGAAGAAGAATGTCGCGTCGTGGATACGGTGTCGCGGAAGAACCGTGTTCTTCGGCGGAGAAGTTCTTCGTTGAAGAACGCTGTTCTTCTCGTTCTTCGTCGAGGTTGAAGAAGAAGAAGAAGATTCTTTCTCAATCCTTTCAAGGTTTCAAAACTCTAACATAATAAAATTAGACTAAGTCTTATTTTATTAACACAACCTACCAATTGAATTTCAAAACCTTGAAATTCAATAACCACACACAACTCACCTTATTAATAACATAAGTTATCTTCATTTATGGTGAGTTGAGAGGAGTTGAAGAGTTGAAGAATATGAAGGGGTGGGGTTCGTGTGGGCCCCACCTCCTTCATAACCTACAAAGGGAAGTTGGGTAGTTACCCAACTTCCTCCCAAAGGATAAAAACACTTGAGTAAAATAAAAATTGTTGTTAAATTTTTATTTTTAACTTCCAAATTTTTTATCAACTTCTCTCGTGTAAACGCAACTCCGGAACAGGATTTCCTAAGAAATTACCGGTGCTGCGGTTCCATCAGTGCCCTCAGAATTCAATTCCGGGCACCGGTTCAAAAGTTAAAAATTCCCGCTCGTTCGTTCACTGAATGTACCCGAGGTAAACTTCGAAAATTAATTCCGGGCACACCGGGTCTCAGAATCAGGCACCGTCAGAAACTACGTTTTTGTAAAATTCCAAAGAAAATTAGAAAATTTTTATTCCATGAAATTTACAGGTCTTTACATTACTCCCACCACAGGACTTTACGTCCCTGTAAAGCTTCAACACAAACTAGGGTCACAAAATTGGTACAGAGCACACATTTGAGCCTTCCGCTCCCATGTGCTCACCCGGAGGTTCCCGTACTGCCAGGGAAAGTGCACCCGAGGAATCGATCGTCCTCGTAGAATCTGCTCCTGTCGATCCTTGATCCCCACTAGAACCTCTGTGGAAGTGACCCCATCGCCATTGTCCTGCTCCTCATGGTCGATGATATGCGAAGGGTCGAGCATGTATCTCCTCAGTTGAGGTACCTGGAAAACGTTGTGCACCTAGTGCAACTGAGGTGGATGGATCAAGTGGTAAACCACAACGCCTACCCAGCTGAGGACCTAGAAAGGTCCGTTGAACCTTGGAGATAACTTGCCTCCCTGGCCTCATCTCCATAAACCTTGTCGAGGTGAGACCCGTATAAAGATGAGATCATCATCCTCAAACTCTAGAGGCCTCCAAGTCCTATCAGCATAAGGCTTCTGTCGGCCCTGTGTTGTCCTCATCCGCGCTTGGATGACCTAGACCTTCTCTAGTATCAGAAGAGCTGCTATGATTTCTTCTTTGCCGATAAGAGAAATCTGGTCTCATCCCCTGGATGAACCACATTCATTGCCTGATACAGTCAATACTGACATGAATGATGCATTAATGCCATGGATGATGTCGTAAGGCCTTGACGTAACTACTAAGAGATCCAACTGTCACTCTCGCCTCCAAGGGTCGAGTCACACTGTCGGCATCAGTGTGAGGTCACTAGGTCTCCTCCAGTAGAAATCTCGAAAGTGAGGGTCAAGTCAACAGTCCTAACCGGGACCACTCAGTATCAACCAAACAAAAAGGACAGGAAAACAAACTTATAAAGATAAGTTTCTTTTCATTATTGCAGCTCAAAGTACAAAGACACAAAGCAACTACAGACAAAAATCAACAAAACTAGAAGCAACAGGATCAATAGCCTCCAGGTTGGAAGCTAGTCCCACTCTTGTCCATCTGTTTCCGGAGCTCCATGACCGTAGGCCTCATTTTCCTGAAGTTGAGCTCTCCCATGTCCTCCTGTACCCTTCGGTCAGGGTGGGCCTCCTGGTGGTGGGGGTGGCAACACCCCGAAGCATCGTCCACCTCCAGCTGCACGACCGTCTCCTCTACCATGGCCGCCTGATCCTTGCGGTCCGCCCTGATCGAACCTATGCCTATGGCTGGGTGGTTCTTCATTTATCTGCTGGTCATCTGCATGGCGGGTCAGACAGTCACGTGCCATGTGACCAAACCCGCCGCAGGAGTAACACTGTCCACTCTCGGCACGTCTGGCTCTGACTCCACCCCAGTTTCCCCGCACAACTGAACCTGAGTCGTGCAGTCAGCCACCAGTAGGTTGGGTCCTCTTGGACCTCTGCATCATCTGTCTACTGCCTGCTGCAGAAGACTCTGCCACAAGCCGGCTAGTGGTGGGTCCTACTGCAGGAGACTGCTCAGCAAGGAAACTCTCCACTAAGAGGGCTCTCTCCAACACCCCTGTCTGCGTCGGAATGCTGTGAGAATCAACAGAAGATCTAATCTCTCGCCTGAGACCCTGCTCGAAGGTTCGGGCCCTGAAGAACGGGTCCCATACCATATATGTAGAGTAGCGCGAGAGGTCTGTGAACCTCACTGAATACTGTGCCACTATCATGCTACCCTGTCGCAGCTGAAGTAGATCCTGTATACGCACCGCTCGAAGGGTGGCTAGTACAAACTCTGCCCGGAACAGGCTCTTGAAGTCTGACCAAAGAAGTGTCGCCTCGTCATGGATCTGGAGCATCAGTCTCCACCATCTGCCTACTGCTTCCTGAAAAAGGATGGAAGCAAGGATCACCATGAAGTCTGTCGGCGTCCCCACTATCCTGAAGACTCTCACCACAGCCTCCATCCAATCCTCAGCTGCCTGCGGGTCCGTCCCTCCCTAGAATTTGGGTGGCCTCTGGCGCTGGAACTCGTGCAGTGCGCTCAAGCGACGTGCACCCTCTGCTGCTGGGGCTGGTGGCAACGGTGGTACAATGGGTAGTAGTACCGCTGGTGCCTCCGCTGGTGCCTCAACTAGAAAAGGGCCATGTACTGAGGCCACATCGCTCGGTGGGCTGTCAGTACGATCCACTCTCAGGGATCTAGCTGGTCGTCCACGGGGAGGCATCCTGAAAGGAACAACGTGACACGGTCAAACGATTATACCTGGTGAGCTGACCTGGTTTGAGCTGAATCTAAATAAAACATCTGGAAACACACACGCAATCAGTGTTTTCGTGCACAAAGCTGGAAATCAGTTGTCAGGGTCCTGGTGTATGGATATGTCAGCCGCCCGCACCAACACTGGACTCCCTGAACTGAAAACCACACTCGGTACTCTTAACACTATTGCTTCACAGAAAGAAAATATCAGAGTTATAAGTTCTGTGGTAGAACCGACTCCTTTGATACCAATTTGTCACGACCCATCCTCAGGGCCCGTGTCGTGACTACCCCAAGCCTGCCTTCCATAGGACAGGGGCTGGCGACTAGCACCAAAGGCGAAAATCCCGATAACTGGGACGGAATTTCCTTTATAAAAGTAAACAAAACACCATAGAGTACAAGAGGAAGCAAAACACTATGTACAAAAGAATGTGCTGAAAAGTAAATGGGCCAGAATACAAACCCAACTGAAAGTGCAGCTAATACTGAACGAAAGTACAACAGAAAAAGACAAATAGCTGGAAGAAGGAAGTAGCTCCTGGGTCGTCCTTCTCGGATCCTACCTGAAGGGTAGGTACAGATAGCGCAGCTCCTGGATCGTCCACCACAGATCCTACCTGAAGGGTATGTACAGATAGATTCCTCAACGCTCTCGCCCTTCAACCTCCTCTGGATACTGACTCATCGTGTAATCCACCTCCGTGTACTGACTCGTCATGTAGTCCACCTCCGGGTACTGACTCGTCATGTAGTACACCTCCAGGTACTGACTCCTCGTGTAGTCCACCTCAGGGTACCGTCCAATCCTCGAACACTCGGCCTCTGTCAGCACTGCCCATCGTCTGCAACCAACATAATGAGGTGCGGGAAAAGCCCGTGCAGGGGTTAGTATAACGATACTCAGTAGGGACCCCGAGACCCTCAAGGTCTCACTAAATCCTACAAGGATAACCACAAAGAAGATCTCAACAGATAACCTCTACTTAGGTATATGCCCATACATATACCTAAGTTATCATGTAACCCATCTCAATCATGAGGAAACACAAGGATTATGAAATCTACAGATAAACACTACCCATGTATATGCCCATACATATACCTAAGTTATCAAGTAACCCATCTCAATCATGAGGAAAGACAAAGGTCATAGATTCAGCTCAAACCAGGATTTTCATTATCCAAACTGTAACTACTGAAGAGCTCCGTCTCTGGAGTGTACAGTGGATCTGTCACGACTCTGAGGTACTGCTCACTAACCTAAGACTGCTGAGGTACTCCTCCTGTCGAGTACCGCGGGTCTGCGGCCTACTACCGGGCGCTCCGTCCGCTGTGGGTCTGTCGCCAAATATCGGGCGCTCCCCCTATTAGCCTACAGAGGTACTCCTCCTGCCGAGTACCGCGGGTCTATGGCCTACTACCAGGCGCTCCGTCTGCTGTGGGTCTGTCGCCAAATACCTGGTGCTCCGTCCACTGGGCTAGTCGACTCACTCCAAGTCGAGTCGGTTAAGCAGTCGTCAGGTTTCAGCCGGCTACACGGTCTCCATACTCCGTACGCTCGTCTCTAGGAGGGTCCGCTCCACGAGCTACTGGTTGATACTCCAAGTATCTCAAAGTCCCACGAGGAAGTATCTCAAAGGACCGCCTCGTCATAGGGGTCTTAACGTAACAGACGATGCGTCAATCGGACGCCCGGTCTGTGAGTTACTACCCTTTTTATCCCAGGGGCCCGGTTGGTTTCGTGAGCGAACCAACCCGACCGTATCTCAATTGTACCCCAAACTCTCATAGGGTACACTCATAGGGATTGTTTCTCAATGAGATCAACAACGCCGCTGACGGTTCGTCAAACAGACGTCCTGTCTGAAAGAGATCAGCTTTCCCGATCCAGGGGCCCGGTTGGATTTCGAGTTCAATCAAACCCAGCCACTATCCAATTGTATCCAAAACTTGGGTGAAGTATTCCAAAAGTTCCATCTCATCAAGAGGAAAACAACGAGAAAGACGGCGCGTCAATCGGGCGCCCGGTCTGTGAGTTATTGGCTTTTTCGTTCCAGGGGCCCGGTTGGTTTCGTGAGCGAACCAACCCGACCACACTCCGATGACATCCAAACCTCGAGCGGAGTAAGCCAAAAGATCCGTCTCACTAAGAGGATTTCAACAAAGTCGACGACACGTCATTCGGACGTCCGGAGCTCAAGATATGAGCATTTCCGCTCCGAGGGCCCGGTTGGTTTCGTGTACGAACCAACCCTGCCGAACTCAAAGTATTCCGAAACCTTGAGTGAGATATACCGATACGACCGTCTCGTGCCAAGGATCGCTACGCAACTGACGGTGCGTCAATCGGAGGTCCGTAGCCCAAGATATGGGCATTTGACCGGATTTGGTCCGAAAACGGTGGGTCTGGGCCCGGACCGACCCGGCCCGACCCCCCCGGGTCGGCCCGAACTGGGTCAACCCGACCCGGGTCCGACCCGGCCGGGCCTGGCCCGACCCGGCCGGCTCGGTCCGGTAGCTCGGGCCGGCCCGGCGGCGCGGCGGCGCGGCCTGGGTGCCGCGTGTGCGCCGCACGCGGGGGCAAAGCCCCCCCTTTGTTTCAAAAGGGCGGCGCGGCATTATGCCGCTCCTTTGAATAAAACGCCCCCCTCCGCGTGGGGGGGCGGGGCCCGCCTCTACAAAAACCGGGGATTTCAATCCCCGGTATTTAAGGATCACAGTCGGCCTTAGGCTGGCCGTTTTTATCACACGCGGGACCCACGGGTCCCGCCTCCATTGCAAACCGGCGGCCGGCACGACTGGCCGCCTCCGGCTGCTCCGCCGCGGCCGTAGGGCCACGAATCTTCCTTATCCGTCGGTGGCCGGTTTTCCGGCCTCCCTTTCTAGCTCTGCCGCGGCTCAAGTCGCGGACCTTGTTCGATTGGCACGGCGTGACGGCGCCGCGCCCCTCCACCGTAGATCGCTTCGACCGCTTCCTCCCTCGGGTTCTCCGGCGCGGTGCGTCGGCGCCGGGCCCCACCACCGCGGCCCGCTCCGGCCGTGGTCCTCGTGATTTTTGCGTGGTGAAACAGCACCACGCCGCCTTCGCCTTAACAACAACGAAGATCAACGAAAGGTGGGAAGGAGGATCGACCGTGTTTGTGCGGTCTGATCTCCTTCCATTATTACGATATCAAGTGGTCCAAGCGAATGAAATAAAACATAATGATAGACGAGCACAATTTTATATCAATAAAACCGAACTAAACCCAACCTCGGTTCAAGAACGGTGTTCGTCAACGAGCAGCGGAAGACGAGCGTCGCGGAGGTCGGGCGTCGTGGGAGAACGTCGACTTCGCGAAGCGAGGATTCGAAGTCGTTGACAACAATTTTGTTGCGGGAAACCGTCGCAGAAGATACGACGTAGAAGAAGAACGTCGCGTCGCGGATACGACGTCGTGGAAGAACCGTGTTCTTCGACGGAGAAGTTCTTCGTTGAAGAATGGTGTTCTTCGCGTTCTTCGTCGAGGTTGAAGAAGAAGAAGAAGAATCTTTCTCAATCCTCTCAAGGTTGCAAAACTCTAACGTAATAAAATAAGACTAAGTCTTATTTTATTAACACAACCTACCAATTGAATTTCAAAAGTTTAAAATTCAATAACCACACACAACTCACCTTATTAATAACTTAAGTTATCTTCATTTATGGTGAGTTGAGAGGAGTTGAAGAGTTGAAGAATATGAAGGGGTGGGGTTCGTGTGGGCCCCACCTCCTTCATAACCTACAAAGGGAAGTTGGGTAGTTACCCAACTTCCTCCCAAAGGATAAAAACACTTGAGTTAAATAAAAATTGTTGTTAAATTTTTATTTTTATCTTCCACAATTTTTATAAACTTTTCTCGTGTAAACGCAACTCCGGAAGAGGAGTTCCTAAGCAATTACCGGCGCTGCGGTTCCATCGGTGCCCTCAGAATTCGATTCCGGGCACCGATTCAAAAGTTAGAAATTCCCACTCGTTCATTCACTGAACGTACCCGAGCTAAACTTCGGAAATTAATTCCAGGCACACCGGGTCTCAGAATCAGGCGCCGTTAGAAATTGCGTTCTTGTAAAAATCAAAAGAAAATTAACAAATTTTTTCCTTGAAATTTTCGGGTCTTTAAACTTAGATCCTGGTATGATAGACTTACATGATTTTGGTTACAAAAAAATTATGTTAAGTGAAATTCTGATCTAAAACGTTTTATAAATAATGATAAGAAAAATGTTTTGATTATTTAAATTTATATTTATAACAATATATTTAGATCAACTCAGTATTCTTTAACTAATTCATTTGTGAATCTCATGAAATTTGAGTTTGAAATGAGTCTGATGAGTGAGTTGACATTTTATCATGGTTTTCAAATTTCTCAAAAACCAGAAAGAACCTATATATCTCAAAATTATAATATTAAATATCTTATAAAGATGTATGGATATGACAACACTAAAAGTATAAGTACTCCAATCAGTACCTCAAACAATCTTGATCTTGATGAAGCTGGGAAACCAGGAGATCAACCATATTTTAGAGGTATAATAGGAAGTTAATTGTACTTGATAGCTAGTCATCTAGACTAAATATTTTCAGTATGATTATGTGTAATATATCAGTCTAATACAAAATAATATCATTTAAAATAAGTGAAAAGAATATTTCTCTATTTAAAGGTAACCATGGATTCAAGACTTTTCTATTCTTCTAGAAATGATTTTGTTTTAAAATGTTTTTCAGATGCCGATTTTGGTGGATGGAGAATGGATAGTAAAAGTACATCCAGAACTTTTCATTTCATAGGAGATTCATTAGTTTATAGGACATGTAAGAAGAAAATATCAGTCAAACTCTCTACTATTGAAGCTGAATATGTAGCAGCTGGAAGTTGTTGTGACGAAGTGTTGTAGATGGAACACACACTCACAGACTATGGAATAAGTTTTATCAAAACACAGATAACGTTTGATAATATTAGTGCCATTTACTTAAGAAAAAACTATTCACATCACTCTCATGCAATGAATATAGACATTAGGCATCGCTTTCTTAGGGATCACAAATTTAAAGGAGATATCATTATTCAATTTATCAGAACGTAATATCAACTTGCATACATTTTTAAAAAGTATTTAGCCTCTGATAGATTTGAATACATTAAAAAAAATTAGGAATGATAACTATAATTTAATCAACCATATTAATCTTTTATTTAAGATTATCTCATTATATTAAGATAATCCTTTTCATAGGGGAGTATATTTGTTTAGGCTTTTTGAAAAAATAATTTGTTCAGAAAAAATTATCTTAAATTATTTTTCAGAACCTAAAATTTTCTTTCCCTAATGAATTTTTTTTGGAACATAAGTTCTTCAAAAATGACCTTATCAATGTTGAAAATTCTTTCTAAATAAGCTATATGGTTTGTTTCCTTACTTAAATCTTCATAATTTCATTTTTTTCTCTTTTTGTTATTTCTATCTTGTTTTATAAAAACCATACGAGATACACATTTCGTAAATATTATTTTTCCTTAAAACCTAAAAATATTAGAAACTATAAATCCTTCATCAAAATTGATATCAATCGTTTGATCTGATCAAGAAAATATAAACTGTTGGATTAATTTGCGAATACAGACCATCACCTCGAAGCCAATATAAAGACACCATATTTGCATCCCACATTGGTTATTACAATGTTTTTGCATCAAATATCTACCACTCATCAAATTAGTCATTCAGTTTTGTAGGTTTCCTTAGGATCTGAATATCTCTTGATGTTTCCAAACAAAATTTGATGTCCTCCAACAATGTACTCAAGGATATGTTAATTTTCAGAGAAAGGTTGGTGGAACCAAATTTATTTCTGAAGTATGGTTCTATGATTTCATAAATCATTAAGAAGAATGGATGGTAATGAATTTGTGTTTCCAAACCAAATAATAAGGATCTGGTTTATCCTAATCTCTTTATATAATTGGATGATACAATTAGTCTTTATAAACAAAGTGCTAGATAAATTTTTTCTTTGAAGAGGTATCGAAAGACTTATTATTTATCTTTCAACAAGGCTGCAATCATTCTATATATACCTTGGGAAGGAGAGGTTATATTTTTTCTCACATATTTCTAGACAAGGGAGGATCTTTTGAAAAGGTAAAATAAATTGGGTGCCTCAGGATTAAAGGCATTAAGTCATAAAATATCAAACATCTTTCAAGAAACTATTGATTTCTATCCCTATGGATATAAGGTTTCCTCATTATGAGAAAGTGAGACAAGGATTCTCTTAAGAAATATGATATCTTCATGATGTATTTCTTGTTAAATCTAAGGATGATAAACCTCATCAAGTTTTTTATCTTAACAATCAGTAATATCAAGAATAGCACCCTTAAGTGGAGGATTGTTATGTATCCAGTGATCTTGTGAAAGATTATTTTCATGTGTTTAGAATCCTTAAAAAAATTCAGTTCAAAACCCAATGTTTTTAAGATAATTTTATTGAGTGATGAAACTCTAAGGAGAATGAAGATCAATTTTAGTATTAAGATAAGACTATTATTTTATCTTTCTGATTGTGATGTTCGAGCTGATTTTATGAAAGGAGATGTAAGAGATACTTCCAAAAAAACCCAAAGCGAAGAAAATATATTGAACCAGAATTGAAAGAGAAAGATTTACTATCTAATTCAGTATCTTCTCTACCCAATATAAAAAATAAAAACCCCATTTTTGATGAAGTGTTATCCAAGTGGAGAGAGAAAAAGAAGATGCAGAAAGTGGGAGATTCAGTGTTTGGATTATCCCTTAATGGGGCTAAGACCTTAAAAATAAAAGCAGTTGAAGAACATGAGAAGCAAGAAAAGGAGAAAAAGTTAAATATAAACATGCTTGAACTCAAGATTTTTCATGATTTTCTTAGAGGTATTGAGATGGCATATGGACAAGTTCAGGTACCAGAATCCTTATTGCAAGAGTAAGTTCCAATAGAAAATCTAGGAAAGAAAGTTTCAGTTCTGCAACCTATTATTGAAGAATAAAAATTACAGCAAGAAGAATGATAGGAAGAGGAAAAGGAATGTGTTTATTTAATCAAAATAGTGGAAGAATATCATGATAAGGAGAGTCCTTATGATTATTTTTCTTTCATAACTTCCCATGTTAAATCGAACAAGATAATCTCGGAAGGGAAAGAAGATGATGATCAGGATGAGGTTGATAAAACATCTGATAATGATATTAGTAACCATGATTTTATCTATCCTGATAATATTAATGATGTTGGTGAAAATATTTTTTATGATGATGATAAAATTATACAAGTTTCTAATAGTGGTAATGAGACTCCAAAAGTTGAGAAGTCAATATCCAAATCTGAGAAATGAATGAAAGTGGTTATTGATTTTCCTAGGAAAGATGTGGTTGAAAAATCTAAAAAATATGTTTTTGGAACATATAAGAAGAAATCATAAGATAAAGATAAACTTCCCCCACCAAAAAAGGAATCTAATTTGTAATCAACATATTCCTTGGGACAAGACTTTTTTGTTCAGTTCTTGAAGAATATTGTGAATACCATTCCCTTATTTCCAAGTATTTACTTGACATTCCAACTGCTTCAACAAAAAATCAATAAAAAGTCATATTCTAAAAGCATTATAATAGAAATGTTTATCAAACTTAAAGTCAAGTTTAATACTTTTCAAATTGGCTATGATGCTTATAAAAGATCTTCCAAAGAAATAACCAAGTAATATAAGTCAGTGATTGATGATCTTAAAATCATGGATGATTTCCATGATTAAGTAAAGGATCATTTTGATAAGTTAGATGACACAATCAAGAGTTATTCAAAAATTCTTTTAGAAATTCTAAATCAAGAGAAAGCATCACAGTTTCAAGAAGATATAGAAATGAATGGAAAGTTAAATTTCATTTCCTTAAATTTGAAAAGGGAAAGAGAACTTTGGGAAGAGATTGACGAAAAATTCAAATAGAAAGAAGTGGTGGAAAATTTTCATGAAAAAATTCTTAAGTCTCATGAAGAAAGAATCAAATTTCTTGAAAATAAAAATCAAGAACAGGACCAACTACTCAAGAAATTTGACAATGAAAACAAAGACTTGAAAAATTTGAAGGTTATTAAGAGAAAACTGATGCCGAAAGAAAATAAGGATAACTATTTTCATAAAAACTGATCTATTTTTGTATTTTCCTTATAAATTTTTTTCCCATATTAATGAATTTTTATAACTTCCCATTGTTTTATTCATGTATATTCCTAACTATTTAGTTGCAAATTTTTTGACTTTCCCTCATTTATTTTTTTTGTAAAATCACAAAGGGGGAGAATAGAATGATCAAAAGAATATTTTGTTAAAAGAAAATAATGCCCTAAGTAAGGGGGTGATTAAGTAAGGGGGATATTACATAAAGAATCAATTCCTAAGTAAGGAATAAGTAACTTCTCTAAGAAATAAAAGAATATGAACCTAAGGGGGATCTAGTTTTATTCATTTTAGGTCATAAACAATGTAAAGATAGATAAGTATTTCTTTTAAAGTTCAAAAATGAAACAATATTCCCAATATTATTTTATGAAAATATGTTTTTGATTTCAAACAAGGGTGAGATTGTTAAGTTAAGTAGTATCCTTATGAATTTTCTATTACTTTATGTTTTAAAAATCACAAACACATTTCTTAATGAAAATTATCTTTCTCTAAGAAATATCTTCTTAAGGAAAATTTAATTCTCTAAAAAGTTTGTTTTACATTGCCTATGGTTTTAATTGTCTTATCTAGTGTTTTCTTAAACAAAGACTAAACATATTTTTCTTAAGTCAAAAATCTGAATCCTTATCTAACTTATAACTATATAGTTTCTTAGAATCTCATTTACATAGAATTTAGACTCTGATTTCTCTGGAAATGAGACTCTAATTTCACCTGAAATTGGACTTCGATTTCTTCTGAAATCAGACTCCCATTTCTTCTAAAATCAGACTCCAATTTCTTATGAAATAAGACACCAATTTCTCCTGAAATTAGACTCCCATTTCTCCTAAAATCAGACTCTAATTTATTATGAAATTAGACTCTTATTTATTTAGAAATCAGACTCTGGTTTGTCCTGAAATCAGACTCTGATTTCTTGTAAAATTAGAATCTGATTTCATCAAAAACGAGACTCTGATTTCTCCTGAAATCATACTCTAATTTCTTCAAATATTAGACTCCTCTTTCTCCTTAAATAATACTCCAAACTCTCATTTTTTTAAACATTTAAATATTCATAAATTAGATTCTAAATTTATCATAAAATAGATTCTAGTTTTCTCATATTTTAGACACCGAATATCTATTATTTCAAAATCTGATTGTTCATGTTTTCATACTCTGATTCTCTATTACTTAATAATTCGATTAAATGCTTTTCTTATAGTTACCTTATTTCCTTAAGGTAATGCTTAATTGTATAGGATCATAAACATATTAATATTTCCTAAAAATGATATTGTTTACCAAGTTTTTCCTACACTAAACGATGTCATAAAATCAATTTTTAACTAACTATTGGTTGAGTGACATGTGTACAGGTCCCTCCATGATTTTAGGAAAAATATGACCATTGGAGGGGGGATCCAACTTTTAGAACCATTTCCTATAAATAACCGGACCATTTGAATATTTAGAGAGATGTTGAGAAGTGATGGATGTGGTAAATTCTAGGGAGAGAACTTTCTCTGCAAGATCAATGCTCAACCTTCCTTGTGCATTTATTGTGAACAACTTGTTCAAGATGTGAACAATTTTTTTAGGCTTCTTTGTGTGATTCTGATTGTTGCTGATTAATCAAGGGATTTTAGGGATAATAAGTCATAGGTTCCAACTACCTTATGTTTGAGGGATTGTGGGGAGAGAAAGATAGACTGTGATACTCTTATTGAGGTCTTACCCAAGTGTGGGTAATAAATACATTCATGAATGTACAAATCAAGGGACATTTATCCAAGTTTGTGGGATACCCTTCCCTTTGGGTTAAAATATTTCTTATACCTCTTTACTTGTTGTGGAAACATGTTTAAATTCTTCTATATTTTGTTAAATAAAGAAAGTATACTTTTCTTATACTTTATTATACTTTTATACTCTAATAAATAAGATTCTATAATATTTAAGGTAGAATTTTTCTCTATGTAAACTTGTCATAAGTTTTCTTATCTGATCCATTTTATCTGATCCTAAGCAAGATAGTTTATTAGTTAATAAAAAAAGAGGGTTTATGAATCCAAATTGTTTAACTTTTTTGACAAAATATTTTCTTAAGGATAAAAAAGAAAATTTTAAAACCTATAATTAACCCCCTCTTGTAATTGAGCATTTACATCTATAATTTAGTCCTAAATTCAGGCCCCATTGTAACACCCCATGTTTTTATGAGATGTATTCTTTTTAATTTATTAGATGTCTTCTGTTGTATGCTACACCAAGATTATCTTGCACTATACGCAACACCGTATTAGCTTCCAGTATACACAACACTATGCTTGGATCGTGTTACACAAAATTTCATGTTCGTTTGATAGAAGTTATTCTACGCAACATTGAGTGTATATATATATATATATATATATTTAATGTATAAATGAAATATGGTTGGATTATATTATACACAACAACAAAGGAATCTTACACTACAATCAACCTTGACTTGGATTTCTTTACACACAATCACGACCTTCCATGATAGCGTGTGTTGTATGCAATACCGAGTTTCACTAAACAACAATATGTTATTAAAATATTATATAAACTAGCCATTATGAATAGTAATACCCACTTTTTGAAATTTTATAAATTTTATCTTTCAAAATGGACTTCATTTTTGGTTTCGGAATAATGAAATTAGCCTAGGGTGAATTTTTTGTATTTTTCAGAAACCTTTCAATTTTTGATGAATAGTGAAAACACTAGGTTACTATTTAAAAACCGACTTTTTATTTAAATAATTATTCATTTCATTTAAATTTATTTTAGGTAAAAATTTATACAAAATACCTATATAATTTCAATGTAATAATTTGATTCATTTTATAATAATTTTAGATATATAAAAATTTTATTGAACTTTTCACCGTCTTTTACCCACCTTCTAAAAGAATTTGAAAATTTACATAAAACATAATTTTACCACTTCTCTGAGTGGAATTTTGAAAATATAAGAGACATGGTTAATATCAAGGAGTAAAATGTGGTTCAATAAGATAAAAATAATTTTTCGTGAATAGTAACTTTTACTTTTATTTACCACTGTTAAAAGTAAATAGGGTAATTAAGGGTAGAAATGAAATTATTTTTACCCTAAAACATTACCTAATTCTATTGGATAAGTGTAATTCGACCAAAAACAAACTCAGGAATATAATATTACCCTTTAGGTCCACTTGTATTAAATTAGGACATTTATTATTATTTTATTTAAAGAATAGTTAAAACAGTTAAAATCAATGTTTAATAACTAAAACATTTTTAATATAGGGTTATACATAAGATAAATTCGACTATAAATATTAATTAGAAATAGAAAAATATTTCCTACATAATGGTATTTTATTTATAATTTTTAGACATTAAATAATTTAATTTATTTATGACAAAATGATGATGCAGTAATTACCTTATTAATGAAATATTAACATAATTGATGTTATAAATACCCAAATAAATGTAATTTGAGACTTTTTAGGAATTAAACTTATTTTATAGGTTAATATGACTTGTTAGAATTTATTCAATTAACTTTTTAGAACTAATCATGCTGTTATGATTTTCACAAAAATCAATTACCACATAGTGTCAAAATTGACCAAAAATAGTTTTTAAAACAAATATTACATTATTAATTGTTATTTTATTCCTAAAAATCTAAGGTTCGGCCAAATGACATATATAAGGTTATATATATTAATAATGAACCACTTGGGAATATTTTGTCTTGTTATAATAAGTTTATAAACCATATAGTGTAAGAAAACAAGAAGACACGGTAAAAGTTAAATTATTTAACTTAGAGTTAAATATAAATGATAAGGTTAAAATAGTATACTAAACTTTTCTAAAACCTATTGGTTTAGATTATTTCGACCCATAACCATTTTATCTTTGAAATAATTCACTTTGGAGCCATTATAAACCGAATATGACTTTATTATAAATTAATATTTTAAGTTTTTTCTAAAGTGCCACTCTCCTCCCTTTTAAAAGTACACCTCCTCCCCGTATATTCACACTATTTTGAGCCTTAATTCTCAGAAACATCTTTCCCTTTTCCCTTATAAACTTCCCAAGAAACATTATAGAGGTTCTGGTCTCATCAAAAGACCAACTCTAGTGCCTTAATAGGAAGCTTAAAAGAGGTGCGTCGAAGAAGAGGTAATCTCTTCTTCCGATTCTTTCATGTGTTTTTTCTTCTTCAACTTCTTCCCATTTAATTGTTTCATTATAAAGTAATTAAATCAGAATCACTAATATAATTATATGTTATTATAAATACTAAACCTCCCCAATTCACCTTTTATCCATCCTACGGAAAAAGAAATCACCGCGCGTGCGTACGTACGGAATACCGTCTCCACGCCGTGGTGTAATTTGTTTTTCCACCACCACCTTACTTGGATGGGTATAATGGTGTAAATAATAACTATATATAGTTATTATAACATCATACTGATTCTGAGATATTATATCATCCACTCCAATTCAATTCAATAATTATGGGAATGATATCATCGCTCGTGCGTACGTACGGATTACCGTCTCCATGACGCGATGAGATTCATTCTCCATGTTAACCATTCAAGAATGATTATAATGAATAATAATTAAATATATGAAATGATAAAGCTAATTTATTTATGTATATATATGTCATCTACTTATTTCCATTCAAGTCAATAAGGAAAGGAAAACAACGTTCATGCGTACGTACGACCTACCGTCTCCATGAATGGTGTATTTCAATTTATTTATCTATCTATTATATATATATATATATACTGAATATATTTGTTATGATTTGCATTATGGAAGTAATTAAATCATGATATAAGTAATAATAATATCAATAACAACTAGTCCAAACATGTACGATAAAAAATGATTTTACCCAAAACGCTGCTTTAACATGGAATTTACAAAAGAACGGGTAATATAAATTCATAAGTGAACCATATTTGATATCATAACAAAGAATATGATTCTGTAATAAGTCAATGACATTATTTAAATCATTATACAGGAGTTTTGGATATGTACAAAGCATATAGGACCTAAGGTAATGGATAATTATTCAAATCTCATTCTTATCCGAGATTGTTTATTCGTAAGTATTTACTGGGGTTATGTTTAACATCCATGTCCATATGTTCTCAAAATGTTTTCATAAAATGTTTTATTTTTTTTCATGTATATTTGAAATCATTTTTACCCTTTTTTACTTTTACCATATCGTATGGAAGGAATATTTCTTTTGTTTACCATATGAAGTATTTTTTGACTTTTCCGTTAAAAGTACGAGGAAAATGTTTTTTAACTTATACAGAATGAATGGTTTTTTACAGTTTCATAACAAATTTTTTTTATTAAAGTATACACTACATTATTTTATGAATATTTTCAAAAAAAATCCTTTTCCTTTAAAATTGCATGGAATTTTGTAAAAAGAAAATGATTTTGAAGAAGAAAGGATATTTTCCTCAAGAATTCATTTCAAGTGTTTTATCAAAACCATTTTCCATATAATATGGCTCTATTCCATATGTTTATGCTTCAAGTATAATTTCTCAATGATTTAAATGGTTTCAATTTTCTTATGATGAAATTATATCCTATTTTTATATGGATTGTGTTATGATGGGATGCTGTTTATGAAACCCATTTTATTCATTGGGTAATGATGAATGATTTATGTTCATGTTGTGGACCACATAAGAATGGTTTCATTATGAGATAGGTGGGACCTATATCTCCCTCCAATGCATTGGGTAAATATTTATATCTCATGATATAGACATGGATGGAATGGTAAGTTAATCCGGTTCAGTGATACAGGACTGGAACAAGGAGTGAACTCGATTCAGAAATGGAATTTGTCCACTAAGATGGTCTTGGAAGCAATGCCTTGGCTACTATGGAAATCATATCATGTGGATAATGGTTTTCCACAATTACATGTTTTATTCCCATGCTATTTTATCATGATTGATGTTCCTTTATGATATATTCCTTACATACTTCCAATATTTATGTCTTTGCTCAAGATCTTGATGTTTAGATTTTATGTTCAAGTTTTTTTTGCATTCAAATGTTTATTGATTGTTTTATGTTCTCTATGTTTACCCTTAATGAGAATTTGTGCTCACCCTTTTTATGTTTTCTTTTCCCCAGGATATAAAGAAAGGTTTTAGGTAAGAAAACAAAAGGGGAAGATCTTTATGGGAGATTTTGAAGATCTTTCACCATGATTAGAAGATTATTTTTACGAGTTTCCAAAGACACTAAACTATTAGGATCCTTTTGTGTTTTTTTTTTATGTATTAAGTATTCAGGAAAAGCAATGTAATGTCTATGTATTCCATGATTTGGATCTCTACAGTTGGTATCAGATGAAAGGTTTAGTTAACCTTTGGAAACTAGGATGCGAAAACTTTAGTGAGATCCCTAGAGATATTTCTAAGGTATGTCTAGGGATCTCCCTAAGGTTAAGTATAAATATATGTTATAGTCCTAGAATTATGGTAATGATATTATAATTAAACCTAATATGTTAGATATTGAAGGTACACCCCCTTTATTTTTTTTCCCTAGCATGGTTTTTTCCTCTCACACTATTCTTTTTGGGTTTTATAAAATGGATGGAAGCAGGAAGATTCATGATAATGGAGGATATGATGGACAATGGAATGATATTCTTCATGAGAAACCAAATGAAATTGGACATGGAAGTCCACATATCTTTATTATGCCTAATCATAAATCTCATAATATGATCAATGATCTAATCTTTGGTAAGTATCCTAACTCAGCTAATAAGATAAAGATGGAGTTTCATGATGATCATAGAGGAAAGAAAGTTCAATTCCCCTCATGTAAATTATGTGGGAAGAAGCATTAGGGAGAATGTTTCAAAGGAACTGGAAGATGCTTTGGGTGTGGAAAATAAGGACACAAAGCCAATAATTTTAAATAAAAAGGTTCAGTTAACACAATGGACAAGGATAATGGTATTTCTAAGACATAAACAATGGTTAAATGTTTTAAATGTGGAATGTAAGGGCATTATTCAAACCAATTCCCTAAGGGAAAATCTCATGAAGAGAATCAGCATGGTCATATGGGTAGTATTTATGTGGATGATGATGAAGAGACTACAAATGATATATGAGATGAAAGAAGTTTTGAATTGAGGTCAATGGTTTATGAAGATAGTGGAATGATTGTATGTTTATCATGAATAATGTATGGTACTATGGAATAATGAAACATCTAAGGATTATTACACTATTGTTTTTCCGAAAGTATTTGAAAGTATGTTATTGGTAACCATGACAGGTTATTCAAATATTTTTGGAAGTTAGATGATATGTGCATAATGAACGGATAAGGAAATAATGAGATGTTTGATAGTATTAATGAGCTTGTGACTGATTTATGGACAACGTGATATCATGGTTTGAGTTTATAGAAGTTTTGGGATTTTGGTATCTGGAAAGAGTTAACTTTTGACAGCATTCATGTTTTCACTAAGGTTCAATGTGTATTCATTTTTCAAGAGAATACATGATTAAGGAATTCAAATATTTGTAATGTGACCAACATGATATATCTTATGATATATGGGAGATAAATGATGGTATTCACATGCTTAGTAGATGACCTTTCTAGTAATCATTTTATTTATACTATGAACTTGGACCAAAGTATTTTGGATAAGCCTAAAGATTGGAATGAATTAAGTTAGACATAAGATAGTATTTTTTAAGGCTGGAACTTTTTTCGATATTATTGCAGGAAGGTTATAATAATGTAGTTTTAGTAAAAGGGGCAACCTGCAGGACGGGCGACAACCCGTCCCGTTGAACAAGGATGCGGGAATCGAACCCACAACCAAAGTGAGATAGGCCTTTATCGCCTACCTCTAGCCTACAGGAAGTCCCTGGTTAGTATAAACTAGTTTTATTTTATTAAGTGGTATTATAGATGAAGTATAAGTCAATTTTTTGAACCATATACGATTAATCTCACCATAGATGGACTTATGTATATAACTTTTTCTAACCTTATGTTTGAGACAGATGGAATGACCTATCATTCCATTGCATGATCTACTAAATCATTGAAAAAGGCAAATTCAACTTCATTTATTTAAGTGGTGAAGTGGAAATTGTTCAAGGCACGAGTAACGGTAAGATTGTACCAAAATCAAGTAAGTATTTCTTTTAATTCAAAAATTCTTCTACATTTGGGAAATGATCTTGAAAACCAAAAATGTTTTCGTAGTGCCCTCATATCTGATGAATCAGATGGTACCTTAGATCATCACAAATTTATGGTTTTCTGAATGTTGTATTTTTCATATCCATGTCCTCTACCACTCTTCATTAGAAGTTTATAGTTATATTTCTCTTCCATATCCATATTTTCACCTATGATCTCCTATGTGTAAACCCAGTGATGTGTTAATTTGGGTAACTGTTACGTTCCTTACATTAGTTTTTAAAATAATGTTTTTGTATTCCTTTTTAAGATGTGGGTTTCTATGAAATAAACTTTCAAGTAGTACAAGATTTATATCCCCGACGAATTTTGAGGGAGAAATTCATTTTAAGGGGGGTATAATGTAACACCCCGAGATTTTATAAAAAGTATTATTTTTAATTTATTTGATGTCTTGTGTTGTATGCTATACCAAGATTATCTTGTGCTATACCCAACACCATATTAGCTTGCAGTATACACAACACTATTCTTGGATCGTGTTGCACAAAATTTTAAGTTCGTTTGATGGAAGTTATTCTACGCAACATTGAGTGTATATATATATATATTCAATGTATAAATGAAATATAGTGGTAACCTATTATACACAATAGAAAAGGAATCGTGCACTACAAGAAACTCTGACTTGGCATTCTTTACACGCAATCGTGACCTTCCACGATAGCGTGTGTTTTACGCAATAATGGGTTTCACTAAACAATGATATGTTATTAAAATATTATATAAACTAGCCGTTAAGAATAGTAATACCCACTTTTTGAAATTTTATAAATTTTATATTTCAAAATGGACTTCATTTTTGGATTTGTAATATCAAAATTATCCTAGGGTGAATTTTTGGTATTTTTCTGAAAACTTCCAATTTTTAATGAATAGTGAAAACACTGGGTTACTATTTAAAAACAGACTTTTTATTTAAATAATTATTTATTTTTTTTAAATTTATTTTAGGTCAAAATTGATAAAAAAATACCTATATAAGTTAAATGTAATTTATTTCAGTCATTTTACAATAATTTTATATATATAAAAATTTTATTGAACTTTTCATCGTCTTTTACCCACTTCTTAGGAGAATTTGAAATTTTACATAAAACGTAATTTTACTGCTTCTATGAGTGGAATTTCAAAAATCCATGAGACATGATTAATATCAAGGAGTAAAATTTTGTACAATTAGATAAAAATAATTTTTGGTGAATAGTATCTTTTACATTTATTTACCACGGTTAAAAGTAAATAGAGTAATTAAGGGTAAAAATGAAATTATTATTACCGTAACACATGTAATAATTCTATTGGATAAGTTTAATTCGACAAAAAAAACCTTAGGAATAAAATATTACCCTTTTGGTACACTTTGATTAGATTAGGACATTTATTATTATTTTATTTAAAGAATATTTCAAATAGTTAAAATCAAAGTTTAATAACTAAAACATTTTTAATGTAGGGTTATAAATAAGATAAATTAGACTATAAATATTCAATATAATTCTAAAAATACTTCCTACATAATGGTATTTTATTTATAATTTTTAGACATTAAATAATTTAATTTATTTATGACACAATGATGATGCAATAATTACCTTATTAATGACATATTAACATAATTGATGTTATAAATACCCAAAAAATGTAATTTGAGACCTTTTAGGAATTAAACTAATTTTCTAAGTTAATATGACATGTTAGTATTGACTCAATTAACTTTTTTCGAACTAATCATGTTATTATGACTTTCACAAAAATCAATTACCAAATCGTGTCAAAATTGACATAAAATAGTTTTTAAGACAAATATTATATTAGTAATAGTTATTTTATTTCTAAAAATCTATGGTTCGTCCAAATGACTTATATAAGGTTATATATATTAATAAGGAACCACTTGGGATTCTTTCTTCTTTTTATAGTAAGTTTATTAACCACATAGTGTAAGAAAACAAGAAGACATGGTAAAAGTTAAATTATTTAACTTAGAGTTAAATATAAATGATAATGTTAAAATAGTATCCTAAACTTGTATAAAACCTATTGGTTGAAAGGATTTCAACCCATACCCACTTTATCTTCTAAATAAGTCACTTTTGAGCCATTATACACCGAATATGACTTTATTATAAAATAATATTTTATGTTTTTCCTAAAGTTCCACTCTCCTCCCTTATAAAAGGACACCTCCTCCCCCGTCTCTTCACACAATTTTGAGCCTTCAAGCTCGGACAAACCCTGCCCATTTCCCTTATAAACTTTCCTAGAAATATTATAGAGGTTCTGGTCTCCTCAAAAGACCAACTCTAGTGCCTTAAGAGGAAGCTTAAAAGAGGTGCATCAAAGAAGAGGTAATCTATTCTTCCGATTCTTTCAGGTTTTCTTTCATCCTCAACTTCTTATTCATTAATTTTTTCATTATAAAGTAATAACATAAGTATCAATAATATAATGATATTTTATTATAAATATGAAACATCCCTAATTCACCTTCTATCCATCCTACGAAAAACGAAATAACCGCATGTAGGTACGTATGGAATACCGTCTCCACGCCGTGGTGTAATATGTTTTTCCACCACCACCTTACTTGGATGGGTATAATGGTGTAAATAATAACTATATATAGTTATTATAACATCATAATGATTCTGAGATATTATATCATACACTCAAATTCAATTCAATAATTATGGGAACGATATCATTGCTCGTGCGTATGTACGGATTACCGTCTCCACGACGTGATGAGATTCATTATCCTTGTTAACCATTCAAGAATGGTTATATAATAATGAAATATATGACATGATAAATCTACTGGATTTATGTATATATATGTCTTCTACTTACTTCTATTCAAGTCAATAAGGAAAGGAAAACGTCGTTCATGCGTACGTACGACCTACCGTCTCCATGAACGGTGTATTTCACTACATTTATCTATCAATTATATATATATATATATATATATATATATACTGAATATATATGTTATGATTTAAATTTTTGAAGAAATTAAATCATGATATTATTAATAATAATATTAATAACAACAAGTCTAAACACGTACGATAAATAAAAAGATTTTACCCAAAACGCTGCTTTAACATGGACTTTACAAAAGAACAGGTAGTATAAAGTCATAAGTGAACCATATATGATATCATAACAAAGAATATGATTTGGTAATAAGTCAATGACATTATTAAAATCATTATACAGGAGGTTTGGACACGTACGAAGCATATTGGACCTAAGGTAAAGGATAATTATTCAAATCTCATTCTTATCCGAGATTGTTTATTCATAAGTATTTACTGGGGTTATGTTTATCATCCATGTCCATATGTTCTCAAAATGTTTTCATAAAATATTTACTTTTCTTACATGTATATTTAAACTCATTTTTACCCTTTTTTGAATTTTACCACATCTTAAGGAAGGAATCTTTCTTTTTTTACCACATGAAGTACTTTTTGACTTTTTTGTTAAAAGTACGAGGAGAATGTTTTTTTAACTTATACGGCATGAACGGATTTTTATGGTTTTGTAACACCTTATTTTAATGAAGCTTACTCTAAAATATTTTATGACTATTTTTAAAAAAAATACTTTTATTTTAAAATTTCAAGGCATTTTGTAAAAAGAAAATTATTTTGAAGAAGAAAGGATATTTTCCTCATGAATTCATTTCAAGTGTTTTATCAAAACCATTTTCCATATTAGATGGATTTATTTTATATGTGTATATTTAAAGTATAATTCTTCTTTGATTTAAATTGATTCACTTTTCTTATGAAGAAATTGTATCCATTTTTTATATGGATTATGTTATTATTGGATGATGTTTATGAAACCCATTTTATTCTTTGGGTAATGAATAATGATTTATGTTCATGTTGTGGAACATGTAAGAATGATTTAATTATGAGATGGGTGGGACCTATATCTCCCTGCAATGCATTGCGTAAATATTTATATCTCATGAGATAGACATGGTTGGAAGGTTATGTTAATCCGGTTCAGTGATACAGGACTGGAACGAGGAGTGAACTCGATTCATAAATGGATTTTATCCACTAAGATGGTCTTGGCAGCAATGTCTTGGCTACTATGGAAAGCATATCATGTGCTTAATGGTTTCCCATGATTACATGTTTTATTCCCATGAAATTTTATCATGATTGATGTTCCATTATGATATATTCCTAACATACTTCAAATATTTATGTCTTTGCTCAAGATTTTGATGTTTAGATTTTATGTTCATGTTTTTTTTGCATTCAAATGTTTATGGATTGTTTTATGTTCTCTATGTTTACCTTTACTGATCATTTGAGCTCACCCTTTTTATGTTTTCTTTTCCCCATGATATAAAGAAAGGTTTTAATTAAGAAAACAAAATGGGAAGATCTTTATGGGAGATATTGAAGATCTTTCACCATGATTAGAAGATTATTTTTCTGAGTTTCCAAAGACACTAAACTATTACGGTCCTTATGTGTTTGTTTTTGTTATGTATTAAGTATTCCGAAAAAGTAATGTAATGTATATGTACGCCAATATTTGGGTCTCTACACCCATAAACTTCTACACCAACACATTCTAGGCCTCTTAATCTGAAATTGTATCACACTTCTATTGTACATATTGATGATCCTTCATATCATAAGGATTAAATATCACCCATTGATCAGACTACCTCTGGTATATTTATATAACCCTAGTAATATTTTTTGACCATTATTTCTTTTCATTATAATATATACCAATAATTTTTTTTCACAGCTGGTTCTTCCACTAGGAGGCATGGACGTGCATGCATGTGTGATGTGTGGAACCATTGCACACAACTGATGGTTAAGTAAAATAAGGACAATAAAATTATTGGAAAAATAGGGTTAGAATGTAAGAGTTTTATAGAGACACTTTCTAAATACTTTGAAATCATTCTCATCATGACACTCGAATGGAGACACCTTCAAAATGAAATAAAGAATAATTCTTGGGGTGAAAATAAGCGTAAGAAAATTCAGCAGATTTAATGTATTATAATTATTGTATTTATATGAATTAATATTTAAGTGAAAGCTCTGTTATAATTTTACCAATTGTGAGGCTATGAGGATAGCATGGATCATGGTATTATTTAAGAATTGGAGTTATTATAATAATTAATTGTACAATATATGATATTATAGAGATGATATAGATTTAGAGACCACGCCTATCATTAATGACGGTCTAGTATCACATTATCAAGAAATGTTTTCTTATTGGAAGTGTTTGGATTTTAATTTATTAATATTATTTGAGGTTTTTGAATGAAAATTATAGTTAATTTCATTATTTTTTTATTTTTTATTATTTAAAATTTATTTTAAGAAGCATGAGAATGAAATTAAAAATCAATGTATCTATAAAATACCTTCACACTTTTGGGAAAATTACGATGCTAGAACATGAAAGAAACTAGGTAAAATACCCATTTATAATTTTTCTATTTATATAAATTATAGAAATAAAATTTAGTTAATTGTTAATGAGATATATTAATTAAATTTTTTTCAAACAACTATATTGAATAATTATATAGTTTTGGATATGTTAAAGATATCATTATTATAGGGTAGTGTAAAACATGGTTCCACGTAGAATATTTTCTTTTGAAATCCTATATTACCTCTTAATAATTTCAAAAGGTAGGTATTGGTTGACCCTAGACAAGGATATTGATATATTAACTAAAATACTTTAATTTAATTAGAGAATTAAATACATTCTCAAGATAATATTATAGAAAACCATTCACTCTATCTTTGGGAAATCATTGGATTAATATCCCAAGAGGGAAATTATGTATATTTGTGACAAAATATTGGTAGGTAGGAATCTTGTGTGAATGTTATATGTGTTATTTATGATACTATGGTAAAATAGGATGGGGTTTCTCTAATGTGGTAATTGGAAAGTGATTGGTGGGGATTAGTTATGATAGATGTCAATGGCATCAAAAATGTCAAAAAAATTTAGAAACATAGAAGCAATTTGAAAGATAGTTTGTTAAAAGAATATAAATTAAACATGATGAACATAATACAACACAAGAAATATATATTAATCATTAACTTAGATGATTGATGATAATCAGTTAAAAGTAACCAATATGTTCTTTATCCGTATTGTAATCCCCCAAATTTGAAATATTAAAATAACATTAGAAGGATCTTATTTCTCTCCAACAATATTATAGTACAACATGTATTGCCTGGGAAATAATAATATTCATCCTGATTCATTTATTATAACTCACAATTGTCTATGTAAATATTTAAATGAATAAAGTAAATCTCTATTATAAGCGTCATTCATTAATGAAATTTCCTCTATTAAAATTTAACATCTCACAAATGAATTAATTAACAAATATGTATATTGAATTCATCAATCCATGAAATACATATCACATAAAATGATATAAATGGATTGATTAAGATTATTTGATTCAATAGTGTGCTTATTTCATATTATCGAATCAGTCAGCATTTGATACTTAGAGAAATTTTAGTTAATAGATCAACTTTTGAGGGAAAAATATTGATATAGATCCTAAATTATCCTTGTTAATAAAGATTATAGTATTTGTGTAACCATTTACAATTATTTATTACTCACCTCTAATGAATGATAATATATCATAAATTATTATTCAGTATTTAAAGATATTAATTATAGTGATCATAATACATTTTCCAAAATATTATTAGTATCACAGAGTTATAGTAAAATAATTTAAAACTAACAGATTAGTATGAAACATGGTATACATGATTGATCATATTATAAAATCATTAGTAATCTCATTCATATTTCTCTAATTTATATTAGTTAATGTATACGTATTTTATAAAATTGTACACCATGTAAAAATTGTAAAAAAACTTGTACTATGGTTATTTATGGTAATACTATTTGATATAATATCAATATATACACTCTAACTTGGACTAGGAAATCACTTAATTCAATATATATAAATCCCTGTACACACTAAGTTGTTTCATCAATGTCTTTAATCAAGAATCATTATCACACATAATCCTTTATAAAAATCAGAGAAGATGTTTAATTTTTATGAGTAGTGTATCATATGAATGAAATTTTTGTTTCTTATTATACTCCCTATAACTCACATGTATATCCAAGATTTATCTCATTTATTATGAATCTAATCCCTTTGAATGCATCATCAAAATTTAGATACCAACTTTAAGATAATTTCAACAATCCATAAATGAACTATCACAACTAGAATTTCATTACATCTCTATTTATGTAATAAAAAACTTTATGTTATATCATATGAAAAACCCTTGATATAATTTTATTAAATAATTTAGATTTTTACATCCATCGGTAGATTTCAAAATAATAATAGTCTTCTATAAAAAATACTATCATACTTTATCATCTATATCCCATTCAATCATGTCTATAAACCCCCACAAGCATTAATAAAAAATCTTGGTAACTCAAAGGTGGTTATAAAAAATTTTAAGAAGATTATATGATGAAATTATTTACATTATATCATTGAAAACTGAAAAAGTTCCATATTAAAGCATTATTTAAACCACTTATTATATCTATTTGAAAACTCACCATCACCCTTTAAACTTATACATGATTTTGTCACCTATACCACTCATAATATTGAGTTTTAATTAAATTCCTATTGTGAAAATAAATTATTCAACCCACAAAGTAAAGTACATCATGTGAAATATCTTAAATTTTTCAACATGCCACATGATGATTTAAAAAAAATTACAAATCATTAATGATAACTCACCACACAAACCAAACTATTAAAAAAATTACAACACATCAATATGATTTACTGTTATTAGTTGAACAGATGAAACCATTTTCACCTTTAAAAACCATTCCATAAATTTACCTCTCTAAATCACATGGAATAATTTTTAAATACAACATAATCAAATTTTCATATAAAAAAATCAATAAAATAAAATATCACAAAACATTTTATTCGACTTAAGGTCTCTCTTAAATTACATAAATTATTTTACTCGTTAGCATACTCAATTACCTATAAAATTCTAAGACAAATATAACATAATTATACATGTGTTCTCATTATTAATCAATAATAAATAATTTTAGCACACCCCTCTTTGAATTATTATCAAATTTCATATAAAAAAATCATAAAAAATATAAATTAATTTATCATATTAACCATATCACACTATAGTAGTGAATTATAAGCTCAAAGAAGGTCACAACTACTCTTCTATTGGTATGTTACCATTCCTCGCAATAATTAAAATCCTAATTACCACTCTAATTACCAAAATATCAAGAATCCAATAATAATTAAATGAAAATATTGAATTAAAATATAAAATAAACCAAAATTATTTTCCTTTTACCTAAACCATAAGGAAAACAATATACACACCATTTCAACACAAAAAATATATTGTAAATATTCATAGAACATGAAATTTTAATTTTACATTCTCTCTTTCAAACCAAACATTAGGTTTATTTAACCAAATAAAAAATAAATATAACTCTTTCGTGTGTCTTTTTAACAAAAAACACTGATATTGACTATACACTTTCATTAATATTCAACAATGAAAATTTTACCTCGGTTTTCCATATTTAAGAAAAATTGAAATTAAATCATAAATAAAAAATAAAAACCCAATTTGGAAAACATCTATCATATTTTTCACAATTCCATTTTACCATATTAATTTTTTTTTAAATATTGATTAGTTTTTCAATAAATACATTCTATTTCCATTATTATATAATTACACTTCCTTTATATTCATGGAAATAATATATACAAACAATTATCTATAAATTACACTTTATGTTAATTTATCAAATCATTAGTCAATAATATTCTCAATTCATCTAATTTATGTTTCAAAATTTATTTTTTTAACCAACTAATATAATAATTTCACAAAGTAACCAGTCATTATGAAAAACAGTATTTCATCATTGAGTATATCTTTTTGATTTTAGTTATGAAATTAATTACTAAAAAACTATTTTGAATTGTGGTTTTGAAAATTTAATGTCATTGTAGAGGATGATTTTGAATATTGAATGATGTGTTCCTTGATCAAAATTTTTTTGTCAAGAAGGAAGAAGAAATATGGAAGCGTGGTAAATGAACTGGTACAATAGATGATTGTGAGTTTTACTATTTTTATTTAAAATTTTAGTATCTATTTTGTAACTAAATATTCCATTTATATTTTTATCAATGGGAAATGGTGGTCATTGATGAGGAGGAAGCTATCAACTTTGTGACAAATGATCACTTACATCTTGTATTAAGATATGACTACATAGTAAGAGTACGTTATTGGACAGGTAAGAGTACTGAACCAACTAGATATTGTCCCACTTCATCTTCTAGTTCTGGTGTCACTGAGTTGGAAACGTATCATGCATAGGCATAACATGATCACAATGAGGAAGAAGATGTCACACAATGGTCATACGAGAGTGTGAATGTAATAAGAGGCCAACAATTAATTGTTGAAATTTATGGAAGTCTTATGTGCATCACTTCCACCAGATACTACCATGGCCCATGATGCATATATATCGACCATGTGTATATTATATAGTGCACCAAGCAATGGTTTTAATGGTGGTTGGGATGATCAAGTTCATGGAAATGGAGATGGTGATGATGATGAAGATGGAGATAGTGAGGATGATAATGATGATAATAGTGATGATGACAGGGAGTATGATCATGATGGTGATGATAGTTATGGTGATGGTGATGAGAGATCTATTAATACATTATATTCTTTATATATGTGTATGATATTTGAGGTTTGATGATTAGTTGTGAATGAATATATGTGATTTTTTAAATATGTGTTATCACTGGTTGAATGCATTAATTAGTTTCTTGTTTCATCAATGGTTTTTTACTGGTTTCATGTTTTTTGAATTTTTTTGGGGATTTCTGTAGGTAATTGACAAAGGTGGGGGTCATGCTTCTTGTTTGGTGGTTTCTGCTGGGTTTTTGTGCAAATGGGAGATGTTGCTGAATTGGAATGTATATAAGGTCTATACCATCGGGTTAAAAAACATTAGTAATGTAATGGCCTGGGTTTTTGGGGCCCATTACTTTGTGGAAATCTCATGTTGGGTTTTCTGGTCTAGGAATATCGGTGAAGTTTGGCCTAACGGTAGGCCTACCGGTAGCCTTATCGTATCGGTAGCAGGCCTACCGGTGGCTCGGTCTACCGGTAGTCGCAGCTACCGGTAGCTCGGTTTATCGGTAGCTGCAGCCTAGCAGTAGCTCGGTCCACCGGTAGCTGCAGCCTATCCACAACTTAGTCTACCGGTCGCTGCAGCCTACCGGTATCTCGGCTACGGGTGGCTGTCAGCCACCGGTAGCTCTCGGCTACCAGTGGCTCTCAGCCACCAATAGCTCTCAGCTCCCGGTGGCCCTCTCCTACCCCTACGGGGTTTTTCCAGTAGCGCTCCTTTTTCCAAAATTTGGGTTTTACACCCTATTTTGACCCCTTTAAGCTTGTTTTAAAACCCAGTAACGCATGTCTTTTAATTAAATATTTAAGTAATTAACCTAGTGTGTGCGTCAGTTTAAACTGCTTGACACTTTAATGACGTGTGGGGTGTCTCAATCGCGTAGTCAACCCACAACCCCATGCCTTACGCGGTTTCGGGTTCTTTTTCTCCATATCTTAATGGCACGGGGCGTGCTGTATCTCACCCTTTATAACCTAAGGGTTCCCCCTAGGTTTCTTTTCTCAATCACCTTGTGCTAGGAGTACGCTTCATTCAGACAAGCCGCTTTTCATTTAGATGAGCCACATCGCAATCCGTGGAATTCCACGCCCAGGCTTAGCGTCAATTGTTGATCAACAAGTAGATAATTTCTCCTCATCTCTCCATTTTTGTGTATCATGCGGGGTGGGAATGCTTTTGACTATGTAGAATTGGATGAACCCGAACCCTAATGAAGATAATGAACGGACTCTAAATAACGAAGGGGGGGAGGGCTGTGATCGATGATGCTGATTTTTTTATGATCTTGTTTTCAGAATTGTGTGGGCTTATTCCTACTGAAAATCATGACCGTTGGTGGTCTTTCTCTATGCACTAATAAACACTTACCTCTGGTGATGTTTAAATGGATTGTATTTTGGCTGTGAACCCTTGCTGTGTAAAGGAAATTGGATAATTACTACATTCTTCTAAATAAATTGAGGAACCAGTATCAATCCTTTTTGTGATAACCCGGTTAAAGAACATGGAAATTGAAATCATGGATTGTGTTAAATATTATAAATCTGAAAATACCGGCATAAGCCTGCTTAGTGGTGGTGGTTTGGTTTTTTTCCTTCACGGTCCGTTTGCTGGGTGATGTGGGTGGGGATGGGATCCCCTATTGATATGGATTCAGTGGTTTTGAATTTTAAGACTAGGTGGTTACCTTGTTTATATCATGAATTGGGGTGGAAACCTCTGTTGTCAAGAAACCTTTTGGCTCCTGGATATTGGACATGGGGTTGTACCTTGGGGTTTCTTATGGTTGTTGTGGATTGATGAGAGAACCGAGTGTGAATGTGGTAGTTAATTCTTGATTGTTTGTTTTCCTGGACTTGTGCTTATGCTTACGAGTTGCCCAAGTAGGTGAAGAACTTAATTAAACATCATTACTAAACATGAAAATGAATGGGACAAATGGGTTTTGTTGGCGAGAGTTGTGACTTGGACTTGAGTGTTGTTTGTGGCCAAGTGCTTAGTGTGTCTGCAGAGCACCTGAGGATGGTTTTGGAGGTCCTATGACAGCATCAGCTTTGTGGGAAGTTTTCAAAATGCAAATTATGGACACGAGAAGTTCCCTTCCTCGGGCACGTGGTGTCCGAGCGGGGGGGGGGGGGGGGGGGGTAGCGGTGGACCCATCAAAGGTTGAGGGAGTTTTTTCTTGGGCAGCACCCAAGAATGTGGTAGAGGTCCTTATTTTCCTCGGGCTGGCAGGTTACTATCGGAGGTTCGTATCCAACTTCTCATGAGTTGCATCCCCTTTGATAGCCTTGACCAAGAAAGACTAGGTTTTCATGTGTAGTGAGCAGTGTGAGGCAGCCTTCAGCTATTTGAAGGAGAAGTTGGTTAGTGCCCCATTGCTGAGATTACCAAAAGAAAGGGCGGTGTATGAGGTGTTCTATGATGCTTCAAGACCAGGCCTGGGATGTGTTTTGATGCAGCTACAAGGGGTGATCTCTTACGGGTCTAGGTAACTATGCCCTCATGAGCATAATTATTCCACCCACGACCTGGAGCTTGCTGTGGTCATTTTTTAACTAAAGTTATGGCGGCACTACCTCATCGGAGAACGCTTTGTGGTCTTCAAAGATCACAAAATCTTGAGGTATATCTTCTCCCAAAGAGACCTAAACTTGTGGCAGCAGAGGTGGATGGAGTTCCTATAGTATTACGACTTCTAGATCTCCTATACTTTAGGTAAGGGGAATGTAGTGGCTGATTCCTTGAGTAGTAGATCACAGAAGGATGCGGTCCGAGAGTCGGCAGACACCTGGAAGGCAATGGAGGAGTTGGATGCCTTACACCTGGAAGCAAGGATGGATAGCGGTAGAGGTTGCCTGTATCAGATGACAGTGCAATATTCTCTGTTGCAGCAAGTGGAGGAGTCTCAGTGGGGAGACCCAGAGTGCGAAGTGATGCGCGATCGAGTTGACCAGGTCAATGCTCCGGAAGGATGGACGGAGGATGGTCAGAACCGAATACTTTTCTAGGTAAGGTTGTTTGTTCCATATGTGATTCACGACAAGGTTCTCAGTGAGTTCAACAAATCAACCCTAGTGGTACACCCAAGAGTTTCAAAGATGTACCAGGTACTGAAGAGACAGTTTTGGTGGCCCGGAGTGAAGCGAGCAGTGGAAGAGTTTGTGGCCAAGTGCTTAGTGTGTCTGCAAGTGAAGGCTGAACACCGAGTTCCAGGCGGCCTACTGCTTTCCATCCCCAGACAGATGGACAGACAGAGCGTACCATCCAGTCCTTGGACGATATGCTGCGGGCATGTGTTCTAGACTTAGGAGGATCATGAGTGCGACACTTGCCTCTGGTAGAGTTTTCCTACAATAATAGTTATCACCCTACCATTGGTATGGCCCCGTTTGAAGCATTTTACGAGAGGCTATTCCGCTCACCTGTGTGTTGGACCGAAGTCAGAGAGGTGGACATCCTTGGCTTGGAGGTGGTGCAGAGCACGACGGAGAAGGTTTAACTTATATGGGAAAGGATGAAGGCAGCCCAGGACCGACAGAAGTCGTATGCTGATACTACGAGGAGGCCCTTGGTGTTTGAGGTTGGAGACCATGTGTTCTTGAAGGTCTCCCCTCGGCGTGGAAAACAGAGGTTCGACAAAGGGAGTAAGCTTTCTCCCATGTTCATCGAACCCTTCGAAGTGATGCGGCCGGTCGGTGAAGTGGATTATCAGCTATCATTACCACTGCCGCTGCTGAGGATACACGATTTCTTCCATGTATCCCAGCTCCGTTAGTATCTGCACGACGATTCACACGTCCTCGGTTGGGGAGAGCTGGACATCGAGGATGAAATGACTTTTGTGGAGAGACAAGTGATAATCAAGGATCGCATGGAGAAGGTGCTTTGTGGGTGAACCATTCCCTTGGTTCGTGTGTTTTGGATACATGGTGGGCTTGAGGAGAGTACGTGGGAGAGGGAAGAATAGATGCATGCCCAGTACCCAAATTTGTTTTGAGTTTTGTGATGTTCTGTTATACCTGTTGTGGTATAACATTTTATCTTGCTGGCTATGAAGTAGGCAGTTTTGTTTCCTCTGAATGTGTGTGAAATGTCCTGGCTACGGAGAGGGGAGGACCTGACCCCTAATCAAGACGCATTAAGGTGGATGCGATTAAACCTGTGTGGGCGAGTCAGTGCAACCCAAAGAGGATAATATCTTGACATGGGGAATGAGACTCCACATCCCACATGGATGGGCAGTTTTCATGGTATATTTCCTTGTTCTTTACAGGGAGGTGTTCTTAGTTAACAATGAGGTTCACTCCGGAGAGGTATCTTTCGAGGTGGTTGTTCGGACCCTCTCTTTCCTTCTGGGTTGTTTTGATTCTCAAGGACGAGAATCGTTTAAGAGTTATCTGATGTAATGGCCCGAGTTTTTGGGGTCCATTACATTATGACAATCTCAAGTTGGGTTTTCTGGTCTGGGAATCTCAGTGAAGTTTGGCCTAACGGTAGGCCTACCGATAGCCTAAGCCTACCGGTAGCAGGCCTACCGGTAGCTCGGTCTACCGGTAGCCGTAACCTACTTGTAGCTCTATCTACCGGTATCTTGATCTACCAGTAGCTGTAGCTACTGGTTGCTCTATCTACCGATATCTCGGTCTACCGGTCACTACAGTCTACCAGTAGCTCGGCTACCGGTAGCTGTTAGCCACCGGTAGTTCTCAGCTACGGGTGGCTCTCACCAACCCCTATGGGGTTTTTCCAGTAGCACTCCTTTTTTTTCCAAATTGGGATTTAAACCCTATTTTGACCCCTTTAAGCTTGTTTTAAATCCCAGTAACGCATGTTGTTTAATTAAATATCTAATGAATTAACCCGGTGTGTGCATCGGTTTAAACCGCCCAACCCTTGAATGACATGTGGGGTGTCTCAACCTCGTAGTTAACCCACGACCTCGTGCCTTATGTGATTTTTGGGTTTTTTCTCCATAACTTAATGGCACAGGGCATGTTGTATCTCACCCTTTATAACCTAAGGGTTCCCCCAAGGATTCTTTTCTCGATCACCCTGTGCTAGGAGTACCCTTCGTTTAGACGATCAGATTTTCATTCAGACGAGCTGCATCGCTATTTGTGGAATTCCACGCCCAGGCTTAGCGTCGATCGTTGATCAACAAGTAGGGGATTTCTCATTGTCTCTCCCTTTTTGTGTATCATGCGGGGTGGGAATACTTTTGATTCTGTAGAATTGGATGAACCCAAACCTTAATGAAGATAATGAACAGACTATAAAGAACGAAGGGGGGGGGGGGGCTGTGATCGATGATGCTGATTTGTTTTATGATCTTGTTTCTTGAATTGTGCGGGCTTACGCCTACTAAAAATCATGACCGTTGGTGGTCTTTCTATGTGCACTAATGAACCATTACCTCTGGTGATGTTTAAATAGATTGTATTGTGGTTGTGAACCCTTGATGTGTAAATGAATTTGGTTAATTACTACATTCTGCTAAATAAATTGAGGCACCAAAATCAATCCTTTTTGTGATAACCCGGTTAAAGCACATGGAAATTGAAATCATGGAGTGTGTTAAATCTTATAAATCTGAAAATACCTGCATGGTCCTGCATAGTGGTGGTGGTTTGGTTGTTTTTCCTTCACAGGCTGTTTTTTGGGTGATGTGGGTGGGGATGGGATCCCCTGTTGATATGGATTCAGTGGTTGTGAATTTTAAGACCAGGTGGTTACCTTGTTTATATCACGAATTGGGGTGGAATCCTCTGTTGTTGAGAAACCTTTTGGCTCCTGGATATTGGACATGGGGCTATATCTTGGGGTTTTCTTTGGTTGTTGTGGATTTAAGAGAGAACCAGGTGTGGATGTTGTAGTTAATGCTTGACTGTTTGATTTCCTGGACTTTTTCTTATGCTTACTAGTTTCCCAAGTTGGTGCAGAACTTAATTAAACATCATTACTAAACATGAAAACGAATGGGACAAATGGGTTTTTTTGGAAAGAGTTGTGACTCGGACATGAGTGTTGTTTGTGTTCTTTAGGCCGGCTGAAGAAAAACCCTAAACATGAGAGACTGCTTGTTACCTATATATATATATATACTTATAGTTTTTGTGATTCTTATTCGTGCCCCACCCAAGTTGAGCACTTAGTGCCGAACACCCCCATTTCATGGGGAGGGTGTTTTTTCCAACACTTCTATTAGTGGCCGGTTATTAGCTCCATTATACTCCCTTTCATGGATAGCCCAAGTATCTTCAGGCACGCTGTGATGGCCTGAAGTCCATTATTAGCCCAAGAACCTTCAGGAGGGGTAGTGTGGTGGTTGGCCAAGGTGTGTGCGGGCATGTGGTTTCCCAAGTGTCTTTGGGATGAGGCCTAGGTGTCTTCAGGCGTGGCAATGGATCTTCTAGCCCAGGTGTCTTCAGGCGTGGCGGTGGCTGTTCTGGCCTAGGTGTTTGTAGGCATGGTTACGTGTGATAGTTGTGGCCTAGGTGTGTGCAGGTGGGTTTTGGAAATGGGACTGCGTGAGGTTGTGGCCTAGGTGTGTGCGGGCGGGGTTTGGCATTTGGACTGTAGTGAGAATGGAGGGATTGGTTCGATGTGTTGGATGTCTTCAATAACCAGTGGGAAGGTGGTGTGGGGTACCCAAACATTGATGTTCTATTACTATACATTACTTGACTTGTGTTACTTGGGGAGTGTGCCTTGGTGAGGCTTGGGTGGATAGTTTACCTTGTTAGGTGTTTGGTTTACTCTTTTTCTCATGGGACTTTAGTAAGTTCCCCCACTTGTGCACGAGAGTCTTTTTTTCCCTACTGAGTATACTTGTATTCTCACCCTATGTATAAAAAACTACTTTTAGGTTTCCAGGAGGACTTCGGGGATCACGCGGGACCATACTAGCTTAGAACTTTGGAGCAGTTGCAGTTTTTGTTTTTCTTTCTTTGGTACTTTACCCTTGTATTCACTTTTTACCTTGTGGTTTTTTTACTTTTGTAACATGCAATTGGAATGGTTCTTGGCTTTACTTTTACATTCCGCTTTTGGTGTTGTTGGAATTTACCATCTTATCTCCCAATCCTATTAAAAGAAAAAGGGTAATTCCTTCCATTTAGTATGTGATTCTATACCCTTGGTGCTAGTCTCCACTCTGGGACCTATTTAAGGTGGGTTTCGGGGGTCATTATCTCTCCTTAAACTTAAATAAGGAAGGGCCTGGCAATCTGCTGACCCTTCCCTCCTTTTGGTGAAGGCGGGTCATGAAAAGTAAAGACTTATTCTAATGGTTTCATGAAATAGTTGTTATATCATTCACCTAGGAAACTATATTCCAATGGTTTTAAAACCATTGGTATATGGATTTAGAAATATTTTTTCAAACCATTGGTAATTTATCATAAAAATGGTTTTTAAAGAACCATTAGAAACATGAAATTAAAGAAGTCCCATACCAACGGTTTACTATAAAAGGTTGGTATAGGCCAATACTTATGACACATTATCCAATGTTTTGTATAACCATTGGTATAGGAAATACCAATGGCTCTCCATCCTATACCAACATTTTTGAACTGTTTGTATGACCCAATTTTCTAGTAGTGACATTTTTATCTTGCACTCCATATTTCTTATGTTTAACTTCATTTTTTAAAATGTTTCAATATTTTTAAATTATTATAAAAAGTATGTTTTTTATTCCTTTTTTACACCATTGAAATATATTTTTGATGTGAATTACAAATTTTTTTTACAGTCATGTTACAAAATCTTTTCAGAAAATCCTTTTATAATTTCTCTTAAATTTCACTATATAACTGTATAGGATATACCCATTATGGATTAAACTTCATGATCATCATTTAAATGATTTTATACTCTTTTAAAGAAGCTGAACATTGGTTATCAATCGATTTAATATTGATTTCATGTTATGTTATTCCATTTGGAAATGATATGAAACGAGTTTTCATTCAACAGATTTTTTATAATATATTGTATGATCATTTTCATGTGTCGCAAATATGTATGGATGATAATTATATTATGGGAGGGTCCAATAAATCTCTCTCTAATTCCTTGGTTAAATTATTAAATTTCCAGACATAACTTTGGGGAATGGGTTGTGATGCTCGATAGACTATAGGGAACATGTTGTGATAGTAGATCCACTATTAGAGAAAATTAGTGATTTTTAATCCACTTAATTATCAAAAACATGTATTTATTATTGATATACTATATTATAACAGTCTTGGTAGTTAACCATAACATATGTTATGATTTCATAATCTTATTCTTTAGTCCCATTTCCATGTTAATCTATATTCCAATTTTTTTCCATGGTTTATAATTATTTTTCACATATATCTTCTCCATGGTATGATTTCATGATGGTCCTTTTATGATCATATGATATCATTCTATGATCTATGATCTTATATCATTTATTTTGATTATCTATTATGATTCCATAGTCATTTTAATCAGCTATCTCTCATATGTTCATATATATAGTCTAACCCTTTATGCCATGTTAATAAATATTACCTTACTTAGCATCTAAGTTCAATCCTTTTACATTAAACTTCCCTAGGAAACTATATACATGACTATGTATTGAGGTAATTGTTATATATAGATGTTATTAGATATGTTTAAGTGATAATTTGTAATACAATGTTTATGTAGCTAATCTCTAAAGACACTAAATAATTGGGTACTGGGATTGTGGGTTTATTTTTGAGATGAAATGTTTATGTTATAGAAATAATGTAATGTATATATATTTTAGGCTTAATTAATATCACATAGTATCAAATCTTGTGTGTAAAGAATATGCGATTGTAACAAGATTTTGGAGTGTGGGTATGGGGTGCTTCAATTAGTATCACAATAAGGTATTGTTTTTTGGGGGATTTGGTAAATAAGTATAGGAGAACTGAACATAAAAAAACCTTGTTTATACAAAAAATATCTTAGTCTAAAATTAAGGTATCATAGGATAATGCCTCTTATGATTTATTTTTTTATATCAGAATATTTACTTAATCAGTTTTCAATGGAAATTATAATAACAATTTTTGTTTTATTATTTGGTTTAGAATAAGATCATGTAAATTAATCTATGAAATGTATTCATCTAAAAATTCTTGTAACAAAAAATTGAGTGATATTTAGAAAAAATGGTTATAAAAATGAGAATCTTTACATATGTCTTTTATAAGGTAAATGATGAGTCTCCTTATCTTACCTAAAAGAGTACGGTTGATATATAATTAAAAATTATGTTATAAATAATTCCTTTCTTATGGGTACCCTAATTTGATTTCCACATATTGGATATTAAAGGGTGAAATTATTTTAGGGGGTAAAATGTAACACCCCAATAGTTTACCATATATATTATATTAAAAAAATACTATGTAAAATATCTTGAATCATATGAAATGTTAGTCAAAAACAAACTGCAATCCATTTTCGAGATAAGATTATAAATATTAAATGTGACTAATATAGTATAGATATTGAATTAGTGGATGTAAATATAAATAAGTGTATTATTAAATCTATATAGATAAGATAATAAATAACATCGAGTAGTATAAGTATTCTTTATGAGGTATGTTTTTTCATGCATGGAAATGAGGTTATATCACTAAGTTTTTCTTATATCAAGCCCATGTTGAAATTCAACATGAATAGATTGAGAAAATCATCTATGGAAGAACTTAAAGATCATGGAAAGAACTACAAGATCCATTCAAGCTGAATCACCACACGTGATTGTCACCATTTCCTATCTTACCCATAGATCACATATAGAGGTCTTGGGGGATTTTTTATGTAGAAGTTAGGTTAATTTAAACATGTAATTATTAATTTAATAAAATTTCACTTTCATTATTAAAAGTATTTGTATATATTATGAATTTTTATTTAATTATGAATGAATGGTTTTAAATGAAATGAAATAAAGGCTATATTAATACAAATATATTGACAAAATTTATTTTATGATTTACAATATTTTTTGAAAAAATATTAATTTTTCACATTATTTGAACTTATATTAAAATTAATTTTTATCACTTTAAGAATTTTAATTTGATAAAATTATTTTTATTTTTTTATTCAGTATACTAAAATTTTCTTAGGGAAACCATTTTGGATTTTTCCAAAAAAAAGTTGATTTTAGGTGAATAAAAGATATGTACTTTTTAAAAATATCATAATATTACTGACACGATTTTAATATAATCTAAATTAAAAAATTATGAACAATTTTTATCAACTAAATTTTTATTTAGGTTGTAAAATAATACATTTAAAAATATTGTGTTGAAATTACAAACCTATGTTTGACATTTCAGAACCTAAGTTATATTTTATTATAATAAAAAAATTATTTTCCTCATTTCCATGTACATAAGTAAAAAAAGATTTCATTGACTAATAATTCATTTTAAATTAAAATAAACTTACTTTATAATCATAAACCAATAAATTTCCGTAATATAAAAACTTATTATAGTCCAAATTATTTTTTATACAAATTTTTTTTTTAAAAACTACACTTTTGTGTAATTCAATTATTATTTTAGAATTAATTTTTATCACATCAAAAATTAAATACAGTAATATTGTTTTTATATTTGGAACTATATTAATTAAATTATTTAAATTGTCTATTTTTTTGGTATAAAAATATTTTATCATGTCAGAAAATGGTAACCGTAGTAAAGGATAAAATACAATAAAAATGTTAAATCAATGGGTAAATACCTAAAATATCAAAAAAATTATTTAAATGAGATAATGTGGTTTTTATCAATTTCAATTTATCTTTTATTAATTTCTATAAAACTTGGGCCCACTTTCCTTGAAAATGGATTTACTTTTTTCATTAAGTAATAAGTATTACACAAATTGAACTCCTCTCACTTATAAATAGAGCCCTCAATAACCCATTAAAATACACAAAAGATTTAATTTCCCTCCACTAACTACCATATTTCCTTTCATAACAAGAATCTACTGGGTTAGGTTGTTTCTAGTCCCTATATATTTATTATATACTTTCATAACCAAGAAGACTTCCAAGAGGACATATAATACCTTCTTTATAAGTAATAACTTATTACCATAATTTATCATTTATACTATTCATAAACCTATTCTAAATTGTGATTTCTCAATTTAATAACATCTAAATAATATCATTATTCTTCTATAATTATGATATTAAAATAAACTCACTTTATAATTTAAATCATCCATTGATTAAAGCATGTTCTAGTTTGGGTTGGTTTTACCACCCATATGAACAATGATTTATATTTATACCAGGGATTAATATAGAAACATAATTACATGTATTATATTAAATAAATAAGTAAATACATTTTTGGGTTCTATAATTGTAATATTATAATTTACCTCATTATCATTATACCACTTTTTATTCATTAAATATTTTTAAAATAAGTGCATTATAGATTTAGTCTTAGATAATCATAACTAAAACTATCAAGGAATGAAACTATAAATTTATAACTCATTATTAACATCTATTACAGTACATTGAGAATTCTTCATTTTATTAACTCATGAATATATAGTGGTGAGAAAAAATGTTATACTAAAACAGATAACGAATGGTTGAATCTACTAATATAGAAGATCAATATTAACTAAAAATAAGTAATAACCATGTCATAAATAAATATTAAAGATTAATATATAAGTTAATAAAAATTTATAATGTTATAAAATATAAGTTTTATGATTATATGTTTATTTTATTGTATGTTAAAGAAAATATAACAATGTAAGAATTCAAGTTAATGGTTTCTCATCTTAAAATTTTCTTCTTTGGGACGTGTTTTGTTTAATACACTAATTTCATTTTATATGGTTTATATAATTTATATTGAAATAATATATCATGATTTTATTTTTAATCATTATATTTAATGTTCCATTTCAATTTCAATTAAAACATTATTTTCAATCCAAAGTTACTAAATCCATAAGGGTTTTGTCTGATAAATTCCCTTCTCATTGAGTTCTAAAATATTTTCATTGAATATGGTTTTAAAATTTTATTTAGTTCATATTTTTTCTATTAAAAATGTATTATTATCTTTATATCTAAGTAATTTTCGTTTTCACATAATAATATTCATCTTTTATGGATCCCTTTATTCATAAAAATTTAACATTGTTAAAAATAATTTGCATACTTTTAAATGGTTCATTATCCTAGATATTCATATAATTTATATTATTTCATGATTATTATTATATTTATATAAATTAATTCTCAATTTAATTTTCTATTGTCTTTAATCTTATTCAAAATTATATTAAAAGGAATATTTTTAATGTATTTTCTCATGGGCCGTATTTAACTTTCTTTAAAAATAAATGAAAGGAATATCTTTTTGTAACATTTTCCCCATGAACACAATTTTCACCTTTATTTTTATTATTTATTATCAATATTCACTTCCATGTTTTCATGGTTCACTAAATTGATTTCTATTCACATTTGGTTGAATTGTCTGTCGTAAAAATAGTTTTTAATATTTTAAAAGAATAAATGAAGGTATTTATTTCCACTTATGCATATTTGTAACTTCCACTCAAAATTTATTATCTTAATCATCCTTTGTTTTCAAAGGTTTATATATTTAGAATATGTTGTCAATGATATTTTTCAGTGACCTCTTTTTAACCTATTTTAAAGGATTTTTATGTGACTTATAAATTTCTTTTTATAACCATATTACAGAAGCTTTATGAAAATTCATTTTATAATTTCAAATATGTTTTCCACTAATCCTATAAATAATTTAAATTTTCTATGGTAATTTTCATGAACATTATATAAATTATTTTATACTTCTTTTGGGAGGATGAAATTTGGTTATCAAATGGTCCAATATTGATTTCATGTTAAGTGATACCGTTTAGAAATGACAACAAACCCATTTTCTATTGATGATCCTTTTCATGATATGTTTTGTGATCATTTTCACGTGGCACACTTATGTATGGTTTATCATTATATGATGTATGGGGTCCTTTATATACCTCCAATGAATTGGTTAATGTTATATATCGCATGATATAACTATAGCATATGATTTGTGATGCTTTATTAATTATGGGGCTTGAGTTGTGATGATCAATCCACTATGGAGTATGAGTTGGGATTCTGAATCTAATATAGGGGTATTGGTTATGGTACCTAATCCACTTTTTAATGGGATAAGTGTAGTGATTCTTGATTTATTAGGTTATAATAGTCTTGGTAGTTATCCATGACATATGTTGTGATTTACTTTGCTTATTCATTTTCTAAATTTCCATGTTAGTCTATATTCCAATGTTATGTTTCTATGGTTTATGATTATTTTTCACATGTATCCAATCTATGGTATATGTTTTTTTCTTTAACTATGGTTCTTTTAAGATCTTATAATCTCATTTCATTATCTATGATGTTTTATCATATCTTATGATTATTTATTGTGGTTTAATGGTCCTTTTAATCAGATATTTCTCCCATGTTCATTCTTATGATCTAACTCATTATGAATTGTTATAAAGTTTCCTCTTACAGAGTATATGAGCTCATATTAATTTTATTTTACACTTCCTAAGTAAATTATATACATGAGTATGTATAGAAAGAAGTTTTATAGAGATATGTTTATGGGAGATGTTGAATAAATAATTTTTAATATATGTTTATGTAGCTAATCTATAAAGACACTAAATATTTAGATTCTTGGATTTTGATATTATTTTTTAGATGAAACTTTTAAATTATAGAAATGGTGTAAAATATATTCATATTTATCTTGAGAAATATCACTCCCAATTCTAAAATTTATTTTTTCACATTGAATATATTTCATAATTCATGTATTCATTCTATTTAGAATCATATTTTCCATTTATAGATTTTTTATAGGTTATAGGTTCATTATCCATAAGAAATAACACATCATAAGATTAGATAATAAGAAAACCATATCTATATAGTTCTTTAACCACCCTTATACAATTATGTTGTACTGGTGTTTTTATAAATTATTTTTCTCCCATGATATATTTGAGATTTTTCCCATGCCAAATATAATTCATTAGTAATTCAAATTCATTGAAGTAAATCTTTTACTCACTATTAAAATTATAAATGTGTTTTCTTTCAAGAAACATTTCCTGTATTTCAACAATCACTTTTCTATTAAAAGTTGTATATAATTAATATCATTTAGTTTCCTTATTAAAACCTATAAATATACAATTCATGATTTGATATGATAGTTTTTAATTAAGTTTTATCTTAATACACTCTTCACATTCCCATACATGTATGTGTGGTAGACTAGGTTTCCTTCTATTCCACATGTAACTAATCACATTGTGTTGACCCAAACTTTCACCAAGATAGCTCTCTACAATACCCAAGGTTTGTTTCTGATCACCCTGGGGTAGAAATTAGTGTTATAGTTTCAATAATACTATGTGTGGATGATTTCACCCTTAGAATCCAAATAAACTCATCATAAATATAAGATATATGAAAACATACAAACAAGTATAGGTTCCAAAAAATAAATTAAGGTATAGGGGATAAAATAAGATATAGTATGGAATTCCCTGGGTTATCCAAAAGGATTTTAGCATCACATTAAACACCCATGGACTCAAGTCACATTATAATGTAATATAATGACAAACACTAGGATGATAATAATGAACCTGTGTGTTTCGACTATCCTGCCGAACTAGCCAACTTCTATAATAGTCCCATGAGGATGAAGCTACTCAGTTTCATAACACATCCAAGGAGAAGTTTTCCTTCATGGCTAGTGACCCCATAGTAAGATCACAATATAAACCATTGGTGGAATATATCTATGCATATTTCTTAGTATTTAATGACTCCTATGAAATCAAACAACAGAAGTTAAAAACCAAATTGAATAGGAATTCATCATTTAAAATAGTTTAAAAGAACTTCTTATAGCTCATATCTCACCTCTTACACCAACTCAAGAAACATTTAAATTTTTTATCCATTGAATTACAATCAATAATAATAAAAAAAATGAAATATTCCACAAGGTTTCTCAAAAAATTACAGGAAACCAAATACAAGGCACTCCATTGATTATTTCTCATTTTTGATAAAACTTCTTAAAAGTGCCAAATAGGACTTGAAAACATACTTTGGATTCCAACAAACATTATCGAAATTCATAAAAATTTGAAATATAATTGAAAATATTTATTTTTTCCATAAAAACATTTAAATTCAAAAACCACTTATTTAATTTAAAACAACAACTTTAAAGATCAAATTATTACATTCCACTAACCCAAACGAGGTTAGAAATATTAAACTATCACATTAAATTTAAGAAATTTCTTGGTAATCATTTGAAAAAACATTTCATTCACGTAATATTTTTAAACCAAGAAAAACCATTCAACACACATATTCCATGTGACACAACCCTTAAAAAATTTATAAAAATAACTCCAACTGTCACATACACATTTCATTTTATAAAATAAGACATTCAATGGAGTCAAGGACTCAATTATGTGGTATTTAAAGTAAACTCACAATAACACTAAACTCAAATTGGGTGTAATCATTATCAAAACATTTTGAAACATATCTCATACGATGGAGGATATTCAAAAAAGTAAGGACACACACTCTATAGGCCCTACTAACCAATAACATAGATTAGAACCCACTGTTAACCTTAGAGTAAGATAAACTACCCCTGTATAGTTTCCCAGATATAATAAAACCAATAAAATAGAAAGAAGGAGAAGAATTAAGGAGAGATGAGAAAAATGGAGGGCTTACAAAGGAGGAACCCACATAAAATCCATGTATAAGGTTCAAAAATGGAAGAGTGGGAATGGGAGGGTCTCCCATATTATGCTCCAGTTTTGTTAAGAAATAGGAGACAAAAAGAATATATTTACCCATTTTAACTTGATAGGCTTAAAATTGGTATTTCATATTTTTAGATTCTTGGATTATCTCATGGTTAGGGTATAGGGTTTGTTAAAACATGTGACAACTCTACAAAGGTCACTGGGTAGAAAACATTACCTCTCATGGTTTGGCCATAATGTTTTTAAACTATTCCCAAAATGTACAAAATAACTCTATTAAATAACTATAGTTCCATACACACTTGTCAAACTAATTGTACCAAATGTACACAATTTGTGCTCCAACAACCTTATACACAAAGGAGATCCCAATATTTCTATTGAAACATGAAGAAGTAAAAATAAACTATGTTATTCCTATGCATAACCAACCATGTATTAAAAAAATTTCATCCCATTACTCTTTTTTAGGTACTCCCTATAATGAATCTTTCTTTTCATAAATAAAAATAAAATAAAATTTGAGGAATACTTAAAACATTATAAAAATATATGCCCAATGACACTGCTAGTATAGTGCCTTTGAAAACATGGGAACATAAACACTGATACAAAACTGAGATACATTATCTCCCACTAGGTACTTCAAGACTAGAATCCTTCTTAGAAACTTCAAACATTATACATATCTTCATAACATGGGGAAGGAAACACAAAAAGGGGTGATCTTAAATACTCAGTAATAGTAAACAAGGGATATATGTAAGATTAATCATGAGCATAAGGGTATGTGATCATGATCGTGAAAATAGAAGATCATACCCTATATATAAAAGATAAAATACAGGAATACTGGAAAAAATCCTGGAAGTTCACAAGACATGAATCATAATGAAATAAAGAAAATAATCCATGAATTAATAATATAGGAATAAAACATGGAATTATGGAAGACACATAACATATTTAATGATTTACATAGTAGCCAAGGCATTACTACCAAGACCATTTTAGTGGAAAAATTACTTTATTGAAGTAGGTCACACCTAATTCCAACCCTTTATCATTGAATTGATTTCAGCCCTCATTCTAGACATTTATTACTAAATTGAGTTCACCCCTCATTATATCCTTGTATTATTGAACTGAGTTTATTTCTAGTTCCATCCCTGTAATAATAAACCAATTTAATTTCATATTCTAACCATTTCTATCTCATTAGATATAAATCTTTACCCAATTCATTGGAGGGATATATAGGTCCCACCCCGCTCATGGTGAAATCATACATACATGTAACACAAGATTATAAATAATCATATCGTAAACATTGAAATAAAATGGATATTATAAACATTTAATCATATCATAACCTTTGGAAATAAATGGGTTTCTTAACCATTTCATCATAATAATAACATGTTAAAAGAAGCAGGTTTCCAAATCATATAACCTATCAAAAAGAAATAAGTTTTAGAAATATATAATACATGAAAGGGATGTAGGTTTTAAAAGAATATAAATCATAAAAGAGAAATGAGTTTTATAAACATCATTCCATAAAAACACAATCCATTCAGATAAAGAATATGAATGGAAACATTGAATAATTTCCTCATAAAGGAATGAGTTACACCAATGGATGTTATCTTATAAGGGAAATAATTTTCAAATATATTTGAAAAACATTTCTTGAGTAAAATATCCTTTCTGCATTGAAATTGATTTTTAAAACATAAAACCTTTTGAAAATCTATTTAATTGAAAAAAAAAATTTGTAAAATTATAAATAAAGCATTAATAAAGATAAAAAAATTAAAATCCGTTTTTCCTTTAAAATGGGATTCAAATATATTTTGAAAACATTTTTTGAAAATATTGTTTGAAAACATGGTTCTTGAATACAATAGATTTCTGACCGAAGAGAGAGACGATCATGTTTTACTTAAAAACATAATATTAAGTACCAAAGAGTGGAAGAAATGGAAATTATACACAAATATATCTTTAATAAATATAGGATAAGGAAACTCATGACTTTTCTGGATATATGTATTATAATATATCTTCAAAGGAAGCATAAACATAAACTATCTTGAAAAGCAATGAGATTATTTCAATAACCTCGTATAACTTGGTAACTTGGGATCATACTCTCCATGTAAGAAACAGTAATTAAATGAAGATTAAAATATCATGAAACAAAATAAATTCATGATATAACATGTTAAATAGTATTATATACACCTTGAAATATAATTTAGGTGCATAACAAAACATGAGTGTCAAAGAAGGAAAATTGAGACAAAATTATTTTACCGATTTGGTAACTTTTGAAACATAAACCCCATGAAATAAATATCATATAATGGAATTGTTAATAACATTAAATTTTAGTATAATATAAATATAATAGAATCTTGGTTAGTACATACACCACACAAAATGAAATAGTAGATAACATTGCATGTATCTCAAAGAAATAAAAAGTGGGATGAAATACCCTTACTTGGTGTCTTAACTCTCATCATACTCATTCAAAACACCTGTATAATAAATATAAATTTGTTATAATTTATTTATAGAACTATATTACTATATATAATACCATATATGGTTTTATTATGACCTTATATTACCTTCTTCTTAACAATCCAATGTTAAGGTTTCACTTCGGGTAATATTCACTTTATTCTTCGCATGTGTCTTAATTTAGTATATCATTGGTATTTATACATTATACCTTGATTTGAAGAATGTAAACCATGATATAAATATGATTTATATACAGTATATTTTTATTATAATAATCTATAAAATATATAATTTTGAAACTGAATACATCTTTCATAGAGACGGTAGGTGGTATGTATGCATGAATGCTATTTCCACTTGATTATCATGTTGAAAGAAGAAAAGTAAAAGAAATATATGTATATATATAGATGTATATAAATATAATTATTATAGAAGATTTATGATATCATATATATCTTGTATATTCACTAAAACCATCCTTAATACCTTCCATGTAGTTAATGAATGAATCATATCGCTTTGAGGGGGCGGTAGTCCACACTTCCTCAAACGAAATTATCGCATTATCACCAAATGGAAAGTAAAAAAGATATGCATTGTAAAAAAAATAAAGAAAATTTAAAAATAAAAAATATAATATATAACATATATAAAAAGTGTTTCCATCATAATATCCACCATGAGAGGCGGTAATGAAAATTGAACAATTATCATTTAGTGAGGCGGTTGTTTGTCATACACATAAATAGTATGATCATTATCCATTAGACAGTGGTTTTTAGAAGTGTAGGTTGAAAAAATAGCATATAAAATCTTATTATATTGTGTTTAATATTTTTTTATACAATAAACTAAAAAAAGTTGAGGGTGTGGAGAAAAAAAATAAAGGAAATGACCTCAGAGAAGATGTTACCTCTTAATCGGGTAACTAATTTTGGTTTTCACCAAAAGGTTTCATTGGATTTCTTTATTCCTAAGAGAAGTATTCTATGAGGAATGGAGGATTATTGTGAATTGGATTGGTTTGGTCTTTTCCAAACATAATATGTTTTATAGGTGTATATAAGTGGGAGAGTTGGTGGCCTTTTATATGGAAGGAAATGGACTCACTTGGAATTTTTGAAAGCAAGTTAGGTGTACACATGTTATTACATAAAAAATTCATAAAAACTAAAAAAATAAATAATTTATGGTTTTTTGAATAAATATTTTCAGCCAATGGGTTTTGGAAAAGTGGCTAGGTCATTTGGGCCCTTAAGATTAAGGTTTAGTCCCTAATTAATCTTAATTTGACAATAATCGTTGGGATTAACTTTCATCACTTTTACAGATCATTTTGTTAAAAAATAAACATGATATAATTAGAATATAAAAATTATACTATTTAAAATAATTTATATCAATTTTTAAAAATTCAATTCAAAAAACCAATAAAATTAATATTAATTCTAATCCTAAAAACGGGATGAAATTACAGGTTTTTAAAGTAGAAATAAGTTCGAAGGTTTATTATGTTGTTATATTAAATTGGAATTTTTTTTCTTTATAATGAACTGTATGGTATTAATATATTTGTAATTTATCTTATGTGACCATAAATCAAATTTTAAATATAACATAAAATTAATAATTATTTAAAAGAAAATGCAGTTTTTAACTAAAAGTAGTATTTTCACTATTCATCAAAACATAAAGGTTCTCAAAAAAATACATAAAATTAACGATAAGATAATTTATACATTCTAAATTTGAATATGTAGATTATTTTATTAATATAAATTTATATATTTTTCTAAAATTAATTTAATTATTTTTCATAGAAGGACCTTTAAAGTAGTTCATTCAAGAAAACAGTATTTTTAAACATAATTGTCTTTACCAAAAATCATATATTTCATTATCAATATGTTTTATCTATATAAAATAATTATAAATAATATTTTACTATTATTTATTGTATGGATTATAATTATCTCATTTAAATAATTATAACAATAAAATGATGCTTTGTAGAAACATCAGTGTTGCGTGTAATGTACACCAAGCCTGTGTCGTGTGTAATATATGCCAAGTTGGTTTTTAATATAACATAAACCAATGGTTTTTTTGTGTAACGTAAACCAAGTCAATGTTTCATGTAACGTATGTTGTGTTGGTGTCGTGTAATATACACCAAGTCGATGTTGTGTGAAAGGAATTTTTGACTTAGTTCATTTCAAGACATAAATAGAAATTTGATTTATTTGGAAAAACATCCATAAAAACCTGTGGTGTTACATTCTACCCCCCTTAAAAATAATGTTTCCCTAAAATTTAATCACTTGGGTAAAAATAAATGATTATAATTCTGCTTTATCATATCCCCAAGTTCCCACATAACATCCTCTAACATGTTATTTCTCCTCAAAACATTGACCAGGTGTATGGTATTGTTTCGTAGAACTTTATTTGATTAGTCCGTAATTTCATTTGGTTGTTCATAATAAGATAGATCCTACATTTGTGGTTTGAACTCTCAGTTCAATAAATATGAAGGGTCAGGTATGTACTTCCTCAGGAGAGATACATGTACCACATCTTAGACTAGAGAAAGATTTGGAGGAAGTGCCAAGTGATAGGATACCATTCTGATACTATCAAGAATCTCAAAGGGAATGATATACCAAGGGATTATTTTCCCATTCATTCCAAATATCCTAACATTCTTCTAGAGTGAGATTCATAGGAACACCTTTTCTCACCAACTATAAATAATAGATCACATCGACAATTATTAGCATAACTTTTCTGATGACTTCGAGCTACCTTTATATGCTACTGAAGGGTTATAACCTTGTCGACCATTTCTTTATAATTTTGTTCCCAATATATTTATTTCTCTAAATTCATGGTAGTACATTAGAGATCTATTTTTCTTCCCATAGAGGGGTTCATATGGTTCCATATCAATGATTGAGTGAATGATATTGCAGTAATAAAACTGAACTAGAGAAATGTCTTGATCCCAACCACCTTTTAAAAACACAGAACAAGATCTCAACATATCCTCAAGGGTTTGAATTTTTATTTTAGAATGAACCTATATTTGAGGATGATATGTAGTGATGAAACACAATTATTTATCATGTTCTTGATGAATACTTTACCAGAAATTTGAGGCAAACCTAAAATCGTATTTTGATACAATAGAATGTGGTTCTCCATGAACCCTTACCACATCATTAATGTATATCATCGAAATCTGATCCAGTGAGAAATATTTTCTGATTACAATGAGGTGTGATGACTAAGTAAGGTGATTGACTACCACCCATATAGCATTAAACCCTTAGTGATTTTGGGAAGTCAAAAGACAAAATCCATAAAGATGTTCTACCATTTCTATTCTGTTATGGGTAATGGATGTAACATCCCCTTTTACATTTTTCTATCATCTGTAATGTATCAGGATACCAACACTGAGATAAAAACTTTGTGATATCTCTCTTCTGGAAAACCCACCAAAAGTATTCTTTCAAGTACCTATATATCTTTATATTTCCAAGATGAATAGGGAATAAAGAACTATGAGATTCCTATTATAGATCCATTTTGAAATCTAGTATGTAAGGGAGACATACACAATTCCTAATCATTATAATTTTATCTAGATCAAGGTTAAATTCATAAAAATTTCTATCTTTTTTTTTATATCTTCATCTTCCTTCTGTGCCTCCTAAATATTCACTTGGATAGAGGATTGAACATTTATTTGAGTGAGAAATTTTTTTCCCCCTTTATGATTTATAGATCCATCCTTTTAAAATCTAGGAATATTGGATCTTTCTTTATCATCATCATGGATAAGCTATCATGATCCTTACAACATAAATCATTGGACACCTTTTCCAATTTCTCATAGTGGTAATGTATGGAGCAATCAAAATCCTTTGGAAGTTACCCAGTCAGGATCCAAGTATCACTCAGAGGGGGAGGGGGTGAATCCATGATATATTTTTCATTTATGTTTCCTTTATTTTTGAATCAACCATTACCTCTATTTAAAGAGTTATTTCCCTACTGAATGCATAAAACCACATGAACATGATATTTACAAGGTTCATTACACAACAAGAGTAGCTACGTCCTTAGTATGGTACATAAGTAATCTAGTACCACCCAATCAACTAGAAAACAATCCTTTTATGTGGAACACAATGAGTAAGATATATCGTTACACTCATTTATCACATGGGAGATAATCCTCAAGCATGTGTGCACCCTTTTAGAACAAATAGGGTAATGCAATACCTATGTGCTTCTTGAAAATACCTTACAAAATTGATCATTTAAAACAACTCTTCTCTTTCCTATCAAAAAGATGATAGGAAGTAATTGGACATCATAATAATACTTAGTCCTATACCCCATTCATATCATGATTCACTTGAAATCACTTTCTCACTTAATTTGGGTACACAAATCACCATCTCGCATAGCTCCTTTGCGAAGCTCCCAGCTTCGTTGTGCACTATAGTTCACAGATCTCTCTAGTTCACATAGCTCACTAGATCACAGAGCTAATTATTTCATAGCATGTGAGCCTCAACCCAGTTGGTGAGGTCTATCTAAGTGCATCCAAGATACCCACATTCAAAACTAGGTAGAGGCATAATTTTAGGGATTGCAGCAGTACTGTAGCAGGCACTGTAGTAGGCACTGTAGCAATACTGTGCATGTACTATAGCAGATACTGTAGAGGTTACTGTAGTTGGTACTATAGCAGCCAGAACAATTCAACTCAGGCCATCAGTTTGGGTTTGGAGTTATTAAGACCTTAGGGCCACCCAGGCCTTCGGGCCAGTAAGGCTTTCGGGCCACATCATGGCCTTCGGGTCACCTAATATGTAGATGCCCAGACAGATTCTACAAGGAACCAGTTCTAGAGGTTGATTCAAGAGCATAGTAGATTCACCAGAGGAGGGCTAAACAAATTTGGAAGAATGATAGAGTATATAATTACCATCGGTACCAGGAATTTGCATCACTACACATGATAGCTAGCCGAATAACCATACAATGTTCGAGAGCTGATCAAGATGAAGATGCTAGGGTGGGGAGTTTTCAAGTAGCCAAAGTCTGTATGATTTCTATAAGACATACGGGTCCAATAATGACTTCAAGCCTACGAGCAATGTAATATCTAAGCCTACGGTCCTTTAAAGGGTTCCCCATCATCCCTTGAAAGGGGGGTTATAAAAAATCAATTAAAAAAAGAAGGCCTTGGGGCCATTTGAGAATTATTTTATAGAGTACAGATTGGTCTTTGTATAGTTCACTTATTTTACAAAGATACAAGGCTCACCAAAAATCTCCTTTCATTTATAGTTCTTATTGCCTTTTTAACTCCCCATTCTTCCATGGTACGTTTTCCTTTGAAAAATGCAATAGCTTGCATTGTACACAGCTTCAAGATTTTAACACACCGCGACCAATGAAACTAGTCATTATGAATACTAATAACCACTTTTTTAAATTTAATAGATTTTATTTTTCAAAATGGACTTCATTTTTTAATTTGGAATATCAAAATTAGCTTAGAGTGAATTTTTGGTATTTTTCTAAAAACATTCAATTTTTGATGAATAGTGAAAACACTATGTTATTGGTTAAAACCGAATTTTTATTTAAATAATTATTTATTTTATTGAAATTCATATTAGGTCAAAATTTATTCATAATACCTATATAAGTTCAATGTAATTCATTGGAGTTATTTTATAATAAGTTAAGATATATAAAATTTTTATTGAACTTTTTACCATCTTTTACCCACCTCTTAGGAGCATTTAAAAATTTATAAAAAAATTAATTTTACCACTTCTGTGAGTTGAATTTCAAAAATCCATGTGACATAGTTAATATCAGTAAGTATAATTTGGTTCAATAAGATGAAAATAATTTTTGGTGAATAGTAACTTTTGGTTTTTATTTACCACAGTTAAATGTAAATAGGGTAATTAAGGGTAAAAATGATATCATAATTACCCTAACACTTGTCCAAATTCTATTAGATAAGTATAATTCGACAAAATACAACATTAGGAATAAAATATGACACCTTTGGTCCACTTGGATTAGATTAGGATATTTGTTATTATTTTATTTAAATAAGAGTTAAAAGAGTTAAATTCAATGTTTAATAAATAAACCATTTTTAATATAGGGTTAAACACAATATAAATCAGACTATAAATATTCATTAGAAATCTAAAAATATTTCCTACATAATGGTATATTATTTATAATTTTTATACATTAAATAATTTAATTTATTTATGAAACAATGATGATGCAGTAATTACCTTATTAATGAAATATTAAAATAATTGATTTTATAATTATCAAAATAAATGTAAATTGAGTCTTCTGATGAATTACATTGTTTTTTTAGGTTCATATGACATATTTGGGTATGTTAAATAAATTTTATTCAAAGTGATAAAGTTGTAATGGCTTTCAAAAAAATCAAATATTGAATAGTGTCAAAATTGACATACACTAGTGAAGAAAAAAAATTTAACGTCGGTTATTTTTCATTTTTTACGTCGGTTTTTGTCCAACGTTAATACGAACGACATTATAAATATTTTTTTACATCAGTTATTTAAAAACCGACGTAAAAAACATAACATTTCGGTGTTTATCACGTCGGTTATTAATTAACCAACGTGAAAACCCCAGGGGGAGGGTTTATCACATCAGTTATTAGATAACTGATGTGATAAAACAGTGTGGGGTTGTTTATCATGTCGGTTATATAATAAACGACGTGATAAACCACTTCCCTAGCCTTTATCAAGTCAGTTATTACATAACCGATTTGATAAACAGGGGGGTTATCACGTCAGTTATTATATAACCGACGTGATAGAACAGTGTGGGGGATGTTTATCACATCAGTTATTAAATAACCAACATGATAAACCCCTCTGAAATGGTTTATCACTTCAGTTATATAATAACTGACGTCATAAACCAGCCCGGGGGTGGGGTTTATCATGTCGGTTATTAAATAACTGATGTTATAAAAGACCTGTAGAATGGTTTATCATGTCGGTTATATAATAACAGACGTGATAAACCAGTCCTGGGGGGGGGGGGGGGTTATCAGGTCGGTTATTAAATAACCGACGTGATAAACCATTCCACATGTGTTTATCACGTCGGTTATTCAAATAACCAACGTGATAAAACCTTCCCCATTCCTTTATCACGCCGGTTATAAAATAACCGACGTGAAATACCAATTTTTTTTTAAAATGGAATGCAGTCTTCTGTCTCCTAATAAACAACTAGAAACCAAATCAACAATTCGTTCCACAAAAACAGAAGTAGACCAAAACAAGAACCAAAGCAAAATTAATCATTTACATTGATAACATTTAAATCTTACCCTACTGGACAACCCCCCCCCCCCCCCCCCCGCCTCACCCCGCTGGACAGTCCCCACCACACCCCTGCACTGCCCCCGACCCCCTGGACTGCCCCAAACACCCCGGGAACCCCCCCACCCTCATGTATACCCCCACACCCTGGATAACACTCCCACACCCCTTCACAACCCTCCCACCCCCTCACCCCACTGGACAGCCCCCACCACACCCCTGGACTACCCCTAACCCCTGGATAGCCCCAAACTTCCCTGAAGAACCCCCACCCTCATGTATACCCCCACCCCCTAGACAACACTCCCACACCCCTGGATAGCCCTCCCACACCCCTGAACAGCTCCAAACACCCCTGGACAACCCCCCCCCCCACACCCACTTGGACCCCCCCCTCAGGAGGAACGCTGCTGGAAGGTACTCATCACTCCCACATGTGAAGCTTGAGATCTCAAAATGTTTCACATGTGGGAGTGATGAATACCTTCCAATGGACTACCCCCCCCCCCCCCATCGCCATGAACACCATGGAACCCCCCCCCCACCCCACTTGATAGCCCTCCCACACCCCTTGAAACCCCCCTCACCCCAAAGGACACCCCCACACCCCTGGACACCCCCTGGACAACCCTTCCACCCTCCTAGAAATGTTCCCACCCCCTGGACTACCCCCCACTCTCATGGACACCCAGGACCCCCCCCCCCCCCCCACAGACCCCACCGGACAGCCCTCCCCCACCTCTGGACACCCCCACCCCACTGAACACCCCCACACCCTTGGAACCCCTCCCCCCCAGACTAGAATCCATACCAGAAAAACCATCATAAGTAGACCAAAACAAGAATTAGATAAAAATTAAAAGTTCACATATATAATATTCAAAACATACACTTTCAACTTCAAAAAAAAACCAAATCCAACCTAAATGACTACCAAATACACAATTACAACGAAAATATTCAAAATTACATTTTGGACTACAAATGACTAAAATTTAATTAAACCTGTAAAATAATTTGACCACTCCACTTGTAAGTGTTTGATGTCTTAAACAATATAGGTTTGAGGGTCATCAAATAGATTCAAATGAAAAGGATAGTATTTAACATGTATAATGAATAAATCAAATTGAAATATTATGGAAAATTTTAAAAGGAAATCTTACCAGGTCAAGTTCACAACTGTCCCAGTTGTTATTATTTCATACATAAATCATAACATATAATTTCCTCATTCGATGACGCCTTGTTGTTCATGACCATTCTCTTTGAATGAGTGTAAATTCAAGGTATTATTTTTATGTAATAAATAAAAAATTACAAATTATAAATGGATATTTACCTCCACATTTAATTATTTGATCATTGCACTCATTTTCATTGTGTTTTTTCGAAAGTAGACCCATGCCCTGTTTGAAAATAATAAGAATGGGGTAAATTTAAAATTCATTAAAATATATAAAACTATTGAAAAATTGAAACTCACTTTTCCAATATATTCATAAAACTTTCCTGCACATCATCATAGACAGAGAATATCCAATAAAGTGTTTTCTCCCTTGGGAAAAAACCCCCTAACATCCAATGATCACTAATAAAAGAAAATTTAAGTTCAGTGGTTTTTTATATTAATATGTAATGAACTATTTGAGAGAGATGTGTTTCATACCTCTCACAAAAAGGCATCATCCAACATTGTGTGACTATATTCTATTCATGTCTTTCAGCAATATAAAGTATTCTTTGTTCCTCATCTAATGCACATGCTTCAGGGGAAATCAATTGCGGGTCCATTAATCCATATACATCTTGTCAGATCATTCCTCTCAAAAATTTTATAAAGATACCTACTACAAAATAGACATAAGTATAAATTTTTAATTAATATAATGCATGGAAACGGTGTTAATACTTACATAGAGAAATTTTGCACCACGTTGATGCCCAACTTATCTCCAGTAACAAGCTCCATGATATCAGTTTTTATAATCCCCAGAGTTATTGCACGTCCACAAACATGATCTTACATTGGAAACTCATAATGACCCTCCAACAAATTTGAATATCTTGAAAATCTATCAAGACTACTAGAATCTATATCTAATGTCATAACCATTTGTCTTTGTTGTTGTCTATAAAATATTTCTTTACCTTTGAAGTATTCATGTAAAAATAAATAGAAAAATATATTAGTTTTCAAATGATAAAACAACTTTAATAAAAAAATAAAATAAAAGATAAAACATTTATACCTCTATGGTAATGAGTCGAAGAAGTCTAGATGAAAAAATTAAAAAATGGTTGATACTATGTCCAACTATCCTCACCTCATCTGTATGTAATGGTACTCGAGCTGATCTATCTATAATATCCTATACAGTGACCCTATGATTACTCACCTCTAATTGTTGATGATGAACTTTATCTCCTATACAATATACTAACCCATATGAAACTATGTGATGTTGAGGATCATCAATATACAACTCGCAATAAGTAGGAAGCTGCGGCGGAGGAGTAGGATAAGAAATGGTGCCGGCAGGCTAAGGTGGGGGAGTGGGAGCTACTGGAGGAGGTGGAGGATAAATAATGGGGTCTGTAGGGGGGGGGTGGAGGAGTGGGAGCTGCAGTCTGAAATTGTCTTTGCATATTTTCAAATTTAGACTTTACTGATGCTCTAATCTTTTCCTTCATTGTCGAATTAATATTATGTACTTCAGACTTCAAGCATTCAATTTTTTTTATAAACACCCTCAACGTTAGAAGTTTAAGAACATGGAAACACATTTCTTACCGATACCCCTACCGGATATCCACTTACACGACCAGGATGTTCGGGCTTTCCCAATGCTAGAGATAAAATATCTTACCTCCCAGTATCTGTAAATGCCCCCTGTGAGCTCTTCTCCTCAAGAGAGTCCTGTATTAATTAATTAAACATTTTTGTAATGATTTAAATTATATGAAGAAAATAGTTAACTTAAATAAATAAAATAGATATCTTACAATCCTCTCATCTATGATTCTCGATTATTCCGAAAGATATTTCCCTTTTTCCCATCCGAGCTCTCTTCCATTTTTCATGTTTAGATGGAGGGGATGGAGGGGCCACCCCTCTAGAGCTTGAAGTCTCAACACTTGGTTTTTTAAATTTTTCCGCCACCATTTGTTCTTCGAAAAATGCATACCCTCCTCGAGATAAACTATGAAGGTAAACATTTTTAGATTAGATCTCCTAATGAGCATTCCTTGTTTGATGTAAATTAAGAATAAGAAATCATTAACAAAACATTAATAAAATCATTTATATAAGAAATCTTATTAAAGTTTACATTTCCCTTACCAAACATGACTCTTTTATTCTACTTTCAACAAACTGTCTCCATGTGTCTTCATCTATAAAAGGATATATACGACATGGATTGTCATGACTCCTATGACCAAAAATGAAATCAGATGAGAGGGTTGATTTGAAATCCCTCCATCTCCTAGAAGCCATCGATAAGCATTTCTTCCAGACTCCTCTAGTGTCAGGAATATCAAAAGTCATCTGATGAAGAATAGGTTAAACATATTATATATACTAGAAACATTTAAAGAATAGTCAAACAATAGTAAAAAATATTACCAAAATCGTCTCCCACAACTGAGATATTATCTCTTTTTCCACACTTATCCAGTCATCATACAAAATGCTTATTTTTCTCTTAGCCTGAGTTGATACAAACCTCTTTAAATCTTTTGCATTTAGACCTCTATGAATATCATCATCATCAAAATCAACGAGTATCCTTTGATCCTATGTACGAGAAAGTGCTAATTTTGGTAAACATGTGCACCCACGTTTACTAACTCTTGAACACTTTGTCATAATTGGAGCACATGAGGATGATTGGGGAACATCAAGAAGAGCATGTGATTGTTCCTACCCAGAGGTATGGCCAATATTATCATCTCTAGAATCATTTGGTTGATCAACTGAATGATCTGTCATTATCCTTCAAATCAAAAAACCAAACATTAGTTCAAAAATATAAAAATTCATATATTTTAATAATATTGTAATCAGAAAATAGAAAATTGTACTAAGTTACGTAATAGTAAACATTGTTAATATGGTAAGCATGTTAAACAATGGTAATGATGGTAAAGATGTTCAAGATGGTAAACATGGTAAACATGGTAAACCTGGTAAACCTGGTAAACATGGTAAATTAATTGTCACTGAAAAAAATAATAGATATATAATTCATGTAATAGTAAACATGATAAAGTAAACTAAAAAAGCTTAAAACAAACAAAAACTTATACTTATTTTGTTTTAATAAATTTTTTAATACAGAAAAAACTTATAATATCTAACATTTTATGAAAAAAATAAATGTAAACAAGAAATAAACATATGTTACCTGTAATTTTAGGAATGTAAAAATGGATTGTTTTCCCAAATTCCTTCATCATGATCATTCTTTATGGCACAAACCTTGTCTTCAACATGCGCATCATTATGTTCTGTTAATCTTTCCATAGAAGTATGTATCTCACATAAATCAGCATATTCATCAAGTTCATCATGACCAACATATTGTTTTTTCCATTGTAAAACAACAACCCACTGCATATCTGATTGATCTACTACATAGAAAATTTGTTTTCCATGTGTTTCCATTATAAACGAATCAGCTATGTCTTCCAATCTATTCAGATTAACAAGTGTCATTCCAAATTCACTGTGTCTGAAACTGTTGTTACCGATTAACCATTTACAGTTAAAAAAGAACTTTAATTTTAAATTAATCAACCTCCCATATTTATTCAATCACTCCATAATATACACTTGATGATAAAATTGGGTTTTTGTCCTTAGCACTCGAAAAATGCATTGCTTCTGAAAACACGAATACACAGTTATTCTGAACTGCACTTCTTTTGTCCTGAGCTTTCATATGAATTGTATTTCCATTAATGTCATAACCAGACCATGTTATCACATTTAAACATGGACCAACCACTATCCATTTTAATGTTTCTGATACATCTAATCTGCCAAGAAAGGTCTTTTTAAACCATGACAAAAATGTTTTGTTGTGCTCATTCAAAATCCACATTTCTTTCTTCTTTGGATGACATTGTTTCATCTCATTAATATGCAATGTGATATACAGTTGAGCATCAACTATGTTATTCAAGATGTATGATTCTAACTTCTTCATATGTTCAGCTGAAAATGATTTGACTTTCAATCCACGAATCCCCTTTCCCTCATTATTAACTCATTCATGGTGAGATGGAGGCAAACCTATGTGATGTTCCACAGCCAAGTAGCTCATACAAAACTCCTCAACCTCCTCAGAAACATACTTTTCAATAATGGAGGCTTCAGGTCGATATGGATTCTTAACATACCCCTTAAATATTTTCATATACCTTTCAAAAGGATACATTCAACGAAGATATATAGGTCCACAAATCTTTATTTCTCTAACCAGATGAATCATTAAATGCACCTTATATCAAAAAAAGTTGGTGGAAAATACAATTCCAATTGAAAAAGTATAAAAATTTCATCCTTTTCCAAAATTTTCAAAGCATTAACATCAATCGACTTATTACAAATTGAATTGAAAAAATAACACAACTTCATTATAGTCTTTCTGACATGGATGGGAAATATTACACACAATGAAACTAGTAGAATTTGTTGCATCATGACGTGACAATAATGTGATTTCATACCTATCAACTTCAAGTCCTTCTAAGAGAATTTTTTTTACATTTGAATAATAACCTTGAGGCACATTGATATCACGAAGACACTGACAAAATCTAATTTTCTCCCTCTTCGATAATGTATGACAAGCCGGGGGAAGAAATTTTCATCTTCCTTTAGAAGTGAGAGATAACTCCAAACGTATTACCATTGATAGTAAGTCTAATCTTGCATTCAACACATCATTTGCCTTTCCTTTAATATCTAACAATGTTCCAATCAAACAATCAGATATATTCTTCTCCACATGCATGGCATCAATATTATGTTTAACTTCATGATATCTCCAATATGGTAGCTCAAAAAATATTGACATTTTCTTCAAAATATGTCTATCATTACCAGATTTCTATGTATTTTCCAATGTCACATCAAGGTTTTTCACCCTCTCAAAATACAGATTATGGGATAAAGGTTTTGACGAAATATCAAATTCTAGAGATCCATCGAATGACTTTTTTAGTCTTCTATAAGGGTGATCAATAAGAAAAAACAATCGATGACCCATGTACACTGTTTTCCTCTCATGATGCAATTGACAATATGATGTCTGTTGTTCGCAAATTGGACATGATTGATGCCATTTAACACTATATCCAGACAAATTTCCATATGCCGGGAAGTCATTTATAGTGAAAAAAGAACTGCATGCAGTTGAAAATATTCCATTTTATAAGAATCATACACCCTAATACCATCATCCCATAAAAGTTTCAAATCATCAATCAACGGTGATAAGTAAACATCAATATCATTACTGGGTTGCTTCGGATCAGAGATCATTATACTCTACATGACATATTTGCACTTTATACAAACATCAAGAGAGAGGTTGTAAATTACCAATAAAACAGGCCATGAACTATGTGTGCTACTGAGGGTTTGGTATGGATTCATTCCATATGTGCACAACCCTAGTCTGAGATTTCTAATTTCATTTCCAAATGTAGAATACTACTCATCAATTTTCTTCCATTGTGGATAATCAGCTGGATGACATATTTTTTCATCCCATAACCGCTCATATTCATGCCATATTAACGTTTTTGAATCATGTTAATTAGGAAATAAACATTTGAAATAATGAATTATAGGAAGATACCAAAATGCCTTTGAAGGGATCTCTGTAATGTCTACAACAGCCTGTGATTTTTCTTTCACCTTATAACATGATGTGCCACATTTAGGAGACTCTGACATAAATTATTATTCCTTCCTATATATAATACAGTCATTTGGATAGGAATGTATTTTCTTGTATCCCAATCCCATCAGGAATAATATTTTCTTGGCCTTATAATGCGAATATGGAAGATCGTTATATTTTGGAAGAATGTCTTTCATCAATTGTAGTAGCTTTGTAAAACATCTGTCACTCCATCCATGTTTCGACTTCAGGTTAATCAATCTTAAAACAGCTGAAAAAACCATAAAATCTGTACAACCAGGATATAATGGTTTTTCAGCATCACCATACAGACGCGAAACTGTTGGATCTATCTCAATTTGTTCTGCTGCAATATCAAGAATCATTTCTTCAATTCCATCAGAGTTACCATCTTTCGAATCATCATCATCAGTGACATTCCATCCAGTTTCACCATGCCAAATCAAAGGGCTGTAACTCGGATTAAAACCATGACAAATCAGATGATCTTTTATCTCTCTACTTTTCAACTTCTTCATATTCAAACATTTCAGGCATGGACAGAAAAAAGATGTCACTACATGGAACATTTCGTTTAGAAAATTCCAAAAAGGCATCAAAACCTTCCTCATATTCATTTCTCATTCGATGTTCCGTAATCAAATTTAGACTCATTATTACCTATAACAAATATCAAAATTATACATCCTTTTATGATAGGACCAATATATGTTTATATTAAAAAATCGTAATTTGAATGTAAAACAAATTTGAAATATAAAAAAAAATCTATGCATATTTAAAAAAATATGCTTGAATATGATTTTAAAAAGAAAATATAGTTAGATATAACAGTTTTAAATTCCATTGAATCAAAGAAAACCATGTGGCCTTTAATGGTTGATTGAAAATTTGGGAAAATGAAGTAAACCTGAGAATCAAATCAAATTTAAAATAAAAACTCAAATGGAGAAAATAACAATTTAAATCCAATCATCATGGCACAATGGGGTTAGGATAACAATGAATATTTGAAAACCAGGACATGGCCTCCCCCATAACCCATAATTTTCTCATAGTCGATGACTGGTCAAAATATATATAACCAAATAGAATAATATTTCAACACTAATATCCATGAAACAATACAATTATCATGTCATAATCTCACAAACAATGATGCAGTAGTCAATCTCAACTGACACTTATCCCCCACCCCCTTGGACACCCCCTGGACACCACCATACCCTTGGACAGAACTCACCCCTCATTGAAACCACCACCCCTCCTGGACACCACCACCCCTCCAGGACACCACCACCCACCTCATACCCCCTTGGACAACCCCCTGGACACCACCCAACCCTCTAGACAGCCCCCCCAAACAACCCTCAAACCCTATGGACAGGCCCCACCCCCTTGGACATCCCCCACCCCCTTAGACACCCCCACCCCCTTTCCCCCACCCCACACACACACACCCCTGGACTGCACCCCCCCCCCCCACCTCTATGGACACCCTGGACACCCCGAACCCTCTGGACAGCCCCCTGAACCCTCTAAACCCCACCCACACCCCCTTGGACACCCCCCGGACAGCACCACCACCTTGGACAGCCCCACCCCTCTGGACAACCCCCACCCCCTACACATCCCCCCAACCCTCTAGACAACACCCCCACCCCTCCTGGACACCACCCCCACCCCTACCCCCTTGGACACCCCCTGGACCACCTACCCTCTAGACAGCCTCCACCCCCCGGACAACCCCTCAACCCTATTGACAGGCCCCCACCCCCTTGGACAGCACCCCCACCCCCTTGGATAGCCCCCACCCCCTTCGACACCCCCACCCCTTGGACCCCCCCCCCCCCACCATACAGACACCCCTGGACTGCCCCCCCCCCCCCCACCTCTATGGATACCTTGGACACCCACAACCCTCTCGATAGCCCCCCCAAAACCTTCTGAACACCACCACCACCCCCTTGGACACCCCCTAGACACCACCACCCCCTTGGACAGCCCCCACCCTTATGGATAGCCCCCACCCGCTGGACAGCCCCCCAACCCTATAGACAGCACCCCCACCCATGATGGACACCACCCCTACCCCCTTGGACACCCCCTGGACACCCCAACCCTCTGGGTATCCCCCCCCCCCATAAAACCCCCCAAACCCTCTGGACATGCCCCCAACCCTTGGACAACCCCCCACCCACCCACCCCCTTGGACAACCCCCAACCCCTTGGCCACCCCCACCCCCTTGGACCCCCACCCCACACACACACCCCTAGACTTCCCCCCCCCCCCACCTCCATGGAATCCTTGGATAGCCCTCAACCCTCAGGACAACCCCCAACCCCTAAACATCCACCAACCCTCTTGACATCCCTCCAGAACCATGGGATTTTAACCTCAAGCTACTAGTTTTGGGCCATTATTCAAAATGAGAATCGTGAAATGAATATCATACTAGTCTAAAATTCTCTATTGTGCAATGAATCGGATTTCAATAGCATATGAATACTTATAATAGTCTGCCAAAATAAGCGATGTAAATAGATTATGGAACTACAAATAGTGATACCCAAAATTGAAACAACCCGGGATCCAAAACAAACATTCCACCATGAAAAACCATATATACTTATAAAATAAATTACACTGGTACACGGAATGGGTGTATCACAAGGATTTACATATAAATTGTAGTAATATAGGTGAATGAGATCATTAGTTGTCAATGACAACAAAAATTACCATCAATGTTGGGCATCTGCGAAACAAAAACAAACGAAATAGAAGTAGGCGAGGCTTACGTGAATATTGCGAGTCAATCTAATAGATTTGGTTATAATAAATAAGATGATGATGGAAAAATGAGGTAATAGGGTTCGAAATTAATGTATCTTACCTAGTTTAAACAAAAAAATCGCAAAACGTAAATATAGACTATCTAGGAAAAAAACAAGGGAAATAAAATTGTGGGAGGCTTACCTGGGTGTTTTGAGTGGAGATGATAGATCCGAGTAGAGTAAAGATGATAAAAAATGATGGAAAAACTAGTTTAATGAAATGAGATAGAAGAGTTGATTAGGGGTTCCGCGTGAGAGAGATGAGTCGCCAGTCTGTCGAACGAAAAATCAGCAATGACAATCCACGGGGCGTGTTAATTTTTTAAATGTTTTATAAAGTTGGTTATTTAATAACTGACATTATAAACTATTTTTATTACATTTATAACGTCATTTATTATAATAATTGACGTTATAAATGTATCAAATAATGCAATTTTTATGTCGGTTATTTTATAACCGATGTAAAAAAAGTTGCATGTTTGATTTTTTATGTCGGTTATTCTATAACCGACATAAAAACCAAATCAGAAACCACATTTTTTACGTCGGTTATTTTATAACCGATGTAAAAACTGTTGGGTGTTGGTTTTTTACGTCGGCTATAATATAAATGACGTAAAAAATTTGGCGAGTTGGGTTTTTACGTCGGTAATTTAATAACCGACATCAAAAAGGCCTCACATGCCTCCGTTTTTAGGTCAATAATTTTATAACCGACGTAAAAAATTCATTGATACCTCTTTTTTTATGCCGGTTATTAAATATCCGATGTGAAAAAATGCCTCGATTTGGTTTTTTACATCGGTTATAAAATAACCGATGTAAAAAAACGAACACGCGGGATTTTTGACGTCGGTTATTAAAATAATCGACTTAAAAATATACTATCCCTATTTTTTACGTCGGTTATAAAATATCCGACTTAAAAAATCATGTATCAAAGATTTTCACGTCAGTTATATATAACCGACGTAAAAAATGGTGTCGTTAAAAACGTTTTCTGCACTAGTGATAATTGAGTTTTTAAAACAAATACTATATTATTAATTGATATAATATACCTAAAAATATAAGGATAGGACAAAAGACTTATATAAGGTTATATAAATTAATAATTAACCACTTGGAATTCTCTTGGCAGTTTATAGTATGTTTATTAACCATATAAAATAAAAATATAAAGAGACAAAAGAAATGTCAAACTATTTAACTAAGAGTTAAGTCTAAAAGATAATGTTAATATGGTGACCTAAACCTTTATAAAACCTATTGGTTGAGAGGGTTTTGACCCATACCCTCCATATCCTCTAAATAAATCATTTTTGAGACATTATAAACCGAAAATAATTTTATTATAAAATAATATTTCAAGCTTTTTCAAAAGTGACCCTCACCTCTCTTATAAAAGGGCACATCCCCTTCTCTCAAAATCACACCTCCAAATCCATTTGGCCCAGCCAACCACTACCCAAATATCCTCCCAACTTTTATCCCTTTATCTTAGAGTCCTTTGTTATATAGGCAAACTAAGGTTCCCTTTTGATAAAATCAAAAATAAGAACCCGAAGAAGTGGTAAATATTTCATCACTTCTTTCAAGTTCTTTTCTTCTTCCACTTCCTCTTTCATTGTTATTTCCATAACAAAATAATAAATCCAGTACCTTCTACATACTGTGATGTTATTATAAATATGGTAAAATCATATTTTTTATTCCATCCATCCTATAAATATCAAAGTCACCATACGTGTGTAAGTACAGCTTACCGTCTCCACGTCGTGGTGTAGTTTGTTATTCAAACACTTCATTTTTTGAACAAGTATAATAAAGAGTATAAATACTATAAATAATAAATATAACATGTTAAGGATTATATATATATAATATAATATCCAATTAAATACTATTTCTCCATTAATATAATGATATTGTTGCTCGTGCGTGCGTATGGATTACCGTCTCCACGAATGTGATGAGATTCATTTCCCCATCGTAACTATTCATGAATAATTTTCATTTGATGACTAAAAATAATTTTTATAAACATAATATAATTATGTTTATTAATCAAATACATCATATCCATAACAAACATGGATTATGTAACCAAGAATATATAAAGGAAAACAAATCCGTTAATACCCAAAACGTTGATACTACTGAAATATTATTAACAAAGCAATATTAAAGGATCATATATGTTATCATATTTATGTATATAGTTCTTGTATAATTTAATAACAATGATTAAACTATTATACAAGTGTTTAACGTACCCTCGACTATGGAAAAGTACAAGGTAATGGTTAATTTTACAATCTTTTTATTATCCGATGTTGTTTTTAGGTAAGTATCTACTGGGACCTCTTTACGATCCACATCCATGTTTTCTTAAACATGTATTTTAAAACATTTTTACTATTTACTAGACTATGTGTTAAAGTTATTTATACCATTATATGACCTTATATGTTTTGAATGGAATCTTTCCGTTGTTTTCCAAACAATGTACTTTATGACCTTTTTGATAAAATTAAGGTAAGAATGTTTTTTTAACTTATACGGTGGGTGAAACTATTTTCTTCCATTATAAAATAATCGAAGCTTCACTTAAAAGATTTTAAGAATATTTTCAAAATAAATGTTTTCTTTTATAATTATTTGATTCTTAAATGGTTTAAAAATAGAAAGAGTCATTTCTTTCAAATAGTTTTCATTTCATCTGTGTCAATATCCTTTGATGGATTTTAAACTTGTTTGAAGTTAATTTATTATAATAAAAATCTTCCATATTGTATTGAATGTTTTGTGATATGTTTGACTGTGGATGTGTTATTTTTATACCATTCATGGTTTATAGTTAAAGTATTGACATTTCGTATGTTAGTTTTAATAAGAATGTTTATGTTATGATTCAAACTTTTCATATGAGGAATGTATTGGACATAGTATGTGACAGGTGGAGCCTGCTTTAGATCCTCAGTGCATAGGTAGGTCTCATTAGACAATTACACATGGAATTGGACGATGCCTTTCCAAATTTGATATATGGTTTTGGCTGAGGCCTAAATAAATTTTAGACTTCTTGGCCGAGGCCTTGAAAAGATGTTTCAAAAGGTCTGGCATTATACATTCCCTCATTATAAAAATAATAATGATGGTTCATGTGGTTATTCGACTAGTAGAATACCCATGACTCTGTTTTGTTATGGAATTATTTACTCAGCTCATATTCTAGCCATAAATTGTTCATGTTTATTATTTTTAAAGGCATGTGTTTTTAATTATTCACCACGCCTAATCTTTATGTTATCTTTGGATATATTGCTTACCCTTACTAAGTATTTGATCTCACCCCTTTATTATGTTTGATTTTCCCAGTATATGAAGAAATTAGTTTTGAGTGACTTGGAGGCATAATCTAGGAAGATTTGATGTTTCTAATGGAATAAATTAGTGTTGTATTTCTTTTCAAGTTGTAATGTTGAACTTATATATGTTTCTTATTTCTAATAATACTAAACTGATTGGTCTTTTGGGACATGATTCCCTGTATCATGACAATGTTATGTAATAAAGCACTAACTCTGGGTAACTGGGGTCATGGCATTACAGCCTTTGTAGATAATGTTTTCTCTATGAACCTTCTTCACAATTCAAGTGCACTAAAATTATCATTAAGTCTCTCTAATTTTCTCGGGGGGGGGGGGGTATTTATAGGAATTTCCCACTGACTCTAGAAATTTCCATCCACCTAAGTGCCCTGTCAGCACCAAATTATAGAGCTCTGAAATTTATACAGAAATTCACTTTGTTTCACGAAGCACCATGACTATTTTCTAGATTTGAAAATCTCATTGTAATTATGAAGCATTATATAAAATACTTTGTGCCACTGTGATGCTCTTTCCTTTGCTTCGTTGTAATTCTCTTCACCTACACCTCCACAATTCTCACCCGCAATGCTCATTTCCTTGGCCATTTGAAAAACTCATCGTAATATCGAAGAATAGTGACACCATTCTTCATGGCATTGAGAAATATACTTCATGAATCCCATATTCATGAAAATCATGTCTTTTCCTTGTTTTTATGATATCTTTAAGGAAATCCAGTTTTATCAATGCCACCACAACACCAAATTTTTGACCCCCAATATTTGGAAAACACTAGAAAAATGTGCCACCTTAGACGCCTGCTTCTATAAAACCAACCATGCTGATTAAAAACATAGTTTCTCCCCCTTTACTTTTCAATGTTCGCATCACAAGTTCTCCAAAAAACTTATTATCTTTTTGAAATACTGGACAAAAAAGCATCGTCAGATTTACCGTGGAAAGTATTGTAACTTTCATGTCTTTACTCACCCACTTATACAATGTGATGTGATTTCTTTTCTTCTCAAACATCATTGACAACAAAAGATAATACATCATGCATCTAAAAAAATTATTATGAAACTTGGTCATAACACCTTTATAAACTCTAACCATTTTCTATGAATCATGTACAATTCCTTATTTGTGGATATATATTTTATACTTTTATGATCAGTACATATATCACACTTTTCTCCATAAAGATAATTCCTCCATATCTTTAATTCAAAAATTTCCACTGCTAACTCCAAATAACAAGTTGGGTAAATTTTCTCATGAATTTTCAACTTTTGTGAGGCATAACATATAAATTTGTTATTATATATAAGAACACATCCCAATACATTCTCAGATTTATCACTATAGACTAAAATACCTTCTCCACTACAGGGTAATATAAGAATAGGTGCACTGACCAACATTCTATTTAGTTCCACAAAATTTTACTTTCACTCATCTGTCCAGAGAAACTTGACACCCTTTCAAGTTAACATGTTCATAAGATTAGATAGTCATGATAAATTCTCCACAAACTATTAATTATATCTACTAAATGAAGAAATCTATGGATCTCATTCACTATGGTTGGTATAGACCAGAATTCAATAGCCTCCATCTTTGATGGATTTACTATTATACCATATCTTGAGATTATGTGAACCAAAAATGAAACCTTTTGCAGCAAAAATTCATACTTTGTAAATTTTCCATATAGATTCTCTTTCTTTAGGGTCTTTAGTACAATTCTCTACTAATATTAATGTTATTCCTTACTCTTTTAATATATAATAATATCATCAATAAGGAATACCAAAAACTGATCGAGGAAATCTATAAAAGATCTATTCATTAAATCCATGAAGATAATAGTGGAATTGGTAAGACCAAAATACATAACTATATATTCATAGTTTCCATTCCTTGTACAAAATTTTGTCTTGGATATATCCTCTTTCTTAACCCTCAATTGATGATATCCAGAATAGAGGTTAATCTTCAAAAATTATTGAGCATTATGTAGCTGATTAAACAAGTCATCAAAATGGGGAAGATTATAGTTATTCTTCATTTTGATCTTGCTAAACTCTCATTAATCAATGAAGAGTCGTATTAATTAATGTTTATTTTTTGACAAAAAGAACTGGTGATCCCCAAGGTAACACACTTGGCCAATTAATCCCTTATCAAGGATTTCATAGAGTTGCTTCTTCAATTCCTTCAACTCAGTCAGATCGATTTTATAAGGATACATTGATATTGATGTGAAACAAGTTGTAATTTATATTGAGAAATCGACTTCATGTTTTTGTGGAAGACTAAAAAACTATTTTAGAAATACATTCACAAAATCCCAATAAATAAGCATATCATTGATGTAAATTTTCTACCCAACTATTTTAGAAAAACAACCCTTTTTAATGAGTATTAAGACACATACACTTGATGTAATCTCAAAAGGAAATTAATGCTTATCATCACATTGATGGATGATCATATAAGGTATTGAAATATCTAACATAACTTTCCAACCTTTACAATTAATATGGGATTTATGAATTGAAATCCAATCCATGACTAAGATTATATAAAATCCAACCAATGTAAAAATGAAAATATTTTCAAGAAGCACATTACAAAAAACTTCAACCTGAGAGGAATCATTGACTTGATGTGAAATTATCATATCATTAGAGGTTTTTACTCATAATTACATATATAATTGATTTAGTGAAATCTTATAACCCTTATAAAATTATTTATATATGAAAGAGTGGGTATATCTATAATCAATTATGACATTAGTGGTTCTATAGTTTATGGTAAGTGTACAATTAATAATGTCATTATTGCACCCCATGTTATAAATAGTGATTGTATGATATTTCACCACGTACCTTGGCTTAAGAGGTTGCTGATGTTGATCATCTTCACCAGGCCTTGGGTTTGGGTAGTGGTTAGCATAATTCCCATTCTTTTTACACTTGTATCACTAAATCATGTGAGCTGAATTATATGAAAATATCTCTCTATTAGAATTTTTAGCTAAATTATTCCATTCATTTCAACAATAAATCACCCAGTGACCTTCCATTACATACTTAAAACACTTATTATATCCCTTAAGTAAATTTCCTCCGTGCTTCTTCCTACGCATAGAGAATGAAGGAAAACTCATCTTCTTTTCTCCGTGGTTTTTAGATTTTCCTTTAAACTCCATCTTCATCTTCTTTTCAAAACCATGAGATGGATATGTGACTCTAACCTCCATTTTGACCACTATTTCACAATAAAAAATCCCTTCATAGCTACTATAGTCTATTATTTCCAACACCCTTACGAGACTTGGATTTAATCCACTGAAGAACTAATCAACTTCACCTTCGGGTTGGATGATAATTACTGAAGCGTACCTCACAAGTCTCATGAAATTAGCCTCATAGGTACCAACATATTCATCACCCCTTTGCTTCAACTCAAGTAAATATTTCTCTATATTTGTATGAAGAATATGAGGAAAGTAATTATTGAACAAATATGTTCTTCAACTCGTCCCAATCCATGAATCAAATCTCATCATTCTTATTTGTATTCTTGATTAGAGTCCACCACTGATATGATTCACCTTTTAACTGATAAATATCCAGAATGACCTTCTAATTCACTGAACACTAGAGAATAGAGAACATATTTTCATTAGTATGGATCTATTGTTCAACAACAAGTGGATCAAAAGTCCCTATTTCCATAGGAAATATTCAACAGAATTTTGTTACCTCCTTTGATCATTTTGGAAGTCCACTAAGATTTATAGCTTGAGAATGATTTAAGAGAATAGAAATGAGTTTTTTCATTCAAACTCCCATAATATTTGGTTTTTCAATTATAAAATCATTGCATTTTCATTGAAATCACCATTAACATGATTTCTTTAGTTTACATCCATTGACTAAAACCAAAATCATAGAGTAAGAAATGTTTATCATATTGAGGAACCACATAATAATGAAAACTAACTTATAAGATGTATAAATTATGTCACCTTACATAATATAGGAAATTTTAGGTTTATCCAAGGTTATTCATATCCAACTCCTATTTAAATCCTTCATAATGGTTCATGAAGAGTTTGCTAATTCCCAAATAATATCCCCTAGGATCGTCACACCAAGTGTGTAATGAGGCCTGTTTTCCTATACCAGATTAACTCAAGTTAGGCTTGGAACATCTTGTCAAAGAGGTTACCCCTAGGTACATCTATGCCAAATCCACATCCACTTATAGTACCCGACATGGATGTGATTCTAGGAATCTACTCACTTAATCCTTTACCAAAATTCAAGGAAATTTTCCTATAATTTTCCTTATTTCTATACTTATCCTTATACATGTACATAGAGTTCTCACTAAGGTTTTCTCATCCTATATTAAAAAGGATGACTAAACCTTTTTTCTAATACCAAATTTAATAACTCCCACTTTTCATACATTAACATTACATAAAATTTATGGTATGCTTAAAACATTATACAAACAGATGGCCAAATACCATACTAGTCTAGTGCCTTTGGAAATATGGAAACATAAACACTAATACATAAGTGAACTAAATTATCTCCAATTAGGTTCTTATTGACTATAAGCCTTCTTAGACACATCAAAAATAATATATATCTTCATTACCCGATGAAGGAAACATAAAATGGGGAAAGCTCAAATTCTCAATAAGGGGAAACAAGGGAGATATGTAAGTATAATAATGGGAATAAGGGAATGAGAACATGATCATGAAAATAGAAGATCAAACCATTCATATAAAAGATCACATATATGAATCATGGCATAAATTTTGGCAGTTCATAAGACTTGAATCATAATAAAATAACGAATGTAATCCAGTAAAGAATTACATAAGAATAAAATGTGGAATTGCGAAATAAAAATAACCATATATAATGATTTCCCTAGTAGCTACGGCATTGATGTTGAGACCATATTAGTGGACACAATCCATTACTGAACTAGTTCCACACCACATTCCAGCCCTGTATTACCGGACCTTGTTCATCCCTCATTCTAGCTTGATATTACTAAAATTATTTCACCCCCCATTCCATCCCTATATTAATGAACTAAGTTAATTTCATGTTCTAGCCCTATAATATTGAACTAATTTAATTTCACATTCCATCCATGTCTCCCTCATGAGATATAAATCATTACCCAATGCATTAGAGTGAGATATAGGTCCCACCCATCACATATTTAAGTCATAAATATATCTACCATTATATTGTAAATAATCATACTATATCCCATGAAATAAAATGGGTATTATAAACATGTAACCATATCATAACCTATGGAAAGAGACAGGTTTCATAATCATTTCATCATGAACATAACCCATGAAAAGAAGGGGGTTTCAAATTAATATAACCTGTGAAAGAAAACATGGTTCAAAATCATGTAACCTATGAAAGAGAAGTGAGTTTTAAAATCATATAACCCATGAAAGAGGAATGGGTTTCATAAACATCATGCCATCAAAACATAATCTATTTAGAGAAAGAATATGAATTTAAACATTTAATAATTTCATCATAAAGGGGTGAATAACACCAACAATTTATATCTTAGATGGGAAATAGTTTTTAAATATATTTAAAACATTTTTTGAGGAAAATATTCTTTATGTATTGAAAATGATTTCTTAAAACATAAAATATTTTGAAAACCATTTTCTTTGAAATATGATTTGAAAAATCATAAATGAAGCATTTAAAACTGTAACATATTTTTAAAATCCTTTTTCCCCTTAAAACGGGATTTAAGGATCTTTTGAAAAAAATTGATTTTTTTTTGAAACAAGGTTTTTGAATACGATAGATTTCTGACTAAATAGAGAGAGATAATCATATTTTACTTTAAAATGTTATATTAATTACCAAAGAGTAGAAAAAATAGTAATAATACATCAATATATCATGAACAAATAGAGGATAAAGAAACTCATGTGTTTTCTTGAGATATGGGTCATAATATTTCATCAAACGAAGCTTAAACACAAAAAATCTCGAAAATTGATGAGATTATATCAATAAACTCTTATAACTGGGTAACTTGGGATCATACTCTCCATGTAAGAAAAATAAATTAAATTAAGATTAAAATATCATGACATAAATTAAATTCATGATATAAAATTGTAAAATGTAAAAATATATACCTCAAAAGGGAATTTAGGTTCATAACAAAACATGTGTCTCAAAGAAGGCAAATCAAGACAAAACTATTTTACAGATTTGGTAGCATTTAAAACATAAAACACTGAAAGAAATATCTTACAAGGGATATGTGAATACTAATAAATTAAGTTATAATATTCATATAATACAATCATGGTTAGTATATACACCACACAAAAGGAAATAGTGGTGAATATAGCATGTTTCTATTGGAAATAAAAAGGGAGATGAAATCCTATTACATTTTATCTTGAATCTCATTGTACTTGTTCAAATTACATGTATAATAAATATAAATTTATTATAAATATTTTAAAAACCCATATTATTTTATCTAAAACCTTATATAATTTTATTATGACCTTATATTACCATCTTTTTAACAATCCTATGTTAATGTTTCACTTCAGGTAATATTTTCTTTATTCTTCACATGTGTCTTAATTTGTTGTATCATATGTATTTATACTTTATATCACGATTTAAAGAATTTAAATCATGATATAAATATCATTTATATACATTATTTTTGTATTATAATAATCTATATAATATATACGTATGAAACAGAATACTGCATTCATGGAGACGGTAGGTCGTACGTACGCATGAACGTTATTTCCGTTTAATTTTTGTGTTGAAGGAGAGAAAGTAAAAGACATATATGTATATATATATATATATCATTATTACAATAGATTTATGATATAAAATATTTATTATATTTTCATAAAACCATCCTTAATACCATCCATGTAGTGTATGAACAAATCATTTTGCTTTGAGGGGGTGGTAGTCCACACATCCTCAATTGAAATTATTATATTAACACTAAATAGAAAGTAAAATTATTTGAATTGTAAAATGAATAAATAATATTAAATAAATAATTAAAATAATATATAAAATATATAACCATATTTTCCATCATAATGTCCACCATGAGAGGTGGTAAGTAAAATTGAACTATCCTTATTTAGTGAGGCACTAGTTCACCGCACACATTAACAATATGTTTGTTATCCTTTAGATGGAGGTGTGTGTAACTGTAGGTTGAAAACTCTAAATAACATATTACTACTTTATTGTGGATACTTCTATTTTAATACACTAATGTAAAAAATAAAGTGGAGGGGTGTAGAAAGAAAATAATGAAAAGGACTTGAGAGAAGATGTTACCACTTAATCGGGTAAATCCTTTTGTTGTGTGGAAAAAGATTCATTGGATTTCATTATCCATAGGGGAAGGATTCTAGGATAAAGGTAGGAATTTTATGAAGTGTATTTGGTAGGTTTCAGATGAACTTCAAAGGTTTGAGAAGTGTGAAGAAGTGGGAGAGGTGGTGGCCTTTTATAGGGAAGGAAAATGACTGAATTGGAATTTTAGAAAACATGTTACGTGGACACATGTCATTACACAAAAACAAGTCATACCAAACAAACGTAAATAAATAATGTAAGTTTTATGGATGAAATATGTCCTTAAAATGGGTTTTTACAAGTTTATATGTCATTTGGACCCCTAAGAATAAGGTTTTGTTCATAAATAAGCTTAATTGGACCTTAATCAATGTGAAATATTTTAATCATTTTTACTAGTAATTTTCTTAGAAAATACATATGATCTAATTAAACTCTAAATATTATATATATTAAAAAGGTGTGTATGGTTTTTTTAAATTAAATTTCCCGAAGCGGTATATTTAAGATTAATTTTAATCCTGTAGACGTGACAAAATTATGGGGTTTTAAAGTAGAAAGATGTTCAAATGTTTATTAAATTTTCATATTCAATTATAAAGTTATAAAAATTCTAATGTCTTAAATTGTATTAATAGATATACTTCTGATCTTTTTTTCCATAAAACAAATTTAAAATATAACTTAACATTAATAATTATTTAAAAAAATTTGGTTTTAAACTAAAAAACAGAATTTTTCCCTATTAATAAAAAAATGAATTTTCCCAGAAAATTACCTAAAATTTAACCTACACTAATTTATAAACTATAAATTCAAAAATAAATTGTATTTTATCATATTAAAAATCTAAATTCTTCAAAAATTAATTTTATTATTTTTCAAGGAAGCACATAAAAATCGGCTCATTTCAGAAAACGATATTTTAAAACAAAAAAGAACTGTACCAGAAATCATATCATTCATTATAAATATGTTTTATATTTATAAAAAATTTATAAATAATTGTTGAAAATTAGTTATTACGATTCATATTACTATGTTTAATCGGTATGTTATAATTATCTCATTTAAATAATTATAAATACAAAATGATGTTTTATAGAAACATTGGTGTTGAGTATAACGTACACCATTTAGGTGTTTCATGTATCATATTCCAATTTGGTGTAGCATATAACATACACCATTTATGTGTTTCATGTAACATATTCTAGTTTAGTGTTGCGTGTAACATACACCAAGTTAGTGTTGTGTGTAACATACGCTAAGTCAGTGTTGTGTGTAACGTACAGTGAGTTGGTGACATGTAACCTATGCCAAGTCAGTGTTATATGAATGGAATGTTTTACTTAGTGAATTTCAAGTTGTAAATGAATATTTAATTAATTCAAAAAAATCCATAAAAACTCAGTTTGTTACACTACCTTACCCATTATTTGTTTATCATCCTTGTCTGTGTGCATTTGTGAGCTTCTTGGTGATGGAGATCCTTTTCATGTGAATATGATCTAAATTATAGGGAGTATGTTTGTTTAATTTAATGGTGTATTTGTATAAATTTTTAAATGGATTTAAGATGTGTTTCTTAGGATTGAAAAACCATAGGTTGCATTCAGATGGTTTTCAATAGGAAACTAGGTGAAGCACTATGTGCTAGGCATTTACACATCGTGTAAAGGTTATATATATATATATACTGGTAGCTAGACATAAGTCATCAACTGGTTTAGAACCTAAAAATTATACTCACCATGTATTAAGTTCACATTGTGTAATGGTGAAAGCTAGGATTTTAAATCCCAGGCGACGTATTTTTCAGCATAACTCATAAATTGGGAAATAGATGATGTGAAACCATTACACACCATGTATTTATCATGGTAGGTGGTTTTTAGTTTTCTATAAAGCTATGTTATGTTTCATTCAGAAAAAACCCTCAAATATCATCACCAAGATCTCTCCTAGGAGATTTTGTGGGATTTTAGGGATCTCCTCTCTTTCCAGATCACTTGTTTGGTGATTTATCATCATTTTGTGTAGGTAATGCTTCATCCTCTACATTTCCTTCAGGAACAACAAAAAATTTGGGTGTGTTTGTCTTGTAGATTCATGATCTATTTTGGTTTTATATCAATCCATTTTAATTTCTTGTCATTCCATGTTACATGTAGGCCAATCCATGTTTTTTATATCTATTTTTATGGATGGATATGGTTTCATCATTCTTGAAGTAGGTGGATATATTAAAGTGTTTCTAATTCATAAATTTATATATGGTCTTGTTTAATTGTATTTTGTTTGGTGAAAAGGGGTTTTACTAAATGTGATCATGGATTTGATTTTTTAGAGAAACATAGAACATTGGTATCCTTAGGTTCATCAGGAAAGGAACAAAGGTAACCTTATTGTTTGTGGAACCACTAGTTGTTATTTCTTGATATCGAGAAACAATGGGATGAATCAATATCAGTTTGATCCAAAAATTTTTATTTCTAAAACATATTCATATTGGCTAGGGACTAAATAGTGTGGTTTATAAATTAATATTTATTCAACATATGATGGTTTATTTCATTGATATTTTCTCACATTTTTAGTTTAACTATTTTTCCATTATGTTTGATTTATATGAATGAAAATATTTTTTAAAATTGTTATTGTTTTAAAAGATAGAAGTTGTGAAATATTGATATTATAACTTGTACAGATTATGTTGTGGTATCCTACTAGAATTTTTTATCACATCATATCTTTTCCATTAGGTGGTTTTATACCATGTTTTTAAATATCAATATAAAGGGAATGGAATGTTGTAGAATGCTGGATTTTCTTTTCATCACTACTATCATATAATGGTGGTCTAAAGGTTAAAGTTGGTCATAGGGAGACTTGTTGATCAAGTTTTGGCATACTCATGGGTTGACCATTTTTCGGGGAACATATGGTTTTCATCACCTTTTCTTAGTCTTTTTACTCTGGTTGAATGTATTATTTTGGTTTTATTCAAGAAATTTTCTGTTATCTTATTTTACCTCACTATTATGGGGGCTTGTCTAATTTTCATGGTTTGTTTCATTACAATTTGGTATCAAAAGAAAATGATCAGCGTAAATTATTATAATGTTTCCTAAACATAGTTCAATGTCTTGGGTATACAGGAGGTAGGACTGTTGTATTTCAGGTAGTAAGTGAAGGAGGGTTCATATCTAGCACCCTTCTGTTTCTAAACTCGAATTACCATGGGTGGTAAAAAAAAAATTCCATGTTGAGACTTGCTGATTAAGGTCTTTTTAATGAATTGTATGGGATTTTAATTTAAATGGAACCATTATTTATTAAATTTTATTATTTTTATCAAAATAATTAATAATTTTTGTAACTTCTTATAGTTAAAAATCTTCAATATTGATACCTAAAGTCAGCCATCTTATTTTTTTAATATTCCCATGACTAAATGGATTTTTACTCAGGTTTTTAGAAAATTCCTCCTAAAAGTGATCTTCCATTCTGAGAGATAAGTATATGAGACTTGATCTATAGGTAAATCCATTAGTGTACCCTTATTTGGTTGAATTTATAATCTATACTATTCAGACTCTGGGTCATGTGGGTGTTGGGAACCTATGATGTGTGGTGAATCATGGCTTCAAATTCATTAAGAATCATGCAATAATATTCTATGGTGATAAGAGGATTCAGTAATTAGAGGAGGTATTTGAGGGGATTGATAGTATATTTAACTTTTTGACTACTCTTTAAGACTATAAGGTCGATCTTTCCACATACATGCTCAAGGGACCAAGGAGGATATGGCGTGATTCTATTGTGCATGAAAATTTTCCTGAGGATATTACCTATAATTCCTCTAAGAAAATACTTAGTAAAAATATTTATCATAATTAATTGAGTGTGTTAAATTCACTAGAGTTTCTAACTTTGGAGTAGGGGAGAATATCATTCTGGATTATTCCACCCATTTTACTGAGTTGGTGCGCCTGGCACAGGAGCCTGTCACAAATGACTACCTTTAAACCAGAAGGTTTTAGTTGGGATTGAAGATGAATATTTGTTCAATGTTGATTCCCTTGTGCCTTCCGACCTTGGTCGAGGTATTTAACAAATTATCTTTGGATGAGGTAGACATAACTGGATATAAAATTTTGGGTGAAGCTTCAGTTGGTGCTCTTTTTTCCAAGGTGTATCTTCTAGACCGAAAAAAGCATATGGGTGGTCAATTTTCTCTAGGACTAGATTTAGGGGATTTATTAGAACAATAATAGGTTTTAATTATCGGTGTAGAAGGTATGGTCATACAAAGCCTAATTGTTTTTAAGATCCTAATACTTGTCACGTTTGATGGAAATCTAGTATCACATAGTGTTTTTTTGAAAGGATATTCTATGGATGTAAGGTATGATCCACACTCACCAAGGGTTCATAGGTATGTGTTGATGCTTCCAGGGGTGGTGTGTAAGATAATCAAGCCAAGTGGAATGTGTAGGTGGATAAGAATATATGGATTTATTCCAAAGAGTATGCACCAGAGGAATCTCAAGAAGGAATAATTAGAGTTAGATGTAAAATGTTTATTTAAACTACTATGCTATTATATTTTGTTTGATACAAGAGATACTATTTTATATAATCTAAGTTAGTTTATGTTTTAAGATTTTGTTTGTAGCTTATTCTATTCCTATTGGATCTTTCCAAACCTTTGGGAATGAGGTCAGAACATGGTTTTAATGTTCTGTTATATCGGGTGAGGTTAGATAGATTTAAGGTGATGTCATACTTTATAGTGCTTGATATTGATATATTCAGCTTGATTATCAACAAGGATTGGAAGATCATCTTTAAGGTCCAGATATACTACTATCATCATTAAGTTCATTTTTTATCTTCCTTTATGGTCACTTATTTTCTCAGGTTGAGTGAGACTCTTGATCTTGAAGGGGGGGGGGGGGGGCTATTATTTTTTATAATGGGGTAATATCATGGAAATTTTCATAGATATTTCTTGATGAAGTTGACCCTTTCCTAGGTATTCAACTATATATGGTTTTATGTGTGTATCCTTTGGTTTTCCTAGATTATTTTTTGGGATTAACATCTCAAATAGCGATCAAGTTTACTATTAACCTTATCCCAAGTACGATACCCATTTCTATACCATCTTATCAAATGACACCTACTAAGTAGGTGTAACTTAAGTTCTTCTTGATGAACTAGAGGCTAAGATATTTATTTTTACTAGTGTGTCATAGTGGGATTCACTTATCCTCTTTTCTAAGGAAAAATATGAGCGACTTAGACTTATATTGGCTATTAGAAGTTAAATAGGGTGACCTTCAATGAAAAATATCCATTTATCAAGACTGATGATCTCTTTGATCAACTTATGGGGGCTCGTTCATTCTCTAATGTCAACCTATGGTTAGGGTACCAAAAATAGATATTATAATAAGATGATATACCAAAGACAGTGTTTAGTAGTTAATAAGGTAATTTTGAGTTTTTATAAAATCCATTCAGACTAAATAATTCCCCTATGGTATTAATGGATTTGGTGAACTAGAGATTTCATCAGTTCATGGACTCTATTGTTGTTGTGTTCGTGGATGATATTTTGGTTTACCCAATGTCAAATTTGGAGCACATAGATGATTTGGATTCTATTCTTATAAAATTTAGGGAAAATAATCTATATGAAAATCTTTATAAATGTGTGTGTTGGATACAATAGGTAATGTTTTTGGGGAATGTGATATCTTAGAGGGGAATCTCAGTGGATTTTGAAAAGGTATAAGATGTTAATAACTAAGAGAGGACTAGTATTTTTTTTGAGATTTGAATCTTTTTGGGGTTGACTTGTTATTAAAAGTTGTTTTTTAGGTCTTATCCAATATTCCATCTCTAATGGTAGATTTAACCCATAAGAGTGTACATTTTGAGTTGAATGACAACTATTAGAGATATTTTATGGAAATAAAGGTGATATTGACTCTGTATCTACTTTAAATTCTTTCAACACCAGTTTCATGTTATTATGTTTTCTACAATGTTTCTGGTATGGGTTTGGTATGAGACTTGATGCTTGTAAGACAATTTGTAGACTATTTCTATATCTAGTTATTCATTCATGACATGAACTACCCTAACCATGATTTTGATTTGGAAGTAGTTTTTCATCCACTCAAAATGTAGCATCACCATCTCTTTGGGAATAATTTTATAGTTTATCCAGATCATAAAGAGGATCAAATATTTTTTCTAGAGGAATCTAAACTTGTGACAGTTATTCTAGGTGGAGTATCTTTAGAATTCTGATTATGATATTGAATACACTCCTGGGAAAGGGAATGTGGTTTCTGATGCATTGAGAAAGAAATTACCAACACAATCCATGAAAGAATAAATTGAGGCGTGGTCTCAGATGCGTTTGTTTTTTGAGATGGTCTTGAGAATGGATAAAGACATTGGGTCAGTATATATGGATTTAATGATGGATGACTCTTTATTTGATTCTAGGGATTTTCTTGAGAAGACATATGACACTGAGTGATAGAGTTTTCTTAAAATTATTTATTATGGTGGGGAGACATTAGGTGAGTGACTTGGTCCCCTAGTGGAGCTTTATGCTTCAATGGAAGGTTAGTTGTTCCTTATTCCTTGAGGCAGGAGTTGATAGAAAGTGGAAAATATTCTTACTGGTCTATACACCAGGAAAAAATAAGATGTATCTTATTTTGAGACATTTATATTGGTGCCCGGGGATTTCATAGTCGATTGGGGATTCTGTATTACGATGTCTTACTTGTTATAGAATAAAGGTAGAACACAAGGGATCAATGGGTTTTTTCACACCTCTTAAACATTCTGGTGTGTAAATGAGATGATATTTATATCAATTTAATTGTGGGTTTTCTAAAGTCTTCTACTGAGAATTATGAGATTTGATTGATTAATGATCAACTCAAAAAATAAATACACTTCCTACCTATCTAGGATAAAATGAAAGGGGAATAGACTATAGACATTTATGTTTTATTTATTATGATACTTCATGGGGTTCCCGGTTTAGTTTCTTCTAATAGGGACCCATGGTTCACATCCACATTTTGGAATGGTTTTCTAGAGGTGATGGGTTACAAGTTGAAATTTAGTATGGCATGTCATCTCTAGAAGGATTAATAGGTAGAGAGAGCTATCCATGTACTTGGGGATATGCTCTAGGATTGTGTACTTGATTTTTGTTGATATTGGGAAAAGAATTTGACTGTGGTCAAATTTTCCTATGATAATATTTATCAATATTTGATAAATATTGAACCCTTATAGGATTTTATGGGAATATATGAAGATCTCCCTTGTAATGGGAAGCGGTGGGGGAGTGGTGCTTGGTTGGTTTGATCCTTGTTTAGGTGATGACAGAGTGGGTTCAGTTTATCCGAAGGGGATTGATCACAACACATAATTATCATAAATATTATTAAAACTATCATCATTATACACTGTAGTTTGAGGTTGGGGATGGGGTCTTTCTCTGAGTTTCTAATTTATTAAGGAATTTTCGGTTGGTAAAATAGGGTAAGTTGGAACTGAGGTTTGTGGACCATATTGAGATCATTAGAAGCTTAGGGAAGGTGGCATTTTGGTTGTACCTAACATTATGTTTAACTTCCATCCACAACATATTTCACGTTTCCCAGTTGAGTAGGTATATACAAGATCCTTCACATGTTATTGGATGTGAGGATGTTCATCATTAGATCAACACCACTATGGTTGAGAATCTAGTTCAGAATATGGATTACCGAGAGGAGGTACTGCATGATAAAATGATTTATTTGGTCCAAGTACTGTGGCATTGCAGATGGGATAAAAAATATATGTGGGAGAGGGAATTTTGGATGAGGTAGTAGTACCCATAATGTTTTTCATATCCAGGATATTGATAATTTCTGGGGGGGGAAAACATGTATGGTGTGGAGATTGTAACATCTTTTTATGCTTTTTTAGGTTCTCCCTCCCTCATGCCATTTTTTTCATCCATGTTTGGGTGATATTAAGGGCTTATCAAGGATGATGTCCATTTTTTGGGGATAATGACCTATTGTTTGGAGATGTATGTCTTTTTGAATTAATAGATTATGGGTATAAATATGTAAAGGTTTTTAATTTTTTTCTGGGTATTGAAGAACATTAGGTTGGGTTTGAATGGATTTATGCATTAAAATAGTTGAAAAACTATCTGTTGGGTGGTTACATGTCATGTAATTGTTACACACCATAAATTGGCCACCATACATAAGCCATGAACATGTTCTAGATGTATAAATTTTAATGTCCATGTATTAATTTAAAATCATGTAATGGTCAAAGTAAGGGTTTATAATCCAAGGTGATGCATTTTTTCATCATAACTCATAAATTGAGAAATACATTATATAAAACCATTAAACACCATGTATTTATCATATAAGGTCGTATATAATAATTTTAATAACTTATTTCTATTTCATTAAACGACAAACCACCCCTCTTGTGACCTAGATCTCACCTATGAGATTTTGGGTGATTTTGGGGATCTCCACTCCTTATGGATCACTCATTCAAAGACTGATCATCACAATTGTTGTAATTTATCTATCAGGTTATGTAATCATTCCATCTACTTGTTCCCTTTGGTGAAACAGTGTCATTATCTGTGTTTTTGTTTTAGATTCATTATTTATTGGTGTTTTCTATCAATCCCTTATAGTTTCTTATCTTGTCTTTTGATTCAAATTATGATTTGTGTTTTCTTGATCTTCATTGTTGAAGGTGGATATGGTTTTATCATTATTTAGGTTGGTGGATCTATAAAATTGTTTCTAATTAATAAATTTTGATATGTTCTTGTTGAAATGGTTTTCTTTGGTGTAAAATGGTTTTCTTACTAAATGTGAAAATTGTTTTAAAATTGTTTTATGGACAAACATAGAACATTGGGAACCTTGGGTGCATAGGGAAGGGGACATATGTAACCCTAGTGTGTTTCAAACCAGTATGGGTTATTTTGTGAAATAAAATGATTATGTAAGGACTCAATATTGGTTGGATCTATCAAGATTTAGGTCTACTATGTGTTCCTATTAGATAGGTCACAAATGGTGTGAATTTTCATTTATGATTTATTTTTCACATTATAGTTTATTTAATGGATATTTTATATCATATTTAGTTTAAATTATTTTCCTTTATGAGTAATTTATAAGTATGAAAATTATTTTTCAAACTGTTATTAATTTAAATGCTGGAATTTTTTAATCCATGATATTAGAACATGTATAGATTATTTAGTCGTATCCTACTTGGTTTTTTTGTCCCCATACTTTTTCCTTTGGTTTGTTTTAGAAATTGTGTATTAGGATCTAGAAAAAGTTAAGGGCATATGGTTTCATTATGGATTCTATTTTTGTTAATTCATTCATAGAGGGGTGGTTTGTAGGTGATAGTTGGTCACATGTAGACTTGGTGGTCTAGTTTGGACATAATTTTGAGTTGTAAATATTGGTTGGGATTGTAAGGTATTTTTGTATCTAATTTTCTTTCACATTTTAATCTAGTTGGATGTCTTATTTTGATTATATTCAAGGCTATTTTCTACTTTCTTATTTTTTGTCACCATGATGGTCTAGCTCATGTGGATTATCAAGTTGAGTCTAGCTATTTGGTTGTAAAAATAAACTATAAAAGAAACCTATGTAAATGTAACATTTACCCATATGTAAAGGTATACCTATATTTTTCTATGAGACATGTGTATAAAAAAAATCCAAAAATAAAGTTTATCTAAATATTTTACCAAACTATGTGATGACCATGCATAAACCATGCACAGAGCAGAATTTATAGATTTTCAAAATTTCAAATGAATGTCCCCAAACAATTAAATTACTAAAAAATAATATAAAATAAAATAAAATATAAATTAACTACCACATGAAGGTGAAAATATTATCCCCACCATGTTACTTTATTCCCCTATAAATTCCTTGACAATATTAGAAGCATAAAAAGGCTCACAACCACTACACTCACATAAGAATTGAGAGGGTTAGGGAATAATCATAATGTTCTAATAATAAGGAAACAAATAGTCGGATAAATTACTCTAAAAATGAGGTAAATACCCAAATAACATGATATATCTAAAAGAACAAACAAATTCTTGAATATCAACACCGATAAATAGTGGGATGAAGGCCTATTATAGGTCTCCGTAACATTTAAATTTCTTCCAAAGTGATGGAAATGATGGTCAACCAATCAAGGGATCTATAAAAGAGATTATTTACAAAAGAGACTATTATTCCACAAATTATATCCAAGAGGACTACAAAATGTCATCAAGAACAACAATTTATCACGAAATCAGCTCATGTCCAGAAATGATCCAACCCAAATTAGGTAAGGTCTCCCAAATTCATCACATACCATACCACTAAAAGGGGACATGTAACAAAATAAATGAAAAAAATGCCTCATTAAGATATGATATAGGTCTTAGACTTTGGTCGACAATATGAATGGAAGGGGTGATCTTAAAACTCATACCTCAGTCACTATCTCACAATAGTCCCTACAAGATCTAAAATGATATGGGACATCACATAATCTCATCTAGTGCCACATCCATCATAGTCCCCCAAAACAAAAACCAAAGTGTAACACATGTCTAATACAATGAAAACAAACTAGATAAATAATCATTTGAAAACATCAAGAAACTAGATCACACACTGAGTCATAAACACCACCACACTGATAATCAATAGGCCATAAAAGACCAGCCAAAAAATAACTAAGGAATACATTTATAAAAATTATACCTAGGACCATAATCCAATATAACCCCATGAGAGTTAAATACAAAATAATTAATCACCTAAATATGGGTCACACCCAAGATCACCCAAAATTTCAAAATCAATAGATAAATAAATTTACCTAACTTATAAAAAAAATCTAACCAAATCATAGCTGCAAGATTAATTTCATCACCATAGAAAAATAAATATGGTGAATCAAGAAGTCCTAAGACAAAAAATATACTATCTTAAACAATCCCTTCAGAGTTTGGGCAGAGTAAACAACTGAAAGAGATACACTAAGATAACAAGAGGATTCACCCTAAGGCTTATCCCTGGAAACAAAGTTCTACACTTTCTCAAGACCTACTTGGTTTGTACAACTGAACCACACAAAACATGAATTTACCACATTCATATTCCCCCAAACAAACCAAATCAAATAATACTAGTGCCCACCAAAATGATAAATCCAAAAACAGATGACTACAATGTAAAAACACAAAAACACCCATATTTAGCATTCCATTTTCTTTAAAAAATTCTCATTTCAAATTGAGTTTATAATTATTTTACCAAATACACAATCCCATTGAATGAAAACCACCTCATTTAAAAAAAATCCTTTTATTTTCAATATAAATAATCCAATATTATTTCAAAATTCATATTACAAAAAAATATACACTTTAAAAACACATTGAATTGGTCAAAATAATTGTTTTTAATTTCTATAAAATAATCCAATATATAATAAAATATAACGACCATTAAAATTCAAAACATTTCATAACTATTAAAATATTTTTCCTTCATAATTTTCTTTTAAAACTAATTCTTTCCATAAAATCCCCCTTTCCATCTAATATTCAATTTTTAAAACACACAACTAATTTTCAAAACACCAAGCCAAAAAAATTATCATAAAAAATCAATTAATTTATTATTCATCAATATAAAACCACTATAAAATCTATTTAGTTAACCTAAAAATATTTATGGGTACCATTGTGATCGATTTAGAAAACAAGGGTTCCAAAACATCAAATATGTGGTGAAATAAGAACTGTGCATGGTATGTCCACACATGTTATCTAACTGTGCACCAACCGTATAAAATCCACTAACAAGGTTATAGAATCAATATTCATGGGATCCACATGGGTTTCAGGCCATTCTATGTAGTCATGTATCTCTAGTTCTCTTCCCCTTTTCACCCTAATTCATAAAGTAATGCCGCTATAGTCACAAATATACCCAATGATGATCCAAGTAATAGAATATTATATCGAAATACATCAAGAATAATAAAAATATATAATATTAAATATTATAATTTAAAATTATTGCAGTAACACATGGATTGGGATGAGAAAGAGCTCATGTCACTCCCCATAAGCCTACCTCTTGAGTTTGAAAACCCATATCTCCATACCACGTGACTTCCCAAATAATTAGAGGGAATCACCAAAACCTAGTACCTTAACATAACCCTAATATTTGATACCATTTTCGTAAGGTGTCAGCCTATGCTGACATGACACATCACCGTACCCGACCCTCCTATTGGCCAAATGGGTATTTCGAATCCCCACACAATGGAAAAAAATGCATAGGTATCAAGAACAAAACCTTCGGAATGATTTCACCCTATATATAAATTAACCATAAATATGGTCCCACTAAGAAATTTGGTAAGACCCATTCATAAAGTGGACATCTATTCTATCAAAGTAAATAGAAAAAAATATGTGGAAATAAATGATCAGAGTAACTCTCAACAATAATAATAAAATAACTTAGGCATAACATCAAATGAAATAAATGAATATTAGATAAATATTTACATAAATAATATAAAATAACGGTGTGGTCATGGACTAAATGGATGATACCTGAATATTCTATAATAATTAAAATAAAACCCCTAAATGCTACCGCCATTTTCATATGACCACTAATCACCCACTATATCCCAATACAAACAATCAACATTCCAACCCAATCATAACACCAATAAAGACATGACTAGGGAACCTAAGTGAAAACTTAAGAGTTGTATACATCTAATATTGTATACACTATGTGAGAAAAATACACCCAGTAGGATTTAACTAAATATTTTGTTACATTTCCATTCAAAATACCTTCTCAATAATGCTAGTTTCAAAATATAAATGGGAAATTGGGTTTTTATATGAAATTTAGAAAAAACCAAATAAATTTCCTAATAATATATATATAACATTTTCCTCTTTAACTAAATAAATAATAATGGATTAAAATCCTTTTTGTTGAAATAATTTTTAATCTTGAAAAGATGATTCAGTATTAATTATATGAAAACACCCAAACCCCTTTTCCTCTTTTCAAAAACATTACTAATGAATGTTACTTATAATGAAAACGTCACTTTCCTTTTTAAAAGTTTCACATTAAAAATATTTTTTTAAATTTATTTAAAAGTAAACTATTCCCATAAATAAAATATAATGGAGTCTCAAATAGGAATTATTATATAAATAGTGTATAATAAATCATTCAATCAAGAATAGGTTTTACAAAATAAATCAAGGGATAAGGGATGCAATAATATATATTATTGAATCACTTTAGTAATCCAAAAGGATACGAGTTTCATATAAAATTCCTTTGACTAGAGTAACATGACCCTCAGCTTGCAACCAAAACCGCAGTTTGACACTATATAACCAGTATGTCCCAAAAGTCCCTCAAACTAGTCAGATCTTATAACTATCAAATGCGAGTGATGCTACTTTGGTCACATAACACATCTTGGGAGAAAACAAATTACATGGTCAATGATCCATAGTAAGTGAACAATATACATTAAAGGATTCATATTTCATAACCTCCTACTTAGTCACATGGAACTCTGACAACATTAAACAATAGAGCTGAGAAACCAAATAGAATTATAATTCATTATATAAAAGAGTTTAAATGTACATGAAATAACTCAAATATCACTTCTAATACCCTCACAATAAATAACCCCTCTCAACATGCATTGAATAAGAATCAATAACTATACAAAATTAGAAATATTTGTTATGGTGTATCAATCCACAATAGTTAAACAAATACAAGGGGATCTACTAGGGGTTTGTCAATTTAGAGTAAACTTATTAAATGTGCTAATTGGGCCTCAAAAACTTGCTTGTTATGCAAATCCACGTTATCCATATTCATAAACCATTTGAAATATCATTTCAAATATTTATTTTCCCATTTAAATCCATTTGAATTTCAAAAATTGTTATTTAATTCAAAAAAACCCTTTAAGTAAAACATATTACTTTACACAGACCTGTATGGGGTTAAACACCTTAAACCATTAAAATCAATTTAAAAAAGCCACTTGTGAATTATTTCAAAATACTTAGAATTCACAAAATATTTATGAAACCAAGAAAAATCATCTAGTACAATTTTGATAAGCAAAAAACCCATAAATATTTTATAAAAATCACTTTAACTATCACATATACATTTTATTTAATAATATAAGGCATTCAAACAATGGGGCACTCAATGGAATGGTATTTAAGAGAAATTTAGAAAAATTACTACCTCAAAATGGATGAAAGTTTTTTATACTATTAACAAATGCAGCACTTACGATAAAGGATTCTAAAATAACAAATAAAATTACCTATATAGTCACTAATTATAACACCCTGATATTTAAAAATAAAAACATCATGTTCTATGGAATATACATCACACAACAACAAACTTAAATGAGAAGTAAAATATATTATTGTTATAAACTAGCTATAAAATTAGTGATTTTGAGTAGTGTTAACTGATTTATAAATTATATATAATGTTATACTCAATATAAATTTATTGATAAATGTTTAATAAATAAGCACTTATCTTTTAATAAATATATTTTATTCTATAAAAAATAAGTTTCCTTAAAATAGTGTTGTAATTATTTTTTTTCAATAAAATATTATAATTAATTTATGGAACATTTGGAATTTTTTTATAAAATTAACATAATTTTTAAATAAAAATATAAAAATATATTTATTATAAAATTTTTGCATTTTTCTAAAATGTTTGATTTTTATTGAATAGTGAAAATTACTGATTGTCCAAATACTGCCATTTTTTTCATGAAATTAAGTAACATAAATATTCTATTATATTTTTATTATTATATTAATTTTACATGTGAAGATTTATATTTTTAATAATCTATTTAATTTAATTTTAATCATCAATTTTCATTATTTTGGTATAAGTTTATTTTTATGTTTTAGAAAAGCTCTTTTCTACAAACTGTTTTTAAATTCATAAAGTTTATCCATTTTAATTAATTAACATAACTAATAGTAATAAAAATTTAAATTAAATATATATTTTACATCTATTTATATGATTTTAAATTTATATAATTATTATTTCTAGTCATAATGTTAATATAAAATCATCCACTTCTTGAAAATTGTATTTATTGAAAAATCATTTTCCTTATGTTTAGTGAGTTAATTTTAAAATGAATTATAAATATAATGTTATTTTAAATTCATAAAATGAATGAAATATTTTTAATAATAATAATTTGTATTATTTAATAATATAAACTTAATATTTTTCACAATGAATAGTAAATACATTAAAATAACTTATTACTTTGGTGAAAAACTAAAATTTTAAAAGTGAGTAACCATTGAGGTAAATAGAATTACATGTTCAAAAAATATTTATTTTTGAATAAAAAAGATTTAGATTGATTATATATCCCCTATATTCCATTATTTTTTAATTTTTGAGGCACTTGTATTGAGAGTGACTTCCCATTATTGAATTGTTATGGGTATTTACAAAAATACCAACCCCTCACCCATAGAAAAGGGAACCTAATATCCTATTGTTTCAACAATTAAAAATAGTTTTTATTCCAACAATAGCCTCCCAAATATTTTTTTTAATTGCGTATACAAATACTTTTTGCCTTGGTTTGATCATAATTTAAATCTGTAAAAGCTTTAGGTATAATCCTAAAGAGGTGGTCTGAAGAAGATGTATTATTTTCAACCGAGCATCTCTGTTTTATTTATTCTTACACCTCCCAATAATATTAATAAATAATTTTTATATAATAAAATTAGTATCTACCATATAATATTATGTTATTATTTTTTTGGAATAACCTAGATCCATCTCATCTTTCTCAAAATGGGAAACAAATCCATCGTTCATACCTATGGCGGACTACCACTTGCTGAACCGATGTAATTCATTTTCCATCATCACCTCTCACAAATGTTCATGATTATGGATTTAATATTTATATATGATTTAAATTTCATATTAATAATTTATGAAATTTAATATATACTATAACTTCTTTCTATATTATCCACTGAAAACTGATAACATCAGTCGTGTGTTTGACAAACTACCACCAGACGAAGCGATGTGATTCCTTTTTTACTACCACATCACATGGATGGTATATTTAACTTGATTTTAAAAAATAGTACGATATATATGATATAATTATAATTATTTAATTATCAAATAAGATTTAATTTATTTCCAACATGATTATTGAAAAATTGAATCATTACTCATGCGTACGTACGACCTACTGTCACCATGATTGTAGCATAGTTAATTTTTTGATAACCACGTTCCATGATTGGTTTTAAAATTATAATTGATTTATAAAAATAATAATTAATTATAAGTATTATTTATATTGTGGAAAATGATCCTTATGACCACATTCAAAACACCGATTCCATTTTTTAATTATGAACTGAGCGTTCTCAAAACACCTGATGTGGACATAACAGAATAAGTAATTAAATAGGTCATTAAAATAAAGTGAAGTGCCCAGATCTGTGTGAATCACTGAGAGGGGGAGGGGGTGAATCAGTGATCCCTTAAAACTTTTTACTAATTGATTCTTAATCAATTAAACCTCTATGGCTGGTTAAAGCCTCGATCCACTATTCTTGTATGTCTCACCTTTCCACGAATGATGCAGTAAATGTAAAGGCACTGGACACAAGGATTTACAAGGTTCGGCACCAAAGGCCTACATCCTTGCCATTCTCTCCCAGCATGTATTCTCCATTATAACCTGTTAAAATTACAATGGTCGATACAGAGTCCCACTGTATCTCTCCTGAGTCCCACAGGAGGGTCTTTATACTGCGTCCCACAGTGTTACCAGAGTCCCACTGGCCTGCTCCAGAATCCCACTGAAGACTTCTTCTCCCTGAGTCCCACAGGGTCTTCTCCTGGCTCCTCGAGTCACACGAGTAGCTCTTCTTCACTTTAAGCTTCTTCAAGTAACTTCAGCATCCTGGGATAAAGGCTGCTGGCCTTGCTCTTCTCTTCTGATCACTTGTGGTTGATCAGGGCTTCTCGTCTAGCTCAGGCTTTATCTCCTTCTTCAGGATGACCTGGCTTCACTCTTCAAGAATCTTCAATAGCCTCTGAAAAGGTCTATTGGTCTTTCTCAAATCTTCTGATCACTTCTGTTGATCAGGGTCTTCTCAATTCTTCAAGAACCTCCTGGTCTTGGACAACTCAAATGCACACCACTGATTTGGCTCTGTTCACGTGTGCACGTGCATGCATGCATGCATGCACTCCCCTTCTTCTCTTCTTGGTGCAGTAAACCCTCAGAGGGTGTAATTATTTTCAGCACACACCTACTTCTCAAACTTCACACACTTTATGCAATTTGTCTACACACATAAATGTGTGTTCTTCTTTGTGTGGATGTCCTCCCTTTTCTTCTTCTAAGTGTATACACACTTCTTAGTGCACACACCTAGGTTCGGCCAACTTCTTTTTTTGTTTGCACACACATTTTGTTCCATGTTTTGTATGCACTTAAGCTTGGCCAACTTCCTCTTCTTGTTTTTCACACATACAAAAGGTGTTCTTTTATTTGTTCTTTAATGTGTGCACCCACAAGGCTACGGCCCTTCACTTCTTTTCACAACCAAGGCTATGGCTTATTCAATTCTTACACACACACAAAGTGTGGTCTTCCACTTCACTTGGAACACACCACTTGGTGTTGTCTCGGCCTCCACTTCTTCTTGCACACCTAATTGGATACGGCCTCTTCACTTGTTGCACACACACAAGAGATGTGGTGGCCTTCCTTCTTTACTGTGTACACACAAGAGGCAAAGCCTCGGGTCTTCTTCCCCACTTTAGCACACAAGGCACTAAGGCCTCGGCCTTCTCTTCTTCTTCAAAGCGTGCTAGTGCAATGAGTGCAAGGGCCACTTCTTCTTCAACACTGCCGCGCAAGGTGCTGCAGCCCCGGACCGCGCAAGCCTCAACCAACCATGAGCGCACAAAAGAGGCGGCTCAGGTTGTGCAAGCCTCAAGAGTGCAAGAGCACCTTGGGTGCGCAAGCTTCTCCTACCGCGCAAGTATGCGGGCAGGGAGAGCTCTTCCTGTCGCGCGAGTGATGCGCACAGGGTACTCCTCTTCTTGTCGCGCAAAGGTGTTGCGCGCAAGGGACTCCAGCCGTGCAAGTAAACTTGCATGGGGCTTCTTCTTCACGAGGCAGAGCACACGCGGGACTTCGGGTTTTCAACAGAACTTCAGCAAAAACATCAGCAAGCCGCACAGAGGACTCGGCCTCATTTTTATAGGCAGAGGCAGTGCCATTCATCCGCGTGATCCAACTCAAAATCCCGAGATCTTCGGATCATCAAAAATATTTCCAAATCTTGATTTTTATTCTCGGTTTCACGCGGGCTCATTCATTTTTTTTGTTCCTTTACCTGCATGCGACTCAGAACGCATGCACGGTCTTCGTTCGGTCCAAATCATGCAGAACATCAACACCGAACGGCCTCGCACCTTCGGTTTGCTTCAGCCGAACTTTGAAATGCTCCCCTCGTTGCATGCATGCATATTTTTATGCATGTACGTGTTCGGTGTGGAGAGACGAGCTCAGTGGAGCCTTCGGCTTCGACAATGGTGGCCGGATACTCGACATACGGTGGTCGGAGACCCTCTGGTTCAGCGGGAGACGTCGGGGAGCACGGGGTGTCCTCGGCTCGAGCTCGAGGTGGAAGACGAGCCACGGCCGTTGGATCAGGCGTTTGAATATCCTCGGACGGCCTGGATCAGATCGCCTCGCCACGGATCAGATGTGCGGCCCAGATCTGGCGCGCGATCGATCGTGCGGCCAGGATCGCTCCCGCGGAATAATTCCACATCCCACATCGAAACGGGCTCCTGTTTTTCCGCGGTTTATCACCCTGGCGCTCCCATGAACGGCCAGTTGAATCTCCTCCCCTCTCGGTGCCGCCCCGCACCAAGTTCTCCCTGCGGGCGCGCTCTGCGCCCACTCTCTGCTCCCTGCGGGCACGCACCTAGCGCCCACTATGCACCTTGGGCGCGCGGGTTTCACCACCGCGTGTCCTCGGGGGCTTACACACGGCCCCCTGCCGCCTTGTGCTTGCACCATGGGATCCCCCATGGGCGTGGCGCCTTCGGCCCACAAGTGCCTTGGGGTTGAACCCGTGGGCTGGCCTTGGCTGGCCTAATTTTTGGCAAAGGCAAATATAATGACTTTGTTAAAAACAAAGTATTCAATGAGTTCAAGCCATATCAAACACCAAATGCCAAGCCACTCCAAGCCTTCTTCCTTTCTTCTTCTTCTTAAGAATTCCATCATTTCTCCTCTCATATGATCTCTACTTAGAATATGGAATTCCCAAGGTTTCTTCTTAATCTTCTTCATCTCCTCTTCCATATGTGTTCAATACTTAGGAGGGACTTCGTCAACTGAATCTCATAAATCACACATGTTCTTCAACATTCTTCATTGATCTAATCAGAGATCAATTGGATCTTCTTCTGATTCACGTGCACTAAGAGTTAGTACATGGTCTTCATTAATCCACATCATCCACTTAGTAGTTGTGGATGGATCAACTTTCATCTCCTCATGCATTGTCAATACAATGCATGGTCTTCAATTATTGTTGTGACTTTGTATCATCAGGATAGAAGTTCTTTGAACTTTAAGAGCAGCTCAACAATCGTCAGATGTCCATGGAGAATGTTTCAACCACAATTTCCAATACCACTTAGTGAATCTCCTAAGTGACATGCATCTTAGTACCATGGCCATTCTCCTTCACCACCAACACCATCACAACCTTTGTCATTCACATCTTGACATTCCTGACTTCCATTCATTCCAAGAAAACTTCATGCCTCATTGACAACAAATGCAACACAGTGCACTTCAATCTCCCCCTTTGTATTTGTTGTCAATACACCACTTCAGCACATATGAATGGGTCAATATGTGTGCCAATATTTTCTCCCCCTTATTGGCAATCAAATGTAAAGGTGTGGTGTGGTTCACTTTCAAAAATATCTTCCTCCCTTTGAATAGCATCTTCTTGAAAATTACTAAGAGAGGGATGATGCCACATGTTCTTCTTTAGCAAAGAACCTTTAGTAAATCAACTCTAAGTCTACTTGGGCTAACCCAGTGTAGAAAACAAGAGTGATATGACCAAGGAATTCAAAGCTGCCCATAATTCTCTACACATGTGAGATCATGCTTAGGGGTTTGAAATTTTTTTCAGATATAACAATGAATTTGCTAAATCCTGCACAACTTCACAAAACTCATTAGAAAGTTCAGGTGCAAAGATAAAGCTCCCCCTTTCATCCATCTGTCTTCAATCCATACTCCCCCTTAATTGACAAGATAAACTCAATTAAGAAACAAGGGATGAAAGTATGATTGGAATACCTTCACTTTTCTTCAAGATGGTATTAATCTAAGAATCCCATCTTCTTCAGATTGGATCCCCCTCAAGGGGTGCACTCCATTCTTTCCAAACCATCCTCTAGTTGAGAATGATCATCATCTTCAATTCCCTGTAATGTTAGCACATGTAAATACAAGTGATTAGGGAATAAGATGGAACCTCCTTGGTTCATCAATGTGAACAACAAGGTTGAGAAGATTCTCTCAACCGAGATGTCCCATTTTCACCATTATTCACACTTGCACATTTGATCTTCAATGATGTTTGTGCTGGTGTGGATCTCAAAACATCTTCATGTGAAACCTTCTTCTTCCCTTTTGCTTTAGAAATTTCCAGAGCTTCATCTTTAACTCTTTGTAGTTCTCTGGCCAGTTGCAACTGATGTGGCCATATGACAAGTAAATCATTTGGAAGAGTGGCCCCAGTTCTGGAAGTTCCACATGGTTCCTTAGATGCTGTCAAGCTACCTTTCTTAGGCAACTTGTTTTAAATCAATCCCTTCTTCTTCTTCTGGATTGATTGTCTTTTTGAGTCCAGTCTGCTTCTATTTAATTTCATGGCTTCTTTACAAAGATCCATGATATGTCCTTTCTTCCCACAGTAGAAGCATTTCTTGGTGGTCCTTCTGGATGCATAACCCTTCTTGGATTTGAATTCCAAGGACTTCTCTTCATTCTTCAAACTCTTCTTGGGATCATCTTCCACTTTCTTCTTCTTGCTTCCCAAGGAATCTCTTTTAGCCAGGTTCAGTGATCTTCTCTTCATTCCAGCTTTGGATACAGTTGTAGATTGACATGTATCATTCTTTTGACCACTTTTGCAGCCATCCCAGATGTTTTCAAGCAATCCAAATCTGTTAGCAGTAAACAGATGTCTCTGGACCTGTGGATGTTGCTTATTTCCTTCTGGCTTGCTCCCCCTTGGCATGGGCTTCCTTTGTGCTTTGGCATTCAGTGGATTGTACCAACAATCCTTTGCACAGTGCCCATACTTATTACAACACCAACATTGACCCACAAATCTTGACTTCTTCAGTCCTTCTGTTTGTTGGGTACTTGTCTTGAATTGTTGTGCTGCTTCAGGAGAGCTTTCTTTCTTCATTGTCTTCATCCATACTTGTTTGGAATTAATCTTCCATCCTGCACTTTTTGTGGAAACACAATTAGAAGCATTAGTACAAGATGGGATGGATGGTACCTTCCTTTTAGAGGATGTTGCCCTTTTATTAGAGGATGTCCTTCTTTTAGAATCATCCTGCTCAATGCATACTTGAGTAGCAACATTTCTACTTTCAGCTGACTGGGAGGATTTGGCTTTGGGTGATTGCTGATTTTTAAATATCACCTCCAGTTCTAAGCATTTCATATTGAGGGAGTTCTTCTCATCCTCAATAGTTCTTAGCCTTCCTTCCCATTTCTCTTCCAGCTGCTTTATCTGGTCTTCATGCACCTTCTTCAATTCTAGCAATGAATTGTCAATCTCCTTCACTATCTTGACTTTGTCTTCGAGTTGAGCATCTCTGACATTCATTGACACTTTGTGCCTCTTTTCCAGTGCATGGAAAACATCTTTGATTATTACTTTAAATAATTCTTTCTCAGAAAGGCTTATCTGCAATTCTTCATCAGTGTCTTCAAATCTTTCATTGCAAAGGGAAATAGTTTCATCTTTAGCCTTCACCAGCTTTCTGAGAGTGTTGGTTATGCCAACCCTTTTTGCCAATTGATCTTACATTGCATTGGCTTCTTCTTCTAGCTGTGATTTTTCTTCTTGAAGATCAAGGATGCCTGTAGCTATACACATTGCCACTTCCTTGGGGACTGTCTTCTAAAGATATTTGATTGCACTTTGAAGATCTTTTATTGTTCCAACTTCATCACAGCTAGGACATGCTTTCTTCATCTTCTTGGCCTGTTTCTTCTTTCTATTTTTCTGAGTCTTGGCAGATATCTCCATTTGAGGCTGGTCACTCATTTCCTCAAATCTGCACTTCATAAAGACTCCCTTGGATCTTTTAGAGGTAACCTCCCTCTGATACCAATTGAAGTGCCCAGATCAGTGTGAATCACTGATAGGGGGAGGGGGTGAATCAGTGATCCCTTAAAACTTTTTACTAATTGATTCTTAATCAATTAAACCTCTATGGCTGGTTAAAGCCTCGATCCACTCTTCTTGTATCTCTCACCATTCCACGAATGATGCAGTAAATGTAAAGGCACTGGACACAAGGATTTACAAGGTTCGGCACCAAAGGCCTACATCCTTTCCATGCTCTCCCAGCATGGATTCTCCATTATAACCTGTTAAAATTACAATGGTCGATACAGAGTCCCACTGTATCTCTCCTGAGTCCCACAGGAGGGTCTTTATACTGCGTCCCACAGTGTTACCAGAGTCCCACTGGCCTGCTCCAGAATCCCACTGAAGACTTCTTCTCCCTGAGTCCCACAGGGTCTTCTCCTGGCTCCTCGAGTCACACGAGTAGCTCTTCTTCACTTTAAGCTTCTTCAAGTAACTTCAGCAGCCTGGGATAAAGGCTGCTGGCCTTGCTCTTCTCTTCTGATCACTTGTGGTTGATCAGGGCTTCTCGTCTAGCTCAGGCTTTATCTCCTTCTTCAGGATGACCTGGCTTCACTCTTCAAGAATCTTCAATAGCCTCTGAAAAGGTCTATTGGTCTTGCTCAAATCTTCTGATCACTTCTATTGATCAGGGTCTTCTCAATTCTTCAAGAACCTCCTGGTCTTGGACAACTCAAATGCACACCACTGATTTGGCTCTGTTCACGTGTGCACGTGCATGCATGCATGCATGCACTCCCCTTCTTCTCTTCATGGTGCAGTAAACCCTAAGAGGGTGTAATTCTTTTCAGCACACACCTACTTCTCAAACTTCACACACTTTATGCAATTTGTCTACACACATAAATGTGTGTTCTTCTTTGTGTGGATGTCCTCCCTTTTCTTCTTCTAAGTGTATACACACTTCTTAGTGAACACACCTAGGTTCGGCCAACTTCTTGTTTTGTTTGCACACACATTTTGTTCCACGTTTTGTATGCACTTAAGCTTGGCCAACTTCCTCTTCTTGTTTTGCACACATACAAAAGGTGTTCTTTTATTTGTTCTTTAATGTGTGCACCCACAAGGCTACGGCCCTTCACTTATTTGCACAACCAAGGCTATGGCTTATTCAATTCTTACACACACACAAAGTGTGGTCTTCCACTTCACTTGGCACACACCACTTGGTGTTGTCTCGGCCTCCACTTCTTCTTGCACACCTAATTGGATACGGCCTCTTCACTTGTTGCACACACACAAGAGATGTGGTGGCCTTCCTTCTTTACTGTGCACACACAAGAGGCAAAGCCTCGATTCTTCTTCCCCACTTTAGCACACAAGGCACTAAGGCCTCAGCCTTCTCTTCTTCTTCAAAGCGCGCTAGTGCAATGAGTGCAAGGGCCACTTCTTCTTCAACACTGCCGCGCAAGGTGCTGCAGCCCCGGACCGCGCAAGCCTCAACCAACCTTGAGCGCACAAAAGATGAGGCTCAGGTTGTGCAAGCCTCAAGAGTGAAAGAGCACCTTGGGTGCGCAAGCTTCTCCTGTCGCGCAAGTATGCGGGCAGGGAGAGCTCTTCCTGTCGGGCGAGTGATGCGCACAGGGGACTCCTCTTCTTGTCGCGCAAAGGTGTTGCGCGCAAGGGACTCTAGCCGTGCAAGTAAACTTGCACGGGGCTTCTTCTTCGCGAGGCAGGGCACACGCGGGACTTCGGGTTTTCAACAGAACTTCAGCAAAAACATCAGCAAGCCGCACAGAGGACTCGGCCTCATTTTTATAGGCAGAGGCGGTGCCAGTCATCCGCGTGATCCAACTCAAAATCCCAAGATCTTCGGATCTTCAAAAATATTTCCAAATCTTGATTTTTATTCTCGGTTTCATGCGGGCTCATTCATTTTTTTTGTTCCTTTACGTGCATGCGACTCAGAACGCATGCACGGTCTTCGTTCGGTCCAAATCATGCAGAACATCAACACCGAACGGCCTCGCACCTTCGGTTTGCTTCGGCCGAACTTCGAAATGCTCCCCTCGTTGCATGCATGCATATTTTTATGCATTTACGTGTTCGGTGTGGAGAGACGAGCTCAGTGGATCCTTCGGCTTTGACAATGGTGGCCGGATACTCGACATACGGTGGTCGGAGAGCCTCTGGTTCAGCGGGAGACGTCAGGGAGCACAGGGTGTCCTCGGCTCGAGCTCGAGGTGGAAGACGAGCCATGGCCATTGGATCAGGCGTTTGAATATCCTCGGATGGCCTGGATCAGATCGCCTCGCCGCGGATCAGATGTGCGGCCGAGATCTGGCGCGCGATCGATCGTGCGGCCAGGATCGCTCCCGCGGAAAAATTCCGCGTCCCACATCGAAACGGGCTCCTGTTTTTCCGCGGTTTATCACCCTAGCGCTCCCATGAATGGCCAGTTGAATCTCCTCCCCTCTCGGTGCCGCCCCGCACCGAGTTCTCCCTGCGGGCGTGCTCTGCGCCCACTGTCTGCTCCCTGCGGGCGCGCACCTAGCGCCCACTATGCACCTCGGGCGCGCGGGTTTCACCACCGCGTGTCCTCGGGGGCTTACACACGGCCCCCTGCCGCCTTGTGCTTGCACCATGGGATCCCCCATGGGCGTGGCGCCTTCGGCCCACAAGTGCCTTGGGGTTGAACCCGTGGGCTGGCCTTGGCTGGCCTAATTTTTGGCAAAGGCAAATATAATGACTTTGTTAAAAACAAAGTATTCAATGAGTTCAATCCATATCAAATACCAAATGCCAAGCCACTCCAAGCCTTCTTCCTTTCTTCTTCTTCTTAAGAATTCCATCATTTCTCCTCTCATATGATCTCTACTTAGAATATGGAATTCCCAAGGTTTCTTCTTAATCTTCTTCATCTCCTCTTCCATATGTGTTCAATACTTAGGAGGGACTTCGTCAACTGAATCTCATAAATCACACATGTTCTTCAACATTCTTCATTGATCTAATCAGAGATCAATTGGATCTTCTTCTGATTCACATGCACTAAGAGTTAGTACATGGTCTTCATTAATCCACATCATCCACTTAGTAGTTGTGGATGGATCAGCTTTCATATCCTCATGCATTTTCAATACAATGCATGGTCTTCAATTATTGTTGTGACTTTGTATCATCAGGATACAAGTTCTTTGAACTTTAAGAGCAGCTCAACAATCGTCAGATGTCCATGGAGAATGTTTCAACCACAATTTCCAATACCACTTAGTGAATCTCCTAAGTGACATGCATCTTAGTACCATGGCCATTCTCCTTCACCACCAACACCATCACAACCTTTGGCATTCACATCTTGACATTCCTGACTTCCATTCATTCCAAGACAACTTCATGCCTCATTGACAACAAATGCAACACAGTTCACTTCATAAAGAAATAAAATGGTTTATGTATAAGGGTTCAAAATTGTTTAGTGTTATTATTATAAAATAAATCATATAAGTTTATTTTATTACAGGTAATGGAAATACATGACAATTCTGGACTCGAGGTAAGGGTTTTCGTCTAAAAACATTACCCATTGAGAATCATATTATTTTATGCCCGTAATTTTATTAAAAGATTCTATAATCAAAATTATAAAATTTACATAAAATTTTATTACTGTTCATTTTATTTGAACTTTAAATTCAATATCTATCTCTTCCAAGATCTTTTTATTAAGATGTTTCTTAAGCCGTAAGGGATTTTTCATCTCACTTTTACTTCAGTGAGACCAATGCTATATTCACAACTTATTTCTTTTATATGGTGTATATAATACCCCTTTGATATATGATATCATGAATATATTTATATTAATGGTATTTAATGTTTCATTTGAAGTTAATTCATTCATGTGGGTCATGATTAAACAGTTACCAATGTGATATGTGTTTATTTCACAATCTCATCATTATTCAGGATTGTTTATATTTAATCTTCCTTTGGAGGAATTGTTTGTTATTTTTATCTTAAACCCAATATATTTTATTATAATATTATTATTCACTAAATTTTAATTTAACAGTACCATTTTACTCACTTTGGTAATTAAAATTAATGATAAAATATTTTTAAGAAAATATTATTTTATTTCACTCTTCGGTCAAGAATTCTTTTCTTCTGTATCCATGTTTTATAAAAATAGTTTCAATAATTTTATTAATATTATCCAAATAATTTATTCAATAAATTTTTACCCATTTTATAATTTTACAAAATGTTTGAATGAAATTTTCTTTTGGTTTTACAAATGATGTACTTTTTAACCTTTTTACAACAGTATGAAAAAAATATTTTTTAACATATACGACCTGTACATAATTACCTACCATCATTAATAATGAATTATATGAAGATTAATTTTTAAATTTCAACATTAATTTTTAAATAAAATGTTTTATATAATATTTATTATTTTTTCATATTTTAAAGAAGTGATTTCAAAGCGAGAAGGGTATTTTTCTCAATAAACATTCCATTTAATCTTTTAAAGACATTTTCATCAACAATGAAAACCATTGATTTTATGTATTAATTATAAATTTTATATATGTTTCTCCCACAGATGTCCCTAGATTATTATCCAATACATTGATAGGGTAATACATGTCTTATGTTCATCTAACAAATAATTTCATTATAAAAATTTCTTTTTTTATGATATGAGACAAGATTAAACAACCCATTTTACTTCTATATGTAATTATTATAATTACATCTTATGGATGATTTCCACATTGTGGAACACATAATGATGAACATGTTATGGAGGGTTTTCCCAGATTGAGTTCTAATGCATTGCGTAAATCATTAGTCTCATGAGGCATTGTGTATGGTATTAGAGAGTAAACATAATCAATTATGGGAATTTGTCCACTATGTGATATTGTATAAGAAGTTATACTTGAATCTTATTTATTCATTGAAATGTAACACCCCAACACTTTAAAATACTTTCCTTTTATAAAAAATAATTTTGATTCAAGATTTATTTATATTCAACATCATGTTAAGATTATACTACACACAACTATAATGCCCCGACCCCAGTTACCCAGAGTTGGTTCATTATTAAATAACATTGGAATGATCACAAAAGATCATGTCTCGAAAAACTGATTAGTTTATTAGCCTTGTAAACACTAGATACATTCATATGTCTTACATTACATCATAAAGTGAAAAAAACTACAACAACATAGTCTCCATATTCCACACTCAAATCCCCTTAGAGTATCCTGACAGGTCAGTCATAAAATACTTATTCACATCCTGGGAAAAATAAAACATAGAAAGGGGTGAGCTCAGATGCTCAGTAAGGATAACAATATAGCATAAACTTTCATAAATAAGCATTAACATTTAAGGAAATGTATAACTAAAACAAAAGCCTTTTAAACTTGAACTTCAGCATAATATGGAAAAAATAAAATGAAATAATGTCATTTACTTACTCACATGGACATTATACTACTCTAATAATCACACGTAATATCAATAACCACTTTCATAATGATGGAATGCATAATGCCAAAATATCATAGCCACATAGTCAAGGCCTTGTGCCATGACTACAAATAATATTATTTCAAGGCCTTTTTCCAAGATACTAGTTTGTCTCACGAGACCTACCGATGCTTCGAGGAACTATAGCGGGCTCCACCCATCACTTATTAAGTCTAATGCATTCCTCATATGAACAGGTTTAAACATAAAATAAACATTCATATTAAAACTAGAAAATGAAATTTCAATACTCTCTCCATATAACATGAATGGTATAAAAATAACACATCCACAGTCAAACATATCACAAAACCTTCAATAAAATATGGAAGTTTTGTATTAGAATAAATCGATTTCAAATAATCTTAAAATCCATCAAAGGATGTTGACATTGATGAAATCAAAACTATTTGAGAGGAATATCTCTTGTTTAGAAATAATTTAAAAGTCAAATAATTATAAAATAATACATTTACTTTGAAAATATCCTTATAAGCTTTTAAGGGAAGATTCGAAGATTTTATAATGGCAGAAAATATTCACACCCACTAAAAAAGACATTCTTACATTAATTCTGTCGAAAAGGTTAAAAAGGACCTTGTTTGGAAAATGACAGAAAGATTCATTTATAAACTTCTAATAAAAATTCAAACAAGGGTATAAATGAATTTAACACATAGTCTGTAAAATAGTAACAATGATTGGAAATACATTTTTACGAAACGTTGATGTGGATGATAAAAAAGGTCCCAGTAGATAATTACATATAAACAACCTCGGATAATGAAGAGATTGTGAAATAAACCCTTAACATGTACTTTTCCTTGGTCGATGGTAGGTTAAACTCTTGTATAATAGTTAAATCATTGTTATTAAATTATAGAGAAATCATATACATTAATAATATATCATATATGTTCTTTTAACATTGCTTCGTTAATAATATCTTAGTATTATCGTTGTTTTGGGTGTTAAAAGATTCGTTTTCCTTTATATTCTTTTTTTTGTAAGTCATATTTGTTATGGATGGGATATATATTATTAATATCCATATTGTTATCATGTATTTCAATATTACATTTAATCATCAAATGAAAATTAGTCTGGAAGGGATATGATGGGGAGTGAATCTCATCGAGTTCGTGGAGACGGTAATTCGTATGTACGCACGAGCGACAATATCATTCTTTTTATATTAAAATAATATATAATTGGATGGTATATCATATATACAGAATCATTATCATGTTATGTTTATTATTTTAATCAATTATACATCATTATCATACCCATCAAAATAATAATGTTTTGAATAATAATTACACCACAACGTGGAGACGGTAGGTCGTACGTACGCACGTAAGGTGAAATGTCATTAAAAGGATGGATAGAATACTGAATATGGTTGTAACATATTTATAATAACATAAAATTATATAGAATATACTGGAGTTATTATTTTAGAATGGAAATAACAATGAAAGAAGAAGTTGAAGAAGAAAGGAACTTGAAAGAGGGTGGTGAAAACATTACCTCTTCTTCGGGTTCTTCCTTTTGATTTGATCAAAATGGCTCTTTAGGCAGGGTTTCAGATAAAAAATAAGGCCTCTAGGTTAAAGTGAGGTATGTTTAGAGAATATTTTGGATTGTTTTGGCCAAGAAAAAAGGCTTTGAAGGTGTAAATTAGTGAGAAGGTGGGAGTTCCCTTTTATAAGAGGGGTGAGGGCCACCTTAGGAAAAGATTGAAATATTATTTTATAATAAATTCATATTCGGTTTCAAATGGATCCAAAGTGGAACATTTAAACTTTATGGTGGGGATAGGTAAAAAAAAAACTCAACTAATAGGTTATAGAGAGGTTTGGGGCACTATATTAACCTTATCTTTTAGTTTTAACTCTTAGTTGATTAGTTTGACATTTTCCATGTCTTTTTGTATTTGTATATTATATAGATAATAAACTTACTATATACTTCCAAGAGACCCCCCAGTGGTCCACTAATAATACACATATCATTATATAAGTAATTTGGCCTAACCATAGATTTTTAGAAATAGAATATCAATTAATAATATAATATTTGTTTTAAAAACACATTTATGTCAATTTTGACACTATTTAATAATTATTTTTTTCTAAAGTCTTTTAAACATTATTAATTTGAAAAAAAATCATTTAATCCATTCTAACATGTCATATTAACCAATTAAGTTTTATTATGTCATCAAAACTTTCCAATTATAATTATTTTAACATTTATAATACTAATTATTTTATTCTTTCATTAATAAGAAAAATACTACATCATTATTGTATCATATATAAAATTAATTATTAAATGTTTAAAAATTATAAATAAAATAAAATAATATAGGAAATTGATTTATCCTTATAATTAATATTTATAGTTGAAAATATAACATATATAACTCTATGTAAAAATTGTTTTTCTGAAAGATATACGGTTATGTCATTTTCGTATTTACTTCAACTTAATTAATATAAAGTGTCATTGTCACTTACAAGTGGATCCATGGAGTCCAAAAATCTACCCAAATATGCCCATGTTTGGACATGTATCAACCAATAGGGTTAAGACACGTTTTAGGGTAATTTATTATTATTATAATATTATTTTCAACCTTATTTACCGGATTTACCCTTTAATCGTGGTAAATAAAATATTTACCGAAGTAATTATTCAAAATATCTAAAAATAAAAGTTACCTGTTTAAAAAATTTGAACCTCCTGATTCTAAATATGGAATGCATTTTTCTAAATTCAAAACACAGAAGTGGCAGAAATTAATTTAAAATTAATATCTACTGTTAAAACAAAAATCATGTTTTTAAGCGATAATAACCATCAAAAGATTGGAACTATTAATTATTTAGATTAAATAAGTTGGTTTTAATTAAAATTTTGTAATTTTTACTATTCATCAAAATATGAAGGAGATCCAAAAAGTTTCAAAAATTCACCCTAATCTAGTTTCGATATTCTGAATCCAAAAATGAAGTTTATTTTGAAATATAAAATTTATAAAATTTCAAAAAGTGGGTATTACTATTCATAACAACTAGTTTTATTGGTTGTGATGTGTGTTAGAACCCGAAGTTGCGTACAACACATGTTGCTGTATTATTCAAAGAGAAGCATACCATGGAAGCTTGCGGTGTTACATTCTCCCCTCCTTCAAATAATTTTGTCCTTGAAATTTATAGAATACTACTACATGAAAACATGTGGGTGGTTGTTCATCATAAGTTCTGTGGGTTCCCATGTTGCCTCTTCCATCTTATAGTTTCTCCATAGAACGTTTACTAGGCAAGTCATCCGGTTTCTCATCACTTGTTCTCTCATATCAAGAATATTGACAGGCTCTTCGCAATAAGACAGATCGGGTTCCGGTTCCAATTCCTTATAGGTGAGTACATGCGTTGGGTTAGGCATGTATTTTCTCAATAGAGATATGTGGAACACATCGTGATCTTTGGAGAGACTTGGAGGCATTACTAAATGGTAAGCTACAGCCCCAATTCGTTCTAGAAATTTGAATGGTCCGATGTACCTAAGACTCAATTTTCCCTTCTTACCGAAACGTATAATACCCTTCTATGGAGATACCTTCAAGAAAACATAATCTCCAACATAAAATTCCAAATCCCTCCTTCAGTTGTCAGTATAGATCTTATGCCTACTTTGAGCTGCATTGATTTGGTTTTGGATTACCTTCACCTTTTCCTTCGTTTCCACCACAAGTTTCGGGCCTACGGGTTTTCTTTCACCAACATCATCCCAACTGGTTGGTGTGCGACATCTCTTTCCATATAATGCTTCATATGGTTCAATCTGAATACTCGAATGGAAGCTATTGTTATTAGAAAATTCGACCAGAGGTAAATATTGATCCCATATACCCTGAAAGTCAAGTGAGCATGATCTCAACATGTCTTCTAAGGTTTGAATAGTTCGTTCTGATTGTCCATCAGTTTGGGGGTGGTATGCAGTGCTCAAACGAAGTTCAGTATCCAGGGCTTTCTGATGAGTTTTCCAGAATCTTGATGTAAAACAGGGATCATGATCTGAAACAAAAGATAGGTGTACTCCATGAAGCCTCACAACTTCATTAATATATAGTCTTGCTAGATGTTCAAGTGGTAAATCTTCCCTTATAGCAAGAAAATGTGCTGACTTGGTAAGACGATCAATAATGAACCATATTGAATCATTCCTTCTAAGATTCTTTGGTAGTCCCATGACAACGCCCATTGTGATATTATCCCATTTCCACTCAGGTTTGGGAAGAGGCTGCAATACTCCACCAGGATGTTGCCTTCCAGCTTTCACATGTTGAAAAACCATACATCGTGACACAAAATCAGCAATCTCCCTCTTCTTGTTGTCCCACCAAAATTTTTTCTTCAAATCTCTATACATTTTGGTGCTCCCAGGGTGTATAGAGAAATTGGAACTATGAGAATCGTCCAAGAATTCCCATTTTAGATCAGGTATATTGTGAACACAAAGTCTCCTCCCAAATTTTTAAATTCCATCTTCACACACAAAGTCACTCAATCTCACACCATTCACAGCTTTAATCTTCTTTTTAAACACTTCATCATCGGTCTGAGAACTCTTTATCCTTTTAAGTAAATATGGTTTGGAAACCATTTGAAAAAGTATTTATGTTTCACCTTCTAGGGTGATTCCCATATCCATCTTTACTAGATCAATGTATATAGGATCCTTTTTAACTCTCATCTTGTTCAAAACTCCATGATCATTTCTACTCAAAGCATCTGCCACCTTATTTTCCTTCCCCAGGTGGTAGTGTATCGTGCAATCATAATCCTTGAGTAATTCAAGCCATCTCCTTTGACTAATGTTGAGTTCTATTTGTGAGAAAATATAATTCAAACTCTTTTGATCAATATAAATCTCACATTTTTCACCATAGAGGTAGTGTTTTAATATCTTCAAAGAAAAGATCACAGCTGCTAACTTGAGATCATGAGTAGGATAGTTTTTCTCATGAATTTTCAGCTGTCATGATGCATATGCAATAACTCTATCATTCTGGATAAGGACACAACCAAGCCTTTTCTTTGATGCATCACTATAAATAACAAACCCATCATTCCCCAATGGTAGAGTCAATATTGGAGCATTGACTAATATTTCCATCAGTTCTTCAAAACATTTTTTATACTATTTTGTCTAAAAAAAATTAACCCATTTACATGTGAGTTTCATTAATGGGTTATCCAATCGGGAAAAATTCTGGACGAAACGTTGATAATAACCTGCTAAACAAAAAAACCACGTACCTTGGTTATACTCATTGGTGTTGGCCATTCTTGGATTTCTATTTTCTTAGAAGGATCAACAAATATTCCATCTTTAGAGACAATATGGCCAAGAAAAGAAATCTCTTGAAGCTAGAATTCACACTTTCTAAACTTCCCATATAATTCATGTCTTCTCAAAGTCTTTAGGATAATGCGCAAGTTATTTTCATGATCTTCGTAGCTTTTGGAGTATACCAAGATATCATCAATAAATACCACTAAAAAATCATCGAGATATTCTTCGAAAACTCTATTCATTAGATCCATGAAAATAGTGGGTGCATTAGTCATCCCAAAAGGCATCACTATAAACTCGTAATGCTTGTACCTGGTTCAAAATGTTGTCTTTGGAATGTATTCCTTCTTCACACACAACTGATGGTATCCAGATCGAAGTTCAATCTTTGAAAAGTATTGAGGTCCATGAAGTTGGTCAAATAAATCATCAATGCAAGGCAAGGGATACTTTTTCATTATTGTTATAGCATCGATCTCCCTATAGTCGATACATAACCTCATAGATCCATCTTTCTTCTTAATAAAAAGGACATATTCTCCCCATGGGGAAACACTAGGGCGAATAAATCCCTTATTACACAATTCCTCTAGATGTTTATTTAGTTCCACTAATTCCACAATGGCCATTCTATAAGGGGTATTTGATATGGGCCTTGATCTAGGATTTAAATCAATGGAAAACTCAATTTCTCATTCTGGTGGATGTCCAGGAAACTCTTCTGGAAAAACATCAACATATTATCTCACAATAGGTACATACTCTATTTGAACATTCCTTTACTTACCCACAGTTATTTCATTCTCTTCCTCCCCAATAATTGAATTTAGTTGAGCTACTGGGGGTGGATCTAGATAAGAATCTGGTGGTGACGATTCTTCTCTAAGGATAAGGTGTTCTTTATCATCATAATCAAAAATCACAACCTCCTTATTCTTATAATAAATCTTCGCATCATGGTCCAAAATCCAATCCATACCAAGGATTATATCAAATTCAATCATGGGAATGACTATGAGATCAGAAGATAAAGAACATTTATGTGCTCTAATGGGGACTGATTCACAAAACTTTGTTGCAATGATACTTCCCTTAGGATTTTTAAATGACAACTCCCATGTTAGATAAAATTGGAAATATCTAATTTTCATAGAAAACTGGGAAGATATGAAACAATGTGATGATCCAGAATCAAATAATGCATTTTCTAAACTTGAGGAAACAATTAAATTACTGACCACCACATCTTTCGGAGCTTCTACCTTAACAGTAGTGAAAACATAAAACTGGTCTTGATCCATTGGCCTTTTCTGAGGTAATTTCCTCTGATGCTTAGGAAATTCATTTGCATAATTTCCCATCTCCCTGCAGTTATAGCATTGAACATTGGTATCTTCTTTCTTCCCCTTGCAATCACGAGCTTGGTGGCCCCTTTCACCACACTTGTAACAGACTCCTATTCCTTTCAAGAAAGTACCAGGGTGTTTCTTCCCACATTTACAACAGGATGGATATTCAAAATTTCCCTTCTTCCCATTATTTCTATTTCCATAGTGATCAGCATATCTCTTCTTTTCTTGCTTTTCTTTAAATATGTAAGACTTAGAGAATTCCTTTTCTATCTTGATAGCACATGAGACAATATCTTCATATGACGAGAAGGATTGTGAGACTAAAGATCGACAGATAAATAGTTTTAACCCATCAAATTAACGATAAATCTTACTTATTGGGTTACGTATATAATCTGTAGCATGCCTTGCTAACCTTGTAAAGTTAGAATCATACTTGGCAACATTCCCATCTTCCTTTTTCCTCAGACTCGAAAATTGCCTTTCCATATCTTCTCAATGGTCATAAGACAAGTATTTTTCTATGAAAATTTATTTGAACTCCATCTATTCAATATTTGATACATCGCCATCTTCCTTTGTGTTTTCAATCAATGACCAAAATTGGTCAGCATCGCCAGTGAAGCGGTAAACTGCCATGATAACTTTTTCCCTTTCACTACTCCCCAAGGTATGAAATATTTTCTCTAAGGAATTTATCCATTACTCAGCTACTAAGGGATTTGTACTCCCACTGAATGTTGGTGGTTTTTGCCTCATGATGTGATCTAACATTGATCCACCATGCTGTGGATCAGGGTTCTCCATACGAGTAAGGTTATTATTCATAACATGAGTGAGATGTCCTAGTATGGTGATTAGCTGATCAGAACCAGTTGCATCACCAGCTCCGCTATAGTTATCTTGAGCAGTAGGTAAATCCTTACATGGAGTGCATGCATTGATACAGTTTCAATTTCTTCCACTAGGCGCCATTTCTAAACAATGTCATACACAAGATTAGTTTATGAATCACAATACATAAATCCAAACTTGTAAAACACTTAACATAAATTGAACAGTTTATGGATATAATCCATGATCATAAAAATGTTTTCTTTGAGGAAGTATATACTCATAAACCCTTCAAAATGGTGTGTAAACAAAATGATAATTATCCTATGAATATCCCTTAGGAGTGTCGTAACCAAGAGTGAAGCAAGGCCCGTTGTCGTGCACCAGTTCCCGTTCAAGTCTAGCTCAAAGCGGTGTTTTTTCGTTTTACCCCTAGGTACATCTATGCCCGAGCCGCCTCTACTAGCTTGTATCTAGACAGGGATGTATTGCTCGGAAAACTCACAAAATATCTACAATACCAAAATTCTAAGAAGTTCTTCTATACTAATTCTCAAAGTATATCTTATGGCTATGTGCTCTAATCAGATTGTATCTAAATCTGGTTTCAAGGTTTGTACTAAACTTACTCTGATACAGATTGTAATGCCCCGGCCTTAGTTACCCAGAGTTGGTGCATTATTACATAACATTGGAATGATCACAAAAGATCATGTCTCGAAAGACCGATTAGTTTAGTAGCCTTGGAAACACTAGATACATTCATAAGGATTACATTACATCATAAAGTGAAAAAACTATAACAAAGTAGTCTCACAAGTCCACACTCATATCCCCTCAGACTTTCCCTACAGGTCAGTCATAAACTTCTTCACATATTGGGAAAAATAAAACATAGAAAGGGGTGAGCTCAGATGCTTAGTATGGATAACAATATAGAGGAAAATTTCATAAATAAGCATAAACATTTAAGGCAATGTATAACTAAAAAAAGCCTTTTAAACATGAACTGCAGCATAATATGGAAAAAAAATAAAATTAAATAATGTCATTTACTTGTTCACATGGATATTCTACTACTCAAATAATCACATTTCATATCAATAACCACTTTCATAATGATGAAATGCATAATGCCAGACTATCATAACCACATAGTCAAGGCCTTGTACCAAGACTACAAATAAGATATTTTCAAGGCCTTTTTCCAAGACAATAGTTTGTCCCATGAGACCTACCGATGCATCGAGGAGCTATAACGGGCTCCACCCATCACTTATTAATTCTAATTCATTCCTCATATGAACAGGTTTAAACATAACATAAACATTCATATTAAAACTAGCATATGAAATGTCAATACTCTCTCCATAGACCATGAATGTTATAAAAATAACACATCCATAGTCAAATATATCCCAAAACCTTCAATACAATATGGTTGTTTTGTATCATAATAAATTGATTTCAAATAAGCTTAAAATCCATCAAAGGATGTTGACAGATATGAAATCAAAAACTATTTAAGAGAAATATCTCTTTTTTAGAAATAATTTAAAAGTCACATAATTATAAAATAAGACATTTAATTTGAAAATATCCTTATAATCTTGTAAGGGAATCTTTGAAGATTTCATAATGGCATAAAATAGTCTCACCCTCTGTATAAGTTAAAAAATATATTCTTACCTTAATTCGGTCAAAAAGGATAAAAAGGACCTTGTTTGGAAAACGACAGAAATATTCCTTTATAAACTTCATATAAAAAGTCAAAAAAGGGTATAAATGACTTCAAATCATATTTTATAAAATATTAATAATGATTTGAAATACATTTTTAAGAAACATGGATGTGGATGATAAAGAGGTCCCTGTAGATAATTACGTATAAACAACCTCGGATAATGAAGAGATTGTGAAATAAACACTCACCTTGAACTTTTCCTGGGTTGAGGGTAGGTTAAACTCCTGTATAATAGTTAAATCATTGTTATTAAATTATAAAAGAATCATTTACATTAATATGACATCATATATGATCTTTTAACATCACTTCGTTAATAATATCTGAGTATTATCGTTGATTCGGGTGTTAACAGATTCATTTTCCTTTATATTATTTGTTTTGTGAGGCGTATTTTTTATGGATGGGATGCATATTATTCATATACAGAATGATATCATGTGTTTAAATATTTAATTTAATCATAAAATGAAAATTAGTTTTGAATGGATATGATGGGGAATGATTCTCATCACGTTCATGGAGACGGTAATCCGTACGTACGCACAAGCAACAATATCATTATTTTGATATTAAAATAATATATAATTGAATGTTATATCATATATAAAGAATATTTATCATGTTATGTTTATTATTTACATCAATTACACATCATTATCATACCCATCCAAATAATAATGTTTTGAATAATAATTACACCACGATCTGGAGAGGGTAGGCCGTATGTACGCACGCATGGTGACATGTCATTCAATGGAAGGATAGAATACTGAATATGGTTGTACCATATTTATAATAACATCATAGTATATATAATATACTTGAGTTATTATTTTATAATGTAAATAACAAAGAAAGAAGAAGTTGAAGAAGAACGGAACTTGAAAGAGGGTGGTGAAAACATTACCTCTTCTTCGGGTTCATCATTTTTCTTTGATCAAAAGGGATCCTTAGGTTGGCTTTATGATCTAAGTAAGACCAGTAGGTTGAAGTGATGAAATTTGAGAGAATATTTTATCAGGGGTTGGCCGAGGAAAAATTATTTTAATGTGTGAATTAATGAGAAGGGGTAGTGCCCTTTTATAAGAGGGGTGAGGGGCACCTTAGGAAAAGCTAGAAATATTATTTTATAATAAATTCATATTCATTTTGTAATGGCTCAAAAGTGTAATTTTCTAAAGTTTAATTCGGGGATAGGTTTAAAACAACACAACCAATAGGTTTTAGAAATGTTTGGGTCACTATATTATCCTTATCTTTTAGTTTTAACTTTTAGTTAATTAGTTTGACATTTACCATGTCTCTTTGTATTTTTATATTATATAGTTAATAAACATATATATATACATCTAGGCGACCCCAAGTGGTCCATTAATAATAAAATCATTATATAAGTCCTTTGTCCGATCCTTAGATTTATATGAATAGAATATCAATTAATAATATAATATTTGTTTTAAAAACTCATTTATGTCAATTTTGACACTATTTAATAACTGATTTTTGTTAAAGTCTTAACAACTTTATTAATTCCAATAAAAATCATTTAAGAAATAATTACCTATCATATTTTCCAATAAATTTTTTTATGTCATAAAAACATTCAAATTATATTTATTTTAACATTTATAATACTAATTATTTGATTCATTCATTAATAACGAAAATACTACATCATTATTGTGTCATAAATAAATTTAATTATTAAATGTCTAAAAATTATAAATAAAATACTATTATGTACGAAATATTTTTAGATTTATAAAGAATATTTATAGTCGAAACTATAACATACATAACCCTATGTAAAATTTTTTTTTCGAAAAGATATATGGTTATGTTATTTTTGTATTTACTTTAACTTAATTAATATAAAGTGTCATTATCACTTACAAGTGGATCCATGGGGTCCCAAAATCGACCCGAAGATTCCAATGGTCGGACATATATCATCCAATAGAGTTAGAATACTATTTACAGTAATTTATGATTATTATAATATTATTTTTACCCTAATTTACCAGACTTACCCTTTAACCATGTTAAATAAAATATTTACCAAAGTAATTATTCAAAATGTCTAAAAATAAAAGTTAACTACATAAAAAATTTTGACCTAATGATTCTAAATATTTAATCCATTTTACTAAATTCAAAACACATAAGTGGAAGAAATTAATTTAAAATTAATTCATGTTGTTAAAACAAAAAGCGTGTTTTTAAGAGATAATAACTATCAAAATATTGGCACTTGCTTATGTCAAGTTTAAATGTGAAATTATGTCCAATGACCAACATTGGATTAAATAGTAACAATATATTCTAAATATACTTTAAAATCACTCAAATTCAAAATTTATCACTATTAATTATTTCGATTTAAAAGTGGTTTTTAATTAAAATTTAGTAATTTTCACTATTCATCAAAATATGAAAGTTATCCGAAAAGTATCAAAAATTCTCCCTAAGCTAATTTCAATATTCCGAATCCAAAAATGAAGTCAATTTTTGAAAGATAAAATTTTTAAAATTTCAAAAAGTGGGTATTACTATTCATAACTGCTAGTTTGATTGGTTGTGGTGTGTGTTAGAACTCGAAGTTGCGTACAACACACGCTACTGTATTATTCAATGTGAAGTGTACCGTGGAAGGTTGGGGTGTTACACAATGCTGAGTCAGCATGATTTAAACAAAATATTGTATTATACTTCCTTTGAATAGTGTAACTATTTTAAAACTATATTTTGAAACTATTATAAAATTTTTATTTACAAATAAATATAATTTTTGAATTTAAAATGTCAAAATTGTATTGGGGTGAATTTGTTGTATTTATCGAAGAAGTTTCATTTTTGGATGAATAGTGAAAAATAATCTATTTGGTTGAAAACTTAATTTTTGTATAAATAATTATTAATGTTAAATTATATTTTTAATTTTTTTTAAAGTCGCATTTTATGAATTATAAATATATTAAACCAATTTAAGTCATTTAGACAGTTTTTATATTTAATTTTGATATAAAAACATAATGAAATTTTGATCATTTTAACATAAAACATTGATTTCTCACCATGTCTACGGGAATAACATCAAATTAAAATTTTTCACATATGTGAATTGAATTTATAAAAACAGATATACATAGTTTTAATTATTATAATTGTTATATTCTAAAAATATCATCATAATTTTTGAAAAAAAACTAATATGATTTTAATTAAAATTAATCACAATGATTAAGGTAAAAATTAGCTTACTTTGTGGTTAACGTTTAATGTTATGTTGAAACATGACCTAATTTTTTTTCAAAAAGTCATTTGAAAACTAGATTTCGACCATATACCCTCTTTATTCTAGTTTTATGAGTCAGTGGGATATTGTTCAATGAAAATGGATTATATAATAAGTTATGTTAGGGAATTAGTAAAAATGAACCTTCTTTACCTTAAACATTTATGAAGCCTTAAGATATGGGGAACACATATTTTTGGTTATACATATCGCTTTGAAATATAAATTATTTATTTTTATGATAATAATTTATCACAATTTTTAGAAATGAAAAAGTTACTTAAGATGCTTAGGAAACACCAACATAGGTATTATTTAATTAATAATAAAATAAAATAAATGATACTAAAAATATTAAAAGTGAAGAAATTTGAATTAATTATTTTGATCCATTATTTTTGTAGATGAATATTTCGTTTTACATAAATTTGATCATAATATTTTTTAATTCCATCATTGTTTTTATATTTGTAAATTTAAATTAAATAAATAATTCCTAAATTGACATTAATGTTATTTAATAATAAATGATATTTTATTTAAAGATTTAAAATTTGCTAAAAAAGATATATTCTTTAAATTTATTTTTTAATGTTAGTAAATATAAAATATGGTATATTAATGGTCTAATTGATCTTTTATAATGAACATATAGACCTCTAATTAGTAAAAACACTATTTGTAAGGTTTGGATTAAAGAAGTATTTTTTGCGCGTTACATGTGCTTATTTTAATATTAATTTGAAACACATATAGATCATTACCTTGTAAATTATATATCATATTTATAATTTTTTGGGTCAATATTTTCTAATAAATATCGCTTTAATTTAGTCATATTGGTTAAATTACTTATGATATAAAACTAGTTACTTTAATAAGAACATAAAAAGTAAATGTGGGGAATGTTATAAGTTAATGGAAAAAAATATAAAAATAGTTATTTGGTTGTGGATGATGTGTATTTAAAACTTAATTTCACTTTACTCCATTACTTTTAAATTTTTGTGGCACATGTAGTTAGGGAGACCTCCCAACAATGTTTACTATTTTATATTTACAAGAATGCAAATCCCCATCTACTATAAAAAGGCACTCACCCCTCCCACATCATCAAACCTCTCCAACCATTTTACTCATCCATCCCCAAAAAACATCTCCCAACATTTATACCCTAAATTTGGGAAGAATGCAATCCACAAAAGTTCTTTGGTGAAAACCAAAAGGAGTTACCCAAAAAAGAGGAATATCTTCTTTGATCACTTATCCTTTAGTTCTTTCTGAAACCCTTAAATTATTCATATTACATGAATATATAATTTCATAATTATCCTCAATAAACTGATATGTTTTTAAGGCATCAACATACACTGACACACACTTCCATCAAATGGGTAATGAATTTACCATTCGTGTGTATGACAGACTACCGCCTCGTGAAACGACGTCATTGGTATTTTCCTTTACCACCTCTCATAGTTTGAAATTATGATAGAAACACTATTTTTATATGATATTAATGATATTTTTTTCTTCATTCTTCTAAAATTTTAATATAACACATACATTCATTCATTCCATTATATGTAAATACGATAACATTGATTGTGGATTTTTGGACTACCACCTCCTCAAAGCAATGTAACACGTTCACACATTAAATGGAATATATTAAAAATGGTCTCAATTAAAAATTAGTTACATAAAAAAATATATTTAATATTAATTATGTAATTACATATAAGGAAATATAATATATCATTTTTTTCATTACCCTTTTCACACACTAAAAAAGTGATAACGCCATTAAAGGACGTGTGGACTACCGCCTCCTCGACGTGATATGATTTATTTTACATCAAAATAATTATATATATATATATATGTTTGATTAAATTAAATGTTATTAATGATATAATAATCATTCTGGAAGATAACATGTTACTTTCTTTCTTTCTATAATGATCATTGGAAAATTGGAACATTACTCATTTGTACGTACGACCTACTATCTCTAGGATTGTAATGTTGGTTCATTTTTAATAATAATATTTCATTATTGGTTTTAAAATTAAAATTTATCAATAAATAAGATAATTATTTCATTATTATTATTATTTAGATGTTTATATATTGAACCCTTTGACCAAATTTGACCTAAAAAGTTGTTTTTAACACATGAATCAAATTTTCTCAAAACACCCGACATAAACTTAATTGTTTATGTATTTGTATATAACACTTTAATAATTTAAGTAAAAGTAATAGTAAAATTGAAAATTTTTATCAGGAAATTAAATAATTAACATAATTTTATTATTTAATAGCATAAATACACATGTGACAATTTAATCTCAAGGTAATGGATTTTCATCTCACTTTTTACATTGGTGAGATAATTTTTATATTCACAACTTAATTATTCTGTGTAGTGTATATAAAAACCATTTTGATATATTATTTCATGATTAATTTTATATTAATGTTATTTAAAATTTTACTTTGAATTATCTCATCCAAGTGTTTGAAAACTGAAAATTACCAACAGGTAAAAGCTATGTTTCCATCTCACTTTGTTTTGTGGTTGATAAATTTATCCTTGAAAAATCCCTTTATAATAATAATTTTTCATTGAAAATTATATTTCACTATGACATCCATATTCTCATATAATCAATATGATTATTTCCTAAACCATATAACATATTTACATAATGTTTCTACTTCGATTGTTATTTGATTTACTAGGTGAATTTTGATAAATCTGTATCCTTTACTCTATATAGATATATGATAAAGAACATTGTTTATTATTTAAATTGTTTTTTAATATATGAGGTATTTTTTGACATAAATTAAATGGTTTTGGGACTAGTTAATTCAATCCCATGATGCATTAGTATTCTCTTGATATTAAATCAGTTGGTGAAAAACTTTTCACATTTGTTTCCAAGAAGATTTAAATTGTTAGGAGGATAGGTCTTGAAAAAAATCAGATGGGTTTATCCCAACAAACATAAAATATATTAAGTACAATTATTAAAAATAACTATCTTGGGGATAGATATTGATAGTGCAAACATCCAACATTATGAATTCCTTCGTTATTATTATTCCATGTGAATATTTTATTTGTTAGAATATTTGTGACGAATTTTTAATCTCATGTGATGATTTATATGGAATTATTATATGATATTTATTATTTACATATTTATTATTCCTTATTATTTCATCATCTATTATTTTATAATTTACCCTTACTGAGCATTTTATCTCACCCTTATTTTGTTTCCTTACCCCAGGGTATGTAGATGAATTCTTGGAATGAGTATTAGGGATGATGATCATTATATTTTGTATGTATTACATTTTTCCCAATTTAAAAATGGTTACATGCATGTTATATAGTTTTCCAAAACATCTAAACCGATGGGTCCTTTGGTATTTGATTTATTTTAATCATGCTAATGTAATAAATAATGGAAATGGCTCTCGGATTCTAGAGTTGGGGCATGACAGTTTGTATAAAACAAGATTAGTAGAAACCTTTGTAACCATAATTATGAAAACATCAATTAGAGAACATAATACTATGAAAACATTCAAGGATATGTATAGAATAACATACAAATGAAACCATTTTTATGATTACGAGATTAGTTATAAATAAATTTTTCAATCTATATTTTTAATTTCACTATTCTTGGGACGATACATGATAAGATCAAATTGATTCTACATAGTTATTTAGAAATCGTTCCCAAAAAAGTAATTTAAGCATCACCAATGAACATGATCTAATGAGTAATAAGGATATCTTATTTCATGGTCTCAAGTAATTATTTTGAAGGGAACCAGTCTACCAACCATTCTCATTATATGGGGACATAATATCATGATCTAATGCGATAGGGAACAAATTATCTATGTATTATGGATTTTAAGGGAAGAATGAGAAGAAGAGGACAACTGAGAAAAATATGGATAATTTTAATAAGGGAAATAATTATTTTTCCGCATGAAATAATTTTGTAAATAATAACCTCGGTACATTCTTAAAAGGAATGTGATTTTTTTATATATGTGTCCACCAAGTTTTTGATTGAAAGGAAGACAATGAAATTTCAAATATGAAATTATAACATTGTAATGATATTGGGAACTACTAAAATGAATGCCCCAAAATTCTAGGGAATATACCTCAGAAGAAGCAAAGGAATAAAGGTCAGGACTATGTTATTAATACAATTGAAGTGGAATGATAAATGTACCCATGTGTTTGGATACTTGAGTAATGTTGTAAGAATATTTTATCAATTATTTCTTTATTATAAGAATTATGAAATATATAATGACTGTACTACAGTAAAAGTTTATTAAGGATTTGAGATCGTATGTTTAATGGTTCCAAAAAAAGTTTATTAATATTAAGTAAAACTTTTTTGAAAACACACGGTTTAGGGAAAGAAACCCGTTAATATGTTCCTAATGTTGAGAAAATGATTATTAGATAAATATATGATTGATATTGATAGAGTATATTGGATACTAATAGATACCTTGGAACTAATTATAATGTTTTTGATCATAATGCATGGTAGTTTCATAATGATAACCATTTATGAAATTGTTTGTGTTAAACATTATACAAGATTTTAAAGGTAAATATATTACTAAAACATATGATGAAATATGTCATTGGAGATGAATTATAAATAGATTAAGGAAAAAATGAATAATATTTTATTTATAAATATGAAATATATCAAGTGAGCATATTTAATTAAATTACATAAGAGTAAAATAATTTCAAAACTCTTGGAAAATGGACTTGAATTTATTTCCTTATTATCATTATTTTTTAGGATATCAGTGACCAATTTCATACCTTTGGTTTATAGATTTGTGGTTAATAAGTTTCTAATGAATATGTTTTCTATCACTATCTATTAGAACTTGATAGTTAGATTTTTCTTACATGCCCATGTTTTCACTAACATTATACTATTAGAAACCATAGTTTTACGGTGACCATCACGTTTTCCTTTCTATATTATAAAGAACATATGTTATTAAACCTATTTATGATATCCTTTTTTAATAATGGTGTTTTCCAATATCAAACCCTCGATTATCGAGAACAATTTTAAATTACGATGATGAAATTTGATTAAGGTGGGGTGAATATAACATCCCATCACATTTTAATTTTTTAACATAATTAATTTCATTTCTGTAACTATTTAAATGAAACAAAATATAAATATTAAGATATACACAAAACAATGTTAACATGTGTCATATGCACGACTGAGTTTTACCACCTCTTTATAACACACCTATTTTAAAACTAATTGTTGAAACTTTTATAAATTTTATTTGTCACATAAATTTTATTTTTAAATTTTGAATGTCAAAATTATCTAAGGGTTAATTTTCTTATTTTTCATTGAAGATTCATTTTTTGATGTACAGTAAATAATACTACATTTTAGTGGAAAACAACATTTTTGTTTAAAAAATTAGGAATGTAAAATTATATATTAAATAGGTTTTAAATTAAAAATATATCAATTATACATCTATTTATTCAATTTAGGTAATTGGTATTTTTTTATATTCAATATAGATATAAAAACGTAATGAAATTAAAAAAATCACATTAAATCCCACTTTCTTTCCACATCTGCAGTATTTTCATTAAATTTAATTTTTCCAGTTTTGTGAATTGAATTTGGAAAAATGGAAATACATAGATGGAAAAATTATTATATTTATTATTTAAAAATAAATTATTAATTTCTGAACAAAATTATTAGTTAATATAATTAAAATTAATCACATTTATTAAGGTAAAAACATGTTTATTTTATTTTTAAACATTGATATTAAGAGGAAAAATTACCCAGAAACTTTTCCAAAAGAACTTTTGTGTAAATATTTAGACCATATACCCTCTTGGTTTTAATTTTATGAGTTAATCAGATACTATTTCATGAAATATGCCTATATAATATGTTTATTATGGAAGAAGATAAAAAATAACCTTTCTAACCTTTACCATTTATAAAGCCTTAGGATATGGAAAAGAATCATATTTTCGGTTATAAATATCCTTTTAAAATATAAATGAGTTATGTATATCATAATTAATTATCATTAATTATTTAGAGGAATTAGTTACTTAAAATGCCTAAAAACATTTATATAATGATTATTTAGTTAACAGTTAAATAAAATAAATGATAATAAAAATATTAAAAGTGAAGAAAATTAAATGAATTATTATATTAAATTATTATTTTTAGATTACTATACATAGTTAAATATATTTTAAATTCATATATATCAATTTCATAACTGTTTTGGATATTTATTAATTTAAATTAAGTAAATAATTTTAGAATTGACATTATGTTTATTTTATAATAAATGATATATTATTTAATTATTTAAAATTTACTAAAAATTATATATTCTTAAAAATTATTTTTAAATGATAGTAATTATAAAATATTTTCTATTGATGGACCAATTTATCTTTTATAATAAACATATTTACCCCTAAATAGTTAAAATATTGTTAGCACAGTTCGGGTTGAAGTAGTTTTTTTGCACGTTACATGCACTTGTTTTAAATTTAATTTCCAACACACAATGGATATTTATTTTTTAAATTTTATATAATATTTTTAATTAATTGGGTCAATATTGTTAGTAAATATCACTTTAATTCAGTCTTAATGGATAAACTACTCATGATATAAAACTAGTAACTTTAATAAAAACCAAAATTGTAAAACTGGGGAAGCATAGATGTTAAGGAACAAAACTATAAAAATGGACCTATTTATGTGTGATGGAGGTGTTTCCAGACCATAATTTGACATTAATATATTATTTTTTTATTTTGGAGGCACATGAGATAATGGATACCTTCCAATAGTATTTAACTTTTAAATTTACAAGAATGTCACTCCCTTTCCACTATAAAATGGCCCTCTCCCCTCACACTTTATCACACCTATAAATTTTGTATCTTATCTAAACAATAAATAAGTAAGATAGAAAATCCCACCACACCCTTATCCTATAATCCCCACTTTGGGCATAATTAATTCCATGTAAATCCTTTGGTAAAAACCAAAAGGAGTTACACAAAAAAGAGGTAACATTCATCAATGATCACTTTTGTTTTATTTATCTATCAAACAATTAAATTCTTCTTATTACATGATTATATAATGAAATAATTATCAATAATAAACTGATATGTTGTTTTTAAGGGTTATACCTACACCAATACTCAATTTCATTAAATGGGTACCAATTCAACCATTTGTGTATACGATGGACTACTACTTCATGAAACATTATCTTTCATTTTTAATTTACCGCCTATCATAGTTGGGAATTATGATGGAAATTATGTTTCTATATGATATATGTGAAATTTATGTTATATTAATATTTATGGAATTCTTATATAACATAAACCTTTATTATTTCCATTTTGTGTAAATACAATAACTTTTTTTGTTAATGTGTGGACTACCACCTCTATAATGTGTTGTAATCCGTTCAGACATTACATGAAATGTAATAAGGATGGGTTTAATTAAAAATATATGACATAAAATAAATAAATGAATGAAATTTATAATATAATTAATTTTCTGTAAATATAATATATCATTTTATTTATTACCCTTTTCGCATACTAAAAAAGTGACAATGTCGTTTGAGGGCGTGTGGATAACCATCTACTGGACACATTGTAATTCCAGTTACATCAAAATAAAACTGTATATTAGTATATATGATTAAATAACATGAAATTTATGATATATTTATACTTATATAAATATATAGTGACACTTAAATTCTTTCTATAATGATCATGGAAAAATGGGAATGTTACTCATGCATACGTACAACCTACCATTTCAATGATTGTAACATTTTTCCATTTTTCATAACAATAATTCATGATTGGGCTTAAAAGTATAATTTACTTATATATATGATAACTATGTGATTATTATTATTTTGGTGATGATTATATAATGAAACCATTGACTACAGTCGATGTAACACCCTGAGATTTTATGAATTTTTTTTGAATTAATTTAATATTTTTTATATTTTTAACTTTACATTACATTGGTTATATGTTTTTTATTATATATAAAAATAAGTTTTTATTATGTTATATGCAACACCGTGTTAGGATTTCACTACATGCAACACAGACGTTGATTACATTACACGTAATACTAAGTTTCTATGAAACAACACTTACTACTATAATTATTTAAATGAGATATTTATAACATAGCCATTAAACATATAAATATTATTAGAAATAAAAAATTCTTAAACTTTTTCACATAAATAAATCATATTTATAATGAAATGTATAAATTTTTGGTAAGGTATTTATTTGTTTAGAATTACAAATTTCTTAATAACACACTTTTTAATGTCCTTCCATGAATAAAAATAAAATTGATTTTAGATACAATTAAAAATTTAATTTTACAAAATAAAAAACATTTTTGAATTTGGAATCTCAAATTTAACTTAAGGATTATTTTTTGTATTTTTCTGAGATGTTTCATTTTTTGATAAATAGTAAAAAAATATTGCATTATAGTTAAAACATCATTTTTCATATAATTAATTATTTTAATTTAAAATTATTTTTAATAAAAAATAGATAAATTATACATATATTAATCCAATTTAGGTCAATGGAATCATTTTTATTTTGAAATTAGATATAACAACTTACTGAACTTTTAAACATTCTTTTTATCTGCCATCTCACCACGTCATCAAGATTACTGTCAAATATAATTTTTTTCTTCTGTTAATTGATTTCATAAAAATGGATACACATGGTTGTAATAAGTATGATATTTAGATTCTAATAGATCAAATTAATATTTTTTATATTATGAATAGTAAATTTATTAATTTTATATTTACCACGATTAAGGGTAAATTGGATAATTAAAGGTAAAAATAATATTATAATATTATAAATTAACCTAAAAAAATTCTTAATTCTATTTTATATGTTGTTTTCAACTAAAATAATCCCTATTATGAAATTATATCTTTTGCAATCCACTTGGTATAAGGACCCAATATTAAACCCAACATAATCTTGTGTTTTGATCAAGAATTTTCATTCTTTTACTTTAAGAATCCTTTCAAGTTTAGTCTTTTAGAGAATTAGGCCATAAAAATTACATTACATCACAAAAATTACAAAGTAGACACTTCTAATCTATCCAATTTTTCACAATAATAAAACTCCTTAAATAAAACAAGAATTATTTTCTTGAATAAAATATTCTTAAATTGTTCCTTTGTTTATCCATCCTTATACCCTATGAAAAAATTTCAAAAACATGGGATGAGATAAAAATCTTGGCAAGGAATATAAAATAATGACTAAAACCATTAGTACATGAATATTTAAAACTCATGAAAACATTTTTGAAAAATCATATTTTACACCCATAAAATGTAAACAACTTATCTTAAATCATATAATCATAATATTCCTACAAAACATCATAAAAATCATAAAACATAAAGGTAACTTGTGGAATTCATATCATACTTACATTATATATTTCTTAGCCACATAGGGAGAAACCTTCATGGTTACATTTGTAATATCCATCACAATATATTCCCTAAATCTCTTAGGAGAAACCTTAACTTCTACCTTTATCACGTTACCCAATGCATTAGAGAGATATCACGGGCTCACCCACCCTAGGTTTATCATGAAACCACACATATTTGTTTTATCATTTAACCACCCGTCATATTTACAAGTACCCTTATATAATCAAAACACATTAAAAAATAAAATTATCAACATTTCACTCATCAATCACAACAAATTAATTCAAGATATCAAAATATTCAATCCATTTCTAAAACCATTTGAAACATTTAATAAACAGGTTTTTCAATCAAATTTTCCCATACCACATTGAATATTTTAAGGGAATTAACATTTTAGAACATTAATTTCCATATAAATAAATCCTTAAAACCATTTTGAAAATGTGGGCATTAATGAGAAATATTTAGAAGAATAAATCTTTAAAACATTTAAAATGTTGTTTTACAGAAATAGTATTTTACCACATGAGAAAACAATTGATTTAAAATAATTAAAGAATAAAATTAAAAAAAACATATAATATTAGGAGAATAAGGATATTAATGATATAATATATCAAAGGGCTCTATATACACCATATAAATGTGAATTGGTGCATAACAACAAATAAGTCTCAATGGAATGTAAATTGAGACGAAATCCCTTATAATGACCATATCCTTATATTAAGGATAAATAAATGCAATAATTATGTATGAAAAAAATAAATACAGCCAATATAAGTGGATATTTAGTGTAAATTAAGCATAGTTCATTCGCACATATTCAAGTAAAAACAAAACTAAGGACATGGATATTAAACTCAATAAATGGAGATTGAGTTAAGATTTCCCTTACAAAGTTATTATAAATGGCATATGAATTTATAAATAGGTTTATTTATGTATATAAATAGTATATAAACACAAATGATAGTAGAAATTACAACATAAATAAATAAATAGTGATTCCATACATAATCATGTCATAATATAATCAACGAAGTATGCATAAAACCCAAAGAGTGGAAATTGGGTTAATAAGTTCCCTTACCAAGATTATTTTGTTAATAAAACAAATAGATTATGTGTATTTACAATCATTACACATAAATAAATTATAAATACAAGAGAGGATATTAAAAATTTATTTCCCGCATAATCATATCATGACAAAATCAAGAAGTAGAAGATTAACCCAAAGAGTAGAAATTGGGTTAAGAAGTTCCCTTACCAAGATCATTTTGTTAATAAAATTGATCAATTATTTTTATCCACTATAATTAAACATAAATAAATTATAAATAAAATATTTGATATCAAAATTTATTTCTCACATAATCATAGCACGACATAATCAAGAAGTAGAAGATTAACCTAAAAATGGAAATCGGGTTAAGAAGTTCCCTTACCTTGAGTCCGACTTGCCTCATTTGTTCTTCAATTTCCTGAATAATAAACATAGGTTAATTTATTCTTGATTTAGATCGTTTTTAACGTTTATTATTCATTTTATTTCACTTATTAACATGTTATAAAAATTAGTTATCTATTTGAGTTCATATCAGACATTTTGTTGATGTTTGATACTTGAGTCAAAAATGAACATGTTTTGATGAAAATTATCTATGTGGTCATAATTCAATAATCTATAGAATATTATTCATGATTTAAATATCATATATATACATTATATATGTATTAATTATATTCCATAACATTTATATATAATAAATGAAATGCACCGTTCATGGAGACGGTAGGTCGTACGTACGCATGAATGCTACTTTCATTTCTTTTTCATATTAAATGAATGAAAAATAAATTATAAATATATATATTATATTTCTAGTATTATATATATGTTATATATGTTACATAAGACCATTTATTCCCCCTTTTATATGTTCCAATTATGGCATGAACGAGTCACATCACTTTGAGGGGGCGGTAGTCCACACTTCCTAAAATGAAATTATCATATTTACATATCATGGATTGCATAAAGGTATATTGTAAATATAAATTACATAAGAATATAGAAAAAATAAATATAATAAATATCATATAGAAAAATAATTTCATTATAATTCCCACCATGATAGGTGGTATAGGGAAATTGAACAATCATCGTTTCGTGAGACAGTAGTTCACCATGCACAGAAACAACTTGTTCGTATCCCTTAGATGGAGGTGTGTGTGAGTGTAGTTAGAGTAATTCACATAAAAATACTTTTATATAGATTGTAATGGTGTGTTTATGTAATAAAATAATAATAATATCATATGGAGTGGATAATGAAAATAAAGAAAATGAACTTGAGAGAAGACGTCACCTCTAAATCGGGTAACTTCTTTTGATTTGATCCAAAAGAATTTATTGAATTTTCATCTTCCCTAGGTAGGGATTCAAGTAGAAAAGTAGGGATTTTGGGAGATTATTTGAGAATAATCTGAATAACGTAAGTGGTTTGAGAGGTGTGAGTAAGTGGGTAGATGTGGTGCCCATTTATAAGAGGATGGAGGGGCACTTTAGGAACGTCTTAAATATTATTTTATTATAAACTCAATTTCGATTAAAAATGGTCCAAAACTAATTTAATTAAAATATTATAGTATAATGTTTCTAATACCCATCATCTAATAATTTTTATACATGTTTTTAATATTTACTTGTCCTTATCTTTTTGGTTTAACCCTTATTTTATCCTTTTTAATATTATAGTGATATCATGTTATTTACACATTGTGGGTTAATGTAATTACCATATCATGTAAAAATACCCACAAAAAATTCATTTAGGACATATTGGGGCTAATATTAACCATTTTTATGAATATTATATTTTTTGGAATTTAATTTCATTTAGTAAACTATTTTATATTTTATGTTATGAATTATGTCATTTTTGGACACTATTAATACTTGACATTTTTAAAAATTCACAACAACATGATTCCTTCAAAAAAACATTGAATAAATCATAAAATGTCATATTTATCTAGATAATTCTTGTATGGAATTAATTATGTCAAATAATATTTATTTTAATATTTATAATATCATTTATTTTAATACATTATTAATGAACCAATCACTACATCATCATTGTGTTATAATTAAATTTATTTATTTAATGTATAAAAATTATAAATAAAACATAATGTTGTATTAAATATTTTTATATTTATACTGACTATTTATAGTCAATGATATCACTTATATGACCCCATATAATATTTTTAGTAAGAAGATACATGTTTTTGTTATTTTTCATTATAACATGTCATTATCAGTCCCATGTGGCTCCCAAATGTCAAAGGATGCTCATGGTAAGATATAACTCATCAAATAGAATTAGGACACGTTTTAGGGTGTTTTTATATTATTAAAATTTTATTTTTACCCTATTTACCAGATTTACACTTTAACCATGATAAATAAAAATAATTACCGAAGTTATTATTGATAATGTCCACAAATAAAAGGTAACTATTTAAACAATTTGACCTTATGATTCCAAATATGGAATAATTTTTTTTAAATTCAAAACTCAAAACTTATAGAATTAATTAAAAATTAATTCCTATTGTCAAAACATAAAATTTTGGTTTTAAGAAGTAAAAACTATCAAAAGATTGAAATGTGTTTATGTCTAATATTAATGTGAAATCACTTCCAATAACCAAAATTGGATTAAATGATAAAAAATAATCCAATTAAACTTTAAAACGAATTTAAATTACAATATAACTATATAAAAAAAATATATGACAATTCAGTTTTGAATTAAAATGTAGTATTTTTAACTATTCATAAAAATGAACTTTATTAGAACAGTACCAAAATTTAACCAAAGTAAATATTTAGGTATCAATTTTATAGAAGAAGTATTCTTTTTTCAAATAAAACACATAAAAGTGACAAAAAGTACATTTAAAAAGGATTTTCCTTCAAAAAGAGATAAAACTACAGTTTAAACCTATTAAAGTATTTTATTCGTAAAATTGGATTCATTCTAATTTTAAGACTCTAAAATTTATTTTATAAATGTAAAAACATTTATCAAAAATTTAAAATAATAATATATTTGATTATTTTAATTCCAAAAAATTCAACGTCTAGGCGTTAACTACCATTTAAAATAATAATAAATTATTGTATTATTTTTCAGTATAACTCAATGTTGTGTGCAACGTAAGATTTCAAAGAAACTGGTTTTTGTGTGTTTGGTACGCTAATAGAAAAGGAGTTGTCTTTAACATAAAATTAATATCTTATTCATAAATATTAATATATCTATATATGAAAATTCATTATTTTATAAATACCTGGGTCATTAAATCATTCCCCCCTTTTGGAAATAACATCCTCATAATTTTAAAATTGGGTTCAGAAACATCATTAAAAATCCCACATAAAAAAGAGTCAAAAAAAATATCACATTAAAAGAAAGAAATAGAATTACAATGGTCACTTGAGATAACAAATATTTGGCATCCATGTAGGAAAACATGGATATTTAAGAAAAAATAAATTTCATGTTCTGATAGAGAGTAGTAGAATACCTGATTAGGAGAATGTTAACAATCTGAAAAAAAACATGTAATTGGTTAAATGGTTTTTGATTTCTCAGTAGGAAAAGTAAACTAAAAATGTTTTTTTAATATCCTTTTTATAAATTTGAGTAATTTATTTATGACCTTGACTAAGAACATAAGGAAACATACTTAATTGTCAAGTATAGTTTCACCCTTTGATAAATATCTACTAAAAACTCATATTTTCTCTAATTTACGAGTACTCAAGACAACTTGTTCAAACATAAAGTTCTAGAATCAACATATAGATAATCACATAATCCAAAAAAGATGAACTATATATTTTCCTTGTATTTAGAAAATAACCTAAAACCCAAATGGTTGGTACAAGATGTGATAATCCCCCAAGAAGAATAATCCTTTATAAGGATAAGGAGTACTTTTCATATTCAAAATTCAACAAACAATACCCAAAGATCAACAAATACCATTCAATAATTTTTTTCCATATTATTCCTAAAAAATAATCCGAACTATGATTAAAACCCAAAATTCTAAATAATTTGATCACAATGACTTCCATGACAAATCTTAAAATTTATCTCCAAATAAAATTGATCAATCTCAAAGTCTCATACTGAAAATTAATTATTCTCATATCATATTCTTCATTATAGTTTAATCAATTCCATAAATAACCCCAATATCAATATTTTTAATATAAAATCATAGATTCTTAAAAAACAAAATTAAACCATTAATCCTCAAATAAAAACCTATAGTATTCTATTTACATTAGGCATAGAGGGTTCCCAAAATAGAAAACATCTTCCAAAATAAAATTTATATCTTAATCACTAAATAATTTTTTTATACTAAGGATATCCATTTGATAAAACATAAGTTCCAAAAATCAACTTATTCTTGATACAAATAATCATTCATATAAAATGGATAATTCATATTAACTAGAGAATTCACATATGTCATTGGTAATTGATGCACACTTTTCTCCCTTCGGTTGTGGTTGTGATTCTCGTGGCTATGCCAGATTCAACAGGTTGTCACCTATCTTGCAGTTTGTCCCTTTTTATAAAACTGAAAAATAACCCTAACATGTTTTGACATAAATGGTTTTCCTATACATCTCATTTTCATCCCAACTAATAATGAAATCAGAATATTAATTAATTAATTATTATATATATTGGCATTATTTTCACCTCTATATGATTAAATAAAACTATTAACAATAGAAATAACATCATACCTTGACCATGGTGTCCACCTTGTTTCATCTTCATCTTTTTTACGTAGATATTAGGTCCATGCATTATAACAATGATTTAGATATCCTTCTAATTCCTTTGTCCAAATAAACCTTGTAAAACATGGGTAATGTGGGTGTTCATAGAAAATTTCTTTCAAAAAATAATCATGTATGACATATAATTTCAAAACATGTGATAAAACTTGATTTCTATAAAACAATTGGACCGAGTTTGAGTTGAAACTTTCAATCAATGTTCCTTTTAAAATACCATAAGTATGTTCTGAAAGACTATATTTTAAAAGAAAATATAAATAGGTTTCGTAAGGTTCTCTTTATTTACTACCTTTTTAAAAATCATAATATGCTTCAGAATCTTGTTATAAGGTAAAATATGTGAAAATGCCGGGATAATATTTACCTTTCTTGAAAATATGAGAATATTAAAAAAATTTGATTTGATTAAATACAAACTGTGATCCATGATTGTATAGAGGTATAGTGGAGGTGTTTTATATCTCAAACAACTACTTTCAAGTGAGTTGTATGCTAGAAAAAGTTTCACAATCATTTAAACTTGACTTTACAATTATTATTGCAAGAATGTCATCTGGAAGAGAAAGGAATGTTGTTTGAGATCCTCCTCATGGAATTTGTATACAAATTTTATATACCTGAAAAAGTTATAAAACAATGATTTAACTAACATAATAGACATAGAGACTTACCATGTGTTTACCGAAAACTTTTAATCCCTAAATTTTTCTAAACCATCCTTTGATACAAACTATACAGAAATATCCACAAAAGTTACATAATATTGATATTTGATCAAGAATTTAATTTCCTTCACATTGAGAATCCTTTTAGGTTTATAGTTTTATAGAATTAGGCCATAACTATAATATTACATCACAAAAATTACAATGTAGACACTTCTTCTCTATCCATTTTTTACAATAACCAAACTCCTTAAAAAAACAAGATTTATCTTCTGGATAAAAATCTTATTGGATTCTTCTTTTCTCTTATCCTTCCTTATAACCTATGGAAAACATTTTAAAACATGGTATTAGTATAAAAATACCAGTAAGTAATATAAAATAGGTAATAAAACTGTTAGTTCATGAATATTTAAAACACGTGAAAACATTTTCACAAAATCGTACTTTTCACCCATAAAACATAAACTACTTAGCTTACCACATTTAATCATAAGATTACAAGAAAAGTTCATAAGAATAATAAAACATAAAGGTAACTTGTGGCTTCCATATTATACTTACATATTAGCTTTTATAGCTATATAGGGTGTAACCTTCATGGTTACCTTTGGAAAGCCCATCACAGTATATTCCCTAACTCCCTCAGGAGAAACCTTAACATATACGTCCATCACATTACCCAATGAATTGGAAAGATATCATGGGATCACCCTCCCAAGGTTTATCAGAAAACCACTCGTATTTGGTTTATCACATAACCACCCATCAAATTTCAATTTACCATTACATAATCATAACACATAAAAGATTAAAATTATCAACATTTCACACGTCAATCACAAGTAATCAATTAAATATATTGAAATATTAAATCCATTTCCAATACCATTTTAAACATTTAATAAAGAGGTATTTGAATCAAAGTGTCCCATACCACATTGAAAATTTTAAAATAACTAACATTTTATAACATTAATTTCCATATAAATGAATCCTTAAAACCATTTTAAAAACATAGAAATTAATGATAAATATTTTGAAGAATAAATATTTAAAACATTTAAAATGTTTTTTGATAACGAGTCCCTTACCACATGAGAAAATACTTTAATAAAACTAATTAAAGAATAAAATTATGAAAAAGTTATAATATCCTGAAAATAAGGAGATTCATGATATAATATGTCAAAGGGATATATAAACACCATATGAAAGTGAATTGGTTCATAACAAAAAATAAGTCTCAATGGATAAATTGAGACGAAATACCTTACAATGATTGTATCCTTAGATTAAGTAAAAATTAATGATATAATTATGTGTGAAATAATAAATACACCCAATTTGAGTGGATATTTACTGTAAAACATTCATAGGTCATTCATTCAAATTCTTGGAAAAACAAAACTAATGACATGGATATTTAACTCAATGAATGGGGATTGTGTTAAGAGTTCCCTTACAAAGTAAGTATAAATGATGTAGGAATTTATAAATGGGATGATATTGTGTAAAAAATTATATATAAACTAAGGTATGTGTAAATTACAACATAAATAAATAAACATTTATCCCACACATAATCTTGGCATAATATAATCAACAAAGTATGCATAAAATTCAATGAGTGGAAATTGGGTTAAGAATTTCCCTTACCAAGATCATTTTTTTAATAGAACAGATCGATTACATGTATTCACTATCATTTAACATAAATAAATTATTAATAAAATATAGTATTTAAAAAATTATTTCTCACATAAACATATCACAACATAATCATAGCACGACATAATCATGAAGTTGATGATTAATCCAAAGACTGAAAATTGGGTTAACAAGTTCCCTTACCAAGATCATTTTGTCAATAAATTAGATCATTTATGTATATTAACTATCATTACACATAAATAATGTATAAATAAAATATTGGATATCAAAAGTTATTTCACACATAATCATAACATGACAGAATCAATAAGTAGAAGATAAACCCAAAGAATGAAAATCGGGTTAAACAGTTCCCTTACCTTGAGTCCGACTTGCCTCGTTCATTCATTAATTTCCTAATTAATAAACATAGGTTAATTTATTCTTTATCTAGAACCTTTTAAATGTTCATTATTTATTTTATGTCACTTCTTACAATGTTATATAAATTATTTAATTATTTGAGTTCATATCAGACGTTTTGTCGATGTTCGGTTCTTAAGTCAAAAACAAATATGTTTTGAGGAAAATTATCCATGTGGTCATAATTCCATTATATTAAGATTATTATTCATGATTAAAATATCATATATATCCAATATATATGTATTTAATAATTTCTATAACAATTGAAGATATGAAATGAAATGCACCATTAATGGAGATAGTTGGTCGTACATACGCATGAACACTACTTTCATTTCTTTTTCTTATTAATGGAATGAAAAAAAAATTACACATATGTATATTATAATTATATTATAACATCTATGTTATATAGGTTACATAAGTTCATTTAATGCATACTTTATATGTTCCATGTATGTCATTAATGAGTTATATCACTTTGATGGGGTTGTAGTCCACACTTCCTCAAATGAAATTATAATATTTACATATTATGGAAGGCATAAAGGTATGTTGTAAATAAAAATTATAGAAGAATACAAAACAATAAATATAATATGTTTCATATATAAATACAGTTCTATCATAATGTCCATCCTGAGAGGTGTTAGGGGAAAATTTAACTGTTATCATTATGTGAGGCAATAGTTCACCGTACTCAGAAACAGTATGTTCATATCCATTATATGGAGGCGTGTGTGAGTGTAGTTAGAATAATTATCATAAAATCATCCTAGTATATTTAGGGTAATGTTATTATTATGTAATCAAATACTAAGATTAACATAGGGAGTGGAGAAGGAAAATAAAGGAAACGAACTTTAGAGAAGACTTTACCTCTAAATCGAGTAACTTATTTTGATTTGAGCCAAAATAATTTATTTAATTAAATTATTCCCATGTTAAGGATTCTAGAAGTAAAGGAGTGATGTTTGGATCTTATTTTTGTTTATTTGGGACAATCCAAGGGGCTTTAGAGGTGTGAGTAAGTGGGTAGATGTGGTGGCCTTTTATAAGAGGGATGTGGGGCACTTTAAGAACCTCTTGAAATATTATTTTATTATAAATTCCATTACTATTAAAAATAGACCAAAACACATTTAATTATAATATAATTTGATTTTGGTTTGAATACCCATAATACAATAATTTTTAGACAATTTGGAATATTTTTTTATCCTTATTTTTTTGATTTAACCTTTATTTTACCCTTTTTAATCTTATAGTGATGTCATTTATTTACACATTGTGGGTTAATGTAATTACCATATCATGTCAAACAACCCACAGAAAAGTCATTTATGAAATATTTGGACTTATCTTAACCATTTTTCTGAATATTATATTTTTAGGAATTTAATATCATTTAATAAACTATTTTATATTTTAGGTTATTAATTATGTCAATTTTGGACACTATTCATACTTGACTTATTTACAAATTCATAAAAACTTTATTCCTTGAGAAAAAACATTTAATCAATACTAACATGTCATATTATCCTAGAGAATTCGTGGATGGCATTAATTATTTCAAATAATATTTATTTTAATATTTATAATATAATTTATTTGAATCCATTATTAATGAAGCAATCACTGCATCATAATTGTGTCATAATTAAATTTATTTATTTAGTGTCTAAAAATTATAAATAAAATATCATGATGTGGGAAATATTTTAATATTTTTAATAAATATTTATAGTTATAGATATCACTTTTATAACTCTACATTAATTTTTTTAGTAATAAGATACATGTTAAAATTATTTTTCTCTTTACATTAAATTAATTATTTTAACATGTCATTATCACTTCCAAGTGGCTCACAAATGCCAAAAATTAGGAATAAAATTCTCATCGTTTGAAATAACTCATCAAATAGGATAATGACATTTTTAGGGTAGTTTTATATTATTAAAATTTTATTTTTTACCCATATTTTTCTGGATTTAAACATTAACCATTGTAAATAAAAGAAATTACTAATGTTACAATTCATGATGTACAAAAATAAAAGGTACATATTTAAAAAAATTGGACCTTCTGACTCCAAATAAGGAATACATTTTTCAAAATTCAAAACCCAAAATTATTAGAAATTAATTTAAAATTAACTCTCATTTCCAGAACCAGAAATAAGAATTTTAAGAAGAAAAAACTATAAAAAGATTGACATTTTTTATATCGAATTACAATGCTAAATAACATAAAATGACCAAAATTGGATTAAATGAAACTTTAAAACCAATTAAAAGTACAATATAACTAAATAAATAAATTTGATTAAAGGGCAGTTTTGAAATAAAATGCAGTATTATTCTCTATTCATAAAAAAAGAACTTTACCATAAAATTACCAAACATTTGTCCAAAGTAAATTCTAATGTCTTTATTCTATAGAAGAAGTATATTTTGAAAAATAGAACATATAAAAGGAAAAAAACTATATTTTAAAAAGTTTTCCTTCAAAAGAAGGTAAAACTACCTTTTAAAACTATTAGTGTATTTTATTCCTAAAATTGGATTTATTATCATTTTAATCATCTCACATTTATTGGATAAGTTTAAAAAAAATTAAAATATATATAAAATCATAATATAGTTAATTCTAATTATTCTCTCCATTAAAATGGTTAGGCTTTAATTATTATTTCAAATAATAATAATATTATTGTATTATTTTTTCTGTATAACTCAACGTTGCGTGCAACATAAGACTTCAGAAAAACTCATTGTTGTGTGTCTGGTACACTATCAGAAAAAGTGTCCTCTTTCACTTAAAATTAATACCTTATTCAAAAATATTGATTTATATGAAAATGTATTATTCTATAAATTATTGGTTCGTTACACTTGTGCAGGAATATGACATTTATTATATTTTATATAAAGGTAAGATAAAAATATCATACTCATATTTTTAATGAATTTTAAATTTTTTAATATACGGTAATAAATAATATAAATGTGACTATATATAGTCATATGAAATGTAAAATTTTATATCTACATCATGATAATTTATTTATAATTCTTATTGATAAAATAATTAACTTAAATGGTGACACAATGATGATGTTGTAATTGTTTAGTTAATAAAATAATAAAATAAATGATATAAAAAATATAAAAATAATTAAAATTTTAATCAATTAAGTTACTACAACAATTTTATAGGTGAATGAAATTTTAGGATAGTCTTAAGTGGTTTTTTTCAAATGTTTCCTACTGTTTGGAGTTTATTTAAAGATAATGTTCTGAATAATGTTAAAATCGACACTAATGATATTTTATAAAAATAATATTTCAATAAATTAATTGAAAGACATAAAAATATTTAAAAAATACTAGTAGATTATTAAAAGGTCTAAAATTTCATAAATATTACATTTATGTGAAATTTACCCCATACATGTAATACTTTATAACCTCTTAATACTTAAAATGTTGTCACCACAACTGAGATTACAATAGATTAAGGGTAAATAAAAATGATAAGGGTTAAAATAAAACCAAAACATGTACAAAAAGTATTGGATGAACAAGATTATACCCTTATCACTTTTACATAGAATTAGAGATTTTAATGAATACTAGTCTATGAAAATAACTTTTATGTTATTTAAAGTCAAGAATAGTTACAAAATATCATTCTCTTGTATTTAATATCTTCCATGTGTCAATATAAGGAAAAATTAAATATATGAATGAATATAAATTTCTATTTAGATAATAATGAAATTAATTTCATTATATAATTTTGTTTTTAATCTTTATGAATTAAATAATTTTTATATATGCTTCTTTAATGTTAAAACACTATTTTTTTAATTAACAAGGAAAAAAATAAATTAATTGATTTTAATAATATAAATTTTGATATATTTTGGATGAATTACACTGTTTAATAAATCTTATAGTTATATAATATATATTAGAGAATTTTGAAACCAATAAATTTGAATTCCCACATAGTCACAAGGAATTTAAACCCAAAATAAATTAACAGTATCAAATTTGAAAATTATGATATTTTATTGAATTATTTAAAAATCATAAAAATGATAAATAATGATAAAGGGGAAATTATATGGTCTAAAATGTCATAAACCAATTATTTATAACTCATTTGGATTTTTTTGTCTCTAGAGTACCATTATTATATTTTAATATTTTGAGGGTTTCTAAAAGATCCCCTCACCTCAGTTATAAAAGGAAACCCCTCCCTCACTTCTTGACAACACTTTGAGCCCTTAATATCGACTATAACCTATCTATTTCATTTATAACATTTCATAGAAACATTATAGAGTTTCCGGTATTATCAAACGATGAAATTCAATGTCCCTAAGAGGAGATCTAGAGGGACATCATCGAAGAAGAGGTAATCTTCTTATCGACTATATCAAAATTGTTTCTTCTTATACTTACTATTCATTTTTTGATTCCATTATAAAGTAATAAACTCTATATCACCTATATAATTTGGTGTTATTATGACTACGTAACATACATATTCCACCTTTTATTCATCCTATGAAAAATGAAAGTACCACAAGTGTGTACGTACGAATTACTGTCTTCACACCGTGCTGTAATCGGGTTTTCAACACTATTTTTCTTTGATGAGTATAATGATGAAAATAATGATTATACATGAGTCCTATAACATTATATTTTTTCTAGAACAATATATATACCATCAAATTCCTTACTTTTTCACAATTAGTAGAATGATATCGTCGCTCATGTGTGCATACGACCCACTATCTCCACGACGCGTTGAAATTCATCTTTCACATTATCCTTTTCAAGAATGATTATAAAAAATTATATAATGAACAAATATAAAATATATGAAATAATAACACTAATATAATATATATATATACATATGTCATTTATATTTTTCTGTTCAATATGATAAGAAAATGGAGACATCGTTCATACGTATGTATTGTTTACCATCTCCATAAACTGTGTATTCCATTTCATATATATATATCTTATATATATATGTAAAAAATATTTTATATATAAATCATTTTTTACATTTTGGAGTTGATAAATAATGATATGTGTAATAGGATCAAGAATAACAAGTCAAAACACGTACGATAAACAACGTGATTGTTACCCAAAACGTTCCTCTAACATGGAATTGTTAATAAATAGGTAATATAAAGTCATAAATGAATCACATATGATATAATAAATATTATTATTATTTTGGTATAAGTTAATAGTTTGTTTGAAACCACTATACATGAGTTTCATAAATGTGTTGAAGGAATCAGACCTAAGGTAAGAGTTAATTTCACAATCTCATTATTATCTGAGATTTTTTATACATAAGTATTTACTGAGGTATATTTATCTTTTGCATCCATGTTTCATAAAAATAAATTCCAAAATATTTGTAATATTCTTATGCAATTTATTAATATCATTTTCACCCATGTATGCCTTTTTATAAACATTTTGAAAGAAATATTTTGTCATTTTCCTGATGAGGCACTTCTTGACTTTTCCAGAAAAAGTGTGAGACTAATTTTTTTAATTATACATAATGAATGTATTTTTTCACTTACATGATTCCCAAATTCCTTTAGGATTCCCTTAAAATATTACATGTTTATTTTAAAATAAAATTTTTTCTTTAAAATTTAATGGTATTTTAAGTAAAGAAAATGATTCCAAAGAAGAGATGATATTTTCCACAAGAATTGTTTTCAAGTGATATCTGAAAATTATATTCCATATAAGATAAAGTTAATAGATGTTACATATGTTTTATTGGGTATGTAATTTAATGTTACCATTATTATTATTTATATGAATGGTTTATGTTTATAATGGAATTATATTTATAAAAATTGTTTCTTTTCTGTGGGTTATGTTATGATTGAATGATGTTTATAAAACCCATTTAATTCCATGGTTTCTAATACGATGCATGATTTATGTTCCTATGATTTAAATATATATGATTTCATTAAGAGATGGGTGGGACCTATGTCTCCCTCCAATGAATTGGAGAAATATTTATATCTCATGAGATAGACATAAAGGACCTTGTCCGCCAAGATGGTTATGGGGGTGAACCTTGACTACCAAGATGATTATTATAGTGAACCATGACTACCAAGATGGTATAGGGAGTGAACCCATAAATCTAAGATGGACTTTTTATGGAATCCCTGACTACTACGGAAATCAATTTTATATGCTTATGTGACTACCACAAATATCATGTCTTATTACTATGTTATGATTTCATGGATTAAGATCATTATTTGTTTATGATTCATGTCTTATGAACAAACAATAATTCTACCGTGATTCATGTTAATGATCATTGAAACACAAGGTATGATCTTCTATGATCATGATCATGTTCTTATACCCTTATGATCATGATTATGTTAACATGTCTACCTTTTTTTACCATCACTAAGCATCTGATCTCACCCCTTTTTACATTTCCTTTTTCCCAGGTTATAAAGATATTTATTATGTTTGATGTTCCTAAGAAGGGTTCTAGTTGAGAAGAACATAGTGGGAGATAATGTAGATCACTTATGTACCAGTGTTTCTGTTTCCATTTTTCCAAAGGCACTAAATTAATACGGTCTTCGGGCATGTGTTTGTGCAATGTATAAAGTATTCCACAAAAGTGATGTAATGTTAAATTACGTGAATATTGATTCATTACATTTGGTATTATAGAAAAAGTTTAGTTAACCATTGGAAACTAGGATGAGAAAACCTTAGTGAGACCCATAATTATGTAACACTTGAGTAATTTGTTTTAAATTTTTTAAATACATTATGTTATGAAAAGTAATAATTTAAAATAAATTATTTTAATTAATAATACTTATATTTAATATTTATAGCTTTCAAATTGAAGATAAATTTATTTTTCAAAAACATATATTATTTTATACTATTATTTTGTGTAAAAGAATATTTTAATATAAATAAATGTATTTGATTATTTTTATTAAAATATTCATTTTTATCAAAAAATTATTTAATTAAATATTTCATGGATTTTATATATCGACTATTGTAATTATTTTGATAAATACTAAATTAGGTTATGAACATATTCCCTATTAATATAACATCCCAAGAATTTATGGTTTGTATCTTCATCAAAAATTTCAATTCATTAGATATCTTATATGCACACAACGTTGAGTCTCTTCAAAAAACACATTATTATAGTTATAAATTTTCTATTAAAATTAATTTTTCCACTTATGTGTTTTGAATTTAAAAAAATGGACATACACAATTTTGTTCAGTAAGATATTTAGAGTCTGATAGAATCAACTTAATTTTTGGTGAATATTAACTTGACCCTTATGGATAGTAATACAAAATTATGAATAGTAACTTGACACTTATGAATAGTAAGTTATCCTTATTAATATTGACATCAACCATTTATGTATAAATAAAATTTAGGCACCTCATAAATCCGGGTGAATATTTTTAATAAATTAAAAATTACTTGTTGGTATTTTTTCAAGAAATAAATATTTAATTACAATTTTATAATTAATAAATTAATTTAAAATATAATTCATTTTCATAAAATAAATTAAAAAATAAATATTCTGTTTTTCTATGACATTTTCATAATTTAATGAGACCTTAGTTAAATTTTCAGGGTATTATAAAATCAGTAATAATTTTAAAAACTACATTTTTCGAGTAAATGGTGATTTAAATTAAAAAATAAATTTCTCATATTTGTAAAATTATTTTCAAAAAATTGAGTTCATATTTTTATTATACACATCAAAAAATAGTTAGGGTGATTTTTTGGTATTTTTTAAAATATTATAATTTTTGGTGAATAGTGAAATTTGATGATTTAAGAAATATGCTAAATAAATGAATTTCAACATCATGCTCGAGTCATGATGACGTAAATGGCCATTGATTCAAACTCAAATGCATTTATTACCTTTTTTAGTCACACTAATCAAGACTATTTATATACTTGATCCAAAATAAAAAATAATGATTAAAATAATGGAAAACACTCCTCTCCTCCGCTATAAATACCGCCCCTCACCCCTCTTCCTAACACACATCTCAAGATTTTATCATTTCCTAAGTTCAAAAAAAATACTCTTCCAAATACCCCCCCCCCAAATACAAGACATAATTGTCTCACCAAAATACCAAAACCAAAGGCCATAAGGATGTTCTCAAGGAGAGGAATTCAAGAGGTAAACATCCCCTTTATTTTATTTCTTTACAAGTTCTTTTTTCTCCTATATTTTCCTCATCTCCTCTATCCAAATGATCATGAAAACTATATTATCATAAACATACAAGAATGATATCATTTTTGTTAAATATACTTCCTCAAACTTCTCTCTCTCTCTCTCTTATTTTTAAAAACAAAATCATCGTCTGGGAGGTGCTGATTTCTAACCTTCATGAACAATGAACCTTCCTTCTTCAATTAATACTTAATGTCTGGTCATGAAACCATTTTTATTGTTGTAGAAATTTATAAGATATGTGTTATGTATTATATAATTTTCTAGAACTATTTTATATACCAAATATCAATTCATACGATAAATCTAGTTGGTGATGATCGAAATACCGCCATAATAGTATGAACTATTATCACTAATTTTTTATCTAATAACTCATAATCATAACATATAACAAAATGAATTATATAACAATTTAATATATTTTATTTTAATTAATATAATATAAAATCAATTCAGGATAATTATATCTAATCAATATGAACTCCATTATTTATAAAAACGTGAACCAATCCACAAAATCCAGTAAACGAACACTCCCGAATGACAGAATCCAATATTATAACTTATCAAACAGGTCATAAATAAACTTAATAAAAATATAATGAATATAATAAATGTATATAATATTATTAATTAATTAATTGATTTATTTAATCATATTACCTTGGACATTAAGTTCAAGTGAAGAACTCATTCGGACATACGGTAAGGGTTTCCTCATCTCACTACTATTTTTTGAGATATTCATTATTTACCACTACATCATTTGTAATGTGTATGTATACTTCCCATTGATGTTTAATATCATTATTCTATTTATTTTAATGGTATTCCATTTATGATTTTATGATTATTCATTTTGGGGCATATGAATCGATTGATTATAAAATGGTAATGGATTCCACCCAAACCTTCATTTTTTTTTTCAGGTTATTCCTTCACCATCGTTACCCAAATTTAATTCTTATTTACATTTTTTTAAATATTATATATTATGTTTGTAAATTCAAAAATCATATATTCAGATCATTTCACCTTTCTTTTATGGTCATTATATGTTTTAAAATAGCTTCCTGTTGAATTCTTCATGATGAACAAGCCCAATTCAAGGGAACATCGTGAATTCTTACACATTTTCAAGTGAACTATATATTCCATTTTAATCGATAATTAATTTTTTTAAATAACTCATTTTATGATGAAATAATATCTTGGTTCATTACTGGTTTTATGAAAACAAACATACCCTTCCTCTTTAAAATCTCTATACTATTTTCCTTAAACCACACTAAAATGTTTTATTTATAAAGCATCATTAAAAACAATTTTTACAGGATTTCACTTCAGTCGGACAACATTTATTCCTAAAATAAAATTTCAACGTCCATAAATTTTATTCTCTTGGATATAAAAGTTTACAATCGGATTTCATGACAAATAAAAATGATTTTCCATGAGACCTTTTATTTCCAATGTAAAAATGGATTCTTCTTGTCTGACTTTATCTTTTATGAGATATATGCCATTTTAACCACTTATTCCATGCATGTGGTGTATGGACATCCATTTTCTAAAACATATCAAGAGTATAATTATTCATAAGATATTCTAAGGGACTATTATTTGAATTTCAAAATGTGGTAAGAGATACTTTGGAATGTTTAAGTATTATTTCCTCGATAATTTTTTCAATGGTCTTCTTTAAAAGTATCTTTATCTATGTCAAAATACATTTTTGAATCATGTACTTCATTGAGTTTTATCTCTTATGATATCATCTATAATATTATTTGGGTGGGTTTTTGATTATCTTTACCATGGATTTGGTATCTTTATTCCACTCACCATATTACTCTGAATGGTTAGTCTTTATGATTAATGATTTAAGAAAATAATTTACATTTCATATGTTTGTTTCAATATGAATGTATATGTTGAATATGTTCACCCCTTTAATATTATAAATCTATTGGACATATTAAATGATGGATGGGTCCCTCTATTACCCCTCGATGCATCGATAGTGTTGACCTCACCTGTTTTGATAATCCCAAGTATGCTTTCATATAATTTGATAATCCCAATTAATGTTTATCTATATTCTAATTCTATCAATATATGGTATCTTGTTATCAACATGATAATAATATTCAAATAATCCTTAAAATATGTAAATAAATGTTTATCTATGTTTATATAAGTTTTAAAGTACTTTTAACCCATTCAGATATGTTTTGCATAAAACAGACAAGTATTAAGTCACTGGTCTGCATATAGCTACTGATATAGAGCTATCGGTACTTAGTCTACCGATAGACAGAATCACCGATAATCTAAGATCATTGATAAGCAAGTTACCGATATGCACCAAACTACCAATATTCATAAGTCCACCGGTATGCATAGGGAAAGTCTACCGATAGATTCAGTCCACCGATAGAGAACACTCAGAGCTACCGATACGAGCTACTGACCAGTCTACTGATACACAGTGGCGACTGATATGAAGCAACTGACACAATCTACCGATACAAGTATAGATTCACCGATACATCGAGCTACCGATAGCAAAAGAGCTACCAATAAATTAAGAGCTACCGATTACAAGATCTACCGATAGAATGAAGTCAACGATATATAGAGCTACCAATACAAGTTCAAAAGAGCTACCGATGGAAGGCCCTGCTACACAAAGTTCACCATACAAGTTCAAGAGCTACCAACATAATCTGCTAATAATTGACCAACCAGTCAAACTCTATACTCTCAATACTATTTATTTATTAAGATAACAGTTACATTTGATGTTTTTAATGCAGTTAATGTTATTTTATGAATTTTGTTGCCATATAAGGGAACCGTACCTAGTACCCATGCAAAAAGTAGTCATTAATTTTTTCCGGAGTTAAATCTATAAAGAGAAGGAAATAGAACACTTCAAAAGGGATACAAAAAGATAGAACAAGAAAGGTTTGTGTCGATGGAATGAAACAGAGAGAACCAAGGAATTATGAAGGCACACGAAGGTGAAAAAGGAAAATGCCCAACAAGCATTCAAACGTGGAGCATTCACGCAAGGCTACATCCATACTCCAAGAACTCTAAACATACACGAAGAAATTCTTTGTTAGAGGAAAACACAAAGATGAATCTTGAGTAAAGAACTACAAAAAACACTTCATACACTCAGGCTGACAAGATGAACCTGGAACAGGAAGAAAATGACACTCTATTTTTCAGACAGAAACCAGAGAAGGACTCAAAAGATTTTCTGACCAATCAAACGAGTCCAGAGATGAACTGCTAATCACTAAAGCTCTTCTAAACTCATTCTCACTTACTTTAGTGATTCTTTCATTAAAATTTTGAGTAGTGTGTATACCCTGTTTATTTTACACACACACTATCTCTTGAGCTGAACTGGAGGATTCTTAAGTCCTCACTCATACTCCATAACTCTCTTGTTTCCCACTGTGGATATTGGTAGAGGTCGAGTAAGACCTGGATAGTTGTGAGTTGTTGTTTGTTTTCACACGTAGAACTATGGTAGAGGTCTTTGGACCTGGACAATATTGTACTATTGTTAACCCCGATCCCGGGTGTGGATCAATTTATATAAATTGTTGAGAGGACTAAGTCTCGGCTTGAGACTGAACCTCTTGGTTACATTTTCTATGCATTTTTGTTTAAGTTATAAGTATACTATATATAAATATATATCATATTCTACTTCTATTACTTTGAAATACAAAACTATTTTAAAGATACTTTGATAGTTAAATTAGAAAGTGTTTATACTTATTTTAAACTAGTACATTAGTTTCAAAAGTCAATTTAATCTTCAGATTAAGATAACTGAGACATAATCAATCTTTGAGAAACTAATTGAACATCTACACTCTGTATAAATTCACTACAGTTTAACTTTGTTTTAAATTGGGGGAGTTTAAGAAAAATATTTTTATCAAAATTTTTTATTGGAACTCAATTCACCCCCCTCTTGAGTATCCACTCTAACCAACATTTGATATTAGAGGTTGTTTTTATTAATACAAATTTTCAAAACATTTTGTTTTTCAACTTTGATTTTAGTATCATCGTTAAAGATCTTAAATTTCTGTTAGTTCTAAATTTTATCTCTTTAAATTCATTTTTTTAACATCTACTTATAGACAATAGACTAGAGGGTGCTGCTACTAACATTCCACATTTCTTCAATGGTACAAACTATGCCTAGTGGAAACTTAAAATGAAAATTCTTTTAGAAAGTATGGGTTTTGATATCTGGACTGCTATAGGGTCTCAATATAAAATTCTAGAAACTGAAATAACATCTTGGGATGAACCTACATAGACTGCTTACAATAATAATTATAAATCTATGAATACCATGTACAGTGCTTTAGGAGATGAGGAATTCAATAGAATTTCTACTTGTAAAACTTCTTATGACATATGGGATACTATGGGTGTTTCTCATGAAAGAACAACCAATATTAAAAAATGATATTAAATACATAAACTATTAAATATGATAATTTTAAAATGAAAATTGATGAACCTATTTCTAATATGTATCCTAGGTTCAATGAGATAGTCAATACAACGAGTTCACTTGGAAAGGATATTCCAGCAAAGGAACAAATCATGATAATATTGAGATGTCTGCCAGACCGATGGAGGGGCACTTCTGCTTCAATAAGAGAATCATGTGACATTGGTGCTTTGCCTTTTAAAGATATTATTGGTAAATTAATGATGTATGAGGAATAACTAAAGGTAAATAATGAGCAATATGATGAACCCAAAAGAAAATATGTGGCTTTCAAGTCTACTGCTTCTAAAAGCAAAGACAAGGAGATAATGCAAATACAAACTGAAAGTTCAACCAGTGAAGATTTGGATTCCGGCAGTGATACTGAGATGGTTCAAATAGCCAGGAGATTTAAAAAGTTTTATAGGAAGAATAAACTATTCATAAAATCAAACTACAAAGGAAAGTATGAAAATAAGGGACATTGAAAAAAGGATTGGAAAAATCCTGACAATGAGGATGATATAGTCTGCTATGAATGCAAAAGGAAAGGACACATCAAAAAAGATTATACAAAATTAAAATTAAAAAAGAAATATGATTATAAGGACAAGAAATATAAGAATGCTATGAAAGCTACTTGGAGTGCTTCAGAAGATAGCATAAGTGAATCTAAAATTTCTGTTTCTGAATAGAATCATGGCAACATGTGCTTCATGACCAATACCGCTGAGGTACCTCTTTCCCCTATACTGAATGATTATTATTCTAGAATTGATTATGAATACGAAAATATATCAAGTGAGGAACTATTTGAATATTGTAATATAATGGAAGAAACATGTAATGAACTGAAGGACAAATATAAGTCTGTAAAGAAACAACATGCTCTCACTACTAATGTTAAATCTGCTGTTGATATAGAAAAGTAAAAGAATGCTCAACTATTAAAGGAAAATATTGAACTTAAAATGTCTAATGTTCAACATAGAAAGGACTTATTAAAATTTCATAAAAGGAAAATATACACTTACTCAAATGTTAGGTAAACAAGTCACACCTAAATACACTACTAGTTTGGGATACCAACCTGGATAGAGACAGTTCACTAAAACTCAATTTATTCATAAATCTGGAAAAAATCATGCTTATTCCAGTTCTTTACATTCGTATGCTACAACTAGTGATCCATATGGTTATAGGACAAATAAAGTTTATCTTTCAAAATATATTGATTCTGTAAATTATTTGAGACCCATAAGACAAATATGGGTACCTAAATCTCTGATTGTTAACTTTTCTAGGCCCAAGATAGTCTAGGTACCAAAATCATTTTCTATCTAAATCTGATTTATAGGATACCTGCTTGAAGAGTTCTTACAGAAAGGTGTGGTACTTGGACAGTGGATGTTCAAGACACATGTCTGGAGATTATTCTTGCTTCAAAAGCTTAATAAAGGATGATGGAGGCCATGTAACCTTTGGTGATAATTCAAAAGGAAATATCATCGGCCTAGGCCAGATTGGTAACACTGATTCAATTTTAACTTCTAAAGATTTATTTGTTTATGGACATAAATACAATCTTTTAAGTGTTTCTCAATTATGTGATGATGACATTAATGTGAAATTTGAAAATGATTCTTGAAATGTTTTTAACTCTAATTTTTTAAAGTATTTTCTGCCTTAAGAAATGAAAATGTTTATGATGTGGATCTGAATTATTTAGCTAAGAAAAATGTTACTTGTTTAAATGGTCTTCATAAAGAGTCATGGGAATGGCACAGAAGATTAGGACACTGAAACATCCAATCACTTAGAAAATTGACTAGGAAGAACTTAGTTAGAGACCTACCTAAATTTGAATTCCCAAATGACAAAGTTTGTAATCCCTATCAAAAGGGAAAGCAACATAAAGTTTCTTTTAAATCAAAGAAAGAAGTTTCAACTTCTCAACCTCTCGAGATGGTTCACATGGATTTGTTTGGACCCTCTAGAGTTTCTATTTTAAATGGGAAGCACTATGTCTATGTCCTAGTAGATGACTTTTCTTGATATACTTGGGTATACTTCTTAGCTGACAAAAGTGAAGCTTGTTCTTAGTTTTATAAATTCCCCAAGTCTGTTGAAAACCTTAGTGGATATAAGATTACAACTCTGAGAAGTGATCATGGCTGTGAGTTAGAAAATCATGAGTTTGAATCTTATTGCTCACACAATGTCTATAGTCATAACTTTTCTTCTCCTAGGACACCTCAGCAGAATGGTGTAGTAGAATGAAGAAATAGAACCCTTCAAGAAATTGCAAGAACCTTGCTTAATGAGTATGACCTGCCTATTTATTTTTGGGCTGAAGCTGTGAATACAGCTTGTTATATTATTAATAGATTCCTTATTGGACCTGTTCTTAAGAAGACCCCATATGAACATTGGAATAATAGAAAACCCAAAGTTAGTTACTTTGGAGTCTTTGGCTGCAAGGTTTTTATTCTTAATACAAAGGATAATCTTGACAAGTTTGATTGTAAGAGTGATGAAGTAATTTTTCTTATTTATTCTTTAACTATAAAATCCTATAGAGTCTTTAACAAAAGAACCAAATGTGTGGAATAATCTGGTCACATAAAGTTTAATGAAACTGATCCACATGAGCCTAAAACCTCTCTTGAAAATCTTGAATAAGATTTGAGTGTTCTGGACATTAATGATAAATCTAAAAAACCTGCTATAAAAACATCCAATTCTGGACATATTCCAGAATCTGCTTCTAATGAACCCGAACCTATTGATGAACCTGAAATTTATAGTCCTACCTTTACTAGATCAACTAGGATTTTAAAGAATCATCCTTTGGATGTTGTTGTTGGTAATCTTGATAGAGGAACACCGACTAGAGCTTCTCTAAGAAACCAGGTTGAACATCAAGATTTTCTTTCACAGCTAGAACCTAAAAATGTTAATGATGCTATCAATGATGAATTTTGGGTAATGGCTATGCAAGAAAAGTTAAATCAATTTGAAAGAAACAAAGTCTAAGAATTAGTTGATAGATCTAAGGACAGTTTAACTATAGAAACTAAATGGGTTTTTAGAAACAATGTTGATGAGTCAGGAAACATAGTTTGAAGAAAATCTAGACTAGTTGCACAAGGATATAGTCATGAGGAAGGTATATTCTATGAGAAAATATTTTCACCTGTAGCCAGATTAGAATCCATTAGGATTTACCTGCTTATGTTGCTGATCTGAATTTCAAGTTATATCTAATGTTTGTCAAAAGTGCATTTCTAAATAGATTTATAATTGAAGATGTTTTTGTTGAACAACCACCTGGATTTACTTATCCTTTTTTTCCAAATCATTTTTTCAAACTTTCTAAAGCTTTATATGGTTTAAAACAAGCTCCAAGAGCTTGATATGATAGATTTATTAATTTTCTTATTTGAAAAATCATTACTAAAGGGATTGTTGATCCAACTCTTTTTATTAAAATAATTTCTAAAGATGTTTTAATAGTTCAAATCTATGTTAATGATATTAATTTTGGATCTGCTAAACATTCTTTATGTACTGATTTTTCAAAAAGTATGCAAAATGAATTTGAAATGAGTTTAATGGGAGAACTTAAATATTTTATTGGATTTCATGTTTTCCAAAATGAAAATGGTATTATTTTGAATCAAAGTAAATATAAAAAGGATCTTTTAAAACATTTTGGTTTAGATAGTATTAATGAAAGTGATACTCCCATGAGTACTATTTGTAAATTGGATGCAGATTTAAAACATTTTTGTTTAGATAGTATTAATGAAATTGATACTCCCACGAGTAATATTTGTAAATTGGATGCAGATGAAACTGGGTAACTAGTGGATCAAAACAATTATAGAGGTATGATTAGAATCTTACTTTACCTTAATTCTAGTCGAATGGATATTATGTTTAGTGTTTGTATGTGTTCAAGATTTTAAGCTAATCCAAAAGAATCTCATTTGCTTGCTGTTAAAAGAATTTTTATGTATCTTAAACACACTGTAATCTTAGGTTTGTTTTACCCAAAAGGACAATCCTTTGAGTTAATGAGTTATTCAGATGCTAACTTTTCTGGTTGCAAGTTATATAGAAAAAGAACAATAGGAACATGTAATTTATTAGGAAAATCCTTAGTATCTTGGAGTAGTAAAAAATAGAATTCTGTAGCTTTTTCCACCACCGAAGCAGAGTGCGGAGCTGCTAGTAGTTTCTGTGCACAAATTATGTGGATTAAAGACACTATTTTGGACTATGGATATGACTTTAAGCATGTATCAATCAACTGTTATAACACTAGTGCAATTAACATCTCGAAGAACCATGTATCTCACTCTAGGACCAACCACATTGATGCAAGGCACCACTTCTTGAGAGATCATTATCAAAAGGGTGATATTAATCTTGAATTTATTGGTACTGAACATAAATTAGCTGACATTTTCACTAAAAAATTGAGTTCATATAGGTTAAGCTACATTATGAATGATCTGGGAATGATTAACCTTGATCGGTAGCTACCTCACCGATAAATCCTCACTAACAGTAATTCTCAATGATAAACCCTACCAATGAGTGCACTATTTTAAACTTATGTATGCCGCCAGAATCTGAATCGTTGTTACTTTATTTCATTTCATTTATTTATTTTATGATTTCTAAATAATAAAAACAAATTCCTAGATACTTATCAATTCACCGAGTCTCAAACCATTTTCCCTCAAACCTTATCTGTCAAATCCTTCAAGAACCCTAAATCCCTCGAACCAGTGATGGAAAAAGCAAAAATCCCTTCTATTAGAGATGATGCTGATGAGCCTAAGGCAAAGAAGAAGAAGTCTGAGCCAGAAGCAAGTGGTAGTGTTGGCAGAACTCAGTTAGGTAGGAAACCAGTGAATCCTCATCTCCAGAATAGAGTTATTGAAATTGAAAAGGAACTCTGCGTGTAATGGCTGTTTCCTAGCAAGTCGTTAGTGCTCGAAGTGCATGAAGATCAAAAAGGGGTAGATTGTTTTTCGAACAAAAAATGGCCCCTACTATCCGAATCTTGTGAAGCAATTTTATGAGTTTGTAAGCTTTGAGAAATCTGAAAATATTAACCAAGTGACTTCTTATGTAAATGGAAAGGAGATATCTTTCTCATCTGTTGAATGGGATGAATGCTTGAAGGTTATGCATGAAGGTGTATCTGGATTTATCTCAAAATCTATGCCACCTACAAGTGATATTTTTGATTATGAGAATTCTTTGGAAGAGCTTAAAGGTGATGTAAATCAAAGACAAGTAGTAGCTGAAGAAATTGATGGAGAGAACAGATTACTGTTCAAATTTGTCCAGCATGTCTTGATACCGAGGAGAGGAGACTTTTTGAATTTTAGATATCAGGACATCTATCTCCTACATCTCCTGAGACATTGTTTGAAAGTGAATATGTGTAGATTGGTGATGTTTCAAATGGAAAACATGACAAGGATGAAATCAAAAACTAATGCCCTATTCATTGCTAAGTTGATCTCTGTGATGATCAAAGTAAAAGGGATAGCTGAGTCTCAAGATGAGACAATGGTGGTAAGGAATATTTTTTGTATTATATCTACAGTTTGAAAATACATGAAGATAAATTGGAACCCTTGGATAGGAGAATGGGTTAATGAAGACCAGAAGGTCTATGATAAATTTAACCCTGTGGATCATCCTTCAAGACTTAAGGATGTGAGGGATCCAGGTCTAGGACCTGATGAAGAAGAAGCTTAGTACAGTGATGAGAATGAAGAAGAAGAGACTTCTATGGATGATAGATGGGATCCGGATTTACCTCCAAGTCCTGCTGCTGAAATTGTATCTTCAGAAAAGGAACCCTTAATAGAAGAAGAGACACCTACTGATAAAGAAGACCAGCCAGCCCCTGAGCATAAAGAAGAAAGAGAGAATGTCTCTAAAGCATCTGATTCTGTTATTTTAAGCCTGAGTCCATTAATTGGAAGCTCAATCATGCCTGTTAAGAATATGGATGGAGAAATGGAAGAAGTTGTACCTAATCCAGAGGAACCTCCGGCTGTTTCAGAGAAATAATTGATAGTAGATTATTCACCTGAGAAAGGAAGACCTTATGAGAATGTTTTTGTTATACTTTAGGATGCACCCATTTAGGGAGAGCATCAAACCATGTTTGTAAGTGTTACAGTAGATGTTTATATTGAGGACTGGGCAAAAGACCCAGGTTTTGTAGTATGTGGTTTAGACTATCCGGATTCTAAGAATGAGGAATCTCTAAATAAACCAATGATTATTTATGATGTTGAGACTGAGTTTCTACCTGAAGAAGTGGTCAGAATGCAGGACCTGGATACTTTGAAGAAAAATCTTAAGGGCATTTTTGTGGAAGAGGTAAAGAAGATGGAAGTTTCTCTAGTATCTTGAATTCAATCGATTATGACTGACTCAGTTGTCAGTTTAGCATCTGAAAGAGTACCCGTTGTAGTTCCACCTACTGATATGATCACCAAGGATGATCTGGAATCCTTAAAGGATGAGTTGAAAGAATCTTTTAGTTCCTCAGTTGCTGAGATGAAGCACTATTTAGCTAAATAGATGAGTATGTTGGAAAGATCTTTTGAAATCTCTCTCGGTTGTAATTTTTCAACCTTTATGGTAGAAATATTGGAAGAAGTAAAATATTTCCAAACTCAAGTATCTAGACTGGAAGCATATCTTGAAGCTCTAAAGAAATCGGTTATCTCTTTGGACTCTTATATGAGCTCAAAATCCCAAGCAGACAAGGACTTAGCCTATGTCAAGAGTGTGGTAATCTGGATGGTTTCAGTGTTCAAAGGATTGAAAACATCCATGAAAATCATGTTATAACCTAGGATTCTGAATTCCAAAATCTTATTAGTTGGTTGACCAAAAATATCATGGAACCAGTAACTTTCTATGTTGGTTCTATTGCACCTAAACCCTTAGTTGATTTGAAGCAGATTCGAGCTGTGATGAGGAGGAGCTTGGTTCAGCTTCAACCAGTTGCTTTGTGGACTCATCTGACTTGAGAAAAGTTTTGCTATCTACTAGAGATTCACCTAGATAAATAATGAAGATAGTCCAAGACTTTATGAGAGACGTTTTTTCCTACCAGAAAGAATAGAAAGACAAAGTGGACTTCTATTTCCAAAAAATTTACATGAAGAACCAAATGACCAGCCACTTCATGCTTCTGATAGAGAATATGAAGCTGCCTCCTGTAAACCAAGCCTTTAGAGAAAAATTTAGCAAGCAAAGGGAATTCACTTCACCATTGGACAAATTCATGGAGAACAAGGATCATTTCATATCTTCTATGGAGAGAGGAGGAGGAATAATTATAGATTTCAGAAATCTGTTGCTGCCTTTCCTGCATGTTGATGATAGGCCAGTGATTGTACCTCTAGCCTTACCTGCCTCTGCCTCTACTACTTATTCTGTTCAGATGACTCCTTCTCAAGCAATTCGAATCCTCACACCTCTGATCACTCAAAGGACTCCTCAGTACAGGCCTGGAAAAGTTTCTGTGGCTCAACCTCCTGTGATCATCTCTGGTTTTCCTAAGCCTTCACCTGAATCCACATAACCGGAATCCACTATTAATCCAAAGGGAAAATCTCACATTGAGAATGTGGATTGAACAAGTGGCTAGGATGTTTGATTGGAATTACTTGTTTTTTTTCCTACATTTAATGCACGTCGATTTCTGTTATTTCTCATTTTATTCTTATTTTCCTTACTATTTCCCACTTTTTGATTATCACAAAGGGGGAGAAATATTTTACAAAGATTCAATTATAAAAAGGGGGAGAAGAATTCTCTTTGTATTAAAGGGAGAATAAATAATGGTGAAAAAGTATCAAAGGGGGAGAAATTTTCTCTAAGGAAGAGTTATCATGATTTTCCCTCTGATATCATTTCATTATTTCTCTGATACCACTAAATTGCACCTCTGATATCATTGAATTTACTATCACATTTAATTCTACCTATGATAAATTATGTTCTATCACATACTGTTTTCTCTGAGATAATTAAATTTAATGATATATCCTCTAATACAATTTCTCACTATTTTAAAACTATAATATCATAAGTTGTGATTATCAAAAAGGGAGAGATTGTTGACCTCACCTATTTTGATAATCGCAATTATGCTTTCATATAATTTGATAATACCAATTAATGTTTATCTATATTCTAATTCTATCAATATATGATATTTTGTTATCAAGATGATAATAATATTAAAATAATCCTTAAAATATTTTAATCAATGTTTATCTATGTTTATATAAGTTCTAAATTACTTCAAACCCATTTGGATATGTTTTGCATAAAACAGACAACTATTAAGTCACTGGTCTGTGTATAGCTACTGATATAGAGCTACCGGTACTTAGTCTACCAATAGACTTAGTCTACAATTAAACAGAGTCACCGATAAGCTAAGATCACTGATAAGAAGATTAGCGATATGCGCCGAGCTACCGATATGCATAATTCCACCAGTAAGCATAGAGAAATTCTACAGATATATTCAGTCTACCAATAGGGAAAACTCGGAGCTATCGATACGAGCTACCGACCGGTCTACTAATACACAGTGGCGACTGAAATGAAGCGACTGACACAGTCTACCGATACTAGTACAGTGTCACTGATACATCGAGATACTGATAGCAAAAGAGCTACTGATGGATTAAGAGCTACCGATAACAAGAGCTTTCAATAGAATGAAATCATCAATATATAAAGCTACCGATACAAGTTCAAAAGAGATACCGATGGAAGGTCTTGATACACAAAGTTCACCGTACAAGTTCAAGAGCTACCAAAAGAAGTTACTAATGATTGACCAACCAGTCAAACTCTATACTCTCAATACTATTTATTTATTAATATAATGGTTACATTTGATGTTTTTAATGCAGTTAATGTCATTTAATGAATTCTGTTGCCATGTCAGGGAACCGTACCTAGTACCCACGCAAAAAAGTAATCATTCCTTTTTTCCGGAGCTGAAAGCTATAAAGGGAAGGAAAGAGAATACTGCCAAAGGGATACGAAAATATAGAATAAGAAAGGTGTGTGTCGATGGAATGAAACAGAGAGAACTAAGGAACTAAGAAGGCACAAGAAGGTGGAAAAGAAAAAGTCCCAACAAGAATTCAAACGTGGAGCATTCACGCAAGGCTACATCCATACTCCAAGAACACTGAACATAGACGAATCAATTATTTGTTAGAGGAAAACACAAAGCTGCATATTGAGTGAAGAACTACAACAAACACTTCATGCACTCAGGCTGACAAGCTGAACATGGAAAAGGAAGAAAACAACACTCTATTTTTCAGACAGAAACCAGAGAAGGACTCAGAAGCCTTTCTGACCAATCAAATGAGTCCAGAGCTGCACTGCCAATCACTAAAGCTCTTCTAAACTCATTCTCACTTACTTTAGTGATTATTTCATTTACATTTCAAGCAGTGTGGGTACCCTATTTATTTTACACACACAATATCTCCTGAGATAAACTGGAGGATTCTTAAATCCTTACTCATACTCTATAAATCTCTTGTTTCCCACTGTGGATAGTGGTAGAGGTCAAGTAAGGCCTGGAAGACTCTGAGCTGTTGTTTGTTTTCACACGTAGAACTATGGTAGAGGTCTTTAGACCTAGATAGTATTGCACTGTTGTTAAGCCCGATCCAGGGTGTGGATCAATTTATATAAATTTTGGAGAGGACTAAGTCTCGGCTTGAGACAGAACCTCTTGTTTACATCTGCTGTGTATTTTTTTTAGTCAAAAGTATACTATATATATATATCATATTCCGCTACTATTACATTGAAATACAAAACTATTTTAAAGCTACTTTGATAGTTAAATTATCAAGTGTTTATACTTATTGTAAACTAGTATGTTAGTTTCAAAAGTCAATTTAATATTCAGATTAAGTTAACTCAGACCTAATCAATCTTTGAGAATCTAATTGAACATTTACACTCTGTATAAATTCACTACAGTTTAACTTTGTTTTAAATTGGGGGAGTTTAAGAGAAATATTTTTAACAGAAATTTTTATTGGAACTCAATTCACCCCTATTGAGTATCCACTCCGACCAACAGCTAGGTCTCATAAGAAAAAATAGTATGGGTTTTTATTTGTTTATGTATAGTCATGGAACGAGGCCTTAATTGTATGGTTATGATGTTCGATATTATTCATTACCACATTATGAAATTAGATATTTATATTCCATGTAATTATTTGGGTAGTATAATATCCGTGGTTATGTTTTATGGAATTATTTAATCAATTTTTATTCAGGCCATATTATGCTCAATTTTATTTGTAAAGGAATGTGTTTTTATTTATTCATCATGCCTAGTGTTTATGTATATGATTACTTATACTGTATTATTTACCCTTAATATGCATCTAATATTAACCCTTTTTTATGTTTCCTTATTCCATGTTATGAAGAAGAAAACATTTAATAATATTTAAAGGTTGGGTTTTATTTCATTTTATTATGTATCATGTTTTATTTTCTTTTCCCAAGGTATTACAAGAAACATGAATGTAATTTGGTCTTCCAATACTGCTAAATTGATCAGTCCTTTTGGATTTGATTCCTTGTAATCATGCCAATGTACTAAAATTATTCACCAACTCTAGGATTCAATGGTTGGGGTGTTAGAGTTAGTATTAGAGGAATTTTAGTAGAATCCTTGGAAACTAGATTTAATAAATGTAGACTAATGAACAAAACCTGAAGATAGAATTTGAGCATAAGAATACAAGAACATCCTTTAATTTTGGTAAAGTATAGATATTGATGATATTTTTATTAAATACATCCCTCTGTGAACACTACAAGTGGGCGTGGTTCTGGCACAAATGTACCTAGGGAAAAAAAAACCAAAAACATGTTTTGAGCATGACTCGGGGTATCATGGTACATAAAAACGGGCCTTACTGAGAAACTATTTTGACTCTCATAGAAGATATGCTTCAGATAATTCACATTTTTCTTACATACCATTATAAATAATTTATGCTTCAAAAGTAACCAAAGTATATGGTTCTAGGATTTACGATGAATAAATTTATGTTAAGTGTTATACACTATTTAGAGTTATAAAAGTTTATAATTTAATGAGCTAATATAGTATATGGAATTGTTTAGAAATGGTTCATAGTAGAAGGAATGGGAACTCCACCAATTCATTTAATGAAAAGTGTAATAAGGATCATATATTTCGAGGTCTTAAGCCAAAAGTTTGATGGGAAATAATATCCAAGTCATTCTCATTATATGGAGAAATAATATCATGCGGTAAAAAGATAATTAAATAAATCTCTGAGTCATATGGATTAAAAGGGAAAGAAGAGAAGAAAATTATGTAAGAGAAAATTTAGATAAATTAAAGAAGGGAATGAAGGTTTTTCCCATATGTGATAACTATTGAAAAAATCACCTTGTAAAATTCTTGAATGGAATGTGAGTTTGTTATAAGTGTTGAAAAAAAGGACACCATGTTCATGACTCCAAGGGTAAGAAATTTTTTCCAATGTACAATGATTCAACTGTGAGGAGATTAGACACTATGTGAATCAGTGTCCCAAGAGTCAAATAAATATAACAAAAATGATGTTATTGGATAATGATCATGTTATTATACTACAAAAAATGAAGAGGGATAATTAATATGTTTATTAAACAATTATGTCATTTGAATATTTTATCATCAATAAACTGGTTATAAGAATTATGGAATATATGAAGATTGTACTATAGTAATTTTTCATTAAGTATTTGAGACCATATGTTAAATGGGGCCAAGAAATGATATTTAGTGGGGAGTTAAATTTTTTTGAAAACAAATGATTGAGGGAAATATATCCCTAAATATATTTTTTATGTTGATATAATGATGAAGAAATGATTGATTTGGATATGTACTGACTACCTTGGAACTGATCATTGACTTGTCGATAGGCCGTCTATACTATCATCGATGGAGTTTACAACACATTTGAATTTGAGGAATATATCCAATAACATGTATCTTACTTAAGCAGTATGGCAGAATTAATGTTTACAATATACTTTTATGATAATTCAATTTATTACAATATTTCTAGAGGATACATTATTAAGTTATTCACATGTTTGGAATATGAAAATTTAGAATTTCTTCATACTAATTAAGGGATACTGATAGATTCATCTTTGAAATTTAGTGACCTTATTTACAAAGTGTTGTATTATTATATTTTAGAAATGTTAAATATTTATGAATGGTTTATGTTGATTATTTTATGAATTTTAAGAGGTTAATGTATTACTTCACCACATGACGCAACTTCTGCTAAGAGAAAAAGTATAGATAGTTCAAGTAATAATCAAAGGATAATATTTTGTTTTAGAAACAGAAACATATATTTGTACTCTTATTGAGTAGAATAATTCCTCGACTCTTGGAAAAATTTTCAATTTTTTTCCCTATTATCAAATTTTTTATTGATATCAATGAACTTTTTCATAACTATAGTTTATGGTTTTTTGGTAATCAACATTCATTTGAACATGTTCTCAATCACATTCCATCAGAACATGATTGTTAGATTATTATTCCATGTTCATATTTTCACTCCTCACAAATATTATCTTATTCAAATGCGTAGTTTTGTGGTAACCTATGCATTTCTATTTCGCCCTTTTTAGGATAATATCTTTTTTAACCCTATTTCTGATGTGGGTTTTCGACAGGGTAATTCTCATGAATAAACATTTATCTTTGAAAGTGTAATTTTAAATTCTGAGGACACAATTTTGTTGAGGGGAGAATACTGTAACACCCCAATAATTTGTTTTAAATTTTTTACATACAATATGTTATGGAAAATAATAATTTAAATTATTTTTTTAATTAATAATACTTATATTTCAAATTTATATCTTTCAAATTAAATTTAAATTAACATTCCAAAAACAAATATTATTTAACCATATTATTTTGTGTCAAAAAATGTTTTAATATGAATATATGTATTTGATTTTTTTAAAAAAAATAAATTCTTATCACTAGATTTTTTAATTAAATATTTTAAGAATAATATATATATTCAATATTAAAATTATTTTTATAAATACTAAATTATTTTATGAATATATTCCTTATTAATATGACACCCTGGGAATTTATGGTATGTTTCTTCATCAATAATTTCAATTTATTAGATATCTTATATTCACACAAAATTGAGTCTATATGAAACAACACATTGTTATAGTTATAGCTTGTCAATTAAACTTAATTTTTCCACTTTTGTGTTTTGAATTTCGAAAAATGTACATACACAGTTTCATTCAGTAAGATATTTAGTCTCATACAATAAGCTTATTTTTTTAGTGAATAGTAACTTGACCCTTATGAATAGTAATGTACGATTATCAATAGTAAGTTGACCCTTATAAATAGTAATAACTCATATGAATAGTAACATTACCCATGAAATTATAAATAAAATTTTGGAACCATATAAATGAGAGTGAATATTGTAAAAAAAATTAATGATTAAGTGTTGGTATTTTTGTGATCAATAAATATTAAATGACATTTTTATAATTAATAAATTAATTTAGAAGATAATTAATTTTCATAAAATTTATTAATAAATCAATATTTTGTTTTCCTATGATTTTGGAATAATTTATTAATACCTATGGTAATTTTTTAAGGTATTATAAAATGAGTTATTAATTTAAAAACAACATTATTTGAGTAACTAGTGATTTTAATTAAAAAAAAATTCTCGTATTTATAAAATTATTTTCATAAAATGGAGTTCAATTTTGGATTATACACATATAAAAAAATAGGGTGAATTTTTGGGATTTTTTTGAAATACCTAATTTTTTTGTGAATTGTGAAATTCAATAATTTTCAAACTATGATAAATAAATGATTTTTTGCATCATGTTTTCATCATGGATGATTTAAATGGAAATTATTTTGAAATAAAATTCACGTAATACTATTTTTAAACACAATAATAAAGACTATTCAGAGTATATATCCAAAATAATAATATAATGAATAAAATAATGGAAAACCCTCATCTCCTCCACTATAAAAACCACCCCTCACCCCTCTTCCTCACACACCTCTAAAGCATTTATCCTTGACTTTGTTCTACCAAATACTCTTCTAAATCCTATATACCATGTATATGGCTTTTTGGACTCACAAATAGGCCATAACCAAAGGCCTTAAAGAGGTTGTCGAGGGGAGGAAATCTAGAGGTAAACATCTTCCTTCATTTCTTTTATTTCTGTTCACATTCTTTGTTTTCTTATATTATTTTCATCTCCTACATAAATATGATCATGATAACTCATGTATCATCTATACACTGGAATTATATCATGTTAATGGAATATACCTTCTCAAACTACTATCTCTCTCTTTCTCTTATTTTTTAAAATGAAATCATCGTCTAGGGGGTGGCGATTTACATCTTCGTGGATGAAGAACATTCATTCTTTAATTTCACCTACATGGAAGGTCATGAAACCAATTTTATTATTGAAAAATATTATAAAATAATTATTATGTCTTATATAATGTTTTAAAACTATTATATTTACCCAGTACTAATTCATACGACAAGACTAGTTTATGTTGATCGAAATACCGCCGTAATATTGTAAATGATTATCACTAATGTTTTATCTACTAACTCATCCTAATACCATATAACCAAATTAATTATATTACCATTTAATCTTCATTATGTTCATTGGTATAATATAAAATCAATTCTATAGAATAATATCCATTCCACATGAACTCCATTTTTTGAGATATTTTCTAGTCACCACTATTTCTTGTGTATGGTGTAATATATTTCCCATTAATTTATAATATCCTGAATCTGTTTATTTTCATTTTATTAATTGTATTATTTTATGATTATAAATTTTGGGTCATATAAATTTATTGATTACAATGTGGTAAGGGATTCGTCCCAAACCTTCATTTTTTCCTTCAGGCTATTCCTTCACTATCCCCACCCAAATTTAATACTTATTTATTTTTGTGTACTTATATATTCTGTTTTTATATTACAATATAATATATTCATATAATTTTATTTTTTATGGTTATTATATTTTTTAAAATAGTTCCCTTCTTTAATTCTTCCAGATGAACACGCCCGAGTCAAGGGAACTTATCAACTTCTTACCCATTTTTATGTTCACTATATATTATGTTTTAATCAATAATTATTTTTTTAAAATCATAAATTTTATCATGAAAAACTATATTGGTTTATTTTCGGTTCTATGAAAACAAAATTTCCATTCCTCTTAAAATCTCTTTACTATTTTCTTTAAAGCGCACTATAATGTTTTATTTTCTAAAGATTATTTAAAAAATATTTTTACATGATTTCAATTTAGTGGGATAATATTTATGACTAAATTATAATTTCAATTTCCTTAAATTTTATTTTCTAGGATATAAATTTTTATAATATTATTTCATGACAAATAGAGGTTATTTTCTAAAAGAGCTCTTATTTCCAAAGTAAAAAGTATTTTTCTCATCTCACATTATGTTTTATGAGATATATTCCTTTTCACCACTTATTCCATGCATGTGGTGTACCTACTTTCCTTTGGTATATAATATCAAGAGTATACTTATTCATATAATATTCCAATATATTGTGATTTGAATGTTAGAGGTAGTTTTTGTCACTTTGGAATGTTTAAGGATTGTTTCCTCAATAATTTTTCAATGGTCTCATCGGAAATTATCTTTATTTATGTCAACAACATTTGTTAAATCATGTAATTAATTGATTTTTATCTCATATGATATCATATAAAATATTTTTTGAGGGTTTCTAATATGCATGACTATGGATGTGCTATATTTATACCATTCACCACATTACCCCAAATAGTTAGTGTTTATGCTTAATGATTAGATAATGTTATTTACATTTAAAATGATAATTTCAATATGAATATATATGTTGAATATGTTAAACCCTTTCATATAAGGATTTCATTAGACTTAGTAAGTGACTGGTGGGGCCCACTATATCCCCTCAATGCATCGTTAGGTCTCACGAGACAAACTAGTTTAGGTTTTCACCCATTTATGTATGGTCTTGGCATGAGGACTTGAAAGTATGGTTATGATGTTTGGCATTATGAATTACCACATTTTGAAACTAGAGGTTGATAGTCCATGTGATTATTCGATGAGTAGAATATCCATTATTTTGTTTTATGGCCTTATTTTATCTATTTTTTTCGTCCATATTATGCTCAAGTTTATTGTTTAGGGCATGTGTTTTTAGTTATTTATCATGCCTGGGGTTTATGATTATGATTACTTCCATTGTATTATTTTCCATTAATGAACATCTAAGCTCTCCACTTTCTTATGTTTCCTTCCCCATGTTGTGAAGAAGAAAACATTGAATAATCATTCAAGGATGTAGCTTATTCATTTTATTATGTATCACATTTTATTTTATTTTCCTAATGTATTATAGGTATCATGAATTTAATCTATTCTTAAAATACTAATAATAAGCTTGGTCATTTGGGATTTTATTCCTTATAATTATGTCAATGTATTAAAATAATGCACCGCCTCTAGGATTCTAGGTTCGGGGCATTATAAATTACATGTCTAAAGATAAGTATAAGGATAAGGAAAATGTCTAGGAATTTTGGTCAAGGATATAGTGAGTTATTTCCAATAAATACATCCCTTTATAGAAACTATAAGTGGATTTGGTTATGAAACATATGTACCTAGAGGTAACTAATCTAAAAATTGGTGTCAGTCCTGAATTAAGAATAATCGAGTAAATGAAAATAGGCCTTGCTGCACACCTGGTTTGACACTCCAAGGGGATATGCTTTGTGAATTCAGAAAGACATCATAAAACATCATAAAGTATTTAAACACAATTTTTCTATGAATAACCTAGGATATAACTAAGTTGTATTAGATTAAATAAAATTTCATAATTTTGATATCTTATAAGTGGGTTTTCATGATTATGTGGTTCCTCACTATGATAATTGTTTCTTACTCAATGCTTTTCGGTTTTAGTCAATCGGGGGAACTAGGAGTAACTGGGTTAATATTGAATGTGAATTTTTTTTTTGAAGAGAAGTAAAATGGGACATCACTATAGGGAAAGATATTATGATTATGTAGAATCACCTATTGCGATACATGATTAACAATGTTGTCTTTGGTGATACTCCTAACATGTCATGTAAGATAAAGATTGACTTTTATAAATGTTTACATGGTAAGAAACATAGCGGAGATAATATTTTTCCTCCCACATGAAAATAATTAGGGAAGATAAAACATTATTAATACATAAAATGGAGAGGAATATATTACCTATGAAATAAAAAAGGTTCATAGAGTGATTAACTGTCATTGAGTTCATTGTCTTATCTGTGGAGAACACAGGAAATACCTAAATCGATGCCAGAACATTAAAATTTACTTCCAAACCAAGGATATAACTGTTCCATGCCAATAATTAATGGTGAAGGATTGAAATATTTATGTATTTTTATTGTATAATTATGAATGGTGAACTATATAAGGATTTTCTACTTTATGTTCTGTAAAGGATTTACAAGAATATATTGAATGAATTTGAAATACTAAAAAAGTGATTCCATGAAAGGTGATATTTTGATTCAGGTGCAGTATCCCTTAATTTATTCTTGATGTTGAGATAATGATGTTTGGGAAATTATATGTTTGACGGTATTTATTATGATGGGACTGATTTAGTATTCATCAAAAAAGTTGTATGTGCTATCGCTGATGAAGTTTAAAACTTTTTTGAATTATTGAACATATCCAATGAACATTGGGATAAGGAAACATACAAGTTATAAATATGGATGTATGGTAATTCAGATTATTACCACGTTTCAATAAAATACATGATAATGGTATTTTCATGTTTGGTATGTGACAAACAAGAGTTACTTTATGGTTTATAGGGGATCAATGCAAATCTGTTTTTGAGAAATTAATTGAAATTATTTGTAATGTTTTGGAATTTAATATTTCTGAAGGATTTTAAGGTTATACATTTATGGAAATGTTAATTTAATATTTAGATGACATTTGTGAGATTAACGTATTATCTCACTATTGGTGGATTTATGCATATTTGATAATTTGTTCTAACCATTTTATTGTGGTGATCTATCATTATATTTGTGGATCTGATGACATGTTATTAATTCAGGACTGACGATATCACATTCATTTCTTAGAATAATAGATGAAGTGGAAGTTAATTAAGGCCCAAATAGGGTTAGATAATTCTGCAACCAAGTATTTATATCTTTTTAAGAAAATTATTCATCTTTAGGAAAATTGATCTTGAAACCAAAAATGTTATCCTAGTTCCTTTGTTTCTCACTAATAAAATGGACCCTTAGATCATCATTGATTTAATGATTTTTATTATTAAATTTATCCTAACCATTCTCTTTATCACCATCTATCAGAACATGATAGTTAAATTTCCCTTCCGTGTCCATGTTTTCCTTTCCCACCAAGGCTCTCCTGTGTGGAAACCTAGTTATGAGTTACTTTGGGTAACTGTTATATATCAAACCAACCTTTTAAGAAGGGAGTTTTAGTATTTTTTTTACAATGTGGGTTTTTATGAAAAATACATTAAAGTATTTAACATTTGTTGAACCCGATGAATTTTGAGGGTGAAATTATTTTAAAGGGGCATATAATGTAACACATTGAGATTTTGAGAATTTATTTTTTACGAATTAATTTAATATTTTTTTATATTTTTCAATTTACATGAAATTTAATATTTTTTTATTATATGAAAAAAACTATGTTTAGTTTACTTAATACGCAAAACATGTTATTCTTGCACTACACGCAACACCGACTTAGCTTGCATTACACGTAATAGTGAGTTTCTGTGAAACAATACATTACTATTATAATTATATAAATTATATTTTTATAAACTATAAATTAAAAATAATATAATATTAATAGTAATAACTAATTTTAAAATGTTTTCACATAAATAAAATATATTTATAATGAAATTTATAGTTTTTGTTAAAGTCTTTATATGTTTAGAAATTCTTTTTTCTTAAATAAACTTCATTTAATGACTTTCTGTGAATAATAATAAAACTAATTTTAGACACTAATATATATTTAATTTTATAAAATAAAAATAATTTTTGAATTTGGAATGTTAAAATTAACTTAGGATGAATTTTTAGTATTTTTTCTGAGAACTTTCAATTCATTGATGAATAGTGAAAATAATACACTATAGTTAAAACCCGATTTTTGGTTTAAATAATTATTATACTTTAAAAGGATTTTAAAGTCACTATAGATCAATGATACATATATAAATCCAATTTAGGTAATTGGATTAATTTTTATATTGAAATTAGATATAAAAACTTATTGAAAATTTTGAATGCTCTTTTTATCCGCCTTCTTGCCATGTCTACGAGATTAGCTTAAGACATAATTTTACATATTCTGTGAATAGAATTTTTATAAAATGGATATGCATGGTTCTAATTAGTATTATATTTATAATCTAATAGCTTCAACTTAATAATCTAGATATAATTAACAATAACTTTATTAAATTTGTATTTACCATGGCTAAGGGTAAATCGAGAATTAAAGGTATAAAAAATATTATACTATAATAAAATTATCCTAAAACTTTTATTAATTTAATTGGATGAATGGGTTTCAACTAAACATAAACTTAGATGAAATAATATCCTTTTATGCCACTTGGGTAAGATTATGACATTTATTATATTTTATTTAAACATAAGTTAAAAATATAATATCCACATTTTTAATAATATATAACATTTTTAATATAGGTTTATATAGAATAAGAATTATACTATAAATTGTAATTTTAAATATAACATTTTTATATACATCATGGTACTTTATTTAAAAATTTCTGTGACAAAATAAGTAACTTAAATGGTGACATAATGATGACGCAGTAATTATTTAATTAATAAAGACATCCAATAAATGATATTAAAAATATTAAAACAAATATAATATGAATTAATCAAAGTGATAAAAGAATTTTATAGGATGCTATTTCATTTTATTAGTGTATTAATTGATTTTCTTCAAAACTATATTTATTTTATGATTTTTTTGAAGACAATATAGCGAATAGTGTCAAAATTGACAGTAATGATATCTTATCAAAATAATATTTTATTAAATTAATTAAATATCATAAAATTATTTAAAAAATAAAATTATATTATTATAAGGTATAAAATTTCATATATTTCTAATTTATTTAAAAATTAACCAATATAAGCAAGAATCTATAACCTATTAATATTTAAATTGTTTTTAGCATAATTAAAATTACAATAGATTAATTAAGGGTAAATCAAAATGATAAGGTTGAAAATAAATCAAGAACATGTCGAAAATTATTGGACAAATAGTTCTGAACCTTTATCACCCTAATATACAATTAGAGTTTTTTAATATACATTATTCCATGAAAATAACTTTTATATTATTTAATTTCAAGGATAGTTACAAAATATTACTCACTTGTATTTATTATCTTTTATATGTCCACATAGGGAACAAATCAAGATATGAATGAATATAAATGCCTATTTTGATCATTATGATATTAAAATAATAAAATAATAAAATAATTTTATTTTTTATTCTTAGATATTACATAATTACCTTATATGCTTCTTTAATGTTAAAATTATTATTTTTTTAATTAATATAAAAATGAAAAAAAAATTGATTTCAATCATGTTAAATTTAATATATTTTAGATAAATTAAAGTTTATAACGAATTTTATTGATCTATAATATATATTAGATATGTTTTAAACCATTATATTCGAATTACCACCTTTTCTTGATGTATTTAAAGGTAAATCCATTCAAGTGCCTGAAGGCCTTTATTTTTTATTGATTTTTGATAATCCACCTTTCAAGGGGTGAGGTGGAACCCTTACAAGGACCATAGGCATAAGTATTACATGGCCCGTAGGCCTTAGAGGAATTTATTTCCCATAGGCTTTCAAACATTACATACAAACCAGACTAATTACTTGGAACTGCTCCTCCCCAGCATCTTCATCGTGAAATTAGCTCTCGACATTCGCATGGCTGTTCGGGTAGGAATTTCCGTGCATGCACATGCTTGTCCTGATTGGAGGTGTCATACCCTCTCATTCTTGTAATATGTTTATCTTCTACTACGGCAAAAGCTCATTTTCTGATCCTCCTTGTAGAGCTTGTTCCTTGTAGGTTGTCTAGTTTGCATCTGCACTTAAGGGGGCCCGAAGGATTTGAGATGGCCCGAAGGCCTTACTGACCCGAAGGCCTGGGTGGCCCAAATTCCTTAAAGGACTTGGGGATAAAATTGGTGGCCCAAAGGCCCTAACAGGTCATATTCCCGGTTGCTACAGTGCCAAACAGTACCTGCTACAGTTCCCACTACAGTATCTGCTACAGTAGTACAGATTTCCTGCTACAGTACTGCTACAGTACCAGAAATTATGCCTCCACTTGGATTTGTTCCTGGGTCACTTGGATGCACTTACGGAGTCTTTACCAACTGGGATAAGGCTCATGTGCTCTAAAGATAAATTAAATGAATAATATCAAATTAGAAAATAATAATATTTTATTTAATTAATATAATATTTAAAAATACAAAAATGATAAATAATAATTAAGGAGATATTATATAGAAGAAAATTTTACACCCCATTCATTTATATCTCATTTTTTATGTTTTTAGATCTATAATAGCCTTATTATATTAGTATTTTGAGGATTTCCAAAAGTACCCCTCACATCAATTATAAAAGGGAACCTCCTCCCTCACTTACCCACACCACTTTGAGCCTTAAAGATTGATGATACCCTGACCATTTACCATCTAAACATAACATAGTAACATTCTATAGGTGATGGTATTCTAAAAATACCAACTCTAGTGTCTCTAAGAGGAGATATAGAGATAGATTATTGAAGGAGAGGTAATCTTCTTACCGAATCCTTCCAAATTGTATCTTATTTTACTTCTTCATTTTTTGATTCCATTATAAATTAATTATTACAGTATAACATACGCTTTGAGATGTTATTATTATTATGTAAAAACCATATTCTACCTTTTATTAATCCTATGAAGAAAGAAAGCACCACGTGTGAGTACGTATGGCATACTACCTCCACACTGTGGTTTAATATGTTTTTTATCACCACATTACATAGACAAGTATAACAATGGAAATAATAATAAAATATTATTATTATTACATTATATTGAGTTTTGAATAAAATATATACCATCCACTTACTTTTTCACAATTAATGGAATGATATAGTCGCTCTTGCGTACGTACGACCTACCGTCTTCATGACACGGTGAGATTCATCTTCTACTTTATCCATTTTAAGAATGATTATAAAAAATTATATAATGAATAAATAGGAAATATATGACATAATAATGCTAATGGAATAATATATATATACACACACACACACCCATATATCATTTACCTTAAACTATTTAGTATGATAAGTAAATGGAAACAACGTTCACACGTACGTATTTCTTACTATCTCCATGAATGGTATAATCCATTTAATATATGTATCTTATATATATATTTATAAAAAAATATTATATATAAATAACTTTTTACATTTTGGAAGTATTTAATTCATGATTTATGCAATAGGACCAGGAATAAAATTTAAAAACACGTACGATAAATAAAATTATTATTACTCATAACATTTCATTAACTTGGAATTGTAAATAAATAGGTAATATAAAGTCATAAAGGAATCACATATGATATCATAAATATTTTTATTATTCTGTTATAAGATACTAATATATTTAAAACCACTATGCATGATTTTCGAACGCGTAAGAAGGGAATCATACCTAAGGTGAGGGTTAATTTTACAATCTCATTATTACCTGAGATTGTTTATACTTAAGTATTTTCTGAGGTGTATTTTTCTTCCACATCCATGTTTCATAAAAAACATTCCAAAATATTATTAATATTATTATACAATTTTTTAATGTCATTTTTACCCATCTATGAATTTTTATTAAACGGGTTGAAAGGAATCTTTTGTTATTTTCCAAATGGGGTACTTTCGAACATTTTCGGTAAAAGTATGACAAGAATATTTTCAAATTATTTGGAATGAATGGATTTTGTCTTTTTCATGATTCCCTAATAAATTTAAGAATCCCTTATATTCTTAAATTTTTATTTTCAATGAATTTTTTTCTCTTACAATTGCACAACATTTTAAGAAAAGAAAATGATTTCAGTGAAGAAAGGATATTTTCCTCAAGAAGTGTATTAAAGTGATATCTCACAATTATTTTCAATATAAGATAACATTATTTGATGTTAAATATGTTTTACTAACTATATGATTCAATGTTACCACTCTTATTATTTTTATAAATGGTTTATGTTTGTAATGGAATGATATTTATGAATCCCATTTATTTTTCGTGGGTTATCTTAAGATTGAATGATATTTATATAACTCATTTCATTCCATGGGTTCTGATATGATACATGATTTCTATTTTTATGGAACACATATATATTATTTCATTATGAGATGGGTGGGACCTATATCTCCCTCCAATACATTGGGTAATAATTTATATCTCATGAGATAGATATAAAGGACCTTGTCCGCCGAGATGGTTATAGGAGTGAACAACGACAACCAATATAGTTATGGGAGTGAACCACGAACACCAATATGGTTATAATAGTAAACCATGATATCCAATATGTTACAAGGAGTGAACCCATACAACTAAGATGTCCTTAATAGGGATAGCTTGACTGCTATATAAATAATTTTTATATTCTTATGTGTCTACCCCAAATCTCATTTCTTATTTATTTGTTATGATTTCATGGATTAAGTTCTTTATATCCATATGATTCATGTGTTATGAACTACATATATTTATAGCATGATTCATATTTATGACCATTGATACACAGGGTATGATCTTATATGTTCATGATCATGTTCTCATAGACTTATTCTCATGATTATGTTTACATATCTCCCATGTTTACCATTACTGAGCATATGAGATCACCAATTTTTATGTTCCATTTCAACCAATTTATGAATATATGTATTATGTTTGATGTGTCTATGAAGGGTTCTAGTCAAGAATAAACTAGTGTGATATAATGTAGATGGATTGAATACCAGTGTTTATGTTTCAATGTTTCCAAAGGCCCTAACCTAATATGGTGTCTTGGAGTTTTTTTGTGTAATTTATTGATTAATCCAAAAAATATGTAATGTTAATTTACTTCAATCTTGGGTCATTATAGTCGACCTACCAATTTTATTTTTCATGCATGAATCATGTTTGGTCAAAACACCAGACATAATCCAAATTTTTTAAGTAGTTGTATAAAACATTGCATTAAGTGAAGTAAAAGTAATAATAAAATTTAAAAATTTTATCAATCAAATAAAAAATTAACAAATGATTAACATTTATGAATATAAAGACACATATGACAATTCAGAATCTAGGTAATAGATTTTCATCTGTGAGATAAATGTAATTTTCGCCACTTAATTTTTTTGTGTGGTGTATCAAATTTACCTTTTTATATATTATATCATGAATCATTTTATATTCATGGTATTTAAAATTTCACTTTGAATTATCTCATAAATGGGTTTTTAACTTGAAATTTACTAACTAGTATAATTTATCTTTCCATCTCACTTTCTTTTGGGATTATTAAATTTCTTTTAAAATAATCAGTTTCTCATAACCATTTTTCATTTTAAATTATATTTCTTTACGATTCTAATATTATTGTATAATGGATATGATTATTTCTTAAATTGTATACCATGTTTACATACTATTTTTACTTTGAATTTTATTTGATTTATTAGGAAAAGATGAATAAATCTATATCCTATACTCAATAATGATATTTTATAAGAAACTTTGTTTATGAATTAAATTGATTTTTAAATATATAAGGTATGTTTTGGACATAATGTATATAGGTTGGAGACTAGTTAATGTAAGACCATCAATTAATTGATACTCTCATGGGACAAAATCAGTTGGTGACAAACCCTTCATGTTTATTTCCAAGATGTTTTAAATTGTCAAGAGTATATATATTAACACCAATCAGACAAGATTTTACCCACATAATTAAACTATATTTAGTATAGATCTTGATAGTAACTATATTGAGGATAAAGCTTGACTGTGTAGATTCCCAACATTATGCAATCCATCATTATTATTATTCCATGTGATTATTTGATTAGTTAGGATATCAATGTTTATGTTCTAAGCACAAGTTATTATTTATATGGGATTATTCGATCATCTTTTATTATTTTCATATTTATTATTTATTTTTAATTCAGGATTGATTCCACTATAATGTAATCATATTGAGAATTTTAGCACAATGTTATTTTTCCTTTCACCGGGGTATAAAGATAAATTCTTGGAATGAGTTTCATGAATGTTGAGGATTCTATATTGTAATGTGATATGTTTTTTTATTCCTAGTTTAAAATCGGTTCCTTGTATGTAATATAGTTTTTTAAAATATGTAATTGACTCTAGGATTCTAGAGTCGAGGGTTAACCTGATATATGTTGCTTCCATATTTCCTATGATTCCATAATCTTGTGATAGAATATTATTTCTATTATTCTCTCATGTGATGGATCATGATCCTTCTATTTTATGATTTCATATTATACATTTTACTTCATTATTATTTTTCATTATCATGTTTTTCCATTACGTGTCTTTTTAGATCAACCATTTTGTTAATTTATTACGCCAGATTATCTTATATAGTTTTAGATGATCAAAAGAATTTATAATCACATTATGGAGAATAGAATAATGAAGTTTTATTTTATTCTAAATTTGATGTATTATGAACATAGCCTTTAAAATACACATAGCCTCATGATATTTAGGTTTTAATTAATGGATTTTTATGTTAGTAATCATGTAATAACATTTGTAAAAGGCATGGGTCTCTATAGTTGGTATCAGAGTAGGGTCTAAATATTTTTGGGGATTAATATTAGAACAATTTAGTTATATCTCTAGGGATAAGTATAATTAAATGACTATGTATATAATAATATCCTGTAATTCTAGTTAAGTATATATTTAGTGGGTTGCAATAAATTACATCTCTCTCAATATAATATAAGTAGATGTGGCTCTTTATTATTTTTACCTAGGGGAGATAATTTTTAAAATGGAAATTTTGTATTGGCAAGTTCATAACTTGGTTCATAATAACGTATTTTATAGCACACATGGTATTACACTTCAATAGGATATGATATGGAAATTCATAAACTCTTTACAAAACACTATGAGGGACTTGAATAAATAGTTTTGTTAAAAAATTCAATGGGAAACGTTACCATGAATGACCTGATTGAAACCTAGAGACTCATAAGTCAAGATATACATATCATTAATAAATTATTAATTTAAGATTTATAATTTTCCCCTTATGTTGGTTAATGGATGCCCATATTGTTTCTTTTATCCTCTTTAGTTAATTATGATAAATAGTATAAATCATTCCAACAACCAATGTGATAGGTAATGTAACGATTTAACTAAAGAGAAGCCTGAGATAATCAGAACAAAGGTAATATATCTTATGATTACACCAAATTAGTTAGATCAAATTACGTTTAACAATAGGAAAATAATTTAATTCAAAAACACATAAAAGAAGATAAGGATGAAATCTCATGGAAGTTAAAGTGTTAAATATAATAAATAAAAGAAGTTTCATTTTATGATATGTAAAAAATGTTGGAAGAGGAACAATGAAAAATGATTTAAATGAAATATAATATTATTTGTATGTGGAAAAGTATGTCATTAAGAAGATAATTTCTGAAGAATAATGAATATTACAGTAATTAAGAAACAATAAAAAAATGTTTAACCTAAGTGACCACTAATAATTTAATTTCATAGATTTTGGGAGTTGTTCATTATCCAAGTCAATTCCACAATACATTGAATAATTCCTTAGGGCCTATGAAATGAAAATCATTGTAGTAGAATTATTGAAGTGCTAAGGAGTAGGAACTCGAGTATCATATTATAAAATAATTTATTATCAAAAGTATTCTAGTTATAAGAATCATGAATCTTTTATGGATTATTATGTAGTAGTTTTTATTTGGGATTTTTATTAATATGATAAATGGTAATAACTAGATTGAAAGGTGCTTTAATGGTAATGCGATATTCTAAGGGAAAGAATATGATTAATGAAAAAAAAAATTATCTTTCTGATGATGAGGTAATTATAGTAAATTAAAATTATTTTATTTTTGGGAAAGGAATGAGATGGTTATAAAACTATAGAGGTCGAAAAAAGTGATTTTTTGAAAAATGTTATTTTTGATAATATTTGTGTTATTATATGAAATGTAATAGGATCAAGGTGAATTTTGAATATTATTATCACATGTTTTCACAGTTTTATAAAGAGGACCACCCACAAGGAGAGTAACAAAACATCACATCTAAAAAGTCCATGAGGCTTGAACCCACAACCGAATGGTGAAAAGGGTATAATGTCTACCACTAGCCGAATTAATCTACTAGTTAGTATGAAATTGATTTTACTTAAATGAGTTTATGTATAAATATTAATATTATTTTAGGAAATAAATTTTCAGATCAAATATTTTGAATTTTAGGGTTTTGAGGTGATTAATGGTGTCTTGGGTAAATGTTTCATTAGGTTAAGGAAAATGTTACCCTTAGGTATAACATGTAATTTAACATTCAATATTATTTTGGAAAAACACAATTAAATTCTTGGATATTGTGTTTGTTTGGTATATAAGGAAATTTAGTTATGGAATGAATTTAGTTTAACTTTGTATTTTCATATTAATATGAAGGTGTTTTAATTTTGGTAATTATTTTATATTGTTCCATACATTTATAGTATTGGTTATTTTCTAAATATAAAATTAATATCTTGATATTATTTCTTGGAATCATGTGTTTTGTGAGAAGTTAATTTTTGTGCTTCAGGAATAAAAAAAATAATCTTAAATAACCATTGGTTTATGAAACAATTGAAATTTTGGTAAAAAATAAATAAATGATAAAATTATACTGGTAAAGTAAGTATATTTCCTTTTGTTCATAGTTTAGATGGAAAATGGATTCCTAAACAATAGGAAATGAATTTTGAAATAAAAATGTTATTCATTTTTGAGAAATAAGTGGTCTCTTCTATCTTAAGAAAGGATATAACATTATATAATAAATGGATATTATTTCCAAATACATATATTCACTTGCCACAAATTTTCTTTTATGTGGAAACCTGTTTATGTGATGACCTTTATAATTTCCTTTCAGTCTTATCAAGATGATTTTTTATAAATCCTTTGTATGATATGGGATTTAAAAAAAGGCATTGTCAAATGTATAAACATTCATTACTAATTTCATATTCAAATATTTAGGGAACAATTTATTTTTTGTTGTGGGATATTACATATAGATATTTAAAAGAATAACAATATGTTCAATAGTGTAACACCGTAGTTTTTCATAATATGTTATCTCTTCAAAGTATTTTAGTAACTTGTGTAACACACAACACCGAGTTCGAGCGCACCACGACTTACCAAACTAGACATTCAAAAAAGATGTTATGAATAGTATTTACCACATTTTAAATTTTATATATCTTATATAATTTTATCAATCATATTTTATGTTTCTTATAAATAATATAAGAATAAATCAATTTTTAAGATAAAAGAGGTATTTTTTAAAAAATGCAGTTCAATGCCTTTTCATGAAGAACGATTTTTAAATATAATATTTGACACTTTTATATACTCTATTTAGTGAAATTAAATTCATATTTAGAATAGGGACATAAAAATTTATCTTGGATAAATTTTTTGTACTTTTTTTATAACTTTCATATTATGATGAATAGTGAAAAATACTAAAATTTAATTAAAAACAACATTTTTAATTGAAATAATTTATGGTGTTAAATTATAAATTTTAATGGTTTTTAATATCATTATATTATATTTTTATCATTTAATATAATTTAGGTCTTGGTATTAAATTTCACATTTTAATTGGACATAAACAAGTGTCAATCTTTTGATATTTATTATTTCTTAAAAACACGCTTTTTGTTTTGACAACGAGAATTAATTTTAAATTAATTTATGCCACTTCAGTGTTTTGAATTTGGAAAAATAAATTAAATATTTGGAATTAGGAGGTCCAAATTGTGTAAATATTTAACTTTTTTTAGACATTATGAATAATTACTTCGGTAAATATTTAATTCACCATGGGTAAAGGGTAAATCTGGTAAATTTGAGTAAAGAAATAATATTAAAATAATATAAAATTTCACTAACATGTGTCCTATTTCTATTGGTTGATACATTTTGGGCCATATTCATCCTTGGGTCATTTTTTGGGACCACTTGGAGCTACATGAGAGTGATAATGACACTTTATATTAATTAATTTAATGTAAAGACAAAAATGGATTAAACATATATCTTTTAGTAAAAAAATTATTGCAAGGTGTTATATAAGTTATATTTTTGACTATAAATATTCATTAGAAATATAAAAATATTTCCTATATAATTGTATTTTATTTATAATTTTTATACATTAAATTATTCAATTTATTTATGACATAATGATGATGAAGTAATTACCTTATTAATGAAATAATCAAATAAATTGTATTATAAATATTAAAATAAATATAATTTAAATGTTTTGATGACATAGAAAAAATTTCTAGGTCAATATAACAAATTATTATTGATTCAATGATTTTTTTTAATTAATAATGCTGTTATGAATTTCAGAAAAACCAAAAACTAAATAGTGTTGAAATTGACATAATTGAGTTTTTAAAACAAATACTATATTATTAATTAATATAATATTCCTAAAAATCTAAGGGTCAGACAAAAGATGTAGATATGGTTGTATATATTAATAATGAATCACATGGGGTTCTATTGGCTAGTTATTGGGACTTTATTGACCATATAATATAAAAATACAAAGAGACATGGTAAATGTCTAACTATTTAAGTAAGAGTTAAATAAAAAAGATAAGGTTAATATGGTGAGATAAACCTATATAAACCCTTTGGTTGAGAGTGTTTCGACCCATACACACCTTATCCTCAAAATGAATCATTTTGGATCCATTTGAAACCGAAACATATTTTATTATAAAATAATATTTCAAACTTTTCCGAAATTGACCCTCACCTCTCTTATAAAATAGCACTACCCTTATCTTAATTTCAAACCTCCAAATCCATAGGAATCGGCCAAAACCTATCCAAATACCTTCTCAACTATCCTACCTTTATCCTAGAGGCCATTGTTTGATCATAAATCCATCCTAAGGATCCCTTTTGATCAACTCAAAAGGAAACACCTGAAGAAGAGGTAATAATTTCACCAGCCTCTTTCAAGTTCTTATCTTCTTCCACTTCCTCTTTCATTGTTGTTTCGATAACAAAATAATAAATCCAGTACATCCTACATACTGTGATGTTATTATAAATATGGTATGACCATGATCATTATTCTACCAATCATATAATTGACAAAGTCACCATACATGCGTACGTACGGCTTACCGTCTCCACGTCGTGGTGTAGTTTGTTATTCAAACACTTGATTATTTGTATGGGTATAATAATGAGTATAACTGATATAAATAATAAATATAACATGTTAATTATTCTGTATATATGAAATACCATCCAATTAAAATCTATTTCACCAATAATATAATGATATTGTCGCTCGTGCGTACTTATGGATTACCGTTTCCACGACGCGATGAGATTTATTACCACTTTCACCATTCAACGATGATTATAAAAATATATGTTATTAATAAGTAAGTAATAATTTAAATAATAATGATATTGGAGATATATATACGTATGTACTTACATATATATTATTCACTGACTTCCGTTCAATACGATATGAAAATGGAAACAGTGTTTATGTGTACGTACAGCCTACCATCTCCATAAATGGCGCCCTCCATTTCATATATCTATCTATTATAAATATTAATATTCTAAATATATATGATATATAAATAAAGTTTTATATTTTTAAAGTATTTAAATTATGATCTAAATGATACAAGTTAAAATATTTACAATAAAGAAAGCGATTATTACCCAAAATGTAAATTTAACATGGAAATCATTATTAAATGGGCATTATAAAATCATAAATGAATCATGTGTGATATAATAAATATGAATATGGTTTTGGTATAATTTCCTAAGATACTATGGTTATTTTACATTAGGTTCAATGTAACCTCAACCAAATGGAAGTGCATGTTATGGGTTAATTTCATAATCTCTTTGTTATCAGAGGTTGTTTTTATGTAAGTATTTACTAGGAAATATTTATAATCCATGTACATGTTTCATAAAAGTGTTTTAAAAGAGTTTTTAAGGTACTTTTTTTACTAAAACATCATTTTAAATGTTTTAAATATTTATTCTTCTAAATCATTCTCATTAATGTTCATGTTGTCAAAATGGGTTTTAAGGATTTATTTATATGGACATGAATGTTTTTAAAATGTTAATTCCTTTAAAGAGTTTCAAAGTGGTATGATACACTTTGATTCAAAAATGTCTTTAAATGTATTCATTTTTAAATTGTGTGACTTTTAAATGTTTTCATGAAAAATGGATATTTTTCTCAAAGAGTTTTAAAAATCATTTTCAAGTATGTCAACATCTTTTGATTGATTTTAAACTTGTTTGAAGTTGATTTATTATGATACAAATAATCCATATTGTATTGATATTTTTGTGATTTATTTGACTGTGGATGTTTTATTTTTATACCATTCATGGTTTATGGTTAATGTGTTGACATTTCATATGCTAGTTTTAATACGAATGTTTATGTTAAGTTTCAACCTTTTCATATGAGGAATGTGTTGGACTTAGTAAGTGATAGGTGGAGCCCGATATAGATCCTCGATGCATCAGTATGTCTCATGAGACAATTATATGTGGAATTGGCTGAGGCATTTCCCAAATTTGATATATGGTTTTGGCCGAGCCCTTATTCATTTTTAGACGTCTTGGTCGAGGCCTTGACAAAATGATTTAGAATGTCCGGCATTATACATTCCCCCATTATGAAAATATTATTGATATTTAATGTGATTATTAGACTAGTATAATACCGATGACTATGTTTTATTATGGAATTTTTTATTCATCTTATATTCATTCCATAAAATGTTTATTTTTATTATTTTTAAAGGCATGTGTTTTAAATTATTCACCATACCTAATGTTTATGTTAACTTCCATTGTATTTCTCACCCTTACTGAGTGTTTGAGCTCACCCATTTCTTATGATTAATTTTCATAGGATTCCATGAAGTGTATTATGATTGATAATCATGGTTACTCTAGGTAATTAATGGAATTTTTAATGGATTATTTATGTTGTGTTTTATTTTCTTATGTGTAATGTAATGTTCATGTATGTAATCTATTTTCCAATACTACTAAAATATCGTTCTTTAGGGACTTGATTCCTTGAAATAATGCCAATGTATTAAAATAATGCACCTAATATGGGATTCTAGGGTCGCGGCGTTACAGTTGGAATCCAAGGAATTTACTAAAAACATTGGAAACTAGATTTAGAAAAACTCTGATTAGAGATCATTACCCTAAGATAGACTTTGAAGATTTGTATAGAAGATCTTCATAGAATTTTGGAACTGTAGATATTTTGTGAGTTATCCATCCAGTACATCCTTGTTTGGATACGAGTAGGTAGAGGCAGCTCTGGCACAAATGTACATAGGGGTAAATCTCGAAAACACCACTTTGATGTAGACTCGAATGGTAACTGGAGCACGACAACGGGTCTTGCTACACTCTTGGTTACGAAACTATTGAGGGATATGCTTAGGGTAATTTTAATTTTCTTTATAAACCATTATAATGTATTTATAATTATATACTTCCTCAATGAATTTTTTTATGATTATGGATTATATCCATAAACTGTTCAATTTTATGTTAAGAGTTTTACATGTTCGGAATTATGTATTGTGGTTCATTAACTAATCTATTATCTACCATTGTTTAGAAATGGAGCCTAGTGGAAGGAATGGAAATTGTATCAATGAACATAATCAATGTAGATATTATACTCCTACTCAAGATAATTATAGTGGAGCTGGTGATACAACTACTGTTGATCAGCTTATCACCATACTGGGACAAATCACATTGGTTATAAATAATAACCTTACACGTACGGAGCACCCTGATCCACAACATGGAGGATAAATGTTAGATCACTTCATGAGGCAATAAACTCCAACATTAAATGGGACTATAAATCCATATTGTAGATGAGGAATGGATAAGTTCCTTAGAGAAAATATTTCATTCTCTGGGGAGTACAGAAAGGGAAAACGTTGTTGTGGCAGTTTATCCCCTCATGGTATATACAGATCAATGGTGTTAATTGATTCAAAACATAAAGGAAAATTTAGATGTATCAAATATTTAATGGGGGAGTTTAATGATATTTTCTTAGAAAAATAAATTTCCTGCGACCATTGAGCGGATATGGAAAGGAAATTTCTGAGTTTGAGGAAAAGGGATGATGAGAATGTCACAAAGTATGAGGCTAACTTTACATGGTTAGAAAGGAATGAAACAAATTATATACATAACCCAAGGAGTAATATTGATCTATTCTTTGATGGGTTAAAATCATTTCTCTGTCGAGCATTATTCTCACAATCCTTCTCGTCGTATGAAGATATTGTCTCATGTGTTATCAAGACAGAAAAGGAATTCAATAAATCTTATGACAATAAAGTAAAGCAAAAGAAGAAGATAATGATGGATCAAGAGATAGATAAAGGGAAAAATGGAATGAAGGATTTTCCATTATGTTATAATTGGGGTAAAAAAACCCTTGTACTTGCCTAAAAGGAATGGGAGTTTGTTACAAGTGTGGTGGAAAAGGCCACCAAGCTCGTGATTGCAAGGGAATGAAAGTTGATGTCAATATTGAATGATAAAATTGTAGATAAATGACGCATTATGAATATTAATGTCTTAATATCCAAGGAAACTTACCTCAGAAAAGGATAAAGGATCAAGGACAAATTTATGTTGTTACTACAGTTGAAGTGGAATAATTAATGTACTTTGGTTTTCGAACTCAAGAATTCTATTCTGGTTATAAGAATAATGTGATGTATATAAGGATTGTACTAAATTGCTTTTTGTTTTTGTTAATATTTTAATATGATGAAGGTAATCATATTTCCAGTATGTGATAATAAGAGAAACTTTGTTTGTGGAATCTGGTGTTACAATTGATTTTGGAATTTAGAGACCTTTTAGAGAGAGTCTGGACAAAGGTATTTTGGATAACTATAATGGTTGGAATGGATTTAGTAGAACATTGGATAGTATTATTTAATTTTAAAACATTTTTTAAGATTATTTTTGAAATATTATAATACTATATTTTTAGGAAAAGGACAACAAGAAGTTCAGGAAATAAACCATCGCGTCGGAAAAAGCAGCAAGAATCGAACCCACAACCAAAGTGCGACAAGGATTTATTACCTACCACTAGCCTACAGGAACTCCCTGGTTATTAAAAATTAGTTTTCTTCATTTAAATGGTAAATGTTAACATTTTTAACCTTATACTATTAGGATAAATAGAATATTTTTGAGTTTTATTATCTTTCAGAGTGAAAGATGAGTTTGTGGTATAAATTAGTTGAAGGATGAAAATATACTTGTCAAGTATATATATATATATATATATTATTCTATGAATAAATAAATTCTTAAAATTTAGGGAAGGGATATTAAAACAAAAAATTTGTTATCATAATACATTATGTTTTGTTGAACTGATGATATTTTAAATCATCATAAATTGATGGATTTGAGGCCCTCAATTCTACACTTGTTTTTGATTGATGACCACAATAACTCTCTATAAATATTTATGTTTTCCTCCAATTATGTGTCTCTAATTTCCACAATGTTCTCATAATTGAGATCATAATTTGGTGTTGAATTTTTAATTTCCCTTTCCCTCTTATTAACACGAAATTTTATTAACCCAATTTCTGATGTGGGTTTTCCACAAAGGAATTTTTCAATTTTAACCTTTTATTTCCAAATAAGAATTTGAAATTGAATGGATGAAATTTATTTAAGGAGGGTATAATGTAACAACCCATGAATTCATACTATTTTGTCTCTTAAAAGTATTTCAATAACATTCACTACACGCAACACCAAGTTCGAGAGCACCACGACATACCAAACTAGCCATTCAAAAAAAAGGTTATGAATAGTAATAACCAAATTTTAAATTTTATATATCCTATATAATTTTAACATTCATCATTTATTCTTAGAAATAATATAAGAAAAATTCAAATTTTAAGATAAAAGAGGTATTTTTTTAAAAAAAATGTAGTTTTATGCCTTTTTATAGCGAACACTTTTGAAATCCAATATTTGAAACTATTATATATTATAGTTATTTATATTAAATTCATCTTTATAATAGGGACATAAAAATTCATCTTGGATAAATTTTTGTTACTTTTCTGATAACTTTCATATTTTGATGAATAATGGAAAAAATTAATAAATTTTATTTAAAAACAACTTTTTTAATCGAAATAATTTATACTGTTAAATTATACATTTGAATTTTATTTAAGTATCATTCGATTATATTTTTACCATTTAATAAAATTTAGGTCATTAGATATAATTTCACATTTAAATTGGACATAAACAACTGTCAATCTTTTGATAGTAATTATTTCATAAAAACACACTTTTGTTTTGACAACGGGAAGTAATTTTAAATTAATTTCTGACACTTCTGTGTTTTGAATTTGTAAAAATGGATTCTATATTTGGAATTAAGAATTAAAAATTGTGTAAATAGGTAACTTTTATTTTTAGACATTAGGAATAATTATTTTGGTAAATATTTTATTTACCATGGTTAAAGGTTAAATCCGTTAAATATGAGTAATGAAATAATATTAAAATAATATTAAATTACCCTAACATGTATCCTATTCTTATTTTTTGATACATGTCCGACCATGGGGATCCTTGGGTCTATTTTGGGACCACTTGGAGACACTTGAGAGTGATAATGACACTTTATATTAATTAATTTTAAGTAAAGACAAAAATGACATAAACATATATCTTTTAGTAAAACAATTATTACAAGGTGTTATATAATTTAACTTTTTGAATATAAATATTAATTATAAATATAAAAATATCTTTTGCATAAATTTATTTTATTTTAATTTTTAGAAATTAAATAAATAAATTTATTTGTGACACAATGATGAAGTAGTAATTTCCTTATTATTGAAACAATCAAATAAATGGTATTATAAATATTAAAATAAATATAATTTCAAAGTTTTAATGAAATCCACAATTTTACTAGGTGAATATGACATGTTAGTATTTATTCAATGATTTTTTCATGAATTAATAATTTTGTTATGACTTTCAAAAAAACCAAATACTAAATAGTGTGAAAATTGACATAATTGATTTTTCAAAACAAATATTATATTATTAATTGATATAATATTCATAAAAATCAAAGGTTTGGAAAAATGACTTTGATAAGGTTATATATATTAAAAATGAAACACATGGGATTCACTTAGTGGGTTATAGTAAGTTTATTAACCATATAATATAAAAATACAAAGAGACATGGTAAATGTCAAACCATTAAACTAAGAGTTAAATCTAAAAGATATGATTAATATGGTGACCTAAACCTATCTAAAACCAATTGGTTGAAATTTATTAGACCCATACACACCTTATCATCTAAATAAATTATTTTGGAGCCATTATAAACCTAAAATGATTCTATTATAAAATAATATTTCATGCTTTTCCTAAAGTGACACTGACCTACCTTATAAAAGGGCACTTCCCCTTCTCTTAATTTCATACCTCCAAAGCCATATGAATCGGCCAAACCCTGACCAAATACCTTCTAAAATTTACTACCTTAATCCTATAGGCCTTACTTTAATCATAAATCCAACCTAAGGAGCCCTTTTGATCAACTCAAAAGGAAACACCCGAATAAGATGTAACAATTTCACCACCCTCATTCATGTTCTTTTCTTCTTCCACTTCCTCTTTCATTGGTGTTTCAATAACAAAATAATATATACAGTACTTCCTAAATTTTTTTTTGTTATTATAAATATGTTATAACCATATTCTTTATTTTACCCATCCTATAAATGACAAATTCACCATACGTTTGTACGTACGCCTTACCATATCCACGTCGTGGTGTAGTTTTTTATTAAAGCACATAACTTTTTGGATGGTTATAATAATGAGTATAACTGAGGTAAATAATAAATATAACATTTTAATGATTCTTTATATATTATATACCATCCAATTACAAGCTATTTCACCTTCAATATAATGATATTGTCGCTCGGGCGTACGTACGAATTACCGTCTCCACTACGCGATGAGATTAATTCCCACATTCACCATTCATCGATGATTATAAAAATATATATTATTAATAAGTATGTAATATATGACATAATAATTCTACTGGATATATATATGTATATATTTATATTTATGTACTTACATAAATCTTATTCACTTACTTCCGTTCAATACTATATGAAAATAGAAACAACATTTTTGCGTACGTACGGCCTCCCATGACCATAAATAGTGCCTTAAATAACATATATATATATATATATATATATTATAAATATTAATATTCTAAATATATATGATATATAAATCAAGTTTTATATTCTTGAAGTATTTAAATCATGGTATAAATGATACAAGTTAAAACATGTTTGATAAAGAAAGCGATTATTACCCAAAATGTTAATTCAACATAGAAATCATTATTAAATGGTAATTATAAAGTCATAAATGAATCATGTATGATTAATAAATATAAATATGGTTCTAGTATAATTTAATAACACACTATGGTCAATATAAATGAGGTTAAACGTACCCTCCACCAATGGAAAGTTCAAGGTAAGGGTTAATTTTACAATCGCCTTATTATCCGAGATTGTTTTTACATAAGTATCTACTGGGACATATTTATTATATTTGTCCATGTTTCATAAAATAGTTTTAAAATGGATTATTTTTAAAGGGATTTTTTAATAAAATGTTATTTCAAATGCTTTAAATATTTATTCTTCTAAATCATTCTCATTAATGTCCATGTTTTCAAAATGGTTTTAAGGATTTATTTATATGGACATGAATGTTTTTAAAATGTTAATTCTTTTAAAAAGTTTCATATTGGTATGGGAAACTTTGAATCAAAAATGTCTTCAACTGTTTTTCTTTCTAAATTGTTTTACTAAAAAATGTTTTCATGAAAAATGGATATTTCTCTCAAAGAGTTTTACAAATCATTTTCATCAATGTCAACATGCTTTGATGGATTTTAAACTCGTTTGAAGTTGATTTATTATGAAAAAAATCCTCCATATTTTATTGAATGTTTTGTGATATATTTTATTGGGGATGTGTTGTTCTTATACCATTAATGGTTTATGGTTAAAGTATTGAAATTTTGTATGCTAGTTTTAATACGAATGTTTACGTTATGTTTCAACCTTTTCATAATAGGAATGTATTCGACTTAGTATGTGACGGGTGGAGCCTTCTATAGCTTCTCAATGCATCAGTAGGTCTCATGAGACAATTAGATGTGTAATTGGGTGAGGATCTTCACAAATTTGATATGTGTTATTGGCTAAGGCCTTAATCATTTTTAGACGTCTTGGTCGAGGCCTTGACAAAATGTTTCAGAATGTCTAGAATTATACATTCTTTCATTATCAAAATATTATTGATGGTTCTTGTGGTTATTCGACTAGTAGAATACCCATGACTAGGTTTTATTATTGAATTATTTACTCATCTCATATTCCTTCCATAAAGTGTTCATTTTTATTATTTATAAAGGCATTTATTTTAAATTATTTATAATGCCTAATGTTTATGTTATCTTCCGTTGTATTCCTCAACCTTACTAAGAATTTGAGCTCACCCCTTTCTTATGTTTTATTTTCCCAGGATTCCTAGAAGTGTATTATGATTTATATGAAATGTTAATCTAGGGTATTAATGGCATTCTCAAAGGATCATTTATGTTCTGTTTTATTTTCTAATGTGTAATGTAACTTTCTTGTATGTAATCTATTTCCATGACTGCTAAAATATCAGTCTTTCATGACTTGATTCATTAGAATCATGCCAATTATTTAAATAATGCACTGAATCTGGGCTTCTGTGGTTGGTACGTTACAAATAGCATGTACATCATGAAACATTGAGCTTAAAAGACACATGAAATATATTTCTATAAAAACCGACCAATTAAATTTTTGGGAATAAATATTATAAAACAATTTATGAAAAATAAAAAAAATTCCCTTATAAATATACATTTATTGATAAAATTCTTCATAAGTAAGCACTCATCTTTAAATAGATATATTTCATTCTACATTAAATATTTTTCCTTCCAAAAATATTTTTATTTATTTTTTTGTGAAAAATATTATAATTAATTTGTGTATATTTTAGGATTTTAATTTATAAAATTAAAATAATTTTTAATATCATAATATCATAATTAACATAGCCTAAAATTTTGATATTTTTCTTAAATGATTGATTTTTCACGGAAGAGTGAAAATTATAGAGTTTTTCAAATATTATTATTTCTTTTTATTAAATCGAATAATTTAAATATTACATTATGTTTTGGATTTGTTATTAAATTTAAATATGTTTTTTATAATAATTTAATTATTTTCATTTGAATTATAAAAATTCATGATTTTGGTAAAAGTTTATATCTATACTTAGAAGCAGAGTTTTCTACAAATAGTTTTTTAATGCATAAATTTAAGGCATAATAATTAATTAAAATAACTCCTTTTAGAGAAATTTTTAAATCAAATGAATATATTATTAATATATTTATATGAATTGAAATTAATATAATGATTATTTTTAGTCATAATGTTAAAATAAGATTCAATTATGTGAATTGATTGAAAGAGTAACTTATTAAATGGATCTAATTCTCTATGGTTATAAACTAATGTTCCTTAACCACCCAAAATGTTGGAAGATACTATTTATTACTGAACATCCTCCTAATTGTGACCCTGGTGTGATCCCCTTGCATCATGGCTACCACTATTCACAAAACCCACATACTCCTAGGACCTCCACACATATAGGTGAAAAAAATATATTATATGTCTTCGGTGTATTGATGAAGAATAAGATGATTTTATTAATATTTTTCATCCAATAATATTTCAATTTAGGGCCTTTATCACAATTTTTTATAGTGGAATATTCTTAGTAAACCAATGAGTGTGATCCACCATTTGAGATTGATCTCTTCCAAAATCACAACCAAGTATTAGAATTTTATTATTAGTTGAATCCATGAAAATATGATCTAACATATGAATATCATATGATAAATTTTCTATAAAATCCCTTTTTTGGTTCTAAGGGTCCTTCCTATGAGTCATGTTCTAGAAAAAAAAGGACATAAATATTATAAAAATAAAATTGGCATTCAAAAATAATCAATTTATAGAAAATTAATTCCTTAAATTACTCTAAAATAATTATTATCATCATTTTCATGAATTTAAAATAGAAAATAGGGAAGGATAAATTTAAATTTATGAACTTTAATACTATGCATATTTTTTCACATGATAAGATAAATTGTGGTCCAACCTTCAAAAATGACATTGATAGTATTGAAAAAAAATTCAATCAGGTTATGATTTACTTCTATATAAAGTTAATTTTTTTTTTCATATACTATATGAATTTAAAACTCCCATTTTTATTCAATGAAACTTGTTTTATTCCAAAAAAAAATTTCCATCAATAATAAATAACAAACCTTTTCTCTAAAACTCATTATTTAACTCAAATCCAAGATCTGAATCCAAAACACCCATGAATATTTGAGGTTTGAAAAAATTCTTGTGTGGGAAAGGAGCTTCCTTATACACACCTCCAAGGCTCCGAATTTCATATCTCATTGGTACCTTCACTCCTATTATATCAAGAGGTCCTTAATACCATTTTATAATAAGGTGGAACAGGTTTACCTATCGTTCCAAAATATATAGTACACCGCAGGGTTTGTGGAGCGTCCTCAATGATAGCAGGCTGGTTAATGGGACTATGGAATCAAAATGTTATCATTTTTTAAGGGTTTTATATATCATATTTTAAAAAAAATTAGATTCTACCGAGAATCCCAAAATGATCCATCTAATTATTGTACTCCCACATAATTGAAATAAGTATTTTCTAGATATATTTTAAAACAAAAAGTGAGTAAGTAGTAAAAATGATAAAATAAAATCAATAAACACGATTATATTAGAAAAAATAAGAGATAAGATTCATCTATTTGCAAAATAAGTCGAATAAAATTATAGGTAATTGTGGATGATACAAAATATTTCAAAACATCGCAGAACCAACATTACTTTACATGATCTGATCACTCCTCCTGACCCATATTAACCGCCATCCCTCGAACATTGAAAGATGAAGAGACTCAAAAAAATATATCAAATTTTATAGAGAATTTTATTATATTATTGACATAAAAACTCATTTTTTTCATAGAATCTAAGGCATCTGCATTGCATGATTCATTGTCCCATTAGGATACCACCCATAATCTATATAATGACTGTCACCATGCATAATATTATTAGACATTTAAAAAATGTATGGATTATAATTTATATAAAAATAATCCATATGTACCAATGGTTTTTAGAAAAAATAAAAGTTACCTATATATTAAAATAATGAAATAAATAATAAAAATGAAGTAAAAGGATATATCAAACAACCTATTATCATTCATGCAATGGGAAATATGGAACATAACAAACACACCATGGGATCAACCTATAGAAATAAAGTAACTATGACTACAACTATTAACTATGGAAAATAAAGAACCCAGTAATCATTCCCAAAGATCTATATTGTATTAATGGGGAACCAATCCTTCATATTAGCAAAATTATTCAAACTGATCTATTCTCCCTTGTTAGTTCACAGTCTATAGCAGGGTGTGAATACGCTTGGGACACCAATATACCCAATGTCTCTCATGTCCTTCCAATAATAAGTAATAAAAAAATCCAATCCCATAACAACATAAATAGGGTAATATTAAATAAAATATTAATAAAATTTAAAACCACTTTAGTTCTATAATACATTTCATCAAACAATAATAAGGCATAATTTTGATTTTCTAGAAACAGCTTTCAAAATAAAATTAATAAACATGATAATAATCAAAATAATAATTCATATAATAACCCCAAATACCTATAAATATTTATAATTAACAATTTTTTTTGAAAATAAAGACAATAATTATGTATATTCTATGGGAAAGTAGAATTAAGATTAGACACCAACCTAAAATTCTAAGAAGACTTCATCGATTAATTATAAATGACTAAAAATTTGAGTGTTCGCTTAGAATCCTAGGAGATAAGGAAGAATAGTTATTCCTTTACCCCTAACCAGAGAATCATCCCTCTAGGGATTATGGTACCAAAATTTTAAAAATGGATGAACAAGGTATGATTAGAGGAGGGGAGGATGAATCGAAAAGAAAGCACATCTTACATAAAAAAGATTCAATGAAACAATTGTAGAACACAAAGGTGGTTAGGGTAGACATGATTCCACATCAAGTAGTGTCTCATTCATAATTCTAAATCAAAAAAGGGAGGATTGAGTGTTAAATTCACAAAAGGAATGTATGGTAAATTCCCAATTTTTTTAGAGTCTGATACATAACATATATTGGATGAAATTTTTTCCATAACATGAAACATATATGTGTGCCACCACCCTTCATAAAATTAATTTAAATAGTTTTTTGGTGACCTCATATGGTTTAATGAACCATTAAAAAACTATGAAAACTACTTGGTCCAACCCATCCCCCTCTCATAAGATTAAGTCAATGTTTACTACTAATCGTTTACACAAGCATTATACCCAAAATATACATATTTTTAAAAACTACATTAAGAAAAAACAAAGATAAATAGTATAATAATCCCTTCCAATATAAATTTAAACTAGTGACCCATAGGGTGTCATATGATAGAAATAAGGTTCTAAAATAGGAGGAAAATTATGTAGGAAATGAGAAACATATTTGATATGTTGCTAAGAAAATATAGTTGTATAATAATATTGATAAATTTATAAAGTAAATGGAAAATAATTTGTAAATACCATATGACTAAATAATACCAACACCATATAATCTAACATTACCATTATATGGGAAGTTTTGTAAAGGGAAAATAAATTCCCAAAAAAATTAATTTACTTCTGATATTTATGAAACATCATATAAATATATGAATAATTTAAAAAACACTCAAAATATTTTTTATTAAAATTATATAGAAAATTATCTTTTTAAGGGATGGAAATAAATGAATAACAGATTTATTTTCTTTAGTGAGTGGTAATTTATAGTTCTTATGGAAAAATACATCCTGATGTGATATATATTAGATTTTTTTCTAATTCCATAAACAGTTGGATCATTCAAATATGTTAAGATGCTGGAAAAAATTAGATGTCCTATCAATATTATTACCTTAAGAGTGTTTTAAATTAATGCATTATATGAATCCAAAAAATAAGAGTCACATTTAAAGTCATTGATTTTTAGTGATGTACCCTAGAAAAATACTTGAATATGTTCTTGTAATGGTTTGGTAATTTACCGTTCACATTGAATTGATTGATATTTTACATGAAGAATGAGGTTATGTTCCTGATATCATTGGAAGAACATTCATAAATACATGGTTATACATTACTATAATTAACCAAAGAGAAATAATCTATAATTTTGGTGACAAATAGTTCCCATAAAATCATATGAATGTTATTAATCCTGAAAGTAAAACAATGAGTCCATTTTTTTGATATTAAGGTCCCTTGGAACTTCAATGGTCTATATAAATATGAAGAGAATAACATCATGAACTTATTAATGGAATGGAGGAAAAAATTTAACTTAGAAACATGGAAGATAAAAAATAACCAAATAGTATTTAATTTATTGAACACCAATTGAAAGAATCCAAAAAAATTATAATTTTGATCATAATTATTCTAAAGGTATATCACAAGTTCTATAAAAAAAATACATGTAGTCACTTTTAGGATAAAAAAATGTTAAACATGAAAATCAACACAGATATATCATAGTAACAATATGAGAAGATTTTTAAAGTGTTTAGAAAAATAATGAAGCCAATAACGTTGTCGACTTTTGATATTAAATGTATTAGTCACAACATACAAATGAAATTCACTGTTTTGGGGGATCAAAATTTAACCATACAATAACAATAATGTATACTAACACCATCGATGAAAGAGGTAGGTAATAAAGGTATTATTTATCACCTTGACATCAAAATTACTTTGTAATTTTAACATAGTTAATGTGACCACCAACATAAATTCATTTTAATGAAAGAAGGAATGATTGTGATAAAGGAGTAAACAAAAAGTTAATCATAAGAAATACTATTATGGGATGAATAATATGTATATATTATTGAAATATAGAGACTGAATTACTGAAGATTTTATTTCCCGTAATACTCATGAATCAAATGTTAAAAAAATCAGATATGAGGTTTAGTTAATTTTTTACAACTAATCTAGTTATAAAAACTAATAATGAATTCATATAAAAAAACAAAATTTATAGGTATGTCTAGATAATTTACATAAAATGGCATGAAAACCGCAATGTATGATCTGAAATGAAAATTTAAATGTGTATTCAACATATGTTTCAAATCATTTCGGGTAATTTATCTACATTTTAATAGATTATTTTTTTAATATATGGGAGTATTATTCACATATTTCTGTGGAAACATATCATAGGGAATGATATATTTACTGATATATATTTGGTACTAATCCATATACATTCTCCATTCATGTTTTAGGAAGGATTGAATAATTTAAGTCATATATTGATGATATGAGATGATATGGATCCTACTAAATATAATATAATACACAAGTTTTCTAATAAAAACACATTAAAAGGTTGTGGAAGAATTATTATATATTATAGGTGTTATCTTATCATTTTCATAGATTATTCATAGATATATTAGACACCTATCATTATTCAATAAATGAATTTCTAATTTATCCTTTTTTTAATAATCTAATGAGCCCCTAACTACATAATAAAGGGTTATAGTGGACTTTTAAATAAATATCTCTCCCATTATAGTTTAGAAATATGAGGTGATGTGTAACACAAACATTTTATATTATGGAGCTGCATTGGGGAAAATTATTTAACCTTTCTTAACCCATGTATTATACTATAAAAAACAAAAAATACCAAATCAACAACAAAAACATAGATATATAAATTAATTTAGTGGTATTTACCTGAAATGTTTATATCATATCTCATACTATCTATGAATGTGTTTTTTACCAATATTGATTCTTTAGGATATGTTATCGACAAAAAAATTATGGAACCATCAATTATTATAGAATTATTTTAATAAATAATTCTTATATCATTATCAAGGAAAATAACAAATTAATTTTTTTATTGACTATTATCATGTTTAACATTTATAATGTTGGAATAAGGGGATGAAATCGATTTCCGTGATGTTTTCTCAAAATCGAAACTCATTTATTATGATATATATTATTTTACATGCTCATACAAAATTTATATTTAACAATGAAATGGGTAAATTTACACTAATTTCTTTTAATATAAATGATATCATACTCATGGTTTATACCACATAATATTCTTCCTATAATACCATATTTTTCATGATTAATGGATGGGATATCAATGGAAAATGTACCATTTATTTTGACGTTAAAATAAGTCAATTATTTTTCAACTAAGCTACTATCGAAGGAAAATGTAAACCCATTAGTATAGAAGCCAAAAAAACTCCATGATTTATTTTTTTCCCACCCACTATAATGTGATAAAGAATTTTTAGTGAGGATGTGATTGAAGTAAAATCTTAAGGAACATAGAAAAGTGAAGTTAAATTCAGCAATACCCAATCCTAAAAATTATTTTGTTTTATGTGTGGGGGAATCAATTCCATTTGAACGTTTCAAAATGATGTTAGTAAAATAAAAAATTATACAGTGTGTTGACTATATATATATAAATGGGTTCCATCTAAAGAAACACTATTTAATAGTTGACATGATATTACAAAAATATCAATAAATAACATTTTTAATTGTATTATAATTCAATGATTTCTCATGTACGATTGGCAAAAATACTTCAAAAATCATCTATTTATTTGATTAATGGGGATGTATATAGTTTTATATAAATTAATCCCTCCTTATCATCAAAAAATATGTCGAAAATTAGATTTTTTTAATAATGATCTAAAAATATATATTTTACAAGACCATAAACCCAAGATATCATGGTAAGAGAAAGAATTTATATGATGCCTCATTGGAATACCGTATTTTATTCAAAAAAACTTATTAGAACATACCCATTTTGGATCCTCTATGGAACTCCATGCATACTATCAGTAGAGACTATGCATAAATAATTTTATGCTATAAGAATGGTTACAATAACATGAAATTATTTAATAATAGGTGGCCACTATAGTAGGTTTAACTATGGACTAAAATAATATCATTCATGATATATGGAATAAAACTATGGACTAAAATAATATCATTCATGATATATGGAATAAAACTATTTTTATAGTCATATTTGATCATATTTCCAATAAAATTTAACTCAAGACCATTGAAACCATTCACGATGATCAAAACATACCCATATGAATCTAGAGAGCTTAAAAAAGAATATAAACTATTATTCAAGGTAAATAGATAATGGTTAATGATCTAAAGTAATAATATATCAGAGGGGTATATTACTCCTCTAAAATTTGAAAAAATAATGAATGGGATATCTAGTTTTATAAATTAAAAGAATTACAAATAGAAATAAAACTCTGGTACATGCAAAAAAATGTGAAATATTTTTTTCTATATACTAATTTTTTATAAATTTTCCCATGTAAGATTAGTATAATTTATGTATAAAATTATAAAGAGTCCTAACATGAACACCTCCTCTAAAAAACCCTGATTTAATAAAATGATACATGAGATATTGTGGTAAAATTTAATTTTTTATATTTGTATCCTAGAAAAAATTGTTTATGAAGGAATAATAACACTAGGATATGATTCTTTCCACACCCAGATACATAAATAATTGATTATCCTATGGGAAGTGAAAAGAAGAAACCAAACCATATCCTAGAAACCATTTTATACTTTTTATTAATAAAACTATGTCATAGTAATTTCTAGGCTTGTGTTTTTAATGTGGGGATATAGAAATCACTCCAACCTAAAAATGAAATCTTATGCACGGTTAGATGTAATTTCATATTAAAATAACCAATAATAGATTAAATTGTTAAATAAAAAAACATATTTTCTATCATGATTTCTTATATAATTTCTGAATATTCCCACCTTTGAAACAACCACACTATAAATGAAATTAATAGTGTTTTACAAGGATTAAAAAAACAAATTATCCAAAACATTGTGGTGCATTTTTAATACATATTTCCTAAAAACATAGCACATAAATAATATAAGATTTTTTTATACAATATAGAAGTAACCTAGAAAAAAAATTAAACATTGAAGAGTTACTCATAAAAAATAGTTTTATCATTATTTCTATTATATATTAACTCAAATTTCCTAATTTAATTCAAGAAACCCAGGTGTCTTAGAAAATTACATTTAATAGTAATTTATTGTTCTCATTTTTAATAACCATAATGTTGATCCATTCTATAATAATTTTTTCCAACAATCATAATGAATAATTATATTTTTTAATAATATAATTTAATCAATGATGTAATACAAACAATTTTCCTATTTCACTATAATTTAATCCTATAAATTGATTATTTAATTTAATGTCAATGTGATTCCTTAGAAAAAAATAATACCCAAAATCTAAACCTTTTCCATGACCAAATGAACCCTAATATTACATGGCCAATAACGTTTATTTATGGGAATTTTTTAATTACATCCATATGATTACTAAAAAACATCATAGTGTATTCAAAATTTAAAAAGATACACTTACTTATTAGAGAGAATTGTTTAACATTTTTCTACCCTCATAGAATAAAATATTCAAACTACATTTCACAAATATTGATTATTCCCCATGCTATATTTCTTTTAATTCATCCCTTCAATATGTACTACAGATGACCCTTATTTACACATTCAATTACTGTGAAACATGTTCATTATCATTTCATTTCTTTGAAAAACCCTCCATCACCCAATTTTATTGTCCCTTTTCCTTCCATCACTATTTGGTTTTTAATTTCATGACATATATTGGTATTTCTCAGAAAAAATTTATAATCGCTTCAATGGAACTCCACCTACAAACCCTATCGAGTGGTATCACTACTCCAAAACACTACCTAATAATATAAAATATTGTTCCCCTATACCAAACATCATTCCACATCTTAATACAAAACACAAACCAATTCATCTGCATAAAAACCTAATCAAAAAAAATAAAAAACATGATTCAGTTCTTCGTCACTAGGGAATGGTTTTTTGACCACGCTACCTTTGATCCAAAACTATCCACAACTACCCCATATTTTCTAGGCAAATATATAAAGGAAAATAATGAATTTAAATACAATAAGAATGAAATTAGTAATCATTTTAGATCTATTCTTGTTTCTTGAAAATACTTAGAAAACTATTATAAAATAATATTTTAAAAAATTAATCAATATGAGATAAATTATGTGAAGGTAATTAAAAAGAATTAGTTAATGTTGGAATTTAATAACATGCTATGCTATGAATGTTAAAATTATTTTTTCATTAAATAAGATAAAAATATAAAATTATTTATAGCTATGTTGATTTATAAGAACATATTTTTTCAAAATAATGTCTATATTCTAAAAATTTCATGTTGTTTATACTTGAGTCAAATTTAATCATTTATTTATTTCAGTTTAAATGAATCATAGAGGACCTAAAAGAAATAAATGATACCCCAGTGACTTTGTACTTATAATAAAATGAGTAATCAATGATTAAATAATAAGTATTTTATAACTTCATAGATACAAAAAGTGTACAAAAATTTACCGGTGAATGGTAGAGATATAGACATTACATAGTTAATATGGGCCAGAACTCTACCAAATTACATGTGGATTATAATTTAGGATTTTGAACACATAAAAATCAAGAGGGGAATAATTCTCCTAGAAGGCCAATATATTACTTGATTAGTCATGACCACTAATATTTTTTAGGAAAATACACTAAAAATATTTTTATAGAATCCAAGGTTTGTTGATTTGTCAACTGAAAAATGGGTATACATATTAAAATTGGTAAGAGATATATTTTAAGATGAGCATATGGGGACACTTTACATCTATAGGGATGATTTTAAATCCATAAAAGTTAGTGGTTTTTTATAAATCCCATATCTTTTTCCATGTATAATTCAACAAATGCCCTCATTAAACTCAACTGAGGATAAATTGAAAAAACACATGTATAATGATAATTACAATAAAGAATTATAATAATACAGTATTGAGGTATTTAGACTCTTAGATAATAGGGAATTTGTTGTGATACCTCTAAGTCCACTTCCACATCATTTATCTAATATATAATACAAGTATCCATACCATTTAAATGTAATGATGTTTTAGTTCAATCAATTTTTAAGAAAATACAAACCATATGACCATAAAACATCATCACATACCCACCTTCTATAATATACGGTATATATATTTCACCTCATTACTATAAGATTAGATATCGGTTCACATTGACCTCTGTGGATACAACATGATGAAAACATCGTAGGAGTATATATGAAATAGGAGGATGTATTAACAAAAATATTTTCCACATTAGGACCCATACCATCATTCCTCAATCCATTATCCATTACAAAATTTACAATTATTACATATATGTTTTAAGAACATAAAATTGTTATAGATGAAATAATTGATACAAAAAAAGGAATAGGGATATGAAATATAAAATAATATAAGAATAAGATTTGTAAACTAAATAAAGTAGAGAATGTACATTAGGGAATGAAATAAATAATCGAAACTCACATTCAAATGGAAGGTACAAAGGATGAATTTTTATAGGCTCGATATTTTAGAGGATTACTGGCATTTACATTCTAGGGAGTAGCTAATAGATCTCATCAAATATCCCTCTTAATTCATTTCAAACATCATCCCCATTGGGCATACAATCTTTCATATATTAAACTATGCATCAAACAACATATAGTGATCTAGGTATCATAGTCACAACCTCTTTAATATAAATTTTTAAATCCTAACATTGTTTCTTTTCATCACTCCTATGTGAGTTATAATTGTTTCTTCCCAGATTCATTACATGTTAATTCTCCACCTCAAATTCTATCATAATTATTACATAGTAATAAGAATCTAGCGACCCTAAAGTCCTAATATAAGGATTATTATTACCATGTTAGTTGTGCAAGTATTTTTATTAGTTTACATTTCATATGATGATTCATAATTCATTTTCACATATTTTTATAGGGAATATAGATAATAAATAAGAGGGTGATTATTTATAGGATGATCGTAAATAATATTTAGATTCCTTTGTTGTTTTCACTTAATTTTTTAAGAAATAATTGTTTTTAATGATTATTGTTGATGTAATTATAATATCATTTTATTTAAAAAATAATATAATGGAAGGATTATTCTTATCTCATTACTCTATCTTTATCTATGATCCTTAATATTATTAATCTTTTTAAAATCAATGATAATATTCAACTGAATTACAAATAGAATTTTTGAATTATTGAAAACAATTTTAGTTATATAAACCCAAATTTTATGAACCAATAAAATGAATATTATTCCACACCATCTAAAAATAAATACCATAAATATTCATATTACATTTCATAATTTCATTGTAAATATACATTAAAATATCATACTTTGAAAACATATTGTATTCAAACTATCTAATTTATTGTTTTGGTGTGTAATTTTCAATGAAAAGATTCTGTTATCTATTTAAATCATAGAAATAATATCAATTTTAAATTAATAAAATTCCCTTTACAATTATAATTTTATAATAATTCATCAAAATATAATTAATAGTTTTAATTATGAATTGTTTAAAATGAAATATTTTTTTATTCAAATGTAAAAATTAGTTACGGTTATTTAAATTTTTTTATTTAATATTTTATATTTAATATATTAATAATGATTGGATTATAACTTATTTCTCATTTCATTATTGATTTTCAATATCTAGACTCTCATTCCAATGTGGTATGCTATGTACATTGAAAAATTATTTCCCTTAAATTTATTTTTGGGAGGTTATTTTGAATCCTTTACTAATAGAGACTTATTTTAAATCTTTTATTTAAATATGAGGATTTTATTTCACAATAAAATTATTGAGTATAATTAGTTAGTTTTTCCCCATTTAACTTTTGTCATACATTATGTTTTTCCTTTTTAACTAATAGAATCCATGGACACCCTATTCAAGATGACATATTATAATCCAATTTTTTATTCATACCCTATACCATTTTTTTAATTATTTCATGATTTCCATTAATCATAAAATAGAGATAATTTTGTAATTAATGGTCCTACAAGAAATATTAAATTGGTTGGGAAATTGACAACAGTAGTTTACTTATAATTTGGATAATTAATTCCATTGATATTTTGCTTTTATAGATCCATGCTTCATGAGACTATTTATTAATCCATCGTATTTAATTCATACATCATGAACTAATATTTTATTTATAATGTTATTTGAGTGAGTTTGTTTCAACAAAGGTAAATTAAAATATGTAATAAACATTTTAAGAATTATTTGGATATGAAAATGGAAGAGAATATTGATTTAAATTTCAATTAACTGAAAATGTATGATTAAAAACCTACATAGAATAAGAAAATTATTAAATAGTTCATCCATAAATATTCATAATCCATAAAGATAAACAAATAGGATTGTTTTGTAGACACTTTAATAAAGTCATCATTGCTGAATTTTATGTCACGACCTGCCTTCAGAAAGACGATGGAAGGGGCGATAAAGGCCCCCACCCTTCCATCTTCAAGTCGAAGACGAGATAATGACCCCCCGAGTCCCGCCTTCAGTAGGCCCCAGAGTGGTGACTAGCACCAAGGGTGTAACATTTTCACAATATGGGAGGCATTACCCTTTTTAGTTAACAATGATTGGAAGAAATAATGAGTCAACTCCAAAGACCACCAAGTATAGAAAACACAAAGCAAAACCAGACTACATTCTTGTTTTAATAATAAAACTGAACAAGTTACAAGAACTCCAAATTCAAAACCAATAGGAAAATAAAAAGGTGAAGCAGAAATCAGCAGCAACCAACATCAACTCCAACGTCCAGACTAGTAAGGTCCTGTATAGCCTTTGAAGTCCTCCTGACAACCGGAAAGTAAACGTAGGGTGATCATACAAATCATACTCAGTAGGAAAACCCTATAGCTCTCGTGCACAAGTGGGGAGAAGTACTAAAGTTCCGTGAGAAGTAGAGAAACCAACATCTATCAAGGAGTCTATCCATCCCACCTCACTGACCACGCTCACCAACAATACAAGCATTAAGGTAATAGTAAAAGAATAATATGTTTGGGTACCCCGCATCACCATTTCCCCCACTAGTTGGGTGCTCATCCCTAACGACAAACATCCTGATGCTACAACGCTCTTCTCGCCCGCAAACACCTGGGCCTCACAACCACACATCCCTGACCACATGCACTTGGGCCTCATAACAACACATCCCTGCCCGAAAACACCTGGGCCTCATCCCAAAGACACCTGGGAAAACCAACCATAACCAGAACCCCTTCCCAAAAACACCTGGGCTAAAAACATACAAAACGAAACCTACCCAAAGAATCATGGATGTAAGGTCGCCTCCATCCATCACAGCTAAGGGAAGAGGGAGCAGGAAGGAGAGTAACTAGGGGGAAACACCCTTCCCCGTGAAATGGGGTGTCCGAAACTAGGTGCCCAATGCGGGTGGGGTGAAACTAAACACAAAACATAAAATTATACATATATATATATATATCCACACACAGCCCAACCTACATCTCCTCAAACAAATACAAGAAGATGGACAATCACTGCTGCCTTAGAAAACATGCACACAACAAATAGTTCCCAGTTCCCCCATTCAAGTTATCAGTCATAACAGTTCAGTATGAGTTAATCCCTTCACTACTGGGAAACTAACAGGCACATTCCCAGATGAAACAACAAAATCGGCAGAAAGGAAAAAAAATCAGGTAATTTAAGCATTCACACCTGGTTCTCTTGTGAAGTCACAACAAAAAAATAGGGGTCAAGTGAGATTCCTCAAAGTACTGGAAACAAAACAACCCCGAGACACAACCCCATGTCCTCAAACTCCAAAAAACCAATGGTTTCTCAACAACAGAGGATTCCAACCCAATTCATGATATAAGAAGAGTAACCCCCCATAGCCTTAGATTTATAACCAGCGATAGTATAACAACAGAGGATCTCATCCAATAAAACCATAAAGTCACTTGTAATCGGCTCGTGAAGGAAAAAAAACCTAACCACTAACACAACACAAGGTAGACCCATGCAGGTATTTTCAGATTTAAAATATTTAACACACTCCATGGTTTCAATTTCACTATGCTTTAACTGGGGTTATTACAGAAAAGGGTTAATCCTGCTGATTTCAATTTATTTAACCGAGTATACGTAATTAACCAATTCCATGTTACGGTTATTTAAACATCCAGAAACACCGAGGTTCATTAGTGCACATAGGAAGACCACCAACGACCATGATTTTCAGTGAACATAGGCCCGTATAATTCACAACACATATCTATAATAAAATATCACAACAGTGCATCGATCACACCCCCTTTTTCACTCTTTACAGGTTTTTTCATTTCCTTAATTAAGTTGGGTTTCGTCAATTTCCACAAAGATAAAAGCAAGTCAGCCCCGTAAGATACACAGAAAGGAGAGGCGAAGGGAACACCTCTACCTGACTGATCAAGGATCGATGTTACGTCCTCGCGTGGAAACTGGGAAAACATGAGTATCAAGAACTCCATGGAATGCGATTAAGGAAAACATCACAAAGGGGGTACAATTCATCGGGAGTAAGGGTACTCCGAGTGCAGGGTGATAGAAAAAGAAAACTCAGGGGGAAGCCTTTAGGTTATAAAGGATGAGATACACCCTTCCCGAGATGGTTAAGATATGGAGATAAAAACTCAAAATCGTGTAAGAAGCGGGATCGTGTGTTGACCATGCGGTTGGGACACTCCACAGGCCATTAAAGGGTCCCCACCTTTCGAGGCAGTTTAAACCGATGCACACCTCATTGTTTTTCATTTAAGGAGGGTACCTCGCCAATCATGTAATTAATAACCATTAATGGGCATTAATGGGCATTAAAACATGCTTAAAGGGGTCAAGACATGGTTTAAAACCAATTTGCGCAAAAAGGAGGCGTGACTGGAAAACCTATGGGGGTAGGCGAGAGCTACCGGTTGGCGCCAGCTACCGATAGCCCAAAGATACCAGTTGGCGACAACTACCGATAGCCGAGAGCTATCGGTAGCCAAATGCAACCGATTGGCAACAGGTGCCGGTAGCCAAGAGCTACCGGTAGCCGAGAGCTACCGGTAGCCGAGAGCTACCGGTAGCCGAGAGCTACCGGTAGCCGAGAGCTACCGGTAGCCGAGAGCTACCGGTATCCGAGAGCAACCGGTAGCTGCGATCTACTGGTGGCTGAGAGATACCTCTAGCCGAGAGCTACTGGTACCCCAAGGTTACTGGTAGGATAGGTATACCTGTAGGCTGAGGCTATCAGTAAGCCATGGATACCTCTAGGAGTCACTGAGAAGCTAGGATGGCCTTCCAGACCACCCAGAACACCTCAAAAAATTGATTTTTTTACCAAGTAGTGGACCCCAAAATCCCAGGCCATTACATCAGATACCTCTCAAAATATTCTCGTCCTCGAGAATATAAGAACAAACCAGAACAGACAAAAGATGGGTCCAAACAACCACCCTCTAAAGATACTTCTCAGGGGAAAACCCTTGTGTTGTTGGAAAGCTGGGACATAACCCCCGGTACATCCATGAACACTCCCCCCTAGAGTTATCAACCACAAACATTCACAACAAGCACAAGGGTCACACAGTCCAACACATGATTTAGGGAGTCCCCTCCTACATGTCAGGATATTATCTGCTTTGGGCGGCACTAACTCGCCCACATGGGTTTAATCGCATCCACATTAATGTGTCCTGATTAGCAGTCAGGTTTTCCCATCATCACATATTCGGACACACACATACATAGAGAACAGGGAACATATCATCTAATAGCTAAGAAAAACAGAAATTTCATAGATTAAAGGACAAGGTAGAATATCTCAACAAGGATTAGAACAAAACAACAAGGATGTCAAAAAATATCTGGATACTGAATGCACAACTGGGCCTCATGCTCCTAAGTGCTCTCTTCCAAGCCACCATGCCTCCAAAACACACGAACCAAGCGTATGGTTCGTCCCCGAAGCACTTTCTATTTACGATAATTGATCTTGATTGGTCGTTCTATGAAGGTTGCATCATCTTCGACATCTAACTCTTCCCAATTAATAATGTGGGAGTCATCATGTAGATATCGACGAAGCTAGGAGAGGTGAAAGACGTTGTGAACTTTCTTCAACTGAGGTGCTGACGCCAGCAGATACACCACCTCACCAACTCGTCCCAACACCTCGAAATGTCCGATGAACCTACGAGAGAGCTTACTCCCCTTCCCAAACCTTCGCTGCCCACATCGAGGTGAAACCTTTAAGAACACATGATTCTCCACCGCGAACTCCAAGGGCCTCCTCCTATGATCGGCATAAGACTTCTGCCAGTCCTGGGCTTCCTTCATCCTATCACGCATGAGCTAAACCTTCTCAGTGGTGCCCTACACCACCTCTGGCCCAAGAAAAGCTTCTTCCTCAATCTCTATCCAGAAAACTAGGGAGCGAAACGACCTATCATACAAGGCCTAAAACAGTGTCATACCAATAGTGGAGTGGAATATATTGTTATAAAAAAACTCCACTAGAGGAAAGTGTTGTACCCCTGATCCCCCCAAAATCCAGAACACATGCGCGCAGCATGTCTTCCAACGTCTGGATCATTCATTCTGTTTTCCCATCTGTCTGAGGATGGAAAGCAGTGCTAAGGCGTAGCTAGGTACCTAATCCATGCTGTAATCCCCTCCAGACTCATGAGGTAAACCACATGTCTCGGTCGGAGACAATAGATCTTGGGATCCCGTGCAACCGCACCACCTCATCGACATACCTCTGGGCTAAGGTGCTCACCGGTCTTGACTCCTTAATCTCGAAGAAGTGTGTTGATTTTGTCAACCGATCCACCACTAACCAGATGCCATCATAGCCTCCCTGAGACCTGGGTATCCCTGTGATGAAGTTCATCGAGATCTCATCCCACTTCCACACGGGAACATCTAACGGCTGTAATGGCCCTCCAGGAAAACTGTGTTCAACCTTTACTTGCTGACACACGAGGAACTTTGCCACAAACTCTGCCACCGCCCGCTTTACCCTAGGCCACCAAAACTGTCTCCTAAAGCCTTGGTACATCTTTGAGACCCTAGGATGTACCGTTATAACTGATCCATGGAACTCACGGAGAACACCTTTACGAATCATCTCCGGAACAAAAAGCCTTCCATGGAAAAGCATCTGATGCTGAGCATCCTCCAACCATCCCTCAGGAGAATTACCCTGATAAACACGATCTCACATCACTTCCTCCTCCGAGTCCCCCCACTGAGACTCTTCCATCTGCACCACTAAGGAGGAAACTACAGTCACCTAAAACAAACAACCTCTTCCACCTTCCACCCTTGCATCCAAATGCAAGGCCACCGACTCTTCCATCACTCTCCAAGAATCTGCAGATTCTCAAACTACTTCCTTCTGTGATTTCCTACTTAGGGCATCAGTCACAACATTTCCATTTCCCTCAGTATAAGAGATCTTGAAGTTGTAATCTTAGAGGAACTCAACCCATCTCTGCTGACACAAGTTCAGATCTTGCTGGGAAAAGATATAACGCAAGCTCCTGTGATCTGAGAAGACCACAAAGCGCTCTCCGATGAGATAATTCTACCACAACTTCAATGAAAACACCAAGACAACAAGCTCCAGATCATGGGTGGAATAGTTACGTTCCTGGGGAAGTAACTGCCTAGACCCATAGGAGAACACTCCTTGCTGCTTCGTCAACACACATCCCAACCGAAGGACAGAAGCATCATAGAACACATTAAACAACACCCCTTCCTATGTTAATCTGAGTAATGGAGCACTAACCAGCTTATTCTTTAGGTAGCCAAAAGCTGTCTGGCACTGGTCTCTCCACACGAAAGCCTGGTCTTTCCTAGTAGAAGCTATCAACGGAGCTAAAACTCAAGAGAAGTCAGGCACAAACCTCTACTAATAGCCTACCAAACCCAGGAAACTAAGAACTTCTGCCACATTCTTGGGTGTTGCCCATGAAATGACTACCTCAATCTTCGACGGGTCTATTGTTATTCCCCTATGAGACACTACGTGTCCAAAGAAATGTACTTCTTGAGTTAAGAACATGCAGTTAGATAGTTTCCCATAAAGTTGGTGGTGTCGAAGGACTCCCAAAACTGACCTAAGATGTTCAAAATGCTCTTCATCTGATCTTGAGTAGATAAGGATGTTGTCGATGAACAACACAACGAAATAGTCCAGAAACTCTCGGAAAATAGAGTTAATTAGGTTCATGAATTTAGCTGGTAAATTTGTAACGCCAAATGGCATGACCACGAACTCAAAGTGGCCATATATGCACCTAAAAGTCGTCTTCGAGATATCACATACCTTCAATCTCAACATGACGTATCCAGACCATAGATCGATCTTAGAGAATCAACCTGCTCCCCTCAGTTGGTCGAAGAGATCATCTATCCTCAGGAGGGGGTAATGATTCTTGATCTTCACCTGATTAAACCTCCAGTAGTCTATGCATAGTCATAGACTACCATCTTCCTTCTTTACGAAAAAAACCGGAGCACCCCACGGCAACACGCTGGGTCGAAAAAAGACCATCTCCATCAGATCGTCAATCTAAATTTGAAACTCCCGCAACTCAGAAGGTTCTATCCGGTAAGAATCCATCGAGATCAGGAGGGAACCAGGCTATAAGTCTATCCCAAACTCAACGTCACGTTGAGGGGGTAGAGTCACAACCTCATCGGGAAAGACATCAGGGAATTCTCTTACAAACTCTGATACATCCATCAATCCAACGTCCGACGACTCTACTGACATCTCGTTAAGCATAGAAAGGTGTGGCTCCACGTGTCGACTCCCCTCCTAATAACTCCTCTCCACAAAAAAGCCACACGTAGTCCATCCTCATTGGAGAATTCAATCCTTCTCTGATAGCAGTCGATGATGGTATGCACGGAGAATAACCAGTCGATTCCTAGAATGACATCGTATTGATGAATTTTCAATGAATGAAGGTCTCCACTGGACTGATGCGGTCCCAACATCAGTCTACACCCCCAAAAGAAGTAAGATACACTGGTCTGACCCTCAACTGGTGGGTGTTCTCAACACTAGGGGCATAAAAAGTCTCTCGGCTTCTAGACCCATAACATGGGCTATTTCGGTCGTAACGAAGGAGTGTGGAGCTCCAAAATTAAACAAGGAAGAAATAAGAGTGCTGAATAAACTAATCGTACCTCGAACAACCTCTGGTCTTGTCGGATTCACTAACTCTACAACATGCAACTGTCCAGGCCCAGCTCCTCTGCCTCGCTGTTGTCGACCACCTTCCTGACCACGCCCGGGTTGAGGTCCCTGAGGAGAACCCTGGTGTCAGTTTCCTCCTACAAGGTCATCCCTCGGAGGGCCAAGGGCCAACTTCTACTGCTGGAAAGGCCTCACGGGCAACGGTTGCTGCTGAGGTGGGTGCTGAAACTAGCCACCCCACCATGTGGGGCTCGAGTCGGACACCTACTCTGGGCATTCCCAAAAACTCCGCAAGAGAAACACTTCAGTCCTAGCCCCTCGAGAAAAGGGCAAGAGCCAGAACCTCAGGACTGGAACTGATGTGGCCTAAACCCTTCTTGTCGAAACTAGAAAGGCCCTTTTGCTGGAGACATGCTGCCCACCGCCTTCCCCTTTGATGAACTCAGCCGATTCCATTCTCATGGTGTTCCTCCCTTCAAGTTCATCCTTTCTACTATCTTGGAAATCTTCTGTACTGATAGATACGTTGGAATGGTGAAAGGAGTGACATCGTACTGAAGAGAAGGAAAGAGCGCCTCCTCTAACCGTCTTGCCCGAGACTCCTCATCCGCAAAGAGATCTGGGGAAAAGCGCAGGAGATCTTTGAACTTGATCCTCAGATCCCTCACTAACATGATTCCATTTTAAAGGGATATCAACTCCTTCCACTTCTCAGCCTTCATCATAGAGGAGAGGAACTACTCACAAAATTCCTTCTCAAAACTGGCCCATGAAACCTCTGCCTCTGTCTTCTCTCCCAAGAAATGTTTCCACCACTGACGTGCTGCTCCTCTCAGCTGACTGCCAGCCAACATAACCCAGTACTCCCTTGGATCATGGATTAAAGAGAAGGTGATGGATATCTCCTCAATCCATCCCTCCGTTACTGAGTCAGAAAAACTGCCCCCGTACTTCTCAAGGGTCTGTCGCTGGAAGGAGCGTAGAGTCCTCTGCCACAAGTCATCATCCTCATCTCAGTCAACCCTCTGCTGGTCAACTGCCTCGATCCACTGGGCCTCAACCGCCTGGGTTGCTCATGGATAACGTCTGGGTTCCATAGCTGCAAGGTAAAAAATGATTTCCTAAGCCCGAGTAGAAACAGAATTATGATTATTATTATTATAAATTTTTTTTCTCCCCAAGGTGCCCCAAATCAAATAAAAACACAATAAGTATGATGCATGTACCATCCCTAGGGTCTCTACCCTGCAATAAATATAGTCTCACTTGGTCGTTCAATAGGTTTAGAGTCCTTGCATCAAATCATGGGGGGACCTAAAATATTGTGTCCTAGCCGGTCCTCCATGGCCTATTCCATGAACTAAGATCACCTAACATTGTTGCCCTACCATCCCATGTAATCCTCACTGTGCCTAAATCCAGACTCCATCATATCCCTCAACCTTTCCTCTGATACCATTCTGTCACGACCTGCCTCCGGTAAGACGATGGAAGGGGTGGAAAAGCCCCCCCCCCCCTTCCTTCATCAAGTCGATGACGAGATAATGACCCCAGAGTCCCACCTCCAGTAGGCCCCGGATTGGCAACTAGCACCAAGGGTGTAACATTTTCACAATATGGGAGGCATTACCCTTTTTAGTTAACCATGATTGGGATAAAGAATTAGTCAACTCCAAACACCACCAAGTATAGAAAACACAATGGAAAAATAGACTACACGCATGTTTTAATAATAAAACTAAACAAGGTAGAAGAACTACAAAGTACAAACCAACAGGAAAAGAAAAAGGCGAAGAAGAAAACAACATCAACTAACAGAAACTCCAATGTCTATACTAGTAAGGCCCTGCACGGCATCTGAAGTCCTCCTGACAACCTGAATGTAAACATAGGGTGAGCATACAAATCATACTCAGTAGAAAAAAACTATAGATCTCGTGCACAAGTGGGGTGGTGTACTAGAGTCCCGTGAGAAGCAGAGAAACCAACATCTATCAAGGAGTCTATCCATCCCACCTCACCGTCCACGCTCACCAACAACACAAGCAGTAACATAATAGTAAAAGAACAAAATGTTTGGGTACCCCGCACCACCATTTCCCCCATTAGCTAGCTGCTCATCCCAAATGGAAAACGTCCTGACACTACCATGCTCTTCCCTCCCGCACACACCTGGGCCTCACAACAACACATCCTTGCTCGCACACACCTGGGCCTCATAACCACACATCCCTACCTGAAAACACCTGGGCGTCATCTCGAAGACACCTGGGAAAACCAACCGTTACTAGAACCCATGCCTGAAAACCCCTGGTCTAAAAACACACCAAACGAAACCTACTTGAAGAATCTTGGGTGTAAGTTCGTCTCCAGCCATAACAGCCGAGGGAAGAGGGGGAAGGAAGGAGAGTAACTAGGGGGAAACACCCTTCCCCATGAAATGGGGTGTCCGACACTAAGTTCCCAATGTGGCTGGGGTGAGACTAAACACAAAACATACAATTATACACACACACACACACACACACACACACACACACACACACACACACACACATATATATATATATATATATCAACACACAGCCCATCCAATGGCTCCTCAAATAGAGACAAGAAGATGCACAATCACTGCTACCTTAGAAAATAGGCACACAACAAACAGTTCCCAGTTCCCCTGTTCAAGTTATCAGTCATAACAGTTCAGTATGAGTTAATCCCTTCACTACTGTGAAAATAACATGCACATTCCCAGATGAAACAACAAAATGAGTAGAAATGAAAAAAACATCATGTAATTTAAGCATTCACACCTGGTTCTCTTGTGAAGTCACAACAAAAAAATAGGGGTTAAGTGAGATTCTTCAATGTACTAAAAAAAATCAACCCCAGGACACAGCCCCATGTCCAAAAACTCCAGAAGCCAACGGTTTCTCAACAGAAGATTCCACCCCAATACATGATATAAGCAGAGTAACCCCACACAGCCTCAGATTTACAACCAGCGACAGTATAACAATAGGGGGTCCTATCCAAAAAACCATAAAGTCACCCGTAATCGGGCCGTGAAGGAAAAAAAACCAAACCACTACCACAACACAAGGTAGACCACGCAGGTATTTTTAGATTTAAAATATTTAACACACGCCACTGTTTCAATTCCAATGTTCTTTAACTGTGGTTATCACAAAAAAGGGTTAATCCTAGTGCATTCAATTTATTTAACCAAGTATACATAATTAACCATTTCCATGTTACATTTATTTAATCATCCAGAAACCCCGAGGTTCATTAGTGCATAGAGAAAGAACACAAACATCCATGATTTTTAGTGAGCATAGCCTCGTATAATTCACAACACATATCAATAATAAAAGAGCACAATATTACATCGATTGCATCCCATTTTTCATTATTTAAAGGTCCATTCATTATCTTCATTATGTTGGGTTTTGTTAATTTCCACAGAGACAAACGCATGCCAGGACCGCATGATACACAGAAAGGAGAGGTGAAGGTAATATCCCTATCTGACTGATTAAGGATCGACGTTATGTCCTCGTGTGGAAACTAGGAAAAAGAGATTAGCAGGAACTCCACAGAACATGATTAAGGAAAACTTCACAACATGGGTATAATTCATTGGGAGGAAGGGTACTCCGAGCGCAGGGTGATAGAAAAAGGAAACTCAGGGAGAAGCCTTTAGGTTATAAAGGCTGAGATACACTATTCCCGGGATGGTTAGGATACAGAGATAAAAACCCAAAACCATGTAAGAAGCGGGATCGTGGGTTGACCATGTGGTTGGGACACCCCACACTCCATTAAAGGGTCCCTGCCATTCGGGGCCGTTTAAAACGATACACACCTCATCTTTTTTCATTTAAAGAGGGTAACTCACCAATCTTGTAATTAAACGCCATTAATGGGCATTAATGGGCTTTAAAACAGGCTTAAATGGGTCAAAACATGGTTTACAAACCAATTTCCGCCAAAAGGAGGCACGAATAGAAAACCCAGGGCTGTAGGCGAGAGCTACTTGTTGGCAACAGCTACCGGTAGCCAAGAGCTACCGGTTGGCGACAGCTACCGGTAGCCGAGAGCTACCAGTTGGCGACAGATACCGGTAGCCGAGAGATACCGGTTTGCGATAGCTACCGGTAGCCGAGAGCTAACGGTACCCCAAGGTTACCGGTAGGCTAGGTCTACCGGTTGGCCGAGGCTACCGGTAGGCCAAGGCTACTACTAGGAGTCACCGAGAAGCTGGGATGGCCTTCCAGACCACCTAGAACACCTCAAACAATTGATTTTTTTTACAATGTAATGGACCCCAAAAACCTGGGCCATTACATTTTACTTTAGAACAAAATAGGTTTCATAAAAAATTTTGATATAATTATCATCATAAGTTATCCCTGGAAATTACATGGATTGAATCATATGATCATATTCATAGAGACTAATATTTTTTAATTTATTTTGAATTAAATTAATATTTTTAAGATAATTTTAATTTTTGGTAACAATAAATGTATCCTGTTTTTTAGATTGTTTTATGCACAACACAATGTTAAGCTTGGGCCAAACAATACACCAATCACATAAGTGAACATAATATTCCATAACATTAATTTTTTTTAATATTTTGAATTATTAGATATATTATCCATATAATTCAATTAATTCTATACCGAGTTAGTGTGTGTCACATGTATCAATGTGTTTTATCCTTGACTTATGTTACAAGCATGACCGAGACTTATCGAACAAAAAATTATTGATGAAAAATTATTATTTAATATAATATTACAAAACCTAACTATTAAATTAGAGGTTATAAACATTATTAAATAATTTATTAAAATATATATTTTATTAAAATATAAGATGAATTCGTTGGTTACCAATTAATTAGAAACGGAAACCAATAGAATATAAAGGAAATATTTTTATTTTTATTCTCACAAAAATTTTATATCCTAAAAAATTAATGTAATTAAAATTAGTGAGTGGTATTAATTATATATATAAGTTATATATTCAATAAGATAATTTTTATTCTTATTAAATTGATTTTATTATAAGAAGATAATAAAAAACCTAATATCTCGCATAAAAACATTTTTAAAAATGTAGTTTTACCACCTTTTAAAGGAGAACTAATTTTAAATAAAATTGTGTGGAAATTTTATAAATTTAATTTCATTAAAATAAAATTCATATTTCAAATAAGAACATAAAAATTAGGTTAGGGTTCATTTTAGTATTTTTTGTAGATGTTTCATTTTTTAATGAATAGTTTAAAATACGGAATTTTAATTCAAAACATCTTTTTAATTTATTTGTTCATAAGGTTAAATAATATTTTTAATTTTTTATAGTAAAATTAGTTCATGTTTTTATCAATTAATCCAATTTATATAATTTTAATAGATTTTATTTTGAAATCCACTATCAAAACAAAGAAATATTTTGAACAATTTTTAAATTAAAAACACGCATTTTCGTCTCATATATGGGATTGATTTTCCATTGATTTATAAAAATTATGTGATTGTAATTTATAAAAATGTATTTTAGTTTTATAATATTCTTAATTTATAATTTATAATAATTTAATCTTTGTTTTTGACCAAAAATATAACTGAATGTGATAAAACTTAAATAAAGTGATTAAGTGGGAATTAGCCTAACTACGGACTAAACCTTAAAATTAAGTATATAAACCAACTATAAATTTCTCCAAAAGACATTAGATAGAAATATATAGTTCATATACTCCATTTTTTTATATTTGGATAGTCATTGAATCCAATTGAAATTTTAAAAATGTTTGTGGAATTTCTTTTCCAAACATTTACAACAGTGCCGATCCTCCACTCTAAAAAAGAACTCACCCCTCCCACTACCTCACCAATACAAAGCCACATATGCTCAACCAATATCTTCCCAAATATCTCCTAAACATACCTAACCTAATATTATAATACTACCCTTGGACATAAATCCATCAATTGAATCCCTTTGGTGCAAACCAAAAAAGAGTTACCTGAATTAGGGGTAACATTCTTCCTCAAACACTTTAGTGATATTTACTTATCCACTCTTTAAAATATCATTATTTCATTATTATATAACAAAAAAAGTATCCACAATATAATTAATTGTTTTTATAAATATATTTTTACCTGAAATTACACACACATCCATCTAAAGGGTAATAAACATTTTTTTTGTGTACAAGGAATTACCGCCTAGGAAACGATGATTTTTCATTATTACTTTACCAGCTCTCATAGTGGTAATTATGAAGGAAAATATATTTATATATAATATATCTGATATATATATATATATTATTTATTATTATTTATCTCTTTTACAACACATACCATTATACATTTCATCATTTTTAAATCTGATAACATCATTTGTGGACGTGTGGACTACCTCATCCTCATATTGATGTGGCTCAGTCAAAATTTACATGGACTGAATTAAGGATGGTTTTAGTAAATATATATATATATATATAACACCATAATGATACTTTTATTATATTTTATAAAAACTCTACATATATTTCACTAACATACCTTCTTTCAATATGAAAACAGAATAGAAACATCGTTGATGCGTACGTACAACCTACAGTCTCCTTAAACGGTGTATTCCATTTCATCATTATATATTTTATAGATGATTATATGTAAATATATTATATATATGTATATATTATATTTATATAATTTTTTATATTCTATAAGTATGTAAATCAGGATCCAATTAATATGATCAATTATAATAAGTCAAATCATATACGACGAAGAAAGAAAATATTACCCAAAGAAAAATATTAACATGGAATTTTTAATAAGTGGGTTATATACAGTCATAATAAAGTAAAATATGGTATTAGATATAATAATATGGTGTGTAAATAAATGTTTAATAAATTTATATATATAATATAGGATGTTTTTATGAGTATGATGCGAGTCAAGACATAATGTATAGGAATTTCATCTCACTTTTAATATATTTTTGAGATTCATGACGGGTTCACCACTCTTTCCTTTTTAGTAATGCATATAATGAGAATGAATGTACTCAATGTTTATTATTCTAAAATATATTGGTATTTAAAAATACATTATATGATATTTATTTCATTGGTTTCATGTCTCAAGTGTTACCAATCTATTAAGAATGTTTTGTCTCAATTTTCCTTGATTGAGACACATGATTTGTTATGCACTTACATTTTTTGAGGTGTATATATTTACATTTGACATGTTATATAATGAATATCATTATATTAATAATTTTTTAATCTAAATTAAATTTCATTTTTTTACACATAGAGTATGATCCCATGTTACCATGTGGTAAGAGTTCTTGGAAACAATCTCATCGATTATTGGGATTGTTTATGATTATCGTTAATTTAATGATTTTTTTTATCTTTATATCAATAAAACTAATGGATTATATTATCAAAGGGTTTTCCATGATATATTCTGGTATATATATAATTTTCCATCATTGTTACATAATTAAACTATGAAATAGTTTATATGGAAATCTATATTTATTTATTATCTCTGTAAGAAATTTGTGTTCTTTCAAAACCCAGTTTCTTAAAAAGGTTTGAAAAAATGTTCCATATTATTCTATGATTTTTAAAGAATATATTTACCCATGTTTTACTTTTTTAATATGGTTTTGAAAAGGAATCTCATTTTTGTTTTCCAATATAGTTACTTTTATGTGATTTTAATGTTCAAAAGAAATGCTTGGCATATACAGACTTATATGTCATCATGAATATCATTTCCTTGATGTTTCCTTTGTTAGTTTGCAAGAAATATTTTTAAAAAGATAATATATTTTTAATATTATATAATTTTCATTTTTTAATAGGCTTTCATAGAATTTGGGTTTTCAAAAATATATTATGTGTAAAAATGATTTCATATGATTTTCCAAGAATACTTTATAGGTTTTAAAAATGTTCTTTTCAAAGAAAAGGATTACATTGGATTCAAGATTACATCATAATTTTTCAAATCTATTTTCTATAAAATTCATGTTAAAATTTTTTCAAGCTTCCATACATGACTTTAAGGAAATTTCAGAGAAAATTGTTCTCAAAATGTTTTTGATATTATTTTATATGTTTTCAAAAAAAAGTTTTCAAAATGGTTTCATGAATATTTTATATGTTTTCAAAGAAAAACGTTTTCAAAAGGTTTTCAATATGATTTTAAATGCTTTCTAGAAAAGATGTTTTCAAAATCATTTTAATCCATCTTTCTATTATTCAAATTATTTTTAAAGAAAATGGTATTAATTTTTTTTAATGTTTTAAATATAGTTTTTCAAAACTAGAAAGGATATTTTACCCAAGAAATGTTTATAAATGTTATTTCAGAATTATTTCCCATATAAGATGACATCCAATGATGCTACTCATGCCATTCTAGGAAATGATCCCAATGTTCCATTAATATTATTTTCGGAATGTTTTATGTTTTTATGGAATGAAGTTTATGAAACCTGTTTATCTTTCACTGGTTATATGATCAAGAAACTATTTTCACTATCATGGGTAATATTCTTATCAAGATGGATTATTTTCATGAGTTATTCCTCAATGAAATGATAATGAGACCTATCACTTTTCCTCAAGTAATGATATGATTACAATTTTTTTAAATCCATTTTATTTCATAGGTTATGATATGATTGTTTATGATGTTTTAGGAAACATATGTATGATTTAATTAAGATATTAATGGGGCTTATATCTCCCTCCAATGAATTTGGTAAAGAATTATATCTCCTGAGATATACTAAGATGGTCTGGGTGGTGATCCTTGACTACTAAGAAAGACATGTGAGTGAACCATGACTACCATGATGGTATGGGGAGTGAACTCATACTACTAATATGGAGATGGAGGTCAAAAATTACTACCATGATGGTATAGGGAGTGAACCCATACTACTAAGATAGACTTGGATGTGATTCCTTGACTACTATGAAAATTAGTATATATGATAATGTGTTTTCCAAAATTCAATGTTTTATTAGTATGTTATTATTTCATAGATTATTCTCTTGATTCACTAGTTATTAGAGTCTTATTAACTACTAACCTTTATGTCATGATTCATGTTTTCAATCTTTGAAATATAGGGTATGATATTCTAATTTTTTTATCACATTCTAATACTTGTATAATCTTTTTATGCTTATATATATATATATATCACTTTTTACCTTTACTGACCATCTGATCTCACCCCTTTTAAGTTTATGTCCCTAGTGTATAATGATATATTTAACATGTGATATGTCTAATAAAAGATTTTACAACCTCACCAACATATAAAAGCCCATCCCCAAGATGATCTTAGAATCACTGCGAGGTATCAGTAAATAATTATAACCCCAATGTTCATATATCACACTCTGTATCTCTCTCAGGTCTCCTCCTGAAATTTATTATGATTCCTCTATACTCGAACCAATACCATAGTATGACCCTTGATGAAATTTACCATTGTGATCTTGAAACTGTATCAGATACCACTCAAAGTAAGAATCAGGAAAAATCTTGACATCTGCTAAAAATATCACCTTGGAAGGGTTTGTATGATATCTCCACAGCTGCATCATGTGGAAAACATTCGGAATGGAACTGTATCTCTATGGAAGGGATAGACTGTATGCCACTGGACCAACCCTTTCCACTATTTCAATCTTTCAAAAACCCAAGGTGCTAGCTTTACCTATTTTCGGATATGAATTTTCCCCATCCTATATGGCATCCAATAGAAAAATGATGACAAAAATTGAATTGCTTAAGTAATCTCTGATTGTCAATATATAATTTTTTCCTATTTTTCATGGTCACAAACCAATGTCTGATAAACTAAACCTCTTTAGATCTCTTTTACATGAGACTAGGCTCAACAAGTTCTCACTCACTTACCTCAAGTCATCTAAGAGGAGAATGAAATAAACTTACATACAAATCCTCAAAATTTTCCATTTGGATCTATTCATGAAATATATTATTGTATGAAACCTCCATGAGTTCCACATTTTTGTCCCATGAACTACAAAAATCCAAAACAAAGGCTCGTAACAAGTCCTCTAGAACTGAAATAGTCCTCTCAGAATGAGCATATGTCTATGGATCATATGATGTACCTAAAAGAGATTTTGGTCCCATTATTTCTAAATAATACACAAAAAAGGTGATGTGAAATGAGTATCTTTATCTAAAACGATAAACCTCATAACAGCATGTAATCTGGCCAACCCACACACATAAATATTTCCAATATCTTCAACTGTAAATGTTTTTCTAATAGGTAATTTGTGGGATAATTTAGTCAGTAGATCCACAATAAAACCGGTAGAATCATTCTTATGGGGAATCATAGGTAATCTTTTCACAAAATCCATTGTGACATCATCCCATTACCATTCTAGAATGGGAGATGGTTGAGAAACCCTAGCTGGACATTATTACTCCACTTTCACCTGCTCGAAAGTGAAGCATATATCCCAGAATATTTCCACCTCTTTCATCATTCCTGACCACCATTAATGTATATAGATATCATGATACATGTTTGTTAAAATAGGATGCATTACCAATATAGAATACTTCAACTCCATCATCAGCTCTTGGTGAAAACTGGTAGGAACCCATTCATGACATGAAACAGAAGAGAAATTCCACTACTATAAGACCATCTTGATGTAATTTCCACAACATATAATTTTTCTCTCAGAACTGATCCAAAAAAATCAAAAAAGTACTCAAACTAAATTTTATAAAAAAAGAGAGGCTATAACATACTTTAAATTCAGATCTATACACATGTGAGATTTATGGACATCTAGATGCTTGTCTACAAAGAGGTCAATTATCGACACTCGTCACAATACTCCCATACTACATATGAATTTTTATTTCCAATTTATAATAGAAATGAATTTTCCTTTTCTTGGTGTATAATCAAATTCTATGTCAAAAGACTGTAGATACTCGAACCACCTCTTTTACCAAAGGATATGGTCCCACTCAAAAACTAAAAACCTATGGATTTTTTGATCTGTGTATACCAAAAATCTCTCTGTAATTAGATAGTGTCTCCAACATCTCATGTAATGTACCACTTTTGACAAAACTAGATCATGAGTAACGTAACTCCTACCATTCAATCTTAGCTTCCTAAATTCCTAAGCAACTGCATGATCCTCCTTCATTAAAACTACACCGAGTCCCATTCTAGATGTGTCAATGTACAAGGTATATTATTCACCTATAAATAGTAATGTATGGATAGCTCGTATGGTTATCCTACCATTTTAATCCTGAAAACATCTTCAAATAAATTTTAGCAAACAAAATTTACCCCTTTCATGTCTATTCCATATATTGGTGATTCCAAATGGAATAAATATTAGATAAATTCCAGTAATAAATTGATAAACCCATAATGCTCTGAATTTAATGATTTTATTGGGTTTTTTCCAAGATATCATGGTTGTGAATTAATCTGGATCCACTAACAATCCAATCTATGAGATGAAATGGCCCAATATGTGAACATTATTTATCTAGAAAATTAATTTAGTTAGGTTGGTGTAAATATGATGCTCTCTCAATGTACTAATGGCAATTTCAAGATGATTGGTATGATTGTTTGCTCGCTGGGAGTATAATAATATATCATTAATGAAAACCACCCAAAACATATAAAAAAAGGATGAAAGATCATATTCATTAAGCCCAAGAATACCGCATTAACTCTAGTCAACCCCAACAGAATCACTATGAATTCATACAAGCCATACCTACTCCTAAAATTAGTATGGGGTTTGTTCGATAGTATCACCTTTACTGATGATATCATATTCTCAGGTCAAAATTAGACAAGATCTTAGCACCTCACAACTGATCAAGTAGATCATCAATGCATTATGGAGGATGCTGAATCATGACAGTCTTTTTGTTCAACCTCTGAAAATCCTTATATAAGAGCAAAGATCCACCGACCATTTTGGTGAAGATAACCCAAGAACCCTAAGGTGGTGTACTGGTAAATAATAAGCATTTATATTCTAGATCGTCCAGCTGAACATTATATTTCCAAATATCTTATGGTGGAATTCAGTTTGGTTAGAGTGAATATTTATCATCTCCCAACACCAACATTATCATGAACTCAACCTCTCACTTAGGCAGTAAGCCATAGATCATTTTAGGAAAACATCCCAAAAATAGGTCTACAAATAGAGGAAAATAATCCTACTGTAGTCCATCGATATCTATTGGAATACCCACTTTATGAGACATGAGACAATCCAGTCTGCATTGAATTGGTTTTATATAACCAATAAGAATATCTCCGTCACACTGGTGTGTATAGATACATCCCACTGAATGTAAGAAAGTAACTCTACTATGGTAATAGTTGATATTAACAAGGTATAGAACTATATAATCCAAAAATAATAATAAAACTGAAGAATATCAATTCTAGTATGAACGGTTCCGAAAAGAAACAACAACCATCAGTCTCTAGACAACAAACATTGTACTATTTGATATTATCTGACCACACTCCCAATGGTGTATCATTTGTTAAAACACCATATCATATTTCCATAATGAATCCCAAACCATTTTAAAAAAGATAAGATAGAAATATATGTGAAGATCATATATAAAAAAACAATCTTAAATAGATGATACAAGAATAGTACCTCTAATGAAAGATGTTCTGGGATCCAAATTAGCTAGAGTAGTACACATAATGTAAAACTGACTTTTCTGTCTTCCCTAAGCTCTAGTATAAATAACATAAGATATTTTACTTGCTTGTTATTGTTTCTCATGCATTGGGGTACCACATACCCCACCTCAGCATTAAAAGCATGTTGAAATTCAGCTACCAGCCTACTAATGGTCAGTTGAGCCCCTTCCTAACTCTAGTGTCTGTTCTGATTCTCTACCACTTGTCTACTGCATAGAGTTTACACAAAACCACTGAGGATGACCTAGTCTTCCATATATGAGACACTCAAATATGAGGTAAAGATACTATAGGTTTTATACCAAACATTCTACAAAGATAACACTAGAACATAACACCATCTAAAGATGGTAATGCACTTCCCTAACTGCTTTGTCCAGTACTAATTTAGTGAAAACTATCGTAACGGTGCTTCTTATCACCCAAAGAAGAACTACCAGATCTCCATGTGAAAACAACCTGGCCCCTACTCAAGACCTCTCTTAGATTCCATTACATGATGATATCATGATTAATCATGTATTTAAATATTCCTAAAATGAGAATGTTAACCTTTGACATGAACTCATAATGAATAGAATCCTAGAAACGTCTATCCCTAGTGATATCATTTGCTACCAATGATGAAACAATGTTATGATGGTCGATTAAAAATCCAGCATAGTCTAGTAGTGACAAACCTTAATAATTTAGATGAATGAACTCATGATAGTTTTCATACCTCTTAGTTTTGGGATATAAATTCCTTAGTAACTTAATATCTAATTATATCCATGATACCCATCCTACTTCCTAGCTTCTCCCAGAATATCACACCAATAGTTGGTAGGTAATTGAATCATATAAATACCTATCTTTACCATCTTATATGTAGGTGTCTGATAATGCATAATTATTTTTTGTACTAAATTAATCTATAATTTGGATACATGGGGTCACCCTTATATAGTAAACACACATTAATTATATAGCTAAAACTATCCTTTCATCTTAGACATCGATGTAATGGCATGAACAGTTTCCCATTACATAGATCGCATGACCCTTAAGAAGCAACCGTGAAACTGAACATATAGATGGTATATAGGGAATATTAGAAGAAGTGATTTATTAGAGTTAGGGGCATAATTATTTCCACTCTCCAGATTCTCATGTCAAAGAAGACAAAGAGGAATTTTTTATACAAAATATACATACAACTTATAGAACTTTCTAGCAATAAGATCAACACAGCAGGTGAATTTAGCATAGAGCTACTAACTATTGGTCTCTCTAGGGATGTATTATAAGAATTTTAGCATTGAAAAAAAAGTCATTTTATTTTATCCATGGAAATTGATATCTTATATCATAATTCAAGAAGAATGTATATATTAAATTCAAAAACAGATACCTCCTTATCATGAACAATGCATTTCTAAATATCCCTATGTGCCTATTTTGATGCATGTATTATCATATCTTTCCATACAAGGACAGAATTATAATCTCTAGAAACAATAATATACTAAAACAATAACCACAAACAACATGTGAATCAAAAATGGTGAAATAACATTGACGATAATAAGAAAACAATACAAGCAGTAAACCCATGTCTAGGAACATGGAATTTCCATCATAGATGAGTTATCTACTCTCACTCTCATGCTCATTACCATGTCTTGAAACATCCCAGTATTCTTTTTATAATTCCCAAATAGTAATGTAGAAGAAAATAATACCTGATACTTTGATGCCACTTTGTAACATCCCCTAAAATGGAAGTCTCCCACATGGAAAAAAAGGGTTGGTTACGAGACCCATATCATGCCTCCCCATACACTAGAGGCTGCCAAATAGGAGATAGGGTGTAAAGTGTATAGTGGGGAGACTATAACACATGATATGAAGTTTTATAAATGTATAAAAATAATAATAAATGGATTAATAATCAAATCATACACATAAGAGAAGATAATAATAAAATACAATAGAATAATTCAATAAATAATAAAATAACAATGCAGTGACATGCTCAAATGTAACTAAATGTCAGTCTATACAAATACATGAAAAAGGAAAGTAGACTCATATAAATTTATCAATGACCTATGTCTCGAAACCCACATTGGTCCCATATCCAATATCTATCCCAATAGCAAATAGGTAATCAACTACACGGTCCATATCCCTTATCCAATCCTGCATCCACAAAATATTCTCTGGTTCCAAACAATGGGGTGAATTGGATGTGATTATAACTCAATTTTTAGACACTACAATTTTTAGAAAAACACCAGTACGAAACGATGTATATTAAATAATGTGATAACATGTGTACTCTATTAATTGTAAAATTAATAAAATACAATAAAAATACGCTTCGTCTCCCTACATGAATATCTCTGAGCATATCCTGTTACCATACCAACCAAAATCGTATAACCATAGTAAAAATTTTACATTTTCACCATTATATAATATCTCTGAGCATTACTTTTTTCCATGCCCCCACAACTATATACCCATGGTATAATCAAAAAAATGTGGGTCAAAGAACTATGAGAGTTACAACATGGGATTGGGAAAAACCGACTCTCTATAATAATTATCAAATGGGACAAGGCCAAGCCTATTCACTCTTTTTATTACAAAATATATGTGTGAATGTTCTTAGTCCTAGAACTTTATATAATAATCATAGTAAGGAACACAATTCCTTTCATATATCATGGATATCACAATATCAAATCATAATTCTAAACGATTAATTATGAGAATTACCATTATTCATTCATAAGAAACATTTAATTCTGTTAACAATTGACAAATAATTATATCAATATGAAATTAACCACAATTTTGGGATTCTATAACATTAAATCACCCTAGGTCACATTTCATGATAAAACTAGTTTAATTCATCTTCAAATTCAATTATAATAAAGGTTTTCTCACCACATGGGTATCCATAATTCAATTCAGAATCCAATTGAGAAAAGGACTTTGGTGAATAATCTCATTCAATTATTTAATTAATTCAGATGCAATTTATTTTGGAAAAAATCAAAATATTGTATAAACTATGAAAATTAAAAATCCATTGGGTAAAGTTTTAGGCCCATGCCCATAGTAGATGATCCAACATTGCTTATTATGACCAACTCTAATGTAGAAGAAGGTTCAAGTGATTGAAAAAGTGGTTCATTGTTCAAAACAAATCAATATCAAACCCAAAAATGCAATTGGTAAAAGGATTTCACCACAATGATTAGAGAATAAAGAAAATAATGAAGAATCAGGACCAAAACCACATACATGTGGATTATCACACAAACGAGAGGTCTAGAATGGATGTTGGAACTCCGAAAATTGGCTGGAAAATTCTCTATCATTGAGAGGAGATAAGATGCAATTGAAATATATTAGAAATTAGCCGAACAACATATTTAAAATAACTAGTTGGGAATTTAAATGATGTTTAATATAGTCACACTTCATGTAAATGTATTTCATAATATTAACTGAAAAATCCATGCCTAATATTTATTTATTTGAAAGCAACAAAACATTTCACAACATGTAATCCCTTTACAAGATGTGTAAATGACCTCCTATTTATTTTTCTCCTCATTTTCTATTTTAATCTCTATATATCCATTAAATATTATCAACATTCCATGAACCCATGAAAAACATAATCCAATTATACAAAGACTCCACTAACTCAACAAGAAAACATCTATGACTCAAGGTCAATTTCTCCAATAAATTCTCCCTATCTTCAAATAAAACTCGACCACCAAGGCTCAAATAAATAACCCAGAGAGAAATTTACCCGGGAAAATATAGGATCCTAAAAATATAATTTAATAAGGTTGACTAAATTTTTATTTATAATGAATTGTAAAAATAGTAAAAATGTGTCACCACATTAAAAGGGTAAATCAGGTTAACATAGGTTAAAAAAAGTTCTAATGCCACTATTTTCTAATGTAATTTTTATAAGATATAGGTATTTGAATAATTATCATATTGGTCTTATTATTTAATTTTTTATGGGACACTTTTTGAGGAAATAATCTTATAGAATAATTTTGGAAATGAAAAAGATAAAATCCCACTCCCTTTCTTTTAGAAATTTTGTTTTGTGTTCACATTGGGACGATAATTTTTTTTGAATGATTCATAATGGTTATACAGAGAATAATTATATTATTTTCATGTTGATAAATTATTTATAATTGTTTTTAATTTAATAATTACCCTAAATGTATTCAAAATGTCCAAAAAATTCTTTGATTTATTGAAAAATGACATAAATTATATTAGAAATATTAGATGTAATATAATATTAGAAATTTATAGCATGAAAAGATTTTTTTTAGATACATATAACATATTAGGGATATTTCAAAATATTATATTAAATGTCCATATTTATATTGATGTCTTAAATTTCAATTAAATTTTTTTTCAAAAAATTAATTACTGACATTCATAATAAATTATATATTTTTTAATGATTTAATATTTAGAAAAAAAGTTTAATCATCTATCTTAAAGGAATATGGCAAATCATATAAATAATGATCCATTTATGGGTAATTTTTACATTTACGGTAACATTATTAACGCATTAAGAAAGAAATATTGTTTACTGATGTTAAGGTTAGAATAGGTTAATTGAGGGGTTAATCGAAAATATTATTTTAAATAAACAAATTAAACATTTAAATTTTTTATTTTTTATTTTTATATCAAATATATCCCAGTTGACCTTCAAACATCTATACATTTTGAAGCTTCAGTGTAGGGAATTTCATTTTTTATTTTAATCATTTATGAAATTCCATAAGTGCCCCTCCACTCAAGTAAAAAAGGGAACCACCTCTTATATTTTGTTCACACATAAAATGTTTTTTTGGAAATACCTATAGAAATAACTTACATAATTCCACTCAATAATCTCAGTCTCTATGTATTTCTTATAAATCCCTCATAGGAAGGATTTTTGTGCTAGCCTAAAAAGGTAGTTTGATAAAGAGGTGTCATTATTAACCTAGTGTTTTTATTAATTTTTTGTCCCCTGTTGAAATATTATTAGGATCTGAGGAAAAAAAATTCCCATATAAATATATTTAGTAGATTTAATTAAGAAACTAACAGCCATATCCAATTCAATTAAATGAGATAAGAAATTGTAGATTGTGTGTACGATAAACTAATGCCTCATAATATGATGTAAGTCTCTTTCCATCACCACTTCTCCTAGATGGACACAATGATGTAATTATTTATATATATATGATATTAATTACTTGCTTACACTTATGAAATTATATTATCAAATCAACCTTGATACCTCCAAATCTGTTGGAAAAAAATAACTTCATTGGTGTGTATTTGTGGACTTCCACATACAAGAAGTGATGCATTTCATTTTATTCTTTTGTTTTACATGGACTATTATAAGGAAGTATTTGATTAATTTATAGGATGTATATAATCTAGTAATAACTTTTTAATGTTAAATTATAACTTAAATTACATTTTTTTACATCGTTCAGAAAAAGAATATAGTGTTCATGCATATGTACGACCTAGCATCTCCATGAATGGTGTAATTGATTTTAAAATATATATCTTGTATGGAAGAATATAAATTTTTACATAATGAATATATATTATATTTAAATCATTATTAACATTATTATGATTATGGAACCATGATCAAATAAAAGATATCATTACTATCAAAGAAATCATACATGAAAAATGAAGTAGTTAACACATATAATATTGATTTTAATAAAGAATTGTTAATTAATGGGGTATCATATATTGTATGATATATAAGAGAATGGTTTGACAATATATGTATACTATGTCTATATTCATTATATAGGTGGTTTTAACACATATGATGTAAGTTAGACATGAGGTAATAGTTTAATTTCACAATCTAATTGTCATCATAATTTTTTATAATAAGGTTTATCAAGATTAAATATTATGATTTATCCCTCAAGAAAATAATTAATTATATTCACTTAATGTTATTTCAATATATTTAATTTCCTTTAATTTTCATCTCATTGATTACTCAAGTGATGAAAGAAATATTTGTTAATGAAAATAGACTTCATTTGTCTCTTTAGTTGGAAATATTTTTTCTTCCATATTTATGATTTCTTAAAATGTTTCCAAGAATATATTTAATATAAATCTATTATTAATGAAATTAAATTTTTATACATTTTTGAATTTTTAATATATGATTCTAAAGTAATCTTCTTTTATTTTTATAAATGTTGAATGTTTTGACTTTTTTATAAATGTGTTAATGAAATGTCTTCATTTATCTGAAATTCCATGAGTTGAATTTCACATATTCATAACTGCTTAATGATTTTAATATTTTATTAAAAAAAATCAAAGTTATTTTCAAGGAAAAATAAATTGATAATATTTTATGAATTTCTTAGACTTTAAAACATATCTTTAATGTGGTGTGGTTATTTTCTTTAATAACATTTTAATTATTTTTCATTGGTATTTTGATTACTCAACAAAACTAACCCTTGATTCAAAATATAATCTACAAGGGATATGATCTAAGGATATCAACCTTATTCTTTCTATATATGATTTATGATTATGTTGAATATATATATATATTAATCTGATTCCTTTTCCATGGGTTATGATATAATGAATTGATAAAATGATTATGAAACCTGTTTCTTTTAAACATGTTATTATCAGATGAAATGTATGAAAACTAGTTACATTCCACATGTTATTCCTTGATGAATCAGGTATGAAACTCACATTCATTGACTCCGTAACAACCTGAACAATTATATGTAAAATCCATTTTCAATTTAATTAAATGTATTAATATGTATTTTAGTTATATATAACACATGAACTTCAATGGATATAACCTTTTTATATTTAAAATACCGTTAAATAGAATTACCATTGATTTTATAGTCATCAAACAATTATCACATGATTAGTATAAATATAGGGCCTGAACAAATATAATTAACACAGACACAGAATGTGATAGCCTAGACTAGTAGTATTGTACCCTATAATTCCCATATATCAAATCTTCAAAGAGAGATATCAACTCTAGGATTTTCACTTTATCAAGGCCAAGATGAGATCTAATAATTTAGGTAGGAGAACAACTTTTTATCGGAGTAGTCCAACCATATTAAGATCACAGCCCATATCATGGACAGCGAACTACCCCATAAATATCCCACCATCACACACCTTACTCTTACAGAATTCTCTATTTTATTAAAAGGATACGTATTAGGATCCTAATAATATGATTATATATATTTTTAAGGAATCATGAATATATTTTGAATTTATAAATGATTTTGATGTTTACTAATTAAAAAAATTATATTTTAGGTAGTATTTAAATTGTTTTAATGCATTTATTATCTTGAATTATTGTAATTCTGGAAACAAATAATATTTTAAAAAAATATTATTAATAATAATTTTTATAAATTATTAATGATCATATATTTTCCATTAATTCGAATGTAATTTTAATAGGTGTTCCAAAACTGATATTCTTAAAAAACCTTATATTTCACTAAAAAGCTGATTCTTATTTTAAAAGTAAAAATTAACATATTAGTAAAAAAAATTATTAAATGAAGATGATTTTTGTAATTGAAACATTGAAATTATACAATGGACAATTTTTAATAATTTTCAAAAATAGTCTAGTTTTCAGGTAAAAATAAAAAACGGCATAAATATATATTGTGTACTATGAAATTAAAATGAACCAAAAGTGAATTTAAAAATAAAATAAATGATATCCACAGACAAATATAGGTGTTCCATTTAAAATAATGTTATTTTATTTGTATATTATAAATTTTATAAATACTCTATGAATCATCCAAACCCATTAATATCTTTTAATGCTTTAAAATCATTTCTTTAAGGGTATGACTAACTTATAAATAGAAAACTGAAATTATTTTATTAATTTTTTTCCATTTCCTAATAAAATAATGAAAACCCGTACAATTTGGTATAAAATTTGGGGGAAACTATGGGAATGTATTTGGTTTTGGGTATATGATTATATAGAGTTGAAAACATAAGTTTGAGAAATGATAAGGAATTCCCCACTCATTTCCTATACAACCCCACCTAAGATCCCACTTCTATTCACTAAAAAATATTATAGAATGGTATTAATCGATCCAATCCTCTTTTGTGTCCTCCGAAGGTTCCCACAAGATCTCAATAAGCCCCTACCAAGAATTTGGGGTCACTGTCTCAAGGTAACAGTTCATTTCTTTCTCCACTTTATTAAAATTGATTTATTATCTTATGCCTTATATTTCAAATTCCAAATGTTGGGATATGTACTTAAATGTCCCTATTAATTCCCATTTTATGTAAAAATTATCATATACCCATGTATCTCTTATCAAACCATATTATGAAATTTTAAACAATGTATTTATTCTGCTAAATCATCATTGCGCTTTTACATGAAAAAATAACTGTTTAGTGAATATAATACAAATTCCATGTCAAGGATATTCACCTTTATACACTTATAATTATATGAAATGAGATGTACATGTATGTATTCCACACTAATTTATAATGGAAGAAAATATAACGATGAATGAATCCATGTTATATGATATACATCTAAAACTTAATCATGAGAATGAAATGAAAATAATTGGTGCACCTGAAATTTTATAGTGATCCAGTACATTGGGTAATATTTAGTCTCACGAGACATCATGTTGGGATAGGGAGTGAACCTAATTACATTAGGTAAAATTTTATATTATGATTTCATGATATTTATCCTTGACCTGTAGTTATGATTTAGTGTTATAAGTTGTTTCCACATTCCCCATGTTTCTATTACGATTATCAAGGTATATCACGACCCATTGTTCATGATTCTGATTATAACCCTACTTATTTCCAAATTATACGCCTATTATCTAGCATGTATTAAATTATTTATTATATTCCGTTTTTACTACTTTACTAGTATTTTCATCTCACCCCTATCTATTGTATGTCCCTAGGCTATCCAAAGGAGTTTTACGTTCAGTGGAATATTAAAATCATGTTATGGATGTTTTCAATAAATATGACATATTATTTTTTATTTTCTTATGTTATGTACCTAATTCCCAATTTCACCAAAATCACCGACCATATGGATTTTAATTTGTGTAATTTTATATAATAAAGTTTGAATTAATGTGTAATAAAGAGCAGAAATGTCCTAGTTTGTATTAAAGAAAAAGTTTTTTTACTTTTTGTTCTAGGATTACATAACTATACTGAAAGCCTTATGGATAATTCTAAGTGTAAGAAAACATCCATAAATGTTGGTGAGTATATATTAAGTGGTTTATCAAGAAAATACATCCCATTATGGATAGTAAAAGTATATATGTGTCTTGAACAAATGTAAATTTGGGTAAAACCCAAAAATGCCAATTTATACTACACTCAATTGAGAACTGGTGTATGATGACAGGCCTTGATACACACATGGATTAACACTATCGAGGAATATTCTTTGGTAAATTTATAATCTCATTAGAATAAATTATTAAGGGGAAAAAATTCCCATAAGAGTATATGATAGGAAATAGATCATGGATAATACTGAATGAATCATTGAAATTCTTAATTATTGAAATAAATTTTATTTATAATTTATCACTTTAATTTCATTTTATTCATACATTATGTGTTTATAGTTTAATCTAACTCATCCATAAAATTCTTTTTATTAAATATAATGACCAAAAATAAGAGGAAGCCGATAAAAACAAGTGTGGCACGTAATTTGATGACTACCCCAATGAGAGGTCTAACTCGATAGGAGAGGGGAACCTAAACATTGTGACAATAATCTCTAATATTAAAAAATTTCTAAATAAAATAATGGATTAGGAGGAGTGTCCCAAACACCAAAATAGTAACAAGATTCAATTGAGACATTTATGTTATAAATGCTTCCAACGTTCTACGAATCATCAAATCCATTAATAGAAAAATAGTAGATCAACTCCATTGAGATGATTTTCTCAATCCTTAAATGTTCAGAGTAAGAGAATGTTCTAATATATATTTATCATATATACGCTGTGGCTGATCATTGGTTTAAATTGATCAAAAATGTGTGGCCTCGGGAATAGATCAATGTTTTGGGGTTGAAGGAATTCTAGAAAATGTATTTTTATAAATATTTTCCTCATACTCTACAGTATAAAATAGAAAGGGATTTCATTGTTCTCAAGAAAAGAATTACTAATCTATAGAGGTGTACATGGAAAACATCCCAAGACATTAATTATATGTCCTTACCTATTTCATTATCCTCGAATGATAGATTGGGCTCTTCTTTGGTGGGATAAAACCTAGTCTTTGAAAATCCTTAGTTATCTGAGACTCTGTTAGTTATGAGGAAATTTTCCGATGTGCCCTAAAATTTGAAATAGTGATCATATAATCTCAAGGGTATCATGAGGACAAGAAGAACAATGTTGAGTTCAATTATAGCGTTTTTATGGTTAAATATAATGGTGCTAATAAATTTTAACGTCCCTGTTGTCAAAGGTGGGGAAAGAAGAATCGAAAAAATTTCCTAAGGGGAATGAGGAAATTATTTAGGTGTTGGAAAGAGGGATATATTGCGAGAGACTATTGATAGGAAACGCTAACTAATTTTATAGAGGAAATTAATTATCTTGTTAACCCCTAAGGAATTATTCAATTCTTAAACTAAAATAAACTAGGGATCTTTGTCAACCAATTCCCTAAGAAAAGGGTTTTTAAAGACTACCAACATCCTCCAATGATGAAATTTCAAACATTTCCCATCACAACCACTGAGGTGGATCCAGAAAATGAAGTGGTGACATGTATACTTGTTATTCATTAAACAATCGGGAATGCTCTATTTTATTGTAGTTCTATGAATTCCTTGAGACCATGAATGTTTTTTATAACTTTTCAAACCCCACCATAGAGAATGGAAGTGATGTTGACAGTTAAATAGTGAATCATGAAATTATTTCATCCCATGTATACAACTCATCCCCTATCAAGGTTTATTGGATAATAATACCAATAAATATTTTCATACTCTCTTTGATAGAATTTGATTCCATTCTTGGAATGTATTGGGTTTACCAATATGGAGCCAAAAAAAGTGTTGTGAGATAGAAATCAATATATTTACTACATATAGAACCTAGATTATATACACATGTAAGGAGGAGGATGAATCATCTTCATCAATAGCATTTAAAGCATGGGAAATATTTCCCTTCAAACAAGAATATCTACAAAAAATGATTGAGTCTAAGGAAATAATCACCCTTGAAGACATTCTTATTGTGAGGGAATAAGCTGATTTGTTTCTAGAGTAATTCCCTGGTCTTCATCCTAGTTTACAGTTTTAATTCTAAATACATTTTATACCTAGGGTGTTACCATTATTAATGTGTCACTATAGAGTGGATGTAGTAAAACATGAGGAGTTAAAGAAACGACTATTGTAGAATCTCGATAACGGTTTCATATGCCCATGTGCTTCACCATAGGGTGTAACCATCCTCATTATCATGATGAAGTATGGTTCAGTGTGGCTTTTCATCAATTATCAAGATCTTAACAAGATAATGATAAAGAAAAAGACTCTTCTTCCACAAATTGATGAATTTTTTGATCACATATGTGGAGCACAATACATCTCAAAGGTGTTTCTTTGGTTGGGATATTTTCAAGTAAGGGTGGAGAAGGGGGATATCCCTAACACCACTTTTTTTACAATGTACGGGAACTATGAGTTCATTGTAATTCCATTAAAACTCATTAATAATATAGAAATATTCACAAATATGATGAATTAACTATTTTTGGTAGTATTTATATATGATATTTGAATATACATCAAAATTAAGGAGGATCATGAGGTAAATGTTAGCACTGTTCTAAAGACCGTATGAAAGGAGAAGTTTTATGCTATGTACATAAAATTTGATTTAGGGTTCAAGGAAGTATATTTAATTAGGAAGATCATCATAAGAAATGTTATATATATGGAACCTTAAAAAAAATATGAAATTCAATGACAGAGGAGTCTAAAATAGGTGATAGATATCCATTATTTCCTTCAATTAGCTCGGTATTATGTCTAATTTTGAGATATTTCCCATGATTTTTCAACACTATTACCAAGATATCTGAGAACATAGTCACTCTCTCTTAGAATAATGAATTTTAAGAGAGATTAATGGATTTTAAAAGGAGTATTATCACTTAAATTTTAATGATATTACCCACTAGTGGAGAACATTTAATGGGTTTCAGTGATTATTTGAAGAAGGGCTCCGACTGTGTGTTAGTGCATAATGAAAAAGTGATAGCCTATGATTCAAGGTAGATGAATTCTCAAAGATATAACTACCCATGACATGATCCTGGGATGAATTCAATCATATTTTCTTTGAAAATATGGTGGAATTATCTCTTTGTAGAGAAGTGTGAAATATATATGAATTATAGATGCCTCTAGTATATATTCACACAGAAATAGATGAATATGCACCTAAAAATATTGTTAGAGATATTAAAGGACTATGGTTTATCAATTCCCTAATATCTTGTGAAATAAAATTACGTGTCTAACACTCTAATTAGAAAGGATCCATAAATTCTATCTTTAATGGGAATTGAGATGGATTCTATTTTCTTAGATTTGAAATGGATCGACATGGGAATTATAAAGGAAGGAACATCATAAATCCTTTCAAAATTAATTTATCAACCATACCTTCTATAGAGGATAAAGGATTCTCAATGATATTATGTGGGAATTACAATGAAAGTGAAAACATTAATAAAAAGGAAATTTTTGAGTTTGATGTTAATGAAGAAGGAGTTGTATGATCTATTTCACAATATATGTAACATCAAACATTGATTTAAATATATACCTATAGGATGATTCACATATATCAAAAATATATATCCATAGAGGAATAAAAAATATGTATTGAGATCTCTAATAGCCATATTTGTAAGACTATATAAACAAGGACATTACTAAATATACATCAAGTTTCTTGTATGATAGCAAGTTAAAGTGGAATCAGAAAATTTCAATGGAATGATGAATCCATTATACATACCTACATTGAAATGGGAAAACAACACCATAGATATCATCAATGATCATATAGAGACATCAAGAGTGAATAATGCACTATGGGTTATGGTGGATCGACTTACAATGATTGTACACTTCATTACAATCTGAGAAGAATTCTCACTCGATCAACATGCATAGATATTCATTAGAGAAGTGGTGATGCAATATGGAACAAAAGTATTGATTATATTCGAACATTATCCAATATTTACCTCTATGTTTTAAAAGAGTCTCCAACATTATCATAACAATGATTTGAACAACATCTTGACTGATCACCCTCAAACTGATGGATAATTTGAGAAGGTTGTCCACATAATTAAGGATATGTTTTGAGCATGCTTAATTTAATTCAATGAATGATGGTATGAACAACTCCTTTGATCAATTTCTCATGTAATAATAGTTTCTATTCAAGATTCCAAATGGATCTGTATAAATCCCATTATGGGAAGAGGTTCTGATCACCCGTATGTTGGGATGATGTTAGGGAACAAAAACATGTAGTTATGGAAATGGTATAGGAAATGATGTAAAATGTTAAGACCATTCAACATCACATCAAAAATTATTAGAGTCAAATAAGGTCTATGATGACAATCATCAATGAGACATGTAGTCTGATGTTCAATATATGGTATTCCTCTGCATATCTCTATTGAATAAGGTGATGAGATTTGAGAAAAAGGGAAAGCTTAGTCCAAGATACATTGGACCTTTTGAGATCCATGATCAAATCAGAGTAGTGGCCGTCCGAATAGAACTATTACCTAATATATATCACTGTACATGATGTATTCCATGTATCCTTATAGAGAAATTACATACCAAACCCCTCACCTATACTCAATATAGAGGTGGTACTATTAGAGAATGATCATTCCTATGAACAACACCTAGTGAAAATAGTAGATCATAAAGATAGAGTTATTTGAAATAAGACAATGCATCTTGTCAACGTGAGGTGAAGAAACCAAATGTTTGAAGGAGCTATGTAGGAACCAAAGTAGGTGATTAAATAGTGTTTCCCTTATCTGTTTTAGTGGGGGAAATGAATATTTTGATGGTGAAATTTCTAAAGGGACTGATTGTAATGACCCAAACACTTATCAATAAAATTCCCAATGCAATTTAATAAAATTTATTTTTATGTATTCGGGTTATAGAAAAAACTTTCACTTCATTAGTGATCTCCTTTTGGATTTAAAATACTAGAATGAATCATTAACATTGATAATACAATAATTTAACATTGATCACCTAACTCGTATAAATATAGGGACTTAACAAATCCAATTGAAAGAGCTAATAGGAATTGATGACCTCAACCCACATGATCATACCCTATGAAGCCCATTTATCAGAGATTGATAAGAAGATATAATCTCTAGGATTTTCCATTGATAAATCCCATGATGAGATCTAAAAACATAAGCATGAGAGAAACTGTTTGTGGGAGAAGTTCAAGCTTATCGAGATCATAGTCAAAACCATGTATTTCGAACAACCCCATGATTGTTTCACCATAGAACCCTTACTCTTAGTGAGTTATCAGGTGTATTAAAGGAATATATATCAAGACACTAATAATATAAGTATGTATATTGTATAGAATAATTAAAATAAATTCATTTTATAAATTATTTTGTTGTGTATTCAATAAAAAAATTATATTTTTAGGAAATATTAAAATTCAATTAATGAAATTATTTTCAAGAATTAATTAATTGTTTCAATAAATAATATTTTAATAAAATATTATTATTTAAAAATTATTAAATATAAAGTATTATATATTTTTTCTAAATTAAAATTTAATTTTAATAATCTTTAAAAAACTGTTATTGTAAAAAACCAAACATTTCTCAATAAATGTTGATTCTTATATTAAAAGTGAAAATGAAAATATTTATAAAATTATTTTGATAAAATTAATATTATTCTGGGATTCATAACATCATAATTATACAATGGTGTATTTTTCATTATTTTATGACAAATAATAATTCTCAATTAAAAATTAAATATAGTATAAATATATATAATGTGTATTATAACATCATAATGACCAATAATTGTAGTAATAAATAATATAATGGGTTTAAATGGCCAAATATTTGTTTATGATTAAAAATAACGCGGTTTTATGTTTATTTTATTAATATTATAAATCCTTTAGGAATCATCCAAAACCATTAATAGTATTTAATGTTTTAATATCATTTCATAAAGAGTATTACTCAATTTTATTTCAGAAAGGTAATTATTTTATTATGTTTGGATTTTTTCCTTATAATATACTGAATCCCACACCTATTTTAAAGAAACCATGTTATTGTTTGTAGTTTTGGTTATATTATTATATAGATTCTAAAACCTAAGTTTGAGAAATGAAAAATAATTCTCCAATTATGTCCTATATAAACCCACCCAAGATCCCACTTCACTTCTCTAAAAATTCAAGGAGCACAACCATACTCAAACCACTCTTTTCTATAGTCCTCCCAAGGTGCACCTAATTTCATAAGAATCCCCTTCCATAAATTTGGAGTCACACCCTCATGCTAAGGGTTATTTTCATTCTTATCTTTATTAATTATTCTTTATTATTGTATTCCTTCTATTTCAATTACCTAATTTTGTGTAGCGTCCTGAACTAGGTTTCACACACCAGTGCCTTGATCTGGTTCACCACACGACTTCAGGCATGAATCCCATTATTCCAGAGGCTACCGACTAGCAGTAGGGGTTTGATATGTCTATCATGGGGAGACTATACCCTTTTTTATCAGAGTAATACAATAGAAAATTTAATAAACAATACATGAAAAATATGTAACCATAAAAAAATTCTAGCAGATTATGATAATAAAATTGAAAAATAGAATATCCAACTATTGTAGAAACATTCCATACTAAATTATGTTTCAAGTGTATAAAATGAATATCATCTGTGGATACACCAACAAATCAAAAGAATTTCCCAAACCATGTGTGGTTCCTTCATCGATGCTTCGTCCCAACATAGCCATCTAACTCATGGAATTTTCCATTAACCTTCCCAAAATATAAAAAAGTCTATTTAGGTACCAATCAAGAATCCCAAGTAGGGTGTCTGTAAAACTCAGTAGGTCACCAAGAACCATGTCCAAAACAAATCCAGTCAATAAAAAGTGCATACAGTTTAATAAATATATAATTAAAGTGCATAAGTAAACTATTATCACATTATCAATGAATAATTATTAAATCACATTTTCCACCAGGTTCCCAAGGATTCCCATACCTCAATACATTCTCTGACCTGTGCCGGGTCTGAACCATGTCACATATTCAATTTATATTTCATTATTACAGACACTTGGAACCATATTCCCATGCCAATGTTTTGAGTGTCGAACCTAATGTCTAGTAACCCATTTATCAAGAATGCATGTATTTCATGGGAATATAATTTCATGTCTAGAACCCCAATTCTCAATTACACATATATTTAATTAGCATAGACCATCATGTTTAACAGCCCATTTATCAACCATGTATATCTGTCACTGGCATAGATCGTCATGTCTATCTCCCCTTTTATCAGCCCTGTATTTATATATATATATATCATTAGTGTTGACCATCATTTCTAGAACCCAATTCAAAAACAATACATATATATAGTTTTCATAGATAATAATTTCTATAACACCATCTAACAACTATGAATATATATATCATTGGATCAAATCATCATTCTATTTAATCAATTTATCAACTATCCATGTATATCATTACTTACCACTACTTCACAACTTCCCTTGATTAATTGATAATTTATTAATCCATCTCTATTAAATAATTCAAAAATTAATTAATTTTTTCACAATATAAACATCCTATAATAAATTAAAAAATTAATTATTCAAACACACAAGCTAAATATATCATAATTAATTTCCAAATTAACAATCCAATCCATAGGATCAGTATCCTATAATTAATTTCCCCCAACAAGTTATCTCCATCATGATATCAATTTCCCCTAATTAATTACCCAATTAATTATCCCCAATCATGATATCAATATCTCAAAATTAATTACAAAATTTATTACCAATCACACAACCTCATTATCACATAATTAATTTGGCAATGAATTATCCCCAAATCCCACAATTCATTATTAAATCAAATTACCTAATTTCCCAATTAATCAATGGACCACACTAATTAATTAAAATTTTGATTTCCAATTTCTAACAAAATATATAAATTCTATAATATCATATAGTTAATCAAATCAATGACTGTGGGAACTAAAGATTAGACAACATACCTCAATTTGTTGATAAACAATCGTCCAATATAAATAACTAATATTGGGTAGCCCAATGATGTAGATCAGAATCTAGATCTCAAAACCCTAAATCAAGATTAATGATATGAAGATCTTCGAAATATATATCTAAATGTACAATACAAGATATAGATCTTAAAAAATAGGTTTAGATCCACCAAAATAGTTGATAAATTTCATAAAAAAATTTAATGAATCAAGGATGATGAATGATAGAATAGTGGGATAGGATCTAATTACCTAGAGATGAGAGGATCATCGATTGGGGCATCAACTCATGAATAAATGAGGTCAGATGGCCTTATAATCCCTCCAGAAAGCTCTAAAAAATGTGAAATATCACCAATGTTTTTATGAGGGTCAAAATAGGTTAGTTACATGGGTTCAAGAGATTTTAAAATTAATTTTATGGACACATTCTAAACCCTCCACGGTTTCCTGCGTAAGGGCCCACAATTTTCCATAACCATGTGTGAGTCACGTGCCTGTTATTTTAGGGGTTAACGTTTTGAAAAACTGTGCATCAGCTTTGAAAACTCTTAATTATTTGGTTATCATAGTTTCCTAGGATGGAAAACTTGGTTTTATCTCATCATGAACCAACCATATATATCCCCCTTTCAATCCATTTTTCTCAAAATTCTCCCAAAAAACCATAATCCATAACTGAACCAAAAATTAATAAAACAAGGACAAAACAGTACCTGAATTCAATCTTGATTAAACTCTATAAAAGGTAGGGATTACACAATATCCCTACATTATAACATCTCATCCTCAAGATTCACTCCCAATCATCCTAATAATTGTAAGCTAAAAATATCATGCCATTGAGGAAGCATATTAGATTCCATTTCCAATGTTTCATCAACTAAACACCAATGATTCCACAATAAATGAACAATCGACATTGTCTTTCCCTATAACACTTTCTCAATGTGATACCACACATGTATCAGATGCTCCTAAAAGTATGTATCTATCTCAAGGTCACCCTTATCCACATCGATAAAATGAGAAGGGTTGAGGTGATACCACCATAGTTGTGATACATGGCCAAATTCTTGCATATAACTACATTTATGTGGTAGTACTAATTGATACAACACCAGCCAAATTATTTACCAAACGCCAAATGGACTATTTAAACTAGGAACAAGCTTTCCCTTCGGCCTTATCTAGCGGTGACCCAATATAGGTGACACCTCAAAGAATACACAATCACACTCCATAGACTCTAGGGGTCATCTCTTTCAATCAGTATATGACTTCTTTCTACACGTACCCTTAGCGATATGTTTCCAAATGATCAATGATTGCTTTGATATCTTCTGAATGATACTCAATCCCCACACATTTTACTCACTAGACTCCATCCAATATAGCGGTGATCAGAATAACCTACCACAATGGGCCTTGTCTAATGGCAATTGTATAGTTTCATTATAAATGTTGTCATGGGAAAATTTCACTAAATCTAGTGGCTTCTCAAATAACCCACCAAAGTCAATCATACATTCCTACAACATATACTAAAACACCTATATAGTACAATCCTACTTTCTATCTATCTATGTGTGTATAGACATAATTAATAATACCTACGTATCAATCACCATCTACAATCCATGCTAGATGTTAAAAGTAAATAATGAATCATGGTCTGAAATAATAGACAGTGACACAATATGCAGGTGGAGTGTCAATGGAACATACAAAACTCCATGCATCACCACTAAGAAGTGTTCATGTACCGAAAAAAAATTCTGCAAGCTACATAAAATAATCTAGCATAATCCTGATATAACCATTCTTCCTAATCATCATAAAAAAACTACCACAATGTCCATGGTCATGTCGTCCAACATCCATTATGGAATTAGAAAAGACTATAGAAAACCTCCAGGTTATTGATACTTTTACCTAACCTTATGAAAGGTGTAATATCATGCCATAAACCGTGTTATACCCTTTTTCATACATGGACACCAAAACTATCATCATTGGTCATGTTACTTCTTGGCCACATCTGGATGCACCACCCACTTCGTGGCATTAAACACAGGAATGAGCTCCACTCGCTATAGGCACACCAACCCAATTCCTGATGAAGATGATCTCATCCTCATTTATCCTATAATATAATGTTGCCCCCCCCACCATCAAGGCTTTACCTCATGGTCAAACATTCTTGGAAACTCATACTTTTTGTCCCCGATCTTTCTCAAAAGTGTTCACTCCACTAAAATTTATATGATAGTAAACTACTCCTGAAACTCTTGAACCACCACATGCATTTCATCCAGAAAGTTCATTATCTTACACTCAAAAATGACTCCTAAACCACATGAGTCTTTGTTTTCCTACTAAAAGAATTAAAAACATTATTCCCCTTCTCAGGCGTATATACTAGATCAAAGTCAAACAACTGCATATAATCAACCCATCATTGCATCTGAAGATTCAAATCACATTGAGAAAAGATATACCTTAATCTCTTGTGATTTTTATAAACTATAAACTTCATCCCAAGTAGGTAATGTTAGCAACAATTCAAAAATAAACCATATACACTAACTTGAGGTCATGAGTAGGGTACTTCCATTCATGTGGTCTCAAATGCCATGACCATTATTTCACAACATGATACTCCTGCATTAGCACTATTATAAGTATAGTCCAAGAAGCATCACAATACACCATGTACTCTTCAACTAGATTAGGTTGGATCATGATTGGTGTCAATGTAAAACCCTTATTTAGTACCTAGAAATCATCCTCACAAGCTTCTGTCCACACAAATTTATACCCTTTTTTGTCAATCCTAAATGTGGTGCTTGAAAACATTAAAAGTCATGGTGAACCTCTAGTAATATCTAGATAACCCCAGAATTTTATGGATATAAAATATATTATCGAGTTGATCCCAAGAACCCACTACCCAAACCTTCTCTGAGTCCACTTAATCACCTTCTTCAAAGATATTTTTCCCAAGAAGTGTACCTAATCAATCAAAAAATTATACTTAGATAGCATGGCATATAGAAAATTCTCTCTTAGTGTACTCAAAACGATTTCATGATTTTGGGAATGATCTTCATGCATTTTTGAATACACCAAGATGCTTTCCACAAACACCACCACACACTAATCCTGGTATAGATTGAAGATTATTTTCATCAAGTATATAAACACTACTATTGCATTTGTCAACACAAAAGGAATAATGATAAACTCATATAGGATATAAATTATTGAAAAAGAAGTCCTCAATATACCAGAAGACTGAACTCTTAGCAGATGACACATTGAACTCATGTAAATCTTTGAGAACATAGAAGCTTCTATCAATTTGTCAAAAAGATAACTGATTCAAGGAAGATGGTTGATGTTCTATATAGTCACAATCTTCAACTTCTAGTAATTGAAACACAATTTAATACCCTTATCATCCTTATTTACAGACAACATAGGTGATCCCTAGGAAAATGCTCGAATGGATAAATTTTTTATCCTCTAAATCATCTAGTTGAGCTTCGATCTCGTGAATATCTGTCAATTCAATTTTATATGGTGAAATAGATACCCAATCAGCCCCAACTTGAGCCCAATAATGAATTTCACTTCCCTCATAGGTATATTCCATTATAGTTTGTTCAAAAACACATACTAAAACTCTTACACCACTAATGGATAGATATCATGCATTACATCTTTGTTATCCCACAATAAACTAGAAAACAAGACTGTGATCTCTCTTAGTTGCTGAGTGACTAGCCCTACTATACCAACCTGGATATCCGACTCCACGTAGTGAATTTAATGTTAACCCTTCAGAGACATTAATGTTTCTCTACTATGGTAACAAACACTATTTTCTTGGCATAAAACTATCCAATTCAAACCCATTATAAATTCACAGAGCATCATATTATGAATATAGAGATCTTAGAGAAAATGATACTCTCTGATCTCGAGACAACAACCATTCCATATAGAGATGTCTCTAGACTACACTCCCAATTATGTATCTATATTCATAACCCCTCTTAAAAATCCACATAAATGCTCAAACCATTTACATTTTTTGAAGATATAAAGGAATTTGAGGCACCACGTTCAAATAATAAACTAGAAAATGTCTAATATACAAGAATAATAAGTCTCACTGTAGATGGTCCAGCTTCATTGTACAGAAGTGTAGGTTTCACCACATGAAAATCTCCTACCCATATTCTATGTGATTACATATGATTCCCTTAGGATTCACCACTCTACTGAAGTGGGTTCTCTCGCCCAGAAGAAACACGTCAACTACCTCTACCACCTTGGCCAGCAGAGATCTAGCTACTAGGCTAATATGGTGAAGAAGATCCCCTTCCCCCATTATAGTTTTACCTATATCCTCCATCAATAAATGTGGGATATGTGATCCTATAAAACCTATTTTAATGCCCCATATTTCCAAAATATTTTCACTTTAAAGGTGGCTGGGGACAATGTTTATGAAAGTGTCCCACCCTATCGCACAAGTGAAAAATCACCCGTGTATGAACTTGGGTGACTAATCCCCCTTCTTGGCCACTATATTTCCCACTATTCTAGGTAATGTTTCCATAATTAAGATTCATTTTATTGGAATACATACCAATGGAGAATCTAGCAGTAACCACCTATCATACAAAAGAAGCCATTATCAGGTTCACTTCATCTTTCATAACCCGATCCACCACCACATAAACCTTTTTTAATTGGAAGAGGTTTAATTGGGACATAATCTCACACTAAACTACATCATATAAATTCCTATATATAGCTATTTCATCTCATTCCAGTAGTGATGAAAATATATGTGGACCTATAAAGCATCCCACATTGTCTGTCACAGACATGACCCCCTAAGTTAATCATAGGAACTCATCTTCTCTCTCTTACCTTAGTGTCTTAGGATATAAGTTATCCATGAAATTCTCCAAAATATTCTTCCATAGAATACCATCGTATTGTCTAGTCTATACAAGAATGTACTTCCCGTACTTTGTTATTCCTCATATAATATAAGCATCCAAATTGAGACTCTTCTCAACAAGAGTCTCCAGATGGTCATGTATCCTTTGAAAGGATTTATCCAAGAATTAAGCTCCCTCAGGTCCACCATCTCTAGTAAAAGTTGGTGGGCTCTATAACTGGAACTCTCGTGTCATGTTATACATGATCTTTACAGTCCACATTTGGTATCTTCCCATGAACTTCACGAAGCGAGCTATGTTCTCTCAGAAATTATCCCCTTCTTCCTCACTCGGAACTATAAGTGCCTTAAGTTCTTCCACTGGAGGGTCATCTACCTTTCTTTCTAAAATAATATTCGTGGTGGAATATCTCTATAGTGCCAAAAATGTATCTTTGGAAATTGTTTACAAAGTTTATATTTTTATGAAAGAGGGAAACACAACATTATATAATAAGACTTTTCCCAAAACAACACCACACAGTCAAAATCGAGTGTCTACGTTTACACTTAACCATCATAAAACTAAGTCATGTTTAATAAGTGTATAAATATTCCATAATAAAATTAATCATCTGGACACCTATATATTCTCATTATTGCATCGTTATTCAATTCACAATTTCACAAGAAAATAAAAATAGGCCATGTTTAATAATGCACCCATAACCCATTTTTTCGTGTGTACCGACAATTTTACACGTCAAAAAATATTCATGAGTTCCTAGAATAATGCATCTTGATCAACCCTCGTGACATACCAAGCCATAATTCAATTCATCAAAAAATTTAAAAAACAATATTCACATCATACAACATATGTATCATCCAAGGTAAAATAATATACAAAATTAATAGAAAACAACAATAAAAAATACCACACTATGTATAAGCGGTTTTCCCCAAAGATGGGTTTTAAAATACCATGTATGAGATCATAACAAAGCCTATAATTTTCCAAGTCTCCATTATACCTTTCCCAAAAAAGTAAGATAAATTAAAAGGAAATGAAAATAAGGCTCTGATACCATGTTGTAACATCCTGACCCTAGTGCAACACTATAGTGCCCCGAGCTAGTTCACCATGTGACGTCTAGCATGACTCCGCATAATCCAGAGGCATCCAACTAGAAAAAATGGTATAATAAGATGACCAAGGAGAGAATATACATTGTTTTATCTTATTAATACAATAGTGTAAATAATAAAAAATAGTAGAAGAATATTTAACTGTAAATAATACCAGCAATTTATGATAATAAAATTATGAAATACAATGTCCAACTGAAGATGGAAACAAGCTATGATACTGCCCCATTCAATGTCTAAAATTAAACTAAAAAATATAGACACCAATAACTTCACTGTGGGTCTCGAACCATATCTAGTTCCCTCATCCAAGTTCCATCACAACTAAGCCATCTAACTCAAGGACTTTACCCTTAACCTATCCAAAAAAGGCAAAGTCTATCCAGGTACCAATTAGGCATCCAGAGTAGGGTGTGAGTACATATTTTTAAGCCACTTCCAATAGCTTTTAAGTCAAAAAAAGATAATTATATGTTTTTGATGTTGTATAAGGATGTAATTATAATTCATAAGTAAATAGTTATCATAATATCAATTAATCTTTATTAAGCCACATAGGCCACTGGGTTCCTGAGGTTGGTCATACATTAATACTTACTTCGGCCCACGCCAGGTCTGAACCATATAACATATTCAATTTTAATTTCATTATTATGGACAATAAGAACCATATACAAATTCCAATGTTTTGGGTGTAGAACACCAGGTATAGTACCCCATTTATCAATCATGCATGTGTATCACAGTCATGGAATGTCATGTCTAGCACCCAAACCCTCAATCATGCATATTTTTCATTGGTGTAGATAATCATGTATAATACCCAATTACCAAGCATGTATATTTATCAATAGCATAAATCATCATGACTAGAACCCCATTTATCAACCATGCCTATATATCTATCATTGGTGTCAATCGTAATATCTGGCACCCCATTTAATATATATCCATATTTAACATTAGTGTAGATCATAATTTCTATCACCCCATATAACGACTATTCTTATATATATCATTGGATCTGATATTCATGTCTATAAATCCATTTATCAACTATATATGTATATCATTACTTATCACTACATGAAAACTTCCCTTACATAATTCATAAATTAATTAATCCATATCCATTAAATAATTCAAAAATTAATTAATATTTTCAAAATATCAACATCCATTAATTAATTCACCCATAAATTACTAAAACACACAAAATAAATAAATCACAATTAGGTCCCCAATTAATTATCCAATTATTCACATCAATATGCTATAATTAATTTCCCCCATTTAATTATCTAAATCGTGATATCAATTACCCCTAATTAATTCCCTAATTAATAATTTCAAATCATGATATCAATCTATAATAATAAATTCCACAATTATTTATCACCCACAAAACATCTTTACCACATAATTAATTTATCAATTAATAATCCACAAATCCCAAAATTCACTATTCAATCATATCCTATAATTTCTAAATTATAAAATTGAAAACATTAATTTATTCATATTTGGATTTTTAATTCCTAAAGAATTCTATAAATCCTAAAAGTTCATAAAATAAATCCAAATAATTAATAGGGTAATTGAATATTAAACCACCTACCTAGATTTTTTGATGAATTGTCTCCTAATAAAAATCACTAAAAATGGATAGAAGAATGACGTAGATGGGAATTTGGATCTCAAAATACTAAATAATGATTAAAAACATCAAAATAATATTAATATATATCTATATCTACAATAATAGTTTTAGATATTAACAAATATGTTTTGATCTAAAAAACAATGGATGACATCCAAGAAATGATTGAGAAAAGGAATGTGGATAAATAGGAATGCAACGTGATATGATCCACTTACCAGGAGAGGAGTGAATCTATGATTTGGGATTCCAGTCACAAAGAACGAAGGTCATATGACCTTGTAATCCCTCTATAGAGGTCCAAAAACTATAAAATACCATATAGGATTGAATACGGGTTAAAATCGGTGAGGTTTGGGGGTTCAGGGAATTCTAAAATAAATTTTTGGGCAACGTTATAAATCATGCCCAGTTTCCATTATAGGGGAGCATGATTTTCCCTAACCGTGTGCCAGCCGTGTGCCTGTTATCTTAGGGGTGCAGGATTTAAAAAACAATGTACTATCTACGAAAACCCACACTATCTAGGGTTTCATTGTTTCATGTGTTGGGGAAAAACATTGATCAAATAGTGTTCCAACTATTCCTAACCACGTTTTTATCCATTCTTATCAAAATTCTCCCAAACACACTACTAGTCATAACTCAACCAAAAATTTCACAAATAAGCGGATAATAGTACCTAAATTCAATCCATATTCAACTCCATAAAATTTAAAGATCTTATAGTTATGATATATACTTCCATTCCCCTATTAATACCCATTTGATGTCCAAATTATTAGAGAACCCTTTCTATCTCATTAACTAATTTTATGATTTTTTAGAGAATCCATTATTCTGCCCAAATTTCACCGTATTTTTCCATGCCAACACAATTGTGTTGTGAATACCATACCCATTTATTATGAAGGGTATTCTCATTTATGCACTTATCAATCTTTGACTTTGAACATACATGTATCTTTTCCAAACTCTTTTATTAGGGAATAAAATATTATGATGAATGAATCCATGTTGGATGATCTATGTTGAATACTTTTATATGAGAATGAAATGAATGTGATGACTACAATGAGAATTATATAGCACTTCAATGTATTGGTTATCATTTAGTTTCATGATACACCATGTTTGGACCGGTAGTGAACATGATTCTATTATGGGACTTTTTTCTATCATGATTTCATTAATGGTAGAATTTACCTAGGTTTATGATTTAGTGTTTTGCGATGTCCCCACCCTTAAAATGTTTCCTTTTATTTTTATCATTCTATATCATGTCTCATTTTTCTTTTTTGTGATTCTAATCCCTTTTATAATCCATTAATATACATATTTTTTAACATCTATGATCTTCTTCATGTTATGTGATGGTTATTTACTTATTGGGTTTTATGGATCATCCCTTTCTTATGTATGTCCCTAGGTTATCCCATGTAATTTTATGTTTGATTGAAAAATTTGATAATTTTATGGATTTTTTCAGTAAAGATGATTTATTTTACCTATTTTATGTTGTTATTAAGTGTACCAAATTCATAAATAGAGTATACACATCATTCATCTATTTTTTATTATGTTCACATTAATTTAATAAATTATGAATAAATGTGTAATAAAAAACGGGTTTCATATACTCCATGTATTATGATGATTTTGAGATATTATTTTTCAATAATTTGTTTCCTCAAATTCTTTATATAAAAATAGGGTAGGGATTCTATGGCCAAAATAAGAAGGAGGACAAATCTGTTGGAATATTTGAAGAAACTTTTACATGTTTTTCATGGAATGATTCCATTATCACCATCCATTATGAAATTAATGATGATCAATTATTTACGTGTTGAAATCCATGTCTCCAAAGATAATTATCCATAAGTGACATTAGTATCAAATAATAAACAATTTTATGTGCTATTTAGGTGGAAACTGACATTGGAAATACCCATTAATATAAGGATTTTTATAGGAAAATAACGATGGAATTCAATGGTAATTCTAAAAAAATGGAGAGAAGTATAAGAGAATTAAATTATACTTGAGGTGTGGATGAAAAAAATAATTAAAATATTTTTAAATGGGATTTAAATTTTTTAATTTGGGAGAATAAGTCCACCGAGTGATTGAATTCTGATTTAGTGGTAATAAGTTAGTTAATGATGAAAATAGAGAGAAATAAATAAATAATTCACCACTCACGCTATAGTTTTTCAAATTCATGGAGTAAGGGAATTAGGGAAACTGGTTCTCAAATATGTTGGTTAATTATGATGATATACATCAGTAACCCCTTTATATGAGTTAGAAATAGAAATATGAAGTGGTCGCTAATTTTTATGATGGTTACAATAATGTGGTAGGGAAAAATAAATTTATCATCCACTCTACAACTACTAATGTCTTTTTGGGATCTTGATCTACCCACTATTTTATATATAACAAGCTTTCTAAAGGAATCATAATTATACCCCAATGATTAGTCTTTAAATTATAAGTTAAAACCCCAAATGTTTTAATGATCACATATGAGGTATATGATTATTCTTCTATTAACATTTGAGGGAATATACTTCTTGGAAATATTTTTTTTCATAATCTAGTTGAATTTGATGATATCTTAGGTATCAATTGGATTTCATTACATAAATCCCAAAATAATTTTTGAGGATGGGACATCACATTTGATATTCCAAACCAACCTATGAACTTCTATCAATGATTTTAAAAATATGAACATTCTATGAAAACAACACCCATTGTTTAGGTCGTGATTCTTATCTAAGAGTGGTTTTTACAACAATTTTATGGGGAGAAAATTTCCATAAACTAAATGAACATTTTATTGGAATTTTTAATGTATTTCTAGAATAGAATCACAATTTTCCAAAACAAATTTATGTTGAGTTCTCAATAGAACTCAAAAAATTATTCTACATCAATTTCGATGAATCTATATAGAATGTACCTGATATAATTTAAAAAATTGAGATGAAAACCTAGTAGAATATTGAAAATGTATTTATTTTTCCATGTGAATTCCTTTGGGAGAACCAATTCCATTATTAAGAAGAATCAGTGGACAATGGGACACTACATTGATTATCAAGAATATAACAAGATCAATATCAACAAAAACTATCCTCTACCCCATACCGATGATTTTTTGATCAACTACACGAGGATAAATAATTTTAAAATATTTATCATTGTTTAAATTATCATCAATTAATAATCAAGAATGGGGAAATACATAATGAAAAATTTCAAACATAGTATGGACACTATGAATATAATGACCCATGATTAGCATACATGGATATTACATCATATTAGATGAATATTAATCACATTATAATAGTACATTCTTGAGGACCATAATTATTTAATCTTTTTGGATTCTTTGAAACATAGTCCTATAACATCGTGGAAGATCATCAATGTCTCCATTAAAGATATCCCCCATTATCACTCCTACAAAAAACCATTCTTTATAACTTATGGAATATAAACATAAGAAATTGTGATCTCAAATTTTCACTGAGGCTGAATAAAAGGGATACGTAACACTAACATTATCATTTGGGTATAAGATCATTAGATTAACATTTAAAGACCACAATATACATATCTTCATCCATAATCTGGAGTCATGAAATAACGATTGTCACTTCACAAGACACAAATAACAAGGGAATAAAGAGAATAATCCTTGATAGAACAACATATTAGTAAGTCATAGAATTATATAAGACACATAAATATGTAAAATTATTCCCCATAAGTCCAGGGTAATTTCCAAAACTTATTTAGGAAATTCATGGGGAAAACACTTACTGGGAATGACACACCACCATCCCCATTAATAATCCTTTCTATATAGTGGATCATGTTACACATTCTTCCCACTGTGTATTAAGACACCCCTTCTTCCCATAATGTATAATGACCCACTAGTTTCCCATTTTAGACAAGGATGCACCTGTATCCCACTGTGGATACAGAGGCACCCATTCCCATTGTGGATCTGGATGCACCCATTTCTTATTATGGATCAAGACCATAAAATTATTTCCTATATTTATCTAATGAGATATAAATATTTACCAAATTAATTTGAAGGATATTTAGGTACCACGAATCACATAATGAAATCATACATATCTGTTCAACATGATCATAAAAAAATCATATAATTACCAATGAAATTAAGTGGGAAACATAAAAATCTAATGACATCATAACCTATAGAAAAGATACATGTTTCATAATAATTTCATCCTCGAATAATGAATGAAAATAAGTTGAGATTATAAGCATTTTATGATGTTATAACCCATAAATGAGAAATTATTTAGATAGAAATCATTCCTTCAAAACATAATCAATTCATAGAATGAATATGAATGGTATATTGGATGATATTCCTATTAAATCAAAAATTATGTCTAATGATGTCCTCATAGATGTATAAAGATTTTGAATGATCACCTGGAGCATTTCTTAAGGAAAATAAATTTCATTGAAAATGAATTTTAAGACATAAATAATTTTGAAAATCACTTTCTTTAAAAATCACATTGAAAACCAATGAAGTAAGAATTATTAATCATCTAAAACTTTTCTAGAGGAAAATATCCTTTTCTCTTATGAAAACACTTTTAAAATCATAAAATATTTTGAAAACATGTTTATTTGAAAATATATTGTAAAATATATAATGAAATATTAAAATTAAATTGAAAGATTATTTACTTGATATTTAATTTGAATATTTATAAGGGAACCATGAACATGTTTTCAAAACATATTTCTTTGAAAATTTCAATTATTACTTATAACGGAATTTTGAAAACATTTTAAAAAAATTATATGAAAATATCCATGAAAATTTAAATGGAAATCATTATAAAATATAGAAAAAAAATTTAATGAAATTATTCATGAAATTTTTTAATTCAATCATCAACTAATGGAGTGGTCTTGAATTCGGAGAATTTGATACATGATGTATACGTAAAATTAATGATCCCTTTTATATTATAGGTAGAACTAAGAAGAGACATGATTTGTTGATGAAAAGAAGGTTCCATCTAGATCCATTTTTTCAAATGGTATAACATGGTTAAAAAATTATTTTTAAAATCATTGTATAAAATTTAAGAATTTTTTTAGAGAACATTATTTTGGGCGAAAAGAGATTTTGGATTGATGGGAGAAATGATTTCAGATAGCCTTAAAAATATATTCATAAATATCATAAGAAAAAAGAGTGGGAAAATGGTACCAATATATTAAGACATCATAAATAGATAGAATATAAGAATATTCTTGACTGTTCCATAGAGATTGATAATTTTATTTCATCATGGGGATCAAAATCATAATCAATCCTACTAAATAAATTTTCGTATATAAAATTATACCACTTTGGTAACCATGAATCATAATCCTCATGAGATAATGGAATTTGATGAAGTTTAAATACCATGATAATAATGATATTTATTATATAACTTGTCACAGGGTTATTATATACATATCATAAGTGAATATTTTTTCATAACATAACATGTGTAATAAGGGAGGAAAATTGAGAACAAGTGACCTTATTAATAAGATAACTTTTGAACTAAAAACACCTTGAAATAAATATCATCAAATGGATATGTAAATACCCATAAATTAATATAAAATAGTCATAGAATACATTCATGGGATGTATATACCAAACAGAAATGAAATGAGTGGTGAATGAAGAATATGTCTCAAAGAATTAAAAGTGAGACTAGAAATCCCTTTACTACCCGAGTGAGTTTTGAATTGTGATTTATGATTAATAATAACCAAAACTAAATGTTTTAATATAGTTAAATAAATAAAATAAATTACATAAAATTTAATATATATTTATATAAATCAAAAAATAATAATAATTGGTGAATATATGATATATCTCACAAAAATAAAAGTGAGATGAAAAAACCCTTACCTTTAGTCTTGGCATTGTTCATACAAATTGAAAACTTTTTAATTTTAAATACATATTTATTATAAATATAATTATGAATCATATTTTATATATAATACAATATATGATTTTATTATGTCTATATATTACCCTCTTATTAACATTTTCATGTTAATGTTACGTTTTAGTAATTAATAGCTTTGTTTTTCCATTTTTGTTGTGACTTGTTAATCTTGATCCGCATACTCTTATCATGATTTACTTATTTACAGAATGTATAACATGATATAAATATATTATATATTTAATATATATGTCTTTATAACATTATATACATTATTAAAATACAAAATTAAATACGCCATTCATGGAGATGGTGGTCATACTGCGAATGAATGTTGTTTCCATTTTCATGTCATATTTTAAAAAATAAGTAAATGATATATATATATATTTATTTATTTATTATGATTATAGTAGAAATAATTATTCATATATACAAAATATTTATAATTAACCCATCCATAATGAAATATATGTTAAGAATGAATGGATCACATTGCTTTGAGGAGGTGGTAATCTAGGCATCCACAAATGAATTTATTGTATTAACAAAAAATGTAAATCCTTATGGTATGTGTTTTATAATAATTAAAGAAGAATTTAAACATCATAAAAATAATATATATCAAATATAAATAGTAATTAAATCATTAATCTCTTACTTGAGAGGTGTTAATGGAAGAACAAATGACATCGATCCACGAGGCGACAATTTGTTATACACACGAATGATGATTGTGCATCCAATTAGATGGAAGCGTGTTTGAGTGTAGGTTCTATCCTTAACATAACAACATATACATATATTGAGGATACATATAATATTATGTAATAATTTAATAATAATAATTGAGTTGTTGGTGATTGAAATAATGTAAAAGTTTTTATTGAATGATGTTAACACTTCATTTAGTAACTCTTTTTGTTTCTAACCAAAGTACTTCCATGGTTAGAGTTATACACAATTTGAGGCCTCTAGGATGAATGAATGGAATTTTTTAGGAGATTTGGATATGTTTTTGGGGATAAAATGGATTTAGTGGAATGAATAAGTAAGGGGTATGGTGAGTTCCCTTTTATAGTGGCGGAGTGACATTCTTTAAAATATAAAAATTTAAACAATATACAGAGGTGTCCCTTAAAAAATTCCTCCTATAACCGTAAATTTTTCTGAAAATAGGGTAAATAGTATAATTATAGATGAATTTTTTTTACATGTTTATGGACATTTTTAGAGCTTATGTATTATGTTTATCGACTATGTCAAATCATTTTTACCTTAATCACTGTAATTAATTTCAATTAATTTCACCAATATTTATTGTAAAAAACTATGATTACATTACTAAAAATTATAAATTATTTTAATTAAAAATATGTAATCCACTTTTTTATATTTTAAACACATATGTTCTAGAAATTAAATCAAAATTAATCTTATAGAAGAGATGAAAGAAAATAGTTTTTAATGTTAAGATATTCAAATGGTTGAAATGGTTTTATATACAATTTCAATGTGAAATTAGTTGAAATAACCTAAATTGGATTAATTTTTTCATAATTTATATAATTAAATTTTAAATTTATTTTAAAATATAATTTAACATTATAAATAAATTAGATGAAAATTAAGTTTTCTGTTAAAATTTTGTATTTTTCAATATTCATTTAAAAATGATTTTTCTCAAAAAAAATACAAAAAAATCATCCAATATAGAAATTGATATTAAAAATAAAAAAATTACTTTTACTTTTTCAATAAAAATTTTAAAAGTGTTAATTATTATTTTTAAAACAATTCTGTCATTAAATGTTTGTAAATCTACCTTTTAGAAAAATGTAACCTTTTTCCCTTAAACTGGATGTTTTATTATTTTATGTCTATCAAAACTATTGGATGAATGTATTTTTTTAATTCAAAATAAATAAATTTTACTAAGATATCTCACTAACTGGGATTAATTTAATTTATTAATAGTAAACACCTTTATGGGCATAAAAATCATTTTTTTCATAAAAAGACATCCTTTACATTTAATTGGTTTTTATTTTCATTTCAAAAAGATTTAAATCCAATATTTAATTTTTTAAATGTGTTTAAACCCTAGTTTTATAATTTATCTAATATTATTCATATCTTCTATACCAAAGGATAGATAATAATAATATTAATTTTTCAACAAATAAATATAAATATATATAGTATATTGTAGTTCAGTAAAGCACAGTATTTCATGTAACACACACTATCAAAGAGACTTGGCATTATGTGTAAAAAAAGAAAAAATAGTGTTTTGTTTAATGGAATATATTATATGTATTACATGTATTGAAATTATAACTTTGTGTTTCATATAATAAAAACAAAAAATTTGTAACACTAAATTAAACTATTTAATGAAGTATTATTTGAAAAGAAATTAATTCATAAAAAGTCAGGGTGTTACATTCCACCCCCCTAAAATTAAATTTCACCCTTGGAATTCATCTCTTTCATCATATTTGTAATACATGAATATTCATTTCATAGGAAACAACTTTAAAAAATATAATACAAAATATCATTTAAAAATGGAATGTTGGAAACTCAATGGTTACCCAAAGAAAATCATAAATAGGTTTTCCCATAAGAGAACTTCGATGAATATTTGGATATGTAAGAAATGTTTAAATACATATAGAATGGGATAGAGATCACTAATCATAATAATGTAGTTGGTATAGATAATGTAAACAATTACAAAAATAGAAACAAAATAGCTGTGAAAAAGGTTATTGATATCATCCAAAATGATGATAATAGGACAACATTTTATTTCAAGACCCACTAAGTAAAAATGAATAATTATATTAGGAAAATTCACTCACATGATTTCATTCAATTTTATAAGAACAATCTCACCCTTGGTTTTTTCTTCAACCAATTTTCACATCATATATTTATATAAGTAATAAAGGTGAATCCGTTATCCCCAAAACACTAAGGGATTATAGTACCAGTAAATAAATTGATATTTCATTCTAATTATCATCAGGTATTATAAAACCAAGTCAGTCTACATAGGTGGCCAAATATGCTTAAATCCTTATATGGAGAGACAATACATTATTCTCCAAAACCTTATCTTATGTTTAACATATGATTTCTATAAATGGTTAACCATATAACACTTATGAAAGGTGAAAATAAAAAACATTATAAATAAGGTAACTAAATTTCTCAAAATCATATTAACATGGATCCCCAATATATCATAAGGTTTCTCCTGGTTCTCATATACCAAACATTGGAATACCTTTATCATTTTTCTCTTGAAACTTGGTAATATACTGAATTACCATAAAACCTTATTAAAAATGAATGATTTATTATTAATTTCTTTTGGATACATTACCAAAATCCAAAAAAAATTGTAATATTTATCCCTGATAAGACAAATTTTTCAACGAATCAATTATAAATTACATGTAAATTGATTCTATCTAATTTTTTTGATCCATATCAATAATTAATTTAACCAATCTAAACACAATTTTCTCAACATTAGGAATAAATTAAGGGTTACCTTCTCTTAAAAAATCACCTTACAATTAAATAAAATTTCTTTTTCATTAGAACCATTAATCAAATAATTTTAAATAAATATTTAAGAAGATAAAATTTTTGTTTCAAATATTTATATTCTTGAATTCCAATACATATACATTTCAATCATATAAATTTAATATTAAACAATTACATAGAGTTTATAAACTAATTTCTTACTACCCCTTTCCTAGAATATGAAATATATATCATGTAATTAGGTTTCTAAACATCAATTTAATCATACTTCTTACATTAAATGTAAAAAATACTATTATGAAATCCAATAAATTTCACCCTTATATCATGTTCTCTTTTACTTTAGTAGTATAACCAATAATCATTCAACCTTGCTGATTCTCTTCATTAAATTAACACTTAGATAAGGATTCAAATAATTCCCAAAATTTCCACATATAAAACATTCAATGTTGACCAAGATCCATTTAGTTCCCTTCATTTACTAAAACCACAATGTATAGTGTGATAAACACATATAATAGAATAAAACCACATAATGAGGAAAAATTACCTATAGGATATCCTTAATCATTATACCATATTTTATATCCCTTACACCCTTAGCTTATCCATAGAGAAATACCTATAAATATCCTTATAAATACTCCTTGCGATCTCACTAAATATTTTTCATCCCATATTCAAATGGTTGACTTGATCTTTCCTTTTATATGAACCACACCGACCCATGATAAACATACATGGATTTTACCTCATTTAAGATGAATATTCATAACATTATAAAAGTACATTCCTAAATAACATAATAGTTTAATTTATCTCAATGTTTAAAAATGCAATATTGTAACTTGGTGGAATATATTAAATCTATCCCATTAATATATTCCCATTTATTACTTCCACATAAAAACATTATTCATAACATGGTGAAGGAATTATAAGAAATGGTGAGGTCAGATAATCAGTAAGGGTAAATAAAGGAGATTTGTAATCCAAACATAAGTATAATGTCATTAGAACATGAGAATGACAATTTAAGATAACACCCCACTTATCAAAGCTCATAATCATGAGTCTCAAAACATTTATTAGTAGTTCATATGACATGAATAATAAAGGAATTCAAAGAATAATCCATGAAAAAATAATATATAAGTATGAAATAGAATTGTGGAAGATACATAAACCTGTAAAATAATTTTTTTTTATTCAAGGATCATTTCTAAAACATATCTGGGAACTTCAAGGGGACTAAAACTAGTCAGCGGGACACAATCCCATCCCCAATCACATCCCTTTCCTTATAGTTTATCCAGTTACACCCTCTTACAATTTTGTATTAGGATGCACCGATTTCGCATTGCGTATCAGGATTCACATGTTTCCCAATATGGATGAGGATGAACATGTTTAACATTTTGGATTAGTACATACCCATTTTCCATTATGGATTAGGATGTACCAATTTCTCATTGTGTATAAATATCCTTGAATTTTATCCCATATTTATATATTGAGATATATATCTTTATGCAATTCATTAGAGGGAGATATAGGTCCAACCCCTTAAATAGTGAAATCATACATATGTGTTCCACATGATCATAAACATTAATACTATCATAACTAATGAATTTAAATAGGTGACATAAACTTTTAATAATATCATTACATGTGAGAAATATATTTGTTACAAAATCATTTCATCCAAGGATAACTGGTGAAAATAATTAGGTTTTAGAAGAATTCCATCATGGTATAACCAATAAAAAAGAAATTTATTTCAGAGATATCATTCTATAAACACATAAACCATTAATATCATTAATATCAATGGAATTATGGGATCAAGTATCTAGTGAAGCATAAAATATATCAATTTAAATCCTCTTAAATGGAGAGGGATTTCGAAAGATCAATTGGAATATCACTTCCCAAAAAAATCAATGAAAATAACATTTTAAGACATAGATTTTTTCAAAATCCTTTTCATTGAAACTCAATATGAAAAAATGTGAGGTATAAATTATTAATCATTTGGAAACTTGATTGATGAAAATTACCTTTTAACTTGAAAAATTATTTTTAAAGTATAAAACATTTTGTAAGCCTTTTTATTTTAAAATTGATTCTATAACTTATAAATTTATATTGAAAACGTTTTATTTAAATATATCCTTTAAAAAATTTATGAAAATATTTTTGAAATTTTGAAACCATTTTTCGTTTGAATTTATCCATGAAAACATATATGTGAATCTTAAAAACATTTTGGAAACAATTTTTTTAAAAAATATCCCTGAAAAATTATTTGGTAATTTTGAAAACATTTTTTTTTGTGATGATGTCCTTGAAAACATATATGGTGCGATTTAATGAATGCAGTTTCCATAATGACATATAATATCATACATGAAATATATGTAAAAACAAACATTGCTTTTATATTGTTAGTAGAAGTGAAAAGAACCTTGATAAGAAGAGACAAAAGGTTCATCTTAAAACTAATTTTTAAAAAGGTAAAGCATTTGAAAAAATGAATTTTAAAAATAATGGTAGAACATTTGAACATTTTTATAGAAAAAATGTTTTTGGGACAAAACAAATTTCTAACCCAAGAGAGAAATAAAGTAATATTTTATTAATAATATTACCTTAATTAGATTAAGTTAAAAATATTTAAAAAAATGGTACCAAAACATTAATATTTAATGAATATAAAGAGTATAATAAATTTATTTAGATTTCTCATTATATGGTTCATAATATTGTATTAATGTAAGCATACTCATAAATAATCCTAATAATTTAGGAATTTGTAGAAATAAACTCTTGTGATTTTGGAAACATTAAAACTTGATCCCCTTGTGAGAATAAAATAACAAGAATCTTAAAATATCATGAGAATAAATATATTCATGATATAACATGTTAAATGGGAATTATATACACCTTTTAAGATAATATATGTTCAAAACATAACATGTGTCTCAAAGAGAGAAAATTGAAACAAAATTAAATTTATGATTTGGTAACTTTTTAACTGTAAACTCCATGAAATAGAGATCGGAAAATGGATATATAAATATGAATAAATTAAAGGATAGTAATAATATAAAAAATAATTGGAATGTTTATAAACAAAAAAATAAAAATGCTAGTAAATAAGGAATATGTATCACATAAATAAATGGGAGACTACAAATCCTCTATCTTCTTGAGTAACTTTTGAATCATGAGATCAGTGAAAGAATAATATCAATTAAAACTATTAATATCATTATATAAAGTAAATTGTTGATATATCAGGTCATAGGTTAGTATATACACCACATGATATGAATAAGTGGTGAATCTAACATGTACCTCACAAAACATAATGTGAGATGATTAAACCCATACCATTAGTTTTGAATTTATTCGTACATGTTAAAATATATTTGATATTAAATATATATATATATATATGTTTGTGTGTGTGTGTTTATTATGTAGTTGGGTTTTGGATTAGTGGTAAGAACCCAATAATACTACCGGAAAATAGGGGTTCAAAACCCATTGGGCACAAGTTACGGTAGCCGTACTATAGCGGTACTATAGCATCTGGGGTACTAGAGCAACAACTGGTACTGTAGCAGTGGCTGGACACTATATCAGTGGATGGGCACTATAGAATCAGTGGTAATGTTGCATTAATATTCATGAAATGGGCCGTGGGCCAAAAAAATTGGCCTACGGGCAATGTAATGGGCTACATGCCCACTAGGCCTTCGGGCTATGTGGGTCTCCCTCTACCCAGTTAAAAGAGGTATTTTCTTTTCTTTAAAAATAAAATGAGGCTTCAACACCTACCATTAAAAAAAATATTTTTATTATAAATCGACCACAGAACCATATTCTTATATAACATATCATATATGATTTTATTATTAATTTATATTACCCTTTTATTTACAATTTCCTATAAAAGTTAAGTTTATGGTAATAACCGCTTTGTTTTTTTTCAGATATGTTCTGAAATTTTATTCATGACAATCATATAAAGATTTGATTATTTCTAGAAAGTATAAAATGATATAAATATCATATATATTCTTTATATAAGTACTTATAAAATTCTATCAGTTATTTAAATATGAAATGAAATGCACCATTCATGACCCTGATAGACCGTACATACACATTATCATTGTTTCCATTTTTTGTCATACTTTTTTAAAAAGAATAGTAATTGATATTTATATTATATTTAATGTTTAATTATAATTTCATATATAACACATATTTTTATTAATTTAATCCTTAATATATTCCTTGTGATATGTAAAATAATCACATCGCTTGGAGACGACTGTAGTCCACACGACCCTGGGCAATGTTATTGATTTCCGAAAAAATTGAAATCATAATGGTATGTGATATAAAATTATTAAAAAATCATATAAAATAATAAATATCATATATATAATATTTTTAGTAAAATTAAATAAATATTACATGTCTTTATAGGTGGTAATGGAATAAGTAATGGCTTCAGTTCCTGAGGAGGTAGTTCGTCATACACAAGAATGATGATTGTGTATCCCATTTGATGGAATTGTTTCTTAGCATAGTTAATAACCTTAAAATTATCACATATGATCATATTTATGATTCTTGGGTTATTATATAATAATTTAATAAAATGGTTTTTGGGATAAAGTATGAAATAAAATAAAAGTTCTCATTAAAGGATGTTACCTCTTCTTTGGGTACTCCTTTTGGTTTGCACCAGAGGACTTCCTTAGTGGAATATATTCCAAAAGTTGTCCCTATATGATTAAAGTGGTGACTTTTTAGGACATTTTGATAGTTTTTTTAATATTATAAGGTATTTAGATGTGTGAATAAGTGTGTGAGTGTGTGTAGGGGGGGGGTATTGCCCCTTTATAATGGAAGAGTGGCATTTTTGAAAATATAAATAAGGTAAACACTATTAGAAAGAAACGATTAAATCATGTGCCTAAAATAATGTTACATTATTGAGAAAATATTTTAAATTTTCGAAATGTGGACATTGAATGGGGTTTGGACAAGTGTAGTTTCGTTTTTACACCATATGTTTTACGATTAACCACCAAGTAAACTCATTTTTAACTTAATGGCTGTAATTAATTTTAATTACATTCCCTAATTGTTTTTCCCAAAAACTACATTGACATTAATATATATTTAAAATTATTTTTATCCCATTTATTAAATCCTTGTTTCCAAATTTTGAACACATAATTGCAAAAAAAAAACAACAAAATTAATCCCGCAGACGGGACGAAAAAACATTCTTTTTAAAATGGAAATGTTCAAATGTTTCAAATGATATTATATCCAATTTAAATGTAAAATATGTTCCAATGGATGAAATTGAATTGATTTATGTATAATTGATCTAATTATTCTTTTTAACCAATTGAACATTTTATTTAACTATAAAATTAAATTTGACGAAATGTTAGTTTCCAATTAAAATTAATTATTTTTCACTATTCATCAAATATTGAAACTTCATATTAAAATACCAAAAATTTCACCAAAGTATATTATTATATTATGGATTATAAAATGAAAATTATTTTTCAAAAAAATGTAAAATTGTCAACAACTAGTTTAAAAACAATTATTATATTAAATGGTGGTAAAATTTCTTTTCAAAATAAAAAAGCATTTAATCCCAAAAACATGATTTGGTTTTATTTTATTCCTAAATACTTATTTGATGAATATAGAAAAATATAGTTGAATTTATAATTTTTAAAATCCATTATCATCTCTCATTAATAGTTATTAATTTAATTTACTACCATAAAATTCCTTTGTGGGATTGCAAAGTTTTTTTATAAGAATGCATACTTTATATTCAAATGGTTTTTATTTTAATTTAAAATAACTAAAACCATATAAATAATTTTATAAAAATGATAAATCCATAGTTGTAAAAGTAATTTAATATTATTCATATTTTCCATACTAATTTCTAGTAGAAAACTATTACAATATCTTAATAAAAATATTAATTGTATATTGTTATTTGAATAAATATGACCTTGCATGCAACACAAGATATCAAAGGGACTTTGAATTGTGTGTAACACAATAAAAACATAGTTGTTCATATACCTAAATATAATATAAGGGTTTCTTAAAGTGTAATATTAACTTATTGTTGTTTATAAAGAAAGTATAAAATGATGTAGTGTGGAAAAAAATCAATTTGTGAAATTTAATTTATTTGTAACATACTAATTTGGGGACCACATAAACCATTCCCCAAGATGGTGGGTTACAAGGACTCTGGCATGCCTCCCTATATTCCAGAGGATGCAGACTAGGATTAAGGTATTAATGGTCGTACATTGGGGAGAATATACCCCTATATCAAAGTAGAAAAATATATACAATCAGATACAATAAAAAACATAAGAATAATATAAATAGACAGAATCAATAAACTATGGAATCATAAATTGATTATTGAACAACTGATAATAATATAAAAATATACTATGGAAGATTCTGATACATGGATGCATGGAATGGTGTATAGAAAAATAAAAATGTATTTATATGTATTCTATACAATATTACAAAATGTTAAAATGAGAAAAATAATATCCATATGAATCTTGAGCTTATACTGGATCCTCTCCTCCTAATCACCAAATAAATTCTGCATATCAATAACCTATAGAATGGAGCTTTCCCATATATATATATATTGACAATATTCTAGTGTACTAAATATAGGCCGAGTAGGCTGTGAGATAAATCTCAGTAGGCCACCACCAATGGTGTATATGTGAAATCCATGTAGTGCTCATAAATAAATATTTTGTAGGTATAAATGAATAGCTAAAGCAATGATAAAATAAATAATCATGGTACTCAGGATCTTAAGGGACACTTGATGGATCTACCAGCTTCGAATCACAATTGGATAGAGTGTATGTACATATATCATATATATAGAAATACTATATATATATATTTATTTATTTATATATTTATATATATCATAATTCATATACATATTTCATCTAACTTTATAAACCATGTATATGTGAATGTAAGTGGTCATATACCTGGAATACTAATTGTTGGATGGACTGGGGTGTAACTCAGACATCCATTACCAGTCTAACAAGACTATAAACTCATGAAATAAGGTACATGACCTATATCCCCAAAGAGTTACATACTCTATGAAACAACACTCGGGGTGGTGAGTGAGCCTTCATGACAATACTCTAATCATGGATCATGGCACTTAAAGACCAACATCCAAAAAAATAATAGCTACAAGACATCATTCTCAACACATCGTGTAAGGAGTGTGATGACTCTTTAATCATGGGTCTTTTACCAATGTATCATAACCTCTATAATGTCATATTATAATTATAATTGGCATGGGGTATTACCTCTCATCCATATTTTTTACAAGGCCCATATATTTTTATTAAAATACAGAATATCTTTTACAATATATGGAATGAGGAAAAAACACTCATGTAACTCAAAATCCTAAATCATTTATAATAAGACATATTCATGTTCAAAATTTAATACATGATGCTTTGCATCCAATATGGCATTTTAGTCAAGTTGTAACCCATTTCAAGCATTATAATTCAAATTAAGCATTGAATAATGCATAACCAAGGGCATGGACTAAACATACTATATATTTCAAATATTTACTCCATTGAGTTTATTTTAAGGAAGAAATTATATCCTTAACATTCCCAGAAATTAAAATCTTGGCATTAAATTAAATAATAATTGAAATTTAACTCATAAGTCATAAGGGGTAACTTAGCAGGTGACATGAGAAACACGGTAATGGATTAATTAGGGGATTCCATATAAAAGAGTTCTAAACACCTAAAAGATTTATCGAGTTCTATTAAATACATATATATTGAAGGAAAATTCATTTAAAAGATATTTTGTGATCTAGTTCGGCGTTTTTAAAATTTTAAAACAGTTTTCCATAATGGAAAATTCTATTTGGAACACTAATGGGGTGATTATGCAAGGTATTTCAAACCAATAGATTACTAAACATGGTGTAATATGTGTATAACAAGATGAAATCGTAAATTTGATTTGAAACACTCTATATAATTAGGACTCTCAACCAAAGTCATCATTCAAAACAATAATATAATTAAGAGATGACGAGACTCAATAGTAAAATGATGTGACCACCTACCCCATGAATGTAGATGACACCTAGATTGATATCAGCCTCATATTTTAATAAGGTTGGGGAACTATGAGAAATGGTACAATTCCATGAAAATAGGTAAAATGAACCTTCACCAAAAAGTAACAACAAATTAAATATTTAAATTTTATAAAAGATGAAAGAATATGGGAGCTTATGAAGATAGATACAATGCTTCTGAGGAATTGAGGATCAGACACCAAACAGAGGAGCTAGAATAGTTTCTATCATGAGGAAAATTTGAGCTCAAAAGGGAGGAAAATCCATGGATGGCTACTAGAAAAATAGATGGAGAAGGAGAAAATAAATAATGTTTATGTGGGTGAAAAATAGACATTTCACCCAAAATTTGGATGGGAATGGTTTGGACACATAGTTTGCAAACTATGCACAAAATCGTGCATTAAGACTCTATCCAAACACCAAAATAGCTTGCACACCCAAACACCTTAGGTCATAGGGTTGTAGAAAACCCGTTAAACCTATAGGTTTCTATGTCTATAACTTCATGGTTTTGAAAAAACTATATGTCCTAGGATAAATGGTTAAAACTAACCATGTGGCCGATTCTATTTTCGATTTTTCAGGAACTTAGGTCTCTAAACCTGCCCTAAAATTTCTTTGGATATTTTTTTCATGTAGTATTTATTTTATACTTTTTAACTAATGTGAAAAATTAGAAAACAAATGATATGTACCATCATTGAAAATATGGTTTGTTACAATCTCCACTCCATAAAGAAACATGTCCTCGTATTGGCCTTTTTAGAGTCAAGAGGTATCACCATCAAATAGTTTTGGCCAATGAGAATGTATATCATCCTCCCATTCCTAATCCTTGTACTTTACACGATCATTATTCCATATAACCCATACCAAAGGAACTAATCTGCCTCTAAGTATCATTATGCATCGTTCCACCATAAAAACTTGATACTTCTCGAAGGAAGAATCAACATTCAATTAAACCTCATAAGGATGAAATACATGTCTTGGGTCCTGATAGTATCAGAAAATATAAGATATAAGAAAGACATAATTCATGGACCTATATCTTTGATGAAGATCCAACTGTTAGGCCATTGGTCCAATTCATTTCACAACCATGAATATCCCAACGAACCTCAGTGAGAGATTACCCTACATACAAACATGTATATTTCCCAATCAAGGTGATACCTGTAATAAAACCCAGTCAATGACCTTGAACTCAAGTGGTCGCTGATATCTATTTACATAAAACCAATATCTGGACTGAGCTTTCAACTTATATTCTAATAAGTTGGACTTACTTTGTTGTCTCCTGCACGAGACGAGTTCCAAGAATACCTACTTCCCCATACATTAGATCATGTCCTCTATCACCTAGATCGTATGATCCATCTGTACATCAGTCTGTGGGGGATAGGTTGTGCTCAAAAATAACTGCATACCCTAGACCCTCTACATCTCATTCTAGAACCACGATGTTAAATAGGAGCCACTATCAGAAATGATAGAATGAGGATTTCCATAAAGGTGTTCAATATCTTTGACATATAACCTTCCTAGATCATCTACCAAGATAGTCCCTCACATAGGTATGAAGTGTGAACCCAACACCAAAGGATCAATGAAAACCCTCACTACATAGTTTCAACTAGGCGATCTTGGTAGACCAGTCATAAAATGCATCAATACATCATCCCAATCCCAATTGAGAAGGGAAAATTTCTATAAAATCCATTACAGTTTCAAATACCCCATCATCACCTACTAATAGGTTGACCACTGAGTGGTGAATCATGAAATCTCATGCTTCATACTATGCCACCAATATTGAAGATGTAGATCTTGATAAATTTTGGTGACACTAGGGTGAACCTCCCATGTTGAGGCATGCTATTCAAACATCATGTCCTTCAATATGTCTACTGTGACCCATATAATCCTAGGAAAAAATATAGTATCATCTGCATAAATGGTCTATCTAGAATATGTGTCATCATCAAAAACTCTTTCCCATTGGTAACAACCTTTCGGATTAGAAAACATCCTTATTCGTACCCATTCCAGGAGTGTAAAGGTCACTTCCATGTTAGAGAGGATAGTTTGTACATGGTCCTTCTAAACATCAATTTTCATCTCTAAAAATAACACCATAAGATTCCATTCACCACTTGATTTCTGAAACTCTTGTGTTAGCGTCTTTCAGATCAGATTAATGGCTACTGAGTTCTCCTTACCATTCTTGTAAGAATTCATTTAATCGAATGACTGTAGGCACTCAAACCACCTATGTTTCCTGAGATTCTGATCTCACTATGAAATGGTTTACATGAGGCTTTTCTGATTAGTTAATACCACAAAATAAATCTATGTTAAGATGGTGTATCCAATGGTGCAAGGAACTAACTACAATAACAAGATCGAGGTCATGTGTTGGGTAATTTTTTTCATGAGGATTCAACTGATGATACCCATCCACGACAACTCTCTCGTCCTACATCAGAACATCTCCATGCCCAATAACTCTTCTATCATATTATATATTATAGATCCTTCCTAGAAGATAAATAATTAGGATCATACTGAAGTCAAATTCTCTTTCATATCATAACAGATGTTTCACAGGATTCTAACCACACTAATTTTACAAAAAAGAAATTCAAGATTTTAAGTGCTGATATAGGGAAAAATAAATCTTTTATGAAGCCTCCGTAATATCTGATAATCACCAAGAAAAAAATAACGTAAAATATTTTCTTGGACTACTACTAGGAAACAATAGCTCTCACTTTCTCTTGGTCTACTAAAACATCGGATTCTAAGATGATGTGACCCCGGATGTGGGATTTATCGATCTTGAAGTTTCACTTACTAAATCTATAAAAATATTAATCATCTATCAGTGTATATAGCATGATCTCAAGAAGGGTTGAACAGTCATGTATGGAGGACGAATACACCAAGATATTATCAATAATGACAACCACAAATGAATCTAGATACAGGTGGAATACTCAGTTCACATGATCCATAAGGACAAAATGTTAGTTCATGAGTTCAAACAACATAACCAGGTACTCCTCTATATCATACATGCTCCTAAAAACTACGAGAGTCACGTTTAAAGTCTTGAAATTCAATTGATGAGATCCCAACCACAGGTGTATCTTTAAAAACAATTTCTCTCATTAGATCTGATGAAATATGTCACCTATTATATGTAGTGGATACTGATACTTAATCCTGAGATAATTCAACTAATGGTAATTAATAGAGATCTTAAGTGTATCATGCACATTCTTACGGAAAAGGAACATGGGAGCACCACATAGATGTTCTAAGGAATATAAACCCTTTGTCCTCTAGATCCACTAATTACTTACTAATCTCCATAAGCTCCTTAGGGTACATCCTATATGGAGTAATTGTCACTTGTGATTTTCCTAGAACTAGATCAATGGTAAACACAACCTCTTGAATTAGATGTAGACTAGATAAGTCTTTAGGAAATATATCTATGAAATTATCCACTATAGAAGGAAAAATATTAGGTTTTAACCCCTGTTCATCAAGGAAAATACTGGTGATTTGAACTATCACACTACGTATCCACTCTAGTTTGGGTCTTGGTGGTGGAACACTGACATCCCACTCACCATTATGAACATTCAATGCCCTATGGTAATGTAAAGGTATCCATCCAAATTGAATTTTTATTAATGAAAAGAAAATAAAGACACAAAGAAAGCTATGGAGGTCTAAAGTAATGCAGACCGAGGGAATCTCCTCTGATCAAATTAACACATTCTGCCTTCAAACTGTTAGTCTGGAAGATATGCACGTCTGTGGACCTGTGATCGTCCATGGAAGCCAAAAAGTATGTGACCTTGTTCCCCTCTCACCATATGCGGGAGAGAGTGATGTTTTGACTAAGCATATCACGACATTTACTGACCACATACACAATGGACCAAGGTGTAGAGCGATTCTCTTTAAGGGAATTATGGAGGACAAGAGAGTCCACCTCCACTTCTGAAATGGCAACCTCCTCCTAGATGCACAATGAAAGACCTGTGAAGAGAGACCGAGCCTCTACTTGGATGGCAGTTTCCCTGCCCAGGAAATGAGAGAAAACCAGTTTCACATCACCCTTAGGATCTCTAACAACCCCCCTCCGGAGATCACCCCCGCTGAGCAAGCTCCGTCAGTATTGAGATTGTAGCATGTAATAGGGGGATCCCATCGGACCCACTTCCCATGGCCTCCCTCCTCTGGAAGGGAAGGATAGGGATTGTGTGTCGGCATGCAATTGAATGTGGAGGACCTCTACCTCTCCTTAGTGAGAAAATACATGTTGATGAGCAGGAAGCGAATGCGACAAAAGATGGATCTGGTCGAGGGTCTTACACCTTCATAGCGGGCTTAGTTTCTGGCTTGCCAAATACACCAGCACCCCACATTAAAATAGACAGCACGAGGAAGGGGGGTCTTCTCCGAACCAAGCACACCTTCAGTCAATATGTTCTTGAAAGGGAACTAACCAATCCATCCTAATAATAATGTCAAAACCCATCATGTTGTGGATGAAGATATTACATACAAAAAAGGGAAACCCCAATAATAGTGAGTTCCCTATAACTGATAATTAATGGTGTATCTAGTCTCATAATTCTAGGATAGTGCTCAAATTCAAGGATTGGACCTTCCATAATAGTCTTAGATTAAAATGAGTGATACATACCCATTTTAAATAATACAGAAACTGATGTTTAGGCTACTAGAATTGTACATTGGACTATAGAAGGTATGATGCTCTATTCAACTAATGTAGGATATACTTCATGTAACTGGAATGTACTGCAGCCTGGAGTCACTACCTAAATACCCTAAGTAAGAAAATTCTTATAGCATTTAGAATTAAATGTCTTACTAACTCTTCCTTAACTACCACCTCAGCTTGATCGACTGGTGGTATTCTAGCTTCATGAATGAAATGATCCTACTATTCCATCTCTTGCAATAGGTGTCCGTGTAGATCCCCATTCTCTAGGCACTAGAGGGAATAAGCTATATAATTTTGAAATATTTCCCATCCTTTCACAGCCTCTACATTCAACTAGATCACATGGTCATTGTGGTTTTTTATGCTTTAGATTCCTGCATAGGTGATGGAAAATATATCTATCTACATGAAAAACATACTACATATACCTCTGTGAGTGGACTCAAAGCATCTCCTCGCAAAAAAAAAACCGCTGGAAGCTCCAAGGACTGATCCGACCAAACCCACACCTTCATCTTCTCTCAAATGTCTCTTTGTAATAAGGTTCCGGTTGATGATTTTAGAGATTTTCATCAAACAAAAAAAATTATCCTCTTACTAGATTGAATAAACCATCAAATCCTAATATCAGATGGACTTCATGATATGATCACCAACTAGAAAATAAGAGAACCACTACATCTATGGGAGATGAAAAAAATACTCAATGATATAAATTATCCCCTGCTATAGGTTCTTTAATTCTCTATATTTTTCATCATGTCTAGAGAAATAAGTAGTCATAGAAGATTGTCTAGAAATACACCCAGAAAATTTCTCTATGGTGATCTACCTGGGTGATGACATCCAACCACATCTTGGATGAATATCATAGAATATACAATGTTAACTTGACTCTCCACTCTGTATCCATCTTAAGATGATCAAATGTAGATAGGATCTCATCGATCCAAGATTCCAAAGCATGTGGTACACCATCCCTTAAGAAATAGAGAGGATACTACCATTGGAACTTGTGAGTCAACCCTACCATGGTCAGGGAAGGTCAATCTAGACCTTGCATATTCTGAATCATATGTAGATAACCCTTGTGAAACTATCTTTCAGTGTTCATATCAGGTATAGTATGAGTTACCATAGGTGGACCTATATGAGGAATCACTGGCAGCTCATGGCCCGCCACCTTAGGAGTATGGTAATCATTGCCTCTAGGTTGTGTGACCAGAGGAAATCATGATAACATTACTCTAAAATGAAAAATGGATGCCTAATTGTAAATTTAAGCAATTTAGAAGGTTTTATTTAATAAATTATGAATAATAATAATACATCACATATAAATGATCATGCCTCTTCTCCAACATCATAATGTAGGCCGAAACGATATAAATAGACCATAATAGGCCATAATAACATAAGATGTATCCACCACCCCTACTAATAATGAGTTTATGTTTATGTATATTTGTCTAACATATCTATGATGGTTGTTTTCAATATAAAATTCTGGTTCATTTTCATATTTTTATCATTGAAACGTCATATATTACTTTATAATGGTCTTATTATGTGAATTACCACTTCCAATCCATGTAGTCCATATAACTTATGAACAAAAGCATGAAATTCACTTGACCCATAGCATAATAAGTTCCAGCGCATGAAACCAACGGACCATAGATCAATGTTCCATAATTTTCTACATGACGTATCTCCTTTAACTAATTTAGAGAAAAAAAATTGGTTAAGGTAGGTACATTAAGTTTAAATTATGTTTTTCAAACCCGTCAAGAAGTTTTATCACCATTAAATATATATTAATAAATGAAAAATGTGTAGTAGGAAGATTTACATAGAAAATTTAGGCTACATGAAAAAATGCATGGAATATTAGTCTTTAGGTACCAAATAATGATGCATGGTCTAATTTGAAGCCTAAAATTCATTGGGAGACAATAAAACAATCATAATTTATATAATACTAATATCGATAACATTATAAATTAAGTGTGTCACCCAAAGGGTAAATGATATCAATTGTAATTGGAAAAATAATAACGACAATTATAATTTAGGAAGATCAGTCTTTACCCCGATCATGGGTTTGCGATGCCTACTCATATCTAATGACTATGTTCCAAACATTCCCAATCTCTAATATATTGAATCCAAATAGTTAGTAATGAAAGAAACCCCTATTATACTCCTTTTTAAAATCATGACCATATGTCTAATTAACCTATGCACTGAGCTGGTAGGTCACATCGCCTGAATTTCTCCACCTCAGAACTAGGATGTTGCAGACTAGGAGTGAGGGTGTAAAGGTGGTACAGTGGGGATATTATACCCTCATGTCAGAGTGGCACATCATATACAAGAAGATATAACAAAAAATGGATGCATAATTTAAATAAACTGAATAAATAAATTGTAGAAGTGTAAATAGATAATTGAACAACTCATATCAATATAAAAATAATCTATTATAGTTTTTAATATATTGATGCATTACATGCTATAATATAAAAATAAGAAGAAATATAGACACAAGGTATACAATAGTGCAAAAATATTAAACGACATAAAGTAGCTCCATAAGCATCTTGAGCCTATGCTTGGTCCTCTAATTCTAATCACCAACTATAAGAAACATATCAACAACCTTTAGAAGGTTGTTTTCTCTTATCAATACATGAAGGTAGAAAGTCCTCTCTAGTATCAATGGAATCCAAATTAGGTTGTGAGATAAAATTGCATTAGGCCACCACAAATGGGGTCTACATTTAATTTATCTAGTGATCATACCTAAATAGTGTGTTGATATAACAGAATAAGTAATTAAATGATGAAATAAATAACTAGGCATATCATGTTCTTAAGGGACACATGAAAGCTCTACCTGAGTTGGATCGCTACCTAAGTGAGTGTGTGTAAATATACCATATATATAGTATAATTTATAAATATAATGAAACCATCTATATGAACCAAGTATGTGGGACCGTGAGTTTCATATAACTAGAATATTTTTTTTGGATGGAATGGGGAATAAATCAAACATCCATTTCTAGTTTAAAATACCAATAAGATCATTAAATATGGAACATTAAATACATCTAAATCAAGTGAGAGATGCCACGAAACAACACCCTAGATGGTGACTAAGCTATCATGGAAGCACTCTAATCAAGGATCATGGTGTGTAAATCCCAACATCTATATAGTATCTCAAGATAAAGACATCATTCTAAAAACTTGATGTAAAGGTGGATGATTTCTTCATGCTTATCAGTCCCATACCATCATATCATATCATCAATAATGGTGTATTAGAATTATAACATCCATGGGAATTACCTCCCACCAATCCCTTTTACCAATCTCATATATATATATAGAGGGTGAGAGAGGCCTAATCACACTTACTATATTAGTCATGAGGCCAACCACTATAGAAACTAAAAATACTAGTTCAATTGTAATAGGGGATAATCATTTTCATAACATAATACACGAGGAATTACTTATATCTGTTTATTCATGTTCTTACCTATTTCAAGCACTATAATTTAAATTAATCATTTAATAAGGAATAACCAAAGGAATTGTCTAACAATCTTATATTGGCCAAGTAATTTAAACATTTAATTAATTTTAGGGAGGTAAAACAATCATGATAATTCCCATCAATTGAATTCAATAGATTAAATTTAATAAGGAATCTAATTTAACTCATAAGGCATAAGGGGTCACTTAGGAGGCGACATGAGTAACAAAAATAAATTCCTCCATGGGAAATTCAATCTTAAAGTGTTCTAAAACCTAATAGGTTTCTTGGGATTCATTAAATACATGTCTCCCCATGGAAATTTTATTTAAAAGATAATCTAGGTGCTATTTAAGAGTTCTGAGCATTTGAACCGGTTGTCCATAATGAAAAATTCGACTTGAAACACCGATGGGGTGACTATACATGGTATATGCAACCTGTAAATTACGAAAAGTGGATATAATAAGATGAAATGATCAATTTGATATGAAAAAAAATTATAATTGGGATTCTCAACAAAACCCAGTGTGTGGAAGAATGATGTAATTAAGAGATGAAAAAACATGACAGGAAAATGATGTGACCACTTATATCAAAGATTTAGATGGAACCTCACTTGATATTGTCCATATTATTCCTGAAATATGGGAGAAATATTAGAAAAGGTTAAATTCCCAAAAAAATAGGTCAAATGAGCCTTCACCAAAGTAGTTAAATAAAATCAAAGGTTATCTTTGATAGGAGTTGAGAGACTATAGGAACCTATTGAGACAGATCCAATGCTTCTGACAGATCAAGGATCGGAAACCTGAATGAGGAGATAAATCAATTCCTAGATTAGGGGGAATTTGACCTCAAATAGGAGGAAAATCTATGGGTGGACACTAGAGAAAATATAAATGATAAGGATAAAATGACTTAATTATTATGTGGGGGATAAATAGATATTTTACCATAAATTTAGTGCTGCACGGTATGAAAACTCTACAAAAACCATGCATTAAGTATCCATCCAAACGCTTAAAAATCCCACATGCCATGGAAATTTTGTTTCATGGTTGCACAAAAATGGTGTGACCTATAATTTTCCCTATCTACAAATGCACAGTTTTATATAGACCATGCATCCTTGGTGATATGGTTAAAACTAACCGTACATCCAAGTAGATAGCCTATTTTTCATGAACTCTGGGGTCTAAACAAGACCCAGACACTCCTCAAAACTTATTTAGACCATTATAAAATCTTTCCATGTTCATACTAAGGATTCAATTTGAAAAAAATGATATGTACCTTAATTTAAAATGTGGGATTCTATATTATTCAAAAAAATTAATTCATAAAAACTCGGGGTGTTAACAAGAATGCATAGTGATGCCCTTTTGTCTTACTAATTACACCATTATGTTTATTGATTTAATTACTATATTAATTGATAGTTACCTTGGATAGTATTTCTTAGTCTATATAGATGATATTTATATATTCTCCTAGTGAAATGAAGATCATGAATGTCACACGATAATTTTTGTACTAAAACCCTGAGGTAGAAGATAGATACATAATTAAAAAATAGTGAATTTTCTCAACAAAATGTTTCATTTGTGGGTAATATAATCGAATGTGAGGGTATATAAATTTGATCCATAAATTAAATAGGTTATTAAAATTCATCTAATAATAACTACAATGAATAATATCCTCTATTTGACCTGTTTGGTTAGTTATTATTGATGTATTGTGAAAAATTTATGATTTATTTTAAATACAGTCACCATATTTACTCTGAAGGGGGCATGTTTATTTGGATAGATGAATGTGAGGAAAATTTAAATTAACTCATATATGTTTATTCAGTTCACATGTTCTCTCATTACCCTGTAATTGAGAAAGGATTGAAATTTATAATGATTCATTGAAGAAGGGGATGGGACGTGTTCTCGTGCAGAATGATATGGTGACAACTTATGCCTCACATAAATAGAAAATTATTTTTATAAATTCCTGAAATAATTATTTGGAGTTAATTTTGGTAATTTTTTCATTAATTAAATGGATGAATCACTATTATAGTGAATGGTATGATATATGTGCCAAATATAAATTATATATATATGTTTATAAAGAAATTGTTGACTATGTGTATGTGAATATTGTTAGAGTTGATCAATGATTATAAACATTCAATACATTAGCACAATGGTAAATATAATAGGGTGGTAGATTCATGTTTTTAAATAATCATGCTCTCTTATCTATGTTAGGGCTCAAAAAATATCTAATATTATATATTTTAAATGGATGGATCTTGAAATCACTAATGAAGTAGACAACTCATATCATTGAAAAATTAATAATGAACACTACAGGAAAACTAGTCAATAAAAATGGTTCTAAACCATCCGTATATCCTCTAAAATCGTGTGTACAGGTTCTACAAATAGTTTTGGAACCGTGGTTAGTAGAGGTGTGGGTATAGACCTATACCCACTATTTCTATAAAAAAAGTAGGGATAATCCTTAAATATTATTTAATACCCACGGTTTAACAAAAATAATTGGAATATATCTATACCCATGATTTGGAGAACTGTGGGTATATATTTTCTTAGATGGAAACCTAAACACATGGTTCTCTAAACTATGTGTATATGTTTTTTTCCTGATTTGGTTGCAACAGCACCAACACAGCTTTCTACCTTCTCCTGAACCTACAAATAAAATAAAACAAATAGTACACATTTAATGTATTGAAAATATTGTATATTTATCATTAAATAAACTACTTTTTAATATATTCAAACCATTCAGAATACGAAAACATATATATACAACCATATAACCATTTAATCCAAGTCATTAAGCATTTTCAACATGTATCATTTAATCTATGTCAAAAATAGAGGGTATCAATATCTACCCCGTCACTAAAAAACTCAACCTCATCACCATCACCAACGTCCTCATCACCATCACCAATATCCTCATCACTAACAACATCATTTGGAGTAGAAACACCATCATCAACAACAACATCATAAATAATAGTGGCATCACCACCACCATTAGCTAGAACACCATGAGGACCCTCACTGGAATCACTCAAGCCACCATTTAAAGATATACATGATCAAATATATGAATCAGTAATATTAGAAACCCTTAATAGAAGTGATTGACTTATAACTGACATTAAATTAAGAAATATTTTAACATCTTACTTCTTTAATGCTTATGAAAAGTTACTTCTCCAATATCTACTTCTACATTAGTGCTTTTCTATAACGCCCCGACCCTAGTTACATAGAGTCGGTGAATTATTACATAACCTTGGAATGATACAAGGAATCATGTCATGAAAGACCGATCGGTTTAGTATCCTTGGAAGTACTAGATACATTCATAAGTTTTACATTACATCATGAAATAAAAACATCGACCACATTTTGTCCCCTTTTGAACACCCTTATATCTTTAGCCTATCCCTATAGGTCAGCCATAAAATACTTCTTCACCTCTTGGGAAAAGTAAAACATAGAAAGGTGTGAGCTCAAATGCTCAGTATGGATAACAATATAGAAGAATCTTTAATAAATAAGCATATACTTTTAAGGAAATGTATAAGACTAAAAAAAATAACTTTAAACATAAAATTCATCATAATATGGAAAAGATAAAATCAAATAATTCCATTTACTAATTCAAATGGATATTCTACATGTCGAATAATCAAATGGAATATCAATAGCCACTTTCATAATGATGGAATGCATAATGCCAAACTTCATAATCACATAGTCAAGGCATTGTTCCAAGACTAAAAATAATATTTTGTTAAGTCCTTGTTAGAAGACACTATTTTGTCTCATGAGACCTACCAATGCATCGAGGAGCTATAGCAGGCTCCACCGGTCACTTACTAAGTCCAATGCATTCCTCGTATGAAAAGGTTTAAACATAACATAAACATTCATATTAAAACTAGCATACAAAATGTCGATACTTTATCCATAAACCATGAATGGTGTAAAAATAGTACATCCATATTCAAACATATAAAAAAAACCTTGAATACAATATGAAAGTTTTTTATCATAATAAATCAACTTCGAACAAGATTAAAATTTATCAAAGGATGTTGACATAGATGAAATCAAATTTTTTTTAAGAAATATCTCTTTCTATTTTGAAATCACATAAAAGTCATATAATTGTAAAGAAAACATTTATTTTGAAAATATTATGTTTGTATGTGAAGCTTCTACGATGATATAATGGAAGAAAATAGGCACACCCACCGTATAAGTTAAAAAAAGACATTCTTACCTTAATTTGGTCGAAAAGGTCACAAAGTACCTTGTTTGGAAAATGACGGAAAGATTTATTTCAAAACATATATGGTCAAATAAGGGTATAAATTACTTTAACCCATATTATATTAAATAGTAAAAAAATTTGAAATATATTTATATGAAGACACGGATGTGGATGATAAAGAGGTCCCAGTAGATACTTATATAAAACAAACCTCAGATAATAAAGAGATTGTGAAATTAACCTTTACCATGTAATTTTATTTGGTCGATGGTACGTTAACCTCTAGTATAATTGTTAAATAATTGTTTTTAAAATATAAAATAACTATATACATAAAATATGATATCATATATGATCTTCTAATATTTATCTGTTAATGATATTTCAGTAGTATCATCGTTTTGGGTGTTACTGATTCGTTTTCCTTTATATGATTTATTACGTAAGTAATTTTTGTTATGGATAGGATGTATATTATTCATATTCATAATGATATTATGTATTTAAAAATTATTTTTAATCATCAAATGAAAATTATTCTGGAATGGATATGATGGGGGAATGAATCTCATCACGTTCATGGAGAACGTAATCCGTACGTACGCACGAGCGACAATATCATTATTTTGATATTAAAATAATTTATAATTGGATGTTATATCATATATAGAGAATCATTGTCATGTTATATTTATTATTTATAGAATTTATACTCATTATTATACCCATTCAAATGATGAAGTGTTTGAATAATAAACTACACCACGATGTGGAAACGGTAATCTGTACGTACGCACGTATGGTGACTTTTTCATTTATAGGATGGATAGAATAATGAATATGGTTGTATAATTTTTATAATTAAATCACAGTATATATAATATACCGGAGTTGTTATTTTATAATGGAAACAACAAAGAAAGAGGAAGTGGAAGAAGAAAAGAACTTGAAACATGTGATGAAATATTTACCTCTTCTTCAGGTTCTTCCATTTGATTTGATCAAAAGGGCTCATTAGGTTGGCTTTCCGACTAATATAAGGCCTCTACGATGAAGGGAGGATAGTTGAGAGGATATTTGGGTAGGGTTTAGTGGATCCAAATGGCTTTTAAAGGGAGATTTTGTGAAAAGGGGATGTTCCCTTTTATAAGAGGGGTGAGGGGCACCTTAGGAAAAGATTGAAATTTTATTTTAAAATAAAATAATTTTAGGTTTATAATGGAACTAAAATGATTTATTTCAAGGATAAGGTGGGGATGGGTCTAAAACCACTCAAAATAGGTTTTATATAGGTTTGGGTTACTATATTAACCTTATATTTTAGATTTAACTCTTAGTTAAATAGTTTGACATTTACCATGTCTCTTTGTAGTTTTATAATATATAGTTAATAATCATACTATAAACTTCCAAGAGAACCCCAAGTGGCTCATTAATGACATATATAATAATATTTATTCCCTTTGTCCAAACTTTATATTTTTAGGAATAGAATATCAATTAATAGTATAATATTTTAAAAAAAATCTCTTTTATGTCAATTTTGACAATATTTGGTATTTTGTTTTTTTAATTCATAATAGAATTATTACTTGGAAAAAAATCATTTAATCAACCCTTAAATGTCATATTAACCTAGAAATGTTTTGGAATTCACTAAAAGTCTCAATGTAGATTTATTTAGATATTTATGATATCAATTATTTTAATCTTTCATTAATAAGGTAATTACTGCATCATCACTGTGTCATAAATAAATTTAATTATTTATTTTATAAGAATTATAAATAAAAAAACATTATCTAGGAAATATTTTAGCTTTATAATTAATATTTATAGTCGAATTTATCTTATGTATAACTCTATATTAAAAATGGTTTAGTTATTAAACATTCTTTTTAACTCTTTTAACTCTTCTTTAAATAAAATATTAATAAATTTCCTAATCTGATCCAATTAGACCAAAGGGGGTCATATTTTATTACTAAGGTGGTATTGGGTCGAATTATACTTTTATAATAGAATTAGGACATGTGTTAGGGTAATTATGATAACATTTTTACCCTTAAATACCCTATTAACTTTTAACCATGGTAAATAAAATCAAAAGTTACTCTTCACCAAAAATTATTTTCATCTTATTGAACCACATGTTACTTACTGATGTCAACCGTTTCTCTCAGATTTTTGAAATTCAACTCCCAGAAGCGGTAAAATTATGTTTTATACAAATTTCCAAATGCTCATAGGAGGTGGGTAAAAGACGGTAAAAAGTTCAATAAAATTTTTATATAAATAAAGTCATTGTAAAATGATTCCAATAAATTACATTGAACTTATATAGGCATTATGTATCTATATTGACCAAAAATAAATTTAAATAAAATAAATAATTATTTAAAAAAAAATTCGGTTTTAAACAATAACTTAGTGTTTGTCACTATTCATCAGAAATTAAATGTTTTCAAAAACAAATACCAAAAATTCACCCTAAGCTAATTTTGATATTCAGAATCCAAAAAATGTAGTCCATTTTGAAAGCTAAAATTTATAAAATTTCAAAAAGTGGTTATTACTATTCATAATGGCTTGTTTGATTGGTTGTGGTGTGTTTGAACTCGAAGTTGTGTTCAACACAAGCTATTGTATTATTCAAAGGGAAACGTATCGTGAAAGCTTGGGGTGTTACATTCTCCTCTCCTTAAAAGAATTTCATCCCCAAAATTTCTAGAATATTACTACATAAAAAGATTCAGGTGGTTCTTCATCATAAGTTTCATCGGTTCCCATGTTCCCTCTTCCATCTTATGGTTTCTCCATAGAACATTTACCAGACGAGTCGTCCGATTTCTTAGCACTTGTTATCTAGTATCAAGAATTTTGACAGGCTATTCACAATACGATAGATCAGGTTCCAGTTCAATTTCCTCATAGGTGAGTAAAATTATTGGGTAAGGCATGTATTTTCTCAATAGTGATACGTGGTACACATCGTGAACTTTGGAGAGACTTGCAGGCATTGCCAAACGGTAAGCTACAATAACAATTCGTTCTAGAACTTCAAAAGGTACGATGTACATGAGACTCAATTTAACCTTCTTACTGAATCGTATAACTCCCTTCCATGGATATACCTTCAAGAAAACATGATCTCTTACCTGAAATTCCAAATCCTTCCTTCAGTTATCGACATAGCTCTTCTACCTACTTTGTACTGCTTTGATGTGGGTTTGGATTGAATTCACATTTTCCATCGTTTCCTCAATAATTTCTAGGCCGACGAGTTTTCTTTCCCAAAAATCATCTCAACAAGTTGGCGTGAGACATCTCTTACCATATAACGATTCATATAGTGCCATCTGAATACTTGAATGGAAGATATTATAATAAGAAAATTCTACCAGAGTTAAATATTGATCTCGCATACCTTGAAAATTAAGTGAGAAAGATCTCAACATGTCTTCTAAGGATTGAATAGTCGGTTATGATTGTCCATTAGTTTGAGGTTGGTAGGCAGTGCCCAAATGAAGTTCAGTATCCAGTGCCTTCTAAAGACTTTTCCAGAATCTTGATGTAAAACAGGAATCATGATCAGAAACAATCGATAGGGGTACTCCATGATGTCTTAAAACTTTATTAATATATAGTATACCTAAACATTCAAGCGGTAAATGTTCGCTTATATCATGAAAATGTGCAGACTTGGTAAGACGATCAATAGTGACCCATATTGCATCATTCCTTCTAGGTGTCTTTGGTAGCCCCATGACAAAGTCAATCATAATTTTATCCCATTTCCACTGAGGTATGGTAAGAGGTTTCATGACTCCTCCCGGTTGTTGCCTTCCAACTTTCACATGTTGAAAAACGATACACCTAGAAACAAAATCAACAATCTATCTCTTCATGTTGTCCCACCAAAAATGTTCATTCAAATATCTATAAATCTTGGTGCTACCAGGATGTATAGAGAAATTAGAGCTATGAACATCATCCATCAATTACCTTTTTAGATCAGGTAAATAGAGAACCGAAAGTCTCTTCCCAAATTTTAAAATCCCATCTTCAAATATGAAGTCTCTCAATCACCGATCATTCATATCTTTAATCTTCTTTTGAAACTCCTCATCATCATTCATGGAACTCTTTATCCATTCTAGTAAAGATGGTTTGGAAACCATTTGAAAAATCATTGATGTTTCACCTTCCATGGTTATTCCCAGATCCATCTTTACTAGATCCTTGAAAAAAGGATCCCTTTCAACTCTCATCTTGGACAAAACTCCACGATACTTTATTCTCAAAGCATCTGCCACCTTATTTTCCTTCCCTGGGTCGTAGTGTATTGTGAAATCATAATCCTAGAGTACTTCAAGCAATATCCTTCACCTCATGTTGAGTTATTTTTGTGAGAAAATAAACATCCAAATCTTGTGATCATTATAAATCTCACATTTATCACCATAGAGATAGTGTCTCCATATTTCCAGATCAAATATTACAGCTTCGAACTCAAGATCAAGAGTTGGATAGTATTGTTCAAGAATTTGTAGCTGTCATGATGCATAGGCAATAACTTTATCATTCTACATAAGGACACAACCAAGTCCTTTCTTTGAAGAATCACTATAAATATAAAACCCATCATTCACTAATGGTAGAGTCAAGATAAGATAATTGACTAATTTTCTCTTCATTTCTTCAAAACATTATTCACACTCTTTTATCCAAACAAATTTAACCCCTTTATGTGTGATCTAGGTTAATGGGTTAGACAACTGGGAAAAATTCTGAACGAAACATCGATAATAACCTCCTAAACCAATAAAACTGTGTACCTTAGTGATACTTGTCGGTGCTAGCCATTCTTGGATTGCCTTAGCCTTTGAATGATCAATAGAGATTCCATCCTTAGAGACAATATGGCCAAGAAAAGAAATCACCTGAAGCCATAATTTACACTTGCTAAATTTCCCATATAATTCATTTCATCTAAGAGTCCTTAGGATAATTCACAATTGATTTTCATGATCTTCATATATTTTTTAGTATAGATAAATATCATCAATAAATACTAATACAAAGTCATAAAGATATTCCTTGAAAACTATATTCATTAGATCCATGAAGATAGAGGTTGCATTAGTCAACCCAAAAGGCATTACTTTAAACTCGTAATGCTCGTACCTGGATCGAAATGCGGTTTTCAGAATGTGCTCCTTCTTCACACAAAACTGATGATATCTAGATTGAAGGTTAATCTTTGAAAAATATGGAGCTCCATGAAGTTGGTTGAATAAATCATCAATGAATAGTAAGGGATACTTTTTATTTATTTTTATAGAATTGATCTCCCTATAGTCAAGCACAACCACATTGACTCATATTTCTTTTTAACAAAAAGGACAGGGGATCCCCATGGAGAAACACTGGGGAGAATAAATCCTTTGTTACTCAATTCCTCTATTTGTTTCTTTAGTTCCTATAATTCCATCGTGTTCATTATATAAGAGGTCTTCGATATGGGCCTTGAACCAGGAATTAAATCAATAGAAAACTCAATTTCTCATTCTGGAGGATGTCCAGGTAAATCCTTTTGAAACACATCAACATATTCTTTCACAATAGGTACACCCTCTATTAGAAAATTCCTTTCCTCTCCCACATTTATTTCATTCTTTTACTACCCAATAATTGAATTTAGTTAAGCTACTAGGGGTGGATCTAGATAAGAATTAGGTGGTGATGTTTTTTCTCTAAAGATAAGGTACACCTTATCATCATCAATAATTGTATCCTCCTTATTCTTACAATATATTTTTTCATCATGGTCCGAAAGACAATTCATACTAAAGAATATATCAAATTCAATCATGGGTATGATGATGAGATCAGTAGATAAAGAACATTGATATGCCAAAATGGGAACTGATTCACAAAACTTTTTTTGCAATGATACTTCACTTAGGTGTTTTGACAGACAACTCCCTTGTTAAGTCAAACTGAAAATATATAATTTTCTTAGTAAACTGGGATGATATGAAATAATGTGATTATCCAGAATAAAATAAATCATTTTATAAACTTGAGGAAACCATTAAATTACCTACCACCATGTCTTTCAGAGAATCAACCTCAACAGTGGTGATAGCATAAGCTTATCCTTGATCCCTTGGCCTTTTCTGAGGTAAGTTTCCTTGGCGCTTAGGACATTAATTTTCATAATGCCTCCTTTCTCTACAACTGTAGCATTCAAAATTGATAGTCTCTTTCTTCCCCTTGTAATCACGAGCGTGGTGGCCTTTTTCACCACACTTGTAACAGACTCTCATTCCATTAAGGCAAGTACCAGGGTGTTTTTTTCCCACATTTACTGCAGGATGGATATTCAACTTTTCTCTTCTTCCCCTTATTTCCATTTTCAGAGTGTTCAGTAGATCTTTTCTTCTCTTTGTTTTCTTTAAAATCATAAGACTTAAAGAATTATTTTTCTACCTTGATAGCACATGAGACAATATCTTTGTATGATAAGAAGGATTGTGAGACTAATTCTCATTGGAGAAATGGTTTTAACCCATGAGATAATCAATAAATATTACTCCTTGGATTATGTATATAATCTGATTCATTCCTTTCTAACCTTGTAAAGTTAGCCTCATACTTTGTGGCATTCTCATCCTCCTTTTTCCTCAGACTTAGAAATTGTCTTTCCATATGCGCTCGATGGTCACAAAGAAAGTATTTTTATAAAAAAACCACTTTAAACTCCCTCCATTCCATATTTGATACTTAGTCATCTTCCTTTGTGTTTTTAATCAATGACCACCATTGATCTGCATCTCCCATGAGGTGGTAAACTGTCATGACAACTTTTTCCCTTTCGCAACTCTCCCAAGCATGAAATATTTTCTCTAAAGAATTTATCCATTGCTCATCTACTAATGGATTTTTACTCCCATTGAATGTTGGTAGTTTTTTCCTCACGAAGAAGTCTAATATTAATCCTCCACGTTGTGGATTAGGTTACTCCATATGGGTAAGGTTATTATTCATAACAGGAGTGAGTTGTCACAGTATAGTGATAAGATGATCAACATCAATTGCATCACTAGCTCCACTATAATTATCTCTAGTAGGAGGGAAATACCTACATGGATTACATTCATTGATACAGTTTCCATTCATTCTACTAGAGTCCATTTCTAAACAATGGAACACACTATATTAGTTTATGAATCTCAATACATAATTACAAACTTGTAAAACACTTAACATAAATTAAACAGTTTATGGATATAATCAATAATCATAAAAAAATTATTTGAGGAAGTATATACTCATAAACCCTTCATAATTGTTTGTAATGAAAATGAGAATTATCCTAATCATATCCCCTGGGAGTGTCGTAGCCAAGAGTGTAGCAAGGCCCGTTGTCATGCACCAGTTCCTATTCGAGTCCAACTCAAAGCAGTGTTTTCGGGTTTCACCCCTTGGTACATCTGTGCCAGAGCTGCCTCTACCTACTCGTATCCAGACATGGATGTATTTCTTAGAAAACACACAAAATCTCTACAATACCAAAATTCTAAGAAGTACTTCTATACTAATCCCCAAAGTCTATCTTAGGGTAATGTTCTCTAGTTAGAGTTTTTCTAAATCTAGCTTTCAAGGATTGTACTAAACTTCCTATGATACCAACTGTAATTCCCCAAACCCAATTACCCAGAGTCAGTGCATTAATACATAACCTTGGCATGATACAAGGAATCATGTCTCGAAAGACAGATCAGTTTAGTAGCCTTGGATGTACAAGATACATTCATAAGTTTTAAATTACATCATTAAATAAAACCATCGAAAAACTTTTGTTCCCTGTTGAACACACTTATATCCTTATCCTATCCCAATAGGTCAACCATAAAATACTTCTTCACATCCTGGGAAAAATAAGACATAGAAAGGGGTGAGCTCAGATGCTCGGTAAAGATAACAATATAACAGAAACATTCATAAATAAGAATACACATTTAAGGAAATGTATAAGACTAAAACAAAAGAGCCTTAAACTTAAACTTAATAATAATATAGAAAAGATAAAATCAAATAATTACATTTAATAATTCACATGTATATTCTACTAGTTGAATAATTAGATGGAACATCAATAGCCACTTTTTTAATGATAGAATGTATAATGTCAGACTTCATAACCACATAGTCAAGGCCTTGTGCCAAGAATACAAATAACATTTTTTCGAGGCCATGTGACAAGACATTAGTTTGTCTCATGAGACCTATTAATGCATCGAGGAGCTATAGCGGGCTCCACCCGTCACTTACTAAGTCTAATGCATTCCTCATATGAAAAGTTTTAAACATAACATAAACATTCGTATTAAAAATAACATATGAAATGTCAATACTTTATCCATAAACAATGAATGGTGTAAAACTAGCACATACACAGTAAAACATATCACAAATCCTTCAATACATTATGGATAGTTTGTACCATAATAAATAAACTTCAAACAATATTAAAATTCATCAAAAGTTGTTGACATAGATGAAATCAAATTTTTTTAGAGAAATATCTCTTTCTATTTTTATATCATTTAAAATTCAAATAATTATGAAGAAAACATATATTTTAAAAATATTATAATAAGTTTGTATTGGAATCTTTGATGATGATATAACGGTGTAAAATAGCCACACCCACCGTATAAGTTAAAAAAATACATTCTTGCCTTAATTTTGTCGAAAAGGTCATAAAGTACCTTGTTTGGAAAGCGACAAAAATATTCCTTTCAAAACATATATGGTCAAATAAGGGAATAAATGAATTTAACACATAGTATAGTAAATAGTAAAAATGTTTTGTATCACATTTTTAAGAAAACATGGATGTGGATGATAAAGAGGTCCCAATAGATACTTACGTAAAAACAACCTCAGATAATAAAGAGATTATGAAATTAACCCTTACCTTGTACTTTTCCTTGGATGAGGGTAAATTAACCTCCTTTATAATAGTAAAATCATTGTTATTAAATTATAAAATAACATTATACATAAATATGATATCATATATGATCTTCTAATATTTCTTTATTATTGATATTTCTGTAGTATCATCGTTTCGGTTGTTAGCTGATTCGTTTTTTATATGATTTGTTATATAAGTAATGTTTGTTATGGATAATATGTATCTTATTCATATTTTTAATGATATTAAGTCTTTAAAAATTATTTTTATTCATAAAATTAAAATTAGTCTTGAATGGATACGATGGGGAATGACTCTCATCATGTTCGTGGAGACGGTAATCCCTACGTACGCACGAGAAAACATATCATTATTTTGATATTAAAATCATATATAATGGGATGGTATATCATATCTAAAGAATAATTATCATGTTATATCTATTATTTAAATCAATTCCACTCATTATTATACCCATCCAAATGACGAAGTGTTTGAATAACAAACTACACTGCGGCGTGGAAACTGCAATCCGTACGTATGCACATATGGTGACTTTGTCATTTATAGGATGGATAGAATAATGAATATGGTTGTAAAATTTTTATTATAACATAACAGTATATATAAGATACTGGAGTTTATATTTTATAATGGAAACAAAAAAGAAAGAGGAAGTGGAAGAAGAAAAGAACTTGAAAGAGGTGATGAAATATTTACCTATTCTTCGGGTTCTTCCTTTTGATTTGATCTAATGGCCTCCTTAAGTTGACTTTCTGACTAAAGGAAGGCCACTAATATTAAGGGAAGAAATTTTAGATGATTTTTGGTTAGGGTTTGGCCGATCCAAATGGATTTGATGGTGTGAATTTGAGAGAAGGGGAAGATCCATTTTATAAGATGGGTGAGGGGCACCTTTGGAAAAGATTGAAATATTATTATATAATAAACTCATTTTCAGTTTCTAATGGCTCTAAAATGATTTATTTCAAGGATAAGGTTCGTATGAGTCGAAAAACACTCAACCAATAGGTTTTACATAGGTTTGGGTCACTACATTAACCTTATCTTTCAGATTTAACTCTTAGTTAAATAGTTCGACATTTACCATGTCTCTTAGTATTTTTATATTATATGATTAATAAAATTACTATAAACATCCAACCAAACCTCAAGTGTCTCATTAATGAAATATATAATATTATTTAATCCCTTTTGTTGAACCATAGATTTTTAGGAATAGAATATCAATTAATAATATAATATGTTTTTTAAAAACTCTTTTTTGTCAATTTTGACACTATTTGGTATTTTGGTTTATTAACATTCATAACAGCATTATTACTTCAAAAAAAATTCATTTAATCAACCATAACATGTCATATTAACCTATAAAATTATTGGAATTCAATAAAAGTTTCCAATTAAATTTATTTGGATATTTATAATATCAATTATTTCAATCATTCATTAATAAGGTAATTACTGCATCATCATTGTGTCATAAATAAATTTAATTATTTAATGTCTAAAAATTATAAATAAAATATAAATATGTAGGAGATATTTTTAAAATTTTAATTAATATTTATTGTTGAATTTATCTTATGTATAACCCTATATTAAAAATGGTTTAGTTATTAAACATTGATTTTAACTCTTTTAACTCTTCTTTAAATAAAATAATAATAAATGTCCTAATCTAATCCAAATGGACCAAAGGGGGTCATATTTTATCACTAATGTTTTTTTTGGTTGAATTATACTTATCCAATATAATTATGACTTGTGTTAGGGTAATTATTATATCATTTTTACCGTTAATTACCCTATTTACTTTTAACCGTGGTAAATAAAAATCAAAAGTTACTATTCAACGAAAATTATTTTCATCTTGTTGAACCAAATTTTACTTACTGATGTCAACCATTTCTCTTGGATTTTTGAAATTCAACTCAAAAAAGTGGTAAAATTATGTTTTATACGAATTTTTAAATGAACCTAGGAGGTGGATAAAATACGGTAAAAAGTTCAATAAAAATTTTTTATATCTAAACATATTATAATATTACTCTAATGAATTACATTGAACTTATATAGGTATTATGTATCTATTTTGACCTAAAATAAATTTAAATAAAATAAATAATTATTTAAATAAAAAGTCGGTTTTAATCAATAACTCAGTGTTTTTCACTATTGATCAATAATTTAAAGTTTTCAAAAAAATACCAAAAATTCACCCAAACTAATTTAGATATTCTGAATCCAAAAATGAAGTCAATTTTGAAAGATAAAGTTTATAAAATTTCATAAAGTTGGTATTACTATTCATAACGGCTAGTTTGATTGGTTGCGGTGTGTTTGAACTCGAAGTTGCGTACAACACAAACTATTGTATTATTCAAAGGGAAACGTATTGTGGAAGCTTGGGGTGTTAAATTTGCAGCTCAGGGGTCTAAGAGTATTTGGAGGATCCTAATGAGGTCAAATTAGTAGAGGGGATAATTTTTTTCCCTAGTTTACATCAGCCTCTCCCTAGTGATCCTCACATAATACATTGACTCAAATGATTATTTGGCATGATGTTGTCAACTTATTTATTATTGAGGGCTGCTGGGGAAGAATTATGAATATATAAACAAAATATTTAATGATTAATTTTATATAAATATTTTAAATATAAATAAAAAAATTACAGACTTTTATTATTTTTGTTCATTTACTGCTCTTTCATTTTTTTTCTTACTACTTCTTGAAATATAATTTTTCTCAAGGCACATGACCTTTGATTCCCAATACTACTTTCACAAAGTTCCATTGATTAGTATATACATATTCAAAATACATTATTTTTATAATCATGAATATAAATAAAAGATAATAACTTTTAAATTAATGAAAAATTCATAAATTTAATCATCTGATAAACATTGATGAAAAGTTTATAAATAATTTCTAATCATAAAGAATGCATAATTTAACTACACAATATGATTAATTCATAAATATCATCCATTATTTAGTTCATAAAGTGGTAATAAATTCCAATTGAACACATCCAAAATTCATTGAAAATGAATATTACCTCAATAGAGAAAATTTTGTAGATGGTTTTAGTCTCATGTTTTCAAGACTACTAAGTTGATATTTCAGTAAATTGATAGAATCCCCAAATCAAAATTAGTACCATATGTGTGCGATTGATGTTGAAATGGTGAGTAAATATAATATATATCTACATTAGTAACTCTAAGTAAAATCATTTGATAATACATTTCTTTATATATTAATATGAAAAAAATTCAATGAATCATACACCATGAAAAATCTTCTATAAGAACTAAAATTAGAGAAAGAATAAATAATGAATAATGAAATTTTCATTTCACATCACAACTGAAAAATGTAAGAAAAGTACTTAACGTTTATACAATCACTATATCATGATATGTTAACCATATATTTTAATACATATATAAGAACTAATGATTTTGAGAAAGGTTCTAATAATTAATGTTAACATTTTAATTTGATCAAGAAGGTTTATCCTAATACATATAAGATATGGACACCATATCACATTTTCATGTGGATTGTTCCATGGTAAAATATCAGTATACATAATGTTTTAAAAAATATTTATCTTATTTTATCGTTATTTATTGAAATATACATTGTATCATGTATAAAATTAACATTTCTCGAATATCAATATTTTTTAATTTCAATGTTTAAAATAACTTAGAGATTTAAAATATCATGAATTAATGGTGAATAAAAAAACAAGACATGAAAATATAAATACCTATTTATTTAACACTATAAATTATTATATTATTTCTACTGATGTTAACATTCATGTCGCTTCTCAGTCTCGACCGTTTTTGTGTTCCCTAATGTCTGCAGATACATCATTGAATCATTGATCCTTTGTTATTTCCTAAAATATCTTAAAAAAATTCAATACATGTAATAAGAATTAATTATTATATGAAAACCATTAATTATTGTTAATACCATAATCTAATCACTATTCCATGAAAAGATCATTTTTTGTTGTTCTGTATTTGGGCATTCTGGGATTATGGGTACACCCTCAAAATTAGTACCTACTATACAAATCCAACTGATATATAACTAATTATTGTATGATTTCCCTAAGTCCCTAAGAACCAGTAACATGGAACCATAACATCATCACCATAGGGAAAGTGAAACAAGTTCTAAAATGAACATGTTAATTCATATAAATAGAACAATAATATAAATATAAAATTATAATCTTTTCTTAACAATATTTGTGCCTAGGCAATGTATTTGATGTCATTACCGAGATTTATCCATGAGACCAGTTTCACTAGAATGATATCATGGTAATGTACTAATATGGAAATTAAACTTCTACACTACCTTGAACATTTACCTATCATTTGATTTTCTTTATTGTAATCCACCATCATTTGTGTTTTGAAATTCTAGGCTTCAAGCATTTGGGGGAGCCCACATTTCCTACTACAATATCCAAATGAATAAGATAAAATTTGAAAAAAGAATAATTATGTTATGATATAATATTAAAACAATATAGTAATATAATTTAAATAATTATAATAAAAACCAGATTAAGGCAGCTCAATTGTCTCTGATGGATCCATGGGTCATTCGGGATTAGTAGCCTCTGAGGGACGTATCTGTTCTAGTGCATGCTCTGGGTGATCTACATTCACATGAGTGGTAGATAATGGAACAGAATCCTCAAATCCTATATATATTGAAGTAAATTTATTAAAAATAGAAATGACATGATATGTGTAGCTAGTTAGGCGATACATCAACAAATATAAAAATGGTAAAGGTGGAACCATCTATTTTGGTGGTGTACACATAGTGTGGGAATACAAGGATAAATGGTATGACGTTGGAGTAATGGGTTTGAACATCCTTATAGGTGATGTAGACATGATATGAGAAGAATAATCTAAAGGATATGATGATGGAGGAATGTGTAGGAACATCCTTATAGGCGATGTAGACATGATATGGGAATAAGTGGCTAAATGAGATGATGATAGAGGATGGGTATGAAAGTCTTTTCAGGTGGCGTATACAAGGTACAAGAGGAAGTGTCTAAATGATATTATGATAGAGGCATCTATGAGAACATCTTTAGTATCTCAATTGATAGATGAAATGGTGTGATATATGGTTTGTTTAGTATTGGGTTAGGGTGGGAACGTGAAAGATGGGTGATCTTTCTTTGTCTAAGAGAATCCTCACTCATACCCTTGCTGGTAGGATAAGGAGTTATATTTTATGCAATTGAATATCCCTAAAACTAATTTGATAATGAATATAAACATGAGATAATATTAAATTAATATAAAAAATAATAACATTATTATAATCACTAAGGGATACAGAGGATCCAACCCACACTCACACATCACTTGATCAACACCAAATAATTTCTTCCATTGAACTTCTATCATAATTTTCTAAGAAGAGATTTTAAATTTTTTAGAAATAGTTTTTAAAAAAAAATGTAGAATGAATAGAAGAAAAATAAGTCACAAAAGATTTCATAACATGTTTTTGGAACAAAAATTAAAAACCATGTTATAATTTTATAAAAAAAATAGTTAAAACCCAGTTTTCTCAATTAAAATAAATATAATTAAATGCAATTAAACCACACAATACTGATATATACCTATTATTTCAAAATTAAACTACATTAAAGCAATTAGAGTAATATGAACCAGATAAACTCTTGTTAAGGTAAACAAAATGAATTGTGAACATATATGATTGCTTCATTATATTACTCAGCACTACTTCAAGTTAAACATCTACTCTCAATGTTGGAAAATTTTAATGATCAAATGAAATATTTTGGATAAAAAAAACAGGGGATTCAATGTTTTATATTTCTTCCCCATCATCATGGAAAATATTTTTTTGGATTACTTCATTAATGAAACGATAAATAGGTCATAGATGGTCTTTCACCTAAAAAACATGTTTTTCAATTGATGCCAAAATCTTTGACTAATTGGTAGCTAGGAATTGACTCATGTTAACAACTCTGAATCGAAAATAATCAATACATTTACCCTATCTCATAATATAATCCACCCATTTACATTTAATCATAGTGACATGACCTTGAGTGTATTAATCCAATAACAATATTTTCTCAACAAATCCATAACAATATAGATATTAATATCGAGGATGACTACTTGATTCACTGGAATTATAGTCTCTTGTATAAATTAACAAAAACCCATCATAATATATTCTCATTTTCACTCCTCGATCAATTGTAACAAATTTAAACCCATTGATTATTAAATATTTTCATTCACGAACCAAATAATTGGGACTAAAAGACAACAATCATAATTTGTAAGAAACAGTGTTATTAGTTGAACTCAAAAACCAAAATATATATTAATAATAAAATTAAACGGATATTTATATTTTATGTTAATTAAATAAATGTTCATACCTTTGACTTCAACCACCTAGGAAACTCTGGGCTATGAAAATAATCTCTCGTTCCCGATAGAAAAGATCACTCATCTCTAATTATTAATTTTTTACGTTCCCTACATAAAATTATATTAAAATATCAGGTATATGTAAAATGAAATATTATGAGATAACATATAAATGTATAAGTTACTTACATGATATAATAATTGAATAATCCCAATTAAACACAATTAATGGAGGTTCCTTATCCAACTCTTCAAGGATCAATGTTTCCAGTATATGTCCAGAATGTCCTTCTTTTGGGGAAGAGATGAAAAAGAGGGTTCAATTTCCCAATACTACTAATCTTCATTTCACATTGTCCAATTAGGTATTTTTCTCACATTAGGAATATCCATTGAACAAAAATACATATATTATTTAGCCAAATAATATCTCACAAATAATCATTTTGGATAATTATTTATTTGGAATTAATGTTTCATTGAGAATATATTTTTTCAGTTGGATATATCCACCAAAAAGTAATGGGTCCCCTACTAAGTGTTTCAGTTGTATAATGAACTCATAAATTATGCATGTAGGTGAATAATGATGTAGGAAATGTTTTTTCCAAATAAATGAAAATAAATGGATCCTCTTGATTTATTTTTTCAAGAATGAATTGGATAAATGTTTTTCACAAAGGTCTCTAAAAAATGGCACAATTGAATCACTTTCACCATTATATTATTAGATAACAAATTCAAAATTTATATTGGAGTCAATACATGAATAATTATGTGATAATCATGAGTTTTTAGGGAATTTAGTTTAAATCCCTCCAATTGAATCATTTAGTGATGTTTCTGGAATATCTAATAGGAACCCTAACATTCTAAAATACATATAGAAATTTATTTTTCTCTAACGGTGTTATCACATTAGGATCCCACATAACATTTCATATTTTTTCACTCATACACACATGATGCAGTTCTGGTCAAATACTTGAATCCATCAAGTCCCAATGAGTTCGGAATTCATATTGGGTCTTCTCCTTGATATTTAGAATAATTTAATACAACATTTCACATATATTTTTCTCAATGAGAATTACTTATAAATAATGATGTAATAAATTGGTAGACCAAAACAGATACTCAAAAAAGATACTTCTCTTAGTATAATTGTATGTGGCTTTAGTGTCAACATTCTTCCTATATTTAAATTTCATCTACCCTTCCACTATTTAAAAATTAATATCTTTCAATTCATAAGCACATTAGTTCTTGACATACATTAAGGTGTTTGTTCAGTGTAAAAATTATTATAAAAAACATGGAGATTATTCTGGTATTGATGGTCCATTTGAATGAATATACAATGCCTAAAGAAGCTATAACTATGATTCTATTTAGGACTTCTCAATTTTGTAACCATCATAAAAATTGAACATGAATGTTTTACCTTAATTATCCATAAAGACGTGAATTTATAATTGTGGAAATCATTTATAATCCCTATTAGGGAAGAACTAATCTCACATATTTTTTTTGAAGAATCGTCGAATTGGTTCACATTGATATCCAAAAGCTTCTACAAATCTCATATTAAAGACTGGAAGTATATGTTTATATAATTTATGGGTTCAGAAGGTCTAGATAGAAGTATACTAAAGAAAGTGAAATGTTTTTTCTTACACATCCATGGAGGAATATTATAATCATGCATAAAAATTGGACACATGCTATGAGCAGAAATCATCTGACCAAATAAATTAAAACCATGATAGGATAGACCAAACATGAAATTGGGCACCTCAACTACAAAATCAGGATGTATTCCATCACATGTCCACCATGCGAATCCATAAACAGGATGAACAATCTAATCATTACCATTAATTCCTTAATCATCATTCCATCACATATTTGGATAATACTTATGCAGACATGAATAGATTTTTATGTCTGGGAATCATTAGAAGGTTCTAGATGACTTTATATGGCATGAAAGATGGTGTTCCATCTGCACTAGACATCCATCAAGATGCACCACATTTTTTACAATCATTATGTTTTGTGGATTCCTAAAAAATTAAAATCTTTTTGAAAAGCATGAACTTTATTATTATAAGTTACATGATTCTAAATTATCTTTCATTACTTATTATTTTTTTAAGGAATTTATACACCATCATGAAGAAGGTCTTTCAAAAATCTAATAATAAAATCAATGGTTGTATTATAAATTATTTGAATGGTTTTCCATGATATAATGACTTTAAAAATCCTATCTTGTTTATTTTATTATATTCTATATATACTGGGGTTCATGCATCATCAATTAAATTTTTCACTCTCTAAACATCATTATCTTCCGTCATTTCAACATTTTTATTAATATCATTTCCTTCTTGCACATGCATATTATCCCTCTTGTTATTATGCACAAATTGGAACTGGTCAAATATGAAATTATTCATATCACTTCTTTTTATACATTCATGAATAGTATAAGATAGTATCATCTCTCGTTGGTGATACCAAACATAATAGTTTTTTTAATCTTTATTTTTTTATGTAGTAGATAAATTTGTCTGGACTTAACCATAGTCTTCCGACACATTTATAGCATGGTAATTTTATACAACCTCTATCTGAAATATTATTAAATGAAAAATCTAAAAAAAATAAAATTGGTTTGAAACATGGTTGAAATAGAAATGTTATGAAACAACTAATTTCTATCCATTCTATTATAGGGAAAAAATTATATTCAAATCTACAATGTAATCCATAATTTAAAAAGTCATTAAAAAAATTTAATATGAAATTTAGTAATCATAATAGTTTCTTGAAAAACAAAAAATAAGGGAAATGAAATATGATATAATTGATGAACAATATGTCTTTGTGGCAATGGATTAAGAAGTGTAAGATCTGGTAATCATATATATCAATTAAATTTATTATTTACAAGAGGAAATATTTGTTTCTTTCAAATTAATAAATCAATATTAAAAACTATTTTTCAGATAATTCATAAACATTATTGGTGATAATAATGATTTTTGAAGATAATTTTGGAAATATATGATACATTTATTGAGGGACATATATGAATTCCATAAGTTTTTTCAATGGTATAGATTCTTATATAATTCATTGAGAGAGAAATTATCACATAAAAAGAAGCTTTTATGAGATTATAATATTAGTTCAGAAATATATTTTGATCAGTACTTTTAAGGTATATCATGGTAATCACATATCATGTTTAGATATAGTTCATTTTATGATATAACCAAATATAATATATTCTAAAATATGAAAAAATTTCTTTTAAATATTTTTAGCATCATTTATAATCTCATTTTGTAAATATCAACCTTCTCAATTATGTGTTCTCAAAAGATAGACAATTCGTGTAAATTGATTGGGGATTAAGACCCATTGAATGTAATTTTATTTAAATAAATTATTAAAATATGATGGATTTTTTAAATTATATGTTTTTATTCTTAAAAATAGATTGAAAGATACATAGTTAATGGGATTTTTAATCAAACTCATCATACTCATATTTGGTATTAGTGGTTTTAGAAAGGGGATTATATTATTAACCCTAAAACAATATAAAACACCTTTTATCCACGAAATTATTGATTTAATTTACTTATTTTAAAATAAAATAAAAATAAAAACATGGTACATATAAAAAGGGATGTTTATTTAAAAAGGAAATAAAATTTAATGTTCTCAGTTTATCAACATGTTCAGATATGTGATAATTTTGTGCGACACAAATCAAAATTTAACTAAAATTTTCTAAATTTATAATAGATTTGAAATTCATTTAAATAAACATAATAAAACTTAACCAAACCTTAACAAGTATAATCAAGTAAAATAAAAAGGAAATGGAGTGTAATGGAACTAAATAAAAAAAATTGAATTGATCCCAATCAATGTAATCCTAACAGAACCAAAAAAAATTAATATAACATAGTAAAATTATTAAAAATAGAGTTATATAAAAATAAATAGATGGTAATTTAGTTTATCAATATCAAAATGTACATATAATAATTTAGTTGATTTGAAATAACATAAGTGAAAATAATCGAATCAATGGGACTTCAATCAAAACGAATAAATATAAAGAATATCAAAATAAGGACAATCAAACCATATAAAATACAATAAACCATTCTATTATATTAATAAAAAAATATATAAAATTTAATAAATCAAATTGAACCAAATATAATTGAAAAAACCAAATATATTAGTTTTGATTTGTATATAGATAATCCAAATGAATCGAAGAAAAGTTTAATTGAATAAAAAAATATGTTAAATAAAGAAGGATCAAATAGAACAAAATTGACAAGTAATAAATCCAACTAAATCATAAAAAACCAAAATGGACCAATATGAACCAAAAAACTATCATGAATAGATCTAAAAAACTGAAATAGATTTAGAAAAAAACATAATAGTAAACTAAAACAAAATAAAGAAGAAAATTTTTCGTAGAATATAGGTGAATCGATCAAAACCAATATAATCTAAATTATTTGTAATTAAGTCAAAATGAATGAAAATAATTATAATATAAAATAGATAATAAATCCTTACTTATTTGAGGAAATAATATTTGAAATATACATGATTATCAGAGAATATGTCATGTCACTACTGGCTTGGGTAAGAGGTAAATGATGGAAGGGGAGGGGGATGTAGAAGGTCACCTAAGAGGAGAGGGGGGGGGGGTAGGGGAGTGGTATACTGATGGTCACTGGAGGAGGGGAGGGTCACTTGAGGATAAGAGGGAGATTTCTGATGTCTCCTAAGGATAGGTGGGGGGATGAAAAATGTCTCTTAGTAGAGGAGAGGTAGGGGATCAAAAGAGAAGGGGGATGAGGAGCCAGATAGAGGTTACTATATAAAGATATATACCCATGATTTTTAATAAATCATTGGTATAGGTAAACCAATGCCCAAATTTATTTAAAAATCAAGGTTATAGATTTTTTCACACTCTATACTCTTGGTTTCTCTAAAACATGGGAATAGATCTATGGGTATAGATTGGTTTTCCAGTGTTGTGAACCATTTATATAAGTGAATATTAAAGGGGTGAAGAAAAATGATTCAGAGATACATGAGATTGTGATAAATATTATTTAGTTTAACATTTACTATGATGGACTTATAAGTTCATGAACTGTATATGTGTTATATCCATATATGATTTAATGAATGATCTGTTAGAGTAAGATTTTATATAATCATTTAATATTCATATTACAAGTACAAATATGTATAGAAATCTGAATGATTGATTCTCATGATATAATATAACATTATCAACATTTTTTAATAATAAAACCCTCTTGAAAATTATTTACGTTTAATTTTTAGGTCAATATTGTAAATTGACAAAATAATCACTTAATAAATGTGTCGAAGGCTTTGTATATGGGTAAATGGTCAATTATCACCATGGAGTATTCAAGGAAATATTTTAATATATACATACTAAGTTAGTTCAATATTACACGGCCCATATAGCTTTAACACAAATAATAAAGAATAAATAGATTATATTACACTCACATGATTTATCTAAAACAATCGAATATATAAAAATGGTGCATCATATGAAACATCTGAGACCACCTAAAGGTACAGGATGTGGTGTTTACTCAAGGAAGGGAAAAATTTGTTAGGGAAAGGCATTCAGATTGATCACACATGAGAAATTATTATTTAATATGTTTGATAAATTTTTTGTGTAATTTAATTTCACATGAATGGAAATTCATATGATAAATTCAAGTCTACCATTTGGCCTGAGACACAGGGTTTACTTTTGGATGGGTTAAACTTTTAAGTGAGTCTGAAGTTTAATTAGGACACATGTTAAATTAAGTTATCTAATATTTATATTAAATAATAGTAATTATTAACTTATTTAATAAACTCGGTTCTATTCATCATCACCCAAAAAGCATTGAACCTCTCTTTTCAACCACCTAATCATCCTAAAATATTATTTTATCAACTGTTTTGACTACAAAAAATAGTATGACAATAATAAATGAAAATTCATGACATCATATTTTTTAGATTAAATAACATATTAAAAATTAGGTATAAATTTGTGATGGATGGACTCACGGTTTGGGGCTTATAAGATAGCTGAATAATTTTTCTATGGTTTTCAGCTGATTCCATGGACTCTTAGTGATTCCAAAACTCCTTTGTTCATGGTCACTAAATCCAGTGTATATTTATATCGATTCATTGTGCACAACTGATTTTATTCTCCAGGTTGTGTGTTGCGTGGTGAGTTCCATTTTGTTTTTATATTATATCATTTTATACTATTTTCTCATTTATTAAGTAACTTATTCTATTCCTCAATTATAAAATTATGGAATACATTGATGAAATCAAATATAATGATAAAAATATATCTCAAGTATTTTCACAAAAAAATTAGGGATGATTTTTTAAATAAATACATAATGTTAATTAAGTGAATTATCAAAATATAGGTAAATAATTATAAAAAATAAATAGCATGGAATTATAGGAATATAATTGAGAGGAATCATCAAATAATAATTATGGGATTATCAAAGGATAATTTATGAATTATAAAATTAATTTTTTTGAAAATTTTCATAAAAAAATTATAGATGGATAATTTTTAAAATAAATTATTCTCTATAATAAAACAATTTTCCAAGGATAACTATGAGATAATTTTCAGGTGACAAATATTATCAAAATTTTTAAAGGATTATTAAATAGTTTATTGAGAATAATTACCAAGAATTTGTAGAGTTCAATTTCATCCGATTATCAAACGATATTTTATGGAATGAAATTATCTTTACATAATTTTAAAAAGATAATTTGTAAGGAATAATTATTAGAATATTATTATAAAACTTATTAAGGGTTAATTATAAGGTAATTGTCACATTATAAATGCTATCAATATTATCATATGAAAATTACATGGATTTTAAATGGATAATTATTATAAAGTACAAATTGGGATAAGTTTTCAGATATAATTATAAAAGTATAATTTATATGAAATTATCGAATGTTCACAATTCATATGAACATTATTTTGAGTGAATTTTATGGATTAGAATGATAAATATAAAATTATCATGGATATATAATGTACTATGACATGAGATATTTTATTTTATTTTAAAATAAAATATGTGGTTTTGGTTATATGAACCCTTGATGAACCTCGGGAATTAAAGTGACAATATTTAAGAAAATAATGTCGTGATGAGGTGTTCTTGATTATTGAGATTTCCACTATTAAATAAAAATTTCAAGGTAGTTTATTCAACTTATAATAATGAAATATTTATAAGTAAGAATTTCCATTCCTTCTGGGACCCTCATTACACAAGATTCCATAGTATAATTATCATGTTAGAATATTTATATTTATGATTAACTTGTTATTTCTGGAGGATTTGTGTGTATCAAAAAAAAATTATATGATCTTGAACCATGAGTGTTTTAGATATATTTAGAATCCATTTTAATCTTTAATTGTCATATTTTATTCATGATAATGATAATTTTTCTCAAGATGTGTTCCTTATTATTTGTTCCCTTTGTGTGCCTTGATATGTGGCCTTTATATGATGTCACTATTTCCTTGAGATATGGCTGGTATATTTTGTGGTGTTGTTTCTTATGCATGGTACCTATGTGATAGGTTGATCTCTGATGGCTCAGTATCCCTAGAGGGGCAATGTGATCATATGTTGCATGTGACTTTATTATGAGACTGGGATGGTTGATGGTGCAAAATGACCAAGTTTGTCTAGAATGGGGGGAATGATGATCAAGAGTGATTAACCCTATATGTGATGAACATGAGTATTGGGGATCATGAGGTATTGTACCTACATGTAAATTGAAGGTAGTGATGGTTTATTTGATGTTACCTAGAGATAGCGCTACTACATGATGGCCTAGTGTGGTTTGACATGGAGGATTGGGGCATATATGGAAATCGAATAGAATGAGTCTTATCTTTTTTGTTTTGAATATTTAAGGAATAATGTACTACTATAGTATGATTTTAAGGCCTGGATTCTGTATAAATATCAATAAATTCTCCCCTTATTGTTCTGATGTATTCCAACATGCATGTGAAGCAGGAATGACCATGGGATTTTTGTGTCTTTTTTATTGCATGACTATTCATTTTTTATTGTATTTTTTATACTTGTTACAAATTGATCATTATTGTGGAGTAAACTATTATACTTTATGACATCACTTTAAGGATTTATTGGTGGTTTTCATATGAGTCTTTTATTCATATTGTACTTAATAATTTTGTGGTTCTTATATATTTCATGTGGGATTTGCTGAAGGGAATGGATTGTATATTAGAAATACGAGAAAAAGAGAGTGAATCTAGTATTATACTTTGATGGATAATGAAAGTAGTAATATTTTTTTTATTTAATATTTCTACTACTTTATTCAATAATATTTCTTATCACATTGGAAGATGATTTTTTGTAAAACATGTACAACTTTTTTAGCATTCCAAATGTTTTCATTGATTATTTACTATTTTGTTTTTTTTGTGATTAATCCTTTCACATCATATCGAGGTAATATTCTCCCTACTGATGTATTAATACCCTCATTACTAGTTATAACCATTATGCGTATGAGGAAGAATAGATATTTTTATAGGGAATTCTGGAATAGAAATGGTGTTTTGGGTCGGGAAATTATAAAAGGGTATCAGAGGGTCACGATTCACTAACATTTTCTTATCTTTTCCTTTAGATGGGACATGATAGTTAGGTTATAGTATGGTTAGGACTCGGTTAAGGGAACTATTCCATTTTATTTCTAGCATTTCACAGTCATCCTCAGAGTTTTCACAATATGGGGAATTTATTGTTTATTATTACTATTAATTTAATTCTCATCAGGGGATGCATGTGATGTTGATATGTGATTTATGATATTTGGGTGAATTCATACATCATTATAAGGAATGGTGTTTCACATTCTATATTTATAACTATTATTATACTAAATAATATTTATTTATTTATTTTCTTATTTTTCACAACCAATTCCAGGCATTTTCATTTTATGATATAACAGTTGACATTTTCTGTGATATAATTTTACTGTTTTTAATTACTTGAACAGGGTAAGCTATAGTGTTAGTATATATATATATATATATATATATGATATTTTTGACTAACATGAGAGGATGGAGAAATGGTTTAGTTCAATGAGAATTATATATTAGGTTGAGGGTGGACTCCTAGGGAAGCCTATGTGTCATCTCATAATCTGGTTATGAGAAACCATGTGTGATCCCATAGATTGATTAATTTTTAGAATAATGACTTTTTTTTTCTAAAGTGTCGGTGTCACTAACTATTTTGTGAGATATTTTATTATTTGGACCACAAGTGCCATAAAATAATCATCACATAATGAAACCTATACCTAATACAATGTTTCTCGGTTGTTTTCCTTAAAATGTTCAACCTTGAGATGATTTATGCACCTGAAAAAGGTATCACTATTTCATATGATCTTATATATAAGACACAGACTGATCAGATTCTTGGTGAGAGGCCTTTACAGGAGAAATGACACACGAGAATAATTTTGTTCATCTTGGGGATGGATTCTACTGAGGAACATGGATCTATGAATTATGACCATTTTCTAATCACATCCTCACTAGTGGAATGGGTGAAAATTGGTCGGAATTTATCCCAAGAGTGTACTGTGATAAGGGAACAACTGGCTAGTGGTGAATGAATATCTGGATGTTTGCTGGCTGATGATGATGTGATTTTGGTGAATGGGAGAGTAGTAGTCCACGAATTCATCAAAGGGGACCTGATGAGGGATTAAAACACCACTAGATGGTTAGTATATCCTAGTGTGAAAAATATGTATCATGAATTCAGGTGGATGTTTGGTGGTCATGGGTGAAGAAAGACATTACATATTTTTTTCTCTGATTCCGTACCTTTCAAAGGGTAAAGGCTGAGCACCCATGTATTGTTGGGTTGTTACATCCCCTCTTTATACCTTTGTGTTAGTTGAAGGATGTCACTATAGAATTTTTGATAGGGCTATTCAGGTCACTGTGGAGTCCTAATGCAGTTTTGTTGATTATCAATAAGTTAATGAATACTACATACTTCATACTAAAAAGAGACATTCACTCGGTGGAGGAGTTGGGAAATCCTTATATCCAAGAGATTATAAATATTTGTGGAGTTTTTTGGGGATTTGTTTGAGATAGAGTTGCATGTTTTATGTCATGTTTTTAGATATTCATGAATATTTACCTAGGGACTTGGCTATTATTCACCATGGCATGCCATCCTTATACTAAAAGAATGTCATAGTAAACTACACACATATTGCAGGGTATCCTTCAAGAATTCATACTAAACATTGATGGATGGTCGAATGATAACCTAGAATTGAATAAGATTCCTTTAAATAACAGTTACTATGATTCAATTATGATGGAACCTCACAAGTCTCAATATGTAATATTATTTCAATCACTTCTTTTTTGAATGTGGTTGGTAAAGTAGCAGTTGTGGCAGAAATTTATCCATTGAGGCCTTCAGAAGAGAGAATCTGATTAATAAATGGTTGATCTCTCCTCAAATAATATAGATAATCAATGAATACAATATGAGGGTGCATTAATATATTTCTATGTGAAATCATGGTTTTATTTACTGAGTTACTCCTCGGTTAGGGTGGAGACATCTAAGGAAGAAGAGAAATCTTCCACCAAGATTCATGTGACCCTTTGATATCACCGAATGAGTTGGGAAATGGAAAAACATTTGGACCTTAGTCCCAATTATTAATGCATGAATGATGTGTTCGACTTTTCCTAGATTCAATGGTACATGTAAAATGATATGCATGTTATATATTGAGAGGATATTTTTTATAACTATTTCATATTATGAAGGGAATCTAGGTTGGAATATTGACTATATTAAGAAAATATTACAAGGGAATACAAATAACAGTAGATCAGATTTTGTGGGAGCATGAATGCATCCAAGATAAAATATAAGAACTTTAGTATGATGTTCGATCTTAGTTTCAGGAGTTGTTCAAGCAAGATAGCTAGGGATTCTTCTTTAGGATGATCTTTTTAGAAAGGAGGATAATTGTAACATCCTCAAACATTTTAAAGATAATATACCATATTTTTAAATAATTTATATATATTTTCGGTGAAAATATATATTATCAATAAAAATAGTTTTATAAATGTTTTGAAGTATTTTCATAAGGGTAAAATCTAGTTATCACCATGGAATATTTTTTGAGTTACTCATTGAGTTAGTGCGAGGGTCCGAGGTTTGTAGAGATTTAGTGATGATGGAATAAAAATAATTAATTTATTTCATTACATGCACATGATTTATCCATAATTATGGAATATTTCTAAAATGATTTTTCTGTTTGATAAATATGAGAGCATAGGTTGTTCATAGATGTGGTATTTACCCTAGGTGGGGTATAACATTCATGAGTGTTCAACATTTGGTTAGATCACATGTCATGATAAGCTATTTAATATTTTTGTTATATTATTTTATGGAGAAAATTTATTACCACCCAAAAGGTCCATCATATGAGAAATATAATACCACCATTAGGTCTGAGATGCAGTGTTTATACTTAGCAGAGTATAACATTTATTCGCGATGGGTGTTTGGTATAGTCTGCAAATAAATTAAGAGGCTTAATATTTATACTAATTAACAAATGTTATTAATTTATATAATATACATTATAATATTAATCTTACTCTCATAATTTTCACATCTTTATTTTAAATGGCCCAAGATTCCTAAAATATCATTTTATCATCTTTTTGACAACAAAAAATAGTAATTAATTTATGAGTGGAAGTTAATAGTTCTGTATTTATTTTTAGGTTTAATAACAGATTAAAAATTAGGTATGAATTTTTTTGGGATGAATATGTGGTTTGGGGTTTTTAAAATCGTCGAATGATTCTACTATGGTCATCGATTGATTTCATTGACTGCCATTGATCCCCAAAATCCATTACAACCAGTCAATAAATCCCCTATTTGTCCATATTGATTTATCTCACGTGATTGATTTTCTCATCCATGTTGGGTGGTGTGTGGTGAGTTCCCTTTTTTTCTTATCTGCTTAATTTAATTACCCAATCTATCCTTAATAATAAAATTATGGAAAACATGGTTGATATCAAATGAAATGATAAAAACTATATTACAATGGATTTTGCACAAATTTTTAATTTATGATTTATTTAAAAAAATACATGATGATAATTGCATGATTTATCAGAATAAGGGTAAACAATTTTAAAAATAATAATCTCATGTAATTTTATTAAGACAATTCAAGAGATTTATAAAAAATAATTATGACATTATCAGAGGATAATTAATGAATTACAATTAGATAATTTGTGAAAAATTATAATAAAATAATTTGAGATGGATATTTTTTAAATGAAATGTTTTGAATATAATTTTATAATTATTCAAGGGTAATTATTAGTGAATTTTTATATGCTAATTATTATCAAAATTGACAAAGTATTATTACACAAATTATCTATACTAGTTAAAAATAATCATTAATGGATAATTTCATCATATTATTAAAGGATATTATGTAGAATCAAATTATCATAAGATAATTTTGAAATGATAGATTTTAACGAATAATATATAGAATAACATTACAAAAAATATTAAAGGATAAATAAATGGTTATTATCATGTGAAAAAGGCTACTAAAATTATCATATGATAATTACATGGATTATCAAAGGCTAATTATAATAATAGATAATTTATGATAAATTTTCAAAGACAATTATAAAATGATATTTTATATGAAATTATCAAAAGGTAATATTCCATTTGGATATTATTGTGAGTGTGTGCATTGGATTGGAATGATAATTCAAAAATTATCCATGATCAAGAATCTACTATCACATACGCTTTTTTATTTCCTTTTGAAATAAAATTACTAGTTATGGTGATAGGAACTATTGATGAACATTTATCATTGATGTGAAGATATTTAAGATAACAATGTTGTGAAGAGACTTGTGGGCCCAAAATGGCTCAATATCCATAGAGGGGGATCATATTTGGATGAGTCATGTGACTTAATGAAGAGATCAATATGAAAGACGAGGAATAATTCACAAGTGTGGCTTGAACCAAGGGAATGATGATCATGAGTGATCAGATCTGAATCTGATTATTATGGGGAATAAAGATTATGAGTGATCATACTTGTGTTGAAATAGCGGGGCATGATGGTCTATGTGACCTAACTAAGATAAAACAATGGGATATGATGGCCTAGTGTGTTCGGACCTACATGCATGCGGCCAGTACGACATCTGAGTACCTTGAGGCTATCTCTAATATATATATATATATATATATATATCACTGGTCATCGTTGCCTTATGTGATCTCAATTGGGGGCATAGAGACTGTATGACAATCAAGCATCACTTGCATGATTGTTCCATGGTTTTCCTACAAAAATCCAATGAAAGTATGACCTGGGGTTTATGGGGTCTTCGTTTGTACATGAACACTCAGATTGTATTGTATTTTTATGCTTGTTACATGTTGGTAATTATTATGGAATAAATTTTTATACTTGATCACATCAGATTACAGAAACATTGGTGGTGTCTTACATATTTGTGTACTTACAACCTACTAGAGAATTTTGTTTCACATATATAGTTCTTGAGGAATCAAGAGAGGGGAATAGTACCTATGGTAGTATACTAAACAAATGAGTGGGAGGATATTAGAAGATAGGTATGGACTCTCTAAGATTCACAATTTATTTATTTTCTTTTTTATACATCTTACTATACTTAGTTTTCTTACGACTTTTGGATCTTATTTTTTTTACATGTATTCCATAATTATCATTTCACATGTTTACTGTGATTATTTATTATATTTATTACAATTTATTATTAATTTCATGACTTCATACAGAAGGAATAGTCTCTCCACTTACGGTCTCATTCCCTCATTGCTATCCAACATCCTCTTGTGTAAGAGGAGGCTTGCATGAGGTCATGTGGCATTCCCAATTGGATCCAATAGTTGTGGTTGGGATGTTATAGATAGTATATATTGATAATTTACTGAGAATGTATATTGGTTATTGTTATTTAAATAATTTAGCTCTAGGAAATATAAGAATATGGGTATTCCTTAACCATTACTCTTACTAATATCGAATTGAGAAACTAACAATGGAAATTTTTGACATACTCCCCAAAATTTCTAAAGCACATGATGATAATTGTGTTGTAGTTGATCACCTTATGAGTTTAGAACACATCATTGTGATCCAATAAGATTTATATCATGATCATCATTCCAAAATATACATTAAGGAAATGGTAATATTGTATAGAATATGACATTCTATTATACCTGGTCACGATTTGAGGTTTAGCTCAACATTATGGTGAAATATTCAGTAGGATCTAGATATGAAGTTATGTTTTAACACTTTATATCATCCTGAGATATTCAGTCAATTTGAAAGAACCATTCGAACCTATGAGGTCATATTCAGATCCTCTTCATTAAATTTCAATGGTGATTGGGATTTACAACTTCCTCTAGTTGATTTTTCTTACAAAAATTGCATCAAAATTAGAATTCATATGTATCTTAATGATTAACACTATACAAATAACTATATAACTCCATTTTTTTTGGATGATGTTATAGAAACAATGCTATTGGTTCCAGATCCTGCTGAGGTAATAGAATGAATGTCAAATGCATTAAACAACACAACAATGCATTTAAGAATCGATAGAATGGTTATGCTGATAGTCGTCAGTGATATATAGATTTTATAGTTTGTGAGAAGGGTTTTCCTTGGATTTATTTATCGATTAATGTTATGATATTTGGAAAGATGGTATATTTGATTCCAATCCTTATTGGCCCATTTATGGTTCTTGATTTAGTAAATATGGTATCTTATCACATGGTGCATCCCTCTAACCACTCTTAAGTTCACGATGTGTTCCATGTATCTCTCATAAGGAAGTACATACCTGATCTTTTAAATGTACTAAACTCAGGGATAATACCACTAGATCATGGTCTTTCTTAAGTTGAACAAACTATTAAAATCTTGGATCATATTAATCAAATTAATCAGAAAATGGATACTCATCATGATATTGTTCCCTAGAGGAAGCATAGATTCATATAATTTACATAGAATCCTAATGATGGAAAGAAATAAAGATACCAACAATTTATTAATTATAAAAATAAAATTTCAATGAATAATTTTTTTAATGGGTCTAAAATGTAACAACTTGATATTTCCTAATAATTTTTTTATAATAAATTTAATCACATAGATAACATAAGAAACACAGAACATCGAGTCAACATGAATCATAAAATAATATATCATAATAAACTAGATGTTAAAATAGAATTATTAATTGTAATAAAAAAATTTAAAAATTATTTATGATGATTTTACGAAAATTAATTAAATTGATAAATATTTACTTAATTTTTTTTCTAAAGTCTTTATATGCTTCAAAAAATACATTTAACCTAAAATGTATTTTCATTTATTTCTATAATCAAGTAGTAATTGAATTTTTGATTCACATTAAAAATGTATTTTAAAAATTAAACTTCATTTTTGGAATCAGTTTGTCAAAAATATCATAGAGTGAAATGATGAGAAATATTTTAAAAGATTATTTTTTAATGAAAAGTGATGGCAATATTTTTTTTGTAAAAATATCATTTATTTTAAATGAAAATCCCCATAATAATTTGAATTTGATCAAAAATAAATTTAACTTTACTTTAGTTAAATATAATCCATTAAATTTTATATTAATCAACCTTATATGTGATTTTGGTATACAAATATATTTGGAATTAAAATGCATTTTTTCAGAAAACAATGTTTTTTCAGGCATTACGTGATACATATAAAATGAATTTCTTCCACTTATATATATATATTAAAATTATTAAAATGGATTCATTAATTATAATCTGAAAAATTAATATTATTTAATAAGTTCAACATAATATCTGGTCATAATGAATAGTAAAAACAGTAAAAGTTCATCTCCATGATAAAAGCGTAACTCGGGAGCCATGGTTAAAATAAGTTATGAGGCCACCATTTTTAACTTCATTATTATGATATGAAGGTGGATTGACCCTTATCATCTTATATAAAATATTTATATATTTATGGGACTCTTTTCCATGAATGTGACATATATAATAATTTAAATAATGAAAATCACAAAATGATAGCCTCTTACATTTCAAAATACTCTTATGTGTTCAAGTAAGGATATAATCACTTTTTTATTTAATTTTAATGGATACTATGAGAATATAAATTTTATTTTCATGATGGTAAGTTTTAATATGTTTTACTAATTATAACCGTAACTAAAATGATTACACAATGTTGACACAATTTTATCAATTAATATAAAAATAAAATAAATAATATTAAAAATTCAAAAGGTAATATTATTTGATAGAGATAGAGTTTAAAAAAAATTTCTTGTTACAAATATCATATTAGGTATTTTTGAAATATTATACTATAATTTCATCTTGGTCTTCACATCTTTGAAATCAAATTAAATGACTAACTCCAAAATTGAACTTAATGATATTTTTAATAAATATTAAATTATTAAGAGATTTAAAATTAATTATAATAATATCATTGGACCTTTTAATAGAATATGTTTGAAAATATCAACCATGGTCTATTTATGGGTTGTTTTTCCATTTATGGAAATATTTTTAACCCTTAATAATCAAAATATTTCGTATAGTGGTTAAGGTAAAAATAGATTAACCAAGGGTTGAACTAAAAGATAATGTTTAAAACACCAGATAAACTGATCAAACATTCATTGGTTGAGATTATTTTAAATAATTAGTACCTTATTTTATAATCTCTATCAATTTGGAATCATTTTATAGATTATGATATTTTTAAAATTTAATCTTTAAATAAAAAACAAAAGTACCCATCACCTCACACAAAAAAGCAACTTGATCTTCTATTTTCATGACAATAAAAAATATTTATTTAGGAAAATACATACAAAAATAACATATTTTATTCTATAAAATTTTATAGGGTTCATTATTTGATTATAAACCCCTAATAGGAAGTATTTTCTTATAGACCTAAATAGATGAACTTAAGAATATGTGTCATTATTTATTAACTGTATTTATTTTATGTCTTCTTCCAAATCCATAAAATATGAAAAAAAACATTATTATATTATTACATAAGTATATGAAATATAATATTTTTTAAATTATTTTTATATAATAACCAACATCTATATCCTATACCATAAATCAAGAATAAATCATTGATCGTGAGTACGACCGACAGCCGCCTCACGAACCGATATAATTTGTATTCCATCACCGCCTCTCATGTATGGATACAATGATGGAGTTATTCTATATATATTATTTTAATGATAAAATTATATTTATGTATATAAAATTATAATATCACATGAATCCCTCCACTTTCAAATTCATTTGAAAATAATAACACCGCTCGAGCGTATATGTAAATTATTAGCTCTATGATGTGATGTGACTAGTTTTTCATTTCCATTTTCGTGGATGGTAATAAGGAATGATTTTATGAATATATATGAGGTATATAATATAATAATAAATTAATAATGTTAAATTATTTTTAATCTTACTTTTATTCTATCTTTCAATAAATGAAAATAGTGATTATGTGTGTGTATGACCTATCATCTCCATGAACATCGCAATTCATTTATATATAAATATTATTGATGAAAATAAATAGGTATATAATGAATATATATGATATTTATATTAGGATTAAAAGTCAAAATATTATAGAACAATGATCATTGTAAAAGTACCAAAACTGGATAAACAAAATATATATGAATAACGAAGTAGTTATCACCAAGAATAGTGATTTTAATAATGAACTGTTGGTAAAAAAGTTGATAAAATGTTATACTTAATAATATAATATATTATATATATTATTATGGTAGTGGAATATATAAATATAATAAATAAATATTTAATCATAACATAGGGTCTAACCTTTTCAAATGAAGTGGGGGTTGAGGTAAGGGTTTTATGTTTCAATCTTATTGTTTATCAATATTTTTTATGATTAAGTATCTAATGATAGAATATTATGATATATCACTGAAGAAAATCATGATTTATTTATCCTTTAGTTATTTTAGGATATTAAATTTTCTAATTTAACTATCAACCCTTAATGTACTCAATAAATTGAATGAATATTTTGTAAGGAAAACCTGTATTGGTTTTCACTTAGATTGAAAATCATTTTCCTACAACTTTAATTTTTTCTATAAATGTACCTAATAATATTATTTATATAAATATTTTATAGTTTAACATAATTTTTACCAATGTATTATTTTTATAAAAATGATTTAAATAGAATATTCATGTTATTTTATGAACATGATACCTTTTAACATTTATTTCAAAAGTTTAATTTTTTTTATTTTTGTATATTCATAAAAAATGGAATTTTATACTGGCTTGACTGCTCAATGATTTAAATCATAATTTATAAATTTGTAAGGATTTTTTTTCAAATAAAATTATTTTTACCATCCAATGTGGTTATTAAGGTTTGAAAAGATATTTTCAATGTGTAATGGTTATTTTCCTCACGAACATTTAATGTTATTTTAATATATTATGTTCATTTAAGAAACAAACCATTGATTATTCTTATTATAAATTAGTTTTATGATCCAAGGATTCCATAATATTTCTTTTAATAGATTTTTTAAGATTATTTCGATAAATATATTATTAATATTGTTATTTTTCCATGGGTTATGATATTATGAATTTATAAAATGAATAAGAAACACACTCCATTTCCAAGGGTTATGCCCTGGTAAAATGTTTATAAAATAGATTTCTATTTTTATGGGTTATTCCATGATGAATTGTTTATGTAACCTGATTAATTTTAATGGGTCATGATTTGGTGATTGTTATGTGATTTTTTGGAAAACATCTCTATGATTTTCATAACATTATATGGGGCCAAGTATTATATAGCCCTATTGTACCTTGGGTAACGATATATATATTATGAGATAAATGGAACATGAATTGGGAGTGATATCAGTTAATTTATGTACTCTATGATCTATGATAGTCTTGGAAGTTTTCCAACACTACTATAATATTTTGGAATGTGAACCCAATCCACTATGATATCCTTATAAGTATTTCCTAACTAATAAAGAAATAATTTCATATGATTATGTTTATGACACAAAAATATGAATTATTCCAATATTATACTATCAGATATCATTCTCATCAATCTCTTTATGTTTAATATATTATAAACTATCAAGACTTATTCCATGAATAAAGATAATGATATTTTATATGAATATTAGGGTATTAAAATTTTATGACCATGTTCTCATATAGTTATAGTCATGTTACATTCACGTTATCATTTATATCTCCCATGTTAACCATAAATAATCACATGAGCTAAAACATTATCTTTTTGGATTTCCCAAGGATATGAAGAAATTTAGTATTTATGATATTTTTATAAAGGGTTCTATTTATAAATATATAAGTGGGTGATGATGTAGATATATCACTTGTTTATGAATCTATGTATCAAAAGATACTAGACATGTTTGATTCTAGAATGGATCAGTATGTTATGTAATGAAACTCATCTAATAATATGTAATTTCCATATATAAAAATTTTGAGATTCTATGATTTTAAATTACTTTCCCTAATGTAATGAAATAATATTTTTGAGAAAATAAGTATTTTTTCACCATTCATTAAAAATTAAATATTTTTAGATAAAAATTAAAAACCTAGTTTAGTTTTAAATTATGATATGAAAAATGGTTTTCATTATGTAATATAAATTTTATATAAATAAAAAAACTTTTTGTGAATAATATTCTTTTTCATAAATAAAATTTTGCATTTTCTCATTACATTACTCATAATCATGATTAAATGAATGTTAATTCATTTTAGTGGATATAATATAGTCATTTCATTAGAATAATTTATCAATATTTAAAATATTAATCTATTAAAATAACAATACATTGAAACATAAAAATAATTTTATAAAAAATAACTGCATTACCATAGAACACGTTTATCCTCATTTATAAAAAATAAAAAAATATTGTATAATTAATTATTCATTTTTAGGTAACATATTATACATATATTTATATAGTATAATTTGTTTAATCAAATATTATCGTTTCTGGTGAAGAAATTATTGAACACATCAAATTTTATAAAAACATATCGATTTAAAAAAAAAATTGGTGTTACATTATATGTGCACCCCTACCCATAGGATTCTTCCACATAGAATTTTGCAATATTGAAAAAATGGAGATTCCTATACAAAATAAAATCATTGGGTTTCTCTGTACCTTCCTCAAATTTATGGTTTCTAAAAAGATCTTTTATCAAGTGATTGGTATTGTTCCATAACACTTTATCTCTTTGATCATGAATAACTATTGGTTTTTTCTCATAAGAAAGGCTATTCTATTGTGGTACAACCTATGAGTTCCATAAATGTGATAGATCCTATATCAAATTCATCAGAAGTGATACATTGGAATCATTATAAACATGAGAGAAGTTGGTGAATTCTCTAAAAAATAATATTCCATCCTTATTTGATCAAAAATATTTCAGGGGAGAATATATATTAGGATACTCATTATTTTTTCAAAATCTCACGACCTTATTCCCTAGAGGTATTTTAGGAATACTATGTCACAACATCATTACTATAAATAATTATTCATGTTATCAACATAATATTTCGGTCGAATTTCAGTTACATTGATTTACTAGTTAATTGGTCTATCTCTCTAAACAATTTCATTAGGTTTCCCATGCCCTAATAAATAATTTTTTACAATATCTTTCCAACATGATGGAGTTATAGAATACCAAATATATATATATATATATATATATATATGTTCAAATGAATTATATTTTTTTAATAATTTTCAACTATATAAAGGTGTTGTTCCCAACCACCATTGAAATCCATACATAATGCTCCATCTTTATATTATACATTCTGAATGGACCCATGTGATGTAGTATCTTTATAAGGATGATATGTAGTGATAATGTTCAAAACTTTGTTCAATGCATTATGAATACCTCTCAAAAATTTTGATGTACGCCTTGGATCCTAATATGATACAATATAATCTTGTACTCTATAAAAAATGAAATAAACATAATGAATATACTAGAATTCCTATCAAGAGAATCATGTTATGTAACATCCAAAAAATATTCTTTGTTCATAAGTTAATTGACTACAATCCAAATAGTAGTATGAGCTTTAGATGATTTGGGGAGTCCAATAATGAAATCCTGGACTATGTTTTTTAAATTAAATTCTTTTTAGTAAATATTTATCACATCACCATATATTTCTTCTCTCAACCATTAAATTATGATATACCAACCATTAAGAAAATTTCTCATCAATATCCCATTTCTTATTATCTCAATAGAAAACCTCTTTGTGTTCTCAATACACCTATATACTTTTATAATTAATTTAGAATAATGAACTATGACCTTCATCAAATATCTCTTTATTTATGTATGAAATTTTTGGTGCACATAGTTGGTTCAATATCCATATTATTATCAAAACTATGGTCAAATTAAAATAATACTCATCTAAATATGTAATTCTATAAAAACTATTTATGAAAATTTAATCATTAAATGGATAGATGGTTGAATAGTAATTTGAGAAATTAATATCTACCACTATTCCTTAAGAGTCCATGAAATATCTTATAAAATCCCATAATATTACTTTCCCTTTGATTTCTCATAATGCACTAACTAACATGATCCTTCCAACTCAAAGCATCATCCACCTTTTTCCCCATTCCAGGTTAGTAGTATACTGGATAGTGATAATCATTAATCAAATAAAAATGTTTGATTTAGTGTATATTCAACCTTATATATGTGAATATATACTTATAACTTTTATGATCATCATATTCAATTCATATTTCACTATAGAAATAATTGATCAATATATTCTATGAATCAATTACAACTTCCAACATGAAATCACGATACATGTAATTTTTCTCATGAATAATTATTTTTCATATGGAATATGATTCTATAGTTTCAATCTATATAAGGATGCATAAAATTTACTTTTTTAATGAATAAATATAAATTTTAAACCATTATCTAATGGAGGGAATTATATGTACATTTTCACTATCTTAACATCTTTTCATCTCTTTGAGATTTTCCTCACAGTCATTAGTCTATTTGTGCATAGATCTCTTCTATGTAGAATTAGTCATTGTATTAGATGACCATAATAAATATCACACAATTCAGTAGTAGTACAAGAAAATATCATGAAAAATATGGAACTCTAATAATGTGGATAGTTTTATTGATTTCTCAATAACATCTTTTTTTAATCATCCACTGATATAACCTCACTTGTGATTCAATAACTAAATAATGAAATACTATATAGCCAAAATTCACAATTGTAAAATTTTTCATACAAATTATCATTCCTATGGGTCTTCAAGATAATCCTCAAATAATCCCTTTGATCTTAATTGAAAATTGATTATATAAGAAAATAAAATTTAATTACTACCACAATGTAGTCAATGTAATATTTATTGGCTCTTTTAAATAGATCTGTGCAGATAATAGGGGTATAAGTATGTCCGTATTACATAATTATAAAATAAAAATAACCAAATAATAAGGATGGTTTTATAGGGCGTAGGTTTATTATTAAATTAAAATTTCTGATATTCAAAATGAAGGACATCCATTAAAATTTATTTAGCTCCACATAGTTTATCAAAACAAGTAAGCAGTAATTTTTAGAGGATACATATTCTTGAAAGTGATATGTTTATATTCCCAATCATCCATGTAATGATGCACTGACCCTATATTTAAGATAAAAATGAATAGGTTCACCCCATAATGACACAATTAGGTATATGAAACCCTTTTTTTATTCTCATGGAGTTTCTTCATCAATTCAGGCAACTCAATTGGGGAAATTCTGTACAGATCTTTTAAAATAGTTTTATCACCTCATTTGTGATTTATTGAATATTGAATATCGGAATTTAGGGTGTTATTGGAATTTTCATCTAATAATACATCCACATATTCTGGAACAATAATCATATATTCAATTTTGTGTTTACCATTAACATTTTGATATAAATCTTTCATTATTTGGTAGTATGACACATTCAATGGGAGGAATTTCTATTGGATATTCATATTTATCAATTCACAGATAGATGAGCATATTTTGATTCCAAATATAAAATGTGTCTAACCTTCCTAAAAAAATTAAAATTGGAGTTATATAATGAAATAAAACATTTTCCAAAAATAACATCAAATTCTATTATAGTGAGAATAACAATATTTACAGGAAAGAGATTCAATAAGAATTTACCTAAGGGGAACTACATAATTGAGAAGATATCAACAAACTATTAGAATTTTTTACTACTAACTCATCATCTAACCATGGATGATGTGAAATAAAATTAAGAAGATAAATCTCTAACATGGTACTTAAATATTTTAATGTATTAGTCACCACCACAACATCTTTATTCTCCCATAAATCAATTACCAAAATCAAAATTGTAAGTCTATGAATCATGAATAATTAATCAAAAAGTAAAATGATATAACGATAAAAACCATTCCAAATATATCATAAATCATGACTCCTTTTTATAATCCTATGAATCTTTAGGATTATCCTCTCAGGAATTATGTTCACCATATGATTTTTTATGTTTATCCTAAAATTTCTGATATTCTAATCTCAAAAACATATTCTACACTCTAATAAAAACTATATAATCCCAATAACATGAAAAATAAATAAATAAAAAATTAACGGAAAATTAAATTCATATAATTATAATACAAATACAAGAACCATTATGTTTTTAGTACTTTTAAGACTAGATTCATATTAAAAATATTTCATTAATGATCTTTAACATGTTCTAAAAAGTTCAATTCTAGAAATAAAATTTATAAAAATACCCTTTCTATAAAATTTCATCAAAACCTATGGAAATAAAAATAGAATAAAAGGTGATATTATATGACCAATAAGTTTAAGAATATGATATATAAATAAATGATCATAAGTGTGCATAATATAAGAATAATATGAGGATAATATCATAAATATCTATGAATGTTATAACAATTTAGTAAAAATTAATTAATCCAAATTCATTCAATAACTAGTTGTAATTTAAAAATAAATAAGTCAAAATATTTCATAATCATAAATAATCAATCATGACCCATGAGAAAAAAACAATAAGAATAATAGCTAAGTGGTTGACATTGGGATATACATCAAAATTCATTTCCATAGTCAGGATCACAACTAATACAATATTTGTTTATCGAATAAAAATGTGGATTGAAATCACTCCTGCTTACATTATTTACTTAATAATGGATTTCTAAATAGAATATCAAAGTGTAAAATGTCCCTTGATAAAGTTGGTTAATACAAAATTCTAGTCCATATTATCATATGAGATATCATTCGTTACCCTATCCACTAGAGTGAAGTACAATAACTAGACCACTAGCCATATAGTTCAAACCATATAAAATATTGAGAAAATATCAAAAATACATTAATTATGTTACAATAGAATAATTTATTCATGGGATATAAATAGTTTTCATAAATATATTTTCGTCAAATGGTTGTAATTAATACAGAGAAAACAAGTGTATAGTTCCACAAAATAGTAATTATGTCATCATATCCTAATTGACATTTAGAATGAAATGGGTTAAATAAAAAATTCATAAAACATTACCATTATAATATATCCTTAGTGAAAACATGGATGATCTCATTAGATTACATCCCCAGTATAAAATATGAAATAGAGAAGGATGATTAAATAATTGAAACATTATTTTAGAAAACCATTTGAATATTTACTTGAAAATAGCATAAAATATTGTTTTCAATCCGTGTCATTAAGAAATAAATTTTATAATAATCTTGTGAAAAATATTTAATTTTAAATTAAACATAGAAACAAGATAAGTAATAATTAATGAAACTAATGGTCATGAATGTTTTTCATTTATTAAATGTAATAACAATGATATCATTCACACTGTTTGTAAAATTTAATAAATTTCTTATTATGAAAACATATTATATATACAATTCTAATCATTTCAATGTATTTTCAAATTAATAATAAAATTAATATCAACAATATTAATATCACATAAAATAATATTCTTAAAATCATTTTGATAAACATGGATTTGGAGGACAATTATTCAAGGACCAAATAAGAAGGGATATTCTAAACATTCCATAAAAAAATCTCATTCATTTCATGTAAAAAATAGACTAAAATGTATGGAAAATATAAAAACCATAAAAAATTATAGTATATGAAAATATAATGGGTTTAAATAATAATAATAATATAATATCCCACCTTTGAAATTTATAATTTTAATGACCTGACCCACTATGTCCCACCTTGACAATAGAAGATCAAGCCACCATAACCCCATGTCTATCTCCATATGGAAGTTGATGGAAAAAGTAACCAAAAGAGAATAAACAAAGTAGGAGACCTTTTCCACAATGAAATATATTCACACACTCAACCATCTCCGTGTAGAAGTAAAAAATGAATAATAATAAGAACAATAACATATATAGTAAAAGAAATTCCTATAACAACCTATAGGGAATACAAAATAGTATGATTGGATAAACTAAAATGTAAAGGGTAAAAATACATTCTCAAATAGAAATAATGACCAAAATTGTTAAATAACTAGAATGAAAGAAGGCCGAGGGAGAACGACTCTTGGTGTCTAAGACTAGAAACATCATATGCGGTCATATGTATCCATGTATAACTAATCCCTTCCAAAACCACCATCGGATTATCCATTATATTCATAATACACAAAAAATTTAGGAAAATGCCTTCCAAGGTTAAATATATACATAACTAATAGGACACACAAAAAATGAAGAGCGGGTAATAGAATACGTAGTAGAAGTATCTAGTTCATCCCAAAGAAAGTGTGAAATGAAACCAAATGACACAAATATATATATGCTCATATAAGAATACATGAAGCGGGATAAAGGGGGCATCTATTTCATAGCCCAACCCAGGATTACAAATCTTTTGGAAGTTCCAAATGGCCATTAATAATACCTAGTATCTTGCATGTCTTCGTGAAGAAGTTTTGGGTTGGGAACTCACCTTGCAACTATTCCACAACCCGATGTAGTCACAACTTCAATGGTCAACCATCAACTCAATGAATCGTGAACAACCACAATAATAACACTGATTAGAGACCCAAACCCCACCACGGCTAAGAGATCTATGTCTTCAAATCATGAATCTCACTAAACCCTATAAGGAATAGTGTGGAGGGGCCCATACCCCACAAATGCACTCCATAACTGATGGAGCCAGAACTCCCATAGATGACCCATACACTGTTGAAGCTCAAATATTACGGTATTCTACATTGTAGGTAGATAACCCGAATCCTAAAGTTGTATCGGGAGTACTAATAGTACTTTTGTAAAGAATTTGGGGAACCCACACCTTGGTGCATTACATGAGTGTTGACCCCAATAAGAACATGTGTAATGAAATATGGGGAACCCATGCCCTGTTGGGATATGTGATTATTGACCCTTATAACTCTTGTGTAATGAATATAGGGAACCCATTACCAAGTCTACTAGGGGAATAATATCCTTTATATAATATATGTAATGAATATGGGGAACCCACACCGTAGTGTATTGGGGGAGTACTAAGGCTGATAACACTCTAATGGTCACACATGGTCTCTAAGATCATCAAATGTTTCATGATAAAGCTCAAATATATGTAAAACTATTAACATATTTCAAAATACACTAAAAAATATGTTATCGTGTTCTATATGAAAAAACACAGAGCATAGGATGCTCATGGACTAAAATATGAGTCTATAAAAACGTCTCACAAGTGCATGAGGATCTCTATTGGTTCGTCATGATAAAATTTATATCCACTAATATGTCCTTATAATCATCTATGAATTTTCAGACATACTACACTATTGTTATCCTCCTATAACAAAATAAAATATGTTTTTCACTTACTCAAATCTGACACCCAGTGTAAAAAAGGCTCATTTTGACATGACACATACATACATAACTTCCTAGGAATGAGCCATGTGATAGAAAAAGTTAAACAACAATGTTATTGAATCAGCCACTTCATCCTCAGGTTCATGATTCCCTCAAAAACACCTCAATCTGATACTGTATGAATAATTTATGGTTAAAACACTATTTAATAACCATTATAAAAATATAATGACAATAATTATTATTTTATTTTATAATTATACAGGGGGTGAGTCTACATGTTGATACATAATGTCTTCATGTAGTTTTCACATATGATCCCCATTATCTCACTCCCATTTTGTGTATTAAATATTATTATTAAAATATTAAAATAGTTTATATTACCACCAAAAAAATAAAGATACATGTAAAGAAATGTTTTTAGTCTCCCCCAATCAGCCCATCAGGAGCAGGCCAGATCTACCAAATTCATTCTCCACCATTTAATAATTAATATTATTTATTTATTATAGTAAATTATTCTATTAACAAATTTAAGGATCCTCCACTTGCACTCTAATTATACTCCGCCATGAAACCCCACACACAGCCTCTACTCGGAACTGATCACATTGCACCACACATCATCACTATGCATCAACTATGAAAATGGGGATCACAAAATTTGACCCTACACCATATATGATCGTCCTCCATCATTTTTACACCTTGATCACACTCTTGATTCTAAAACCACACCCACGGTACTGATATTATCTAATTTAAAATCACCAACCTGCTCATTGTTTCCACAAACTCTATGAATCTAGGGGTTCGACCTCACTTGAGACCTTCCTTGAAATATCAAACCCTAACCCTATGGGAAAATTTTGAATTACATAATGAACGGTGGGGAGAAATGAACATGAATGATGTAAAATATACTATTGGTTAAGCTTATGTGAAAAAAATTTATACAAAAAGATATCCAAGTGTGAAATAAGACATAGTAGATAAAAATGAATCAATAATATTATTTATTAGAATTGGGATCATGTGAAGGGAAGATAAATCACTAATAAAAAGAAGGTTAATTATCCATTATCAATATATTAACAAATAGGGAGGAAACCACATGTGATGAGTTGATGGTAAATTATAGATAAATCATCGAGGAATAATACTTTTCCCCATGATAAGGAATATCTATTGTATTCTTTACTTTTCAATCCACCATGATCTGATTTTCATTCGTCATTCGATGTTGATTCACCAATAAATAATGACATCCTCCTACTCATATATATAAAAAAATTATCTAGATATCCCTGAACAAACCATCATATGAGTGTATTTATAGATTATTTTCATTCGGTCATATAATAAAAAGAATAAACATAATATTTTTTTATTTTAATTAAATGAACCTACCAACTGCTACCATAACTAGACCTCCTGTGACAACCCTCATTAGGTCATGCATATGACAATATTCATGTTCCATACTCAAATATGGCATTGGATTTCTAAATTTTGGTTTAGTTCAGGATTTATTACACTTTTCTCATTAAAACTATGAATGTGTGATATATATGTATTAAATATTATTATAATATGAATTACTAGATCACCAAGACTGTGAAACTTGCATTGTCTTAGAGGCTGGAAATGAAAATATTCTATAGAATATTCGAAGGTCTTACATGAAAAGAATAATTTCTATAATATTCCTATTATATTAGTTTTTTCTCTTCTAAAAGGATATTCTAAATAAAATGGTGGGGATATTGATCCTGCATATAGATTTACTACTCCCAAGATCGCTCATGAATGATCTCTTTCTATTTAGAACATGCACCCATTGGAACTGCATGTTACAAATTGGTAATTCTATTCTAGACCAAAACCACCACCATATACCTTTAATGATTTCACCACACCCAACACCCACCATATCCAGGTCAACATTCTGAAAGGAGTCAAGCACACATATCCTCATCTGCAAAAAAGTGGAAAACACCAATCCCCTCTTCTAACTAAAATCACATGGTCAATTGGTACACCACCTTTCTACCCTAATATAGTAATTTTAAAGAGGGCCTATTATTCATAGAGATAGCCTTTCATCTATGTAAAATCTTCATGGCCCATGATATGTAATGATATCTTAGAAAATATGATATACTCATCAAACTGCAAAGGAAAATATTATTAATCCACAACAGACTCCTAAAACGTTCCAGGTAGTCCTCGTATTCCCCTAAATGAACTAAACCCTTTTCATAACCATCATTTTAACCAAGAAAAGTTCAACATGCACTGAATACCACATGATTCAAATAGTGTAGGTGGGACCTACAGGGACCCCAATTCATGGTCTCAATTTTTTCTACACCGATGGTCGTGTGTAACTAACGATATTTGTTCTCCACTGATGGAATTTGATATGCCAAGATATGGCCCAAAGATAACATGAAATTCTGAAGCATGGTATCCAGTACTGGAATGGTTTACTCTCCCCTTCCATCTATCTTGGTTCAAAACAATATGCTCAAGAAAAACTGAGTTCCAATGGCATCCTGCATCATCACCATAATTGTGATGTGATGTGAGAATCATGTTTTGAATTCATTTCAAAGGAATTACATCAATTAATTCTACATATTGAATTCACTGGTGTCCCAAACTTGCCACAAAGATATACTCTTGTATGGGTAAAAATTAGGTCATATTACTATGTCCATATACCATAACTCAAGATACTTCCTAACATCTATTGAATTTTTTAAGATGAACCATGATATTGAAAAAAATCCATACAATTTTTTCTTACACTTAGAACCTCGATCATATCCTGTTGGCAGGTGTGAGGTCAGGAAACAAACGTAGCAACAGGATTACACATCCTTTTTCAAAAACCCCAAATCAAATGTATCATGGTACAAAAACCTTCATATTGGTTTACTACTTATGGGAAACCAACCTCTTTAGCACCATTTCCCACATCATGAACAGTTCCACCAAAAGGGCCAGATTCAAAGAGGAAACAACTCTATCACCTTTCCTGACAATAGTGGATGAAAAACCTCATTATGAGAACCTACTCACATAACCATAACCTGGGAGGCCCTCAAGATCACACTACCTCAATAACACTAAGGTACACTATCTCTCTCAAGTCTGATAGGATATATCGTAAGAAGTGAAACATTGAATCTATAATTGACTCCAAGAGAGCTGCCCTAGGACTACCACTCCTAGAGAATGTCTAGAACCATACTCTTATGTTTTACATTCTCTATCTCTAGTAATGAGTAAAATAGGATTCCATCATATAGGACTACCATGAATTAATCCAAGAATAGTTATGTATCCATATCAAAAATATAGTGTCCCAACCCTTGTTTGCCCATATCTGATCTGTGCTACCATTACATTGGCATGATTACAAGTAAATACATCCCAAAATAGTAATCAGTTTTATGGTCTATGTAAAATAGATACAAAAAATGTTTTGTATTAAAAATTAATACTCTAGTTATAAAAAAATATTTCCTTCTAGGATATCTTTATTCAATATAGCGTATCTTTATATATCCTTCATAGTACACTTATTGGATTCTCGGTAAAGGAAAAAAAAGGTTTATCTCAAATTCTGAGTAAGGGTAATATGTAATGTAAATAATATATAATTAGTGAAAATAGTAAATATGGATAGGTAAATAACTGATCACACATTCTATGTAATCAATAAATTGAGAGGGAGTGAATAAAAAAATGCATACAGTTATATAACTGAATACACAAGTAATTTAAATAACTGGATATGGAATAATAAATATGAAAAGGTAAATAAATTAACACACATTGCATTTAATCAATCAACTTAGAATGATACTTAATCCATTGATTGTGTCAAAGAAAATATTTCATGGAAAATAATAAATGAAATTAATGAAATGCATAATTACTAAAAATCATGATTCCTAGGCACATGATACCTTTATCAACAATAACTATTCTCAAGATAGTTTTAATATGTTTGTAGAAACCCATATATTTTTCTTGGAAACAAACTTAAAAGGTTTTTTGCAAACTAATTTCATATCATGATACTTTAAAAGCATCATGGTGATTGCATTAACTAGTTACCAACCCGTATTGTGAATTTCCAAATCATTCCACATATATCAAATAATCAATTCAATTAATGAACATCATTCATTATCATCAATTATATGCGTTGAGAGAAAGATAAATATTTATAAAAAATTCAAATAATTATGAAAGTGAACACCATATGTTAAAAAAATATAATTTTTATGCAATAATGATATCCATTTTATGATAATATGGATATTTAAAATTTAATGTATAATAATAATGATCATGAGGGAGTGATTATTTCAAGAGAAATTCAACTATCATAGAAGAATGTGATATTTTAATGGTAACTTTTTCCACTTGGTAATTTCATGTCAAAACCAATCTGATGAGATAGTTCAAGGTGAAATGTTAAATACCATGATCTTTGGGATATTGATGATTTTAAATGAAAAAGGGTAATTATATACACTACATTAAAGTGAATTGGTATTTAATAACAACTGAGTTTATGTGGAACATAAATTTAGAGGAAATCCTTTAACCTAAGTTTTCTATTGGGTAAACATATTTTAACATTATATATAATGGTTTTAAGAATTTTATTAACTTATATCAAAACCATATCATAATTATAATAACATATAGGCTTATATAATATTCTATCATTACCTATCCATTAATTATATTTCCCTCTTTTCACCGTTTTGGTTAATAACTGCATAATTTTTTGTGTATGTTTTAACTTGTTTTTTCCTTTCATCAATCATGAAATGATAATATAATAAATGTAAAACGTGGTGTTATAATATTATATATTTAGTATACATTTTTTATCATAATCAACTATATTTGAAGATAGGAACTGAAATGCACCGTTCATGGAGATGGTAGTTCATACATACAAATGAACACTACCTCAATTTCTTTGTCGCACATAAAATAATGAAATATGAATAATACATATGTATAACATAATTACATTAAACTAAGCATGTTATTTATAGAAAATATTATTATTAAATTAATTTTTTATACATTCCATGTATATTGTGAATGAACAACATCACATCGAGGTGGCGGTAGTCTACATGTCCACAAACAATGTTATCGTATTCCCACAAAAAGGAAAACACTAATGTATGAGATATATAAGAATTAAAAAAGAATAATGAAATTATAAATGTTATATATATAATATGTAAACTATAAATATATCATTATTAATATCCTTGAAAGGTGGTAAATGAAAGAATGAATGACATCAGGTCGCGAGGAAGTATTCCACTGTACACATGAATAATGATTTCTTATCACATTTTATAGATATGTGTGAGAGTGTAGGTAAAAAAATTACGATAAAAACATCAATTATATTAAATTTATTTAATTTTTTATATAATCATGAAATAAAAATAATAGATGGATTGTATATATAAATGAACCGAAAAAGATTTGATGAAGAACACTATCTTTTATTCAAGTAACACATTTGGTTTTCACCAGAAAACTTCCTTGGTTTTCCATCTGCACAATGTGAAAATTAAAGGAATATGGGAGGGATTTTTGAGATATTTTTTTTGGAAATTTTATGATGTGACAAAGGGAATAAAATATGTGAATAAGTGGGAGGGTTGAGTTTATTTATATAGTGAAGGAGGGGTAAAATTCTTGTAAATTTTTGAATGTGGGAATTTTAAAAACATTTGTTCAATGTAATGTGTCTCTAATAAGGAATGAAATTTGATCTATGAATTTACAGGGTCAAAATCTGGCCAGAAAATTATTTTTGGACATGTTTCTATTTAATTTTTTCTCTTATGTTTAAGGTTTGATCCATTGTTAATTTTAATTTTAAATTAATAATTATAATTAATTATAATTAATTATAATTAATTTCACTATCCATTTTGGTAAAAAACTCTCTTGAACTTTTAATAAATTATAAATTATTTTGATTATAAATAATTAATCCATTTTAAAAATTCCATTCATATAAGTGCATGAAATTTATTTATGTTTAATTTTCTAGACTAGATGATAAAGTAGAGTTTTAATATAAAAATTTTCAAAATTTTACTAAGTTTTAATATAATATTTCAATTAAAATAGATTAAAATGACCTATATTGTAATAATATATGTAAAATTTATATAATAATAATCAACAAAATTAAAAATACAATTTAACCCCCTAAATTATTTAGATGAAAATGAATTTTTCAATTCAAATTCTGTAATTTTCAATATTAATCAAAAAATAAAACTTCACAGAAAAATATGAAAAATTCACCCTAACATAATTTTTATATTCATTTTTAAAAAATTAATTATCCTAAAATATATGATTTATAGAAGTTTAAAAATTCCATTTTAAGATATACATGCCATTAAAAGGCAGAAAAATTAGATTTTTAGAAAAAATCTAATTTTAGGTGTAAAACTATATTTCTTCTTAGATTTTTTTCTATAAAATCTATTGTACGAATGTCAAAAATATATTATAGAATATATAATATATAATTTTAATTAATATAACTCATAAATAGAAATTAATTTAATTAATTAGGCAAAATCCTCCATGAGAATAAAAATATTTCCTTTATATTCAAATAGTTTATTTTTTTCATTTCTAATTAATTAGTTACAAATGAATTCATTTATATTTCATTAAACCATATATTATCGTCAGTTATTTAATATAATAAAAATCTCCCATTTAATTTCTTTGTTATAAGTTATCATAATAATGTTTTAATAATAAATTATTGTTCCGTAACACTCAATCTTGCACATAACACAAGCTATTGAAGAAACACACTATTGCATGTGATGCAAGCTAACACGATATTTTATGAACTAAAAGATATAGAGTACATAAAATTTATTAAACATTTTAAATATTCCATACATTCTCAAGCGTTTTTATTCATTTCTTTTTTTTGGGTTGAATGTAATATACTATATCAAATAAAAAGTTACTATTTTAAATTTTTTAGGATGTTACAATAAGTCCGGATAATTCTACTAGGGCATTAAAAAACCAAAGGGTATAACCAAGATCTCAATGAACCTCTAGTGGATCTAGTAATTCCCACATTGAACACACACCTATGGAACCTAGAGATGGTAATAACCCATCTTGAGGTTATAATCTAAGATCCACTTTACCACCTTCCATTGGGAGAAGAGTTCATCTATTTATAGGGGTGGATACTCTCCCGAGATAGTCATTTAGATTACGTAATAACAATCCTCACCCAAATAAATCTATCATCATCAAATAGGAAAACAACTCAAGGATACATAGGAAAACATACTACGTAATATAATTTCCCCACTCTAGAGACTCCTCCAACCACACATACCTATCTTAAAACTACACAAGGTCATATGATGTGATATCACAAATATCATGCCATCTGTATAGATTTTCCATGGATAAAAAACTTGTGTTGGGGAGGTAATCCCATCAAATCATTAATTTGGTCACCCTCATTATCCATCATTAGAGAATGTAACCAGAAGCTCAATGAATCTACTACTCCAAGGATAATAAACGAAAACAATTAAGGAAGAAGATGTAATCTCTTGTCGATGACCTCATCCTAGAATTCTGAGGGACAACTACTTATCAAAGGAGGAAAATCCATCCCAAAAAACTTGAAGAATTACTACACTCATTGGTAGAAATCATCTGTTCATGGATTGTAAATGGATATCCTATACTAAGGAAAACACCATAGGTCCCATAGTTTCTATGAAAAGATTTAATTAGAGACTCTCTCAACTTGTAGAGTCAGTTCACATCATAGAGAAAAGTGGTTGATCACTTATCCACAATGTAGGAGGCTCCAATACGATTTTTGAGAAAAAAATGATTCCATTGGTATGGCTAGGTATCATATATGGGATATTACATTGTAATGTGTCTTACGCCCATGCACCTAAAGTTTAATTGGAGTAAATAAGTTGCGGGTTTCAACTCAAACACACCTAGAGCATTAGAGTCCCAAGCCTCTAATTCTTGAATCCATATTTCCCATTTCATACATTATCTCCTTAAATAAAAATTAGTAAAAAACCAGTCTATTAGCAAATAATCTAATATACATGTCATGAACTGATCTACCTCACCTCAGAACTAACCTCTTTGGGAGACACTAACCCCCCCCCCCCCACATTTTTTATTCATGTCTTATGGACTCTCTTTAGAGGGGGTTGTACCTCATTCATTAATATCTGAATCTACATAGAGAGTATCCAACATAGGTCTCTCCTGATTCTTTAAATAACACTTGATATGTCTCACCATAAGGACCATCATCAAGATGGATCCTATCCATGTTGGACATAAGAAACACAAGCTCCTACCAGTCCGCAATCACATTAGAAGGTAAAGAATAGATCAAAAAAATGTAGGAAATATATATATTTGAAACATGTCATACATAGTAAACATAGGTGTATCACCTTCCAATGAATTGATTTCCAAAAGCTTCTCTATGGAGAAAGAAGATTTCCAAGGAAAACATTAGATCTTATAGGGTTTATATAAGCAAAAAAACCCAGAACACTCCCCCGAGTCAAACCTATAATTACTGAGGGTCTATATCATCTTGAAACCATTTTGGTATCCATCATTTAAAAAACCATAATTCACAAATACACCACATACCATTTTCCCGTTATGTTGAACTTGTTGAGTACTCAATATATCGATGTTCATATTAATGATCCACAGAAGGATGCATGTGCTTCTCAAAATGTGGTAGCATTGATCAGCTCCCACCTGGAATATAATACCTCATAGGTAGGTTCCTATATTGAGGGACCATCTCTCAACCACTCATTATCGTGTAAATTTCACAAAATCCTAGGTGTTTATCATCAAAGAGACGTATTAAAAGTTATCAAGATGTACCATAATAAAATATAATATCTGGGGTGCTGAATGATGAAGAATAATGAGAGGACTCAATTCTGTATGATTCATGTACCAATTTCCTTGAATCTAATGAATGAGTATTCTAAGTTGAAAATATGGTAATCAAATTCCAAATGAATGGATACATTGGCTACCACACCTATTGTGGGACCCCTTTCTTAAAATCCACACTTGATACACTTGGACATTATTTCTATAAATCACTATCAAAACCACATAAATAGATAAAAATCCAAAAAACTATACCATGGGTGAACTACAACATTTACCACTTCTCTAATGACCTGAACCACTATGGCCATCCTAGCCAGTGGATTACTGAGCCAAAAAATACCTAAATCCACCTCCAATGGTCATGGTCTAGAAAAAACTAATGAGAAGAAATAACTAAAATGATTGGACATTAATTAATGTACCTATATGCATGAATTGTACCATATCTATATATAAGTGATGAATAATAATAATAAAAAGTAACAAATAGATAAAAACCCATTCTTGTAATAAACTATAGATAATAAAAAAGTGTACGATAGAATAAACCTAAATATAATTGAGAAAATAAAATGATAACTATAAATGATGTACCATTATGAGAAAAATTGTAAATAAATAATATTTAGGGAGACCATATCCTAATTTATAAGATCCAATCATGGTATGTGGTCAAATTAATCCATGTATCCTTAAGATTTACCAATTCTACTGCTGATCTAAAATTCATCTACATAATACACGATACGTGTGGGAAAATCACATGTATTGGTGAATATGTAAATACTCAGTAGAACACCCTAAAAATTAATGACGGAAAAGTAGAATATAGGATATATGTAGAATTCTCAATCCATATCAACATAGAAAATAATCTGAACAACATAGATATATATCAGCTCATAGAAGAAACCATGTTGTGAAAGAAAGGGTATCTTCATCTCATAGGCTAGCGAGTGATGATGAGTGATCATATAGTTACAAAGGATATTTATTAATTCATAAAATCTCACATATTTATCCAAATAAGTTATGAGGTGGCCTCAGACCTCTCAAATAGTCTACAGCATAAATAAGTTATGAGGTGGCCTCAGACCTCTCAACTAGTCTACAGCCCGAGGGTTTCATAAATCCCTTGGTACATTTTCAATGCCCAAGATCATGGAAAACTGTTAGAAAAAGTATAAGTAGGGGACCACACCATGCCACTACTACACACCATATAAAAGGGACCCACAAATTCAAATGATCCATATAATATAACATCACCAGTAAGAGAGTGGAGGGGCCCTCACCCTATAATTAAATTCCATAACTGAGGGAGCCTCGACTCTATTAGGGAATCACTTGATACAGGTGCATGAAGGCAGATGTATTCCACTCCTTAGGTATAGACCCCACGGCCTATCATATTAATGTAGATTAATAACCCTACTAGTTTCAAAAAATGAGGTACTCATGCCCTATTGTGACAATATATTACTTTTCCCGATAACACATGCCGGAATCAATATGGGGAACCCACACACTTTTTCAAAAGGAGAGTATTGGCCCTAAAACATCATTGGTAAACAATATGGGGAACCCAAACCTCGGTGGAATATGAGAGTATTATATAGGATATCATTTGTGTATGGAATATGTGTAACTGGATTCCTAGTTTAAAAAATGAGTACTGACCCTGATAACACATTGAGGATCACACCAAGTCAATAACAACATCAAATGTCGCATGAAAAAGTATCATGCTCAGAAAAAATCATATCGCATCTGACACTTTCATCATTTAATGCATGTAAATTTAAAAGTTATAATCCTTATAACTATATAAAACTATTACATTGGTAAATGGGTCAATCCACATGGAAGGATTGATGTGTGATAGGGACCAAAGTAAGAAAAAACAATAAATAAATGATAAAAATCCACATCAATGGATGGTGATGAAGCTGTGTAGAGAATTATGATTGGTGTGTGAGTTTTAAAAGGATTTGAAGTAAATATAGGGATCTAATTCATAGGAACATCAAAAATAGTTTAAACAAACAATTTATGAAGTGGTGGGAAATCTAATTTCTATGTTTTGTAATACTTTTCCCTTATACATGAATTATAATTTAATATTCTTGATCTAATTGAAGAAGTATGACCAGAATTTTTGTCAAGTCAACCTATTACTGAATGAAATCTATAGTTTATCAACTTCCAAAATCATTTGATCCCTAAGTGATAATCAATCAACAATCACTATGTTTATTTTTCCAGTTGAACCCATTGTGCTTCCCTTTATTGAGATAGGTTCACTATTATGTTATAACCTCCTATTAAATGCTATTTTAATTTATGTATGACATAGATTAAAATTCATTAAATTGTGATTTATAGTAAATTGTGATTATCTAATGTGAGAGATAAAGAAGACTATAGTAATGAACCTTCGTGAACAAAGTAAAGTAGGTTCACTGGATACCCTATTACCATAGGTATGATTTTTCAAAAATCATGCATGAATTAAACATATAGATAGATTTAAAAATAGTGATGTTCTTTCTAAAATAAAACTAAGAAATTATAATAACATCAATAATAATGTTCATTCTCCCTGCTTGATCTTCATAAATTACCAATTTTAGAATTTTTCTATTCCCACAAAAAATGGTGTGTAGAATGTGGTAAGTGGTATTAGATGTGCCATTCTTGGAATTTTGAAGTGGATATTATCCCCTGATTATATCAAATGGTTCCATGAAATATTTGAGTGGATAATGAATAGATTGATGTATCATACTCCTGACGTGACTTGATTTCCCACTATTAAAGAGTGGAATAGATTCCACTAGAGTTATCTTAATTTTTATACTCTTATCCAACCAAACACCATATCCTTTCAAAGCTTCCCAATGGCCTCTCTCTCAACTTCATTGAAAAATCACCTTATATATTTTTCCTCGAAGTTCATTGAACCAAAGGCTCCCTCCAACAGAATGTGTAATAATGTTCCATGTACCATAACCCCGCACAATAAATCAATCAGTTTAGAAATTATTTTAATGAAAATAAATGACCAGCTTCCAAAAAATATAAATAACAAAATAAAATTATACTGGGATTAAATATGTATATATATACATACAATTGTTTTTATATTTAAATACATATATTATCAAAATATATAATATATTTACCAAAAACTGGTAAAACTATTTTCAGGAAAAATAATATATATAAATATATTTATGTAATCCTATTATTATTATTATTATTATTATTGGAAATATATATATATAATTACTAATATTTTTATAAATATATTACATAATTATTATATATGCATTTACATATAAAAATATATATATTGTTATTCATTTTATATTTAATTTGATAATATTATTATACTAATTAATTTATATATATATATATATAATAAAATAAAATTGATAATAGGGGTTGGGTCAGGGGTGGATGTGTTCAGTGAATAATGGAGAGGGGGGAAGGGGGATCAGCTTTTTAGATGAGAGGATAATGTGGGGAGTTTATTAAATTTATATTGACTACATCACATAGTAAGGGATGTTATGCTCCTGAAACATCTAGATCTACATCCAACAAGAGGGAGGGGAGAGTTCAAGTTACACTCATGGTGTATTATAGCTCATTGGTTAGCATAAGAGGATCACGTTCTTCCTCAAGATAGTTAGATTCTTCAGATTTGGTGACTCGAGTTCTTCCATTGGGGTTATGTGTATCATCTTACCCCTCTTCATTTTCTTGAGAAGGAATACAGAAATTAATAGTCTATATGAAATATCCCCAAGGGTTCAAATGATGGAAATAAATCCCAAGGGTTTCATTTATTGATGGGAAATGATTTTCCCTTCGAAAATAATACAACCAATCAAAACATGTCATAAAGAATAACCACAACATGATTCGTGATAACAATGTAAAATGACTCAATGTAATACAATTGACATGGAAACCAATCAATAAAAATTCAACAATGTTGAATACAACAAATATCAAAGTACACAGTAGAAGATAAATGAGAAAAAACCCAAGGATACCAAAAAAACTCCAAACTCTATATCTAACTCCATGAACATGAATTACGAAGAACCTCAAAAGAAGTTTGATGTTTTACCGTTACCTGTGTCCTGATACACAACATCTGCAATATCACCATCAATCTAAAGATAGAGTGAGTAATGAAACACAATAGCTTTTCCCAAAATGATTTCCCTACTCATGCCACTAGGATTGAACAAGTCAATTTTTTTAAAAAAGAAACAATATATATATGAAAACCCATTTAAATTGTTCAATGGTTTATAACTAATCCAAATAATTCGATATAAATTTTTTTTCAAATAAACTAAATTTCTAGGAAAATCACCAAATAAATTCATTCCAACAATTTGATGAGTTTAATTGTAATTACTTATTCCATAGCACACACCCATAGATAGTCTTTGTGTTACCATTAATGGAGGAACATCACATTCATAAACTCTCCTTTTGATGGTGTAACTTCCTGACCAATATCCATCCCATTACAGAAATGCATAACCATTTAATCAATCCACATTCTAATCCATATTTGTAATACCATAAAAATAAAACCATATTTTTTATTTAAAACACTTTTTCAAATGTCAAAACCAAATAACCATTTTAAAATCACCAATTTAAAATTAAAGTAACCATTCTGAGTTTCCCTCAAAATACCCAAATTTCTCAATTTCATATACCACCAAAAACATAGGGTTTCCATCAATCATTGCACAAAAATTTCACAAAAAATAGTACATTTCAAATCATGTCTTGTAGTTATAATTATTGTAGTTGAGGGTGATTCCACCTACCTAAAGAATTAAGATAAAAACAATGAATGACAAGAAAATTCTCACAAAACTGGATGTAATCTCAATAATCATTATTTATATCTCTCACCCTAACATAAAAAAGGAAAAATATAACCATTATTGGAATAATGACCATTATATCATTCCGTAGTGGACTAGATCTAAGAAACTAAGAGCTAGAATAATGTAAATCTAAGAATACCATGCAAAACCACTATAAAGAAAGGCTTCTCAGGGGAATTAGACTTGATTTCACCTAGATGCTACTCTAGATTACTTATAATTCTATGGGGAAAGATTCCAAAAACTTTCTGATAAATAAATTTCGTGTTATGGCCATTTTCTAGAAAACAATTAGGGGTCAAAACTTAATCTCATCCCAGATCCACTTTTTAAGATATGTTTTTTAAACCATGAATGTTTAGTCGTGTTCATATGAAAACTGTGTGATAATATTGAGGTAGCCTCTACCTCAAAATACCTCATAAGGTTTTCCCAAATAGTTAGAAAAATCATTCCCAATCCATGAAAAAGATCAAGGTCCAACTTTTCACAGTTTCACCAAGGGGGCCGTACAGTTTGGAAAAACTATGAGCTTACCAGTGCACCTTACCCTTAGACTTTGTCTCATAGTGCCCAGTTCCCTATAAGAGTTTCATGGGATCCACAGTTCATGTTCAAAACTTTAACATATAAAAAATACTAAAAAAATATTCCAAATATCTTCTTTACCCAACTAATATTTACTCAAATACTTTAAATACATAAAATTCATAAATAAAGTGTTATTTACCTGAAATCAGGGTGCTAAATTCTTTCCGCAAATGTTCTTTAAATCCCCAACAATTAAGGGAATAAACATTCCTATAAAATATTTGGGTCATTTCTTGACCATTTTTTTCATGTTCTTAGGGTTGTTCCTAAATCTTACCATCTTTCCACAAAACTAACACTAGAGAGATTTTTTTTCATGCATGGATTTCTATTTCCAGTCCATAATGCATACCAGCACAAGTAACAATAAAGAATCCGTCTATAGGTTAACATTATCCAATTGTTTCACATGTTTAAGATCAAGCTGATACTTTTTCATCTGAGATACATGAAACACATTATGCATCACTAAACTATGGTTGAAATTCCAATTAATATGCCACATCTCCAACTCGGTGAATGATCTCCAAATATCATATTTTTCAAGGAGTTAACTTTCCTTAAATCCCAAAGTGACGATGTAAAACCCTTGGAGAGATCCTCAAGGATAAATGACCACTCACCTCTAATGAAAAACGTTGTCGATGATGATCCACATATGATTTTTTATGACTCCTTTCCATCTCCATAGGATTCATGATCTACTAAATCTGAACTATTATTTCATAGAATAGGCTCGGTCCAACCAGTGAAGTATCACATTTTTCACCCAAAAAAGTGGAGAATGAAAAATATTCCCATACAATAATTCAAAATGATCTATATGTATTATGTCATTATAAATGTTGTTATAAGATAACTCTACTAACAACACATGATTATCCAATGAGTCACTAAAACCTATTACACAATCCTAAAACATAAATTACAACATTCATATCATCTATTGAGATTTACCATCTATCCGAGGATGATACAATATACTCATAGTTAATTGAGTAAAAATTTATTTCTATAATGACATTTAGAAATGACACATAAACCTCAGATCACTTTTTGGAACTATCAAAACATGTAGACCATGCCTAATTACAACTTCTCATATATAGATTTTCAACAGGCCATCCACCGTGCAAGAATCAAAAATAGGGATAAAATAGGATGACATCGTACGATGATCCACTATCACCCATATGGAATCAGGTTTCCAAACCATTATTAAGAGACCAATTATACAATACATATATATTTTTTCCTATTAAAAAATTGGGATCGGTAAAGACTGAAACATAATTTTTGGTCATTAATCCTCTACCTTAATTTTATGAAAAGTTAATCATATCAAAACAAAATTAGGAACATTCATTTTTATACCAACCCTCCAAAATTTTGTATTGAATTTCGTATACATCATTTTAATTATAGGATTAAAAAATCATATCTAATTGTTAAAAGAATGAAGAAGTTTTTCTTGAAAAGTTTTCTCTATAACCATCCTATTTCAAACCTATGAAACTACACTCCCATATACCATACAATCCTTAATGGTCCCCCAACCATTTAGTTTAGACCTCAGAGAAATGCATTAAAAATGTAAGATTTGTTCCTATTTTACCATCTAAACCAAATTATGAACACTAGAAACTGGATAGAAAAATATAATCTTACCTTATTATTCACATTCTAGGTTCATTATTGATCTCACAGTCATTAACTTCCATAGATCTTATTCTTGTTTTTCCTATTGAGAAAATTAATTTATTCTAAATTCATCAAAAAATGGATTACCATTACATTGTGTATACATCATGTAATTGACATACATTAATAGATAATCCATCATTAATTTTTTTGATGTTCAAATAACATTGTGGGAAAATTTGATTCAAGATATTATGATGTGTAAACACTGTACCATTCTCCCCAAAGAGGTAATGCCACAAAGACTTCAAATTATGGTAAACTATAGCTAAATCAAAATCTTATTTTGGGTAGGTCATCCATGAAACCATTAATGTATTAATCTATATGAAAACACTTGTCCTCCCTATATGGGAACACATCCGAACCAAGATCTCAATGAATCACAATACACTACAAATCATTTTCATGATTCTGAAAAAAAATCGATATTAGTGCTAATGTAAGGTAAAATTTATGAAACTGAATTTTTTTTTATTATTCCACATTCTATTGGAATTGATAATTATTCATTTTCAAGAATATAATATATTATTATAGTCATAAAAATATTGACATAATTCATCAGTAATAACCACATAAACCTATGAATCCTTGTATATGAATGAAATTCCTCGGCTGTTGCCAATAGGTAACTATCTCTTCCTTTTCTGGATCTATAGAGACATATTATTTATATATTATATTGAAAATAAAATATATCTATTGTATACAAAATCCACACTATGATAATTTGTCATACAACATATGGTCTTTTACAATTACAAACACTGCCACAAGGTATTGCTCATACTCAACCATTTTTCTTGAATACACCAATATGTCATCCACAAACAAAACCAAAAAAGAATCCAAATTCCAATGAAATATCAAAATAATAAATTCCATAAATACCTATGGTTCAATTGTGTGTCCAAAGTACTTTACCACTAATTCATAATCGACATATCTACTTCTAAAAGATATCTTTGAATATTCTCTATTTGAACACATAATTGGTTTTATACTGATCACTATTCAATCATAGATAACAACTAATCTCCCTTAAATTGAAAAAATATATCTTCAATGCATGGACATAGATATATTTTATTTATCATATCCTAGTTAAGATTTAAATAATTCAAACACTACTAAGGAGTTCTATTGATATTCTTGAAAATAGACAGTTGCTTCCCATAGAGATATGCTTGGCTGAATAAAGCCTTTACCTTCCAGCTCCTCTAACTACACATTTATTTCCCTTAAATATGTTTTTAATTATAATAATATTTAAGGGAAATAGTAATGGTCTCTTGAAGAAGATAAATTGAAAACTACACTACTCTTGTGGGTGGAAACCTTGAGAAATTCTTGGAAAAAACATTCTGAAATTGATAAAAAAACTAATGAAAAACTACTACTTTAAATCTCTTCTATCGATGGAAGTGTCAACGCTTCCAAATTTTATGATATAATTAATACAATTGGTGCCAAAATGCCTATTTCACACGACTTTAAACTCCTTTATTCTCTAATGATATTCTCATTTCCATTATCGGGGGTCAAACAGACCCTTCAGATGCTACCACTGATGTGAGCCTTGAATGTTGTAAACCAATCCATACCTAGGATTACATAATAGACATACTTATAAAGAATGGATTAATACCATATCAAATCACCTCCATCAATAGTTAAATCACATTATCTATTCATAAAGGATCAAAATTCTCATTGACCAAGAGGATTTTTTAGTTTTAATACAGAAGGCATCATCTCAACATTATAACACAGAAAATAAATATCACAATATGAAATGATGTAATTGGATACAATAATATCAAATAAAGAATGCATATGGGTATAATTCAAAATAATTTTAAATTACACCGTTTATGGTCCAAAATGATCATCCACAAAAAAATGTCAGCTCCATATAATTTATTTCTTGATTTACTTTGATCATTTTTTCTTTATTGATATTTTCTTTGATTAGGAATTCAGGTATTCCTAGAATCACCATGTATAGATTTTTTCTATGTAAAAGAGGAATTATTCTACCCTTTTACCATTTAATCATATGATGTTTGTGGCATGTGATAATGGTATCTAACACCCAACCTCAAAGAACCATAAATATAGTGCGGAAGATTCCTCATCTGATTGCAATTGTGGAATTCTATAGATATTTCTTTACACTCTCACTTGATGTTGCCTAAAAAACCACAGTGGGTACATCCCAGTTTTCTATTGTCTATTGAAGGAATATTCTTTGATAAATCCATCTAATTCTGAGTAAAAATCCCATTATAGAAATAGGTTTCCCTCATCTTCTTGTTGCTATAATTGGAGTTACCACCATTTCTCATAGGTATTAAGATGATTTCTCCTCCCATAGCTCCTAAAATGTCCATTTCTATAACTATTTCTCTATTGATCATCTCAGTATAATACATTATATAGAGAACATGAATCTTAAATATTATCACCTATATCATTCTTAATTCAAAATTTCTTGTCTTCATGGTCATACTAGAAGAAAATTCATGTGAAAGGCTGAATAAACTCATGCATATATCCATATATGCTATCACTGTGAGGCTCTGCCACATCAAGATGAAGAAGTAATTTATTCTAGAAATAATTAATGTAATAAAGTTAAATTTTTTTCTGAAAAAGTATTCAAAATACACCCATGAAATTCCTTGGACCTATTTAGCCTGAACTATTTTGTCCCATAATTTGGATGGAAGATCCTATAGCATTTATTTCTCCAACTTGAATTTCATATCTACCATTGTGAAAATAAAATTGAATATTATATTCATTATATTTAGCCACACTTATTCCTTCTCTTCTTCTAAATCATCCCAAATAATTGGGGAAATCTGCTACTGGAACTTTAAAAAATGATACGCATGCCTTGGTTCATCCATCAGGTTCCCTCTTTCAATATATTTAAAATCTTGGACTATGCTATGGACTGGATGTCAGTTCACCTGTGGCTCAGGTGGAACCACATTCTCAATAGCTTCTTTTAGTTGGTCTCTACAATGCCTATTGAGTACCGTTTTCTATGAACACAAAAACACCATTAGACTCTCTCTCTCTAGAATCTTAAGTCATATCACTTTCAAATTCTACCACATAATCTATCTCAAAAAGGATTTACAAATTTACAAATTTTCCACCATCAACCATTTTTTAAAAATTACACCATGAATTTTAAACTAAAACCATTTTCAACATTCCAATATCATTTCTTTTTCAAAATACCACATTTGAAAACATATTGAACATTTTTCAAAAATCAATTTTTTTTTCACTATGTCATAAGTCATTACTAAAATTCAGTTATCTAGTACTAGTGGTAAGTCATTTATATAATGAATTTCATTCAAATATAATTATATTAATGCATGGAAATGATATTTTCATTCCAATAAGTGTCTCCAAAACACTTATGTACCCAATCCATGGTAACATTCTGTTTAGATTAAAAAGGATTGCTACTTTTTTTGTGATCAACATTTCATGTCCAAAAAATCCTACTCCTTTGCACTATACCATCTTGAGGATTAAACAAATATAAATTGTCAAAGACAAGACCAAATGGTCTTATGACAACTTCTTAGTAAAGTATTAAACAAGGTGATACAGCATGTACTATCCCACCCCTCCTCATTTGCATGATAAGTCAGAAGGATATTACCTGGCCTTAAGCGGCATCCTCAAGGTGCGAAATACTGGAAATAAATGCCAAGGTATTCAATAACAAATGGGGATGATATTCCCATTGAAAATAAAAGAACCCTACCAAAAAATTAATTGAAAATAACCATTACATGATTCATTATAAGAATTTAAAATGAATCAAATTATGCCATTGGTCTCAAAACCCAACATAAAAAAAGTACCACACCAGAAGACTAAAATATCAATGTACATAGTGGAAGACCAACAGAAAAAACTCAAAGACTCTGACAAATTAGTCCAAGCTCTAACTAAAACTCCATGGCCAATAATCATGAAGCACAACTCAATAAATTTGATTCATTAACATTACCAATGTCCTAATAGAAGACATATAAAAACACACAAATGTTCTAATGTAGTGGTGAGTAATGAATCTCAGTAGGTTTTCCCCAAATGACTACCCATCTCACCCTACTGGGATATAATAAGATAGTACATTTACATAAAAAATTTATATCAAACACCATTTATAACAGTTTAATATTTTATTACAAAGAAACAAAATTCTGTATCAAAACATTTTTCTCAAATAAAACAATTTCTAAAGAAAGAACCCAAAAAATTCATTCCAACCATTTCAGTAGATTAATTGGAATTACCCAATCCATATCACATGGAAACACACTCCCACAGACAAAAACCCATGTATTAGTTGTGTTTCCATTGATTTTGTAACTTCACTTCCATAACCCGGCCCTTGGATGGTGGTACTTCATAATCAATACCCATCCCCTTAAACACACACATAACCATATAATCCAACCAAATTCCATTCAATAATTTTAAAAAAATTTCAATAAAAAATATTTTTATTTAAAATTATTTCCCATGCATAAAACCAAATAATAATTATATATTGATCATTTTTAAATCATTTTACAATATTCACCTTCCATAAAAAACCAAAATTGAATGATTTCAGAAACCACCAAAAAAATAAGATTTCCATCAATAATTTATCAAACAATTTACAAAAAAAATTACAATAAAAAATAAATATGGAATAAAGCCTTGTAGTTCTAATATGTGGAGTCCAGAGTGATGCCACAATCCTCACGAATTATGAAAAAAATGAATAACAGCATGAAATTTTCCAAAATAACAGGTTGAGTCTCCAAAAACCCACCATTAATCTCTTCCCCTAGCATCAATAATTTCAAATATAACTAGGATTTAAATAAAAAACCATATATATATCCATAATGGTCTATATATATGAAACTGAGAGGGGAAAGAAAGTAGATATACTAAAAACTATGAAAATCTACCATAAATGAATTCTTAATAGGGGGATTAGGCTTCAATGCACAGTAAAACACCACCCAATCAATACGAATTTTATGGGGAAAGGTTTCAACTCCTTTGGGAGGATGAATTTTTTAGTTAGGTCTATTTTTGAAGAAAATATAGGGGTTAAAACTTAATCTCAACCCAAAACCCTTTTTTATGATCTTGTTTTTAAACCATGCATGGTTAATATTATATTTAAGAAAACCATGTATTATCCTTGTGGTGGCCTTTATCTTAAGGATCACCTCACATAGTTGGCCCACACAGCAATAAAAACTATTTTCCATCCATGAAAACCTCACTTTCCCACATTTCAAGGTTTCTCCTAGGTGGCCACACAATTTATAAATTTGTGCACTAGCCAATGCACCATTACCCTACCCTTTATCTCATAGTGAACAATACCCTATTGGATTTTTATGGCTTCCAAAAACCATTCTAAAACTAATAACCTAACGAAAAGATGAAAAAATATTCCAAAAATTATTTTAAACTCACCAAAACATTTCCCAAACACATTACATAGATAAAAAAATTATAAATAGAGGATCACTTAAATGAAATTTAGGGAGGTAAGCCATGCAGTCTTGATCAAAATGATTTATTTTCACGATTTATTTGGATTAATTTGTTAGGGTTCAAACATAACCCTTTAAAAGAGTCTTTTTAAAATCAATAAAATACATTGGAGGAGGAGGGAGTTACACAATTATCTCTAAAATATATGTATTTTCATTTTTTGTTTTGGATTTGGTTTTGTTTCAATATGGTGGTAGGAGGTTTTTAGTTATGGAAGTGAGTCTTATAGTTAATTTTTGCTATATATGGGGCTATGTTCCACCAAGACTTATGGTTCTTTCACTAGTTAAATTTATTATTATTGGCTACTCCCCGATTATGTATGATTGAATTTTGTTATTTGGAACTTCTTATGTGGAGTTCACGGTGACTCGGTGGTGGGTGGTGTTGTAGAGGGTGAGTATGGTGGTGGACTGGGAATGAGGTGGGTAATCTGGGTGGTAGGACGATGTGGCAGTGAGTCCTTCACTGTTGAGTCATGTGGGAAATGACTCCCACTGGCGATGAGTCCTACCCATGGTGACTGCCATTAGTGGTTTGTCTGACCATTGGTGACTCTACCGGTAGTGACATGGGTTGAATTGAGTCAATAGGGGATGTATTGCCAATGAATGGAATTTTAATGGCATAGGCTAAGGGTGATGGTGGTAGATGGGTATATCGACTAAGATTCAACCGTTGTTGGTTTCTTCGTGTGTTTGGTTTTAAGATCTAGATTCTGATTTGGTTCATTGTGTTACTATTTAGTGGTTTTTAATAGATGACTAGTGGAAGGGAAATTAAAACATGGTGGTTGACAAATGAAACAAGTGTTGCGGGTGGTGTTTGTGGGTTATAGTTTATGATTTGGTAGAGGATGAGGCTAATGGTGGGTCTCTGGTAGTATAGGGATGGGGTGGTGGTTAGTTGGGGTGAATGTAATAGAGGATGGATGAAGGAAGTTACAACCTCTAGTGGTGCCTCCTGTTGGGGTGAGTTGACTCACTAGTGGTTTGAATGTTGCGGGAGGTTAAAAACTGTAGTGGTGGGTTGGCGATGGCGAATGCTTTATTGAACCAGCTGGAAGAATGGTAGTATTGCATTGAGTCAAGATTATTGGTGGGTTGAGTCGTTGTTCTCTCTTCTAGAGCTGACTTAATAGGGAGTGTGCTATTTGTTAAAAGGATTTATGTTGGCAGAGGCTAATGACGCTAGTGGTGACTTTCACTAGGGGTGAGTGGATCTATAAAATTAATGAAATAAATAAAAATATATTAAAATTACATGTTAAAACTAAAATGAAACAAAAAATTGAATTAATTAATTATTTAAAATTAAAAATATAATAATAAATTATTTATCAAACAAATTGAAAATAATAAAAAATAAAAATTAAAAGAGAGATTATTTATTTTAAAATTCAAATAAAAAATTATGAATAAATTAATAAATGTAAATTAAAATATGGATAATATTAGAAAAAGTAACTTAAAAATGAAAAAAATTGAAAAAAAATTAATAAAGATGAATATTTAATAAAAAATGATGAAAATTAATTAAATATTGAATTAATGAATAGAATAAATGAAATAGTTATTTTGGAAAACATAAAAAATTAAAAAATCGAATTATTTGTAGAATAAAAAATAATAATAAATATAATAAAATAATAAATTAAAAAGTAGTGAAAAAATTTATTGATTAATTTTATTTTCTTCAAGGTAATATTTTTTTAAAAAAATGAATAGAATAAAAGGTGTGTGAGAATTTTTAGATAAAATTTACACAAAAGGTCCTATATAAATTCAATTAGACATTGTAAATTAGGGGCACATGGACTCATTCACTGTTAAATATTTCATGACAACTATATGAAGTCACCTACTTCTATACATCAATTATGGTCCAATATACAATTATATGAGTGTTGATAAGTTAGATAAAAGTGGAAATAAAATCTTAACAAAAATTACCTCCAATCAATACTTTCACCTAGGTTCCATAAAACCAAGTCCAATTATATATATGTGGGGGGTGTGTGAATTTAATGATACAACCCAAATTATATTCATGTAAGTCGTTTTTTCTCCTTCTTCATCCTAGTTCAAAACTCCCCTCACCATAATGAAGTAATATTTTACCATAAAGAACATTATAGATTTTTTTAAGATCTTTCCCACCCATCAATGTTTAGGGAACTATGTTAAAGAAATTATTTGATATGTAGATAATCCTAACACTCATACCTAGTGACTACAGTCTCATATGTCCACTGTTAGATCCCATTTTACTATTTTAATCTGGTTTCTAAGGGATTATATGATTTTCATTTGAATTGACTCCTAAAAGTGTGTATTTATTAAAAGGTTATATCCCAAGGATTCATTTTATATTTATTGTTTCCTCAATTCATGATCTTAATTCCAGAAATATAAATCCTATATCACTCCATTTTTTGTTCCAAAAATGAATTTTTATAGAAACAATGTAGAATTCCACTCAGTAATCATACATTAAAAATATTTCAGACTCTAATTGAAACTCTCAACAACTAATATGTTTGTATCCACGAGGTGAGTCAATATTTAGGTGAAAACTAAAGACAAAGGACCCTCATGTCGGGACAGATGATGAAATTGTTTGACATTTTTTTGAAAAATATTTACAGTTGAAAATGATATGTCATGAATTTAGTCACAACTAACCATAGAAAAAACCCCCCTCTCCCACAATTAAAAATCAAAAAAGTACCCATTATTTTATCCCATATTGAGGGATAACATATTTCAAAAAATATTTTAAATTGAGCATCATAATAATTATGAATTGGTTTTAGGAATGTTCAAAATTATCTGTTCCAAAAAAAATATTAGAAAATAAATGACATATACAAAAGAAACCCCATTGGAAACCACAAGAAAATGTTGCAATGAATGTTCTTTTAAAGAAGATAATACTATTATATATTATAAATATTCAAATTATTTTTCCGGAATTTATTTCAAATGGAATAATGATGATCAATATTCTAAACCAACATTAAAATCATGTGAATTCAATTAGGGAATGTAGGTGTTTTAATGTTAGTCATAACAATTTTTAACACATTATAATTTAATAAGATAACACCCAAGAACTAAAAATGGTTGAAAAAACTCACATGATAAATGGAGAATCCTCTAGACACATTAATATTTAGTCGGAATTAAAATATTATTAGAGAATAAAAATGGAAAAACATAACAACATTTCCATGAATATGGGTGCTTGACCATTAATGTTAATTGAAAATTTTCCCTTCTGCAGAAACAAGTGAACTACTTTAATTTGTCCTCTCTATTTTCTACAATGTTATGAAAATAGGAATAATAATTCATAATTTAATATTCAATAAAATTTTACCAAAGAATTATTGGAATATATTTTATCAATAATATGTATTGTGTTTCTCCCTTGGTTTTCTATTTCTATTTTTTGGTATATGTAACAAATATAATTGTAGAAAATCATGTAACACTATTAGAAATTAATGAAATTAGAACAAATAATCAATAAAAATAATGTAAATTTTTTGAAAAATAGAAATAACAATGCAGGAAAGAAGAAACTGTGGGTTAGTTCCTATTAAATAGTAAGTTAAAAAATCACCAGTTAAACTTGTGATCGATTAATTCTTCATGAAAATAAATTGACGTGAAGCCCTTTGGAATCCATTCAAATAAGTGTTTGATCCTATAACAATTGATCAGGAATGGTTTGTTTTCCTCTCCAAATAGATCCACAAAACCATTAATAAGAAATCATAATATGGTGATGGGTCTTGTCAACATTGTTTTCATTTTTCCCTGAAAATGTTTCATCCTATAATTGAACAACATGACCCTCTGACCATCCATAAAATCAATATTTTGAATTATTGAGTCTAGAATATATTTTTTCTATCTTTTTAAACCTTTTCATTTTTATAAAATTTCCACCTAATTTCATCCCATTTTTTTATCTTTGATGGAAACCTATCTTCAATAGCCTTGATGTCAATGTCTATGGCCTTTATTGCAAAAATAATAATTTTGATGTAATTCCATTAGAATGTGGAAATATTTTCCAAAGAGAAGCCCGTATGGGGAAATCCATCTCATATTCTTATATATTTCTCAATAGGCCCAAAAAGACTCACCCATATTCTCTAATGAATCCTTTTTGGAGATGGAAACTATCTTGTACAAAATAATTTTGAGCTATATGTTAGGCACTTCAGCCTACCAACTAGACTATGGGTGGTAGGTGGTACTAATTCTATGAGAACATCCATACTTCTCCATTAAACTTTTGAACATGTAATTATATAACTGGGTACTACTATCTATGATGAATTCTCATTGAAATCCAATCCTATTAAAAAATCAAGATGAATTTCAACACACTATAAGAATGATTGTTTTTATATCCACTACTTCAACCCACTTAGACACACAGTTCACAACCACAAGAATATATCCATTCCCATAAGAGGAACAGAAAGGTCCCCTTAAATAAAAATCCCAATACTCAAAAACATAAAACTCTATAATTATTTTTGAGTAATTTCTAACATTTTAGCTACTGTTAGATGAATTTGACACTTTTCTTAGGTAATGACTAAACACCTTGTATCCTTGAACAATTTTTCCAATAGAAATCATCTATTATAATAACATAAATAGTATTTTATCCCCATGGTGGTGACCCCAAGGTGATGAATGACATCACTGAGGAATATGTAATATTTATTCACAAACAACACATCTCCTCAAAACACCATCAGTATATCATCTGAAAATAATAAGGTCATCACAGAATTAGTATTTAAAATAAAAAATAAACTGATTTTTCTAGTTCTATTAAATGTCTTTGGGAATAAAACCAATAACTATAAAATTTCAACAATTTGAATACTATGATGATTCCATAAAAAAGTGAAACCTATTAATTCAGAAATGAGTAATTTATCTATATTGGTTCCTTAATTTTGGTGATTGGTATCTTAGAAATATGTTCTACAACCACAATTTCAAAAACGTTTGTATCCTCAATGACTAGATCAAACATATACAACTAAAGTGTCTACCAAATGATCTTGGGATTCGAGTCCTTATCCAGAAAGTAAATGAGGGCTAAATGGTCAGTAAAAATAATCACCTTATACCATATAAATTACTGTCTAAAATATTTAAGATAAAACATCACATCAACCAATTCATTTTATGCGGTGGAATAATTCTTATGGGCTTCTTGTAATAGACTTATCACATTATAAACTTGATGAAACTTCTTATCCTTCATATAATCCTAAACAACACCTATATTTAGGATATTAGGATCATGTATCACATAAAATGGGAACTTACAGCCTTTTTTAGTGGTCACTTGTGAAGTAGTCAGCTTATCCTTAAGAAATTTAAGGGACTCCATGCAGTTTTCATAAAAAATAGAGGGTATTTAGAAAACTAAAAGTAGTAATAGTGGCATTGTAATTTTGGAAACTTTCTTAATTAACCTCCTATAAATTCATGTATGTCCTTATAAATTTATAAACCCCATGACATTATAAGGTGGGGGAAACATTTATATGGCCTAAATATTGGAATTATCAAACTCTGACCCCATTATAGAATCATTGTTACCCAACACAATTCTCTCACTGTCCATGAACTATAATTTTTTCCCAATTTGAAATAATATCCACATATTCACACAATTATGAAAATGTTTTTAAATTTTCAAGTATGTTTTAAATATTAATTTTTGAAATGAAAAAATAACCAGTTAACACTTAAATAATCCTTTCAATCATATATGAGAAAATTTCTATCATGCATCTCTAAAATGTGTCCGGAGCACTCTATAAACCAAACGGAATTCAGTGGTAGGAAAATTTCCTAAAAAAACAAGTGAATGTGATCTTCTTCTAATCATTAAGTGAAATATAAATGTCTTTATAGCCAGATTTTACATCTATAAAATAGAATAACTCATTGATATCCAGCCTTTATAGAATTTAGAACAAACAATAGAATGGGGAAATCATCTTTAATTGTGGAAACATTTAGTTTTATATAATTGATATAAAACCCTCCATTTCTTCATAGATCTTGTTTGAGTTTCCTTATTCTTCCATTTGTTACCATTGTCATACCACTATTCTTGGGAACTACCTATACATTACTTACCCATGGACTCTTAGAAAATTGAATGATTATCCCAACATCAAGGAATCTAATAAATTCCAATCAAAACAATTACATAATGTTTTGGAGAATTATTCCTTTCCAGTAAACTTTTTCATTACATTCTGTCCCCTTGATGATTTTATGCATGCAAAATTATGGAATTATTCCCTTTGTGTGTGTAATTAAATAGTAAATAATGGGCTTTTATTTCCTATAAACACACAATAGGGTGGCGTATTCACTTTCCCACTATCTTGGATGTGATAAACAAATGTAGTGTATATCTGTCACCTAATAAATAATACAATAAATAGTCCAGTATGGATTTTAGATTGATATGAGGTGGTTCTTTTCATGAGGGAAGACACATAGTCCTAGGATGGCCATGGTCTTCATACATCCACTTAAATAAGTTAGTGTAGTAGGCTTCCTCTTCATCAATAGTATTTACAGAAATATTATTCTCACATTTAGAATCTTATTATTGGGTCATTATGCATTCAAAATAAAACTCATCTCAATGTTTTAAAAACTCTCCCCCAAACTCATCTACCTGTTCATTCTCGTTACTAGAAAAAAAAGTCCATGAAATTTTCAGCCTAGATCTCAGGTTCACCGTTAATTTCATAAAACACCACAAAAACTTTTCTCCCTATACATCAATAGGTTATATATTTCCTAACAGCTTATTAATACGAAATATTCTGTTGGTGGGTTCATTATTATTTTTTGAATACATTGATTTCCTATTTTTTCTCTTCAAGGATAAAAATTAGTATCTCTCATAGGAAATATTTAATAGCTCTTCATGTGGCCAAATAAGGTCTATAAAGGGTGAAAGGTACCTACTGGACACACCCTATTTCTGGTATTATAATTTTAACAATCATAAAGATTCTTTCTACTCCCGCTAAGAAATCCCATAACATTCCAATTGGGTGAGTGATGGATCCATCAAGATGTTGTAAGATAATAATCATCGGTTGGGGAACTCATAATATCAAGTGTTGAAATAGAGATAGTTAAATAAAATTAATTCTAGGTACCAAATATTATAGAAATATAAACTTTCCACCTTTAACCCAATGGTGAATGGGATGGAAAAGCATAAAAGGTCCTAGTGTTTGGGAGGTATCCTATTCTAAGACACATAACTACATTCCTCTTTCAGAATGTAAGTGGAATATTATTAAATTGTTTTCTTGTTTGAGAAAATTTTTAGGATCAATTTTTAATAATATTGAATTTTAATCAAGTATTATAATAAATATAATTAAATTTTATGTTTTTAACAACTTTGAGAAATACATCACCTTAGAATTAGGGGTTTCCTTTTTCAATTATTTGAGGTAAAGTAATTTTTGGGGAAAATATGCTAATAATTTTGGTAATACAATAAATTTACTCATAAATATTTTTATTCTTGTTGTTTTCTTTTTTTCATACCACATTGTTTTCGTTTCCATTTGGGATATTTGTGGCCAAGGTATTTCAAGAGTTTCTGTGCCATTTTTCAGATTTAACAATTTCTAGAGTTTTTCTATAATTCATCATGTTGTTCTTTTTTATAAGTTGGGGAACTTATTTAGACTCTTGGTAGTTTTATTGACCACTTATGGTGGTGAAATCCAGTCCATTTTTTATGCTTTTATTGGTACATGTATGTTTACCCTTGTCTCAACTACCCACATCCCTAGAAAACAATCCCATTTTAATTCATATATTTTTCATTACATAGTCCTTTTGAACATTATAAAAATAAATTTTATTCTTTTTCATAATTCCTACCTATCAAATATATGTGCATACCCCTCAATTCATCTTTTTAATTGGATTATTTAGGATTGGGTTGGTGATAGAACTATTGTGTAGGTGGTTGTTGGAATCCAGGAGGGGTAGTAGATCAAATAACTCCCTATCTCCTCCATGAAATTTTTGGGTGGTCCCAATATGTATGATTATAAGTATTCAAAAATTTATTATACCTAGGAAACAGCCTTGGTCTATTACTGTAGAAATTAACATTCTTAGGAGCTTGGGTAGGGTTGTCAAAATTTGGATAATACAAGTGTATACTCCCAAACATATCATAGTGATGGAATTTATATCTAAGGGTATTATGAGTGCTATAATTGAAACATATAGTATCTTGGCCTTAAACATGTGGAATATGTTTGTGTCATATTTTCCTAATGACTTTTATCCTAATGCATTTGTGCTGCGAGTTTTGTGCTGAAGTGTTAATGGTCATCTTCATCTCCTCAGCAGTACTATGAAAAAAAAACCTCTAGTAGACCGGTCCACCAAACATTTTTTGGTAAGGTGTTAGGATATTGTACAATGGTTACATAAGGAGTTTAGAGTGACTAAATGGAAAAAAAAATTGTCCAAGTAATCTCTTAAATCTATCCCAAGATACAAGGAATGGATCTCCCTCATCTTGAATGAAACTAGTGATTTTCTATGTAATCATAGAAGTATATCACATAGGATAGAATTTCATGGTGATATAATTATATAATTTATCCTAGGTGTCCATAATATCTTCCTATAATTTTAGAAATGATTTCCTAGAAGTGCCCATGATTTAGAGAGGGAATACTCTCATCTTTGTCTCTTTATCACTCATGCCTCTGAGTGGAAGCAGTTGGACAACACAATATAAGTTCCTAATAAATACAAGGGAGTATTCACTAGTCATTCTATTTAAGGTCAGAATCTAAGACAACATTTATTGTTTTACATAATAGTTTCTAGATGTAGGTGAGATCCTAATTCATTAAGGGTTTCTAGAAATATAAGGTGGAAACAAATCTCTCAATATACTTCTCTCAATCCTTTCATTGCTTGGTGATTTCATATTACCAGGTGGTGGAATTTTAATTTTTTGATTCTCAACTTTTCTATTATCCTATATATATTTTTATTTTTACTTATTCAATTATATGAGGTATTTCTCAATATAATGAATTATTGGATCAAAGGTCTCACGTTTATATTTGGTTTTCATATAGAAATAAGTTCAAGAGATTTAATTTATATTTTAATGTATATTGTTTTTAATTTTTTTGAATTATTTTGACAATTTTATGTTATTTTCTATTTTTTAATTTTTTATTTTTTATTTTTGTTATTTTTGGTTGTATGCTCCATCCCTTGAAATTCTTCCAATATTTTTAATGTGTCTCATTAAACATGGTAAAATTTAATATTTATAATCCTTCTTACATCCTATCACTAGTACTATTATAAGAGGTTCGAATAATAGAGAAGGAATGATGTGTGTGAGTGACAAGAAAAAAAGAAAGAAAATTTAATTAAACATAAGAAATAGTGGAGTATGGTGGTGAAACAATGAAAAGAATAGTGAATTTTTTATGAGGGTAAATTTGAGTGCTTGTATTGATAGATAAAAAATGAATAAGAACCACAAAAATAGTGAGAATAACCGATTGAAGATGAGGGGAAAATTGGCTGGATAGTTTTTATAATGATTTCCCATTGATCATTCATTGTAATTTAAATATATTGATCTGATTGGAGGTGGTAGCCTAGATTTTAAATTTGATCAATCAATTACTGAATGAGCCTTATAGATTATCAACTGTAGATTTAATTCAATCACCATGTGAGAAACAATCATCAAACACTGAGTTCACATTGGTAGTTGAACTTATTGAACTTTTCTCTATTTATCTTGATTCACTTTTAATCTTCATAATAGAGAAATTTTGATTTTATGCCTGATCAAGATCTATTTTTCCTAACTCATGATGTATTTTAAAAGATGATTGTAAGAAGTTATAGTGAATTAACTATCAAGTAAAGAACATTCATGAAATAAATAATATAGATTAACTGACTAGCCTATTCCCATAAAGAAGATTATCCAAAAATCTTGGTTGAAGTCAACATAATAATAGATTTTAAAAAAGAAAAGATGAAGCTAGTGGAAAAATAAGAACATAGAATAATATAGAGGATTATTTTCTTTCTCCATAGTTTATCTCTATAAATTCTTGATGTCTGAACTATTCTCAACCCATAGTAAATGGTGTATGGAATTTTTTAATTGGTATTAGATTCCCACTTCAGGAATGGGGAAGAAAATTTTCTCCCTTGATAGAGTTATTTGGCATTGTGGAAGGGATGAGGGGACAATGCTTGGATGGTTTTCTCCTACACCCAATTTGACTGGATTTACCACTGATAGAGAGATTATGGGATCCCCCGAAGTCTTATTGATTTTTCTTCTCTTAAGAAACATAATTATAGCTCCTATCACATCTTCTCGATGTCCTCTATCACCTCAATGTGGAAAATCCACCATGCCAATTCATTATTGATGGTTATAGAAGAAAATAATACCTCTACTTGAATGTGAAATCCCATAACATGTAGCATGACCCCATACCCTGAATCAATCATTCAAGAGAAAAATTTCAAGAAAGGAATTAAGAATATAAAAAAATTATATATAAGAAAAAAAATACTAGGATGAAATAAGTATATATATCCATACAATTTTTTATATTAACATAATCATATTATTTAGATATATATTATATTTATCATGGAATCAAAAAACTATTTAAGTAAAAAATAATACTTATTAATATATTTATGAAAACATATTATTATTAATAAAATTATAATTATATAGTATTATTATATTTATATTTATTACTTACTTATTATATATGTATTTATATATATTATTAATCTATTTATATTTAATTTATAATTATTATATTAATTTTATTTTAAATATATTAAATAAATTATTGAAGAGGTTTAGGGGGTTTTGCGGCTAAGTGATAAGGGGTTGGGGGTTGGCTTCGTGGCATGGGGTTCGGTTCCTTCATCTTCACTAGGGTGTTGGGTGAGGGGTGATCAGCTCACATGGAATCCATATTTGAAACCGATGAGAAGGAGGGGAGAGTTAAAACAATTCTTCTAGAGGATTTAATAATAGTTCCAAGTGAAAGTGGTTGGATTTATTTTTTATGGATTCCAGATCTTCATATATGGCGAGGTTTAGGTTGCAATGGTGGCTTAGGTTCTTCGTTAGTGGATTTTATTTCCATAATAGGGGAAAAAATATTTAATTTTTTCTTAATTGGTTTGGATTCACTATGGTGGTAGGATGATTTCAACTATGAAGGTATGGGTTGTAGTTTTAGGTAGTTGTGGATGGGGTTCAGTTCCACCACGACTTCTAGATTGATTACTTGTTAAATTTATTATTCATAGAATTTAAAAATTTATTTATTCTTTAATTTAGATGTTAGATTCATATTATATCATGTTCACGTTGTCTTTTTGGCTGGTGGTTTGGTAGATTTTGAGGATAAAAAAGGATTGTGCTAGTGGTGGGTGGTTTGGGCAGTGGGTTGAGGAAGTGGTGACTACTATAGTGGTGAGACGTGCGGGTAGTGAATCCCATCGATGGTGAGTCCTACTAGTGGTGACTCCCACAATTAGTGAATATTGTTGTAGTGAGTTAGGAGGGGGAGTGATTCTATTGACGGGATTTTTTCTTGAGTTTGATATGGGTTTTAGTAGTGTATGGGATTCTCATCTTGGATTCAACCATGGGTTGTTTCTTCTGGTATTTGGTTTTTAGATACTAATTCCAATTTGTTTCTATGAGTTATTTATTGGTTGGTACGGATGGTGGATAGTTGGCTGGGATGATGCTACCGATGGGTGATAATGAAAGAAGGAGTTTTTCTAGTGGTTGTGGGTAATAGTTGGGGATTTAGAAGAGTATGAGGATAGAAGTGGATCGTGGCTTGCAGAGGGCTGGGTTGGTGGTGAGTTAGGGGGGATGTAGTAGGCGGTTGAAGTTTGTGGTGACTCCTGATGGTGGTTCCACTTACTGGAGGTGAGTTTGGTAACTGTTTGGTTGAATTCTAGGAAGGCCAAAAGCATTGGCAGTGGGTTTGTGCTGATGGTGTAAATATTGAGAAATCTAGTAGAAGGTAGTCTAGTGGGGATTTGAGAGTAACAGTGGGTTGAGTCACCATTCTCTATTCTTATGGCAACTCAGTAGGGAGTGTGTTTCAATTGAAATGAGATGTGATAGAGGGCCTTAGGGTGTTGGCATTGACCCCCACTGGCTTTGAGTGAGTCTAAAAAAAATAAAGTTAATAAATAAATGAAAATCACAAATCAAAATTAAACTGAAAAAAAAAATTGAAATAAAAAAAATGAAAAAGTTAATTTTTTATTATATAATTAATAAAATTAATGAATTAAAATAATAAATTAATTGATAATAAAATGTTCAAATAAATTAATATCGAAATAAATTGAAAACAAGAAAAAAACAAGATTGTTTATTTTCAAATTAAAATGAAACAAAATAATGAATAAATTAATTTAATTAAATTTAAATATTATAAACAAAAAAAATAATATTATAAAATAGTGTAAACAAATTAAACAATTTAATAATAAGATAAACTAAAAAATGGGTAAATATAAATTAAAAAAATTAAAAAATAATAATAAAGGATATATTTTTTTTAAAAAACATAAAAAATGAAAAAATGAAATAATTAGGAGAATGAAATATTATAATTAATGAAAAAAATGAATATGTTAAAAAAGTAGTTAAAATAAAATTGATTGATTATTTTTAAAATTATTATGAAATAATTAAATAATAAAATAAAAAAACTATAATTTATTAACTATCTACAAAAAAGGAAACATTTTATAGTTATTAATTAAAATACATTATTTTGATTATAATTATATAATTATTTAAATAATGATGTCACATTGTGCATTATAAAACAACCAGATCATTTTCACTGAAGAAAAAAATGAAGGCCACCGACATGTTTTATGAGAAAAAACACCTAGGATAGGTTCTGGTGGGCCAAAATTCATGTTTGGAAGAAAGAAAAATGATTCTAGGATGCTCATCATCGGTATGTCAGGATATAACATCAATCCCTTGATATTTCATTTCAAATGGACAATAATGGACAAACATAAAACATCATTGTTATGTTAATGAAAAAATAGTCATGATAGACAATTCAATTACCCAAACCATATACTAAGTGAAAAAAATAGACATTTTTCTATAACAACTATGTATGTTTTTTCATAGGCCCAATCCTTTAGTTTTATAATGTAACCCAACATTGGCCTTTATTCATTCACCTCATCATTATTTCCTGATGCCACCGACAACTCATTAATCTAACCCCATAAGAATAAGATATGTCCAAACAATGTTTAATGACTATAAAAATAATATTATAAATATGATAATGATTATAATATATAATTAAATAAAGGGGATATTCCACACACTAGGAGGTAAATTCTTCAAGAAACAACCAATTATGTGACCCCTTCACCCTCTTCCATAATTGTATTAAATATTATTACTTAAAATTAAAAACAATTTCTCTTCCCCCAACAAAAAATTAACAAGATCATGTAAATAAATTATTTTAAACCTCCCTCAAATTCCGCATTAAAAGTATGCCATCACTGTAAATTTATACATAAACCATATTATATTCTATATAATTTACCAATTATTGTTAATTAATTAATTAATTAATTTTTACTCCTATTGCATGCCATGATGCCTTCCCCATGATACACTACACATGACCTCCTCTTATAACTTATCAGATCACACCATACATCCTATCCATGTATCATCCATGAAAATGGGGTCATAAATCCAACCCTAAACCACCTCTGATCATCTGATATCCTTGAAACACATTGATCACATGATCGATCATGAACTTATATCTACTGTACCAATCTGATCGATTATTTAATAACCACCATTCTCATTGCTCGCCCAACTGCCATGAATCTGGGTGCATGATCACACTCAAAACTGCACCATAAATGAATAACCATGACAACATTGGCCCACAATGAAGATTTTGAATTACAATGGGGATAAATATAGAAGCAATTAGAAACATTCACTATTTGGAATGTATTATTGGAAAATAGTAATTAAAAAGGATATCCATGGGTGGACCTTGGAATACCATATAAAATTAAATCAAAAGTTTAATTTTTCATAATTTTTCTTATACGAAGGGAAGTTAAATCAAAGATCACAACCAGATTAATTATCCATGCTCAATATTTTCATTAAAAGGCATGAAACTATAAATTAGAATTCATACATCAATTATTGATCAACTATTAGTGTAAAATGTTATCTCCAGTGATAAAAAAGACCTACTACATTCACTACTAATCGAACATCCTCGATCCGATCATTGTTCATCATTTTATGTCAATATGACATTGAACAATGATTTCCTCCTCAACTTACACCTAAAAAGTTTTACGTGACCATCATTTGACAAGTTGTTATAAGAGGGTATTTATAGAGGAACTTAATTACATCATTTAATAAAACAAATAAATACATTATTCATTTATATTAGTTAAACATACCCCTCAGTGGATTATTTAATAAAAATTCTAGTTTTGATAAACATTAGTCCACCAAAAGGGTAATCCATGCTTTTTTTACTCAATTGTGGCCTTATATTTTTTATTTGAGGAACCATTTAAGAGTTATTTCTCATTATCACGAAAATTGTGCATATATGATATTAATATATTAGATATTAATATAATATAAATTATAGTCTCACCAGGCCACATAATCATATGATGTCTCTACACATGAATATGTAAATACTCTGAAGAATACTTCAATGTCTTACATAGTAGAAAAAATGTCTGGAAAAATTAACAGTTCTGAAAAAGGGTTGAAATTATGACATAATCCATTGAAGACATTGTAGACTTTTAACCATACACCCCATGGATAAATTCAAATGATTCATTTAATAACATGTATATGAATATATCCATGATATAAAATATTACATGTTTTATACATTCCCCATATAAACACAGATATGTTTGTAACATGAAACATGCCTTACTGAAAAATTATAGAGAAGAGGTACCATTATCTCATGTCTCAAATTTCACTATATGTGTTCAAACATAATGTATAATTAATATATTATGGAACCATATTCAGATATACATTACTATATTTCATTCCCTTATAATCTTTATGTACCCTCTTAATAGAAGTTATTCATTAAAATCATTATTCTTCTGAAAATAAGTATGTTCCATTCAAATTTCAGTTAAATGGTTCCAACCCATTTTCTATTGTTATGATTTCATATTCTCAAGAATCTCAAAAAAGTAATAAATATCATAAGTATTAATTATATACATATTTATAATCAATCTTATATAATGGAGTTGGAAAATTAATTACATTTTTTGTGAATATGGTAATCCATACGTACATAGGAGTAATGTTTCCATTTTTCAAAGGCTAGAATGAATGAAATGTGTATAGTAATTCACAATTCAAAAACCATGATTATTGAATAAAAATTATTTATATTCACTAATTTATTCAATATAACCATTCATAAGAGATGGGGAAGGAAAATTAAGTCCAAAACTTCGAGGAGATGGTAGTCTACACATTTCCAAAATCAATTTTATCAATAACCATGTGATCAAAAAGGAAATGAAATAGGTGTTTACCATAATAATAATAATATTTAGTATTTTATAGATATTTATGATATTATACAACATAATTATTATATATTTCATCGACTTAAAGGAGAAAATAAACAAAAATGATCGTAGTTAACAATTAAAAAAATTATTAGATAATCCCCCTTCGATTCACTTATTAAGGACCCTTGGGATAATATTTTACGAATACCTCAACATATAGAACATGTTTAAGGAATTTTAAATGATATTTTGGTAGGTTTTGGTCGAGGTATGTGGGAATTGTTTTTAGTGATTTTAATAAATTTGGTACCCTTTTATAAGTGAAGTGAGTATTATAATTTTAATGGGTCTTAATATTAAAATATTATATGTGTCTTAAACAAGGAAATGTATAAGATAATCCATTCCAATTAGAAAATATTAGGATATTATTCAAAATAACCAAATAAAATATTTTCAAATATAAGATTTTATGACCATATTATAAATTTTTTAGTAAATTTCCAATAATCTATGTTACCCTAATGATAATTTTTCTAAAAATATTATTATTCATAATGACCAAAATTAAATTGAACGCATTAAAAAATTTATCCACTATATTTCAAATATTAGATCCAATTTTAGGATTAATTTTTCATTAATAATCAAAATTTAGTTTATAAAAATTCCAAAAAATAAGGAAAACATTTGTTTCAGAAAAAAAATTATCATTTGAAACCTAAAAACTGAACTTATGAAAAGTCAATAAATTTTTTGATTCGAATGGAATTAAGTTGATTATGGTTAAAAAATAATGTATTATATAATTATGAAAAAATATAAAACCCCTAATTTTACTTTTAAATCAATTGATTTAATGAAAAGAAATGTTATTTTTTCTAAAATCTATATTTTCCATATTCACTCAAGATTCTATCTTTTCAAATATATAAAAAACCCCAGAATAATATACCTATAAAATAATGATTTAAAAAATGGTGATCCATGTTTAAAATATGATATCTAAAAATATAAAAAATTAATTATTACTTTTTTTATGAAATGTAATAAAATACATTTTCGAGGAAAACTTATTTTGAAGCATAAAATATCATTATTCTAATTAATTTACTAATAAAAAATGTAAATTAATTTTAAATAAACTATCTTACTATAATATACTCATATAATTAGATTCATTTATTAATGGTGAATAATTTCTTCTATAATGATAAAAATAAATTTTTATCATTAAAAAATTTTTATGAAAATGACCCATTCACATTAAAAGATACTTTTTATAATTTTATAAAAATGATCATCAATGAATAATAGATTTTTCATTTTATTGATGGTAAAATTTCTACATTTTTTTTAAATCATATAATGATTTCATCTATGATCAATGATGCATTTAATTAATGATATCAGTAATATAAAATTTAAAAATGAGAAGTTTATATTCTGTAATCTCAAGGTGTTACATAATATCCACTCTTGGATGAAAATATTCATGAATCAATGTATTTTATCCCAATGATTTTTATTACATTTCATATCCTTTAAAAAATTTCTCAAATGATTTATGAAATAATGGTGTAAACTTATTATTGAGAAATAATACATTTAAATTCATTTTCTCACATATTAATATAAATCGATTATTTAAAAATACCAGTTTTTTTATCTAGAGTTTTTAGTATTTTTATAAGCATGTTTAACCACTAAATTACTAAACTAAATTGAATATTTATATCAAAATACTTGCTGGAATTATTTTAGATATATAATATTCTACACCCTTATATTTTAGTTCTGAAATTTGAGTAGAATCAATTGCTAAATTTCTTTCAACATTTTTAGTTATGATGAATTATTAGAGGTCCATGATTTTACTAATACATATCTAAGATTATATTATTAATAATTATATTAAACGAATATTGTTACATTATTTGTTTCTTGTGTGTATAATGTAAGGTAATGGAGAATCTCCATTCACTTTCCCTCAAGAATGATATTACCCATGGGTATTTTTAAAGATTCTCCCCTTCCTATTCTTCGCATGAATTATTAATGGTGATTAACTAATAAATAAATTTCATAAATTTCTTAGATTATTACTATTTTTCTTGTTCCTCTATTTCTTCCCTTCAAAATTTATTTCTATCCACCTTATACAGATATATAAAATTTTTGGTTGAGGGGAATTGGGTTTTAGACCACATCATGTTTAAACATTAGATTTGATAGTGTTTTTTTCACTAAGAGGGTAGAAGATCCTTCCATATGATCTCAATATTGTGTTCAAGACTATATAATCCTCATTTTTCTCATCTGTATCTATCCCTACTACCTAGAATCCTACAAATTATATGGTATTAGTTTTTTGTAATAATTATTGATTATTGATAATTTTCATGGACTTAATATGGTGTATTATCTCATAAATACATACTAAATGTCATTGATGTATAATGAAATAGTCGATTCCATACCCATAATGTGACTTTATGTAACCTTTTTAATTTATAGGTTCCAAATTTGGGTTCTCGTGATAATTAAGACTCCTTTTTATTATTTAACATGATTTATGTAGGTGTTTATCCTCTATTTTAGAAGATTCATTCGTTTATAAGGATACTTATTTTGTTTATATAAATTATATTAATAATTTATTTTAACTTATATTAAGTTTTATTCATGGTGGTTTATATTTTTTAAAAAAATATTTTCTCCGTATAATTTTAATATTCATTATTGTATATTCCAAAAAGATATATTAATGGTTAAAATTTTTAATGAATTCAAATTCAATTTTTTCATATAAGATGATATATTAATGTGCTTTTAAAAGTATTTAAATTGTTGTGATGTTTAATTTTAAATCATCATGAAATTACCTTTTATATAAATTATAAATTATTTATTTTTTTCTAAAAAGAGTCTGTTTCTATGATATGGATTAAAATTTTGTCACATAAGATATTTTATTAAAATTATCCTCATCAATTAACCGATTTTTGTTCTAAAATATTTTTCAATTGTTTTGAAACACTCTATGATTTTATAATAAAGTTATCTATAGATAAATTTTAGATTCCTTGATTCCCTATATTACACAGAACCCTGAGATTAAATGTTCATCATTATACTATTAAAATATTATTATGTTACAATTATTTCCTAGTTTTATGGGTTGAGTAAGAATGGGGATATGTAAATTTCTTAAAAATATTTACCTTTTCATAAAATAAATTCATCAGATACCAAATGGTAAGAAAATAAAATAAATATGTTTGATAATAAATAAAGATTTATTTATGAAAAAATGTTCTTTTTGTGCAAGAATATGTATATATTTTAATAATGTAGATAAATATGTTTTATTAATTATTTTAATTAAATTAAAATATAATATATTAAATCAAAATTTTCAATATACTTATAATTTTTTATGGGTAATGTAAAAACTATAAATCCATTTTTAATTAAAATTTGTGTTTTCCTAAAGAACATTTTGTTATATTTTAGACACTTACTGTAAAATAAATCTCAAAAACTAATCAGAATTTAAAATATAAAATTATATCTTTTATTTGGAATTAGTAGGATAATATATGGTAATTAGATCACTTATATTTATGGTCATTATTAATAGCAACCTTGTTAAATATTTTAATGCTTCGTAAGGGAAAATATGTTATAATGGTTAAAACATTAGGATAACGCATTAACATTTCTATAACAGTTTCTTGTATCTTATTGAATAATTATGTTTACACCATTATCATCCATGTTTTAAGAATTTTATCACATGGTTCCATTTTTCTTTGAATATGACATTTATATTATTTTAATAAATGGATAAATACAAAATGTAACTCTATTGACATTAATATATCTTTTATTTTTTCAAAAAGATAAAATGATTTTATCGTGGAATATAAATTTTTATTTGGAATGTGATTTATTTTTCTCAGATATTAATTTATTTAAAATTTTTAGTGACGGAATAATTATCTTAAATGATTTCACAATTCCATCACAATGTTTAATCAATTAATAGAAACAAAAAATTAAATATTTTAAAAATATTAAAAGCAGTACAACATTGTTTAATAACTATATTACATTATTTTTTACATAAATATTACATAATAATGATTTTAAAAATGTTTATATTCAAATTCCAATATTATATTGATGAAATTAAATTCATGTTAAATAAATAGTTCCAAACATTACATTAAAGATATTATTTAAAAACTATATATTCTTCTATATTTAAAATTCTAATAAAGAATAAATTTGGAGAAGATAAAATAGATGTGGTTTATATATAATCCATGGTCCTTTTATTGGTCACATTTATTTTTCTGGTAAAATAAGTGACCATTAATAGGTAAAAAATTAATATTTTCATAATTACATATAGGGTTAGCTATGCGTTGAAAAAAGAGATTAGGGTGAAAAAATCACCTAAACATGACCAAATATTATTTCATGAGAGTATTTAGACTACTCCTCATCCAATATTTTTTATATATCAATTTGGATAAATTTTCCATGAAATCAAATTTTTGATAATTTAATACTATAAGAAATTTCAGGAGTACTAGTCCTCTCAATAATAAAATGACATTTCTTATCCTCTCTTCATCACACTATTTAAAAATTATAACATTAAAAAGATCTAAAATAAATCATTAATAGATTGAAAACCCACATTATAGAGGTTATGTTCCTTACAATGACCATTCGATCAAGGATTATTTTGTAATGCAAATTAATTATTTGAAGGAATATGTATAACTCTTAATCGAGTACTTTTATTCTGTTGTCTTCCTTTAACACTTATAATGATATGTTACCCATTATAAAAAAATGAATTAAGTATCTAAAATAGACTTCAATTTTTATTATGATGATATAAGAACAAATATCCACATCTATTCCATCATATTGGAAAATAAAATTTCACACTTATGTATAAGGGAACTACCACCAACAAGAAGTTATGTGTTTCATTTTTCATCAAAAAATATTTTTTTGGCTATAATAATAAAATTATAGAATATTTACTATATAAAATAGATTATTATGGTTCTATAATATTTAATTATTAATTATTTTTATTTTTTATATCGATCATCAATGGAAGCATCTCTCATGTGAACGTATGGACTATAATCTCAGTCAGGTGATTTAATTTATTTTTCCTCACCACATTATATGAATAGTTTTAAATGTCACATGATACACATAACATGATTAATATTTTTAATTTTTTGTAAGTGCGATCAATGTTTAACTATCATGTCAAACTAAGTGAAACATGAATGAAAAATTAAGAAGTTATCACCAAGAACAATGATTTTAATATAGAATTGTTAACAAAATGGTAAAAATATGTAATAAAAACCATATATAGTATAAAATATATGAATTAGGAATTATAATAAATTAATAATATATATATATATATATATTATAGTATCTCCAAACACGTTTTATGAACGATGATATTTTATGTTAGGGATTTATGTTTCAATCCAATTTTAACAGAGATTTTATATTCAAGAATATAAATTGATGAAATTACTTGATACTTATATAATAAATCCACTTTATTATTCTTATCCTTGGGTTATTTATGGTATATTGTTTTTTGGGTACAATTTCCCTCTTTTAAACACTAAAAATGTTAATCAAATGATTTTAGAACAAGATGAGCTTATTTTACATCTTTTTGTTAAAAAATAATTGTCATCCATATCCACGTTTTTTGAAATGATTTAATAAATATTTTTATATATTATAAAATTATTATTAATTTAATTTTTACACATGTTTCAGTTTTTACCAAATCATTTAAAATAAATCACCATGGTGTTTTATAAACAAGGTACTTTTTACCATATGTGTCAACATAACATTCGATTTAATGATTATCTCATGAATAGAATTTACTTATGTCATAGAGAATAAATTTTTTAATCATTATTTATATGTTTTAATGGTTATTATCAAATAAATTATTTTCCTTTTTATTTTTAAAAACTTTTATTCTGAAATAAGTGGCTTAAAAATGAAATGGATATTCTCCTCAATAACTATTCAAGTGATCTTTTAAATACATGTTTCATATATGATAAAATACATTATGCATACATATGACATACTAAAAATATGATCTAATGATACCATCCATATTCATTCTTTGAATTTTTTATGATTATGATGATGATAATTTTATTAAACCCATTTATTATTCATGGGGTTTTCTATAATGAAATATTGATATGTTTGTTAAAATCATTTTCCTTACATAGGTTATATAGTGATGATATGATTAATGATTTAGAGTACTTTAGAAGATATATGTATTATTATCATTATGTAACGAGTGTTCCAAAAAAATATCCCTATAATGCATTTTGTAATTAATTGTATTTCCTAAGATGATAATGGGATACATGTTTATATTATTAATCTAAAATGGTAAATATGTAGGGATTCCTAATAAACTATAGGAAACATGTGGTTATTCCTTATCCATTATGATATGGGAAATATGTGTTCATTTCTGGTTTATTATTATTTCCTAGTCTTAATTGTTAACCATGAAATATAATTTTAAATCTATACATATGATGGTGAACACTTTGTAACATGTTTTTATACTTATGATTTTATCATTAGGTTCATGATTGAATAGTGAGGAATTCTCACTCTTTTGATTCTTATATTTAAAATTCTGTATATATATTTCCCAATTCATGATTGTGATCCATGATAAATTTGTGAAATTTTTTTATTTAAGACTCATACATTTATATATATTCTATTCTTTAATTTTATCATGGATTTATATCTTCATAATATACAGTTAATTATAATATTATCTCACACATTCATATGTTTTATTTTACTATTTTATAAAGAAACGTTTTTATTGTATTTTATGAATGTTATAATGCTAGAATAAAATTGTAACATATGGTGGACAATATACCGTATTATTATGTTTTTTTTAGTCTCCAAAAAAACAGTCCTTTATAGTTCTTTTAAGATAAAAATGTTTTGGGTTGTGTTTTCCACTAAAATTATTTAATATTTCTATAATAAAATATTGGGTCTCTTTAACTTTTATCAAAGTGGTATTTAATCAACCATTAGATATTAGTATTAGGGATAATTGGTAAAAACCCGTGGGATAAGTCTATTGATTTCATAACATTTTTATGTTTCGGTAAGTAATATTTTATGTGGTTTTTCAAAAAATGAATCCCTATCATGATTCAATATATTGATGTGGTTTTGTAATAAAAACATCTAGTGGTAATAATCTAGAAATGTTTTGGAAAAGTATATCTCGACCATCAATATGATGATCAAGGAATGTTCCCTTTCTATTCCCCTAATTTGACACTCCTATGGGATATTCATCGGTTAAATCAAATTCTACACCTACACTATTATGAATTGTTGTAATAGATAGCAACCAAATGACATATTATGATAAACATATGGTGATATAGATTAAAAAATATTCATAAATTAATATATATCAACAACTATATTCTTATTATTTTTTATTAGTGCAAGGATGAATATGAACATCCAATGGAAATTAATTCTATCTTGTGGGCCTTATTTTCTATCAATGAAGGGATATTTATCCCAATTGGTAGGGAAAAAACATAAAATTGTGGAAATAACTATTTTAAAATATTTTTTTATGACATTGAAGAGGAGATTCCAGGTAATCCTATAAATCATGAAGTTATGATTTCAATAAAACACATACATGGTGATATACCTATTTCAATGAATCCTTATAGAATGAACCAAATTGGGTTGTAGGAATTGAAGAAGAAAATTTAGAAGAACCTTGATAAAGTATCCATATTCCCTAGTGGGTCACCATTGAGTAAAAGTATTAAATTTTAATACGAAATATATTCTAATGCATCATTGAATTAATTTTTATGTAGATAATAAGAATAATTTTTTGAAAAATTATCCTATACACCGTGTCTATGATTTCTTGGATCAATTACTAGGTGATAAATTCTATTCCTATATTGATATTCATTCTAGATATAATCAATTTATTGTTAATAATGAAAATATAACAAAGATAAAATTCATTATGAGGAAGGGAAATGTGGATTTATAGATATGCCATTTGGTCATACTAATTCTCACACTATCTTCATGAATTAAATGAATAGAATAATTAGAGATCAACTTGAAAAAAACTGGGTAGTTAATTATAGATTTGTATTATTATTCATTTAAAATGAATGGAAGTGCATAAATATAATTTTATAATTTTCATGAATCATCTGAAGAATGAGTTGTTGTATAAATCATTTATGAGCTATGAATTATGGAATCAACATGTTTTGTTCATAAGTTAAATAATTTGAAGTGAGGTTTTATCAGTGTAACATTTAACGACAAAAGTTATTGAGAAATATGTTAGAACCACCATTGTTTCCAAAAATCTATAGTTTTCTGATGTCATTTGGATACCACTTACATTTTTGTGAGTGATTCCTCAAGAAAATGTTATCCATTAACTAATATGAATTATGAGGGGGGTTATGTCATTGAGGAAAAATAAATGAGATGATAATTTCATGGACCTAATGAGAGGGTAGGTCAACACACATATTCTCAAATTACCTTATAGTGTAAATGAGTTTTATAATCAAAAGTATTTCATTATAGAAGATACTAGGTTTTTTCAACATAAAAAATAATACAGTGATAATATATTCATTAATATATTGCAATATACATGAGAAAATTTAATAGACTCATAATATAGTGTTGGGAGTGATAATTTTTGTGTACATGATATGGGGGAATTTCATTTATGGTTATAGGTGGGAAATATATATGGATAAAAAACATGTTAAGTATATATTCACACAAAAAGAGTTGAATATGCTCCATAGAATTTGGTTTTAACTGATTACTGATTATTAATGCTCGATATATTACCACCCAAGGATAGAAAACATGGTGGATGATTCTCTGATTTGGAAGGAAAATTATAGTTAGTCCATTAAGAAGGATAAATAAGATATAATATATATTTATTGGTATAAAACACAATATAGAAACTTGTATATAAGGGGAACACCCTCTCTATCTCTGATGAATGATCAACCATAAATCCATCTTAGGATTAAAGAGGCAATGAAAGAAAATTTGTAACTATTAACAAAGGTGATACATTTTCCCAATTTCAAAAATGTTTGTGATGGAATAATATGTCATAAGGTCTCTAAATGTGTTCCATCAACATCAAAATTGTAAAATTAAATGTAAGTTAAAGCACATATTTTTTCCTTCTCTATTCATCCTAGAAGTACAATGGTGTGTCGAATTTTGATAAAATATTTCTAATGAAATAACATGAAAATAGGTATTTCAGTGTATCTTTCTCGATGTATATGACGTAGGAATGTTAATTAGATGTTATATATGTTTAAGTGTATTTCAAAACCACTACCAAAAATAGAATGAAAATTGGCTGATGATACCATGGACTTCATCATTGGAATCCTGAAAACATCTAAAGGGTATATTTTTATTTGGGTTGTGGATAAGCAACTTATATAGTAATATCACTTCATTTATATCATAGAATATTTCCCTCATAACCATACTACTTAGATATAAATTAAGGACGTGCTGAGATTGCATGTGTTACCTATCTCAATTGTATATCATTATGATTAAAGGCTTACCTCGAATTTGGGGAGATGTATTTAATAGGATATAGACACATTGTTGAGGTTTTGTACTTAATATCATCATGAGATTTATTTTCATTCAGAAAAGACCAATAAATCACTTTTTATTATGTTTTGAATATTTTTTAAGAATTTTAAAGGTTTTTGGGATCAACACATTTCTATGGTCCAATTTTCTTCTAATAATAGACTCCACTCAAGAATCCAAATTCTCTTATGAAGACCTATATGGAAGGAAGTTTATAAGTACAACCTGATTGGATAAAGATGTAAAAATAATGTTAATAGGCCCTGAGAATGCTGAGGATATAGAATATAATTTTAAATCTATTTAAATGCACATAATGGTATCATGGAAATGATAGAAAATTTCTTTTGACACCCAACATCAATATTTATTTTAAATGTTTCTAACAAGTTATTAATACGATTATCTTAATGGAAAAGAGTTATTATATTTGAATAGCAGTTAAAACTAATCCCAATATATACTGGTCTATTGGGATGGAAGGTTATTGTTTAACACTTCCACCAAATCTCTCTCATCTTAACGATGTTTTCCATTTATCTCTTGTGAAGAAGTATATATTTGATCTTTCATATGTACTGAACTCAGAGGTCATATCACTTGAGAAATATATATCTTATGAGTAACACCTTATGGACATTTTAAATCATAGAGATAATGGTCTACGAAAAAGAACCACTCATTGGGGTAATGTTTTTTTTGGTGATAATAGAAATTAGTGGAAGATTTGTGGGAACACAAGGATGTGATAAGTTAGAAGTATATTTATTTATTCATATCAAAGTGAAAAAATTTATAGGGTGAAATTATTATAAGGGGGTTATAATGTAAAAACTCATCCTTTTATGATACATCTATCCAAAAATAAATTTTTTTTCTTTGAAAGCTTGCTTTACATACAATATCGACTAAAAACAAACTACATTATACTGTTGAAATATTGTTTCTTGATACTTATTTACAAGATGTTACATTGTTTGGTAATAATGATGATAAAAAATTATTATTTTTATATTTTTATAAAAACTCATTTGTTAATAAACGGTTTGAAATTAAAATAATAGTGTTTGTCTGTAAATAGAGATGTATTTCTGAAAAAAAATTACACACAATGTGTTTTAATTTAAAAAAATAGATTAGGATATATTAATTGAACTAGTATTAATAAATTTAAAATATAATATATTCAATTAAATATTTCAATATTTATCCAATGGTCTTTACTAGGTATTGATTAGGAATAAATTTTATGTTCTATTCAAATATTCATTTTTCAAAATATGGTTTTTTTTCATTTTATGGACTTATTGTAAAATCAATTTCATCTAATCATATGAATTTTATAATGAAAAATGGATCCCATATTTGGAACTATGATATTGAAATTCTTTACGTATTGGATTTTATTTTTTTTCATTGTGAATTTTAGTCTTGGTTAATATTTTTCAAATAAGTAAGCGTAAAACATGAAAACATGGTAAAAATATTGCGATATAGTTATAAAAATAATTTAAAACTTTACTTTATCATATTGGATTGGTGGTTTTAAAAATTTATCATCCTTGATTCAAAATAATGGCCAGATGCTTCCAATTATATTTTTATATGACATTTATTTTACTTTAAGAACTCGATAAATAAAAAAAATTCACTATATCAACTTTAATGAATAACATATATTTTCATAAGGATAAATGGATGTTTTGTTTAATTCATAATTTTGATTTGGAATATAATTTAATTTTCTATTATACTAATTTATTTTAAATTTTATCCATTTAATAATTGTATTAAATTTTTACAAAACACAGACATAATATTTATTCAATTAATAGAAAAATAATATAAATGATTTCCAAAAAAATAAAATAATGAAATTCTGGTAAATTATAATATTCTATGATTTTTTTTGATAATTATAACATGATAGTTATTATTTAAAATATTATATTAAAATTACATTGGTGTATTGATTACATTATAATGAAGTTAATCAAATTCTTCCAAAAGTAACATTAACAATTTTTTATGATAAAAAAAGATTTTATTAATTAAATTATTTCTTGTAAAATATCCATATTCATAAAAGTTAATGTGATATGGTATAACTTGTTTCCCATGGTCCATTTGTAGGTTTATTTTCTTTTTATGCTGATATAAATGACCCTTAGTGTGTAAAAAACATTGATACTATGGAAATTGTGAAAAGGGTTAATTAAGAGTTAAAACAAAGAGATAAGGGTGAAAATCGCACCTAAATTAGTAAAACTTTTACTGTATGATAGTATTTAAACTCATCCTCCTAATATATTTAAAATATATCGAGTTGGTTCCATATTACAATGAAAATTAAATTATATTATTTTAATAATGAATGTAATGCATAGAGTGTTCCTCCCCCACATATAAAAAGGAACCTCTACTACTGTCATTCAAAAACCATTTGAGCGATATACCTCTTTCATGGACTACCATTAAAAATTAAATGATTCCTTTATATCATTCTTTATATTTTTCCAATTTCCAAAAGAGTAACCTTTCATGTATTAATGTTTAATACAAAAGAAGTTTCTCAACAAAGAGGTTTAACTCTAAACCGAGTACCTTCGATATTATTTATTCTTTTTTAACATATAAATATTTAGAATTAATTATAAATTGTATCATCGATATATATAATTTTCATTATGGTTATGGAAAAACCATTAACAACCCCAATTCCATCATATGAAAAATAAAAACATAACTCATGCGTATGTGTGGTCAAGTAACTAAACAAAAAGGTGTGTTTTGTTTTTCATCACAACACCACAATAATGATTATTGTGAAAAAATCACTAAATATTTATAATATATATGATATATTTATAGATCTAAAATGGTTAATTATTTTCTACCATTATTTCGATATATCAATTAGAAGATAAAGACATCATGAATGCGTACGTATGAACTACCATCCGAACAGAGTGATGTAATTAATTTTTTATCAAACCATTATATAAATAGTTAAAAATTAATATATATATATATATATATTACATACAACACAAATTACATGAATAAAATTATTTATATTTCATAACCACAATAAATGTATAAGGACCAGGACTCAAAAATTGAAAATTGGGTGAAAAACAAATAAGTTATCGTCTAAACCATTGATTTTAAAAAATAAATGTTAATTAATGGGTGATAAATTTTTATAATAAAACTATATATGATATGATATGTATATGTATGTTTTCAAAATATATATGTAATAGTATTATTTTTATTATAGTGTATTTTTTTAATGTATATTATGAAAGAAGAAACATGATGCATGTCATATTGATTCAATCCCAATATAATTATAGTTGTTTAATATTTAATTTCTCTTGAGTAAATTATATAATAAATATATGATAAATCCCATTATTTTTTATTTTTCATTCAAAATTTATAAAAATTCTCTGTTTTGGTTTCTTTAATATTTCCTTGGTACTCAAAATGGTTCAATGGAATGTTTTTATGAAGACCCTTCATTTTTATCATCTTTATATTAGATATCAATTTTCTTCAATATCCATATTTAAAAAAATATTTTTGAATTTTTTGGATATTATTAAATTAATTTTTATGGAAATTTTTCCTTGATTTACTTTATACAATTTTTTTAATCATAATTTTTTTATTTGAATGATTTAATGTTAACCTATAGTGTGGACTGAATCTTTTTTAATGATTAAGACATGTATTAGATTCCATAACTTCATGAATGATCAATAATTTTGATGTTCCAATAATTTTTTTCAATTTTATTTTCAAATAAAATGGTTTCCATAATATTGTATAAATATCTTACTTTTAAATATTTGATTCCAAATGAAAAGTTTATTTCTTTAAAGATATATTCCAATGATCATTTGAAGACATTTTTGAACCATGATATAACATTTTGATGAAACTTATAATTTTCTTGGGATCTATCCAATGAAACCATCTTTAGTTTTTCCATTTTTGATAGATTATTATGATGACTAGATTTTTATAAAAAAAATATTTTTTTTCCATGGGTTATAATATAAATGATGTATTTATGAAAGCTGTTTCATTTCCATTTGGGTTGTGTTATAATGATATGTTAAATGTTTTATAACAAAATGTCACACATGAATATGATTATCATTATATGATCTGTGAGTATATTATAATATATCTCTCTAATGAAATGAATAAATATTTATATCTCATGACATAATTATGAGAAATGAGTTGATGTAATTAATGAACTATTTTTAAATAGGTAGGGATGAATGATCTCCTATGGTAAAGTGGTGGTAATTCCTGGCCGATTATGATATGATAATTTCATGATCTATTCTGAATACCTGAGTACAATGGTACCCAAGATACCCCTGACATGACTGGAATGGTGTTTCTAATTCCCACATACTAGAAACTAACTCTTTGGAATCATAAAAAAGAAAGAGGTAATGATTTCTCCCCCTGAAAAAACTACGGATACAAATAACAGTAAAATATAAAATTGATATATATTTTTATAAAAGAACTCATAAATAATAAAAGAGTAACATAATTTGGTAGGTAAATATAAATGTTGTACATCAACCAATAAAATGTCATAATACCCATCAATACATAACTAAAATTATCTTGGTAGTGATTGGATCATGACTCCACAAGTCACTGCCATCACCCATGCCTTGTGTTCAAGAACACCCACTAATTTCAGGTGGTCCATTTCCATTTCTGGAACATGGAATAACATAATCTAAAAATACCCAAAGGATAATTTTAGTTTGTGATAAAAAACCCAATTTTATTTCACCATATTTTTATTATGATGTTAAATATCATATAAACCATAAATGAATAAATATTAACAAAAACATGGCATTGAAATTTTTTATACAATTCAAGTAAAATTAGTTCAAATTAGATGAAATGAACGTATATAAAAAATTATAATAAATAAAAATTATAATAAAATATGAGTGGAATTGATGAAAGATATTCTATAAATCGTGTAATGTAATAAAAAAGTGAAAATAAATATCTATATTCATATTCCATGAGTTTTGTTATTTTTTAGATTTAGGATCCTCACACTACTTAGAAAATCATAATGGATTAGTTTTTCTGACCAATTCCCTAAGGATTAGGCCATTAAGATATAGTAAATCAAGAACCCATTGGGTAAAATAAAGTCATATATGGTTCACTTAGAGGTTTCATCATCATTACATTTCTAGGGAGTTAAATTCCTGGTGTCATTGTAAAAATCAATGACTATTTACTTTGACACACATTTGATTTAAATCAATCAACGAATCAATCATTTAAAAATAAAATAAAATCAATTTAAATAATCATTCACAATTAAATTTTCTAATTTCATGTTACAATATAAATTTCCAATTTCTGAAACCAAATCATAAGATTTTCATAAAATTCACATATGTCAACACCATATTTAATTTAAAACTATTTTCTTAAGTATAATTATTTCACCCAATAAATTGCCTTTTCAATCCAGCATTTCTAAAAAAATCATCAAACAATTTCAATCATTGAAAAATGGATTTATTAGAAAACTACATCCCTTTTAGATTAAAATATAAAATATACTCTATTTCATAAAAATAAATTTAAAATAATATCAAATTATTCAATAAATTCATGGTCTTATGTTTATTGGAAATACGTAAGGAACCACATTTCTCCAATTAAATGATTATGTAAAACTCAAATATGGAATTTTCCTCATAGATCTATATTCCTAGATGATTAAGTGGGAATCCATTGAATCAAAAAACATCAAAGATAGTATAAAATCATCCAGCAACACTTAGATTTATCACTCTAAATTAATTTTAGAGAAGGAAAAAAGAAATATTCTAAATAAAAGAGATAAAACGTACTAGAGAGGGTTCAATCACATCCATTAGTAGTTCAATAATAGAGGAAATTTTTTGGAAGAGAATATATCCTCTAATATATCATCCAAATTAATAATGGTTGAATTTATATTTATTTAGAGGTGTTTAGTAATAATCATAGGTGCATTAGGTCATTAATTATAATTTTTCAGGGATGATAAACACACTTCATGGTTTCCTATAATCGGATTCACAATTAGAGATAACTTTGATCCTAACAATGAAACATCACTATGATTTTTAATATTACTACACGGTTAGTCATTATGGTATGAAAAATCATTATCTCCCTCCAAGGCTACAGGATAAGGGTGAACAGTTTGGTAGTTTGATTCTTAAATCGTGCGCCAATCGTATTGTCACCCATTGTGGCAAGCCATATAGTTTGTAGGAGGGGAGGATGAATGTTTAGAATAACAATGTTCTACTCCACTAGAACATCAACTGAGGAACATATTGTCCTAGTACAAACAGAAAAGTTATACCAAACTTTTTCCCAACCATGGGAAACAACAAAATTATTGAAAACTTTCACTAAAGATTCTGAAAAAAAATAGTTACAGGGCACAAAGAGAGGATGCTCAAAACAAATTGATTGATAAACATGGTAGATCATAAGAATATGGTATTTGTGGGACTCAACTGTTTTGATAATCCCAAATCATGTTTCATTTATATAAAGCATCTTGTTACTCTTATAGGATAATCGTTTATGTGAAAATCATGTTTATCTAAAAGTAATACCTATGTAATGTTAATCTCACTGCTCTCATTTTAATCTTACAGTTCAGAATTATCTAAGTACAAGGGCACCGATACAAGGTCACTGATACAAGGTCACCGATACAAGGTCACCAATACAAGGTTACCAATACAATATCACTGATACAAGGTCACTGATACAAAGTTACCGATACACAGTCCCCGATATAGGGTCACCGATACAAGGTCACTGATACAAGGTCACTGATACATGGTCACTGATACAAAGGTCACTAATACAAGCCTACTATTTAAGGTTACCATTGAATGTTTCTGATGGAAGGTTACAGCTATAGGTTTCCGATGTGCACCTGCTATTGAAGCATACCAATGTGAAGGCCACCGTTACCAGTCTACTAATACCCTTTGTCAAATTCTTGATATTTTTATACCTTTCATATTTTCCAACGTTAATTCTTCTGACTTAATTAATTCTTATTATAGACATATCAGGAGACAAAATCTTGATAGTACGAGGTACAAGAAAGATTTCACGTGATGTACTTATTCCTATTGTCAAACCTCAAATATGAAAGGGAAGACCAAGGAAGAAAGATATATAGAGGCACAGAGAAAAAACAATGGACAATAATAAGTTTTAGAAGATAAATGAATTGGGAAGAAATTACTGAAGAACAAGGAGGAACCTTTCAATCACGTTCACTATGAACCCCAAGAACTTCAAGAAGATCATTTCAAAAAACAAATTGAGGCTGATTTTGGTATCTCATAAACTTTCAATCAACTCAAGAAGCAGAACACCCAATTCATGAAAGCTATTACCTGGAGTTCCGACACTCTATTTTGGAGAAAACTTCTAGAGATAGACTCAAACATCAAATTCTTCACTTCAAGGAGTCAATAGATGAACTAAAAACACCTAGATCCTTCTAAACTCTATCTCATCATAATTACACTATTGTGCTTCTTATTTTTACATTTCTGAGAAGTGTATGTGTCTTCATGTTTCACACATTGTCTCTTATGCTAAAACCGGAGGATGATGAATATCTGCACATCAAACTTCATCTACATTTGTTTTTTCCACATATAACTATGGAAGAGGTCTCTGGGTGGCCTGGTTATTTGTATCCATGAAGAACTGTGGAAGAGGGTGTGAACCCTGGACAGTTTTTGAAAACTTTTGAAAAGCCCAATACAGGCTGTGTATCAATTTTATTGTTAACATAAACCACATGGTGGAAGGTGATCACCAAGTGGAGAGGATTATGTCCTATCTTGAGATCCAACCTCTTGTCTTAATTTACCATGCACTATATTTTTTAATACTCCGTTTTAATAATTTTTCATTGCATATATTTACTAAAACATAAAAAAGTTTTGCATTACCTTTGATAGTTAGTTTAGGTAAGTGTGTGTATGTGTTTAGTTCATTAAACTTGTTTCAAAAGTTGAAGAATTATTATACACTAATTCAATTAAGGAATAATCACCCTTTGAGAAACATGTTGCCCAATTATACATCTATATCTTTAATTCCTTAATTAACTGGGCTGTTTTCAAATTTGGGGGATCTTTTTAATAATGTTTTTTTAATATAAATTTTATGTAGGAACTCAATTACCCCCCCCCCCCCCTATTGAGATTCTACCCCAACCATCATTTGGTATTAGAGTTGTTAAAATTGTTTTTGTATTTCTACCATCTGAACTACTAGTGGACGGTTTGAAATTCTTCTCAACTGTGATTTTAGTTGTATCTTAAAGATCAAACAATTTCCGTCATATCTAAATTTTCAGTTCATTACATTCTAATTAAAAATGGATAATAGAGTTGAGGGTGTTGCTACTAACATGCCACCTTTATTTAATGGTAATTACTATTCTCAATGGAAATTAAAAATGGAAATGTATATATAGAGCATGGGACCTGAAATCTGGGACACAATTGAAGAAAAACATGTATTGCATGCTACTACTAGGGACACATGGTCTCAGTTGACTAAATCTACATATAATAATAATTGTATAGAAATTAATTCTTTGTAATTTTCTCTAAGTGATGAAGAATTCAATAAAATATCTTCTTATAAAACTACATATGAAATTGGGGACACTATATCTATTTCACGTGAGGGAACAACCAATGTTAATGAAATGAGATTAAATACCTATACTATTAAATATGATAATTTTAAAATGAAGGCTGATGAACTCATTTCTTAAATATGTCTAAGGTTCAATGAAATAGTCAATACTATGAGACTTCTTGGGAAACCAGTGGACAACAAGGACCAGATTATGAGGTTGCTTCAATGCCTACCTAACAAATGGAGAGGAACTTCTGTTTCTATCTGAGAATCTTGTAACATAGGAAATCTACCAGTGAAGGAACTAATTGGAAAGGTTATGATGTACAAATAAGAGCTTAAGATGAATAAATAAGTATATGAAGAACCAAAGACAAAATCTGTAGCATTCAAGACTACTACCTCAAAGAACAAGGATTAGAAAAATGTTCAAGCCCCTTTAGACACTTCCACAACTGAAGACTCGGACTCTAACAGTGATGATGAGATAACTCATCTTGCAAGGAGATTCAAGAAGTTCTATCGAATGAAAAATTTCTTTAGAAAATCAAACTACAAAGGAAGGTTTGATAATAAAGGATAGTGGAAAAAGGATGGGAAATGGAATGATAACACAAATGAGATGGTATTTTATGAGTGAAAATGAAAAGGTCATGTGAAATCTGATTTCCCCAAGCTAAATTTTAAGAAGGAATATGAATACAACGAAAAAGGATATAAAAAGGATATGAAAGGCACCTGGAGTGCCTCAAGAGACAGTTCATGTGGATCTGACACTTCTAATCTTTAAGAGAACAAACATGAAATCCCGTGTTTCATGACAGAAACAACCAACGTAACACTAAATTCTCATGTACATAATGCTTAATATTTATGAGAATGAAAGTGAATAAAACAATGATAAAAATATGAATAAGGAAGATCTATTTGAATATTGTGGAATACTTGAGGATACCTTTAATTAACTCAAGGATAAATATAAATTATTGAAAATGCAACATGCTCTAAATGCCAATTATAAGACTGATCTGTATATTGAGAAACAAAAATGTGCTCAAATGTTAAAAGAAAATACTAAACTCAAATTATCAAATGAGTAATTAAAGAGAGATCATGAGAATTTTACTGCAGGTAGAGATACCTTGACCCAGTTACTAAGAAAACGGATTACTCCAAAATATACAACTGGTTTAAGGTATCAACCAGGATAGAGAAGGATCATTAAAACTAAATTTGTTCCAAAATCAGGATAGTTCACAGCTAGTTCATGTTATGAACCATTTCTTGAAAAAAATATCTAAAAGACCAAAAAAATTGTTTATGTCTCAAAATATATATGATTTTTATAGGAAATCTGTGAGACAAGTATGGGCTCCCAATGTTTTACTTTCTAACCTCTTTGGACTCAAAAATATCTGGGTACCAAAGTTACCATGTACTTAATCTATTTTACAGGAAAACCGTATAAAGAGATCCTGTAAAATATTATGGTACTTGGATAGTAGATCTCCAAGACACATGATAGGAGACTACTCATGCTTTAAAATCCTAATTAAAGTTGATGGTGGACATGTCACAATCAGTGATAATGCAAAAGGGAAGATCATCAACATAGGACAGATTGGTAACCCTAATACTATATTAATTTCAAAAGTACTTTTTGTTGATGGGTTAAAATATAATATTCTAAGAATCTCTAAGTTTTGTGATGATGTATTCAATGTAAAATTTGAAAATGATGTAAATAATGTTTTTAATTCTAAAAATGATTTAATATTTACTTTTCTTAGAAATGAGAATTTATATGCTGTTTATTTAGATTCTTTAGCTAAGCAATGTGTTTCTTGTTTAAATGTGTTTCATAAGGAATCTTGGTTATGGCACAGAAGATTAGGACACTGAAATAGGAAATCACTTAGGAAAATTACTGTGAAAGATTTAGTTAGATACTTACCTAAATTGGAATCCCAACATGACAAAGTGTGTAGTCCCTATTAAAAGAGAAAAAACACAAAGTTTATTTCAAAACAATGAAAGAAGTCTCTACTTATCAACGACTTGAGTTGGATCACATAGATTTTTTTGGACCATCAAGAGTTTCAAGTTTAAATGGGAAGCACTATGTTTATATTCTTATAGATGATTTTTCTTGGTACACTTGCGTACACTTTCTGGCACACAAAATTCAAGCACGTTCTTACTTAATTAAATTTCCAAGTCTCTAGAAAATCTAGTGGACTTAGAATTAAGGCCTTGAGAAGTGATCATGGCTGTGAGTTTGAGAGTTAAGAATTTGAATCTTATTTCTCACACAATTGCTATAGTAAAAATTTGTTTTCTCCTAGAACACCTCAAAAGAATGGAGTCGTGGAAATAAGAAATAGGACCCTTCATGAAATTTCTAGGAAAATACTCAATGAATATGATTTTCTGATTTATTTTTGGGTTGAGGCTGTAAATACATCTTTCTATATCATCAATAAAGTTTTAATTAGACCTCTTCTTAATAAAACTCCTTATGAGAAATGGAATAATAGGAAGAATATGGTTAATTACTTTAGATTTTTTGGTTGTAAAGTGATTATCCTTTACAATAATGATAATCATGAAAAATTTACTTCAAAAAGTGATGAAGGAATTTTCCTAGGATACTCAATCTCTAGTAAATCCTATAGTGTATTTGATAAGAGAACCAAATGTGTGGAATAATCTGTTCATGTCAAATTTGTGAGACTGATCCACATGAATCCAAAACCTCTCTTGAAAATCTTGAGAAATATATGTCAATTATGGACCTTAATGATAATAATAGTGAACCCCCTGTAAAAGTAACCAGTTTTGGGAATCTTCCAGATTCTGCACCTGTTGAGTCTGAACTAATAAAAAACCTTGAGGAATCTAGTTCGACCCTTTCTAAAGGCATTAGGACTCTTCAGAATCATCCGTTAGATGCTTTAGTTGGGGATCTAAATAGAGGGACGCAAACTAGAGCTTCTATGAGAAACCAGGTTGAACATCAAGATTTTCATTCACAACTTGAACCCAAAAATATTAATGATTCAATCTGTGATGAATTTTGGGTGATAGCTATGAAAGAAGAATTAAATCAGTTTAAAAGAAATTTTTTTTGGGAATTAGTAGACAGTCCTAAAGACACTCTGACCATAGACACTAAATGGGTGTTTAAAAATAAAGTTGATGAATCTGGAAACATAGTTAGAAACAAGGCTAGTCTGCTAGCACAAGGATATAGTCAAGAATAAGGAATTGACTATGACAATACCTTTTCTCCTGTAGCTAGACTAGAAGCCATTGGGATATTACATTCTTATACAGCTCATCTGAATTTTAATCATTATCAAATGGATGTCAAAAGTTCATTTTTAAATTGGTACATATTTGAAGATGTATTTGTTGAACAACCCCCCAGTTTTACAAATCCCCATTTTCCAAATCATGTTTTTAAACTATTAAAATCCCTATACGGTCTAAAACAAGCTCCAATAGCTTGGTATGACAGGCTTAATTATTTCTTTATTTCAAAATGTTTTACTAAAGGAATAGTTGATACTACTTTGTTTATTAAAAGGATTTCCAAAGATATTTTAATAGTACAAATTTATGTAGATGATATCATTTTTGGATCCTCTAAATAAACTTTTTGTACTGATTTTTCAAAAATGATGCAAGATGAATTTGAAATGAGTTTAATGGAGGAACAGAAATTTTTCCTTGGATTTCAAATTTTCCAAAATAAAATTGTATTGTTCTTAATCAAATTAAATATACTAAGGATATTTTGAGACATTTTGGTTTGGATAGTAATAAAGGTAGTGATACACCCATGAGTTCCACATGTAAGTTATATGCTGATGAAACTGGTAAACCAGTGGATCAAATAAATTATAGAGGTATGATTGGGAGTCTGATATACCTTTCTGCTAGCAGATCAGATATTATGTTCAGGGTATGCATGTGTGCTCATTTTCAAGCCAAACCTAAAGAGTCTCATTTAACTATTGTTAAAATTATTTTTAATTACCTCAATTTTACTATAAATCTAGGACTGTTTTATCTAAGAGGGAAACCATTTGATTTAATAAGTTATTTGGATGATTAATTTTCTGGTTATAAGTTAGATCGAAAAGCACCTCTAGAACATGTCACATGTCAGGAATGTCACAAGTATCATGGTGTTGTACGAAACATAATTATGTTGCATTATCTACTGTCGAAGCTGAATATATAGATTCTGGTAGTGGTTATGATCAAATTTTGTGGATGAAACACACTTTACAAGATTATGGGTATCAATTCAAACATATCTCTATAAATTATGAAAACACAAGTGCTATTAAATTCTTTAAAATCCATTTTCTCATTCTAGTACAAAGCATATTGATGTGAGACATCACTTCTTAAGAGATCATTATAAAATAGGTGAATTCACTCTTGAATTCATTGGTATTCAACACAAATTGGGTGATATATTCACAAAGCCATGGAATTTTGAGAGGTTAAATTACATCAAACAAGAGTTAGGTATGATAAACCATTGAGTTAGAAACCATACTATTGGACGTCACATTTAAAAACCTTATCGGTGGACCACACCATTAAAAACCTCACTGTTGGACCTTACCGATAGGACCTCGCCATTAAAAACCTTACTGATAGAACCTCACCATAAGAATCCTTACCAATAGGACCACACCGTTAGTACCTTACAGATGGCACCTTACTGATAGTCGACATAAGTCTGGTACTTTATTTTTATTCTAGAATATGAAACATTTTTTGTTTTATTTATTTCCTTCACTTGAGTTGTTTTTTGATCCCTAAATGATAAAATTAAAACACATACCACATCTCAATCCACATCAAACCCTCTCCCGAACCTTTTTCTCCCAAATCGTAGAACCTAAACCTCTACTGACACCTCGAACAACTCCAGATCGATGGCGAGAGTAAAAAGGCCATCGATGGCTGATGAACGAGACACGTGGAATCCTAAGAGACCTAGATCTGAGTCTAGAAGTAGAATCTAGATAGTGGAAAAGGTTCCTAACCCACATTTATCAAAGAGGGAAATAGTAGTTGAGAAGGAGTTATATTCGGAGTGGCTGCTATCGAGCTGATATTTAGTACTTAAGTCACATGAAGCTCAAGGCTGCGTTGAGTGTTTTTCAAACAACAATGGACCCTATTACATGAAATTAGTGATGGAATTTTATGAGTACCTCAAGTTTGAGCAGTCTGAGGATGATAACAAAATGTTCTCACAAGATAATGGAGTAAGTGTGAGCTTCTCCTCTACTGAATGGGTTGAATGTTTGAGAGTAACACATGAAGGTATTTTTGACTATTACACAAAAGTGGTGCCTCCCAATACTGATTTCTTTTTTTATGAAGAAGCTATGGCTAAAATGACAGAGTGTGGGATCCCTAGAAATTTTATTGATACAGATATGGAAGAAGAAAATAAGCTATTGTTCAACTTTGTCCAGCATGTTTTAAGTCCCACGAGAGGGGAATTTTCAATTTTAATGTTTCAGGATTTTTTTTCTCTTGTATTTGTTAAATCATGAATAGAAGATCAACTTCTGTAAGTTTTTGATGATTTAACTAGAAGATATTAACAATCCCAATTCCATATCTAATTTCCGATTTTATGCTAAGTTGATAACTCTTATGTTTAAAGTGAAAGTAGTTGCTGGAGCTAAGGAGGAAATTATTGTTGTGCAAGATAACCATTGCATCACAAAAGTGATCTGCAAGATGATGAAGATCAACTGGAATCCATGGCTGAGGAAATGGATGAATTATGAGGCTAAGTTATATGAATATTTTAACCTTATTTCTCATCCTACTAGGCCTAAAAAAGGGAGACCCTGGTTTTAAGCCTGGTGATGTAGATCCTGCTTATTCAGATTAAGAAGGAGAAGAAGTTGTTGTTGTGCAAGAAAGAGAGAATTCTTCTATAGATGAACGAAGTGATCCTGACCATCCCTCAAATCCTCATACTAGTACTGTATCCTTTGGTGTTCCTAGTCCACCAAAAAGGTTTCCTAGAAGGGATATTGTTCTAAGGGACAGTGATGAGGAAACTAGTGAAGAAGAAGGGGCTAAAAATGTCTTTAGAGACATTAGAGATACCTCAGAAGAGGACGAGGACACTGATTCAAGTCAATATGACTTTTAGACAATTTTTGTTGCTGAAATTGAAGAGGAATGTTTATGTATCAGTCCTTTAATAGGACATATAGAAAGGGTATAATGTTGATATCAAGAAGTTGTTGATTCAGTAGAAACTGAAATTGCTTTAAAAGTAGTTGAAGATTCAATAGAAGAAGTAGGATTGGACCCTACAGCTGATGTAGTTGCTCAGGGAGATATGGAAGAGAAGGATATGGTTAATAAATTGAATTCTCCAAGTGAGGGGAGGAACCTGTTGTGACAGAATCAGTTTTTGTTTCTCATGAGATAGAGGACTGAATAGAAGCTCCTACCTTTATGGTTTTTGGATTAGATTATGGTGATTCTGAAGATGACCAGCCTATCAAAAGTCCTCCAATTCCTACTGTCTCAAAAACTACCATTGTACAACCAGGGGTTCTGTTTCATCGAGACAGTGTAAAGAAGGATGAGTTGGATTATTTTAAATCAAACTTAAAGGGGCATATTTTTGAGAAATCCACTAAGATAGCAAGAACAATAGCTCACAATCAAGGACTCATTACATCTGTAGTGGAAAGGGTTGTCTCTACCTCTCACTCAGCTGTGTTACATGAGGTCAAGGAATGTTAGAATCAGGTAAGAATATTGACAGATTCTATGGAATCAGTGAAGCAATCTATTTCCAGCTTATATGCATATATGGCTTCAAGAGCTCTGGTGGATAGAGATCTCAGATATTTTAAGAGTGTGGTTCAGAAGTTGGTAACTGTGTTTGAGGACTTCAATAAGTCTATGGAAACAAATTTCAAAGGCCAAGATTATGATGTAAAAAAGGCTAATTAGTGGGCTGACCAAACCATTTAAAGAGACAATGGATTTCTCTATGGCACCTCTGGGTGCATCTGCATCTTCATCAAACTCTTCCCCAGTTTACATTGAAGCCTTTAGGACCGTTGTTATAGAAGAAGTGGAAAAGTTATCTGTTTCTAGTACCTCAGAATCTTAGGCCATTTCCTTTACCAGGGAAATTCATAACCTTGTGGGAAATTATTTAAGGGAAGCATCTCAAGATCAGAAGGCCATCAAAGATCAAGTTGACTTCTATTACAAATAGATATATAGAAAGCATCATATGGTTGGCCACTTCAAGTTGTTGTTGGAGAACTTGAGGATTCCACCTGTCACTGAAGCCTTTAAAGATCATGTTAGTAGGATTCGTGAGAGGAATCCTACATTGGAGAAATTTTTGGAGAATAAGGATGATTTTATATCTACTATGGAAAGAGGAGGAAGAAATATTATGGACTTTAGGAATGTTCTCTTTCCTTTCCTCCATGTGGACTGCACTCCCATCATTATTCCTCCAGCCTTGCCCTCTACCTCAGGTGCCTCAGGATCTGCCAGTGTTGCACCTATGATTACTCCTGCACATGCCATCAGAAGCTTGACCCCCACCATTCCTCAGAGATCTAATCATTCTAGGTCTATTGAGGCCTTGGTGACTGGTCCTCCTACAATGCTCGCTGCCATCCCTCGGCCTCTCCCTCCACCTTCAAAACCTGCATCCTCAGCTTCCAAAGACAAATCTCAATTGGATATCTCTGATGTGGATTGAGTGTGGACTATTTTAGCTGATAGGGATCGGTGTATCTATTTTTTTATATTATACTACTATTTTATTAATACAAACACTCTCTTTTCTATATATTTGTTTTGTACGCTTTTTGTTAATCACAAAGGGGAGAAATATTTACACTTGAATATCTTAGTTTCCCAAAGGGGGTGAAATATTTATATATGTTATGGCCTCAATGTAGTGTTCACCATATAATTTTTGTATGCTAACATCACTGATGAAATTAGCATATTTGTTTAACATTGATTCAAAACTCTTAAACCTAAAGATTCAATGACATAATTTGTGATTATCAAAAAGGTGGGGATTTTTGGACTCACCTGTTTTGATAATACCAAATCATGTCTCATTTATGTAAATCATCTTGTTTCTCCTACACGATAATCGTTTATGTGAAAATCATGCTTATCTCAAATTAATACTTATGTACTGTTAATCTCACTGCTCCCATTTGAACCTTACAGTTCAGAATTTATCTATGTAAAAGGTCACCGATACAAGGTCACCGATACAAGGTCATCGATACAAGATGTAACACCCCAGGTAAATAAAGAATATGACATTTTAATATTTATCCATATTTGTGAATAAAATATTAATATTACTTTAAAGGGGATGCTATGCTCGATGGCGTACCCAATACGCAACAACGAATTTCCTTGGAATCTTACATTGCACTCTAATAATAAAATAATATTATGGTAGTTAATGCCTAGCCATTGTAATGGCGGGAATGAAGAGAACTAACTACAAAATGATTATATATGTTTGTCAAGTATTATTACTCTTTACAATAAATGTTTGAGAATTAAAAATGTGAATGAATCCAATTTTAAGCGTAGATAGTCTAATATTCTTTAAAAGGTCGATTAACCGCCTTTTGATGGCGAACCTCTTTTAAATCCTCTTTTTGACAATTTTATGTGTTATATTTTACAAAATATAATTCTTCTTTATAATCGGGACATCAAAATTTACTTTTTGTAAATATTTGGTATTTTTCTGATAAAGTTCATTTTTTAATGAATAGTGAAAAATATTGTATTTTAATTCAAAACCACTTTTTAATATAATTTATTTATATGACTAGATTATCTTTATAATTGGTTTTAAAGTTTAAATAGAATATATTTTTACCATTTAATCCAATTTTGGTCATTGTAATTAATATCACGTTATGGTTGGACATAAACAAGTGTCAATCTTTTGAAAGATATTGTTTCTTAAAAACACGCTATTTGTTTTAAGAGCGGGTTTTAATTATAATATTAATTAATGAAACTTATATGTTATGAATTTGGTAAAATAGACATCATTTTTGAATTCGGAATATAAAATACAGCTTAGGGTGAAGTTTTGGTATTTTTCTGAAAAACATTAATTTTTGATGAATAGTGAAACCACAAAGTGGTGGTTACAAAATTTGATTTTTCGTTTAAATGGGACTTTACCACTTATGTGATTTAAATTTCAAAAATACAATTTAAATGATTTTAATTGTTAAGTAAAATTTGGTTCAATGGGATGAAAATAATTTTTGATGCAAAGTAACTTTTAAGTTTTATTAATCGCGATTAAAGGTAATTAGTGTGATTTAAGGTAAAAATGATATTATAATAAAATGAAAATATATTGAAACTTTTCCTAAACCTATTGGATGAGTTATGGCCGACCAAGAAAACCCGTGGGTCTATTTTTGGTACCTCATGGAGCCACTTGGGTATGATAATGACATTTATACCTTTTATTTAAAGTTAAAATAAAAATGTCACAAACATGAGTCGTTTTACTATGGAAATTTTTACATGTGGTTATACAAGTCAGAATATTTACTATAAATAGTCATTGGAAAGCTAAAAAAATTTCCTACATCATAGAATTTTTTATAATTTTTATACATTAAATAAATTAATGTATTTATGACATCATGATGATGCATCGATGACCTCATTATTTAACGATTTAAATAAAATGGAGTGATAATGAAAAATCTAGGACCTAAACATATCAAAAACCTATTGGATGGGTGGATTTCGAACCCTTATCACCTTATCCTCGAAACAAATCAATGTGGGACCTTTAAAATATGAAACTCATTTTAAAATAAAGTAACCTTTTATACCTTTCCAAGAGTGCCCCTCCTCTCATCTTAAAGAAGACCCCCACCTCTACCCCTTTACCCACACTTCCAAAGCCTTTTGCTCGGCCAAACCCTGCCCATTTTGTATCTACACATCTCTCTATAACTCTTTGAAGCCTCACTTTGAGAATAAGTCTTCCCAAGGAAGCCTTTGAGCTCAAACCAAAGGGAGTTACCCTATTTTAAGTTAACGTTTTCACTTGTGCTCTTTTGTTTTATTTTGCTTCTCCAAACCCTAAACTCTTTTTATTAATTTCTTTTGTAACAACTACAGAATATTAAATATACTAGGATGTTGTTATAATATGTATTTGAGATACACATACACACACCTTCATCTAATGGTTAAGGAGCATACTGTTTCTGTGGATGGCGAATTTCTGCCTCACGAAACGATGATTGTTCAACACTCATATAACACCTTCAAAGGTGGCCATTAAGATGTCACTATATTTATATATGATATATAATATGTATATGTTTTACTTAAACTTCTGTATTTTTCATTTATGGCGTACCTTTATGGTTTCCATTATGGGTAAACGTGATATCTTCATTTTAGGAAGTGCGGACTGCCGCCCCCTCAAAGTGATTTGATTCGTTAATGCCATATGTGGGACGTATAAAGGATGGATTTAAAGTTATTATATCTGATGTTATACTGGAATTATAATATACCTTTATATCATTATTATTTTCTTTACATTAAAGTATGAGATAGAAATGAAAGTAGCGTTCATGTGTACGTACGACTTACCGTCTCTATGAATAGTGCATTTCATTTCTTATCTCCAAATGTTATGTACTATTATAAGTACATATATATAATTGATATATATGTAATATATTACATCTAAATGATGGATATAATTCTGTAATTATAATATATATATCTCTATTTTTTTTAATTCCATTAATATGGCAAAAAAATGAAAGTAGCGTTCATGCGTACGTACGACCTACCGTCTTCATGAACGGTGCTTTTAATTTTTTATCTCCAAATGCTTTGTAATAGTATAAAATGAATTTATACTGGATATATATAATATTAAAAACATAAATACTATTCTGGAGATGATGTACCTATAACTACATTGACAATTCTTTTCCAACAAGTTCAATTTTTACTCATGTACTGAACATCAACAAAAACGTCTGATACGAACTCACTTTATTAACCAATTATTATAACATTATAATATGTGATATTAACTGAATAATAATATTTAAAGGAGGTCCTTAATCAATTATAAATTTACCAAATTTTATTATTCAGAAGATTAAATAACGATCGAGTCATGTCAGACACGAGGTAATGGATCATACTCCTCTCTTTCTTTTTAAGTACGCTCTTTTATGTCATTCCTTTTAAAGATCGTCTTTCTTGTTATTAGTATGTTATTTTATATTACTCTTACTGTAAGTTTTATGTTCATATGATGAGAGACCATATTCTCTCTCAACAATCCATTTTGGAAGTTTTGAGTGGCACAGTTAGGCTGCCGATTTTTTGTAAGAGATCTAACCTCTCTCTTTCTTTTTAAGTACTCTCATTTATGTCACTTCTTTTAAGCTCCTCTTTGTTATGATGGGGGATGTTCTTTTATATTCCTCTTTAAGTAAATTTTATTTTAATATGATTAGGTACTCTATTTGATCTCATCAATCCATTTTTGTAAGTTCTATGTGGCGCCGTTAGGCTGTCGAGTTTTCGTAAGGGATTTTTCATCTCACTTTTATTCCCGTGGGATTTATGCTACAACTGCCACAATTTCCTTTTAGTGGTGTATGTACTGCCCATTATTTTACTCATTGTGTAATATAATTTCATTTATGAGTATTTACATCAATTTTGTATTGTTCTTCTTTCACGGGGTGTATGTTTCGAAAGATACCCATGTCGGTAAGGGAACCTTTCACCCTCCTCTTTTTAAAAGACTTCTTTTGTTATGTATTTTAATTCACATGCTATTATGTTGGGATATGTTCTTATATATCCTTATTGACTTAAATTTTATTTCCATGTGATGAGATACCCTTTTTATCTTTCATCAACTCATTTTCTGAATTTTTTAGTGACCCCATTAGGCTGTAAAATTTTTGCAAGGGAACTCCTTAACCCAAATTTGATTCTATGGGATAAACTTATACTCCTTGAATATGTTGTTCTATGAATATGTGTGAATAACCTCTGATTGTTTTACACTTAATATCCACTTATATTTGGTGTATTAGTTTGTCACACATAATAATGTAATTGATTTATCCTTAAACCAAGGATACCGTCTTTGTAAGGGACTTCGTCTCAATCTCTTTTCCTTGAGGCATATTTCGTTTTATACAAAACTTTCTTTTATATGGTGTATAAACCCCTTTTAGTTTTACTTTTATACCAAAGGAATCTTTTTCTACGAAGCGTTTTACTAAACGAAAAAAAGGAATGTTTCTTTTAACGTACGCGGTGACAACGACCTTTTCCGCCACCGCGAGTATTATTTGATCATTGGCTTCCTCAAAAAGTCATAATGTTTTTAAAATAAAATAAATACCATATACTCTTTTATGTATTTTAGTATTGAAAATGGTTTTGATAAAGGATTCTATTTTGTCAATATATTTAAATGATATATTGTGATTGAAATGTGGAAATGTTATCATTCCTTTATATTGGTTTTATGTGTTATAATTTTATAATGGTACTTGGACATTTTACGGGTGGTTAAGTGATAAACCTTATGACGGGTGGTGTGGTGAATACCAGGATGGGTGGTTATGTTATAACATCCAATGCATTGGGTATGGAAGTCGGCAGTATGGCTATTCCATTAAGTATGCATGGAAGTTGGTCGAATGGCTATTCCATTAAGTGATATGTGTGGAAGTCGACCTTATGGTTATTCCACTTAAGTATGTTTATGTCCCAAGTTACCTTTATATGTTATGTGATCTTTATATGGGTTTTATGGTAATCTTTTGGTTACAGAAGGGTAAGTAATGAACCTTTATTCAGTGAAGAGTTTTTACTATTTCGAAAAGGTGAAAAGTATTACTTTGATAAAGTATACATGGTTTACTTGTTGTTTTGAAAAACTAACGGTTTTCATTCTTTGTGTATCCCTTACTGAGCTTGTTATGCTCATCCCAAGTTTTTGAAATGTTTTTCACAGGACTTAACATGGAATAGGGTCAAGGATGGGATCAAGGTAAAGTCATGCAACCTAAAACATGGAATTGGACATGTTTCTTTTTAAGAGTTTTTATTTAATGGAAACTTAGTAAAAGTTTCTACTTTATAATCTTTTGAGAAGTAATAGTTATGTCCTAATTCTATAAAACTGTAAACCTGAAAAGATCCTCAATGTGAATCATTCATTTAATTCAATATTAAGTAAGGTTTAAGGCTAGGGCCTTATACAAGGTCACCAATACAAGGTCACCAATACAAGTTCACCGATATAGGGTCATTGATACAAGGTCATCGATAAAATTTCACTGGTACATGGTCACCGATACAAGCCTATTGTTGAAGGTTACCACTGAAGGTTACCGATGGAAGGTTACAGTTGGAGGTTACCGATGTGAACCTGCTGTTGAAGCCTACCGATGTGAAGGCTACCATTACCTTTCTACAGATACCCTTTATCAAATTCTTGATTTTTTTATAAAGTTCATATTTTATAACTTTAATGCTTCTGACATAATTAATGCTTATTATAGAAATATCAGGAGACCATATCTTGATGGTATGAGGTACGAGAAATATTGCACGTGATGTACTTACTCCTATTTTTGGACCTCAAATATGATAGAGAAGACCGACGAAGAATGATATATACAGGCACATAGAAAAACCAGTGGACAACAAGAAGTTTTAAAAGTTAAATGCATGAGGAAGAAATTAATGAAGAACAAGGAAGAACCATTCAAGCATGTTCACTGTGATACACATACACACACCTTCATCTAATGGTTAAAGAGCATAATGTTTCTGTGGATGGCGAATTTCTGCCTCACGAAACGATGATTGTTCAACACTCATATAACACCTTCAAAGGTGGCCATTAAGATGTCACTATATTTTTATATGATATATAATATGTTTATGTTTTACTTAAACTTCTGTATTTTTCATTTATGGCGTACCTATATGGTTTATATTATGAGTAAATGCGATATCTTCATTTTAGGAAGTGCGGACTATAAGGATTTGAGATACACATACACACACCTTCACCTAATGGTTAAAGAGCATACTGTTTCTGTGGATGGCGAATTTCTGCCTCACGAAACGATGATTGTTCAACACTCATATAACACCTTCAAAGGTGGCCATTAAGATGTCAATATATTTATATATGATATATAATATGTTTATATTTTACTTAAACTTCTGTATTTTTCATTTATGGCGTACCTATATGGTTTACATTATGAGTAAACGCGATATCTTCATTTTAGGAAGTGCGGACTCCCGCCTCCTCAAAGTGATTTGATTCGTTAATGCCATATGTGGGACGTATAAAGGATGGATTTAAAGTTGTTATATATGATTTTATACTGGAATTATAATATAACTTTATATCATTATTATTTCCTTTCCATTAATGTATGAGATAGAAATGAAAATAGCGTTCATGCGTACGTACGGCTTACCGTCTCCATGAACAGTGCATTTCATTTCTTATCTCCAAATGTTATGTACTATTATAAGTACATATATATAATGGATATATATGTAATATATTACATCTAAATGATGGATATCATTCTGGAATTATAATATATATATCTCTTATTATGTTTTAATTCCATTAATATGGAAAAAAAATGAAAGTAGTGTTCATGCGTACGTACGGCATACCATCTCCATGAACGGTGATTTTAATTTTTTATCTCCAAATTCTATGGAATAGTATAAAATGAATTTATACAGGATATATATGATATTTAAAACATAAATACTATTCTAGAGATGATGTACCTATAACTACATGGAAAATTCTTTTCCAACAAGTTCAATTTTTACTCATGTACTGAACATCGACAAAAACGTCTGATATGAACTCACTTTATTAACCAATTATTATAACATTATAATATGTGATATGAACTGAATAAAAATATTTAATGGAGGTCCTTAAGAAAATTTAAATTGACCAAATTGTATTATTTAGTAGATTAAAGAACGATCGAGTCATGTCGGACACGAGGTAAGTGATCCTACTCCTCTCTTTCTTTTTAAGTACGCTCTTTTATGTCATTCATTTTAAAGATAATCTTTCTTGTAATTGGGATGTTATTTTATATTACTCTTACTGTAATTTTTATGTTCATATGATGAGATACCCTATTCTATCTCATCAATCCATTTTGGAAGTTTTGAGTGGCACCGTTAGGCTGCCGAATTTTCGTAAGAGATCTAACCTCTCTCTTTCTTTTTAAGTACTCTCATTTATGTCACTTATTTTAAGCTTCAATTTGTTATGATGGGGGATGTTATTTTATATTACTCTTTCTGTACATTTTATTGTAATATGATGAGGTACTCTATTTGATCTCATCAATCCATTTTTGTAAGTTCTAAGTGGCGCCGTAAGGCTGCCGAGTTTTCATAAGGGATTTTTCATCTCACTTTTATTCTCGTGGGATTTATGCTACAATTGCTCCAATTTCCTTTGAGTGGTGTATGTACTGCCCATTATTTTACTCATTGTGTAATATAGTTTCATTTATGAGTATTTACATCAATGTTGTATTTTCCTTCTTTCACGGGGTGTATGTTTTGAAAGATACCAATATCGGTAAGGGAACCTTTCACCCTCCTCTTTTTAAAAGACTTATTTTGTTATGTCTTTTAATTAACATACTATTATGTTGGGATATTTTCTTCTATATCCTTATTGATTTAAATTTTATTTCCATGTGATGAGATACCCTTTTTATCTCTCATCAACTCATTTTCTGAATTTTGTTGTGATGCCATTAGGCTGTCAAATTTTTGCAAGGGAACTTCTTAACCCAAATTTGATTTATTGGGATAAACTTATACTCCTTGAATATGTCGTTCTATGAATATGTGTGAATAACCTATGATTGTTTTAAACTTAATATCCACTTATATTTGGTGTATTCATTTGTCACACATAATTATGTAATTTATTTATCCTTAAACCAAGGATATCGTCATTGTAAGGAACTTCGTCTCAATCTCCTTTCATTGAGGAATATTTTGATTTATACACAAATTTCTTTTATATGGTGTATAAACCCCTTTGACTTTTACTTTTATACAAAAGGAATCTTTTTCTACGAACCGTTTTACTAAACAACAAAAAGGAATGTTTCTTTTAACGTACGCGGTTACAATGACCTTTTCCACCGCCGCGAGTATTATTTGATCATTGGCTTCCTCAACAAGCCGTAATGTTATTAAAATAAAATAAATACCATATGCTCTTTTATGTATTTTGGTATTGAAAATAGTTTTGATAAAAGATTCTATTTTGTCAATATATTTAAATGATATATTGTGATTGAAATGTGGAAATGTTATCATTCCTTTATATTGGTTTTATGTGTTATAATTTTATAATGGTACTTGGACATTTTATGGGTGGTTACGTGATAAACCATATGACGGGTGGTGCCGTGAATACCAGGACGAGTGGTTACCTTATAACCTCCAATGCATTGGGTATGGAAGTCGGCCGTATGGCTATTCCATTAAGTATGTATGGAAGTTGGCCGAATGGCTATTCCATTAAGTGATATGTGTGGAAGTTAACCTTATGGTTATTCCACTTAAGTATGTTTATGTCTCAAGTAACCTTTATATGTTATTTGATCTTTATATGGGTTTTATGGCAATCTTTTGGTTACAGAAGGGTAAGTAATGAAATTTTATTCAGTGAAGACTTTTTAATACTTTGAAAAGGTGAAAAGTATTACTTTGATAAAGTATACATGGTTTACTTGTTATTTTAAAAAACTAACAGTTTTCATTCTTTGTGTATCCCTTACTGAGCTTGTTATGCTCATCCCAAGTTTTTGAAATGTTTTTCACAAGACTTAACATGGAATAGGGTCAAGGATGGGATCAAGGAAAAGTCATGCAACCTAAAACATGGAATTGGACATGTTTCTTTTTAAGAGTTTTTATTTTATGGAAACTTAGTAAAAGTTTCTACTTTGTAATCTTTTGAGAAGTAATAGTTATTTCCTAATTCTCTAAAACTCTAAACCTGAAAAGATCCTGAATGTGAATCATTTATTTAATTCAATATTAAGTAAGGTTTAAGGCTAGGGCCTTATAGTTGGTATCAAAGGTCGGTTTAGATAACTTTAGAGGTTATGGTATTCTCTAAGCATAGGTGACAGTACCATAATGGTTAGGATTTCAGAAGGAGTCCAAGTTTTAGATAAAGTGAATGAGTAAGTATATCTTAGTGTTTACCTTCCTCATTAGTACATGATGGTTTTGTTGATATAATCACACTGACAATTCTGTTTTTAGTGAATGGATGGATCTAGCAGGCACCAAAGAGACAACAGGTTTGAAGGAAACTGTGGTGGTTCTCTGATTAGGATACTAGATAAAATGGGGGATTCAATGAGGATACTTGTGGTTGTTCGAAACCAACTATCAAGGAGTCATGATCAACCACTTGAACCTTGGTATGATCTGTAATGCATCACGTACGAGAGGACCAATCGATGTGGAAGTTCAGGTAAAAATTATAAAGGTAACCATTAGAGTTTATATGATCCTTACTTTTGAGGTAATTTTGGGTTATTATATGTTATGCTGGAAAATGAAAGGCATGACATAAACTTGAGGTTAAAATATGTTATGATCATTTTTTAATATTTTATCTCCTTTTGGGGAATGTTTTAAGAATTATATAGTTTTGGAAAAAGGACAAAATGCAGACCGTGTGGCAACCCGTCGCATCGGAAAAAGCTACGGGAATCGAACCCACAACCAAAGTGTGACTGGTATTTATCGCCTACCACTAGACTACGTGAAGTCCCTGGTTAGTTTGACTAATTCTTTTTAGTTAGATGATTTTAGGAATCAAGAGTAAGTTTATTTTTGGTTTATCTATGGAAATGATTAACCTATCATGGAGGATATGTGACTAGGTTAATTACTTTTCAATATGAGAATTTAAGAGAAACTGATGTTATTTGGAGATAAAAGATAATTTGTACCTTGGAAGACTATGTGAATAAATCCTTAAAATATTTATGTTTCAATCTTGGTTTGGTTTACATTGAAGAATTTTATGGACAATTTTTTATCGAATGGTCCTCGTTGAACTTTTGGTTCTGTTGGACAAATTTTGGAGATTAAGAATAGATTTTCTTTTTATAAAGGGTTATCCTTTTCTGGATTATCTGATCTTGTACTAACATTTTTGGTTTTGGTTTTGGTTAAAGTCTAATGACATGGGAAGTATATAGTTCTCTTTTCTTGATTAGGTGATTCTATATAAGTTGATTATAGTACTCTTAATGTGAAAAAGTCTTCCTAAATACTCATCTTTTGGAGAAAATATGAGTTTGTATAAGGAATCTAATAAAAGTTGAAAGTCAACATGATAAGTGATTATGTTTCCTTATGAATAAATTCTTCAATAAAAAGTAACTTAAAACAAAAATGTCTTCTATTAACTTTTCCTACTGGGGAATCAAATACCATTTAACCCATCACAAGTTTGTGATTTTCTTGTGGTTAACTTTCTCCTAAACATGTTTTCTATCACTCTCCATCAGAACATGAACCTATGTTTTCTCCTCCATGTCCATGTTTTCCTACATGGAATCCTAGTATGGGTTAACTCGGGTGACCTCTGTACTTATCTTTCTTTATTTTTAAGTGATTGTTTTACCGACTCTTTTTCTGATGTGGGACTTTCAAGGATGTTTCCAAGCTCAATTTTAAAATTGCGAGGACGCAATTCCCAAAATGGGGGAAGGATGTAACACCCCTGGTAAATAAAGAATATGACATTTTTATATTTATCCATATTTTTGAATAAAATATTAATATTACTTTAAAGGGGATGCTATGCTCGATGGCGTACCCAATACGCAACAACGAGTTTCTTGGGAATCTTACGTTGCACTCTAACAATAAAATAAAATTATGGTAGTTAATGCCTAGCCGTTGTAATGGAGGGAATGAACAGAACTAACTACAAAATGATTATATATGTTTGTCCAGTCTTTTTACTCTTTACAATACATGTTTGAGGATTAAAAATGCGAATGAATCCAATTTTAAGCGTAGACAGTCTAATATTCTTTAAAAGGTCGATTAACTACCTTTTGATGGCGAACCTCTTTTAAATCCACTTTTTGACAATTTTATGTGTTATATTTGAAAAATTAAAATTCTTCTTTATAATCGGGATATCAGAATTTACTTTGTGTAAATTTTTGGTATTTTTCTGATAAAGTTCATTTTCTAGTGAATAGTGAAAATGATGTATTTTAATTCAAAACCTCTTTTTAATATAATTTATTTATATGACTAGATTATCTTTATAATTGGTTTTAAAGTTTAAATAGAATATATTTTTACCATTTAATCCAATGGTGGTCATTGTAATTAATATCACGTAAAGGTTGGACATAAACGAGTGTCAATCTTTTGAAAGATATTGTTTCTTAAAAACACGCTATTTGTTTTAACAGCGGGGTTTAATTATAAAATTAATTAATGCAACTTATATGTTATGAATTTGTTAAAATAGACATCATTTTTGAATTCGTAATATCAAATATAGCTTAGGGTAAATTTTTGGTATTTTTCTGAAAAACATTAATTTTTGATGAATAGTGAAACCACAAAGTGGTGGTTACAAAATTTGATTTTTCGTTTAAATGGGACTTTACCACTTCTGTGATTTGAATTTTAAAAATCCAATTTAAATGATTTTAATTGTTATGTAAAATTTGGTTCAATGGGATGAAAATAATTTTTGATGAAAAGTAACTTTTAAGTTTTATTAATCGCGATTAATGGTAATTATTGTGATTTAAGGTAAAAATGATATTATAATAAAATGAAAATATATTGACACTTGTCATAACCCAATTTTATGAGTTATGGCCGACCAATACAACCCATGGGTCGATTTTAGGTACCCCATGGAGCCACATGGGTATGATAATGACATTTATGCCTTTTATTTAAAGTTAAAATAAAAATGTCACAAACATGAGTTGTTTTACTAAAGCAATTTTTACATGTGGTTATACAAGTCAGAATATTTAATATAAATATTCATTGGAAAGATAAAAATATTTCCTACATCATAGTATTTTTTTATAATTTTTATACATTAAATACATTAAATTCTTTATGACATCATGATGATAAAGCGCTGACCTCAGTATTTAACGATTTAAATAAAATGGAGTGATAATGAAAAATCTAGGACCTACACATGTCAAAAACCTATTGGATGGGTGGATTTCGAACCCTTATCACCTTATTCTCGAAACAAATCAATGTGGGTCCTTTAAAATCCGAAACTCAGTTTAAAATAAAGTCCACTTTTATACCTTTCCAAGAGTGCCTCTCCTCTCCTATTATAAAAGACCCCCACCTCTACCCCTTAACCCACCCTTCCAAAGACTTTTTCTCAGCCAAACCCTACCCATTTTGTATCTCCACATCCCTCTCTAACTCCTTGAAGCCTCACTTTGGGCATAAGTCTTCCCAATGAATCCTTTGAGCTCAAACCAAAGCGAGTTACCCTATTTTAAGGTAACGTTTTCACTTGTGCTCTTTTGTTTTATTTTGCTTCTCCAACCCCCTAAATTTTTTTATTCATTTCTTTTATAACAACTCCAGTATCTTAAATATACTAGGATGTTGTTATAATAAGTATTAGAGCTACACATACACACACCTTCATCTAATGGTTAAAGGGCATACTGGTTCTGTGGATGGCGAATTTCCGCCTCACAAAACAATGATTGTTCAACACTCATATAAAACCTTCAAAGGTGGCCATTAAGATGTCACTATATTTATATATGATATAAAACATGTTTATGTTTTACTTAAACTTCTGTATTTTTCATTTATTTCATACCTTTATGGTTTCCATTATGGGTAAACGCGATATCTTCATTTTAGGAAGTGCGGACTACCGCCTCCTCCAAGTGATTTGATTTGTTAATGCCATATGTGGGACCTATAAAGGATAGATTTAAAGTTATTATATATGATGTTATACTAGAATTTTAATATACCTTTATATCATTATTATTTTCTTTCCATTAATGTATGATATAGAAATGAATGTAGCGTTCATGCGTACGTACGACTTACCGTCTCCATGAACAATGCATTTCATTTCTTATCTCCAAATGTTATGTACTATTATAAGTACATATATATAATGGATATATATGTAATATATTACATTTAAATGATGGATATAATTCTGGAATAATAATATATATATCTCACATTTTGTTTTAACTCCATTAATATGGCAAAAAAATGAATGTAGCGTTCATGCGTACGTACGACCTACCGTCTCCATGAACGATACTTTTAATTTTTTATCTCCAAATGGTATGGAATAGTATAAAATGAATTTATACTGGATATATATGATATTTAAAACATAAATACTGTTCTGGAGATGATGTACCTATAACTACATGGAAAATTCTTTTCCAACAAGTTCAATTTTTACTCATGTACTGAACATCGACAAAAACGTCTGATACGAACTCACTTTATTAACCAATTATTATAACATTATAATATGTAATATTAACTGAATAATAATATTTAAAGGATGTCCTTAAGAAATTATAAATTGACCAAATTTTATTATTAAGGAGATTAAAGAACGATCGAGTCATGTCGGACACGAGGTAAGGGATCCCACTCCTCTCTTTCTTTTTAAGTACGCTCTTTTATGTCATTCCATTTCAAGAGCATATTTCTTGTTAAGGAGATATTATTTTATATTTCTCTTACTGAAATTTTTATGTTCATATGATGAGAGACCCTATTCTCTCTCATCAATCCATTTTGGAAGTTTTGACTGGCGCCGTTAGGCTGCCGAATTTTCGTAAGAGATCTAACCTCTCTCTTTCTTTTTAAGTACTCTCATTTATGTCACTTATTTTAAGCTCCTCTTTGTTATGATGGGGGATGTTCTTTTATATTAATCTTTATGTACATTTTATTGTAATATGATGAGTTACTCTATTTTATCTCATCAATCCATTTTTGTAAGTTCTAAGTGGCGTCGTTAGGCTGCCGAGTTTTCGTAAGGGATTTTTCATCTCACTTTAATTCCTGTGGGATTTATGCTGCAACTACCACAATTTCCATTGAGTGGTGTATGTACTGCCCATTATTTTACTCAATGTGTAATATACTTTCATTTATGAGTATTTACATCAATGTTGTATTGTCCTTCTTTCACGGGGTGTATGTTTCGAAAGATACCCATGTTGGTAAGGGAACCTTTCACCCTCCTTTTTTTATAAGACTTATTTTGTTATGTCTTTTAATTCACATAATATTATGCTGGGATATGTTCTTCTATATCCTTATTGATTTAAATTTTATTTCCATGTGATGAGATACCCTTTTTATCTCTCATCAACTCATTTTCTGAATTTTGTAGTGACGTCATTAGGCTGTCAAATTTTTGCAGGGGAACTTCTTAACCCAAATTTGATTCTTTGGGATAAACTTATAATCCTTGAATATGTCGTTCTATGAATATGTGTTAATAACCTTTGATTTTTTTACACTTAATACCCACTTATATTTGGTGTATTCGTTTGTCACACATAATTATGTAATTGATTTATCCTTAAACAAAGGATATCGTCTTTGTAAGGGACTTCGTCTCAATCTCCTTTCATTGAGGAATATTTCGTTTTATACACAACATTCTTTTATATGGTGTATAAACCCCTTTTAATTTTACTTTTATACAAAAGGAATCTTTTTCTACGAAGCGTTTTACTAAACGACAAAAATGAATGTTTTTTTAACGTACGTGGTGACAACGACCTTTTCCGCCGCCGCGAGTATTATTTGATCTTTGGCTTCCTCAACAAGCCATAATGTTTTTAAAATATAATAAATACCATATGCTCTTTTATGTATTTTGGTATTTAAAATGGTTTTGATAAAGTATTCTATTTTGTCAATATATTTAAATGATATATTGTGATTGAAATGTGGAAATGTTATCATTCCTTTATATTGGTTTTATGTGTTATAATTTTATAATGGTACTTGGACATTTTATTGGTGGTTACGTGATAAACCATATGACGGGTGGTGTCGTGAATACCAGGATGGGTGGTTACGTTATAACCTCCAATGCATTGGGTGTGGAAGTCAGCCCTATGGCTATTCCATTAAGTATGTGTGGAAGTTGGCCGAATGGCTATTCCATTAAGTGATATTTGTGGAAGTCGACCTTATGGTTATTCTACTTAAGTATGTTTATGTCCCAAGTTACCTTTATATGTTATGTGATATTTATATGGGTTTTATGGTAATCTTTTGGTTACAGAAGGGTAATTAATGAACTTTTATTCAGTGAAGACTTTTTACTACTTCGAAGAGGTGAAAAGTATTACTTTGATAAAGTATACATGGTTTAATTTTTGTTTTGAAAAACTAACAGTTTTCATTGTTTGGGTATCCCTTACTGAGCTTTTTATGCTCATCCCAAGTTTTTGAAATGTTTTTCACATAACATAACATGGAATAAGGTCAAGGATGGGATCAAGGGAAAGTCGTGCAACCTAAAACATGGAACTGGACTTGTTTCTTTTTAAGAGTTTTTATTTTATGGAAACTTAGTAAAAGTTTCTACTTTGTAATCTTTTGAGAAGTAATAGTTATGTCCTAATTCTCTAAAACTCTAAACCTGAAAATATCCTCAATGTGAATCATTCATTTAATTCAATATTAAGTAAGGTTTAAGGATGGGGCCTTATAGTTGGTATCAAAGGTCGGTTTAGATAACTTTAGAGGTTAGGGTATTCTCTAAGCATAAGTGACAGTACCATAATGGTTAGGATTTCAGAAGGAGTCCAAGTTTTAGATAAAGTGAATGAGTAAGTATATCTTAGTGTTTACCTTCCTCATTAGTACATGATGGTTTTGTTGATATAATCACACTGACATTTCTGTTTTTAGTGAATGGATGGATCTAGCAGGCACCAAAGAGACAACGGGTTTGAAGGAAACTGTGGTGCTTCTCTGATTAGGATACTAGATAAAATGGGGGATTCAATGAGGAAACTCGTGGTTGTTCGAAACCAACTATCAAGGAGTCATGATCAACCACTTGAACCTTGGTATGATCTGTAATGCATCATGTACGAGATGACCAATCGATGTGGAAGTTCAGGTAATAATTATAAAGGTAACCATTAGAGTTTATATGATCCTTACTTTTGAGGTAATTTTGGGTCATTATATGTTATGCTGGAAAATGAAAGGAATGAGATAAACTTGAGGTTAAAATATGTTATGATCATTTTTGAAGATTTTATCTCATTTTGGGGAATGTTTTAAGAATTATATAGTTTTGGAAAAAGGACAACACGCAGACCGTGTGACAACCCGTCGCGTCGGACAAAGCTGTGGGAATCGAACCCACAACCAAAGTGTGACTGGTATTTATCACCTACCACTAGACTACGTGAAGTCCCTGGTTAGTTTGAATAATTCTTTTTAGTTAGATGATTTTAGGAATCAAGAGTAAGTTTATTTTTGAGTTATCTATGGAAGTGATTAACCTTTCATGGAGGATATGTGATTAGGTTAATTACTTTTCAATATGAAAATTTAAGAGAAACTGATGTTATTTAGAGATAAAAGTTAATTTGTACCTTGGAAGACTATGTGATTAAATCCTTAAAATATTTGGGTTTCAATCTTGGTTTGATTTACTTTGAAAAATTTTATAGACAATTGATTATCGAATGGTCCTCGTTGAAGTTTTGGTTTTGTTGGACAGATTTTGGAGATTAAGAATAGATTTCATTTTTATAAAGGGTTATCCTTTTCTATATTATCTGATCTTGTACTAACCTCTATGGTTTTGGTTTTCGTTAAAGTCTAATGACATGGGAAGTATATAGTTCTCTTTTTTGGATTAGTTGATTCTTTAGAAGTTTATTATAGTACTCTTAATGTGAACAAGTCTTCCTAAATACTCGTCTTTTGGAGAAAATATGAGTTTGTGTAAGGAATCTAATAAAAGATGAAAGTCAACATGATAAGTGATTATGTTTCCTTATGAATAAATTCCTCAATAAAAAGTAACTTAAAACAAAAATGTTGTCTATTAACTTTTCCTTCTGGGGAATCGAATACCGTTTAACCCATCACAATTTTGTGATTTTTTTGTGGTTAACTTTCTCCTAAACTTGTTTTCTATCACTCTCCATCAGAACATAACCCTATGTTTTCTCCTCCATGTCCATGTGTTCCTACATGGAATCCTAGTATGGGTTAACTCGGGTGACCTCTGTACTTATCATTATTTATTTTAAAGTGATTGTGTTACTGACTCTTGTTCCGATGTGGGACTTTCAAGGATGTTTCCAAGCTCAATTTTAAAATTGCGAGGGCGCAATTCCCAAAAGGGGGGAAGGATGTAAGACCCCAGGTAAATAAATAATATGAAATTTTTATATTTATTCATATTTGTGAATAAAATATTAATATTACTTTAAAGGGGATGCTATTCTCTATGGCATACCCAATACGAAACAACGAGTTTCTTGGGAATCTTACGTTTCACTCTAATAATAAAATAATATTATGGTAGTTAATTCCTAGCCGTTTTAATGGAGGGAATGAACAGAACTAACTAAAAAATGATTATATATGTTTGTAAAGTATTTTTACTCTTTAAAATAAATGTTTGAGGATTAAAAATGCGAATGAATCCAATTTTAAGCGTAGACAGTCTAATATTCTTTAAAAGGTCGATTAACCGCCTTTTGATGGAAAACCACTTTTAAATCCACTTCTTTACAATTTTGTGTGTTATATTTGACAAAATAAAATTCTTATTTATAATTGGGACATCAAAATTTACTTTGTGTAAATTTTTTGGCTTTTTCTGATAAAGTTCATTTTTTAATGAATAGTGAAAAATGTTGTATTTTAATTCAAAACCTCTTTTTAATATAATTTATTTATATGACTAGATTATCTTTCTAATTGGTTTTAAATTTTAAATAGAATATATTTTTACCATTTAATACAATGGTGGTAATTGTAATTAATATCACGTTAAGGTTGGACATAAACGAGTGTCAATCTTTTGAAAGATATTGTTTCTTAAAAACACGCTGTTTGTTTTAACAGCGGGGTTTAATTATAAAATTAATTAATGAAACTTCTATGTTATGAATTTGGTAAAATAGACATCATTTTTGAATTCAGAATATCAAATATATCTTAGGGTTAATTTTTGGTATTTTTCTGAAAAACATTAATATTTGATGAATAGTGAAACCACAAAGTGGTGGTTACAAAATTTGATTTTTCGTTTAAATAGTACTTTACCACTTCTGTGATTTGAATTTCAAAAATCCAATTTAAATGATTTTAATTGTTAATTAAAATGTGGTTCAATGGGATGAAAATAATTTTTGATGAAAAGTAACTTTTAAGTTTTATTAATCACGATTAAAGGTAATTAGTGTGATTTAAGGTAAAAATGATATTATAATAAAATGAAAATATATTGACACTTGTCCTAACCCTATTAAGTGAGTTATGGCCGACCAAGACAACCCATGGGTCGATTTTTGGTACCCCATGGAGCCACTTGGGTATGATAATGACATTTATTCCTTTTATTTAAAGTTAAAATAAAAATGTCACAAACATGAGTTGTTTTACTAAAGAAATTTTTACATGTAATTATACAAGTCATAATATTTACTATAAAGATTCATTGGAAAGATAAAATGATTTACTACATCATAGTATTTTTTTTATAATATTTAGACATTATATAAATTAAATTTTTTATGACATCATGATTATTCAGCGATGACCTCATTATTTAACGATTTAAATAAAATGGAGTGATAACGCAAAATCTAGGACCTAAACATGTCAAAAACATATTGGGTGGGTGGATTGTGAACCCTTATCACCTTATACTCGAAAAAAATCAATGTGGGACCTTTAAAATTCGAAACTCATTTTAAAATAAAGTAACCTTTTATACCTTTCCAAGAGTGCCCCTCCTCTCCTCTTATAAAAGACCCCCACCTCTACCCCTTTACCCACACTTCCAAAGCCTTTTTCTCGGACAACCCCTTCCCATTCTGTATATCCACATCCCTCTCTAACTCTTTTAAGCCTCACTTTGGGCATAAGTCTTCCCAAGGAAGCCTTTGAGCTCAAACCAAAGGGAGTTACCCTATTTTAGGGTAACGTTTTCACTTCTGCTCATTTGTTTTCTCTTGCTTCTCCAACCCCCTATACTCTTTTTATTCTTTTATTTTGTAACAAATCATGTATCTTCAATATAATAGGATGTTTTTACAAAAAGTATTCTAGCTACACATACACACACCTTCATCTAATGGTTAAAGAGTATACTGTTTCTGTGGATGGCGAATTTCTGCCTCATGAAACGATGATTGTTCAACACTCATATAACACCTTCAAATGTGGCCATTAAGATGTGACTATATTTATATATGATATATAATATGTTTATGTTTTACTTAAACTTCTGTATTTTTCATTTATGGCGTACCTTTATGGTTTCCATTATGGGTAAACGCGATATCTTCATTTTAGGAAGTGCGGACTGCCGCCCCCTCAAAGTGATTTGATTCGTTAATGCCATATGTGGGACGTATAAAGGATGGATTTAAAGTTATTATATCTGATTTTATACTGGAATTATAATATACCTTTATATCATTATTATTTTCTTTACATTAAAGTACGAGATAGAAATGAAAGTAGTGTTCATGTGTACGTACGACTTACCGTCTCTATGAATAGTGCATTTCATTTCTTATCTCCAAATGTATTGTACTATTATAAGTACATATATATAATGGATATATATGTAATATATTACATCTAAATGATGGATATAATTCTGTTTTTATAATATATATATCTCTCTTTTTTTAATTCCATTAATATGGAAAAAAAATGAAAGTAGTGTTCATGCGTACGTACGGCCTACCGTCTTCATGAACGGTGCTTTTAATTTTTTATCTCCAAATGCTTTGTAATAGTATAAAATGAATTTATAATGGATATATATAATATTAAAAACATAAATACTATTCTGGAGATGATGTACCTATAACTACATTGACAATTCTTTTCCAATAAGTTCAATTTTTACTCATGTACTGAACATCAACAAAAACGTCTGATACGAACTCACTTTATTAACCAATTATTATAACATTATAATATGTGATATGAACTGAATAATAATATTTAAAGGAGGTCCTTAATCAATTATAAATTGACCAAATTTTATTATTCAGGAGATTAAAGAATGATCGAGTCATGTCAGACACGAGGTAATGGATCCTACTCCTCTCTTTCTTTTTAAGTACGCTCTTTTATGTCATTCCTTTTAAAGATCATCTTTCTTGTTATTAGTATGTTATTTTATATTACTCTTACTTTAATTTTTATGTTCATATGATTAGAGACCATATTCTCTCTCAACAATCCATTTTGGAAGTTTTGAGTGGCACCGTTAGGCTGCCGAATTTTTGTAAGAGATCTAACCTCTCTCTTTCTTTTTAAGTACTCTCATTTATGTCACTTCTTTTAAGCTCATCTTTGTTATGATGGGGGATGTTCTTTTATATTCCTCTTTATGTAAATTTTATTTTAATATGATGAGGTACTCTATTTTATCTCATCAATCCATTTTTGTAAGTTCTATGTGGCGCCTTTAGGCTGTCGAGTTTTCGTAAGGGATTTTTCATCTCACTTTTATTCCCGTGGGATTTATGCTACAATTGCCACAATTTCTTTTTAGTGGTGTATGTACTGCCCATTATTTTACTCAATATGTAATATAATTTCATTTATGAGTATTTACATCAATTTTGTATTGTTCTTCTTTCACGGGGTGTATGTTTCGAAAGATACCCATGTCGGTAAGGGAACCTTTCACCCTCCTCTTTTTAAAAGACTTCTTTTGTTATGTCTTTTAATTCACATGCTATTATGTTGGGATATGTTCTTCTATATCCTCATTGATTTAAATTTTATTTCCATGTGATGAGATACCCTTTTTATCTTTCATCAACTCATTTTCTGAATTTTGTAGTGACCCCATTAGGCTGTCAAATGTTTGCAAGGGAACTCTTTAACCCAAATTTGATTCTTTGGGATAAACTTGTACTCCTTGAATATGTCGTTCTATGAATATGTGTGAATAACCTCTGATTTTTTTACACTTAATATCCACTTATATTTGGTGTATTAGTTTGTCACACATAATAATTTAATTGATTTATCCTTAAACCAAGGATACCGTCTTTGTAAGGAACTTCGTCTCAATCTCTTTTCCTTGAGGCATATTTCATTTTATACACAACTTTCTTTTATATGGTGTATAACCCCCTTTTACTTTTACTTTTATACCAAAGGAATCTTTTTCTATGAAGTGTTTTATTAAACGACAAAAAGGAATGTTTCTTTTAACGTACGTGGTGACAACGACCTTTTCCGCCGCCGCGAGTATTATTTGATCTTTGGCTTCCTCAACATGCCGTAATGTTTTTAAAATAAAATAAATACCATATACTCTTTTATGTATTTTAGTATTGAAAATGGTTTTGATAAAGGATTCTATTTTGTCAATATATTTAAATGATATATTGTGATTGAAATGTGGAAATGTTATCATTCCTTTATATTGGTTTTATGTGTTATAATTTTATAATGGTACTTGGACATTTTACGGGTGGTTACGTGATAAACCTTATGACGAGTGGTGCGGTGAATACTAGGATGGGTGGCTATTTTATAACCTCCAATGCATTGGGTATGGAAGTCGGCAGTATGGCTATTCCATTAAGAATTTATGGAAGTTGGCCGAATGGATATTCCATTAAGTGATATGTGTGGAAGTCGACCTTATGGATATTCCAATTAAGTATGTTTATGTCCCAAGTTACCTTTATATGTTATGTGATCTTTATATGGGTTTTATGGTAATCTTTTGGTTACAGAAGGGTAAGTAATGAACTTTTATTCAGTGAAGAGTTTTTACTATTTCGAAAAGGTGAAAAGTATTACTTTGATAAAGTATACATGGTTTACTTGTTGTTTTGAAAAACTAACTGTTTTCATTCTTTTTGTATCCCTTACTGAGCTTGTTATGCTCATCCCATGTTTTTGAAATGTTTTTCACAGGACTTAACATGGAATAGGGTCAAGGATGGGATCAATGGAAAGTCATGCAACCTAAAACATGGAATTGGACATGTTTCTTTTTAAGAGTTTTTATTTAATGGAAACTTAGTAAAAGTTTCTACTTTATAATCTTTTGAGAAGTAATAGTTATGTCCTAATTCTATAAAACTGTAAACCTGAAAAGATCCTCAATGTGAATCATTCATTTAATTCAATATTAAGTAAGGTTTAAGGCTAGGGCCTTATACAAGGTCACCAATACAAGGTCACCAATACAAGTTCACCGATATAGGGTCATTGATACAAGGTCATCGATAAAATGTCACCGGTACATGGTCACCGATACAAGCCTATTGTTGAAGGTTACCGCTGAAGGTTACCGATGGAAGGTTACAGTTGGAGGTTACCGATGTGCACCTGCTGTTGAAGCCTACCGATATGAAGGCTACCATTACCTTTCTACAGATACCCTTTATCAAATTCTTGATATTTTTATAAAGTTCATATTTTATAACTTTATTGCTTCTGACATAATTAATGCTTATTATAGAAATATCGGGAGACCATATCTTGATGGTACGAGGTACGAGAAATATTGCACGTGATGTTCTTACTCCTATTGTTGGACCTCAAATATGAAAGAGAAGACCGACGAAGAATGATATATACAGGCACATAGAAAAACCAGTGGACAACAAGAAGTTTTAAAAGTTAAATGCATGAGGAAGAAATTAATGAAGAACAAGGAAGAACCATTCAAGCATGTTCACTGTGAACCCCAAGAACTTCCAGAAGATCATTTTGGGAAAACTACTCAAGCTGATTTTTGTGTCTCATAAAAATTCAATCAACTAAAGAAGAATAACACATAATTCCAGAAAGCTAGTACCTCGAGTTGCGACACTCTGTTTTGGAGAAAACCTCCAGAGATGGACTCAAACATCAAATTATTCACTTAAATGAGTCAAGAGCTGAACTACAAACACATAGAGCCTTCTAAACTCTATTTCATCCTAATTTCCCTATTGTGTTTCTTATTTTTACATTTCTATGAAGTGTGTGTGTCTGTCTGTTTCCCACACTGTAACCTGTGCTAAAACTGGATGATATTGAATATCCTCACATCAAACTTCATCTACATTTGTTTTCCCATGTATATTTGTGGAAGAGGTCTCTATGTGTCCAGGTTTTTTGTACCCATGAAGAACTGTGGAAGAGGGTGTGAACCCTGGAAAGTTTGTGAAAACTATTGAAAATCCCAATACAGGCTGTGTATCATGTATTTTGTTATTATAAATTGCTTGGTTGAAGGTGATCACCAAGTGGAGAGTATTAAGTCTCGGATTGAGACTAAACCTCTTGTTTCAATTTACTATGCACTATATTTTTGAAATACTCTATTTTACCTATTTTGCACTACTTATATTTTCTAAAACATAAAACTATTTTGCATTCACTTTGATAGTTAATTTAGGTAAGTATGTGTATGTTTTTAATTAATTATACTTATTTCAAAAGTAGAAGAATTGTTATACACTAATTAAACTAAGTAATAATCACCCTTTGAGAAACATGTTGACCAATTAGACATATATATCTCTACCGCCTTAAGTAAATAGTCCGTTTTCAAATTTGGGGGATCTTTTTAATTATGTTTTTTAACAGAAAATTTAATGTAGGAACTTAATTCACCCACCCTCTTGAGATTCCACTCCGACCAGCAGTATTATATCCCCACCATAAACTCAATATTCCACTAGAAACCTAGCCATAATGAATTAATATCAAATAGATGAGACCACTACTCTCTCATCAGTATTTCATGCTCTAATGACTCATGATAATTAGAACTATACTACCCAATCACAAAACCGAAGGTATAAAATTTAAATGATGAAATACAATCTAAATATTAATGAATCATGTTGTGTTTTCTATAATAGAGAAATTTTTTTCCATATAATTTTCCTTCCAACACAATTCATGGGATGGGTTAGAGGGATTCATTCTGAACTATGATTGTTGAAACACATTATGAACAATTTTTACCTATTGTGGATAATACAATTTTAATACACCATTCAATTTTTCTCAATAACCCAAAAAATCACCATAAATCTATATGAATGTTTTCCATGATACCATATATGTTGGGGAACCAACAAAGGTGATAATCTCTAAAACACTTGGTCACCGATAAAAAACTCGAAAGGGAATAGATGAAGATCAACATAGGAGTTATACCATCTATGCTCCATCACCATCCTATTATAAATATGCTAAATCATTTTTTGTCACAAGGAATAAACAGGGAATAACCAAGGAATTTTTACCATTCCCCTACCACCATTATGGAAGTTCATATAGTTATACATAAAAGCATTCAAATGGTACCATCCAAATGGATTCCCTATAATTATTATTATAGGAAAATTAGGCGTGTACCATGCGGCCATCCGAAGCTCCACTAAAATCATTAATTCATACATGAAGCATGTCCTCAAGAATATGTATATATTTTTTTATCAAACCATCCATATACATGTGATACACCATGCTCAAACTAACCCAGGATCTCATTTCCTCCTAGAGGCCTACGAAAAAATGAGAGGTCAAATGAGGTTCTATATCATAAACTATAATAGATAAAAATATTCAATATGATAAGATACTATACATAGAGGCTTCCCATCACATCCAATCTGTTTATATCATGAATGGAAATGATGTAAGTTGATTTTTTTCAGTTTATTACTCACCTCCGATATTGTACTCTTCCCTCATGGGGTAAGTGGATACTTAAACACAGAGTCCATCAGAATCTCATGACCCTTACATGTCGATATAGAATGGTGATAAGGAAAACATGAAATATTATAGTAATCGACCATGACATGTTGATAGGTTTAATAGTGAGAAACAAATTCATTAATGTCACATATCATTCATGTCTACAAGAATCATCACATCAAATCATAACATATTCATAGTCCTAGGGAGTACCTTATACTAGGTTATGTGTCCTTCCCCCATCATGGGATCTCCCATGGGAAAATGTAAAATATTCGTTATTTAGAAATGTATGACACACTAATAGTATAATTGACACTCATCTATGGTATCCAAACCATAAATAGGATCCCTTATTACATGATGTAGTGACCTAATCCTAGTAAGACCATATTAGGTTCCTGTTATCATAACATTAGTATAAGATGAAAAGATATCACATCTTAAATAACCAAATAGTGTTATAGAGTTGGTAAACTGAATACACATATGAATTATATATTACAAGGGACTACCAAAAACGAAAGTTATTTGTTTTTTAGAATAATTTTATCCTATTTAAAAATAACCATGCATATTAATCATAATATAAATCAAGGATTCCTAAGAAATATAAAAAATATTGCTAAGAAATAATTCTCTATAAGGTTATGTGTACAATGAAAGTAATTAATAAATAAGAAGTAATCAAAATGTTAAGGCAAATAACGGAATAACATGACATTAAATTAATAACATGAGTACAATATGGTAGGAATAATATGTGATCAATTAATTCTATATAAATAATAACATGATCATGTAACTAAACTATGGATATTCTAACAAATATAATAGACATAAGGAATATCAATAACTTAATTATCAATGATGAAATGTATACTTATGGATATCTAAAACATGTCGTTGTTTCTTCATTCCAAAAAATATAATATTGTTGAGGCTATATGTTGGTAATATAGAATTGTTAAGGCATTTTCCTAAGAATTTAATACCATCAAGGATTCATTCCTATAATCTAAAAAGTGGGTAAAGACTCATCCAATACCACATATAGTTTGTGTCATTAAACATAATAATTCATGGAGGGGATATAGTATTACACATCCATCGCATATGGAATCCAATGAATTCCTCATATGAATGGGGTGAAACATAATCAACATAAACATTCGTATTAAAACCATCCTACAAAGTGTAAATACTTTCCGCCATACGAAAACAAAAACCTAAATCACTAAGAGTAATATGGGGAATGGTATCTTAATAACATATATACAGTAAAACTACTCTCAAACCATCTATAAAGAGAATAGGGATGGTATCAATAAAATCACTTTGAATTGCATTAAAAATAAATTATTTTTTCACAGATGAATAAAAATATTTAATGACATTATAGTGGAAAATATCCCTTTAATTATGAAAAAAAAGTGTGAAAATAATTTTCATTGAAAATAATGTTTACAAATATAATATACAAAAAGTCCATCATAATCATGAAAAGTAATATTCAATGAAATTTCTTTCACGTTCTCCAGTAACTCTATACATGTTGTAATGAACATTTCTTTTTTATTGTAAAATTATTAGAAAATTTCCTTCTTAAGATTAGGAGAAGAACAGTCCCATAAAAAAAATTTAAAAATAAAAAATGGGTAAAAATTTATTTTAATAAAACTTTTCAAAATGGTTAAAGATAAAAATTCATTTTTTTAGATAACATTGATTTGTATGAAAATGGATTTCCGACCAATGAGTGAAATGAAGATGGATTTCATTAAAACATTTTCTCAATAATATTATTTAAAATGTATTGGAAAATGGCACCACAAACTAAAAATGATCATGATTAACCGAACGAGAATAAAATGAAAGGTTTATCTAAAAACTAAGAATATAATTTATTTTTATGTGAATTAAAAATATACAATCTCAAATAGAATGAAATTTTTAATTAAAATGATTATTCTTTTGAAGATATAATTAATCAGTGAATGGATTATGTCTATTAACATTAAATAAACATAAAAAAATTTAAATCCAAAAATATGTATTAAAAGTCATTATAAAGATAATCATATAATATTAATGGAAATGAGAAGTAATATAAGAAAACAAAAAAATTTGAGTTATAAGTCTTCATTTCCACTTGGTAACATTATGTTCAAATCCCCTTATATGAAATAATTTAATTTAAAACTAAAAATACCATGAAAAATTTATTATTCATGATATAAATTTTTATAGGGGAAGCATGTACTCCATATTAAAGAAACTAGGTGGATAACAATACAACATGCTAGAATGAAATCAAATTTAGAAGGAATCTCTTATTTTATGATTCCTTTTGGTCGATTGACCCTTATCCACATTTATATTGGCAGTATTCATGTTATTTACTTATACCAATACCATATTAAAATTTATTTTATCATATGTGATCCTTTTTTAAAATATTATTTCCCAGTCATTAATAATGTTTCTTTATTATCATTATTTTATGTTATAATTGCCTTTTCTTTGTGTATGTTTTAATTCTTTTCTTTATAATATGTTGACTATTATTTATTAATCTTCATAATTTAAAACATGTTTTTAATATCATACATATTAATTAAATATGTATTTAAGGTAATGGATAAAATTTATTGGTGGAAATGAAATACACTATTTGTAGAGACCCGAAGCTTGATGTACATGGACATTAAATTACTTTTTCGGAATACTTAGTACATAACAAAAACACACACACAAGGACCTTAATAGTTTAGTGTCTTTGGAAACTCGGAATATAATCTTCTAATCGTGGTGAAAGATCTTCAACATCTCCCATAAAGATCTTCCTTTTTTTTACCTAAAACCTTTCTTTATATCCTGGGGAAAAACTTAAAAGGGTGAGCTCAAATTCTCAGTAAGGGTAAACAAAATAAATATCAATCACATCATATTCATAAGAACATAACTTTTGGAAATCTTAACCTGTAAAAGAGATCATAATTTCATAACATGGGATAAATCATAGTAGTGAAATGTAATCCCAATAATCATAACTTAAAACATGAAACTTTGTGGCATACACACATAATCATAGAGAATCATTTCTTAGTATTCAAGACTCATTGCCAAGACTATCTTAGCGGACAAAGTCCATTTCTGAACCGAGTTCACTCCTCGTTCCAGTCCTGTTTCACTGAATCGGTTTAACCTGCTGTTCCAGCCATGTCTATCTCATTAGATATAAAATCTTTACCCAATGCATTGGAGGGAGATATAGGTCCCACCCATCTCATAATGATACCATTCTTATGTGCGCCACAAAATCATAAAACATACATCATAGCATAACCCATGTAATAAAAATGGGAATCTTAAACATCATGACATCATAAAACAATTCATATAAGATAAAAGAATTCATAAAAATATATCCATCACAACATAATCATATCAATTTAATAATAGGCATATAAACAGAACCCTATATTATCTTAGATGGAAAATAATTTTGATAAAACACTTGAACTCCATTCTTGAGGAAAATATCCTTTCTACTTCAAAAACATTTTTCCTTTCTTAACATGTCATACAATTTTAATCTAAAATAAGTTGATTAAAAATAAGCTTGAAAAATTGTAATGGAATATTCTTGGAAATAATGTTTTAAAAATCCATTCATGCCATATATGTTAAAAAAACATTCTTCTCGTACTTTTGTCGGAAAAGTCAAAAAGTACCTCATACGAAAAACGACAAAAGATTCTTTTCATATCTTTTACTAAAAACTCACCGAATGGTAAATTTGGATTTAAAAAATTGTAGGTGGATGGAAATAATATTACATATTGAGGAAACATGGATGTGGATGATAAAATACACCCTAGTAAATACCAAAGTATAAATAATCTCGGATAAAAAAATGAGATTGTGATATTTTCTCTTACCTTATGTCTGATATGCTTTGTACATGTCTGAACCTCCTGTATAATGATTTAAATAATGTCATTGACATATTAAAGAATCATATTTATTGTTATGATATCATATATGGTCATATTCTTAGCTTCTTATTAGTAATATTTCATTACTACTTGTTATTTGGGTGTTTATTACTTTTTGTTCTTATGCGTGTTTTGTCAAATAAATTCTTATTCCTCTTTATAGGATATATAAACCTCATTTAAAGAATGTTATTAGTGTAATATATATCATATTCATTCATTAAATTCGTTTATATAATCATTATTCAATGAATATCATAATCGTGGAGACGGTAGGCCGTACGTACGCACGAGCGATGATATCGTTCCCATGATCGTGGAATTGTATTGAAGCATATGTATACTATTTCACAATCAATATCACTTTTCAATAATCATATATATTTATTCTTTACACCATTATACCCATCCAAGTAAGGTGGTGGTGGAAAATAGATTACACCATGGCGTGGAGACGGTATTCCGTACGTACGCACGCGCGGTGATTTCGTTTTCCGTAGGATAGATAAGAGGTGAAATAGGGTTGTTTCATATTTATAATAACATATCAGTATATTAGAGATACTGATGTTATTACCTCATAATGAAACAACTAAATAAGAGTGAGTAGAAGAAGAATGGAACTTGAAGAAAACGGTAGAAGGTATTACCTCTTTCTCGAAGTGCCTCCTTTAAACTTTCTCTTTAGGCACTAGAGTTGGTCTTTTGATATGACCAGTAACTATAGTATGTTTCTAATGAAGTAGGGAAGTGAAATGGGTAGGGTTTGGCCAATAATGAAGGCTCAAATTGGTGTGAGGAAGAGAGGGAGGAGGTTCTCTTTTATAAGGGAGGAGAGGGGCACCTTTGGAAAGTGTGGAAATATTATTTTATTATAAACTTATCTTCGGGTTCAAAAGGTCAAAAAATCATTAAAGATGAAGATAAGATGACTCATAGTCGAAATAAAATCATCCAATAAGAATTGGACATGTTTTAGAAAACATTTTAATCATTTTAATCTTATTTATTTAAATCATTTATTAATGAGGTAAATACTTCATCATTATTGTGTCGTAAATGATTTAATTTATATGGTGTTTAAAAATTATAAAAAAACAACATTATGTTGGAAATATTTTTATCTTTCTAATGAATATTTATAGTCTAAAATATAATTTATATAACCCCTTATAAAAATTAATTACTAAAAGATTTTTGTTAATGTTAATTTTGTATTTACATTAAATTAATTAATCCAAATTGTCATTGTCACTGCCAAGTGGCTCAATGGGGTCCCAAAATCGACCCAAAGATGACCATTGTCGGCCAATACTCATCCAATAAGGTTAGGACATGTGTTAAGGTAATTTTGAATTATTATAATATTCTTTTAACCTTGAATTACCCTATTTACCTTTAACCGTAGTAAATAAAAAAAATTACTGTAGTTACTATTCATAATATCAAAAAATAAAAGTAACCTATTAACATAATTTGGACCCAATGATTCCAAATATTGAATCTATTTTTAAAAATTCAAAACACAGAAGTTGCAGTAATTAATTTAAAATTAATCTCGTTGTTAAGAAAACAGGTTTTAATAGTTAAAACATTGTCAAAGATTTAAATGTTTTTACCTATGAATTCAATGTAAAATTAATGCTAATGACATAAATTATATTAAATGATAAAAATATATTCTATTTATACTTGAAAAACAATCAATATTATAATTTAACCATATAATGTATTGCGATGAAAAAAGTTGTTTTTAATTAAAATATAGCATGTTTTTAAGAGATAATAACTATCAAAAGATTGACACTTGATTATGTTTGGTTTAAATGTGAAATTATATCCAATGAACAACATTGTATTAAATTGTAAAAATATATTCTAAATATACTTTAAAACCACTCAAATTAATAATTTATCACTATTAATTATTTCTATTAAAAATGATGATTTTAATTAAAATTTAGTAATTTTCACTATTCATCAGAATATGAAAGTTATCTGAAAAGTACCAAAATTTCATCCTAAGCTAATTTCAATATTCTGAATCCAAAAATGAATCCATTTTGAAAAATAAAATTTACAAAATTTCAAAAAGTGGTTATTACTATTCATAACGGCTAGTTTTAATAATATTTTAATAGCATATTGTTGTTTAGTGAAACTCGGTATTGCGTACGACGCAAGCTATCGAGGAAGGTCACGGTTGCGTTTAAAGAAAAACAAGCTAGTGTTGTGTGTAGTGAAAGATTCCTTTTATGATTTATAAAAACAAAATATTTCTCATAAAAGTTTCGGGTGTTACACTATTCATTGAGATGGTAGGTCTAACATATGCATGAACGTTGTTTCAATTTTATTATCGTATGTGATACATTTTGATACCATCAATTAATAATCATATTTATGATATATATATATATATATTATGTTTATTTAACCCATACATAATATATTCCATGTAACATGTGAACAAATCACATCACTTCGTGAGGTGATAGTTCACCATACACATGAACAATGTTATCATATTTTATCAAAATGGAACTCTTGATGGTATTGATTATTTAATAATTAAATTATAAAAAAGACATTATGAATATCATACATGTCATATATAAAATATAAAACCATCATTATTCACATTGATTAAGGTGTTAATGGAATAACAAAATACATCGGTTCATTCGGTGCTAGTCCATAATACAAAAAAAACTGATTGTGTATCCCATTTTATAGTGATCGGTGTGGTTTTAGGTCATAACACTAACAAAACAAACGTCTGTATATTTATGATTCTTAAATTATTATATGATAATTATATAATAAATATTCTTGTGGTTGGATAAATAAATAAAATAAAGTTCCTTTTAGAAAAACATTATCTCTTCTTTGGGTATCCTCCTAATGATTTCACAAATTCGGTCATATGATGGATTAATTCCTTATACAAGTCTTATAGTATGATTGGAATGAACATTATAAGTGATTAGTTATTATTTGGGGGGGGGAATATATTCGGAGGTGTGAATAAGTGAGGGTATTGATTTCCCTTTCATATTGGAGGATTAGTGGTGTTTATAAAAATTCCAAAAAGTAAACACTATTGGGAGGTTTCCTTTACCTCATGTGCCTCCAACAATTATCCATTTTCAATAAAATAGGTGTTATTTTCTAAATATGTTCATACAATGTGTTTTAGATAAATTTCAAAATATTTTATTAATTATATAATTTAAAATTTTCATTAATATCATTCATTAATTGACTTTAATCTAACTTTTTAATATAAAGCTTCATTGGTGCATAATAATAGTTTTTTATAGAAACATTTCATTCATATTCAATTGTAATTTATAATCATTTATAAATAATTTTTAACCAATTAATTAAACCATATATTTTTGTAAGATAGTAATTTATACTCGTAACTTCAAATTTAAATAATTTGATTTCATTTTCAATTTTAATCATAAGAGTAATACTATTTACTAAAACTCTTTAACAAACCAATTTTTTATCAACAAAATTCCCCATAAAATTTAATAAAACAAATTAATATATATTTTTGATATATAATAAACATTAAAATATATATATATATATATTCATTATATCCAATTATAATTAAAATACTTTGAGGCATCCAAACCAATAATAATATAGCTGTTGAACATTGATCATATTACTAGTAAAAAGATATGGATTTTATAAATCTAACTGACAAAGACAAAGGTAGTGGTGGCCCAATAAGTATGATTTTACAATATGAATCCCATTTATTAGATATTTTTAAGGATATTGAATCACTAGACTTTTCTCATGAAGAATCCCAATCTGAGATCCAACAACTAACGTACGAGAAATACTATTTAAAGGAGATATTCTAGCTCAAAAATATCATGGTTGAAACCATGTATTCCTAACCACCCCATAAAATTATTAACATTAAAATACTTACCCTCATGAATTTTAAAGTGTATTAAATTTATATGTATTAGGACTATAATTTTATAAATGTGTATATTATATTTTCAATAGAATAATGGTTTCATTTACTTATACAGTATAAATGATTTTGATTTTTATACAAAAAAACACAAATTTTATTCTTTAATATTCAATTTAGATTAAGATAATTATTTTTATAAATTAATGGGATTATGAAATAAATTTTTTTATAATATATTATTATTAAATATAAATTATCATATTCTTTATGATGTTAAATATACATTTTAAACGGTTTGAAAATTTTTATTGTCATGAAAGCCCAAAATTTCTCAATAAATACCAAATATTATTTTATAATTGAAAATTAAAATAGTTAGAAAACTTTTTTTATAAAATATATTTAATTTTTGGAATTGTATTGTCAAAATTACCCAATCATGATTTTTTCATAATTTTCTAAGGCAGTTGAATGTTTAGGTAAAAATTAAAGATGTTATAAATATACGTTGTGTATTATGACATCATAATGACACAGGAATGATGTAATAGATACTATAAATTGTATCTATGACCAAATATATGTTTTAAATTTAGTATTATGTGATTTTAAGTTAATTTTATTAAATATATAAAGCCTTTGTGAATCCTCCAAATCTTATAACAAATTTTAATGTTTTAAAATCATTTCATTAAGTATATGATTCAATTCCACATCACCAATGTTAATATTTTAATAACATCTGGTGATTTAATTGTAAAATAATGAATACCACCCAAAATTAGAAGAAATAATGGGAAAACCCATGGGTTTTATTGTGTTTTTTCTTGCATTATTATATAGTGTCCAAAACCTATATTTGAGAAGTGATAAAGTACTCCCCTACCGTTCACTATATAATCCAACAAAATATTCCATTACACTCCACTCAAAAACCATGGATTAAAACAATAATCTATATAAACCTATCTATATTCATCCAAAGGTTCCTATTGTCTCACAAGAATCTCCTTTGAAGCATTTAGAATCACCATCTCAAGGTAAGAGATCGTCAAAATTTCCTCTTTAGTTAATTATATTCACTATCTTATGCCATTGATCTCTATTTCTTAATATTAGGATATGTTCTTCAATATTCCCCACCCCCACTTACCATATTATTTATAAATTTTTAGATACCTCTTTCACCCTAACCAATCCCTCCCACTAATATTCGTATTACCTCATTATACTACTAAATATTATCACAGATTTTCCATGCCAAGCAATTGTATTGTGAATACCCAAACCCATTTACTATCAAGGGGGATAAAATTTATTCACTTGCACTTATTTTATTGGGGTTTATATTTTTTTATTCCATACTCATTGATCATGGAATAAAATGTGATTATAAATGATTCAATTTTTTATGATCTATGTGTCACACTTAATCATATTAATGAAATAAAATTGATGGGTGCACCCGAAATTTCATATCACTAAAATATATTGCGTAATGTTTAATTCTCATGAGGAATAATGAAATGGATTATAGAGTGATCCAAATCCATCAAGTGAATTTTTACACCATGATGCATTGGTATTTATCATTGAACCATGTTTATGATGGCATGATTAAATTTGTCACTACATTTACATGTCGCCTCTATGTTAGAATTCTATATCATGCATTATTATTCAACATTATGATTCTCAAAATTTTTATGTCCCATTTTTATAACTATATTATAATATTTATTACCTTCAAAATATAAATTTTTTTATTATTTCATTACTGGGTTGTATATATCACCCCTTAATTATATATTCCCACAGGTTATCCCATTCCATTCTTGGTACGAAGAAATGATATCATCATGTTAAGTATGTTTTCAACAATGATTACATATTATAACATTTATGTTGTTATATAATGTACCTAATTCCCAAATAAACTAGGATTATCGATCTTATTGGATTTATTATGAGTAAAATTATGTAATAAATCATGAATTTAATCTTAATAAAGAGTAATGTTATCATTGTTGGCTTCAAAAATATGTTTAATTATATTTGGGATAAGGGTGAGTAGACACTAGAGGAATATTTAGGGATAAGAGTAAAAAATTTGAATCCATCAATAAATTTTGGTAAATTTTAAAGTGATTGGTTTTTAAAAAAAATATCCTAGTATAGAAATTTCAAGTGGATATGACTCTCATACAGATGTACATAGGGCTAAAACTTGAAAAGACAACATTGATCAAGACTCGACTGAGATCTAGTTTATTAAAATGGGCCTTACTTCACAATTGGTTTGTCACTGTAATGGATAATCATTTGTAAATTTATAATCTCATTACGAACCATTATTATGGGAAAAAATTCCTATAAGTGACTATGTTAGAAAATAAGTCATTGAAAACATATTTTTATTCCTATAAATTCATAAGATATTGAAGAAAAATAATTTACAAATTAGTTATTTAATTTTATTGGTTTCCAAAAATTGTTGTTGAATATAATAATACCTAAGTATATTTGGGAAAATGTAAATGATAATAACTAGAATGAAATATGAATGGTAAGGATATAATCATTAGGTCAATTCATTCCATCATATCACAGAAGTTTAATAGAAATACTAAAACACTATCACAAAGAATTGATGTAGAGTATTCAGTAAAAATAGAAAATGGGAAAATTATTACATCTTGAGTATAAAACTCCACCCCTTTAAAAAATTTTGTGGTGAACATCCAAAAAATCCTAATAATAATCACTTTGGTATAAATTGATGCAATTATGGGCATGGATTGGCTTTACTTATATTATGAACAACATGAATTTCTATGGTAATGATATCACACAATGTATCATGAATCTCTCTCTGATTCTATACAAGTTAAAGGAGGATGATGAATCTTTTTTATTACCAACATTTCATTCATGGTTATTAATGAACTATGACTATGGATTTCTATATATAATGATGGAGTATAAGGTGAATACCATCCTAAATAAATTTCCATTGTGATGGAATACAATGAAGTGTTTCATAAAGAATTTTCTTATTTTCCTCCTAGATGATATGTTGAATTTTTTAAATGAAACTTATACCTGGTGAGTTTCCATTTTCCAAGACTCCATTAAAAATGGATTTTCTAGAACATGATGTGTTGAAGAAACAACAACAATAGAATCTGGATAATGTTTTTATACACCCATATGCAACATTTTGGGTAACATAATTCCACTTCTTCAAGAAGAAGGATGGGTAAATATGGATTTTTATTGATTATCGTGAGCTCATGAATATCAAGATAAAGAAAATGCATCTTATTCCATGGATTGATGACTTGTTCAATCACCTATTTGGAGAACAATACATCCCCATGGTTGATAATTAGTTGGGGTATTACTAAGTGTGATGAAGGAGGAGATCCCCAAGACTGATTCTATACAAGGCACGGGTACTTTGAGTTCATAGTAATGCTATTAAGATTTAGTAATACTCCAAAAATCATTATGGAAATGATGAATAAATTCCGTCGATATTACATCAACAAATTTATGATGGAATTTATAGATGATACTAAAATATACTCCATAATGAAGGAGTATCATGAGGATCATATGAGAACTATATTGGAGACTTTACGAAATGAGAATATTTATGAAATTTAAAGAATATTAGAGTTCTACATGAAGAGAGTATCATTCATTAGATATGTTACCACATGAAATGGGGTATATTTGGACCCTTCCAAGAAATAAGCAATTGAAGGATGGTTGAGGCCAACATCTGTGATATAAATCTAAAGATTCTTTGGATTAGAAGGGTAATATAATCATGTTATAGTAAATATCACATGATTGTTAAAGACTCGGACCATGATAACTCATAAGGGATTCATGTTTGATTGGAATAATGAATGTGAAGAGAGATTCAGGGATTTGAAATAGAGTTCTATCACTGCACCTATACTTACAAGACCAAAAAATATAGAACTTTATTTGGTATACAAATATTCACAGAAGAATGAATTAGGATATTTGATAATGAAGAATAAGAAAGTGGTATCCTATGCCTCAAGTAAATTTATTGTTTATGAACAAAACAACCCAAAATATGATCTGAAGTTAGATGTAGGGAACTTCATAATGAAAATTCGGAAGCATTATCTCATTTGGGAGAAGTGTAAAATATATAAGTTTATAAGTGCATCAACTATACATCCACACAAAGAGATGAATATGTGACAATGATGATGGTTATAGAATATTAATGATTATGAATACAAAATCCACTAATACATAGGGAATCCTTAGAAAGTTGAATATGCTCTATATAGAAAGGATACTACAATTTTATCAATGATGTGAATTATAAATGATATGATCTTCTTAGACATTAAAATGATAGACATGAGAATAATAAAGGAAGGAACATCCCCAATACTTTCAAAAAATATTTATCAACTACCCCTTAGAGGGAAGATAAAATATGCTAAATGATATTATGTAAAAATTAATAAAAAATTAAATTCTATAAAAAATGGGAAAAACATCAGATTTAAAAATTAATAAATAAGGATTTATAATATTTGTTTCACATATATGTTTACCATCAATTCCTGAGTTAAAGAATGGGTTTTTGGATGGTTCACATAGTTAAACATCCTCCATCAGTCCAAGGGGAAAAAATATCCATCGAGAACTCCAATAGCACTATTGGTGGGAAAATTTGAAAAGGGAGATCGTAGAATATACATCATGTTGTCTTGCATGTCATAATCTTAAGTATGAATGAAAACATTTCATGGGGATGATGAAATCATTACCCATAACAACATGGAAATGAAACAATTTATGAAATTTGTCAATTGTCTTATAAAAATATAAAGAGGGAATAATATTATGTGGGTTTTGGTGAATCTTCTTAAAAATACCTCTCACGTCATTGTTATTTGAGGGAAATTCTCACATTATCAAATTTCATGGATAAACATTAGATAAGTGATGAGTCTATATGGAACACCACTATCGATTGAGTCTGATCGAGATACACAATTTACCTCCATATTCTAGAAAATCCTTCAACATGAACTAAATATCGAGTTTAACTTCCACACAATTTATCACCCTCAAAAAGATGGGAAATCTGAGAGAAAATTCTAGAGACTCGAGGACATAATGATATCATGATCAACTGAATTAAATGAAATATGGGATCAATGTCAACCTCTGGTCAAGTTCTCATGCAATAATATTTTCCAGTCAAGCATCCATGGGGTCTGCTGTGATTCTCCTTATGGTATGGGGTGAATAGAACATACAAGAAAGGATCGTAGTTGGGAATATAAACTTCTATGTCCTAAAATGTTCCATTAAATGGTGGAAAATTCAAGACCAATCAATATCAAATAAAGGTAGCTCAGAGTCAACATATGATCTATGATAATAACCATAGACAATACATAGATTTTGTGGATGGAGTCAAGGTATTCCTCTTTTTTCTCTATAGAATAAATTCATGTTTTTTGGGATGAAAATAAATCATATTCCATGATACATCTTTCCATTTGAAACATTGATCACATTGAAGTGGTGGCCTATCAACTAAAACTACCATATAACCTATCTCAGGTAGATGGTGTATTATATGTATACCTCTTGAAGATGTACATACCAAGGCCCTCAGATGTACTCAATCTAGTGGTGGTAAATTTGGAGAATGATCACTCATATGAATATAAGGTAGTAAAAATAATATATCATAGATATAATTTTCTATGAAATAAGACAATTTTCATGGTCAAAGAGCTCTGTAGAAACCATAAGTTTGAATAAGAGGTTTTAATACCAGATGATGTGATGAAATAGAATCATCCTCCAATTTTTTAGCCTGTGAAATTAAAATTTTGATTAAATAATTTTTGAAGAGGGAATATTATAATGAATATAATTTTTATAAATATAATTACCCATTAAATTTAATTATATGTTTTATTATATATTTTGGTTATAGAAAAAACAACACTTATTTGGTTTTATAATATCCTATAATATTTAAAATAATGTTAAGAATCATTATCATTAATTATATATCTATATAATATTTATCATGTGATTAATATAAATATATGGTTTTGAAAAATCCAAATAACAAAGGAAAAGGATGTGATGGCATCAACCAGTATGTTTTTACCCTATCAAGCACATTTATCATAGATTCCAAGGAATATAGTATTGAAACCAAGGATTTTCATAGTTGGAAATGGATTCTAGTTTGTTTTTTTATTTCAATACACTCTAGGATGATTACGGAGATTGGAATAAAGTGATCTTATAGTACAAGTTGACTAAAATGATAAAGGTGGATTTATTTTGTAGTGGTTACCAAAATATTCAGTCCAAAACTCAGATAGTGGAGAAATAAATTTTTTTCCATGGAGGTTTCATGTAAGTTTGAAGGTGAATTTGAATGTTTCAGATTATATTAATTTCAATAAATACACATCAAAATATTGAAAAATCATGAGTTTCTTGAAAATTCCAAAATTACATGAAATAATCTTATACAACAAATACAATTTCATAATAATTTTCATACAAGTAGAATTTGATGTTAGTCACTTCAAAATTTAGTAATGGCATGAGATTCACAAAATGATTTTACATGTGAAATATGAATTCTAATATAGGCTTACATACATGGGGGATGGTGCACAAGAAAATTACATGTAGGGATGACAATTTATATAAATAATGGGCTACCCATATACAAAAATTATAACTTTACCATAGTGACTTGGTCTCTCTATTGTGTGAATGATTCTCACGTTGAAGAGTTACATGTAAAAAAAATTACAAACAGTATTCCTTGTTCCTATCAAGAACAATTGAAAATAATGGTGTAGTTACATAAAAGAAAAGTGTTTTATGAAAGACATCCTATGTGAAAATCAAAAAAAGTTGTGTGTAATAATGAGGGTTTCTTGAAAGTGTTGAGTTACACTAAAATATGGTTTCTAGTATACAGTTTGATTGACCAGTTCCTTAAAGTGAATAAACCCAAGACTATGGTGTAAGTAGAGTCTCATGATAGTTATTAAAAAGACATAAATTCTAATATACTAAATAGACCTTTATATAGTTAAACTATGTGATAATTCTCACAATATAGTGAACTATGGGGATTCGACCGAAGTGTTGCGAGTGTGGCAGTGTGCTATTAATAAAATCATGTAAAGGTAGTGTTATTGGATAAGGGTGACTCCATATGAACTTTTGTATTCCAAAAATAGTGAATATTATTACACATTCATATGATTTAAACAATGTTGACATATGATCAATGGATTATCCCTTTGTGGTGAATCGTGTAAAATTATAGTGTTGTCAATTTTCAAGTGATTGTTTATTCTATGCAGGTTTCTATCAAACAAGTTTAAAAACTTCCTAGTAATTTGGGATCAAGGCCAGTAACATTAAAAGAAAATTATGACACCCTGATTGACCCAACCCTTTTTCTGGTGTTCAGGGGTCCAATAGATTTCCTCACTAGGCTTTTCTATTGATCAATCCTAAGCTGAGATACGACAACTAAAGTGCAAGTGAAACTGTATATGAGAAAATTTCATGATCATTGTGATCATGACCCAAACAATGTATGTTGAAGTAGCCCATGAAAGTCTCTCCATCACACCTCTAACCCATATGAAATATTCTAGTGTATTAAAGTGATATGAATCATGATGGTAATAGTATGAAAATTTAAATTATACTTTCAATTGTAGAATTCCAGGTACTTAAAGAATATTATTGATTTATATCTATTTATATTTATGAATAAGATATTAATTTTACATTAATGGGACACTTTGTCTGATAGTGTACTCGACACGCAACAACGAGTTTCTAAAAGATTTTACGTTGCACACAACTTTGAGTTATACCGAAAAATAATATAACAATACTTTTATAATATTAAATGTTAGTTAAAAACTAGCCATTGTATTAGAGGATCTGAAAAAAAAACTACCAAAAATATTATTAAACACGTTTGTTAAATGTTTTTACATTTATCCAATAAATATAGGAGTTTTAAAATGTGAATGAATCCAATTTTAAGCATAAATTACTATAATATTTTTAAAAGATTGTTTTACGACATTTTGACAGCAAAACATTTTTTAAATCTAGTTTTGTCACATTAATTTGTTCTATTTGAAAAAATAAACCTCATCTTTAGAAGTGGGACATCAAAATTTAAATTGGAAGAAATTTTCATATTTTTCTGATAAAATTCATATTTTAATGAATAATAAAAAATACTACATTTTAATTCAAAACTGCCTTTTCCTCTAATATATTTATATAGTTGGATTTTAATTTTAACTGGTTTTAATGTTTAATTGGATTGTTTTATCATTTAATCCAATAGTGTTAATTTAAAGTGATTTCACATTGAAATTGGATATAAACACAAGTCAATATTTTGACAGTTTTAACTTCTTAAAAACTAGTTTTCTGGTTTTAACAACGGGAATTAATTTTAATTTAATTTCTATTGATTATCTATTTTGAAATTGGAAAATTTTATTCCATTTTTGGAATCATAATTTCTGTATTTTGTAAATATCTAACTTTTACTTTTTATCATTATAAATATAAACTATAGTAATTATTTGTTCCCATGGTTAAATGGTAAATTTAGGAAATAGGGGTAAAAATTAATATTATAATAAAATAAAACTATGATAAAACATGTCTTATTCCTATTTGATGACATATTTCTAACTATGGGCATCCTTGGGTCAATTTATTAACCCCATGGATCTACTTGGGTGTGATAGTGACCATTTATAGTGTTTAATTGAAGGAAAAGGGGCATATAACATAAACATTTATCTACAAACTAAAACAATTTTAATTTTGTTTATATAAATGATATATTCGACTATAAATATTCAATATAATGATAAAAATATTTCCTAAAACATTGTATTTTGTTTATAATTTTAGTACTTTTAATAAATAAATTTATTTACGACATAATGATGATGAAATGATTACTTTATTAATGAAAGATTCAAATAAATGATATTATAAGTATTAAAATAAATTTTATTTTAAACTTTTGATGACATACACGAATTTTGTGGAATAAAATGAAATTTTAGGGAAGATTTAGTTCCATTGGTTCCAAGGAATCATGTTTTTCTAACTTAGAAAAAATTCAATTACTAAATAGTTTCAAAATTGACATAAATATGTTCTTAAAATAAATACTAATTTATTAAATGATATATTAGTATTAAAAATATATTATTCAGCCAAATGACTTATATAATGTTAAAAATGTCAATAATGATCCATTTGTGATTATACTGTCATTTTATAGTAACTATTATAACCATATATTGTGAAAATACAAGAATACGTTGAAAGAGTTAATGTTTTTAACAAAGGGTGAAATATAAAATATAATGCCCATTTTGTAGCTTAAACATGTCTAAACCCTAGTTTTGAGAGGATTTATAACCATACTCATTTTTTACTTGAAATATATCACTTTTTAGCCTTTATAATTAGAAAATAAATTAATTATAAAATAATATTTCAAGACTTTCATAATGCGCCCCTCCTCCCTCTTATAAAAGGCCACCACATCGACCCACATACCCACACAACTCAAGATGATTATCTTATACTTATTTTGTTCAAATAATCTCACAACATCGCTCCATCCGTGCTATACTTCTTACCTTTAGTATAAGGAAATTCAAAAATCCTTTCAACTCAAATCAAAAGAAGTTACCCGATTTAGAGGTAACATCTTCTCTCAAGTTCCTTTCCTTTATTTTCATTCTCCACTCCCTATGCTCTTCTTATTATATGATTTCATAAGAACAAAAGTATAAAAAATATACTAGGAAGTTTTTATGAGAATTATTATAACTAAACATACAGACATCTCAATCTAATGGATACGAACTTATGGTTCCTTGTTAGAGAGAACTACTGCCTCACGAAACAATAATTGTTCGATTTTATCCTATAACTTATCATGAATTCCATTATGATGGAAATATAATTATATATGATACATAATATATTTCTATTTTCTATATACTTCAGTAATTTTTATTCACAACATACATTTATGCTTTCCAAAATATGTAAATATGTTAATTTCATTAGTGGAAGTGCAGACTATTTTCTCCTACTCATTCATGCCATATATGGAACGTATAAAGGATGGATTTAATGAACTTATGTAACATCTATAACATATATATTATAATTTTATTATAACATAACTATGTATCATTTAGTTTTCATTCCATTAATAGATAAAAAAAATTAAATTAACATTCATGTGTATATACGACCTACCGTCTCCATGAACAGTACATTTCATTTTTTATCTCCAAATGTTATGGAATATTATAAATACATGTATACTGGATATATATGATATTTCAATAATTTATATCATTCTGGAGATGATTTACTTTTGATGACATTGATAATTTACATCAAAACATGTTTTTTTATATAAGCACTGAATATCAGCAAAACAATTGATATTAACATAAATGATTATGTAATTATAATAATGTGGTAATAAGTTATATATAATGAATAATAAAATTGTAAAATGTTATAAAACTAATATAAATTATCTTAAGTTTATTATCCAAGATGAACAAGGAACATATTTGACGATTTCCAATCAAAGTTAGGATCTTCTCTAAATCTCCTTTCATTTGGGAATATTTTGATAAGATAAACCTTCAACTTTTATATGCTATATAATAATCCCCTTTGACTTATAGCTTCATTAAATGGGAATTTTTTCTTATGAATCATTTTACTTATTGAAAAAAAAGGAATGTTTTTTTAACATACACGGTGATAATGACTTCCCCACGGCTGTAATTGTTATTTGATATTTGCATTACTCTATAGGATTTAATGTTTTTTAAGGAACATAAATACATTATTCTATTTTTGGTTATTTTTATATTGAAAATGGTTTTTGAGAAGGATTTAATATTTCAATATTATTAAATTATTTCTTTTTATTGAAAATAAAATGTTAATAGGTAAATATTGATATTTGTTATATTTTATGTGTTATGATGGTACTTGAACATTTTACGGGTGGTTATTTGATAAAAAAATGATGGGTGTTTATGTGATAATCCAAGTATGGGTGGTTCTGTGATAAACCATGAATAGGTTGTTACATTATAAACTCCAATGCATTTGGTATGGATGTCAGTAGTATGGCTATTTTATTTAGTGATATGTGTGGAAGTTGACCATATGGTTATTCCATTAAAGTATGTTTATATCTAAAGTTACGTTATATGTGTAATATTTTTCTTTCCAAAGGATTTATGGTAAAATTTTGGTTACAGAAATGTTATGCAATGATCTTATATTCAGTGAAGTACATTCACTAATTTGTAAAAGGTGTAAATTATTACTTTATGAACAACAATCAATGGATTTCATGTTTTCTCAAGACTTCCAGTTTTTGTACTTTGTGTATCCCATACTGAGACTTTTATGCTCATCCCATGTTTTATTAAAAAAAACTCCGAGGACATAATGAAGAATATATTGAAGTATGAGATCAAGTAAAAGTTATTCTTTTAAAAAATGAAATAATGCAATGTTTCATTTTAAAGTGTTTATGTTTAAATAAAAAAATTGATAGTGAGTAGAAGAGTCTACATGTAATTTTTAAGTTTTTATTTATGTGTTATAGCCAAATTCTATAATGCTCAAAACCTAAGAATATCCTTGATGTGAATTAATTAAAAATTATTGACTTATCTGATGATTATGTAACGGTTAAAGCTGGGTCCTTATAGTTGGTATTAGAGGTCAGCTTATATAACATTAGGTATTAGAATATTTTTAATATAATATCCATAAATGATTTTAACAATATTTTCAAATTGAAATGATATAGAATTTTTAGATTACTATGTAGCTTTATCTAACATATGGTTGTTCAGAATGGTTCTCTGTAGAGGGAATAGGGCTGTTGTGCTAGGAGAGAAAATAGAGGGAAATATCCTTCCAAATAAACATCCTGAGATTGTTAAAATAAAAACTAAATAGTTTTTTTGTAGTAATGGATCATTTGAATCAGGTAATAAATGGTGGTGGTATCCATGTATGATATTAACACGATGAACTACAGAGGAATATGTCGATCATGGAACATTTCATGAAGCAACACCCCTCGTCATTCAGAGGATCATCTACCCATATGCAAGCTGAATGGTGGATTAAAGCATTGGATATTATTTTTGATGTCATGGTGTGTTAATACAATGAAAAGGATAGTATTTCTATTTATCATTTGCAAGGTTAATATGATCAGTGGTGGTCAATGATTAAACATATCAGAGGAAGTGAGGAGAATAACGCCATGGAATGAGATGGATTTAATAATATAGACCTTGAGAACTATTTTCTTAATGATATTGGACTCAGGATGGAAAATCCATTCTTTGAATTGCGACAAAAGGAGGAAGATATTGTGGAAGCATAAGAATTTTTTTTTCCCTTTTTTCAAGATATAACCCAATTTTTTTTTGGATATAAATAGTAATATAAATCAGTTTTACTCAGGATTGAAGTTAAAATATCTAAGGGTGTTAGCTTATTGTGAGTTCAAAAGTGATGAGAAAAATTTCTGATGTGTTGACAAGGAAGAAATGTAGTTTTTTTATGATCATGTGTTCCATGAGGGAAAAAAAGAAGTGATTCAGTTGGCAGGAAATGGGAAAAAATTCATCAAAGATGTTTGGAGGTAAGAAATAAAAATCCCCAACATGTGAGAAGTGTAGAAAAAATAATCCTCGATAATGCCTCTCAATGTCTGAGAACTGCTTCTAATGTGGTTAGAATAGTCATATTTCTCATAACTATAAGGAAGATGATCAGACGTGTAATGAAAAACTAGTGGTAAGATGCTTTAGTTGCAATGAGTTAAGACATTATGCCAATGTGTGTCCAAAATTGATTACCTATGGTGGAAAATAGCAATATAGAAAGTAAAAGGGAAGGTAGAAATCATTTTCTACAACTAAGATTGATGTGGGACCATAAAATGATGTGGTGATAGGTATGTTACTAATTTTTTCAAAATATTGAATTGCTCTATTTGACTCTGGATCCTCACATTTTTTCATTTTTGAGAGCATTACATGTAAATTTGAAATACTACCTCATGAATGATGTATATAACTTTTGGTAAAAAATATAGGTGGACGTTTTAAATCAATCAAGATTTATGGTAACCTTCATATTATCATTAGTGGGATAGTCTTTCTTGCAAATTTTTTGAACTTTCCATAGTATAATTTGATATCATTTTGGGTATGGATTGGCTTTCTGTTTATCATGATAAAATAGATTGAAAATCCATTAATGTTTTGTTAAATGATTTCATACCTTTGATAACATAAAAAGAAGATTAATTATTGATTAAAGATGAAAGTGAATGTTAATTTGATCATGTTGTTGAGAAGAAATAAATAGTTTTGATTAGTGAAATTATAGTAGTGAATGAATTCACAGATCTTTTTCCTAATTAATTTCCTAGTATTGTTCCCAATTGGGAGATTGAATTTACTATTAATTTAGTTCCTGATTCAAAGCCTATTTATGAACCCCCTTATCGAATGGATCAATAAAAACTGGTTGAATTGAAAAAATAGTTGCACGAATTAGTTGATAATGGATTCGTTTGACCTATCACTTCACCATGGGGTGCTCCATTTTTATTTGTGGAATAGAAAGATGGTTCTATGAGAATACGTTTTTATTATTGAGCTTTGAATAACATCGCTATTAAGAATATGCATACTTTGCCTCATATCGATGATTTGTTTGATTAACTCTAAGGAGTTAAATATTTTTCGAAGATTGATTTGAGGTCCTTGTACCTTTAACTAAAGGTGAAGGATGAGGACATTCCCAAGATAGCATTCCGAAAGAGATATGGGCATTTTGAGTTTGTAGTTATTCCCATTTAATTATCTAATGCATTTAAAGTATTTATTAATTCCATGAATGGAGTCTTTCCTCGGTTTTTGGATCAGTTTTTAGTTGTGTTTATTATTGATATTTTGGTATATTCTAAAAGTATGGAGGAACATTAAAGTCACATAAGGAATATTTTCAAATCCATAAAAGAAATGAAACTATATTGAATGTTTAGTAAGAATGTATTTTAGTTTCAAAAAATTTCATTCTTTTTTCATATTATTTCTAAAGAAGGAAATATTATTTACCCTTCTAAACAAAAGTGGTTGTGGAGTAGCCAAGACGTACCAATATCACAGAGATGGGTAGTTTTCTTGGATTATCAAGTTATTAAAGAAGGTTTTTTAAAATATTTTCTCAGTTATGTATCTTACTAACTAATCTAACACGTATAGGAGTTAAGTTCATTTGGACAAATGAATGTGATGATTGTTTTCAGAAATTCAATTGAATACTGGTAAATGCTAAAGTTTGGGACCTTCCTTCCATGAATGGTGAATTTGTTATCTATAGTGATGCATCATTGGAAGGACAAGTCTTCATACTAATGTTGAATGATCAGGTAATTTCTTATGCATCATGTTAGTTTAAACCTCATGAGTTAAATTACCCATCACATGACTTGGAATAAGTTGTTGTTATTTTTTCATTAAAACTTTTGAGGCATCATTCGTACAGTTTAATGTGTGAAATATATACTGATCGAAAAAAATTATGTATATATTCACTCAAAAATAATTAAGCACGAGACAGAGTAGATTGTTGGAATTAATAAAGGATTATTATTGAATGATTCATTACCATCTAATAAAGGAAAATGAAGTGGATGATGCTTTGTCTAAAAAGCGAAATGCTACATTAACTATTCTATGTTTAGAATGAGATTATTTGGTTTCTGATTTGATGAATTTTGGATTGGAAGTTGTTGGTGCAAGTAATTCCTATGTTTTCTTTTAGGTGGCAGTGAAACAATCTCTATTAGATAGAATTAAGAAATTGCATAAAGAAGATTGTGAGATACAGAAAAAAGGTAGAATTGGTTCAGAAGGGTAGGTTACCTTAATTTCACATTGATAAAGATTGTTGTTTGAGGTTTTGAAAGAGATTATGTGTGTCGTTTTATTCATAGTGGGATAAAGAGTTGTTATGTGAATCTCATAGTACTCTATTTTCAGTTCATCCATGTAGTACTAAGATGTACATATATCTTTGGGATTATTTCTCATTAGATGGAATGAAAAGATATATTTTTCACATTATTGTCAAGTGTATGACTGTTCACCAAGTTAATGCAGAATGCTAGTTATGAAAATTGATTCTTCATCCATTGCTAGTTCTAGAGTGGAAATGTGAAAATGTTTCCATGGACATCATAGTGGGATTATAAAAGACTTCTCAATGTAACAATGGAATCATGGTTATTGTTTATTGATGGAATAAATCTACTAATTTAATTCATATTCTAGATACTCTTTCTCTAGATCAAATTTCTCAATTGTATATTAAACAAACAGTCAGGTTACATTTAGTTCATCTCTTTATTTTATCAGACCATGATATTAAGTTCACTTCTATGTTCTGGAAGGTCCTTCATAAGTCATTGGGAATTGAATTAAATTTCATTACAGCTTTCTACCCTCAATCAGATGGGTATTCAAAAAAACAATTCAAACCTTAGAGGATATGCTATGTACTTCTTCAACAGATTAATAGGGATGTTGGGATCAACATCATTTTTTTAGTTTTCTGAATATATTAGTTTTCATTCTAGTATACAGATGTCACCATTTGAGGCATTATATGTAATGTGGTGTCAAACTCCAGATTTTTTGGATGAAGTAGGTGAATGGGAGTTGATGGGACTAGAATTCAAAGAAGAGTGAGAAGAAAAAGATTAGTTGATTCAGAAACACAAGAGGACAGCTCAGAGCAGGCAGAAAAGTTATGCAGATAACCGGAGGAAGAACCATTATTTCATGGGAGGTGATTATGTCTTCCTTATAGTTTCTCCATAGAAAATTGTAATGAATTTTGGTAAGTAGAGAATGGCAAGTCTGATTTTTATTGGTCCCTATGAAATCCTAGAGAATGTTGGATCAGTTGCATACATGGTGGATTTACCTCCAGGTTTATACCAGGTACACAATGTTTTACATGTTTCAATATAGATAATGTATATGCTAGCTCCAACTTAGGTTTTGAGTCCATAAGTAGTTTAGTTGGAATAGAATCTTTCTTATGTGGAATAGCCAGTACAGATTATTGACCACATAGAGAATGTTTGGCAGAATAAGGTTAATCATCGTGTAATGGTTTCGTGTAAAAACCATATGGTTGAAGAGGAAACATGGGAATATGAAAATTCTATGATGGATAAATACCCCCACTTATTTGATAAGTAAATAAAATTGCAGGGACACAATTTCCAAAAGGGGGGAATGATGTAGCATTCCATGTATTTATAGAATAATACTTTTTAATATCTACCAATATTTATGAATAATATATTAATTTTATGTTAAAGGTATGCTTTTTACGATAGCATACTCAACATGCAACAACTGGTTTCTAAGAAATCTTATGTTGTACACTACATTGATTTATACCGAAATATAATATAATAATACTATTGTTATTTTAAATGATAGTTAATGCCTTGCCATTGTATTTGATGGAATGAATAGAACTAACAAAAATATGATTAAAAAAATTTACATATTTTTACATTTATCCAATAAATATCATAGGCCTAAAATTGAGAACGAATCTAATTAAGAATAAAATACTCTAGTATTTTTTAATCTCATTTTACCACCTTTTGATTGTGAACCCTTTCTAAATCTAGTTATTATCACTTTTTTATTATCTATTTGACAAAATAAAATTATTCTTTAGAATTGGGACATCAAAATTTACATTGGATGAAATTTTTGTTTTTCCTGATAAAATTTGTATTTTAATAAATAGTGAAAAATTCTACATTTTAATTCAAAACACCTTTTCTTATCGTTTGTTTATATTTTTAGATTGTAAATTTAATTGATTTTAATGTTTATTTTGATTATTGTTTTATAATTTTATCCAATATTGGTCATTGGAAGTGATTTTACATTGAAATTAGACATAAATTCATGTCATTCTTTTGATAGTTTTACCTTCCTAAAAACCTATTTTCTGGTTTTGACAACGGGAATTAATAGAAAAATAATTTATTCTAATTTTATGTTTTGAATTTGATAAAATGGATTCCATATTAGGAAACATAATTTCCAAATTGTGTAAATTGGTACATTTTATTTTTGAACATTTTGAATAGTAACTTTAGTAATTATTTTTATTTACCATTGTTAAATGGTAGATCTGGTAGATAATAGTAAAAAAATAATATTATTAAAATATTAAAGTACACTAAAACTTTAACTAATCTTATTTTAATAGATATTTACGACTACATACATACATGGGTCTATTTTAGGACCCCATGGATCCACTTGGGTGTGATAGCTACCTTTTATAATTTTTAATTTAAAGAAAAGGGAAGTATAACATAAACATGTATTTCCTCACTAAAATAAATTTAATTTGATATATAGAGTTGATATATTGAATATATATAGACATTAAAAATATAAAAATATTTCCTAAATTGTGTTATTTTATTTATAATTTGTAGACTTTATATAATTAAATTTATTAATGACACAATGATGATGCAGTGATTACCTTACTAATGAAAGATTCGAATAAATGAAATTATAAATATTAAAATAAACGTAATATTAAAATTTATATTCCATAAAATAATTTTTTTGATTATATTGGAATATTAGGGATGATATAATTCCTTTGGATTGAAGGAATCAATTTGTTATGATTTTAACAAAAAACCAATTACTAAATATTGTCCAGATGGACATAAATGAGTTTTTAAAACAAATACAATATTATTAAATTGTATAATAGTCCATAAAATTTAATATTCCGCCAGATGACTTATAAAATGTTACAAATGTAATTAATTATGCACTTTTGGTTTGATTGTCATTTTATTATAACTATAGTAACTATATATTGTGAACATACAAGAAGACATGGTAGGAGTTAATGTTTCTAACAAAGGGTTAAAGCTAAAAGATAAGGTTATTTTTTAACTAAACATGTCTAAAACATATTGGTTGAGAGTATTTCTACCCATAATAATATTATCCTAGAAATATATATATATTTATAATTTTTAATTCAAAAATAAAATTATAATAAAATAATATTTCAAGATATTCCTAAAGTGCCCCACCTTCCTCTTACAAAAGGACACCACCTATACCCACTTACTCAGACTCTCAATCACCTTGGACCATCCAGAATCTTCTAAAATAATCTAATAACATCCATCCCTTTCTATTATATGCCTTACCTTGGGAATAAAAAAATCCATAAATCATTTTTCCGAAAATAAAAATAAGTTACCCGATTTAGATGTAACGTCTTCTCTCAAGTTGCTTTCCTTTATTTTACTTATTCACTCTCTGTGATATTCTTATTCTATGATTTCATAGAAACAATAGTATACTCAATATAACATGATATTTTTTATGATAATTATTCTAACTACACATAAACACACCTTTATTTAATAGATACAATCTTACTGTTTTGGTGTATGGTGAACTACCGCCTCATGAAACGATGATTGTTCAATTTTAGCCTACAACATATAATGGAGAAAATTATGATGTATCTATATTTATATATGAAATAAATTATATTTATATTTTCTCTATGATTCTATAATTTTTATTTACAACATACCTTTATTGTTTTGAAAATGTGTAAATACAATAATTTCATTTGAGGAAGTGCGCACTACCGCCCCCTCAATGTGATATGACTCGTTCACACCATACATGAAATATATAAAAGATATAGTTAATTAATTTATGTAAAAAATATGTTATAATATAATTATAAAATACCTATTTAGCATTTAGTTTTCATTCCATTAATATTAAAATGAAATGAATGTAGCATTCATGCATATGAATAGCCTACCATCTCCATGAATGGTGTATTTCATTTATTTTTCTCCAAATATTATGGAATATTATTAATACATATATAGTGTGAGTATATTATTTTTAAATCATTGATATAATTTTGAATATGGTGTACTTTTTACTAAATGTATAATTTACATCAAAACAAGATCATTATGAACTCAAGTACCGAATATCAACAAAACCATCGATATTAACTTAAATAATTAAGTAGTTGTTATAAAATGGTAATAAGTGATATAAAAGGAATAATAAACTTGAATAGGGATATAAAACAATTATAAATTAACATATGTTTATTTTTCCAGAATAACATGGAAAATTCATAATTATTTGCACTCAAGGTAAGGGACTTCGTCTCAATCTCCATTCATTGAGGCATATTTTGATAATATACACCTTCTTCTATTATATGTTGTATAATAAACCTCTTTGACATATAATTTCATTAAAAGGGATTATTTTCCTATGAATCATTTTACAAAATGATAAAAAAATGAATGTTTTTTAACATATTTGGTGACAATGACTTCCCCTTCGCCGTAACTATTATTTGATATTTGGCTTCCTCTATAAGATATAACATTTTTTAAGGAAAAAATCCCTTACTCTATTTTTGGGTGTTTTGGTATTGAAATTTGTTTTTTAAATGGATGGAATTTTTCAATATCTTGAAATGATTTCTTGTGATTGAAAATGAAATGTTATTAGTGAAATGTATATATTTGCAATATTTTATGTGTTATGATGGTACTTGGACATTTGACGGGTGGTTACGTGATAAACCAATGAAGGGTGGTTACATGATAAACCACAAATCGGTCATTCTTTGATAAAAAGTAGATAGGTGGTTATGTTATAACCTCTAATGCATTGGGTATGGAAGTTAGCCATATGGCTATTCCATTTAGTGATATGTGTGGAAGTTGACTGTATGGTTATTCCATTTAAATATGTTTATTACCCAAGTTACCTTATATGTGTTATATGTTTTTTTCTATGGGATTTATGGAATTATTTTGGATACAAAATGAGTATGAAATGAGATTATATTCAATGATGTACATTCACTACTTATTTAATGGAAAATGTATTACTTTATGATAAAGTATCCATTATTTTCATGTATTCCCAAGTCTAACAATTTTACATCATTATGTATACCTTACTGAGCATTTTATGCTCATTCAAAGTTTCTAAATGTTTTTATAGGACTTCAAGAGGAATAGAGTCAAGGATGGGATCAAGGAAAATTTATGCTATTAAAACATGAAACAAGGCCTTGTTTCTTTTTATAGAGTTTAAGTTTAATTAAAAAATGGATAGTGAGTAGAAGTGTCTGCTTATAATATTTAATTTGTTATGTAAGAGTTATGATGTAATTCTATAAATCTCTAAACCTGAAAAGATCCTTGAATTGAAATAACGTTAAATTATGGACTTCTCTCAAGATTATGTAATGGTTAATGCTAGGGCCTTATATCAATATAATAATTTATATATTTACTTATACTTTAAAAATGATTTTTATTTTTATACAATAAAACACAAATTTTATATATTTAAAATTCAATTTTTATTTAGAAATTTATTTTGTTTAATTAATGGGTTTTTAAATAAATAATATTTTAATAAAATATTATTATAAAATAATTTTTATTAAATATAAATGAATATATAATTTTAATGAAGTCAAATATAATTTATAAAAGGATTCGAAAACTTACATTGTCAAAGAACCCAAAATTTATTATTAAATATTGATTGAGATTTTAAAAACGATAATTCCCATATTTGAAAATTACATAGATAAAATAAATATGATTTTTGGGATCTTTAGATTGAAATTATCTGATGGTGAATTTTTTGTAATTTTCCATGATAGAATAATTTCTGGGTAAAAATTAATTATGATATAAATATTCGGTGTGTATAATGAGTTCATAAAAAAATTATTTAATAAATACTATAAAGGGTATTGTTAACCATATATTTTTTTCTCTTTAAAAACATTTCACTTTTAGTAAATCTAATTAATTTTCTAAAGCCTTTATGAATCATCCAAAAAAAAATAATATAATTTATGGCTTTAAAATCATTTATTTTGGGACATGACTCACGTCCACATCACCAAGGGTGGTATTTTAATTATATCTTTCCATAGAGTTATAAAATTATGAACTTCATCCCTATTTTGTATAAACCATGGGAAAACCTATGGGGAGGGTTGTGGTGTGATTACATTATTATATAGACTACATAAACTATGTTTGAAAAAAATAAAGAAATCCCCTCTTTTTTCGAATATAATACAACAAAATCTTACTTTAATCTCCACTCATAAACCTTGGATAAAATTATTACCCTAACCTCCCCTATATATAATACTCCCATGTTTCCCTCAATAACTCTAGAAACTCTGACCAAGAATTTGGAAACATCGTCTCAAGGTAAGGATTCATCTCCTTTTCCTCTTTATTAAAGTATCTTAATGATCATATTATTTTGGTCTCCAATTTCTAATATTGGTATTTATTATTTAATACCCCCATACAACCCTTTTGATTACGAAATGATGATTGACCTATTTCACTCTCATTAATCCCTCCCATTAATATTTATGTTCCATCATTATGCTACTGAAATTTCAGCATGATTTTCCATGACAAACAATTATATATTGAATACCCATACACATTTTCTATCAAGGGAGATATAATTTATGAACTTATTTGTATTTTATTGGGTAAAAATGATTTTATTTGTCACTCCTTGATTGTAGAATAAAATTTTACTATAAATTATTCCATGATGTATGATCTATGTGGCACAAATACACATGTGAGTGAAATGAAAGTGATTGGTGCACCCAAAATTATATTTTTCCCTAATGTATTGGGTAATGTTTTAGTACCATGAGACCTCATTTAAAGGATTTGGGAGTAAACCTAATTCATCATGGGAGTTTTTATACCATGATGTATTGGTGGTTATCCATGAATTATGTTTATGATTCAATGTTTAATGTTATTGCCACATTCCAATGTTCCATTTATATTGCAATTCTATATCATACCTCATTGTTTATTTTTATGATTATAAACCCTTTAAAGTCTCATTGATATTTTAATTATATAAAATTTGTTACCTTATTCATGTTATGATTTTTTAAATTCCTTTAATAGGATTTATTTCTCACCACTTTCTTATGTATGTCCCCTAGTAATCCCACACAATTTTATGTAATAAAGAATAATATGAATATGTAGGGGATGTTTTCCACAATTATGATGTATTCCTTGTTTTAAGTTTTTATATAATAGAACTAATTTCCCAAGAAATTATACTTTCTAATATAAAAGGTTGGATGATTTGTAATTATAATTAATAAATCATGAATTTAAGTGTAATAAAGAGTAATGTTGTCATAATCTCTGTATTGCGTAAAATGAAAGCCATCAAAGAAAATCGTTGTGGCTTGAAATGAAAGATAACACAGAAATAGATGTATTGAAATTGATAAAATATATTGAATTTATTTAAAATAGTAAATATATAATAATGTTTTGGGTTGTTATATTCTTTTCCATGCTTTATTTTGCGGTCGTACATGCTATTAAATATGATATTCATATTTTTAAATTTTAGTGTGTTATATTATACCCACCATAAATAATTAAAAACTAAAAATGGATTATTTTTTATGGTCTATTTTTGGGGGAAACCCATCTTAAATAACCAAAAATGGTGTTTGGAAATGTACTATTAGTGATGGTCTGTCCAAAAATGATCTCTGGCGACATGAAAGATGTCCATCAAAATTAAATATTTTAAATATATTATTTATTTTGAAACATCAGTGACACGTCATAATAAATTATTTAAGACATGACTCAAAACAATCACAGATAAGTCTACCAAATTAAAAAAATGAAATTGGAAAAAATGAAAATAAAAGAAATAAAAAAATAAAAATATAAAAATAATATAAGAAATTGAAATACATTGAACTGTAAATGTGTAAAATAATAAATTTTTTACAAAAAAAAATTATCTTAATTTTAATTTAAAAATAATGAATATGTAAACAATATATTATAAATTACTAAAAAGTTTTAAATCATATATTTTACAATCTTCATGTCATGATAAATGGACAATTTTAGTCAACCATGTCCAAATATTTTATTACTCATGACCGAAACATTGATAACCTATTTCATTTTCACATTAATAGTAATTTATAATAAATTATATTATTTAGTTATAATTTATAATAATAAACATTAATTTAAAATATTTCTATTAATTATTAATATTTTTATATGTTTAATTTTTAATAAATTTATAAAACTTTATAATAATGTATACTATTTTATTTCAATTTATTTTAAATTACATAAATATATAAATTATTTGGTAATGTTTACTAATTTATACTAATTTATAATAAATTATATTAAATATTTAATTTTTACACACTTATTTTAATTTTTATTAATATATAACAATTTATTTTTAATTATATCAATTTAGAATTTTTTCTATAATTTATGATAATTTAAACTACTTGAAGACAACATTATGATAATCTATACTAATTTATACTTCTTATAATAATTTAAACTAATTTGTTTATAAATACAAAAATTTATAATCATTTAAGCTTGTTTTTTAATTTATATTAGATTTTATTAATATTTTCTTATTTTTAAAATTTATACTAATTTATACAAATATATAATAATTTATAATAATTTATAATAATATCAAATATTTGTTATTAATCTATATGAATTTATATTTATTTAAACTAATTTTATTAAATTTACTAAAGTTTTTATAAATTCTATTAATTTTTTAGAATATATTTTAATTTTAATTATTTTTAATCCAATTATTCATTATTTTATGTTAATTATAATAATTATAGGAATATTTGTAAACATTTATACTATTTATTACTAATTGTTACAAAGTACCTCTAATTATTAATATGTACCACTAATTACACTAATTATTACTAGGTACCACTGACTATTACAAATTATTACAAATTATTACTAATTGATACTAATTATTACTAAATATTATAAATTTATCTAGTTTTAAATATTTTTGAACTATTATTACTAATTATTATAAATTATTACTAATTGGTATTCATTATTACTAATTTTAACTAATAGTTTCTAATTGTTACAAATTATTAATTTTGTTGGGATTATTACTAATTTTTACTAATTATAACTAATTGATAATAATTTTTACTAATTTTTACTAATTATTATTGATTTTTACTAATTAATTAATATTATTTCTAATTAACACAAATTTGCATTAATTAATTGCTAATTATTAATAATTATTACTAATTACCACTATCTATAACTAATTATCCCTAATTATCTCTAATTACCACTAATTTTTGCAAACTAGGACTAATTATTGCTAATTATGACTAATTATTACCAAATATTATTAATTACCACAAATGATTAGTGCTTATTACAAATTTCGACTATTTCTAACTGATTCTTACAAATTACCAGAACACACCAATAATTAGTAATAATTATTACTAATTAATACCAACTACTAAAAAGTTGTAGTAATTACTACTAATTTTTAATTGTAACATAAATTCTAACTAATTATTACTAATAAGTACTAATTATTTCTAATTAGTACTAATTATTACATATTTATTCTAATTATTACTATGTATAACTAATTATTAAAAATTGTTACAAATTATTACTATGTACTACTAATTATTACTAACAATTACATATTATTACAAATAACCACTAACTAATACTAATTACAGCTGATTATTACTATTTATTACAAATTATTACAAATTACAACTAATTATAACTAATTATTACTATGTTTTACTATTTATTACTAAATATTACTATGTACCCCTATTTTTTACAAATCATTACAAAATATTACTAATTAGTACTAATTTATTATAAATACCTCTATTTATTAATAATTACCACTAATTGTTACTAAATAAAACTAATTATTAATAATTATTTCTAATTATTACTAATCACATATTGATAATTAAAACAAATATCAACTAATTTAAACTAATTAATTTTAATTAAAAATAATTATTATTAATTAAAACAAAATACATCAAAGAAAATATAATTACTCATACTAAAAAGTAATTACTTCCAAATTAAAGTAAGTAATTCTAATAAAAAAGTTACTTCTAATTAATTATAATAATTACTAACCTAAAAAATACGTTAATTAAAAAATAAAATCATTAAATAAGTTCCTTAAAACTGAACCTCTTATTAGATCCAAGGCAAGAAATTTGCTTCCTTGTAAAATTCAAAACATTTACATGTTTAAGGAGAAAATGTGAAGTGGAATGGAAGAGATGAGAGATCAAAGGAAGATAGAATGAGAACAATTTGGGTGGGCGTATATATATGTTAGATTATTAGAAATTGAAGTAATTGCAATGGGAAACCCATCACAAAAAAGAATTAGTTGTGATGGGACCCATCCCAATTAGTACATGTAATTAATAACAATTTTGGTGATTAAAATGGAATTTTTGACAGGTCCCATCACAAATATGATTCTTCTGATAATTTATTTGTCATGGGAATTAATTCGCATCACAAATAAAAATAATGACTGAAGGTCTTTATGAAGGGATGTATATTCCCTTATCAAATACCTTTATCACAGTTTCACGTTCATGGATGCTAAAGGTATTTGTGAGGGGCTATTTTCTCGTCATAAATATCCCTTAATTAAAATTTAATTTTGGTAGTGTTTTTTAAAAAGACCCTCAGCAAAGACTATTTGTGATGGGCAATGGGTCCAATGCAAATAACCCATCACAAAATCCTGATTTTCTTATAATAAATTGTGTCTACATAACATAAAATTGATCATGGAAATTAGGGGTTTGATATTTGAAAAACCATTTTTGACAAACCCATATTGTAAATGAGTTAATAAAATAACTTCTTAATAAGTGAGAATGGGATGTATGATGCTCATATAGAGAAAAACATAACTTTGATCCCATGTAGGATAACATTAGTGGAATGTGAAGATATGGATATGGAGAAAAAGCATAATTACATATAGGGAGTGATTGAGGTCATTGATCAAATACAAGTGAATGATCAATGGAATGCTTAGGGCCTCAAAGACATTAATATAATAGGTGTTAAATGCTCATCGATATCATCATAAATTATTATAATAGTATATCATTTTATTTCAAGATGATTTTTCCAAACATGATGATTTCTTTTACTATCTATGAATATAAGCATATATACATAATTGATAAGTTTTTATTTTATAATAACATTTTTATCCTTTGGTTATTCTTTGATCAAATTCATTACTTATTCTGTGAAATAAATATCAAAAATAAATTTTTTATATGCATGGAGAAATAAAATTTACTTTAAAGGGATCATAAGATCCATAAAATGTTGAAATGTATTTTCATATGTCTCTAAATATTTTACAAAACCAATATGGTTAAAACAAGTTGTCTAATATAATACATTAATCTATAAACCACAAAACTAATACCACTTGTTCACCGTCAATAATTATTTTCCAAATTGTTTATAAAAAAACAGTGACATATTTACTTGGAGATTTGTATAGGCCATGGGTTTTCATTAAACCATTATTATCCTTCAGTCATGGGTTCATGATGCAAGTCCTTGAATAAAATGATGGGTTGTCTCCTATTATACAAGTTTTTATTTTTATAAACAATATTAATATAATTCAAATAAAATTGTAAAAAAATGACCGACACCATTGAAATTTACTCATTAAATAATTTTTTGGTAGAGGATTTCAATAAAACCTATATTATTAAAAGTCTAACAATGATATTTGACTATTATTAAAATGTTTTTGACGATCATAATAACTATAAAATTTATATGTAACTTTAAAAATATGTATATATTTAATGTAAATGAGTTATTCCTAAAAAAATTTCCAATAAAATTTTTACGTGCACTAATTTTCTCCCAAAATGTCATTAAACATTATAAAACCCAATCACATAAAACATAAAATTGGTTTTTCAAAATATTAACCTATTATCAATCCTAAAATCATAATCCAATATGGTACCCAAAACTATTATGTTAATGAATACACAATTACTCTTAAAATTTTAACACAATTGATATATGTTTAATGATTCTAATAACAAAAATAACTTGGTAAATTACTTAAAAATTTAATTATTGATTCCATTACATAAATACATCATCCATTTTATTTCATAAAATTTCATTTAATGGTCTAATGTTAAACCTAGGTTATTCATTTTTATTATCTATTCAAGTCCTTTATAATTTTATTAGAATAATATGTGAATTATCCTAATCATATCCATCGGGAGTGTCAAACAAGGAGCGCAGTAAGGCCCATTTTCATGTAATAGGTTACACTCAAATCAAGTATGACACACCCTTTTTAGAGTTATTAGCCGAAGATACATTTGTTCTAGAACTATGTCCAGTTGTAGTATCTATAAATGGAAGTATTTCAAGGAGAAACAACTTAGTCTGTACGTTACCAAAACAAAAGAATGTTCTTGTATACTTATTCTCAAGTTACTCCATAGCGTTATTTTCCTAAAACTATATTTTCCTAAATCTAGTTTCAATGTTTATTATAATCTTTCTCTGATACCAAATGTAGCCATCTTACTCAAGTAACCCTAGTGTTGGGCCCTACTATGATTACATTGGCATAATATGCAATGATAGATTCATACATTGGTATTGAGTCCATTTTCCATCGAATCATGGGGTGTATATTCATATTTTACTACTTTTAGTTATTATTTCTATTGATTTAGTTTTGTATACATAACAAGGTATATGTTATATTCTTTATATTTTTTTACCAAATAAAAAAAAGTAAAAAATCATATTGAAAAAAAGTATTAAAAATTAATTTGAACAAGTTAGAGATTGTCTTAACCAGACATCAAATTATCATTTAAAGAGATGCTGTATAATATACATACTCATAATTGTAAAACACCTATGTAAGGGAGATGGTAGACTTGGTGCTTTCCAAGGTCAAATCGCCTCCACTAACTGGTCACATGAAGGTGTTGATGGGAATGACCTATCCTATGAAATTGTTGGCCTCTAGAACTGGCTATGTGTGCACCGTTTCCATAAGATTTTGGAGAGTCTTAGGGAAACAATTCATATCATGTCTCTTTTATAAGAGAAATCATTTGTTCAAATAATATATATATCTTAGTATTTTTTACCTCAAATATAATCTTGTCCTTAGAACTATTGTTTAACTATTTTTTCTGCTTGTGTAGGAATCACAAATAGGGGAAGGGGAGGACTGAGATGGAATTGAAAAGAAGGGAGAGGGGACTTCATGACCGAAAGAGGAGATTGAATAGTCCCTTCCTGATGATGTATCCATAATAAATCAAACATCGGTTCCTACAACTGAGGAGATGGCCACATAGTGGACTTTTTTAAGTGGGCTACCCATGAATATTATGTATCTTCTCAGTGGAGTATAAAATTTAATTAAGTTTGTTATTTATGTCTTTTTATAACTCTTTTATTTTATATATTATCTCTAACTGACATATTTTGGAACAGAAGTTTGATGGATGCTCCAATGTCAACCACCAACACCAACACTTAGATTAGATGTGCCTGAGACTGAGATGATGATGATTAAATCTAATATTCTGAAAGAGATCACCAGATATGTTGTAGTGGTTGGTCCAACTATAAGGACGCCTTTATATGAGATTTCTAAGAACACGCCCTCAATGGAGGGGGTCAAGGAAAATCCTACAAAAGGGATGGCCTAAAGAGCAGTAGTGGATGACCCAATGGTAGTGGTGTTACCAAAAAGTTGTGTTGGAGCTGAAATTGTGGTGGAGGAATTGGTGACTGTGTTTGTACATGATGTGAATGAGGAGCCCTTGGTGACTGTTCCTACTCTATAATTTCCACCAGTAGAATTTGTGGGAGATGAAATTGAGGTTTCATTACCGACATTAGTATCCAATGGAGCAGAGACGATAGTGTCCACCTCTGTAATACAACAATGTGAAGAAGCAGATTTGTCCATCGGTGGAGAGGCTGGCTATGCAATTCTCCCATGGACAATATTCTTTTTGACCACGTTTATAGACATAATATTTTATTGGCCAATAACATTCAAAGACCTACATCTTGAGGATTCATCCACAAATATGTTGGCTGAATTTTCTAGTCATGATTCTACGATGCTTAGAGAATTTGAGGATTATTTCCCGGAGGTCACTGAGTATAACTAGTTTTTCCTATAAAGGGTTTATAAGAACTTTCTGAAAATCTTCACTAATATCCAGATATTTGAAGTACCACAACAAGTGGGATCTCTTTTCAAGTTCTTTGTTAGTAAAGAGAGTAGTTCAGTGCAATTCAACAACCTTCTTTCACTAGATTTGGACTTCTAGGTTAAACAAGCACAATCAAAATTGAAGGATATCAGTAAGTTCTTGTGAAAAAACAAGTATGAGGTCTCCCATTCACTTTAGAATGTTGATGAAGATATTTATAGTATGAAGGGGCTGGAGGAGGAGCATGCGATGAACACTGCTACTCAGGATGAGATCACAAGTATACTAAGGTTTGTACTGGTAGCTTCAGATGCCAATGAGGCTATGATAAAAAAAGATTTTGAGTGTTTGGAAGATCAGGATTGAAATTATATCGCGGCCAATGATTCTCCTCCTAGTTCGATGAGGATAAAGAATATTTGGTGGTACGACAGTAGCTCTTTGAGGCCACTCAGTGGAAGCTGGTTGTGCTCAAGTGATCAACCACTAAGGTAGACATGTAGACGAACATTTTGATGAGGGGGAGGCTCAGATATGTGGATGACCCCTTGAAACTCAATTTTTTCATTTTCAACCTCAAGCATATTTCCATTTTATATAGTTGTACTTAGATCATATTTCCAAAACGACTAACAACCAATCCCTATTCGCATGTGGTTCTAGCCCGGTGTGAGAAATAAGGGATATTAATGTGATTGATTTCCATATGAGAATGCCAGAAAATATTCAAGCACCTGGGATCTTCTATTGATAACATGACACTAAGAGCATCCATGATGGGAGAGGGTGAGGCTAGAGAATGTAGCTCTCAGAAAAGACAACATTATCTCCAAACATGCTCTAGTGTAGGAGGGGGATAAAGTCAGGGGCATTGAATTCGACCCGAATGACGGGTTTTGGGTTATGTGAATCGAAATTCCAAAAAATGTGAACCTAAGGAGAGTGTCAGGAAAATATGGGATAACTAATGACCATGTATGAAACAAAACATCCATACCATTATCAGAAAATGGGGATAAAAATTGAGGGTTGACCACTGAACACTTGTGAAACTTGAACATGTCACAAATTATCATCCAAATTCTTCTAGGACATTAGCTCAAGATGGTAGGTGAGCTAGTATGTCATGATAACATTCTATTAGGGGGTACCTTCAGATATGGAGGAGTATGAGGATCCATGTAAGGGGCATGAAAATCATTGAAAATGGAGTGGTGAAATGTTTTAATGGATTCCAACACTCCTGAGATTATTCCACCATGGATTAGGTCATAATGTTTTTTGTGTAATGGTATGAAAAAAGCACAAACACATCTTATAGGGGAGATCTATATCAAATGACATGTGACTATTTGTAAAAAATGATTGATGTAGTAGATGACAAAAAATTAGGGAGATGGCCTTACAGGTGAGGGCCTAGGATGCATTGTAGTTTCATGTCGTGTAATGAGAAATATAAACCAATAGTTCTATTTCATATGTTGAACACATTGAGTTAACAGTCATACAATAAGGATGATTCATCGAACATTTTAATTTCATGGGATTTGGAATTATCCAATAGATTAATTTTATATGACTGGGAAACTCCATATAGATTTAGGCTGTAAGTTCTAGACCACATAAATTTTTTCTTCTAGGTTACCTTCATTGAATAATAGAAGAAAATCCAATGTGAATGAGGACCAAGTATTGGTCTAGATTCCATATAATAATAAATAAATGAATGGTATATATTATAAATTCAATTATATTGGACAATGGAAAACAATTTAAAGTCATATTTCCTATATTATAAGATCTGAAAATATTTTATGATCACAATGATTGGACCATGGGATATTTTTTATGAATTTAGAGTCTATAAATTGAGCAAATAGTTTACGGTAATAATTATTGGACCATCAGAAGAATCCCAAAAGGGAAGATGAATATTGTGTCAAAGTTACAAATACTATTTGAACTAGGTCTTAGAGAGATCAATGCCACAGATTTAATTACAATAATGATTCAGTTATAGTTTAAATTCATGGATCTTGGATATGTAATCCTAGTTTTAAGGTCATTTGGGTGGGACCATGGGCTCCATTGACCAATCTAATCAAATTAGTACACATCCTACTAGAACTCATATACCAAAATGAGTCATTTTCAATGTGGGAAACAATGAACAGTAAAGGGGGATTTCTTTACATGTGGAAGCACACATTAGGGGTGTGGAGATAGTGGGTTGAGAATTTTCCAACTACGTTGACCCCCTATTCCACATGGGTAAATGAAAAGAGTTATGCAACCAAGGGTGTTACAATTTACATGGATTCAATGAAGTGGGAAAGAAGAAATCTAGGACCTTGAGATCCGGATAAGGTGTTACTATGGCCTACGGGTCAATGGTTAACCATTTTCAAAACATAGGAATCTCAACCACAACATTCAAGAATGGGGTGAGAAAAATGAAAGATCAACTTTTGAACATGTTCAAAACATAGGACCTAGTGTTTGTTACTAGAGATCCATTTGGATGTTGGCCCAAAATAAGAGGTGAGCCTTGTCCAAACACCATCACTATTAGGGGACCCATTTATATTTGAGACATTGTGGAAATAAAAAACCAATAAATACTCTAAGTATGGATATTAGTTGAAAAATATGAGTCTATGATTCAATGCACTAGGTTCCACACCATAGTTCATTTGAGTACATTGATTGGGAACACCGAAAAGTAGGATTCAAACCTAGGTATTGAAAATTGTTTAAGTTCATATTGGATGGACCATGGTTGGCCAATGATTCATTTAGTTCTGTACAAGTGACAAGTAGTAGCACTGATGAGGACCGATGCAGTGACTGGTTGGTTGAATGTGGATCCACTACACGACTTATCTATTTGTTACATGTTGGTTTGTCTCTCGAGAGTGTTACCAAACACATAATCACATACTAATTGGACCATGGAATCACCAATACCACATGAGAGAGGGAAACAACACTCATTTGTAGATCAACAAGATGCTCTTCATTTATCCCATTCTAGAATAGCTCTCGTGGATCCTGACCACAGGTGGAGAGGGAAACTGGAAATGATACAGATTAATGAACCATGTTCTCCATGAAGGGGACAAAATATTCCTTCACATGCATGTACATGTAGATGGATTTCGGTATTCTATGGAGCTCACATTTTGATAAGATAAACATAACCTATCAGGCACCCACCCCATAACCTATTGATTATGATTAGATTGAAGGCTCCATCACTAAGTCACATCCCCTCTCAAAATTCAAGATGTTCATGGGGGTAGACAATTGTTTTACACATCCCATGACATTATTTCAGTATCAGTAGCTCACCCTTCTACCCCCAGGATGGTTCTTCAAGTTAGGTAAATTATTCGATACATGGAGGACCTCCATGATGGTGGGTGGTTGCCCAGGTAGGACCTCCATTCCGATTAGTTGGGATATTGGTAAGACCTCCGTAATAGTTTTCTTTGAATGGGGAGGCCCTCCAATTTGTGTAATGTAGGAGTTGGGAGGTCCTCTACTCTATCTGGTGATGATTTATAGATGAAATATTATTTGGAATATGTGAACATGGGGAGGACCACCTTTATAACCAAAAGAAACAACATAGGGAGGACCTTCGTACTAAAAAGATTTATCATGAGGTGGATCTTCAAACTAATTAATTCTAGAATGGGGAGAAGCTCTACTTGAGTTTGTGGAAACATTAGAATTTCCTCTGTGTTAAATGTTGGAGTAGTGGATAGGACCTCTAATATGATTGGATGTGGCATGGGGATGTCCATCGCATTGGATTATAGTGACAAAACGTGGAGGGTAATTGTACTGGTTGTTGATGAGGTAGAGAGGACTTCAATATTGATAGATTCTAGATTGGGGAGGACCTATGCTTGAGCTAGCAATGGAATTCAGAGGAAAATCACATTTAGTGGTTGTATAATGAGGAGGATCATCATTTTGGGAATAATAATAATGTGGAAGTCCTCTATACTAACTATCGACAAAGTTGGGAGGCCCTCCACATTGATCAATGAGAACATGGGGACGAACACCATGCTGATTTTGATAGTGGTGAGGACCTCATCTTTGGTTGGGGTTTTACGGAGAATAACACCACCTGAAATCTCATCATCATCGGTCTCCTCATAGTAGAATCTTTCAATGAAGGGGTATAGTCCACTTCTTCTTTAGACTAGAAGACCAGTCATTGTTGGCATTGACAGGGCCTTGTGGGATCCCATCTTGGAGGATCCTAGGAGGTATTCATGGTCATTGAGGACTCGAACAACCCCAAACTACATGGTATAAGGGAACATGTCATATGATATATATAAAAAGATAATATTTAAGAAGTTCTCTATTTGAGTTGGGAGCAGTGGATCCATGCACTTCCCTTGGTTAAAACAGTATCAATGAGGCATTGAAGCTTCCAGGTCCTAGGGGGCCATGTCCCAGGTGGAAATGAATCTCTAATACTCATACCAATTTACATGGGTTTTCATCCCTATTGTATGGATAAATATAGAGGGTGATATGGTGTGTGAGAACCTAGTAGCTAATGTCGTGGAAGAATCTATAAATGTGGTGGTGTTGTGTGGGATTTTTGCATTAATATTTCTCCTTCCCCTACATCTGCAAGAATTGGAATGTTGATTCTTGTAGCTTGGGTCCATAAAATATATTGGGTAGATTTAGTAACATGCAAATCTATTTTTTTATTAAAAGCTACTAGTCCCCATATTGAGGATAATAGATTCATGTTGGTTTCAACATTTCTATTGGTGAAGCCCGATGACAAACAATTTATGACATAAATCCCCGATTAGATGAACAAAAAGATTGATAACTATGGTTTAATGTTAAAAATATTTCATTGGGTTCAACATTTTTCTATGATTCTTTCCTTGGGGCATGTTTCCTAGCTTGTGAATGCATGTTTCTATTTATTTATTACCCTACAAACACGCTTTCCAAACGTGGGGGACGTTGATCACTTTTAACAAGGATATCTTCTCCATGATCGAAATGAGATGATGGGATGTTAGTTCCCCTTTCCTTGGATTTTATTTTGGAACATCTCACTAACAATGGGTCTCCCCCATGGATTTGATTTTCGTTCATGGAACTCATACCTGATTCAATATCTTTATGGACCCAGGTTAATTACACTACTTTTGTCTATATATTACAGTGGGTGTTGATAAGACCACATTCATTGGAGAATAAAGAAGTCATGTTGGGCATCGCTATGCATGTATGGATTCTAGGAACATTGGTCATATTTATTCTTCATCGTATTAGGGCATCTCATTGAGGCATCTTCAAGATAGAACCCAATGCATCCTATTCTGATCACTATCTATCTAACACTTGGGTCATATATCTTCCAAGGATTTCAAATTAGGAAACCCATATTTGCATGTGGTAGCTGCCTCCATATGTGCATATAATCAAAGGATTTCACCTTGGGCATCCCATGTTTTTCTTGAGGTACCTAATGCCATAAGATCACACAATCAATGGATTTCACCTGAGATATCCCATTTTTTCTCTAAGGTAACTGATTCTATAGGATACATATTACAAGTATTTAACCCCATGAATCACATGATGATAATGAGGTAGATTCATGAGAAAGGTCTTGAGGTTAACAACTTATGGAGATATAGTTGATTGATCAAGATTCCTCATGGAGTTAGATCAAGGAGGTGAATCCCTTGGAGGGAAATTATCACACCTAAATGTTTACCAAAAGATAGATCATAATGCTTCATTGAGATAGATCAAGGATTTTTGTCCCATAATGGTAAGATGTAGCACCATGAAGGTAGATGGATTAGAATTCCTATTAGAGGAAAAGTTGAGAGGTGTGTCTTATAAAGGGACGATGACACACTATAAATGTTGATCAAAACACCTTTGGAGGTGGATAGAGGTGGTACACCCCTTGGGGGGTACGTTGGATTACCATAGGTTAGGATAGAACCTAAAAGAGGAATCCTACACACCTTATTTAGAGGACATGGAAAAACCCCTCATATATTGATACTATAGCTTAGGATCATGTGATGCGACTGATCCATCTAGTTTAATGTCTTGTGGTAAGGAAATTTGAATCACAATGGTGAACTAAAGAGGGATGGTGTGGGGATTATTCATGGAATAAAACCTCCTAAAGAGGATATATATTGGTTGGATTGTTTGGGTCTTACACATGGATGCTTCTTGAAGTCTACTTCGAGAAGTGATGACTTGGATTGGACATACACATGGAAGTGGCCTCAGGGGATTGGGGAAAATGTTGTCTCATGGTGGTGGAATGATCTTAATAAGGTTTTGGTATATAGAAAATCATGATGGATGTGGATGTTGGGTAAAAATTTCATGAAGGATTCATATGTATCTTTCTTGGTTGGGAATCAATGCCCACATAGTTAAGAATGTTGTGGTTTACACATATGTGGATGCCCATTTATGTGGAAAAGGTTGGGTCTTACGTGTCAGAGCAGACCATTCAAGGTGGATACTGGGGGTTTATTTAGGAGTGATGCCCATTAAGCTTTTAGTGAATTTCATGGTTTCTACTAACCTCTATGACCACAAGCGATATACATGATGTGAGATACTAGAAGAAGTAGTAGACATAATTCTTGTGTTGTGAAATAAGCGCCAAGGGGGGTTGTGTGTGGGGATTAAAAATTGAGGATAATCGATGATGATTTCATTCCATGTGTAAGGGATCAAATTCCATGTGAGGAAAATATCATTACATATAAGGGTAAGGAATTCATGTATTATTCCATGCCACTCATATATTGATAATATAGTGATTATTGCATACGGAAAGGACACATTTTACCATCATGTGTTGAGGACGTTGGGACTAGGATGTTCTAGGTTAGGTAGCTTTGATGTGGGGGACTCACTCCTTACCCCTTAGTCATAAAAGGCCATCAGTAATGCTCTTCAAGGATGGGAATTACTACAAAAATGAAAAGTTGTGACTACGTAGTGGAGTGGTCAACCCTGAGGTCCATGTTAGCATGCTAATTCTTGGAATAAAAAGGTTTTAGTGAACCAATACATAGACGAAGGAGGTATTTTAGAATATTTGGATACACATGAAGTAGAGTATGACACATTACTGGGTTAAATAGATCACATAGGGACATGAGGTGCAATTGGATTTATCCTAGATTAGTAATGGGATGTTGGGAACTCATCATTCAAGATGAGATGTTACAAAAAAATGTATCATGGATATGGTAAGGAATGAGGATTCATGAAGATTAAGGCCCCACAAAGTGGTGATTCTTACTCTTTTTAATTTTGATAAGATTTATATCACTTAACATTTTATCTATATAAGTTTCTATATTCAGGAAATTCATTTATATTGAACATTATAATAACAAAAAAAGAAAAATATTCTTTCTGATATACATTATATACATTAAAACATGTCACCAATAGAAATTTAAAATATTTAATTAATAGTGATAGATAAACATCAATATCATTTTGAAGATATTGTGACTCAAAAATCATCAATATCTTCATAAAATTCATTCCATTCATACATATCTATGTTGTCTTAGAATGATGATGAAGACCAAAAAGGGGGTGAATTGTGTCCTTTTAATAAAAATTGATAAATTTAAAATTGAACTCACTTGAACAAGGAAAGATAAACTATTATTCTATTTTTAATATGAGTATGAAGTGAAAAATAAAAAATAAAGGTTCATAGTAGTTTTTATAGTGGTTTTGGGCATAAAGATAACCTGTTACAATCCAGAAACACTCTCTCCATGATCATGGTGATTTTCACTAGTAGATCATTTTCAAAGGGATCTATAAAGTTGAGTTTATGTAATTAAAACTTGTTACAACACATTTTACTAGGGATTAAAGAAACAATAATAGTAATCCTTGAAACACTCCACAACTGAGTGTTTAGAAACAAAAAATATTGACTATGGTTAGATAAAATTCTCTATAAATGCATTTGAATGTTGATATTAAAACTAATAGACAAAAAGATATTCAAAGGAATACCTGAATATCTTCATAGTTTAGTCTAAAAAAAGAATATCCAAACTTCCTGTATAGAATAATAAGATAAATAAGCATAAAAAACTAAGATATCATTATAGAATCTGGATGAACACATATAAGTATCTTGATATAACATTCATTTCTATAATGTTTACTATGGATAAACTATTAGAATCTATATATGATGTGTCATTGATAAGTATATTTTCAATAAAATAGACATAATAATATCTTCCATAAGTGAAAAAATCCAACATAATTTTAGAGTAAGAGTTCTAGGTCACAAATCTTCAAAGAGATATATTTTTACACAAATATTTTCAAAAATCATCCAGATATATGCATTGAGAATAAATAAGAATCCCAAATAAATTAAAGTCAAACATATATGGAGAATATTATAGATAAAGATTTATTTAAAAATGCATATCATATTTGAAATGTGAATTTTAATCACCTAAAAAATCATTACGTCCTTTATAAATTTATGTAAATTAATATGTTTTGAAATATCTTTTGAGGAAATATTAAAATAGATTTACCAATATATTTAATCTATAAAAATAATTATAAGAGTATATGAAAAGTAAAAATGTTCAATTACTAAAATTACTAGATCAATATATGGTTTAAACTATGTGAGGTTGATTCCAAAATTATGGTTCTCGACATATGCTTGATTACAAACATAGAGTTATAGAATGTTGAGTATGATACTAATGTGAGGTTTCTTATGTTATGTACATATCCAATTTTTAGTAATAAAATATGAGGTTCCTCAACAAAAAAATTAGGTTCATAAACAAAACATTTTACATAAATGTGTGGATCCAAATGGGGTGTTAGAAAATAATGTTAGGTTTCAAATTCACCTTTTGAAAAATGATTCTAGAACCATTTGAAGTGGATAAAATAATTTATAGAATTCTAATTCACCAAAACATAATATCATTAATAATAAACAACTACCATAATTTCAAGGGAAAATAATTATTCAATTAAAAATAAAACTAAAATCAACTCAATGTGAATTTATTAGTAAAACAAATGAGTTTTTTTGGGAGCATAAAAATCAATTAAAAAAATTAGTTCAACATTTTTATACCCAAAATCACTCCCTTTTGATGATCCAAAAACCCATAAATCTATATAGACTATTCTAAATACAAAAAGAAATTATAGGCCTATCCTTATCAAACAATGGTATTATATTGATCACAATGTATTTAAAGTTTTTTATTTAATTTTATTATAAATATTCTATTGAATAGATATCTCCTTCTTCTGTGAGATCAAATCGAAAGTGTGGTAATGTAATAAAAAACATTTCATGTGGTACAAAACTGTATGTGAATGTCATGTAATCCGAAAATACGTTTATTCAGATATATATATGTTCAAAAACTTAAAAGAAAATTACTAATAAGGTAGAAATAAAATTGAAAATAGTTAAATAACATAAACTTTTAAATGATTCTAGATTACAAGGAGAATTTATGCAAAAATTAATCAGGGTTAAAGTTCAGGTTTAAATAAAAGACTGGAAGTAGTTTTAGATTATTCAAAAGAATATCTAGAGGCTAAATAATCATAGAGTATTATGATTATTCTAATGATCCACCATTAAATATATGAAATTCTAATTCAAAGGAGCATCCCATTATCTTATCAGATATCTCAAATCCTAAATATCTTTTAATGTATAAAATAAATTCACATTCAATTTTTTTAACATTCTTAGAAGACAGGACAAAATTTTCCAACATAATTCCCAACTGATTGAGTACAACTACTGTACTTGTTTCTTCATAATTTAATATTGTAATTATATATTTGGTATTTTCCAAAAGAATGTGTCAAATAAGACTTCTAAATTATTGAATCTAAATTCACTCGTCGTTGGAAGAATGAATAGTAGGTAATATCTTCCGGCTTCACAAAACATATTTAGGTCTATTTTAGTATATATAGATGCTCTCCACTGTCATTAACTATATGATTTGACATATTCGAACATACATTAAAAGAAAAAATTAACATCACTAAAACCAAACATCGACATCAGATCTTTTTTCAAACTTAGAAACTAATCAGTTATGTCTCTTTTCAAAGCATCAAAATATTTTAATGAAATTAACTTCTCCTTTAAACATTGAAATTGATCTAGAAGAGAAACATAATCTAATTTTGGAATATAACCACTTCTCATATCATCAAAATACTTTATTGAACTTTCAAGTTCTACTTTATACATGAAAATATAAACATTTAGGAAACTATATTTAGAGATAATACTTACCCGAATTTTTTGAGTATAGACCTAAAAGATAGATTCTTATTTGAACTATGAGGATACCCTCTAAAACCATAAAGACGGTTTCCCAACTTTCACTAGATAAAATACTAAACAACTATACCTTCACCAGAGGGAGAGTAAAGTTATCTAATAACAAATTTTTTCTTAGTAAATCCCTCAATATTCATTTACAAGTATTTCTTATGAAAATATACTTATTGATTCTCAATCAACTCATTTTAGGAAACCATTGGATTACTCATATCTCCAACTAAATGGAATTATTTTGTTATCTAAAACTTAGGAGAATGAGTAGGGATTTCAATAATTCGTTCCCCAACATGAACCACCATATTTTACCTTTCTTACAAAGTGGGAGTTAACTAAAAACATCTCTTGCAACTAACTCAACTTCCTACTCAACTGGTGTAGGTTGTTCTCTCCTCTGATTCCTTTTTACTAACACGACTGAAACTTTTTTATTGATAAAGGGTTCAATATATAACCTTGTAAATAGAATGACTACTCCAATTATTAAAATCATATTTTCATCCAAAACTTTTCTTCTCCTTTTAATTGCATGAACATTATCACCACCAATATTAGAGTCCTCTAACCATATAGTTTCACCTTCATCCACTCATGGATCAACAGGAGCACCTTCTTATAATAATTCAGTATTTTCCTTAGTAACATGTCTAGTAGATCCTGTATAATTTAGAATTATATAATACCCCTCAGCATGAACACTAAGAGATTCATCTAAATATTCTACCATTAGCAGATGATTCCATCTAGTTACACACCAGAATAAGATGAAATTCCTCTAATTTATAGAAAAAAATAATGTTATTATGGTTAGAAGATAAATGGGCCTGATATAAATAATTATAACTCTCTTCATAAGAATAAGATTCACCAATATTCTCTAAGGATAAAAATACATCCTGACATCCATATTGATATAGTGGTTTATGTATCTCAACATGTACTGATATAGATTTAACATTATTTAACTCAGCATTAGAAATATAATATACATATCATGAAACATAATTTTATCATATTTTATATTATGAGGAACCATATCTATTTAGATAAACATAACACATACATTTTAATCAACCTCCAAGTATTTTATCATTGTATTTCTAACCTAAGATGTTATAAAGAGAGAGGAAATGATACCCTAAAATTTATGAACTCCATATCAAATTGACCATAATCCAAAACAGTATTTTAATTCATGGGGGAACTAAAATATTTTATCCACAACCACAGATGAAACTAAAAAATATTTCTTGTTCACCTTTAAAGATACATCGTCTTCACTGTCACCGATATTGAATAACAGTTTTTTTAGAAACTACCTTACTTCCATTTAAAAGTTGAAATCATAATTTTTTTCTAGAAAATATAAATTATAGACCTTGAATGCTAAAATATTTCTCCAAATGTTGATTAATCTTGAATAGCCATCAAAATTGACTACTTTCCCTTACAGTACTCATCGATCTAAACTAGAAAATTTTTAACCTTTCCCAATACTAGGACTGGACTCATCATTCCTCTTTTTGTTTTCCATAAGGAATGTTTGGAGAGGGATTAGGGTTTGAATGATATATGGTTTGAGGAAATCCAAGATCGAAAATTAAAATATGCATGGGTTTTGAGGTATGATAGAGAGATGAAATTTCAAATGGTTTTCAGTTGATAGTTTAGTTCTTTGAGCATATATTTCTATGTGATGGTTTGGGATTTAAAAATAAAATATATGGATTTGTAAATTAGAAATCGAAAATAAATTTTATTAAGATAAAAAAATTAATAAATTAATTAAAAATTATTAAAAAAACTTAAAAAAATACTTTAAATGATGAATGAAATGAAACAAATTTTTAAATAAACAATGATTAATAGTGAAGATAAACTTTACATAAAAATGAATAAACCTAAATCTCCCTTAATAAAATAAAAAATAGAAGTGGGGAGAGGTTTTGTAAAAATATCTACATGCAGATATTCCATGATAAAAACTTATAATGATATATCACCATTTTACACATGATCTCTTTGAAAATGATGTTGAATATCAATATACTTAGTGATATAATGAATTACAAGATTTTTAGAAGTATTTATAGAACTAATATTATCTAATAAAATACTTATGTGAGAAAAATTAATTATAATGTTCAGAAGAGTGTGTTTAATCCACTACACTTGTTCACAACAACTACCAGTAGATATGTATTCTGCTGTAGTAGTTGAAAATACAACTGAATGTTACCTCTTAAAAGACCATAAAACTAGGTACATTTTTAAAAAGTGATATGTTCTAGAGGTACTTTTTCTATTTAATCTAAAATATCTAAAATTATCATCAAAATATGAAATTAAATCAAAACCATATTTTTTTGACAAAGAAAAGATAAAGAAACCATTCATTTTAAATATCTCAAAATCCTTTTAACATCTATTAATTGAGAAACTTTTGGATTTTACAAAAATATTACACATAAACAAACAGAAAATAGTATTATTAGTAAGACATAAGAAACTAACTATCACGTTTCTTTATAAATTTTTTTCAAATGGTTGACAAAATTCATCCAAATCAAGTTTTTTATTAGTGCATATAGAAGTTGAATATGCCATAAAATTTTCAAGGATAAACATTTTCAACTAAAAAATAGTGTATTTAACTTGATTCAAAACATTTAAAAGATATTTTGAAAGATTTATAATCTAATAAATAAATTTAATTCTCCCATTATTTTCATTTCAAAATTCTTTTTCATATGTTTTAAAAATTCATTAGAACATTATTTATTAGTAGAACCAAAAAATAACATCATGTACATAAATTTTTAAAAATAAAATATAAGGAGAAGAAATTTTGTTTAAAAATAAGGATCTTCCAGTCCTATAGAAATTCCATTTCCTAAAATAAAAGATATCAACCAATCATACCATGCCCTTTGTTCTAGTTTAATACCACAATGATCTTTAATACTTTTAAAAATAGATTATGGAAAATGATTATTATCAAAACCTACGGTTATTCAAAAAATCTCCCTCCATTAAATAGCAATTTAGAAAATCATATTTATCCTCTATATGATATAATTTAAACATTATATAAGATGAAAAGGATAAAATAATCTTAATTGAGTTACACCTAGAAATAGGGGAAAAGGTATCCTCATAATATATACCCTTATCCTAATTATAACCTTTAGAAACCATCATAGATTTATTCCTAGTGATTACACATTCGTCATATTTCTTATTTTTAAAAACAAATTTTGTTCTTATTATTAGACTCTCTAAGGGAATATCAAATAACCCCCAAAATTTATTTCTTTTACATTGATTTAGTTCATCTGGAATAGTAAAGACCTGACTCTCATAATATAAGGATTATTCAATATATTTAGGTTAAAAATAGGATATAATGGTAGATAACTCATCTATCTTTCAAATATTCCTCATATTCCAAGCTCCTTTATGTAGGTCTCCTAAAACGTTCTCTAAATGATGGTTTTTCAATGTCCTGGGATTTATAGGTAGAACACTTTTAGGTTCCTAATTTTTATTTTCTTTAAAACTAAATTTTTCATGATGATGTTATAATTTTATTTCACACTTAACCTTAAAGGAATTAAGTCTCAATTTATTTAAATAATTTTTAGTTTCATCTGTTTGTGTTCTATTATGATCAAAGGGATGATTGTCATCAAACTTCACATGAATCGATTCATCAACTATATTTGAATTATTATTAAACACAAATTAACCATTAGACATAGTATAATACCCATGAAATATTCCTTCATCAAATGTTGGATAAAACTTACCAAGGTTTCCATTACTATTCAATATATACGCCTTGCATACAAAAATATTTAGGTACCCAATTTAGGATTCCTATTATTTCACAACTCAGGATGAATTTTTTTAAGATGGGGTCTAATTAAAGACCTATTCATAATATTGTATGTTTCATTAATAACTAATAAGAAAAAATAAGTAGGTAAACTATACTCATTTAACATAGTTCTAGCCATTTCATGAATAGTTTTCTTTCTTCTTTCAAAAAGTACATTTTATTAAGGTGTTATATGAGTGGAAAAGTGTATTTAATACCCTTATTTGAGTAAGAATATTAAATTATTGATTTTAAAAATTACCTCTATCATTAGATACTAATGAAATTGTTTTAAAATATTTTTCATTTTCAACCATGTTATAAATACTCATAAAGACAAAAAAATATTCACTTTTAAATATCAATAATTAAACCTAAGTTAATCTTGATAAATCAACAACTAATATAAAAACAAAGAATATAACAAAAAAATTATATTATAGAAGGTCCAAATAATTATATGTGGATATTTTTTAAAGGTTTAGATGTAGCAACTTTGTTGTTTGATTTGAAAGATAACCAGTGATTCCTTCCATTTTGACGTATATCACTACTTTTTTTCTCATCAAACTTAACATATGGTAGATCAGATAATAGATTCTTATTAGATATTTTAGATAGGAAAAATATATTTAAATTACCAATAAATCAATTAAATATCCATGATTCACTTACATTATCATTTAAATTTTTGATAATTTAATCATATAATGAACTATCATCCAAAGTATAAACATTTTTTTAGGTACTCTAAAATTAATCCTTTTATTCTTAATAATTGAACATTAATTATTTTAGAAATAAATAGTAAAACCAAAATCATGGATTTGAGAAATCCTTATTCAATTATTCTTAAATCTTTAAAAATAGAGATATTTGATCTTCAACTAACCCAAATCTAGTGATTTTCCCTTTAGCATTGTCACCAAAGGTAACCCAACCTCCACCATATTTAGATAGTGCTTGAGAGTTGGAAAATTATCCACTCATATATATTAAATATATAATGTCTGTATACAATATATCATTTCTATTCCTATGTATTTTCATCTATAAAAAATATAAGATTAAAAAAATTGGTACCCAAATGATTTTGAGTCATACATTATCAGAAATAAAGGATATGGGAAACTAGTTTTTCTTATTTTTACTAGAACATATTGATTTAAATTTAGATAAATATTTATAAATATAATATCCCCACACTACTAATTTTATGATTCCTTAATTATAAATCTGTATCATAGAAACCTTTAATAACACAATAAAAACAAGTAAAATTTTAAATACTATAATTCTTTGATCTCAGGAAGAAATATTTTTATATAGTTTAGGTTTATCACTATTACATAAAATTACATATCTTTCCTTGTTACACATATTCATTCAAATTATTTTATTTAAATTATCTTCTCTTTGGTAAAATAACTAGAAGAACTTTTTATGGATTCTTCTTTTGCATGCAACTCTTCAATTTTAATATCATGATATATAAAACATAAAGAAGATTTAATTAATTTTATATTGAATTATAAGTCCTATTTTTTCATAGTATCTTCATCTTATAATCTACCATAATGAATATTATTTATATATTTATTATATTTATTCATGGATTCATATTTCTCTTCTAAAGTGAAATATTTTTTAATTAATTTTTTATTTGATTAGTTTTCATAATCAGAATAAAAAATAAAGGTACGATTATTCCTCATCTTTCTAAGCCATAAATAACATAATTTATTTAAGATTTTATTTCCCATACTCAAATTCATAACATGAATAACTTATTAAATCTTCAAATATACTCCTAGAAGCCATTGAAACTCTCTTACTTTTTTACTTATAATCATCATTAATATAAATATTTTTCACATTATTTTCCATTTTTTTTTCTTTCCCTAATCTAGGGGAAATTAATTTTGATATGTCCCATATTTTTCATTCATAACATCTAATTTCATTCTGTCCTTGAATAATTTTCCTGTAATCGTTGAATGGTTTCTTAAAAATTTTATTTATTTGATATATCTTTTTCAATATTCCATCCAACTGTTTATAATACTCTCCTTAATTTTAACAGATTGAATCATTAAATAATGTTTTTCCACCTTTTACTTCATTTCTCCTTTAGGAATATAATCCATGAGAGCTATATTTTATTTTTCTAGTCATTTTTTGATCCAAAACCCCTTCTTTCATCTCTAATTCATAGATCAGTAGAGTTCTAATGAGATACTTCATATTTAAATATTTAATAAGAGTTCATTGTAGAATTTCAGCTAAAATAACATTCTATATATAAGGATAACACTAAGAATAATCAATGATTGATTGCGTTTAGGCATAGGTATCTGAGAGAAAAAACAATTTTGACAATATTAGTTAATAATTCATTCACTTGAGTGATACCTTTACCTTGATACATTATAAAAGTATCAAACATCAATTTAGAAATATTGTATATAAATTTTCTTACATTATCAATTCCATTATTGTAAACAACAATTTCATTCCACATTTAAATGGTAGTATCTCATTAATAGACACAAATTAATTAATCTATCAAAAGTCCATCAATAATTGCATTCATAGATCTCTAATTTAGATCATATTTATCATCATTTATATTATCCCATTATTTTAGTTCATATTTAGTGATTTCATAAATCTTGATATCCTTAAAAGAAACATTCAAACCAATAAATTTCAAATATATAACCATGAAAGCATTCAAGAATCCATAATCTTCAACATTAAAATATGAGACCATAATCATATATATACCTTATTTAATATCATCCATCGACATTGGACTTAATCTGGATCTTTAACTTAATATTATTGGAGCTACAAGGAATCTATGAAGAGTATGGATCTAAAATCAATTATTGTCCAAGAATAATGATCAAGAAACAAGAGGGTGGGGGAATTATATCATTTTAGAAACTCTTAAAAAATTTAACATTTATCCATCTTGAACTTGGAAAGTAAAATCTTCCCCCTTTATTTAAACATATTATATAGTGGAAATTAAAAGTAAAGGACATTGTAGCTTATATAGAGTTTTAGAGAACAAAGATCCCCTAGTCCACTCCACCAACACTCTCTCTCTGAGCTTCCTGATTTTCACTAGAATATATTTTTATATGGGATCAGAAAAAAAAATTATAATAGGCTTTAAAGGTCCTTAATGTAGGACTAGAAATAGTCATCAAAACACTCCACATCCGAGTGTTTTGATAAAATGTATATTGAATCAAGATGGATATAATTATTTATGAAATAATTATACTATGATATTATTGAAAAAATCTGAATATATGTTCAAAGTAATGTGTAAAAATATTCCTCAAGAAAAATATATATTATTTCTGTAGAAAATGTTTAGATAAATCAAAAACAACCAAAAATTAAATCTTTTTTTAAGTACGATTAAAAAACAATAATATATTAATATAAAAAGTATTTCTATAAAGTTTTATCTTAAAAAACACTAAGAAAATAACTTATATGTATTATATATAATTATAGAAGTAGTTATAGTAAATTGAATAATATCTTCTATAAATAGAGAAATCCGATGTAATTTTAGATTAAGATATTCGGCTCACAATGCTTTTATGAGTTAGATATTTATAAAAATAGTTATATATATCATTCATATATTTCAATTGATAATAAATAATTAGCTTGAATAAATTCATGTCAAATAGATCCAAAAATACTCAAGAAAAAACATCAATTGGAAATGAACATCATATTTGAAATTTAAATTTTAATCAAAAATAAAAATTATAACTTCCCTTAAAAAACAAAACAAAATCCACTGTAAAAGATCTTGTAAAATAGTATTCCAATCGCTTTATTGAAAAATTTACTCCAAAAAATCATAGAATAAATCTCAAAATAATTCTAAATTTAAATATCCAAGATGATTGGATTGATATTTATTTTGAACTGCTTTAGTTTGACTCTAAAATTTCAGTTTCTAGTGTATTGTTGAATCCAAATATAGAGTTCTATAACATAGAGTATTATACGAATGTGATTTTTCTTATGTTAGGTATATATATAAAACATCAGTTAATCAAATGTGTTGTTTCTCAACAAAATTAAGGTTTGTGAACGTAATTTTTATCTCCAATGTGGGGATCCATATGTGGAGTTCGTTGGAAACAGTATCTTTCAACTTCACTTTATAAACAATGATTCCATACTTATTTTAAATAGATATAATACATAGAATAATGTTCTTTCTCTAAAATTTAAAGATAATTTCTAAATAAAAGTATCCCAAAATTCTAAGAAAATAAAATATTTAATTAACTAAACATAAAACTACAATCAAATGAAAGTAACTTTATATTTAAAATAAATGAGGGTATATTTGAGCATCAAAATAAATGTAAAAAATTTGGCTAAAAATTCATATAACCAAAAAATATATGGTAAAAGGTAGTGGAAAACCAATATAACGAGCTATAAATTGTTTTGGAAACTATTACCCCAATATTTATTTCATATATATGTGAATAGTCCCATTATAAAACTTAAAACATAATTTAAAAATCATTAATTTTTTTGATAAAATATCTTCTATTGCAGTGAATAAGAATGCTGATGTAGGTGTTAATCAGAGATGTTCTCATCTGTATTTGTGATCAATACTCAACCATTATTGGTTTTTTATGTTTATATGATTTCACCTCATGTGACACACACCGATTTTGAGTGTATCATCCTTACTCGGAAGCCACTAAGAGGTTCTCTAAGCCGGTTGGCCACATGACCTCATGCACACCACCCCATACATGAGATTTCTCAAACTAGCAGCGAGGTCTTAGGGTCGGTCCATGGAAAGACTATTCTCTATTGATCATATTTTATAACAATAGTGAAAAATAATGATAAGAATAAGAAATAGTAATAAAGAATGTGTAAAAAAATAATAAATCATCCAAATAATAAACAATAATAAGAGGATTAAATATCATACACAAAAATGATGATCATACCATGATACTATACAAAAAATAAGTATACAGGATACAAGGGTGCATGAATATACAACATAATAAACAAAAGGAAAAAATGACTAAAACCAACCTCCACTAGTATCATGATCATATACTCAGACCACTTCTCATGTACTCTATCTTTTTACTAAAAAGCAAAAATTAAAATTTGTGTGCTTCAGTTTGTCTATCCATGTAATCATGAAGCCTTTTTGAGTACCATTGACAGCCCAAATAGGGTGTGAGATATACTCAATAGTCCACAACCAATGATGTCTATTAAAAAAACATCCAGTTCATATAGAATGAGTAGTACACATGTATATAAAGGTGAAAACGAATAAAATCTATAAATGGGTCAGATCTAATTCTCAAAGGACACTAAGAAGACACAACCTACTTCGACCTAAGATGGATGTTCTCTAAACAGGTAACCATATGTATGCATATATATGGTCTATATAAATATTGACATTTATAGACATATATATAGATACTAATACTATCTAGAACCTGAATAATAACTCAAGCCTCTATGGGTAGTAGTGTGAGTTTCATAGGATGTAAAGGGATGCCATGATCATGTATCATATCTTTTTAGGGATTCCATTCCTGAGTATCACAAGTAAACAGATTTGATTCCTGAGTATCACAAGTATCAGGATGCCATGCCCGATTATCACAAGTGTAGGAATGTAATTCATGTGTATCCCAAGTATAGGTATGACCTTCCTAAATATCACAAGTATAAGAAATCCATGCCCATGTATCACAAGTATAGGGATTCAAGGCCTGAGTATCTAAAGTATAGGGATTCTATGCCTAATTATCACAATTATAGAGATGAAATTTCTAAGTATCATGATTATATATGGTCAGACATGCTTTATAATAAGTCGAGTATTAAATTAAAATTCATTTTTCATGTCCTTTTCTACAAAAAGGCTTAACCTTAACTATTAAGAAGACCTGGGAAGTTTCCATACCACTTATTTCCCCTTTAATTAGAAATTTTAATCTAGATGGCCCACAATCAACACCATTTATAATGTGATATGACCATTATTGGGCAAAAATCCCTCAAGGTATCATTGAAGCATTTTTGAGGTGATTGTGTTTGTTGACAAAGTGGACATCTGTGTGGTGATTGTTGACAAAGCATAACTATAACATACAAATTTGTTGACAAAGAGGATTTCATGGTGGAATGTCAAGTTCAAGAGCTGAGGTCAACGATCCATGTTTGTTTCAAAAACGTTGATAAAAGGAATGGATGATCTGGAGGCGGTACAAAAGAACAGATATAAGGTGGCGCCGTTTTCCAGTGTTTGCCAAATTTTTGGGCCTGAAAATCGGCAAATGAAGAAAAGTGTTTTTGGCAAAGGGACTTGTGCACCGTGAACTTGGTGTACAGGAAACTTGCGCGCCATATGTTTTTCAAGATCAGAAGATCAAAATATGGCTAAGGAAATAGGTTCGCGCAAGTTTGGGAGTTGGTCGCGCAAGTGTCTAAAAGGAGAGAAGACTTGCGTGCCAAGACTGGGTCGCGCAGGTGACTTGCGCGCCGTTGCGCAGGGTGGTCAATTTGCCTATAAATACTGGACTACCCCTCCTTATTTTCTACCAAAGTTCAAGTCTTTGAGAAATCAGAGCTCCCGTCGCGCAGGTGTGGTGGTCGCGCAGGTGGTGTGTGTGGTCGCGCAGGTGAAGTTGCGCGCCAGTGGTTGAAGTTGTGCACCGGTGTTAGAAGTTGTGCGCCGGTTGGCAGTTGCGTGCCAATATTGGTTTGGACATAAAAGGAATAGAGTCGCGCAAGTTCAGAGTTGAGGAAGCTTGAGTCGCGCAAGTGTCTGAGGAGGACTTGCGCGCCCGTTGTGACTTGCGCGCCGATACTTGCGCGTCGTGATTGACTTACGCGCCAAGTAAGGTTTTATTTCCAGCAGTGTTTTTCGGGCTGTGTGGAAGCTGGAGGTTTTCCTGATACATTTGGTGCAAAGAGAGATTCATCTATGGATGAAAGTTGTACTTCAACAGAGCATCTACACACAGAGGAAGATGCATTCATTCATGCAAATGAAGAGACCTACAGGTCTATAAACTGTGAGTGGATTCCTTCCAAGAGCAGTGAGATTAGGAAGAGGAAGAAGGTGATCCTCTCCACCGGAAGTGAGCCAGAGAGAGAGAAACAGGGAGTGACCCTTGGGAAAGCAGTGAGCTGACCCTAAACATTGTAAAGGCAGTGAGCCTGGGCATAGAAGTGATCTAGCCCGAACCTTGTAATCCACAGCTAGTGAAGATTAGTGGAATTTGGTACGACCGACAACCTGTCGGCATATGCTCCTTGGACATAGCCCTTAGCGGTGAACCAAGTAAAATTGATGTTTCATGCGCTTGCTTTACTTTCTGTTTATATTGTGTAGCAGGAAAGAGAGAGAAGAGTGTTTTTCTTAACAGCGAAACAAGATCAAAATGGGCATTAATTTTTAATTAGTCATACCCTGATTCACCCCCCCCCCCCATCTCAGGGTATTCATCCTAGTGGACCTAACAACCATACTAAAATTTAATAATTAATGAAAATCACATGGGGACACCCTAAGGGGTGGCCTAGTTGTTGTAGGGATCCTTAGACCATAAAAATGGTATATAGGGTAAATCTGATATGGAAATCAGTTTAAAATAAAGAAAATATTAATTTTAATGAAACACATATATCATCAAGTGTGCCTAATTACATAACATGTAATAAAACAACTTGTATTTAAGGGAAAAATAATGGACCACAAACCTTAGTTTGGTATTTGACCCCTCATTCATTAGAGGATTCATATATGAAGTAGAGTAAAAGGAGTTAGAAAAATAGGAAAATGAACTGAAAATAAGGCATTACAACTCCACCAAAATTTCATAAAAGATAGTGGGGGAAACCAAGAAATTACGGAATTAGATCAAAGCTCTTACCTGTGGATAATCAACATGAATAATGGTTGCTTAGTTAGAGTCAAGATAAAGAATAATAAATGAAACCAAGGTAGATGGAGAAAAGGAAATATCTCAGTGACTGATTTTGGAGAAAAAAAAGGGTTTCCATAAAATTAGGTGTGATGAAACTTTTTAAAAAAATAGGTCGTGAGAAATTCATTTTGTTAATATAATACACTTCATGAATTCCTAGGGCTTCTAACTTAGGGAAAAATCAACTCATTGTGTGTTTGGGGTTTGAATAGACCAATTCATTTCATGAATTTAATTTATGGAATATACTGGATTCACAAATTGTAAAAAATCATGGGTAATTCTAGAGAAATTCCTTTCATGAATTGAATTATAATCATTAATTTAACTCATGTCAGGAATTTTATCTATAGCCAGGATGCATCCCCCTACTACCATCCATTCTAAAAACAACCAACTGGCCTCAATTTTTGTCTACTAGGGCTTAAGCCAAATGATTACTTAATAGGTGTTATTCCAAATTTTAAATAATCCATACCTCTTTTGAAATCTGGGACATTTCAACCTCCCCTACTTAAACCAACGCATCCTCATGTTTCCATTCCAATGGTGGAAAAGTATCATCTTAGAAATGTTTCATCCATTGAGCATGTACATTGACCTCTCTCTCCCATGTATCCTCCTACACATGGTCATACTTCCATTTCACCCAAATTAGAGGAACAAACCTTCCTTGGAGTGCCTTAATGATCTGATCAATGACACATATTAGAATCTTCTCAAATTATGTATCATCTTCCATCTCAATATCCACATGAACAAATGAATTTGAAAGGTGAGAATAAAAACAGTGAAGATGTGATACATGGAAAAAATCACGTATGGATCGATACCTCTAAGGTAAAGACATATTATTGGCTATTGTCCTGACTCCATCCAATATTAAAAAAATCCCAATGTAATGAGGTGACAACATTAACTATCTCTGAATCCATATATGATCCAATATAGGAAAAACTCATTAAAATACCTAATGTTCGATTATTAACACTAGAGGATGATGGTTACAATTAGTATTAAATTATACATAGAATTATCTATATACATATGCTTCTTAATCAACTTAACCTGCACAAAAGACTCCTGAATGAGATGAGGTCCCAGTAGATCTCCCTTACTTACCTTTAACCAGCATAGGGGTAAATGGAATGGCCTACTAAATAGGTCCTCAAAAGGATATATCTTAATACTTCCTTGGTATCTATTATTATAGGAAAAATCAATTCGAGTTTGGTTCTTCTCCCAAGAACCTCCAAAACCTGGGACACTTTCCCAGAGAATCTTTTCTAATACTCATTTCGTATACTTCGACTAATGGTCATATTGAGGGTGGTTTTACATTCTCAGATGCATCTGTGAACCTTGTCCTTTCTATAACCCCTTCCAAAACTGTGATCTAAACTAGAAATCATGATATGATATGATATAATGAAGAACACCATGAAGTCTTAAAATCTACCAAATATAAATTCTTACATGCTCACTAACTGGGAAGCAAACTTCTAATGGTAGGAATTGTATTACCTTGTTTAACATATTGACGATCACATATACAGAAGTAATTTTTTATTGAGGGGGGGGGGGCTCAGGAATACCATCAAAAAATTCATGGTGGTATCATCCCATTTTCCTTTAGGTGTGGGTAGAGGTTTTATACATCTGGTAGGCCGCTGGTGCTCCACCTTCACCTGCTGACTGGTGGAACACCATGTGATAAAATCTGAAATATGTCTCTTTATACCATACCACCAATACTAATAACGTATTTCTCGGTACATCTTGATAATACTAGGGTGTAATTCCCCAATGGAGGTGTGAGTTTCCTACATTAATTCTTCCAGTTTTATATAGGAACATAGATACGTCCATGGAAGTGCAAGATATTTTCCTCATCGATTACCCAACCAGGTGGTATGTCCTCTACGGATACACTCGCCATATCTACTAGTCCCTCATAATTTTAAATATTTCTCATATTCACCCACTCAATATGGGAGTATGTCACTGCCAAATACGCCAACATAACCTACCCATGATTTTCTTGAACCTCTATGTGCGTCTTAAAAAATAAATCCCTAAACTACCTCTCACTATTAGCCTCTCAAATGGCATGTTTCTAAGTCTTTCGACTCAGTGTGTCAGGTAATGTATTTCACTTACCATGTGTATAATTGACAAAAAATTTGATTTAATATGGCTATTATACCAACTTGAATTTCCTAATATTCAATTTATACTATGTATAAATATATTTAAGACTCATGTGGTCTATGTAAATGAAAAAAACAATCACCCAAAATATAATACATCAAACAGTTCAATTCATTAACTACGACTGCCAACTCGAGGTCAGTGGTAGCGTAATTTTTCTTGTTACGTCTTACCTGGCGAGATCTGTACACCACAGCTCAATATACATGTATTAAAACTACTCAAAATATAATTTCTTTTTCATAACTATAAAAGGTATACCTTCTGTTATGCTCGGATAGAATCAGGATCGTTGCAGAAGTCAGTCTTCTTTTCAACTCCTGGAATACTGTCTCACATGCACCTATCCAAAAAAACATAACAACCTATTTAGTATATCCCAGGATATATACTAATAGGTGTAAAAACTCATAAATATAATGAATTTAATAGCTATGTATTCATAATAAATTTTGTATCTCAAATACTTTATTGGCTTGTTCCTAGGAAACAATAACTCTCACCATTTATAGGTCAATGAATACTCTTTCCTATAAGAATTTGTGACCCAAAAATTGAACCTTATCAATCAAAAATTGGGAATTGAATAGCTTATCATATAAATGATTCTCTCTCAGTGTATTTATAATAACCCTAAGATGTTTTTAAGGTCGTGTCGAGTATGATAATACACCAAGAAATCAACTCTAAAGACCACTACAAAATAATTTTGATATGGGTGGAAAACCCGATTCATTAAAGCCATTAAAACATATAGAGCATTATTAAGGAAAAATGGTATTTATAGATACTCATACAAGCTGCATGTACTCTGGAAAACAATACATGGTATGTATGATGGCCTAACATGTACCTAATGGTAGCCTGAACTCAAATCTATCTTAGAGAAAATAGCCACTCCTTAGAGATGGTCGAACACCTTATCTATATGTGGAATTGGATAACAGTACTTTAACATAATATTGTTCAAATAATGATAATCCACACATAATATGAGGCAACCATCTACCTTATTGGATAAAAAGATAGGAGAACCTCATGGAAAAGTACTTGGTCATATGAAACCCTTGACTACAAAATCCTCAAATTACTTATTGGGTTCCTAGAGATCTATATGTGATAATCTATAAGGGATGAGAACATTGGTACATCTCAAAGTAATATCTATATGGTGAAATCCACCTCTCAGAAAAGTGAAAATCCAATGAATTCATTAGGGAAATCATTCTATAAATTATCTGTAATATGAGGGAACTCTACAAGCCGCATTATCAAATTTCACTTAAGAAGACTAGCTATCTGGGCTATCTATCCACCCATCCCGTGATTCTCAAGTCCATCTCAACATTCCTAGACATCCCATTCACCCTTGTAAACATAGCTAATTCCCCAAAGTGATATAAAAGGAATCCTATAGTGATAGAAATCATCATCAATGTGGTATGGAACCAACAAGTTCATCCCGAGAATGATGTTGAAGCCTATAATCTAAGGAAAAAAATATTCCATAGGAAGTTATATCTTCCCACCTCAAGGAGGACATATTTTCACTAGTTCATACTCTCTGATCACTTGACTAGAAGAGTATCTAAAGTCCTAAAACCACAAAAATTACTCCATTTATAGCCCGAGGCTCTCCACAATTTCCAAATATGAAAAGGAGTGTAAATTATATGTATCAAAAAAGGCATAAATTAGTGTAGAGGTTACTAGAATAGTTTCTCAAACTATAGAAGACCTTTGACTCTGATCCTCAAGGGTATGATGAACTGCATACATATGGCTATATCTACATCCCTAAGATACAACCGAGCTACCCTAAGCTGGTCTGCTCTACTAGAATTGAATGTCTGGAGCATGACTACCACATCCACTACCCCCACCTTGGTTTGATTAGTTGGTAGTACTCAAACTACCTTCCTAGAGAGATACTACCGACCAAAATGGAATAACTGATATGTGTCCTCTCCCACAAGTCATGTATGAAATATTCCCATATAATTTTTGAAGGTTTCATAACCTTCTACAATAATAGTATTCGATCAGGTCATTGGGATATAACATCCCACCAATTCATACCAATGTCACAAAACATATAGGTGATGATATTAAACCTCTACTCTGGTGGCATCTCCAAATACTCAAATATTGAAATTATGGACTCTATCAATGATTCTATATCTTAATGACCACTATCCCATAAAAATGTGGGAGGATGTGGCTTCTACAATTCTCATGTCATATATTTTATGGTAGGGGATGATCATGGAGATCCCTATAAAAAAATGAAGTGAAAGAATATCTCTCAAAACTAAGAATTAGTGCTAAGTGGACGAAGAGACACTTCTTAATACCCACTAATAAGTTCAGGTTAGGGTTGTGGTCTCATATAACACCACAAGGGTTCAATTATATAGAGTTTTAATTGCAGGGTATAGAGGAAAACACCCTTTAATTTGAAATTTTAATCCTCATTTAATGGTAACCATTTTATTTGAAAACATAAATTTATTTACGTTCATATTCTTTTATATGCATATAAATATCATAGTCTAGTTAGATGCTTCACCATTCCCAATTTGTAAATGGATCATAGTCTTTAAAAATCTATATTTGTATGTCATGTAACTACAACCTAACCCTTACATTTGGTATTGGGATATCATAGGTCATAAAAAATAATTTTATTAATTGAATAACCATTTACAATTTATATAATTACATGCTTTATAAAGTATAATTTCCATTCACAAAATAAAATTAGCTAACATTTCATCCCATATAACTAATGGATCATGGATCAAACATGGAATAATTGGTTCATATAGGTGTCATCATCAATCTATATGGAAAATCCCATTTATATTTACGTACTAACATTAATTAATCTAGTTATTGTATCCCTACAAGAAGAATTAGCACATTTACATATATAAAAATCAATGTAATTACAAAAATCATAGGAAATACATGCATTGAAACAATAAGATATACTTATATGGAATAGAATAATTCATAAAATGTGAGTCCTCAAGGGAATATAATGATGCATGAGATGATAACTCCTTTTGAAACTAGGTTGTGGAAAAATAAATCCATAATAAAAATATCAATAATAATAATGTCACCAGACATGTGTGTCACCCATTGGTGATTTTAGTGCAACTGAAACTTCCACAAACCAGAATAGTAGTAACCCATATTTGGTAATTTGGATTTTCCATCATGCATGGGTTAGTTAATCCCAGGCATGTGAACATTTACCAATTATGACATGTTCCTAGTCTCTTATATAATAACCCAAAAAGTATGACATATGTAAAAATAACCCTAATACCACATTGTTGTATCCCAACCCAAAATCCACTAGGTAGTGCCCCGATCCGATTTTCCACATGACCTAAAGAGTTTCATCCCATATGCCAAAGTTTTCCAAATAGAAATAAAGGCATGTGGTGTGTCTATGGGGAGACTATTCCCTCTGGATCATATCATAGTACATAGTGAATAATAATGATAATAATTAGGAACAGTAATAAAAAAATCTGTAGTGGAATAATAAATCAAGTAGATAACAAAAATTTGGAAAATAAGTCAATGTAATATGATTAAATGATGTTCATTCCATTATTCTATACAAAAAATGAAGTAAAAGGTATATAGGGGTACATTCATATAAAACATCCTGATCAAAATACAAAAAATACAAAAAGATTACCCCACTAACATTAGGATCATAGGCTCAGTCCTCTACTCTTGTACTCCAAACTAGTACTAAAAATATGAAATCAAAAGTTAGGGGATTCCATTTGTCTATCCCTGTAATCATAAAGTCTATTTGGTTACCATGGGAGGCCAAAAAAGGTTGTGAGATATACTCAATTGGACACCATTAATGTTGTTTAGTAAAAATACATATAGGACATATAATATTAGCAATTAGCATGTATATAAAGGTGGATAATAATAAAATATATAAATAGGTTGGCTCTAGTTTCCAAAGGACACTAGGGAAACATTACCTTCTTCATCCAAAGTCGAATGATCTATGAATAGGTAACCATATGTATACATATGTAAGTTCTATATATGTAGTGATGTTTATAGCCATATATATGGATACTACTACTATCCAAGACATGGGGAATAACTACAACATCCATGATTAATATTATGAGTTTCATAGGATATCAAGGGATTTCATGCCCATGTATCAAATTTTATTAGGGGTTCCATGTCTGAGTATCACAAGTATAGGGACACTATTGGGACTCCATGCCAAAGTATCATAAGTATAGGGAATCCATGTCAGAGTATCACAATTATAGGGATTCCAAGATAGAGTATCAGAATTATAGAGATTACATGCCTGTGTATCACATGTATATGGACTCCATGAACAAATATCACAAGTATAGGGATACCACTCGCTTCCCATTTAATTATAAAGGTCCATCTAGTTAGGTTGAAATGAACTCTATTTAGAAAGTGGTGGGTCCATAAACACATTTAATAATCAAATGGAATCACATGAGAACACCATTAGGGATTTTACTAGTTGAGGTGGGGTTGTAATAGATGAGGTGGGGAATATCTGGCATGTTTCTTGATAAAATATTTTATAAAATCACTCGACCTTAGGGGGAAAATACTATACCACATTCCTTAGGTTGTAAGATAGCCACTCATCCATTATTGGATTCAGTTTTGAAGTAGAATGGGAGGAATCAGAAAAATACATAAAATTTCTAAACATAGGGAATATAATCATCAAACTAAAATATCGCAGAATATGGTGAGGGAAACCTAGAAAAAAAAGATGCTAATAAAATCTCTTACTGATGGAAAAATAATGTGATGAATGGTGGTTCAATTAGAATCAAGATGAAGGAGAATCAAAGGAACCCATGTAGAAATAGAAAAAAATCCCCCACTAGATGCTACTGGAGAAAAGAAACAGTTTTCATCCAAAGATATGTTCTTCCACTTTTTCTTAAAAAATAGGTCATGATAAATTCATGACGTGAATATAATTCATATCCAGAATTTTCCAGTCTAGAAAAAACTAGCTCGCATTATATAAAGGACCTGGACAGACCAATTAACACTATGAATTGAATTCACATTGTGTACTAGATTCACGCCTGATAAAAATTCATGTTTTTTGGTCGATAAATTCGTTTTTTGAATTTTCCCTACAGCTAGGATAAAATCCCCTTATACCTTCATTTTCAAAATAACCAAATGACATCAATATATGGTTACTGGGATTAATTCAAATAAAAAATTTACAAGGGTTCAACAAAATTTTAATGAATTTTTACTTATCAAAAAATTTACGACATTACATTGAGGTTCATGATTTCATATGGATTCGACTCTTGTTCATATCATCAGGAGGTGTATCATGAATCATATTAAGCATGTAGTTTTTTCATGACATATATGTTACATTTATGTGATTGTACTGAAAAAATGAGGACTGAACTCTTTTAGTGTTAACAACTTCTGATGCATTTTTACATATGAGTTATTGGGGACATTTTATTCATATGAACCTCTGTGCATGTCTACTTTTGATAGTAGTTCATTTGATATTACCATGTGTTGCACCAAGGTAATTAAAATTATAGAAAAATGATAAAATTAATTATGGTGGTCTAGATGTCTTCCATTTATGCACAAGCAGTGTTATGTACCTTATTATTTCATTATCGGGCATTAATTTCCTTAGTAAAGAACTTTGTGTGAGTAGATATTAGGTAAGTCAGGTTAATTAAGGTGAAAACTATATCCTATATGGATTTATCCATCTATAACCTAGTGTTATTATATTTAATAGAGAGAGGAATTTATGTCCCATCTATGTGGTTAGACTAAGATTTAATCCACTTTGGAATGTCCATAAAAACGTGCCTAGATAACATTCAATGGGTCATGAACCTTAGTGAAACCTTTTTTTGGGTTATTTGTAAGACCATGTAATCTTAAAATTGAGAATATAATTACTAGTTATTCATTTTCTCATACTATGGGAAGATAAATTTATTGAGGATATTCCTTATGATGGAATAGTCAATGTTAACTCTTTAGGGGTAGTTTTCATCCATGAAAATTTCATGTGTATGTGAGTAAACTTTGGAAGGATTAAAAGAATGTCCTTAAACATTCCTTGAACCCCATGATTTTAGAACACCTTGAGTGATATTATTTGTGATATATGGTTGGGTTTCAGAGTACTTGGATAGTTGTGGTGTCGAGGGTAAGATCAGGTGTTGTAGCACCTACTATTTTGGGATGAAACAGTCATTAGATGTTGAGTAAAGGTCCTTAGTGGTTAGATATAGGAAGGTTAAATCATGTGTGTTTCTTAATGGTTTGAACTAGAACCCATGTGATGGGTGGTGTGTGATAAGTCTTAGAATAATTAAAATTACTTTTATAAAGAGAAGTTCTTGGAGAGCATGAGTTTTGTGAGATGGAACCTTATTATGTGGATAACTGAAAGGTGTTTGAGTATGGACGTTTGGACTACGAATTGTGGGAAATAAAATATGTTGGGAGAAAAGGGCGGTATACTCATTTATTATTTTGATAATCCTTGATAACTTAGTGTATATACAGTGGTTGTGCGTGTCCGTTGAAATTCTAGAAGCGGGGTGGTGAGAGATCCATTGAGAATACTTTGAGTTATATTGATGAAACTAGAAGAGATAGTGGTGGTAAGTCACTAGTGAATTTGTTTCTTAGTGACCCTTGAATTCAGAAACTAGTGCATTTGGAATGATTCTAATAGGTCATAAAATCCTAGAGGTTAATTTTGTGGAGATATCTCAGTGGAGGGAGATGACATTGGCAATGGATTTGGTAATTGTTGTGCAGACTATCTAAAATTGACATATATAAAAATATCATGGCTCAGTGTAATAGATTGTATAAGGGGATGAGACCCATCTCAGTTGTAATTTATAACCCATTTTTAAGATACTAAATAATTTCATTCACATCAAAAAAGTAAATTTGGATATAATGAATTTCATTTTGGGTAATCTCGGTGTGTACACTACTTGGTGACATAGGCATAGACATTCTATCCACAATTCATTCATAGAATAACTATTCCAAAAAGAGGATGTGGTGTATCTACAACTATGGATCAATTTATTTCCTCATGGGTGTGTAGTAAAACCATGTAGAGTAGGATGGGCTTATAAATTGGATGATACATTTTATTACTCACCAATTGTCTATTATTACTCTTGGAGTAGTGGATTATACAAGAATTTAGTTTCCTTTAGTGGTGGAAGAGTATGTGAACCTATTTCTTAAGTAAGTTCCATATAATCCCCATTATCAATAGATAGACTTATACATTTACTTTCATGCAAAGAAGAACCCTATATATATACCATCATAAGAGATGGATCTTGAAGAGCTTCGAGATATGAAGGTGTAGTTGGAGGAATTTTAGAATAAGGTAATTTTCAGACCTATTGTTTCTCCCAAGGAAGCCCCATATTATTTTCTAATAAATAAGATAAGAGCATGAGGATTTGTGTGGGTTTTCATCACCAGATCCTGATGACCATGAATAATAAGTATCCAATACTAAGGATCGATGACCTATTTGATTAATTGATAGGGGATAGATTGTTCTTTTAGATATACATCAGATTAGGTTATCACTATCTTTGAGTATGAGATGTGGATATATCAAAAACACCATTTCAATGTCAGTAAAATAATTTTTGGTAAATTTTGATGCTTTTTTATGTGATGAACACTCTCTAAGTGTTTATAAGACTCATGAACTAGATCATTTAGCCTTTCTTAGAATGGTTTGTGGTGGTCTTCGTCGATGAAATTCTAATGTACTTGGTATCTGATGAGGAGAACATGATAAACTTGAGGACGGTACATGGTATAATATGAGGGAACCAACATTATAGGAATCTCTTGAAGTGTTAGTTCAACATTTAGGAGGCACACTTTTAGGGACATGCCATCTTAAAAGATGGTGTAGTAGTGGACTTGGTGAAGGTTGAGGGTGTGTTAGCTTGTAATCCACCCAAGATCATGATAGAGGTGTGAAGATTCCTTGGGTTGGAATGATACTATAGGAGACTTGTGTAATAATTCACCAATATATCACTAACTTTACCTTATTTTACCCGAAGGGGTAGCTTTCCATGTGGAAGGCGAGGTGCTAGTAGGAATTTGAAGAGTTTTGTAAGATTTTTATAAGTTATCACATCTTAATATTTCTAGATGAGGGTATTGAGTATGTAATGTTCTGTGATGCATTAGGGACTGGAATTGGTTATGTTCTAATAGAAATTCATGAAATGATTTCTTATGGATCTTGGTAGATGATACCACATGAGTGGAACTTTGAAATCCATGATCAGGAGTTGTTAGTGGTGGAATTTTTCTTAATAATATGGCAACACTGCCTTATAGGTGAGTGGTTTATATTTTATTTTTACCATAAGAGATTCAATTATATCTTCTCCTAGAAGGATCTTATCTTGATATATAGTCGATGGATATATTTACTTTAGGATTATGACTTTGGGATAGTCTATACTCCTAAGAAGGGGAACGTAGTGGAAGATCCTTGCAGCATGAGATCTTATCCATGGTTGTTGACTAAGGTTTCTAAGTAGTTATACTTTTGTAGTTATCCATAGTGGATGAGAATAATACAAATTACCTTCAGTTGATGATTTTTACCCACCAATTTTATTATAATTAAGGGATTTTCAACATGGTGATATCGACTATGAGACATTGTATACTCAGATATCCAATAGACATGCTCTTGATGGACTTTTTAAGGTGAGGAGCATGTCATCTTTTTCAAAGGATGAATGATGGTGCTAGTGGCATTATGTGAGGAGGTTATGAGGGAGTTCCACATGTACCACTTGATGATTGTGGATTCCTGGTCGAAGCAGATCCAGACGCGATTCAGCAACGCACGCAAATGTGCAGGTTCTCCATTGTGGCCCGTATCTCCTATCTTAAAGGTAATAGACCCTGGCCACTCTCTGAATTGCATGCTCTTATCTAACAATGTTGGAAATCTATTAACTGGAAACTAATTCCAATCGGCAAAGGTTACTTTCATATATTGTTAAACTCTCAAGAAGAATTTGACCGTATCTGGAAATTAGGAAATCTTAATCTCAAACCTGGCTTACTTCGCCTCTCTAATTGGGACTCCAATTTCAATCCACACACTTATCGCAATACATTAGCTCAGGTATGGATTAAACTTCATGGCCTTAATTGGTTTTTTTGGCATCCAAAAATACTGAATGACATTGCTTCATGCATCGGCACACCCCTCAAAATTGACCAACGAACGTTGAATGATAATTTAGGACTCTTTGCTAGAGTCATGGTAGAAATTAATCTGGAATCAAAGCCTCCCAACACTATTAATTTCACTGCTAAAGATTACAAAACGGAAATCAATATTGAGTATGAGAGGATACCTCCTTTTTGCGACCATTTCAAGATCATTGGCCACAACATTTATAACTGTAGATTGATTAGAAAACAGCCAATCCAAACAAATGAAAATGATTGGAAAGAAATCATGAGTATTAGGAAGGACAAATCCCCCTTGGTTAATGCTTCTGAAACAACTAAAACTACAACCTGGGTGAAAAAATATATAGTTTCATCTCATTTAGGGTGGATCTCGGGTACCAAATGGGCCGACCGTGTTGAAGAAGAAGAAAACAACAAAGCACACTCTGAAAAACTAGAATCTACTGTTTTAGACAGCCTTAAACAGGATACTGGAATTGTTAAATCTGGTTCATGTACTGCTGAACAGAACAAGAAATCCTCTAATGCCTACACTTCTTCCTGCAACACATTAACTTCGGATGTGCAGCCTGCGATTCAGGACAACTTGAATATTAGTTTACATGAGCCTGTTTCTTTGGAAAATGTCTCCACTAACATGCAGGACTCTATCACTGACCTTCCAGAGAAGCAGGGTTCTTTAGATTTGTGCATGGAAAAGCAGCTTAGTGAGGGCCATACTTTTCCGATTGTTACACAGCAGATCCAGAATTACACTCTCCCGATTGCGGAGGCTTCAGTTTCTGAACAAAGCACTGGGAAGAGCAGTGATCCTCATTGCTCACTCATAGATCAAAGGTCAGTTAATCTTGCTGCACCTCAAACTGATCCGGACGACTTGCCAGGTACTTGCAGCAATTCTGTTCATCATGATAGTTTACATTTTAAAAATGTTAATGCTGATAAAAACAAGGTTCTCAGTTCTACTTTTCCGACAACCGATAATAATAACACCCATGTTATTGGCACCCAACCTATTTCTTTAGTTGATATCTATGACCCTACCAAAGATAGGAAAATGCCTACCTCAAGCCCCAATATGTCAAAAAATTTCAGAAGATCAAATAGGCATAAAGGCTCGGATAGTAAGAAAAAGGGGAGTTCTAGCTCCAAACGTAGATTTAAATGAAGATTCTCTATTGGAACTATCAAGGTATTGCAAAATTTGACACCTTTAATATTTTAAAAAGAATGGTTAACATTCAAAAGACTTTAATTTTTTCCATTGCTGAACCTAAAATAACCTTTTCCACTGATCTAGTTCACTTTTGTCGCTTTGGATACACCTTCATCGGTGCATGTCAAAACAACAAAAATTTTGATTCTCTTTGGACCTTTGCTCACCCCTCCCTGTCTAATGTAAATGTTTTCCATATTTCTGATCAAAGTTTCACTTGTGACTTTATGATTGAAAATGCCCATCTCTTTTGTTCCTTTATCTATGCCAAGAAAAAATATCAAGATAAGAGATCTCTCTGGAAGGACCTCTCCTCTCTGAACTCAAAAATTCATTCCCCCTGGATCGTTGCAGGTGATATTAATGATATTCTCTCTGCTGATGAAAAAATTGGTCCTTTACACTCTAGTCTATCTATGAGGGATTTTAAGGTTGCGATTGAAACCTCTAACCTTACTGAGATTTCTTTAAGAGGCGCCAAATACATGTGGTACATGAATCATTACAATAGAGTGGTGGCGAGCAAACTGGATAGAGCCTTTACTAATGACCATGCTTTAGACACTTGGGACTCCATTTCCAGTACCACCCTTCCAAAACTTCATTCTGACCACCATCCTATTTTGGTCACCATTTCCTTCAATACTCGGAAATGCTTTTCCCCTATAGATTCAACAATGCTTGGCTCTGTGATCCTGACTGTTGTAAACTCATCAAGATTTTCTGGTCCTCTCTGAACCATCACGATGATGATTTTCCTTGTCCTTTTAAATTAAAATATCTCAAACGCAAGCTCAAAAGTTGGTGGAGCAATAAAGCTGCTCAAATTGATAATGACATCCTCTCTCTGGAGAATGAGTTGCAAAAAATTCAAAACAATATCACCCACTCTGACTTCACTTCTGATCAAAATCACAAAGCTCACATTACTATGAGCCTGAATATGCTCCTCTCTTTCAAGGATAACATCCGCAAACAAAATTTTAAACTTAAATGTCTGACTGATGGTGACCGCAATACCAAGTTCTATAACTCATTACAACGAATTCGCAAAGCTAGTAGACCCCTTGCCTCCCTTAAATATGGAGATAGCCTTTTGGATAAAGAAGAAGATATTGTTAATCATGTTGTTTCCTACTTTGAATCTTTATTCAATGGGCCTTGTATGAACAAAGACCTCATTAACGACATCATTCCTACAATTGTTACAGATGCTGATAACAGTTATCTCCTGAGTGTTCCTCTTGATCATGAAATCAGAGACACTGTCTTTGGTTTGAACCCTGACAGTGCCCCAGGTCCTGATGGTTTCAATAATGGTTTCTATCAAAAATTTTGGGATATCATACATGCTAATGTTTGTAAGATCGTTAAATATTTCTTTTCTAACATCTTCTTACCTCATAACTTAAATTCCCAATTCCTTGCTTTGATCCCCAAAGATGATAATGCCTCTGAAATCCACCTCTTCCGCCCTATTGCTCTGATCAACACCCTCTATAAAATTATCACCAAGCTAATTGCTAATAGAATCAACACTATTACTGATAAAATTGTCTCCTGTAGTCAATTTGGATTTATCAAGGGGTGATCCATCCAAGACTGCATTTGTCTTGCCTCGGAATGCACTAACATGTTAAATAATAAAAATAGAGGTGGAAACATTTCCATTCAACTAGACATTCGAAAATCTTTTGATACAATGGACTGGAATTTCATTTTCAAAGTTCTTCATGGTTTTGGCTTCAATGATAACTTCATATCTAAAATTAAAACCCTCTTCCACTCAACTCAAGTTTCCATCTTGGTAAATGGTTCTCCTAGAGGATTTTTCAAATGCTCAAAAGGAGTCAGACAAGGAGACCCCCTTTCTGCAACTCTTTTTTCCATTGAAGAAGACTATTTTAGCCGCTTGCTCACACATCTGGTTGATCAAAATAAGCTCAAACCAATTCATGCTTATAGAAACGTCAATGCCCCCACTCACCTCCTTAATGCAAATGATATCATTCTTTTTTTAAAGGGCGATATAAAAAACATCAGAAATCTTAAAGCTGCTCTCAACCATTACGAGGAGGTCTCGGGCCAAGTCATTGGATGGAATAAATCTTTCATTTACTTTGGGAAAAATTTCCCTCTTTCTAGAAAAAACAGTATTATCAATGAGCTTAACATCAAATAAGGTACTATTCCCTTCAAATACCTTGGGGTTCCTATTTTCTGGGGTAGACCCAAAGCTTTCTATCTTTCAATCATTGTTGACCAGGTCCTTAATCAGCTTTCCTCCTGGAAAGGAAAAGCTCTCTCCATAGCGGGGAGAGTCTGCCTTGTCAAGTCGGTTATTGTTTCCAAACTTGTCTACTCGATGATGGTCTATAAATGGCCAACTAGTCTCATTAAAAAAGTAAATGTTTACATAAAAAACTTTTTCTGGATAGGAAGCACCTTGGACAGGAAACTTGTGACTATCCCTTGGGCTAAGTGCTGTAAACCTCTAGACATGGGTGGTCTTGGCATTAAAAACATTAATTACTTTAATGAAGCTCTTCAAGCCAGATTAACCTGGAACCTGATTCAAAATGACACCCCCCCCATTGCTTTTATCAAAAATAGGTTCATTGATAGATTGAAAAGATCTAATAGGGGTTTCATGACCTCTTCCATTTGGCCCTCTGTTAGAGAAACGTTTGACATAATTATGCACAATGCTAGATGGATGGTTTCGAGAAACTCTTCCATGAGATTCTGGTTGGACAACTAGACTGGCGCTCCTCTTATCTCTTTAACCTCTCTTGCCGATATCCCTGATGACATCAACTCCACTGTTAGCAATGTGCTTAATTCTCACACTGACAACCTTCCCGAAAACATTTTTCAAATTATTTATTCTTACCATTTTTCTACCTCGTGTGACTTCTTGATTTGGGAACCTTCTCATAATGGAATTATTAACTCCAAAAAGTTTTATAATAACTCCTTACACAATACTGATTATGATTTTAAATGCATAAAAAACATTGACAAACCCTGTATTAAACCCTCCAGACTCACTCTTATTTGGCGTCTCGCCTACAATAGGGTCCCCACTGATGCTTGTCTTCAATGTTTTGGTATTAATCTTTGTTCTAAATGTCATTTTTTCAATCAGCATAGAGAAGATTCTAACCACTTATTTCTATCTTGTGCTACTACCACTTCTCTTTGGAACTATATTTTTGACACTTTTGATTGCAGATGGCCGGTTCATAACTCTATTGATGAGCAGCTTAAACATTGTGTTTCTAAGGACAACTCTCAACAAATCAGAAACTTGTTCCTAGCTGGGGTTGCAGAGCTGATTCATGTGATTTGGTATGATAGAAACTCGATTCTTCACAATAATTTCTCACACAACATTTATGTAGGTAAAATGAGGATTCTCATCGCTATTCGAGAAGCTGCTTTGATCCAGAAGGGTTCCTATAACAACTTGGTGGCTGACTTTATGATTCTTAGATGTCTTCAAGTTGAGGCAATTTTCTCAAAACCGTTGCGCACTTTTGAGGTTTTCTAAAGACCTCCCTTCCCAGGTTGGATTAAAATCAATGTGGATGGAGCCTCTAAAGGTAATCTAGGCCCTGCGGGATGTGGAGCCGTCTTCAGAAATCATCATGGCCACATTGTGGGGTGCTTTTTTGGAGGCTGTGGTACTGCTTCCTCTCTGGAAGCTGAGATGCTAAGTGTTATTCATGCCATTGGTTTTGCTCTTCGACATGGGTGGAACAACTTATGGATTGAAAGTGACTCTACTACTGTTGTTCAAGCCATCTGGAAGGGAGACTTTCATCTTGCTTGGCCGATTACTACGCGCTGGAAGAATTGTCTTCAATCTCTCCATGACGTCAATTACATTGCAACTCATACTTACCGTGAAGATAATATGGTTGCAGATGCTCTCGCCAACAAAGGCATAGATCAGGCAATAACCTGGCTGGAGGAGCTCCCTGAAAACATGATTCCTTTGCAAGTTAAATATTTTAATTTGATCCCATCTTTTCGACTCTTGTAATCTTTCTTTTCTCTTTGCTACTAAAATTGCTTTGGTCTTTTGACCAAATCTCCACCTTTTAAAAAAAATCTAGAGGACATGATACCTTATGAGTAATCATAGACTGAATCACCCAATCATCCAACATCTTATATATCCAAGAGTAGATTTTTATAGTGAGATTGGGATTCCTTTATGTACATGAGATATTACATATCCATAGAGTTACCTCATTGATTACATCAGACCATTATTATCACTTCACATCATAATTAAGGAGAGGATTTGTTGAGGCCTTTGGGACTCAATTGTATTTGATCATAGTATTTCACCCATAGACTGATGGCTAGAATGAGCGGACCATTTAGGTTCAAGATTTCAGGTTGTCGGATTACATGTTAAATAGGTTATAGTTGGGAGGATTACCTACCCTTGGTCGAGTTTTCATTCAATAACAATTATCATTCCACTATCAGTATGGAACTGTTTTAGGCTTTATACAAGTGACCCTAAAGGTCACCACTATGTTGGAATGATCCAAGTGAGTCAGATATCATGGGACCATAATTGGAGTAATATATGATAGAGAAGGTGAATATAATTTAAGAGTGGATTAAGACTAAAATTATCTTTCGTGTGTTTTATATAAACTGATAAAGGATGCCTTTGGAGTTTGAGGAGGGATACCATGTGTTCCTGAGGGTCTCAACTCGATGTGGATTATAGTGATTTGGTCAGGGAATAAATCTATTTATGAAATTCAATGTCCCTCTCCATATAATATATAGGGATGGTGAGGTGGTGTACCACTTGACCCTAATACTGCAGTTACATCGAGTAGACAATATCTTCCACATGTTTCATATAAGGAGGTATATGTATGACCCATCTCATGTTATTAATTGGGGAAATCTGGAAATTGATGACGAATATACCATTGCAATGTAGCCATTTGAGATCAACGATATATAGGAGAAGATCTTATATGGTAAAGTGATTCCCCTAGTACATGTCTAGTGGAATTATGAGAATCTTCATGAGAGAACCTTGGATAAGGAGACCTAAATGAGGGCTCAATACCCAAATCCTTTTATGTATCCTTTTTATATTTTTTAGATTAAAATCACTAATATAGATAGAATTAAATATCTATATTTTTTATATATAATTCCATAAAATAAATATAATAATACTTATAGAGCTAGGTGATGAGATGACGTGATATTTCAAGGCTTGAAAAGGCTCGGTATTGATATTATATAAATATTAAATATAATATATCATAAACACATAGTTCTTATGAAATAACATAAAAATCTTGAAAATATTTTCAAATAAAAAATATAAGGCCTCTGTTGAGTTTTGAGAACGGGTTTCACCATATTCACAACAAAATCCTTGTCTGCGTCAGGTTTTTCTCTTTAGTACCACTATGAGAAAAATAATTAAATATTTTGATGTCATTGTTTAATTAAAACTCTAAACCTATTTATATTATACAAATACATGCTTATAACCAATTTTCATGGTTATATTCATTAGCTTGGAAATTTAGGGAGATCATGGAGGAGCGTTGAAAAATGTTAGGATTGTGGATCAATGATCGGTATACTATGAGGATCACTAATGACAACAAAATTTGAGGATTTCACCAATGATGACGATACAGATTAATTCTTCACCATTGATTGATCCAAACATGAGGTAGGAAATTATTTTTATACAATTTATTTCCCTGTATATTTTACACATGATTAACATGAATCTAATCAACTAATAGATTGATTTGTGGGTTGGTCATATTGTAGGTGTGGGTTTACTTTCTTGGGATTTGTGGAATTATTATTATTTTTTTATTATTTATCTTCGTTCATCATTATAATAGAAATTAATTGAGTAAAACCCAAAAAATGGTCGAGGTTAATTACTCATTTTTGGTTTGGGATTTTCTACCCTATTATTCACTTGTTTTTCATCGATGTTTCTTTGATCAGTAGTTCAATAATTAACTGATAGGCGACTATTGTTCAATTTATATTTAGTGTCAAAAATCTATTCTATGGGTTTGGATATAGGATTAGCGACATGGTAGTATATTGTGATGACAAAATTGGAGATGCAATTGGATTGGAGGTTCCTAATATGTGATTGGGTGTGTGATGATAATACAGGTCAATGGAGGAGTTTTTCATATTGGATTTGGTGGCTAGGATTTGGATTCCAATGACAGAGAGGATCATTAGAGGCCCAGTCTATGTTTTAAGGGTATGATCATTAGAATGTGTGGAGACAATGGTGGAAAAATCAAAATATGTGTAAGTGTTTTTGACTATCTATAAAATTACTGACTACACGATGTGAAGTCCAAAGAACACATGTTGTCTGGTACCTTGGATGTGATGGCTAGGTTTTTAATGGAGTTAAAATATCATACATCATGTGAAATGTTTTATAAATTGTATGACCTAGTCCTGGAAACTGAGTGGGTACCTTAGAGGGTACATGAGCATGGGCACAAGTTGGTACACAGGCACAGGTAGAGTATACGATAATAGGTATGTACACATGCACAACCAGAAGACCCAAACATGACCAGATACATGGTAATATCTAGATTACAAGGGAACATCCAGAGGTACATAAGTACAGGTTGTGGTACATGGTCAAACCAGGGGATGATGAGTAATGCCCTGTACTAACAAGACACACCATGTAATTTTTATAGGTTAGTGTAGGCTCTATGTCTCTTCAGTATAGAACAGGTTTAGTTGAGTGTGATATCTTGGTCAATGAGGGTATAGTGTGGAATTATATCCTAAGAGTAGTATTCTATCCCATTTAAGGGTTTTGTTGTGGATATATTTTTTGTTATCCCTTCAAGAGGATCATGGTGGAATCCTCTATCTTATATTATTCCCTAGATAGGGTTTTTGGTATTGGAGTGGTGCTTATGCACTGGGGATTGATATCCTATGTACAAAATTAGTCAAGTAGGGTTTTTGGTTTCCCCCAGTGGTCTGGGTTGGATAATCTATCTAGATGTTGGCGTCTGATGATTTTGGGGTAGTACTTATTTGGTGAGACCTAATAAGAATGACCTCTCAAATGATCATCATTAGTGATTTCATTGATCGTATAGTAGAATCTCTTAGAAGAGTGTTACCTTGAATCCTCAGGTAGAATTTTTTGGCTAGTAGTGGTTGATATCACATGACACTTGGAGTCCACTATGATTATATTTGAGTTTTCATTTATCATTATGTCTCATATATTTTATTGAATTACATGTGCATTGATGAGCTGACTACTCTTAATGATTTATGTTTATGGATTTCATGGTGTCTTATTAGGTACTGTTATACAAACCCCTCCATGGTATCTTCCCATAAATGTCATGTCTTATATAGATGGAATACCTTTTGATGGTGTCTTTAGAGGACTGGGAGTAGGTAGGGAATGGTTTTGGGCTAACCAAAATAAGGTTCCTACCGGTGCTGTATTTTATAGAAGTCCCCTCCTTCTGAGTGGGATAGACTTTTTTCCTATTATGGTTCGATTTTATTTAACCCTTATTCATTCAATTACTTTTTCATAATCTGATTTTGGGAAATAGATGTATGAATGCATTTGGAATTAGTAAAAATTTACTTTCAAATTTTTATGGGATTGGATATTTGTGTGTGTGGGTACCTTAGGATAATTCCTTCCATATATGTGATATGCCTACTCATAATTGGTATCTTTCCCCTGGCCAATTAGAGGCGAACTTAGGGTTTTCATTATTGGCTTACCATTGTCTAGGAAGTCCCCAAAGGGTAGAGTATTAATGAAATGAATGAATAATATATGGTTCCACGATGAATTGATGATGTTTGATACAAATGTAGAACTGGATAGAGACCATATGTGGGTATTTTACTTAGGAAAAAAATAAGTGGAAACCAAGAAGGGATTCAAATCATTAGAGAATTTTCACATGGTTGAGAGCCTTGTGGATGGTTCAATTGGTTGGTGAGTCAACCATGGAAGTTTCTTTAAGGCCAGATCATACTTTGGTAAGGATGTCAGAACAACTAAATGATGAATCCAAGGCTTAATGAATCATTATTAGTGGATTCATGGAATGATAGTTTATTAGGATGAGAATCTTTTTTAGAACATGGATGGAAATGTAATGAATAGTATTTTTGTGATAAACATTATATGGGGGGTTAGAACCACATAAAAATCATTATATTGGGGTTTACTGAGGTATTTAATATTGGATAGGTACTTTTTTTAAGATCATCATGTTTGAGTTGTGTTCATTGGTAGAGACCCATTGGTTCAACTCAAAACTAAAATGTGGTTTGGTTATTGACACTTAACCATTTTTTTCATTAGATCAAGTATAATATAACCAAATCACACAATGTTTGTCATTGTAAAATATAAATCTAGTTATATATTATGATTCTTATGGTGAGGGTAAATGGGGTGGTTCAATAGGAATTAGTATAATACACCATGACTTGTCAAGATAAATGTAACACCTCGTGTTTTTATGGACCTTTTTTTCTTGAATAAATTAAATGTTTGTTTATGTATTGAAATGAACTAATTAAAAAATTAAATTCACATGAAATAGAATTGAAATATGTTACACAGAACCAACTCAATATACACTACATAGAACATTGACTCATCATACATTACACACAACACCTACATGGCGTATGTTGCACGTGACACTGATGTTTCTATGAAACATCATTTTAGTGTTATAATTATTTTAATGAGATAATTATAACATATCCATTAAAATTATATATATAAATACTAATAACTAAATTTAAAATATTTTTTATAATTCTTTTATAAAAATATAATATATTGATAATAAAAGATACTATTTTTGGTAAAAACCTTTTATTTTTAAAAATATCGTTTTCTTGAATGAACTCATTTTAATGTCCTTATAAGAAAAATGAGAACATTAATTTTTGAAAAATTTAGACATTTTATTTGATAAAATAAACTTAATTTTTTAATTTAAAATTTCAAAATTAGTTTAGGGAGATTTTTTGGGATTTTTCTGAGAAACTACATTTTTTGATGAATAGTGAAAAATACAGGATTTTAATTCAAAACTCCTTTTTCATCTAATTTATTTATAATGTTAAATTATATTTTAATTTTGTTTAAATGTTTAACTATGTTATATTTTTATTAATTAATCCAATTTAGGTAATTGTAACCAATTTCACATTGAAATTGGATATAAAAAATTATCAAACTTTTGATCATTTTAACATTAAAAACATGTATTATCGACCCCATTGTGGGATCAATTTAAATTTAATTTAGGCCAGTTACATTACTATAATTTGTAAAAATGGATTAAATATTTTTAATAATAATAATTTATAATTTATAATAATTTCATCTTTGTTTTTTTCCCAAAAAAAATTAGTGAAAGTGATTAAAAGTAAATATATCGGTTAAGAGAGAAATTAGGTTAATAAAGTACTAAACATAAAATTTAGGACACAAAACGGAAAAGAAACTTGTATAACACCCATTTTATAGATATTATTTTTCCATTAACCTTACATTATTGAGTTTTATTTGTTTTTTGTGACATTTTTAGATAAAAACATGGGTACACCAAACATGTTTTCAAAAATGCCAAGTCTATCCTTTCCCTTCCTTATAAAAGGCCACCACCACTGCCCATTCCTCATACCTATCAAACCTATTAGGTTCATCCATGATATTCCAATTACAATTACCAAAAATCCTTCCATACTAATTAATCCTTAATTTTGGAAGAAGGAAAACCAAGGAATCCTTTTGGAACAAACCAAAAGGAGTTACCAAATTTAGAGGTAATGTATTCTCTCAAGCTCTTTTATTTTATTTTATTTTCCCAACACTAAATTATATTTATTACATTATTTAATAAACAAACCAGTATCCTAAATATACTAGTATATTTTTAGTCTATTTTTTCTACCTACACTTCTACACACCTCCATCTAATGGGAAACGAACATACTGTTTATGTGTACGGTGAACTACTACCTCACTAAATGATTATTGTTCATTTTTCCTTTAAAGACTATCGTAGTGTAAATTATTATGTAAAATATATTTATATACATCATATATTATATTCTTTATGTCTTTAAGTTTCTATAATTATTCTAAATCATATATCTTTATATGTTCCATTTTGTGTTAATATGATAATTTCGTTTGAAGAAGTGTGGGATACCGCACCCTCAAACCGATATGATTCGTTCATACAATACATGGAATTTATTATGGATTGGTTCGGTAAATTTATATGACATTTCTAACATTATAATTCTAAAATAATTATATTATATACATTTATACATATATTTAATTTTTTATTTCTTTCAATACAACAATAAAAATGGAGATAATGTTCATGCTTAAGTACGGCTTGTATTCTCCATAAACAGTGCATTTCATTTCATAATTCTTTATTATAAAGAGTATTATACACATATAATGGATATAAATTATATTTATATCATTTTTACATTCTAGAATTAGGATATATGTATAAGGACTCATGATATAAAAAATTAATACACATGCGAAGAACAAAGCGAATATTATCTAAAGTTAACACATAACATACGATGGTTAAAAAGCATGTAATTTAAGGTCATAATCAAAAAAATATGGTATTATATATAATAATATATTTCTTTAAAATATTTATAATAAATTTATATTTATTACATAGGTTTTCTCAATGAGTAGGATGAGAGTCAAGACACAAGTTAAGGGGATTTAATCACAATTTTTATTTTCATGAGATATATGATATGTTTTCCACTCTTTCCCTTTTTTGGTGTATGTAATTCCAAAGATTTTGTTTTATGTATATTATAATTAAATTTATGGGTATTAATATATTCATTTTATGAACTTTATTTCATGGGGTTTATGTTTCAAATGTTACCAAATTAGTAAAAATGTTTTGTCTCAATTTTCCTTTTTTGATACTCATGTTTTGTTATACACCTAAACAATTTTTTTGAGATTTATAAACTTACATTTTACATGTTATATCGTGAATATATTTCTTGTCATGACATTTTAATCATCATGTAATTTATTTTTCTTAAATTTAGAGTATTATCCCAAGTTACCAAGTTATAATATCTTATTGAGACAACACCATCGCTTTTAAAGATTATCTATATTTATGATTCCTTTAATGAAATATTATGGTACATCTTTCAAGAAAACTCATAATTTTCCATCTCCTCTATTTATTTAAAATATACTCATTTGTTAGTAATATTATTTCCACTGTTGGTACTTAGTGTAAATTTTTAAAGTAAAATATGACAATCAATCTCTTCGATCCTAAATATATTTTATTCAAAAATCATGTATTCTAAAATGTTTTTAATTTTTTTTCAAAATATACATGAAGATAATTTTAATGGAAAAATGATTTTAAAAATTTTCTATTATTTTCAAAGATTCATTTATATGTTTTCAAGGATATTTTAAATGAAATTGTTTTTCCAAAAATATGTTATGTTATAAAAAAAAAGTTTTTCAAACAAGAAATGGTATTTTTTCCAAGAAATGTTTTTAAAATGTATTTCAAATTTGTTTCACATCTAAGATAACATCCATTGGTTTTACTCATGCCTTTATAGGGAAATTATTCAATGTTTCCATTCATATTATTTCTTAAAATGGATTATGTTTTGATGAAAAGATGTTTATGAAACCCATTACTCATTCACGGGTTATATGATTTTTAAACCCACTTCTTTTAAAGGGTTATGATTATAATGAAACAATTATAAAATATGTATCTTTTCATAAGTTAGGATATAATTACATATATATAATACACATTTCATTTCATGGGTTATGATATGATTGTTTATGATTTTGTGGAGCATGTATGTATGATTCCATTGTGAGATGGGTGGGACATATATATCTCTCCAATTAATTGGGAAATGATTTATATCTCTTGAGATAGATAGGGAAGGAATGATAAATGAACTCAGTTTAATAATACAGGACTAGAATGGTGGTGTACCTAGTTCGATATTATAGGGATGGAATGGTGGTGAACCCAGTTCTGTAAAGTAATTTTTCTACTAAGATGGTATTGGAAGCAATTCCTTAACTAATTTGGAAATAATTAAATTTACTTATGTGTCAGAAAAAAATCATTGTTTTATTCCGATGCTATTCTTTCATGGATTATGATCATTATTTCCTTATTATTCATGTCTTTTTAACTTCTAATATTTATTCCATGATTCCTGCTTATATTCTTTGATATGCAAGGTATGAAATTCTATTTACATGATCATTTTCTCATACCCATCTACTCATGTTTATGCTTACATGTATCCATTTTTCACCCTTACTTGGCATATGAGCTCACTAATTTTTATGTTCTATTTCCTTGGTTATGAAGATATGTATTATGTTTTATATGTCTAAGAAGGGTTATATTCAATAATAACCTAGTGGGAGATGATTTAGCTCATTTATGTAACATTGTTTATGTTTCCATGTTTCTAAAGGCACTAGAATAGTATGGTATTTGGGTATCTGTATATAGAATGGTTTAAGTATTCTATCAATGTTATGTAATGTTAATGTTCGAAAAGTGAGGCTCTCAAAAGTTAGTATCAGATAAAAATTTTAGTTAATCTTTGGAATCATGGATGAGAAAACCTTAGTTTGAACCATAAGGACATGTCTAAGGGTATGTCGAAGGTTAAGGAAAAGAATAGGAAAATTTCCTAGAATTATTTTGAATGGTTTAGTGAGTGTTTTTATAGAAATACATCTCTATATAGATACTAAAAGTGCATTCGGCTCTGGTAGAGATGTACCTAGGGGTAACAACTCCAAAAATATGTTCGAGACCAGACTCTGGGTAATCCGGTACATGATAATGGGCCATACTTCACACCATGTTTGACACTTCCCGAATATATTATTTGGGATTTCACAAAATCTTCATGAACCATTATGGAGGATTTAAATATAATTTGTCTATGAATAACCTAGGATAAACCTAAGGTTTCATATATTAAGGAAGGTTCCATAAGTTTTAAATCCTATATGTTATTTTTCATGATTGTGTGGTTCTTTAATATTAAAAATGATTCTTACTCTAAGATTTTGATTTTAGTCAATGGCTGGAACCCGAAAGAACCACATTAATTGTGATTGTAATGGAAAAAACAATGATTGTCCTCCTGATCAACCGAATGCTATGGGAGTTGGAATGCATAATCTTGTTTCGATGATCACACATGTTTCTCATGATATGAATCATGGTTGAATTAAAAATGAAAAAATGAGAGAACAATGTTCTATTAAGTCTTTCATGAGGCAATTTCCACAATATTTCAGAGGGTATTCTGATCCAATTATTTCTAAACAATGGTTCAGTACTATTGAAATGATATTCTCCATTCTTCAATTTTCAGAAAATGAGAATTCTATTCTAAATGTTTATCATTTAGAAGGTGAATCAGATCAGTGGTGGACTCTAATCAAGAATACAAGGCAACAATATTACATTGAGTACATGGATTGGTATGAGTTCAAGAACTTATTTTTCAAAACGTACATTCCTATAATTCTTCAAAAAAATATGGAGAAATAGATCCTTAAGTTGAATAAAAGGGACAATGAATCGATGGGTACCTATGTGGATAATTTCATGAGACTTGTGAGGTATGCTTCAGGAATTATCATCCAACCCAAAAGTAATGTTGATAGTTTATTTAGTTGCTTAAATTCAGGTCTCATATAGGTGTTGTTAATAAGAGACTTTAGTACCAACAAAGAGATTGTGTGTTGTGAAATCAAGGTTGAAATGGAGGTTAGAGTCACATATCAATCTCATTCTTTTGATATGGAAAGGAAGAAGGGGTTTAAAGGAAATTCTAAAAACCATGGAGAAAATAAGTTTATTTTTCCTTTATGCACTATGTATGGGAATAAGCATAGAGGAAATTACCTTAATAGGTATAATAGGTCTTTTATGTTTAGAAATTATGTTCATTGATCAATTGATTATATAACTGAGGGGAATAAGTCATCTCAAAATGATAATGGAGGAAAATCAACATAGAATATACCTATGGCGATTCAATGATACAAGTGCATGGAGAATGATAATTATGTTATCCATCACCCAAACCCAAGGGATGGTGATAATGATCAAATTCTGTAACCTCTTATGCCTTGGGATAATTGGAAATCTCATGAAATCACTATTTTTAATGAGGGGTATAATAAATATGTGACAAAAGGTGCACTTAACATCCACTCTAGAACATTTAATGTCATATTTTATTCTGGACCTACCCACTCTTTCATATACAATTAATTTTATAAGTGTCAAAATATTTAACCAAAATAATTAGATATGGAATTATTCGTGAAAACCCCTAATGGATATTACATCCTTTGTATGGGTCATCATTCCAATTAGAAAGTTTTTTTTATCTCAAATGATTGGGGATGTAATCTACATCGATGATATGCTTATTTTTCACAATTTTGTGGATGTTATTTCAGTAGAGTTTCCTAGTCTTCCACAAAAACTTGAAGTACATTTCTTGATAAAAATTATACCCGGTTAAACACCTATTTCAATGACTCTTTATAAAATGGCCATTATTGAGTTACATGAAATGAAGAAGAAACTACAAGAAAACCTTGATAGAGGATTAATATGATAAGTGTTTCACCTTTGGGTGAAACATTTATTTTTTGTGAAAATTAAAGACGGATAAATATGACTCTCCCTTGATTATTAGAAGATAAAAAAGATCACAATCAAAAACAAGTATCCTCTTCCTAGTATTTATGAATTGTTTGATCAATTTCGTGGAGCCCAATACTTTTCCCAGATGGACCTTAATTCTGGATATCATAATTCAGGGTAAAGAAGAAGGATATACCCAATAAGGCAATCCATACAAGGTATGGTGATTATGAATATATAGTGATGCCTTTTTTCCTTACTAATTACTATGATATCTTCATGGATATAATTAATAGAGGCTTTAGATATTATCTCAATATATTTTTCATAGTCTTTATATAAGATATTATTATCTACTCGAAGAGAAAGGAAGTGCATTTAGATCACTTGATAATTGCACTAAAGACCCGAAGTAAATAAAAGAAATATGAAAAATTTACAAAGTGTTAATATTTCTGTAAATGGTTCCATTTTCTAGTCATATAATCACAAGAGATGGAATAGTTGTAGACCCATCGAAGACAAAGGCTATTAAATGGTGTCATGGACCAACCATGGTGACGGAGGTCTATACCATTCATGTTTTATCTGGATATAGTCGATGGTTTGTGGATATTATCTCAAAATTATCTAATCCTCTAACCATGTTAACTAAAAAAGGTATACAGTTCTTATGGATAGATTAATGTGAGGAAAATTTCAAGGAATTGAAGAGAAGGTTGGTCGGTTAACATGTACATACATTGACCAATAGTGAATAAGAATTGGTAATATATAGTGGCACATCCAAGAAGGTGTTGCGATGTGTTATTATATAGAATAAAAAGTTTATCTCTTATTCCATCTCATAGTTGAAGATTCATGTGAAGAATTACACAACTCATGATTTTGAGTTGGTAGTGGTATTTTTGCATTAATGATATCGAGGAACTATCTTTATAGAGAAAATTGTGATATATATACTAATCATAAAAGCCTAAAATATGTATTCTCATAGAGGGATTTAAAAATTCACTAGAGAAGATGGTTGGAGTTGATAATGTATTATGACTGCTCAATACATTACCACCCTGGGAAAGTGAGAAAGGTGGTTGATTCTTTGAGTTGGAAGGGTCATTCTAGCATATCCATGATGAGGATCATAAAACATCCAATATTTCTAGCTTTGTAACTGGTGGATCTAGGAATATTTAAGGAAGGTAAAAAATATTATCTTTCACAAATTAATGTTCGACCATCTATCCATGTGAAGATTAAAGAGGTGCCAAAGGAAGATGAAGAGTTGTAAAAGAAAATTAGAAATGTTCCTAAAATTAAAATTGATCAGGATTGAATTATAATGTTTTGGAATTGTTTATGTGTTCCTTCCATACTAGATTTTAAGAAGGAACTGTTAGCGTAAATTTATAGTTCTTCATTCTCTATTCATCCCAGAAGTATAATGATATATAGGGAATTTAAAGAATACTTCTAGTGGGATGGAATGAAGAGATATATCATGGATTTTGTATCTCGATGTTTGGTACTCTATAAAGTTAAGGCTGAAATAAAAAAGTTTAAGGGGATTTTGCATCCATTATCCATACTAGAATGGAAATGGGAGAACATAACTATGGATTTTGTCATCAGATTACCCAAAAACTCTAAATGGTTTAATGCTATATGGGTGGTACTTGATCTACTTACTAAGTTCTAACACTTAATTTCTATCAAGGAATATTTCTCTTTGGGTCAACTTCAAGGATATACATTAAGTATGTGGTAAAGTTTCATAGAGTACCACATTCAATTGTATCAGATTGGGATCTAAGGTTTAACTCAATATTTTGGAGAACTATTTAGAAAGAACATTATATATAATTGAGTTTTATAATTTTTATCATCCTTTGATGAATGTTCATTTTGAGAGAACAATTCAAACACTAGATTATATGTTGAGATCTTGTTCTCAGGATTTCAATAGTTATTGGGATCAACACCTTCCTCTAGTTGAGTTTTCATAAAATAATAGATCTCACTCAAGAATTAAGATGTCACCTTATGAATCCCTTTATGTAATGAAATGTAGATCACCAACATGTTGGTATGAGGTTTGGGAAAGAAATATATTTGCACCTGATGTTTCTGAAGAAATGGTCAAGAAGGTTAGAACCATTTCAAATAATACCAAAGCAACTCAAAGTCGGATAAAAAGTTATGATGATAACCATCATCATGATGTATAATTTGAATTTGTTGAAAATGTTTTTCTAGTAATCTCACCATGATATAATTTTATAAGGTTTATTAAGAAAGGGAAACTAATCCCTAGTTATATCGATCCTTTTGATATTCTTGATCGTATCGGGATAGTGGCATATCGCTTGGAACTTCCTCCAAATCTCTCTCAATTACATGATGTGTTCCATGTATCTCTTTTTATTAATTAAACACCCCACCCTTACCTTTTACTAATCTCAGAGGTCATACTGTGGGAATATGATTTTTCTTATGAATAATAATTTGTTTATATTATGGACCAATCAGATAAAGTCCTACGAAACAAGACCATCCACCTGGTCAATGTTTTGTGGAGAAATAACCAGTTAGAGGAAGTTATATGAGAACCTGAGGATTTTATGAAGACTATGTATCTGCATTTTTTTAATTTAGTGATTAAATTTGCAGTCTAAATTCATTTTAATGGGGGTAAAATGTAACAGCTAGAGTTTTTAGAGACCTTTTTTTCTCAAATAAATTAAATTATCATTTATGTCTTGCAATGAACTAAGTCAAACAATCCTTTCACATAGATCAAAAATGGATTAAGTTACAATAAACCCACTCATTGAACATTACATGGAACATTGACTCATCATACATTACTTGAAACACAAACTCGGAGTACATAACATAGAGCACTGATGTTTCAAAGAAACATCATTTTATTGTTATAATTATTTAAATGAGATAATTATAAACTAGATGTTAAAATTAGTTATATGAAAAGTAATAACAATTTTTAAATATATTTTTTCTAATTTCTTCATAAAAATAAAACAATTTTATAATAAAATATATGATTTTTTCTAAAAACCTTTTTATGTTTAAAAATATTGTTTTCTCGAATGAACTGTACTTAATGTCTTTCTAAAAAAAGTAATAAAATTAATTTTAGAGCATTTAGAAATTTTATTTGATAAAATAAACTTCATTTTTTAATTTATAATGTCTAAATTATCTTAGGGATTATTTTTAAGATTTTTTTGACAAAAATCATTTTTGGATGAATAGTGAAAAATATCGGATTTTAATTTAAAACTAATTTTCAACTAATTTATTTATAATGTTAAAGTATATTTTATCTTTTGTTTAAATGTTTAATTAGTTTGTATTTTTATAATTTATTCCAATTAAGGTAATTGGAATCAATTTTACATCAAAATTGGATATAAATACTTTGCAAACTTTTATCATTTTCACTTTCAAAACCTGCATTGTCAACCTGACAACAAGATTAAATTTAAATTAATTTATACTGTTTCTATGATTATAATATTTATAAATGGATTATATATATGAAATAAACATAATTTCTAATTTATAATAATCTTATGCTAGGTTTTTCCCAAAAATATTAGTGAAAGTGACTAAAATTTACTTACATTGGTTAAGAGAAAAATTAGGTTAATAATGTAATAAACATTAAATGTAAGACCCAAAATGACCTAAAAACTTTTAAAAGACCCATTTATGGTCATTATTCGTCCTTTATACTTTCATTATTGAGTTCGGTTTGTTTTGTATGACTTTTATTAGGTAAAAAACGTGGGTACACCTAACCTGTTTTTCAAAATGCCAAGTGCGTCTTTTCCCTTCCCAATAAATGACCACCACCAATCCACGTTCCTCACACCTCTCAAACCTATTAGATACGAAAAATATCTTCCCAATAAAATTCCTAAATATCATAACTTCCTCTTAGAAGTTTTCCATTTGGAAGAAATCAAACCAAGGAAGAATTTTTTCACAAACCAAAAAGAGATATATGATTTAGAGTTAAAGTCTTCTCTCAAGTTCCTTTCTTTTATTTTCTTTCTAGACCCCCACTCTATTTATTCCATTATTTCATAAAAAATAAGTATAATAAATATAATAGTATTTTTTTATTCTATGTTTTCTACCTAAACTTACACACATCTCTATCTAATGGGTAGTGAATATATGTGTTACGTGTATGGGGAACTGACGCATCACTAAATGATGATTGTTCAGTTTTTCATTACTGACTCTCATTGTAGAAATTATGATGGACACTCTATTTATATACATTAAATATTATATTTATTATGTCTATAATCTTCTATAATTATTTTAAATCATATATATTTATATTTTCTATTTTGTGTTTATACAATAATTTCATTTGAGGAGTGTGGACTACGGATTCATGCTCAAATTTACCCTAGAGATGAAGGTAGAATGATCCTTGTAGTTTAGCTTGGGTTGTCGAATCCTCAGAGACCTAAGAAGAAACCTAGATATGCGTACATTATATGGACTATTTTTTGGCTATGAAGTGGCCAACTTGGGTTGATTTTATATGGGTTTAATTGAACTCTAAGACACTGAAGTTAATTCAGTTTTAATGTATGAGTTGATCCTAGGTTATCACTTTGGGTGGATTGGACGCATTCCCTTTTTAACTATTTCAATTTATTATAATTTAGATGAGTTCATTTAAGAAGATCAATCAAAATCATCACTCACTGGTTTAATTCCTACACACCCTAATACTAATCACCTATACTCTTTAAGGATCAAAGCATTGAGCGCTCCAAGGTAAAGGTTTGTATTAGCACTTGAAGTGTGTGACCTTAAAATTCATTAAGGATGAAGAAGTTTTAAAATCATTAAATAAAAATATCATTTTAAGGAAGTGGTTAGTGATTAATGTAGTGATAAATAACATCCAATCCATCCCCTTTCTACTCCCTTGGATCAATACATAAGTTGGTTATCCCCCCATTAATTCTATGGTTTCAATGGAAGTGGAATGTGGACTCATGAGGGAGGAATTGGAGAAGTAAAAAAACAATGAAATAACAATCACTCCACCGTTGTGTGATAATCTCACAAGTTTTGGTATTAAAAAGTTTACACCTTGAGGCAACATTATCAAATTGATAATAAAAACAATAGAAAAAGAAAAGATGAAGAAATTTTATAAAGAAGCTAAGGTAATTAAAAGGAACTTACAATTGAGGGAAAGCGATTACAACATCAAATTGGCAGCATAACATTAAAATGAAAAAAAATCTCAAATATGATAAAATACTACACCACCACTGCCTTAAATAGACATTTACCAAGGCTTGGGTCGAGATCCCAATAGTACAAATGATCCCACTTGAGTATGGTAAGCCTAGGGTGGTGGAAAGTAAGGGAGAGAAGACTTTTCCACCCTTGACCCGAGGTGGCATCCAACTTGCTTCCACCAAACAGATGCACCCGGAATACCTTCTATATGGCCGAATTGGAGTGGGCCATAGAAGACACAAATGAATCTACAGATGTTCCATAATCTTCTATAAAGTTCCATCCCAAAATAGTGTATTTTTAATGAGATATGTGTAAAATGGTGGGAAGTGTTTCTGGGCCTCAGAATCTGGCCCATAATTTTATCTCTAAATTTGGTTGCTTAATAACCACCATGGAGGCCGAATTAGCACTGTATTATACAGAATTATTTGTTCCTATATATGTCTTCTAGAAGCCCAAGAAATTTGGGATTTATTGGGCCTGTATGTTGGTCCCCACATTCTCATCAGTGGGATGGTATCCAATCTACCTTCTCCAAAATTATTTCCTTTCATCGCCAAATATCTCCATCATCCTTTATGAATCCTTCATTAATCCCTAAATAAAAAATGTTCTTATTTAAGTTTATATAAATATAACAAAATATAAAATTAAAATATGGATAATTTAAATCTTTAAAATCATATTAATATTTGGGCCTAAATTGGTGTACATTAGGCATGAAGTGCACAAATGATAAGAATGGATGTTCAAAATTAAAATCATCTAAATCAGGCCCATAAGATCCAAAATGAAAATTTAATAACATTAAAATATAATTAAAATATGAATTTTTATTGGCTAATCACACCAACCAACTTGAGATTTTCTATTCCTGAGCAAAATGTATCTCAACAATATGAAATTCAAATCCCTTTTCCAAAAACATTTTTATACACAATGGTAACCAAAAACCCTTATACCAAAAAATCATGAAACCCATTAAAATATTTTAGTAAAAGATATATTCATAAGCATATCCCAATCCCAAGCTCATTCTTTTGTTCAAATTCATTGTCATATTTCATCCAATATCAATTAAGTATGAGGATGTGTTGTGTATCACAATAGACATGGGGGTTCATCTTTATTCAAGGGGGAAATGAAGGAAGCGTTAGGTGGAATCACATTTCAATATTTAGATTAATATTCAAAAAATTATTGTATTAATTTTTTTTGTTTTTTTCAATTTTTCCATTGTAATTGAAATTACACTCAAAAGAGTCAACCCCTGTAGTGAGACTTTTCCAATGACTTCCAGGCTCAAAGACCTTAGGGCACCAAGTAAAGCCCACATAATAAGGCATCATCTCAAATTAACTGAGTCACAAACAAATTCAAATTACCAAAAATAATGATAAAATTACTAAATTTGGGCCAGACAGCTATGGAGTCACGATCCCCATGTGCTGAAAGCCACACATTAGGTCATTTCACTATTCTATGCGCAAATTTATTGTTTTTTTTAAAAAATTTGAATACTCATATTAAAACTAAAATTATCACCAAACCGATGATATTTATTTGTCGGACCCCATGAACTCAATCTAATACCCCACTATCCAAAGGACGTGCATTGTGATTCTTTTTTTATTTGGATGAAAATATAAACAATGAAATATCACATTGGACATCCATAATTTCCAAAATCTATGCTCATGAAATTATACAAGGATTAAAATCAGAATCGAGGAGTGCTAAATTATTTGATATTCAGTTTCAAAGTGTTCAATGTGTATTACCATGTTCAAAGTTGAAGGAATTTTTCCTTCCCTTTACACACATTTATTTCAAATCATTCAATTTTTTTACACAAAAGAAAATTTTCTTATTTCATCTCCCCCCTAACATAAAATAACACTTTCCTCAGTGTTTGAAGAAATAAAAATTTAGAAGGAGTAGAGGAAAATAAGATAATTTCAAAAAGGAAATTGAAATATGAGGATCATGTAATGAAGTCACCTAGTGGTTAAAGTAGAAGTTCTTGCTGCTCCAATTTAGTCCTTTTATATCCATGTCACTTGCAGAGTTTTCTAGTAGAAAAAGGAAAAAAGAAAAAAAAACAATATATATATATATATTTATTTATATAATAAATAAATTTTTATATATGTATATATATAAAAATTATAGAATAAGGAAGAAGAAAAAGTCGTAGATCATTGGTAAGCGCACGCACATGTCTCCCTTTTGTCCCGAGTTCGATTCCCCGCAGCTTCTCTGGTTGTGATGGGGTTTGACCTAAGACCTATGACATGTCCTTTTTATTTATTTATTAATATATATATATATATATATTGAATTTTTATTTTAACCTACAAACACATAAAAATAAAAGAAAATAAACTGATGATACATTGTCTTCTTTTTAAATTTCTGGGTAAGGTATTACTCAAGGATCACACCACGAGACAAGGATGAATATGGCGCTCCCCTTTCATACCCATCCATACTCATAATAGAAGAACCAGTAAATAGTCTATTTTTTCTAAATATCAAAATGATTCATAAATCCTATTTAAAATATAAAGCTGATTAAAACAACAAAATGATTGGAAACTTTAAAACCATGGGTTATATCCCATGCAGCGCTTTGTTTAACGTCGTTAGCTCAACTTGAAACCATAATTGATTAATTATTTTCAATATCTAAGGTAGGTTCACACAATTATTCATCAACTTCATGTTTTTGGAATGGTTCTATGAATGGGTTGACTCTATGACCATTAACTTTAAAGGTTTGACCATTGGTGGGATCTTGAATTTCTACTGCCCCATTGTGGTACACCCTATGCACTATGTATGGACCTGAAAATCTAGACCTCAACTTTCCTGGGTGTAAATTAAGTTTATAATTATACCAAAGAATAAGTGTACTCGGTACAATGTGTTTAGTTTTAATATTTTGATATTGGTAGGATTGTACATTAGCTTTATTGATCCGTGAATTTTCATAAGCCTCCACCCTATGTTCCTCAAGTTCATTGAGATCTAATTTTGTTTTTGTTTCAGCCAATGAGGGGTCATAATTTATTTTCTTAATTGCCCAAAAAGCCTTATGTTCAATATCTACTGGAAAATGGCATGTTTTACCATAAACCAACCTATATGGGGACATTCCTAAAATGGTTTCATATGCAGTTTGATAGGCCCAAAGAGCATCTAAGAGTTTTCTCGACCAATCTTTCCAAGATAGATTTACATTTTTCCCAAGAATTGTTTTTATTTCTTGATTGGAAAACTCATCCTAACCATTGGTTTGTGGGAGGTAAGCAGTGGAAACTTTGTGAGAAATTCCATATTTTTCCATGAGTGATGAGAATGGATGATTGCAAAAAAGAGTTCCAAGATCACTAATGATAGCCCTAGGAATTCAAAATCTAGAGAAGATGTTTTATTTGAGAAATCTAATCATAGTCTTATGATCATTAGATTTTGTAGGAATGGCCTCAAACTATTCGAAGACATAATCGACAACTAAAATAATGTAAAGATATCCCTTAGATTTTGGGAAGGAACCAATGAAATAAATTCCCCAACAGTTAATGATTTCAACCACTAAGATGGGATTGAGTGGAATTTGATTCCTTTTTATGATGGAACCTACTTGTTGACACCTATGATAGCTTTGAAAAAATGTGTAGGAGTCCCTTGAGAGGGTGGGACAGAAGAGACAACACAAAAGAACCTTAGCAGAAGTTTTCTTATAGAAAAATTGACCTTCATATGCCTCACTATGACTAAATTTAAGGATGGACTCTTGTTCAGATTCTGGGACACACCTTCTAATGACTTGGTTAGGGGAGAACATAAATAGGTATGGATCCTCAAACTCATAGTCCCTAACATCATAATGGAATTCTCTTCGAGCTTGTGTCCCTAAGAATTTTGGAATGACTCCTGTAACTAAGAAATTGGCTATGTCTTCATACCAAGGGTAGTCACTCATAGAGTATAGGTGCTCATCAGGAAATGAATCAGACACAGAAAAGTGATTTTAGTTTTCTTTGAATTCCATCCTAAAGAGGCGACCAGCTACAACATTTTCAATGCCCTTTTTATCCATGATTGTGTGGTCAAATTATTGTAATAGAAGGACCCACCTAATCAGTCTAGCCTTAGCTTCTTGTTTTTGGAAGAGGTATTTTAGTGTGGAATGGTAAGTGAACACAGTGATGGGCGATCCTAAGAAGTAAGAACTAAAATTATCTAAGGCAAACAAAATTGAAAGAAACTGATTTTCATTAGTGGTGTAGTTTATTTGGGAATTATTTAAGGATTTGATTACATAACAATGACATAAGGAGTTTTATTACAATGTTTTCCTAACACAGCTCCTACAGAAAAGTCATTGGCATCACACATAAGTTCGAAAGGAAGGTTCCAATCTTGAGATTTCATAATGATAGGAGAGGTGAGATAGGATTTGAGGGTTGAGAATGAACCCTCATAGCTTTCTGTCCAAACAAATGGATCACCCTTTACTAGGAGAGAACAAATAGGATGGGATATTGAACGAAAGTCCTTGATGAATATTCTATAGAAACCAGCATGTCCTAAGAAATAAAACACTTCCTTGATAGTTTTGGATGATGGAAGGTGATGAATGATGTCAACCTTGGATTTATCAACTTCACTCCCCCTACCTGAGACTAGATTCCCTAGAACTAGTCCCTCTTTAACAATGAAATGGCATTTTTTTCAAGTTTAGGACAAGATTATTTTCTTCCCATCTTGATAATACTCTCTCCACATTCCTAAAACATCGCTCAAAAGTATCCCCAAACATAGAGAAGTCATCCATGAGGACCTCAAGAAAATCTCCTACCATGTATGATAATATTCCCATCATGCACCGCTGGAAGGTTCTTGGGGCATTGAATAACCCGAAGGGCATGCGTTTGAAAGCAAAGGTGCCAAAAGGACATGTAAATGTACTATTCCCTTGATCCTCTAGGGAGACCTCAATTTGATTATAGCATGAGTGACCATCTAAGAAACAGTAGAAGGCATGACCTGCCACTCTCTCAAGGACTTGGTCAATGAATGGTAAGGGGAAATGGTCCTTCTTGGTAAATGATTTTAGCTTCCTATAGTCGATGCAGACTCTCCGGCCACTACTCACCCTTATTGGAAGAATCTATCCTTCCTCATTGGTTATGACTATGATTCCATACTTTTTTGGATCCACTTGGATTGGACTCACCCATTCACTCTCAGCTATGGGATATATGATACCAACTTTTAACAATTTCAGAAGTTCTTTCCTTACTACCTCCATGACATTAGGATTGATTCGTCATTGAGGTTGAAGACATAGATTTTAATCATATTCCATAACAATCCTATGAGTCCCAATAAGTGGGATAATCCCAGGAATATTAGACAGTGTCCAACCAATGGATTTCTTATGTTTCTTAAGAACATCTAGAAGCATCCTCTCATGATTGGATTCAAGAGAAGAAGAAATGACAATAGTATGTGTTTGATTTTCCCCTAGGAAGGAATAATTGAGTGCTGTGGGAAGTTCCTTCAATTCAAGATCAGGTTGGATCAGAATTTCAGCAGAATATTGGGACATTGGATCCGGATCAATTTTGTTTCCTAGAGTTTTAGATAGGATTGATTCCCCAAATGTAGAAGGTTCAGCTACTAGATTGGCTTGATCAGATTTAGGGAAGGAAGTGGGAGTGGTCTCCATGCATGTGGTTTCCTAAAAGGTTTCACTGATTGTTGGACCTAAGAATTCATCATAAGAGTAATTTGAAAATTATTCAATCCAAGGAGATAAACATCCCTCATGTGAACAAAGGAAATCAATCTCATCCTGACTTAAACATCCATAAAATATTCCTTGATGTTATATGGATTAATTATAAATGCTTCCTATTATGTTTTCTTCATGAATGTCCTTGTCATCCCCAATTTGTGAGATTTCATTGTAGATTTTCAAGTCTGGAATCATTTTTCCAAAGGTGATGGTCATGTTCTAGTTTCAAACTCGGATAACAGAGTCGATTGTTGCAAGGAAAGGATTACCAAGGACGATTGGGGTTTGTTCTTTATTTCTTATGTTTGGATCATTGTCGAGGAAAATGAAGTTAGTAGGGTATATAATATTTTCAACCTTTACTTGAATGTCCTTTAAAATTACCTTTGGAACCCTAATGCTACGATCAACAAGTTGAAGTGTGACAGATGTTGGTTGAATCTCTTCTAGGCCTAACTAGTAGTACACAACATAGGGGATGATATTGACACTAGTAGCTAGGTTACACAAGGCCTTGACAACTTTTCTCTCTCCTATTTCAACATTGATGTAAGGCCAACACGGGTCTTTCAACTTTGGAGGAATGGTCCCTTGATTGGTGGTACTCACATTAGCTGCCAAAAGGACTTGGTTTTTATGTAAAAATTTTCTTTTAAAATTGCACAAGTCTTTAAAGTAAATTGAGTAGGAAGGTATGGTTTGGATTGTATCGATAAGGTGGATGTTTAAATTGACTTGTGAGAAGATTTCTCTCAGTGTTTCACTCAATTCAAGATTGTTTTTCCCACTCATGCATTGAGGAAATGGTGCAGGTTGTGGGGTTGTTTGTTGAAGAGTTGTTTCTTTGACAATGTTATCGTGTTTTTCAGTTTGATTATTTGGTTCAATTGAATTTTCATCCATGTTTGAATCTTTGGATGATTTCTAAATTAGTTTTTAAGGTTTCTCAATTGATTTCCCACTTCTTAAAATAGTCACAACCTTTAGTTTTTCATGAGTTGTTTGAGTGAAACTTGACTCTCCCCTTGAGGTTGAGGATGGTACCGCCTATGTAGGCATGGGTGCCTTTCTATTTTTGATGGTTTGAAGTTCTTGTTTTAGGGAAGAGACTTCTGAGTTCATTCTTTGCATTTATTTGACGGTTTTTCTAGTAGGATTTTTGGAATAGTTTGGGTTGGTGCTTGAGAAGATTGGTTTATCCCAGGGGGATATTTTGGAGGTGGGATGGTTTGTTGAAAATGAACCGGTGGTTGTTGGTATTGGATAGGTTGGGTTTGGAACTGGTTATGGGTTTGGTAGCTCTGGTGGGTGTAAGGATTTTGTCCCTATGGTTGGCTAGGTTGTTGGTTATCTTTCCAGTGGAATCCTGGGTGGTCATTATACCTTGGGTTGAAGTTGTTTTGGTATTGAGGCTTTTGAAAGTTAAAAGAATTTACTTCCTCTGGGGTTCCTCCTAAAATAACATCCTTGATTGATGGAATGGTTGGGTATTTGTCTGTATTATGTTCATATTTGTCACAAATTGTGCAAACAACGTCTACATTTTGGATTTCCTGGACTTTCCTAATGTCTATCTCTTCAACCTTCCTAGAGAGTGTTGTGAGTTTAGCCCTAAGGCTTTCCTCTTCTCCAAGTGTATGAATTACAGTAGTTCTTTGTGTATTTTTAGAATAAGGTGAAGTTCCCCAGGTTTTGTTTTGTTCAGCAAGGCTTTCCATATACACATAAGCATCATTTGGGGATTTTTTTTTAAAATTTCAATTACACATCATGTCAATGAATTGTTTGTTCCCCATACCCAACCCTTCATATGAAATTCTCACTTTTTTAGGAATATAAAAAACCATGGTGTGGAAACATGTTTAGAGAATCCTTGAACCTCTCCCATGTTTCATAGAATGACTCTCCCTCTTTTTCAAAAAAGTTTTTGATGATCTTTTTAAGTGCAATTTTTTTGGTGGTGGGGAAAGTATTTTTTATAGAATTCTCTTTGTGATTGGTCCCAAGAGTTTATGGATGATAGTATCAAATTTTTTAGCCAATTTGTAGCTCGATACTTTAAATAAAATGTAAATAGCCTCATCTTAGATGATTTTAGTTGATGTGGGGGACACATGGTTTCCACAATTTCATTGAACTCCTTAATGTAAAGGTAGGGCATCTCGGACTCCATTCCATGGAATGTGGGAGGATGGTTTAGGAAATGGGGTTTAAAGATGTAGTTGGTATCTCCTAGGGATTTGTGTCTAATGCATGAGGGGGAATTGGTCCAGGCAGGTGTGAGGTAGTCATTCATGGCTTGATCAACCACATTCCCCAAGTTTGGGGCTGCCTCATTAGAGTTTCCATTTAGGTTCCCACCCAGGTTTATGAGTTGGTTTCCTTGAAGACCTTCCATTTAAATGCGCTCAATTTTTTACTATAGGGTTTTAGGAAGATTAGGATCTAATGGAAAGAGTTCCCTTGGAGTACTTGACTCCCCAACCCCAGGACTATCCAACCTAACTAGACGGTTTGATTGATCACGGGTATAGTCGGACATGCGCCAAATGAAAAAAAATGAGAAAGGGACAGGATAAGATAATTTGGATGAGAAAAGAAGAAATGGGAGAGAATAGAATGGGTGTTTAGATGACTTAATTGGTTCCCCACCAACGGTGCAAAAATTTGATTCACACTCAAATTTACACAATAGATATAGGTATAATGATCCTTGTAGTTTATCTTGGGTTGTCGAATCCTCATACCTAAGAAGAAACCTATAGACATGTACATTACATGGACTGTTTTTGGTTATGAAGTGGCCAACATGGGTTGTTTTAATATGGGTTTAAGTTAACTCTAATACACTGATGTTAATTCAATTTTAAAGTATGAGTCGATCCTAGGTTATCATATGTGGTGGATTGGACACATTCCCTTTTCAACTTTTTCAATTTCTTATAATTGAGATGAGTTCATTTAATAAGATCAATCAAAATATTCACTAGCTATTTTAATTCCTACAAAACCTAATACTAATCACCTATACACTTGAAGGATCAAATCTTTTAGGACTCCAAGGTAAAGGTTCGTATTAGAACTTGAAGTGTGTGACCTTAAAATTCAATAAGGATTAAGAATTTTTAAAATCATCAAATAAAAATATCACTTTAATGAAGTGATTAGTAATTAATTTTGTGATAAATAACATAAAATACAGTCCCTTTCTACTCCCTTGGATATACCCATAAGTGAGTTAGCCCTCCATTTATGCAATGGTTTCAATGGAAGTGGGAAGTAGACTCATGAGGGAGGAATTGGAGAAGTAAAAAAACAATGAAATAACAATCCCTCCACCGTTGTGTGATAATATAATAAGGTTTGGTATGAACAAGTTCACACCTTGAGGAAACGGTATATAAGTGATAAGAAGAAGAATATAAAGAGAGAATATGAAGAACTTTTATAAATAAGCTAAGGTAATTCAATGAACTTACCATTGAGGGAAAGCGATTACAACATCAAATTGGCCGCATAACAATAAGATGAAAACAATGATCAAAGATGATAAACTACTCCACCACCAATTCTTTAAATAGTAATTTCCAGAGGCTTGGGTCGAGATCCAAACAGTACAACATATCCTATTTGAGTATGGTAGGCCTAAGGTGGTGGAAACTAAGGGAGAGGAGACTTTTCCACCCTTGACCCGAGGTGGCAGCCAGCTTTCTTCCACCGAACAGATGCGCCTGGAAGACCTTATAGATGGCCGAATTGGAGTGGTCCATAGAAGAAAACACTGAAGATACATATTTTTCCTAACCTTCAATAAAGTTTCAGCCCAAAATAGTTTATTGTTAACGATATATGTGTAAAATGGTGGGCTATTTTTCTAGGCCGCAGAATCTGGCCCAGAATTTTATGTCTAAATTGGGTTGCCTTAGTAACCACCATGGAATCTGAATTATCCCTGGATTCTGATGAATGATTTGTTCCTATATATGTATTCTAGAATCCCATGTAGTTTAGGCTTCATTGGACTGGTATTTTGATCCCCACATTCTCATCAGTGGGATGGTGTCCAATCTGCCTTCTCCCGAATTCTTTCCTTTCATCGCCAAATATCTCCATCATCCTTTATGAATCCTCCATTGATCCCTGAATTAAAAATGTTCATATTTAAGTCCAGATACATTTACCAAAATTTCAAATTAAAATATGGATAATTTTAATCCTTAAAATCAGATTAATCTTTGGGCCTAAATTGGTGTACATTAGGCATGAAGTGCACAAATGATAAGAATGGATGTTCGAAATTAAAATCCACCAACTCAGGTCCATAAGATCAAAAATGAACATTTAATACCGTTAAAATTTAATTAAAATATGTATTTCTATTGGCTAATCAACTATTGCCCTCTAAAAGCATCTTGATTAGTTCATACAATACATGGAATTTATTAAGAATGGTTTTAGTGAACTTATATGACATATATAATGTTTTAATTCTACTATAATTATATTATATACATATATACATATATTTAATTTTCTTTCTTTATTTCAAAATTATAATTAAAATGAAAAAATAGTTCATGCGTATATACGGATTACCGTCTCCATGAACGGTGTATTCCATTTTTTACAAATTTATTATATAGATTATTATATGCATATAATTTATATACATGATATTTATATCATGTTTTAAATTGTGGAATAATTATATAAGTATAGGATTGAGGACATAACAAATTAAGACACCTGTTAAGAACAATGAGAATATTTTCGGAAGTGAATCCTTAACATATGATGGTTAACAAGAGGGTAATGTCAGGTTGTAATAAACCATATTTGGTATTAGATATAATAATATGGTTCTATAAAATATTTATAATAAATTTATATTTATTATACATGTGTTTTGAATTAGTACGATGATATTCAAGTCACAAGTTAAAGGGATTTAATTAAACTTTTCATTTCCATGAGATACGTGCTATGTTTGACAGTCTTTATGTCTTTGTAGTGTATGTTCTTATCATGATTTTATTTAGAGTATCATTTAATTAAATTTATGGGTATTAACATATCCATTTTATGAACTTTATTTCATGGGGTTTTAGTTTCAAAAGTTACCAAATTGTTAAAAGTGGTTTACCTTAATTTTCCTTCTTCAAGATATATTTTTTTTGTACCTAAACTCGGTTTTGAGGTATATATACTTGTTATATCATTAATATAATTATTTTTAGTATATTTTAAGCTTAATTTAATTTAATTTTTTTACATAGAGAGTTTGATCCCAAGTTACCAAGTTATAAGAACTTATTGATACAATCTCATCACTTTTAGATGTTTCCATTGTTTATTCTTGCTTTGATGAAATTTTATGATCCATATCTCAAGAAAACATAGGTGTTTCCTTATCCACTATTTATTCAAGATATCATCATTTCTTAGTACCATTTGTTTCCACTCATGGGTACTTAAGATAATTTTTTAATGTAAAATATGATCACCTCTCTCTTCAGTCAGCAATCTATTGTATTCAAAAACCATTTTTCTGAAAATGTTTTCAAAAGATCCATATACATAATTTTCAAGGAAGAAGGATTTTAAAAATGATTTATTGTTTTCAAAGTTTCATTTATATTTTTTTCAAATTTATTTTCAAATTAAAATATCTTCAAATGGTTTAATGTTATAAATATCATTTTTCTAATAAGAAATGATATTTTCATCAAGAAATGTTTTTAAAAGATCATTCAAAATTATTTCCCATCTAAGATAATATCCCATAGTGTTACTCATGAATTTATGGTTAAATTGTTCAATGTTTCTATGAATAATTTTTTCTCTGAATGGATATTGTTTTAATGGCATGATGTCTATGAAACTCATTTCTCATTCATTTGTTACATGCTTTTGAAGCTTTCTCATTTTCATGGGTTTTGTTTGTGATAAAATGATTATGAAATGTGTCTCTTTCCATAGGTTATGACATGATTACAAGTTTATAATACTCATTCCATTTCATGGGTTATGATATGGTTTATTATTATTTTTTGGCACAAGTATGTATGATTTCATTATGAGATGGATGAGACTTCTATCTCCCTACAATGCATTGGGTAATGATTTATATCTCATGATATATTTATTGATGGAATGGGAAATGAACTCAGTTCAGTAATATAGGGATGGAACGGGGGTGTACCCATTATTGTAATACATGTCTAGAATGGGGGTGTACCCAGTTCAATAAAGGACTTTTTCCACTATGATGGACTCAACAGCAATTCCTTTGCTACTATGGAAATCATTACATATGTTTATGTGTGTGTCACAATTAGATTTTTTATTCCTATGTTATGATTTCATGGATTATGTTTTATATTTCATTATGATTCATGTCTTATAATCTTGAAATATTTATGTCATTATTCATGTTTATGATCTTTGATATCCATGGTATGATCTTCTATTTTCATGATAATGTCTCATACCCCAATGCTCTTGTTTATGCATACACTTCTCCCTTTTTTACCCTTACTGAGCATCTGAGGTCACAAATTTTTATGTTCACTTTATCATTTTATGAAGATATATATTATTTTTCATGTGTCTAATAAGGGTTCTAGTCAGGAATAACTAAGTGGGAGATGATGTATCTTATTTATGTTCCAGTTTTTAGGTTTCCATGTTTTCTAAGGAACTATATTAGAACGGTCTATGGGAAACTACATGTATAATGTTTAAAGTATTTCAAAAAAAATATTTAATATTATTATTTTAAAATTGAGGGTCGCGATATTAAATAATTGTGATAATCACATTCTAGATGTTATTTGACAAATATATTTTGGACCACCTTATGATGTGTGAGATCTGAGTCACACAGCAAAAGAGAATCATGGAAATTTAGGAATGAGTGTGGCCCTCAGTTGGTGAGTTATATTTTGGGGATGGAACATAGAGAACACATTGTGAATGAATATCATGGAAGATTGAGAGACATGATTCATCTATTATCACAACTTCTCAAATATAAGAAGCACAATAGTGGGGATATTGTAATGGAAGGCATCATTATGGGTTGTGCATTTAATAGGAAACATGATTTTTTATATAGTGGATGGATCATTCAGAGAAATGGGTGATAAAACAAGGTGAATATTATTTGAAAATCACGAGGACGTATTTTTATAATTTTTATGAAGCTAATTGGGTAGATGAAAAGAACTATAAGAAAGGTGTTGAGGAGAGGCAGTTCTTTTTATTTGGTGGTGGTTTAAACCGCCACCATATGGTTCGGTGACAATTTATGAAAAATCAATGCTAGAGTTGGTGTTAGCATCCAATACATCCATGTTCCTTCCATTTAGTGTCACTTTCTAGTAATAATTTTTTAAATTGTATTTAGTGGTAGTTTTTTTCATTTTAGTGGTGGTTTTCCAGAAAAAAAATAACAAGGATTTAGCAGTCGTTAAAACCACTGCTAAATAATAGTGTGTCATATTTAGTAGGAATTTTAACCATAAAAATCATCATCATATAGTAGTAGTTTAAACCATTGTAAATAAAAATATTCCATACATAGTGGTTCTTTATACCACTATTATATGTTGATTTACAAAAAATCCAGTTGTAGTTTCTGCAACCCCAAAACAACCCTGAAAAAAACAAATGCACATACTAGGTGTATCTCTTATCATAAGAACACAAATCACACATATGAAATAAAAAATATGGAATGAATAAAATCACATAGATCACCAATTCTAATTACCTATAGTGATAAAGAGAATTTATTCTGAGCTTAAGAGGCCCAAATCATTTCTATATATTTCTCTATAGTTTTCTTAGACCATATTCATCAACACAGTCCCCTGAAACATGAATTAAAGAAAGTAATCATATAAAAACAAGTACCAAAAATTGTTGGGACATCTTCAAACAAGGTAAATCAAGAACATTTCATGTGACAAATCTTTTCCAAAAATGGTACATGAATAAATCCTCTCATTAAATATTAGATCAAGACATCAAAAATACCACTAATCACTACTTGGTGATGAACTCTTCTTGTTACCCTCTCCATATTCATCTCTACTTCTGGCTACTGACACTTGTAAGAAAATTTTATTGAAAATTAAGCAGTTCTGTATATTTATATTTAAACATAAAATTAATAAAAAAAATTGAACTAAATGATTTTAAAGTTGTGTGACTTACCTTATCACCACCATTCATCGATTCAATATCACTGGGGATAGATCTAGTTGTCTTCTGATATAAATCATCCAACAGTTTCTATAAATAGGATATCTGAGCCCCTTGTTCCAGAATTTTTCTTTGCATATAAAAAAGATCTTTGAACATCTTAGGGTATGGAGTGACTAAAACTATAAGTATATGAAATTGCAATCCCTGATGGCTTTCCAAAGACCATAGACAATAACGGTCCCAAAATCATCCTGCAAACTCGACTTGGATGAACTTTCCCAAGGACATTACTAACTTGGTCATCCTAGGAGACTGAGTATGACTATGCAGGATTGGAATCCCATATTTTTTTAATTTTTTCCTATAAATAAAATATCACTCATATTTTATGAAATATATTTTAACATAGTGATAACAGAAAATAAGTTATTATAATGAATCTCATTACCAAAACTCTCGTCATTTTTTCTGAACATCCAAGCACACTTCTGTTCAAGAGAATTGGTGCCCCAAATTCTATGAAATCATTAAACAAAAATATATCAGAAATTTAATATATGGAGTATATAATACTATCTTAGAAATATTTAAACTAATGAAAATATTAATAGAGTCAATCAGATTCTAGAAAAACACTTTGACCCCATAGTGTGAGGGATGGTTTTCTTATCTCTACTCAATGAATTCTTCTTTGAAACATCTAGAAATAAATAAAATGTAATTGAATAGTAATGTAAGTGATTTTATCTCCTTTTCATGTGCATGTATAAATGTAAATTGAGATTAATATAATAATATATATTTAAATAACAAGTTCTTCTCATCATAACGGCTATCAATAAAAACATTTCATTTCCCTCTAGGTACCCCATAGGAAACCTTATGTTACAATTTCTGGGTGATCAATGAAGTATCATTGAATTAATTCAATAATATCCATTTAGAATCATTCTATTTTATGCCCAAATTTTTTAACGTCACTTTCATACTATCAAATTGAAAATGGGAAAGTAGAAAAACATTTGTACAAAGAGATTAATTTTGAAAATATTAGAATTTAATAAAATAATGGCATTCAATTACATCATAATTTATTAAAATTACATTTATCTATGAATTAAAAACATCAGTTTACCAAGATGAAGGTATATGCCTCTAATCCTCATATGTAATAGGAAGAGTAACTGGCTCTGTCACTAGCTGACCTAGAATCTGGCCATATTATCCTGGAGTGTCATCTGTAGGGACCACATAGAAGTAAAATGGGACAGCTATCTTTAGTCTTTATAAATTTCAGACATCAGAACTTTTCATATATTTTTTCGTAATAGCATTGGCTTCATCTTTTATAAAAAATAGTTAGTATTATAAAAAAAAATCAATAAATTTATTCGTATTAAAATTTATACCTAGAACGATCACCCTCCAATAACCCCATGAAGAACCAAAAATGGGGAGGAGTTGTCTAAGTTACTGATGGGATACTGACCAAGGGTGTGAGAGATGGTGTAGGGGAAAGAAGATGGTGTCTCGGATTCTGTAGGGACGGAGATAGATGGGCCATCATCTATCGATATAGTCTAGGGAACACCGAATAAGATTCTAACAACATAATTATAATGATTCCTAATTTGAATTCCTATCCTTTAATAAAATAAAATTCTCTTCAGAACATATATTTCAAAAAAAAATAATGTAGTAAAAAATTATAATTGATAATAGATACATAGTACTGATAAAAAAAATATACATGACTATGATAACGAATGACTTCACAAATGCCATAAGTGGTTGATAAATGAATGGATGACTATACATACAATCATTTTCTCCAACAATCATGTCATTTTACTTCCCCATAATTACATAATATAATTTATCCACCCTTGTTAGTCTAATATTTTAAATATTATGATTAAAAAATATGTTTTATTCTCGATATTTATGGGATTCAATGTCAGAGGTCAAATCTTCCACTTCATCACCCATATCATTCAAGTATTTTTTACGTGAGAAACTACAATCCACCATTCATCCACAACATCTTACACATAATATATCATTTTCTCTTACGATGATAAGATATACAGATCATGTAACTCATGTTCTCCAACACCCATCAAATGAGAGAATATCAAAGAAGTGAATTACAAGGAATCTCTTTTAACACCCCTGATAATATCGACCCAATTTATTTGAATAAAACAACTAAAAAATTCCCTTGGTAGTTTAATTAGATAATATTAGTAAACTTTACAAAGAATCCAACTTAGGAATATGTACATATACCAATATTTTTTGTTTTTAAACCCTCTTTCCAATATACAATAAAAAATTTAAATCCATTAACACTATAATTGTCAGACTTTATAACATGTTTTAGAGGACCTCGAGAAAGAAACATAAAATATTCTGATGACTTAGCTCGAGTATCATCATACATGACCTATAAAATTAAATATACATTATTATATTTTCAAAAATTTTATGTCAACCAAATATCCATATTGATTGAAATATTTATGAACATACACATCATGGAAACCATTCTACAAGCTCATTATTAAAGTATTTTTCTTTATCTTTCTAATTTAATGTTTGGACTCTCATTAATTTCTTTGTTTGTATCCTCAACTCTTCAATAAATGGATAAGTAATTTCACTATTTAGTAGCACATATCTATGTGCCTATAATAATTCAATTTCTTTCAATGTAACATTTGAGCTCCTCCTAACTAATTGGCCAATATCAAGAAAGATTTTTTATTTCCCATGTATTTGAGATTGAGTCAATGTGTCTTCAACATGTAAAACTCAATTGAATGTTGTATCAATATCATCCTAGTATCCAGAAAAAGGTAAGACACTCCTTTTCTAAATAGCCTTTAGAAATAGAGCCTTATGGTTGAGCATTATTTTTTACGTATGATATCAAATTCCAAATATATCTGTGAAATAAAATAAAAAAACAATTGTGTATTTAATTAAGTTTAAATTTTTTTACTTAAATGAAAATCATATAAATAAAGTACCTATCAATTGGATACATCCATCAATAATATGTGAGGCCTATTAATTTATCTTCCTTGACCAAATGTATAGTTAAAAGCATCCTGATAGTAAAAAACAATAGAGGAATGATCATCTCTATTGCACAATGTGTAAATAAAAATATCTCCAGAATGATTTCAAGATCAAATAGTTGTATAGTTTTCTCACATATTTTTCTAATATTGTACACAATTTCAGTGTTATAAACTCCTGTAACAAAATATGTGAATCACGACTTTTTAAACCATGTAACCTGTAATGATTTAAGTTAACACACCTTGAGATATTACTTGAATACCCACTAGATGCCTTCAAAAGTTTAAAAATTTGAAGGAATGTATCTTTATCTCTATTTTTCATTGAAAAATTTCAAGACCATAATTTTCATTCTCATTTGGCCAACGATCAAATTTTATGATCATTTTTTGTAATTCTTTTCGATCATTGATATTTTCCTTATATTTTTCATTCTTTTTAAGAAATGTGATGATAAAATTTTCAAAAACATTATTCTTGATATGCATAACATCAATATTACACCACAAAGAAATTACCAATATAGAAGTTTTAAGAATATACATTTTTTCTTCCATTGTTGTGTTCTGATTTCACTTACAGATGCCCTTAGAACTCCTTTCCCACTATCATTCAAATGATGCTCGTTCCGAAATTTTGTTTCAATATTTCCTAGTTGTGCCAATATTTCATAACCTGTCAACAAATTTAGTGGTGGTCTATGATGAATAAAACCATTGAATTCTGACTTGTTCAGTCAAAATCTATGAGATGTATTTAGAAATATTCTATTACACAAGAAACAATATTTTTTATTGTGAGGTAGTCATTCAGGATCAAATTTAAATTCAAAAATAGGACAAGCCAAACCCATGTAATTGTTCTATCTAGCTAAATTCCAAAGGTTAGGGAAGTCACTAATGGTTCACATTAGAGCAACTTGCATTTTGAACATTGTTCTTGAAGATTCAGCATATGTTTCAACATTGTTGCTCCAAAACTCTTATAATTCTTCAATTAGAAGTTGAAAGTATACATCAATATCATTTCCACGATTGTTTTAGGGAATACTCATTGAAATGATAAAAGATGTTTTTTAATATACATCTATAGAGGCAGATTGCAAGGGATCAAAACAAATGGCCAAATTCTATAACCTGTGCTCAAAGTCCCAAATAGGTTGAATCCATGGGCATCTAATCTCAATCAAACATTCCTAGGATTATATGAAGAATATGGATGTAATGAATCACATTTATTCTAGGATTGTGAATATCTTAGATGTCGTATTAAAACATCATTTCTATTATATAAAGAATTCCACTTCATGTGCTCGTAGTTTTTCAAAGATACGAATAATCTTTGAAATTGAGGATTTAATGGAAAGTAATGCAAAACCATTACAGGTGTGTTCCTTATCTTATTATTCATAGTAGTCTGTTGATTTAGAATTCCAACTTCAATCATTGACTTCTATTTAGTAGAAGTTTTTTTATAAATCCTATCTTCTTGAATCCTCTCCCAATAAAACATACAATCATTGGTACACACATTTATTTTTTTATAATTCAAACTAATCTTGTTAATATCCTTTTTCATATCATAAAAAGAAGACATGATATTTTCTTCAGGAAATGAATCACGATACAATTCCAATATCATGGAAATCACCTAATTTATAATTCCACATAGGAATTTTATTTTGTACAACATCCACAAAAAATAACATTTTGAATATTTCAAAGCTCCACTATAAAGTTATTTATTTCCCTCATCATCTAAACTATGAAACACATCTTCCTACTCATTGAGATTTTCACTTACATTAGACTCCACATAATCAATAGAAGAATCCAATGATATGTTTCAATCTTGATCTAGCTGTGCTATTGTCTCAAAGACATCACTTGCAACATTTCAATTTTTATCACCCTCAACTAGTTGTTCTGAAATGTTTTGATGTTGGTATAGGTGTATCTTAATGCAAAATTCATCATTTATATGGGTTTTCATTTCATAGTCCATTATCAATGAATTTGGGAGATCAGTATATTGATTTAAGTTAATTCTCAAATTTTATATAATGTTTGATTATCCATACCAAATAAAACAAAAATATTGAGCCGGGGATTGCTTCAATATCAAGTGTTCATTTTAAGGACCGAGACCCCTGTTTCCTGGAGTATGTGCTAAAATATGTAGTGTAATTTTTTTCTTGAAAAATAAATTGAATATATACACAACTTATTAAATAACAGAGGATCATTATCAGCCTAGGTTTTGGAGAATTAGAATACAGTGATACATACAAATACAAATGTATAAATTTACGAAAAAAACAATGAATCATCATAGAATTTTTTCCACTTTATAATTTCATTATAGCCAATACACTAAACCTGTAAGAATTGTTTAAAAATAGTGTGAGAACAAAATGCCAAGGGGTTTTAAAACAGGTCCATTAAGAAATAATTTTTCTTTAAAACATTTCTTTAAAACACATGCTTTAAATCATGAAATTAGCATTTCTCATAATACATCATCATCATTTTATTGAGAGATTTTGAAATAACTTTTAGGATTAACTCATGATCAAATTTATTATATTTATTTATGAGTTTTAAATATAATGAATTATTAAATTTACACAAACATGAATATAATTTCATGAAATTCCACATATAAGTTTAATAATGACCATAATTAATTATTTATGACATTACAGGTGTGCAGATATAGTTTTACACATGAAATTTTACTTTTTTGGATTTTCATAGAAAATGACATCAAAACAAATGTATAAAAATCGTGAAATGATAGATAAGTTATTAACCTTTGTTTATGGATTAGAAATGAAAAATTAACCCTTCTTAATAATGATATTTATAAGTATAAAACATTATTCCATGTGCATTTTAGAATGTATAACTAATTAATACATTTTCATAAGAGAATAATTCTTATCCATGGTTATTTTACTAGTCAAATAATCACATAGACTTTTACTTACTAGATTCATAATGATAGAATGAATTATAGAGAACATCATAAACATTCTGTGAAGGCCTCATACCAAGACCATACATAACCATTTTTTCAAAGCATCATTCCAAGACCTAGTTTGTCTCATGAGACCTAATGATGCACCGAGAGGATAAAACGGGCACCACCCATCAGATAAATAGTTCTATACATTCCTCATATGTCTAATAAAAGTATGTATTTAAATCAAAGTGTCTCATTCCACTTTGATTTATTTAAATATTATTTATAGATAAATTCATTGATAAATTATTGAGGTATGTATTCTTTAAACATTCCAAAGTATCCTATACCACTTTGAATAGTGTAATTCTTAATCCATATAATATCATAAAGAGATTAATCTCATAATTGAAATATTTTTCTTTGTTTGTGAGCCATCAATGAAATAAATTTACATTTAATAAAAAATGAATATATAGTTTTGAATTCACAAAATAGTCTTTTATAATAAATAAATATGTTTCAAAATAAAACATTTCAATTCTTGAAGAAATCCATGTTCTTGATAATCTTGGAAAAATTTATTTGAAACCGATGAGTTTATTATGAACAAAACATGTGTCGATGTTATGCTTGATGCATGACCATGACTGTATGCAGATGCGACATCCTTAGGTTGAATATAACATGACGACATGTTATGAGAATTTTTTAGAATATGATTTTATGTATTATAACATGAAAATAAACATAATAATCTTTTTATATATATATAAACACACATAAATATATATACACTATGAGATAAAATTTTAAAATAAAAGAACATAATGTTTCCCATATTAGCATAAGTTCATTCTTGCACAAAACATTGATACACGAGTAATTCACTCCATACATATGAAATCACATTCAAAAATAAATAGATTTACACATAACAAAGTTTGAAATGTCATGTTCAATTAATGATATATGTCCATAAATCATAAGCATTGACCATAAACTCAAAAAAACACTTATATATTTATAAACAATAATTTTATATTCAAAATTAAAGAACTTAAAATTTCCCATAATCATGTATACATAAATAAGTGTGTGTGTGTGTGTAAATACAAATTTAAATGTTCTAGGAATTCACATTACACATTTTTGTGGAATAAATGCATGTTTGACAAAAACACGGATAAATGAGAATGTTCATTTGGAAGAACTAAATTGATATCAAACTACAACTTAATATTTTTTAATTATATATATATAAATATATATTGTTTTAATATCATACTTGGAAATAATAATCCTTATGGATTATTAGATTTTTGGTGAAATAACCCGTTAAACCAATATTAATTAAATTTAATCATAATAACTGTATTCCCTTACAATATTAGTCCTGAAAATAATTTAGCATAATTAGATAGATATATATATATATATATATTAATATATGTTTATAGACATATGTGAGTATATATATATATATATATATATATGTATTTACACCCTTAAAATAAAACAAAAATATTTTAACTTGATAAACCAACAAACTGTTTATAATCTTAAAATAAAATTGTTAGCAACCATACTCATTTGAAAATCTAGAATTAAAATCCCAACACTAATAAACACAAACTCATCTATACAACAATTAGTTTGAAAATAAATAAATAAATAAATACCTAATCACTTACATAATCATACATTTTTTCTTTGAAGAAAATATATATGTATATACATAAAAAGGTAATTTTCAACAATAATTTTAGAACTAAAATTCCCCTATAAAATAAGTTCGAACATAATAAAATCATAATTTTCGAGATTTTTAAAAAAAGAAGTGCCTAACACAAACAATGTTCACAATATAATAACATTTTGGATCAAGATGTAAATAAAATTTTTCATCATCTCAAATTAACATTTCATAAAATAAATAATTTCTCCTTACCTAAATATAGGAGATGCAGCTCTAAATTCTATCACAAAAAATGATCCAAGAGGTTCATAGGCAACGTAGATTAAAAAAAATATAGACCGAAGTGATGAAAAATCTATCTCCCCCTTACAACTCTACAAATTGATAGTTTAAATAATTACCTATACAAGCTTTCTCAGCAAGCTACGTACACATGTTGATAGTCTAACCACACTAGCACCCAAAATTGAGAAAAATCATATAAAATGGTGATAATAGGGACATATTCGATACAAAATATAAATAACTAAAACGAAAAAATATTTTTTATTCATAAAGTCTTCATGGATCAAACGAGGATTAAATTTACCCAAACAAAAGTGGATGAAAACCATGGTAGCTACAGGGTGAAGAAAAAAGATGGAACGAAAAATTGGTAAACAGATTGAATAATAAAACAAATTCTAATAGATTCAGACCTAAAATGGGTTTTTCTACCTCAAGATAGGTTAGATAAAATAAGACACCTTCAGGTCTGGATGGAAACCCTAACCTTCAATAAAGCTCAGACTCAGCCAGACTACAACCGAAACTCTGTGATGATGCTCGGACCACAGTCAAACCTCCCTTTCCCAATCTCAGCCTCGACACACACGCCTGGGATTTGAGCGGCCATGATTGGACGAATCTTGAAGAAATCAACTTCCCATGTGCTTCGCCCCATATGAAGCCACCACCTACACTTGGGTTTTGGAAACCCTCACTCCACCTCATATTCGATGCCTCCCCAAACGACAGACCCTTATCCTGTTTTTTTCCATTTTTTTATTTTCATTTCCATGTTATTTTATTATAAATATCATTATTATTATTTTTTAATTACTTTTTTAATTAAATATTATAATGTATTTATAATATATTATGAGTTTAACTATAATTTTAAAATTATAATTTTATTAAACAAAATTAAAATATTAATATTAATTTTATCAAAATTTATAATTTAAAACTAAATACTAAAAGTTCACATACATATATGTGTGTAAATATATATATATATCAAAATCAATTAAACCCAAATAATTTTAATATAGTTTTTCATGTCACAGTAAATATTTATTTTCATAAATTAAAATGTTAATATTGAGATTTCATTTTTTACAAAATAATGCTACTTTTGAAATTAATATTTTAAAATAATAATTTTAAGTGACGCATATAATATAAAATTATATTTTATTAAAAAAATTATAATAATAATATTACCTTTTTTTTTATTAACCAATATATTGGAATGTATCATTTCATGTTACTACAAAAGGATAATTAATCTATATTGTCTTAATATGTTGAAATGTATTAAAACAAAATTTTCATCTTGATAATACTATAAATCAAAGTGATAAGATTTCATTTTAGTGAAATGAAATCATATGGTTTTTTTAAAATACTGGATAATACTATTTATTTAACCTAAAATTATTTTATAACTGAAAATAATTAAACAAATAAATTACTAATGTTTTACCAAGTTGTAAGAAAACATAATTTTATTAAACTGAAAATATTATTTCAAAACATTCAAAACCTATCCAAAGGTCATACTAAAATCACAATGGTCAAAACATAGTGGTCAATAAAATCGATTGGCCATTTTTGATAATGGTAATATAAGGATTCTTTAAATACCCATATTTACGGTGACAATGACACAACAACATTGGATTCCTGTCATTTGCTTCTAGGATGGTTTTATACATCCCTTTTACTCTCAATGTTTTTGTTATTCTTCTCACTATTTCTTTTTTATTTTGGTGGATTCAAGGGACGACAGCTACTTAATTAGTCTTGTTGTGATGTTGGGTGGTCTTTAATAGGTTATTTTAGGTATTGAGACGAGTTTTCTTTAGTTGTTGTTATCACTCGTATCAATGTAATATTGCAATGTTTGAATAAAAAAATTCCATTTCTCATTAGTGTATTTTGAAATAAAACATTCCAATATGAATTAACGCAATAAAAATGAATTTAATAACTAAAATTATTATTATTTCATTTATAATTATGTTCGGGGTGTTACAATATCCCCCCTTAACAGAATTGTGTCCTCGCAATTCTATTGTACTCATACGCTTCCACAACACGAAACATATAACATAATCCTCAAGGACCTTACAAAATATTTTTAATTATTATTAGTTAATTGAAAAAATTTGAATGAAAAATATTTAATTTATACCTTTACTGAGTCCACCACCATGGATAATCCACTGATGACCTCAGGTAGATTCCCAAGGTAGATTTTAGTTCCTCAATTTCTTTTTCCTAGATACATCTTGAGTAGTTAGGGTTAAACCTACACATAAAACACTTGAGTTTACAGAGGGAGGCATGGGAGGTGTGAATCTTAGAGATTTTAGAATGGACTCGTTCGTTATAGATCTATCAAAATATCTCATGTCTGAGAGTTATGATGTCATAGAGTCTCCTATACATACTAAATCTCGAAACCTAGAACAGATAGGATGCTTGATGGCCACCCTCCATTGCATCATCTCGAAATTTTCCAAAAGCAAGGTAATTCTCAGATAGATTGAAACATAAAAAGATACCTTCATGATACTTTTCCTTATGCCTATATTCTAAAAATTGGGCATTTTCCATATAGTGATAGAAATAACTATTTCATTGGTAGAATAAAAGGATATTTGGGCTAATTTACACCTGATAGAGGTGTTTACAACACATATGTAGGTTTGATAAAGGCTTGTATGATTCTAAACATGATTTAATAATTATGGTCTCGAGAAGATTAGTAGAAAGTGAAAAGAGGTTAATTGGTGAACCCTACCCTTCCATTTGAAGATTTAAGAATGGGATTTCACTTAAGAATACATTCTTACATTAGTAGTTTTATTCTAATTTTCCAAATTTCACTAGGCCGTTCCTCTAAGACCAACTGTAAGGACCCAAAACCCAGTTTCCTGGAGTCTATGCTAAAATATGCTATGTATGTTTTTAAAAAAATAAACGGAATATTTACACAACATATTATATAACATAAGACTATTATCAGCCAAGGTTTTAGAGGATTATAATCCAATAATACATACAAATTCAAATATAAATTGTTTAGAAAAAATAAAACAATGATGCATCAGATCATTGCTTCCACTTTAGTATTTCATCATAACTAATCCACTAAACCTGTAATAATAGTTTAAAAAAATATGGTGAGCACAAAATGCACAATAAAAGGTTTTAAACAAGACCATTAAGATATAATTTTCCTTTAAAACATTTATTTAAAACACATGATTTAAATAATGAAATTAACATTTCTCATAACACTTCATCATCATTTTCTTGACAGATTCTGAAAAAGATTTTAGGATAATCACATGATAAATATTTCTAAACATATCAATGATATTTAAATAGAATGCTTTATAAAATTATGTATTTACTTGAATAGAAATTCATGAAATTACACTTATAAGTTAAATAATGACCATACTTAATTATGTATAAAATTTTAGGTGCGTGGATACAATTTTTCACATGAAATGTTACTTGTTTGTATTTTCACAGAAAACAACATCAAAAAAATATATCAAAACCATGAAATGATAGATAAGTTCTTAAACTTTTTTTATGGATTTGAAATGAAAAATTAACCATTCTTAATAATGATATACATAAGTATCAAACATTGTTCCATGTGTATTTTAAAATTTTTAACTGATTAATACATGTTCATAAGAGATTTATTCTTAACAATGGATATTCTACAAGTAAAATAATCACATGGAATTTCACTTACTAGTTTCATAATGAGGTAATGATTAATAAAGTACATCGTAAACATTCTGTTAAGGCCTCCTTCCAAGACTATGAATAACCATTTTCTCGAGGCCTCATGTGAAGACCTAATTTGTCCCATAAGACCTACCAATGAAACGAGAGGCTATAGAGGGCCTCACCCATCACATAAAAAGTCATATGCATTCCTCATAAGTCTATTAAAAGTATGTAATTAAATGAAAGTTTCACATACCACTTTTATTTATTTAAATGTTATTCATAGTTAAATTCACTGATAATTTGTGGAGGTATATATTCTTTAATGAATCTAAAGTGTCCCATACCACTTTGAAAAGTTTAATTTTTAATCTATATAATATCATAAATAGATTAATCCCATAATGGAAATATTTTTCTTCATTTTTAAACCATCAATGAAATAAATGCACATTTAATCAAAAATGAATATATAGATTTTCTTCTAAAAATAATATTTTACACTAAAGAAATATGATTCAAAATAAATTCTTTCCATTCTTGAAGAAATCCATGTGCTAGATAATCTCAAAAAAAATTATTTTAAACCATAAGTTTATTATGAATGAAATATGATTCTATGTTATGCTTGACGCATTACCATAAAGGTATGCATATGCGACTTCCTTAGGTTTAATATAACACAATGAAATGTCATGCACATTTTTTAAAATATGACGTTATATATTATAACAAGCCAATAAACCTAAATTTATATTATATACATATATATATACCATGAGTTCAATTTTTAAAATAAAATAACATAACGTCTCCCATATTAGCATAAATTCATTCTTGTAAAAAACATTGGTAAATGAGAAATTCACTCCATGAATATGCAATCACATACATACATAAATAAATTTACACATAAAATGTTTTAAATTTCATGGTCAATTAATGATGTGTAGAAATAAATCCTATGCATCGACCATAAACTCCAAAAAAACACTAATATATTTATTAAACAAAATTCTATATTCTAAATTAAAGAACATAAAATTTTCAATAATCATGTATACATAAATAAGTGTGTGTGTGTGTGTGTGTGTGAATATATAACTGTTTAAGGAATTCACATTACAAATTTTCGTGGAATAAATGTATGTTTGACATGAACACAGATAAATGAGAAGGTTCATTTGGTAGAACTAAAATGATATCAAATTAAAACTAATACATTGTGAATTATATATATATATAGTTTTGATATACTCATTTACCTTATTAGTAATGAAAATAATTAAACATAATTATATATATATATATATGTATGTATCCTTGGACCCATCGTTGGTGGTGGGGTGGTAAGGGTTTGGATGGGGTGTGGGGCAGGTCATGGGGTCAAGTCCCCAGGGATGCAATTTACTGCAATTTCCTTCTGTGCATTGGGTTCTGCAGTGGAAGATGTAATCGACCTAGTATATATACATATTAAAATATTTTTATATACATATATGAGTATATGTATATCTATATACACCTTTAAAAATAATACATAAATATTTTAACTTGATAAACCCACAAATTGTTTATAATCCAAAAATAAATTTGTTTACACCCATACTCATTTGGAAATCCAAAATTAAAATCCAAACACTAATAAACAAAAAATTGTCTTTACAAAATTAGTTTTAAAAAATAAATAAATATTGAATCACTTAAATAATCATATATTGTTTCTTTTAAATACATATATATGTATATATATAAAATTGGAATTTTCAATAACAATTTCAGAACTAAAATTCCCTTAAAAATAATTTTGAACATAATAAAATAATAATTTTGAAAGGTTTCAAAAAAATAAGACACTAACACAAACAAGGTTCACAAAATACTAACGTTGTCGATAAATATGCAAATAAATGTTTTCATCATATATAATTAACATTTCATAAGATAAGTAATTTCCCCTTACCTAAATACTTGAGAGGAGGCTCCAAATTCTATCAGAAAAGATGATCCAAGAGGTGGATAGGCAAAGTATATTAACAAAATATGGACTAAAGTATGCAGAATCAATATCCTCCTACAATTCTAAAAATTGACAGTTTAAATAATGACCTCTACAAGAATTCTCATCAGCCTAAATACAAATGTTGACAGTCTAAATACACCAGCACCTAAAATTGATAGAAACCATATAATATGGTGATAATAGGGACATATGTGGTCCAAAAGAAAAAAACTCAATGAAAAAATAGATTTTATTCATAAATTTTTCATGGATCAAATGAGGATTCCAATTACCCAAACAATGGTGGACCAAAACCAAGGTAACTTCTATTCATAAAGTAGAAAGGGTGAAGAAAAACTATACAATGAAAAAATTGATAAACTGATTGAAGAATAAAACTAATCCTAATATATTTGGACCTAAAAATGAGATTTTATACCTTGATCAAGGTTACAGAAAACCGAAAACATTTAGATATGGATGGAAACAATAACCTTTGATGAAGGTCAGACTCAACCAGACTACAACCGAAACTCCATGATGACGCTCGTACCAAAGTCGAACCTCCCTTGCCCAATCTCAGCCTTGACGCGTAGGCCTGGGATTCGAGTGGCAATGCCTTTCCTCAACTCGAATCCATTGGCTTCCCATGTGCTTCTCCCCATACAAATCCACCATTTGCATTCGGGTTTGGGAAACCCTTCCTCCACCTCTTATTCGATGCCTCCCCAAACGATGGACCCATATCCCGTTTTTCCATTTTTTAATTCATTTTCATTTTATTTTATTGTTATTATCATTATTATTATTATATAATTATTTATTTAATTAAATATCATAATTTATTTATAATATATTACGAGTTTAACTTTAATTTAAAATTTATAATTTTATTAATCAAAATCATAATTTTAAAATTAATTAAATCAAAAAAAATTAATTTAAAACTAATAATTATAAATTCATATATATATGTATATGTATATATATATCAAAATATATTAAACCAAAATAATTTTAATGTAATTTTTTATGTCACACTAAAAATTTATTTTCATAAATTAAAATTTGAATATTAATAGTGAATTTTTTACTAAATAATGTTAGTTTTTAAATTAATATTTTAAAATAATAATTTTAAATGACTTGTATAATATAAAATTATATTTTATGAAACAAATTTTATAATAATATTGTTAAATTTAGTTGTTATTTTTTTATTTACTATATCATTATATTAGAAAGTATTGTTTCATGATACTACAAAGTCTGATTAATCTATATTGTCTTAAGATTTTGACATATATTAAAATAAAATTTTCATTTTGATAATATTATAAATCAAAGTTATATAATTTAATTTTGGATAAAAGATACCATATGGTTTTATTAAAATAATTCATAATACTATTTATTTAATTTATATTTAATTTATTAATTAAAATTATTAAACTCATAAATTACTAATGTTTGTGCTGAGTTGTAAAAAAACATAATTTTATTAAACCACAAATATTATTTCAAAAAATTCAAAACCTATCCAATGGTCATGTTAAAATCCCAATGGTAAAATCATAACGATCAACAAAATCCAATGTCTTTTTTTTATAATTTTCATATAAGGTTTCTTTAAATACCCATATTTACAGTGTTAAGGACACACCAACATCAACGTCCCTTCATCTACTTCTAGGATGGTTTTATACATCCCTTTGAATCTAAGGATTCTTTTTATTCTGATCACTATTTATTTTTTTGTTTTGGTTGATTCAAGGGATGAGGGTTACTTAATCGGTCTTTTTTATGATGTTGTGTGGTCTTTTGTTTATTCTATTAGGTCTTGTGATGATTTTTCTTGAGTCGTTGTAATCTCTTACATCGATGTAATTTTTCTATGTTTGAAAAAAATATTTTCCTTTCTCTTTAGTGTATTTTATAATAAAACATTCCAATATGTATTAATTCAAGAATAATGATGATAATTACTAAAATTATTATCATTAAATTTCTAATTATTTTTAGGGTGTAACATTTTTAAACATCATCCCTCGTCAACCGTCTTCTAAATTAACATTTAGGATATGGAAATCTTGTTCTCCCAACAAAATATCGATTGGAAATTGAAAAATATAAAATATCATCAAAAAACATAGCATACCGAGGTGTGTTCCTCAGAAATGTGATCCAAATTTTATCTACACATATCACAATGTTCCTACACATTATTACTAAAAATTAAACACGTAACTATTACTGAATTGTAAAAGAGATAAATTGAAGTGAAAAAACCACAACCCAATTAGTTATAAGAACATCCATATAATAAGAGTCATATAAGTACTTGAGTGGATGCAGATAATGATTCACTATCATTTTTAGTGGTGGTGGACCTCATGAATAATTCACTTAAATTTTCTATATTAATAACTTTCTTTGTGTTAGTCATAATTAAATTTTCTATAGATGTAACTAGATGTTCTTATACTACATTTTTTCTATTAAATTCTGAATTTACCATATTATTATAACATAATAATCAGTAAATTATGCTTTGATTATATTCTATGCTCTAACAATTACCTCTATCAATATAAATAGTCCAAGATAATTAATGTACATTCAATGATTAAAATGAAATATGTATATAATGTATTCTATAAATTCTTGACTAAAGTGATATGTTTTATAAATATATTTAATTAACATCTCCAATACGATTAATAAGACCATAAATTTACATGATAGTATGAAATTTCACAAAAAATTACATCACATCAATAATCAGTCCACTATCAAAACTAAAAACAAACTCAGATCAAAACAATCTAAAATGTCTCTTTCGGTTGAAGCTACCCACCTGTAAAACTAACGAAGGTATTTTTTATACAACCATCTGACCAAACATGAAACTAAATCAATATAAAACAAATATACCTTCTCATAAGTCACTAGATTCTCATATCTCTAATACATTATCTCATTGATCAGAAATATCAATGCCTATAATATATTTGTTAATAATGAAATTTATAATAATATTAAAAATGATAAATCCCAATTGTAAAGAATAAAAAATAATGATTTTTTTTATATCCTGAAAAAATTAATAAATTCATGTTTTAAATCATGTATTATAGAAGGTAACATTACATCACTCATATCCCTCACCCCCCAAACTAGCTCATAACATCTCCCAAGGAAAAAAATATCAATAAAAATTGAGAGAAAATATTGTTATACCCTAATACATGGATAATATAGAGAATTGAAAGTCTAATAGTGCATTATTAATACACGGTTTCTGACACTTGTAGTGCATGAAATTCATATAATGGATGGATATAAAATTTCTCATGCTATGGTCCCTGGATGGGGACATTAACCCTTTTAAAATTAACTATAGGTACTCTAATCAATACAAAAATGATAAACCACATCTCTAAAAAAATACCATAGAAGTTTCCATTAGAAAACATACTAAATTTAGTGATAAATTAACATTTTTTTATTTATAATCATATCAATGATTTTTTTTTGAAATACATCAATTATCCATTCTAGTCCTTATCATAACTGTACTTGTTTATAAATTATGTCTTGACTATTATATGATATATGCACCCATAAATTTGTAATATGTAACAAATTTGTTAACTACTCATGTATGTTAATAAAATTAATGTCTTGGCATAATAATTTGTTATCTACCACATCAAATGTTGGTTTTATTACTCAATATATTGAAATATAATACATAAAACCTATTTCTAATCCCAAAACCATATATTAAAGAAAACTTATCAATAATTTATCAAGGTGATCAAACATATTCACTTAAACATACACAAAAAACAACTATTTTTTCTGTCACAAAACAAAAGAATAGATTTTTTTTGGTTATATGATTGTACCAAATCAATAGATATTTATTAATAGTCTAAATATTACTGGAAATGAAACAAGTGTATAAAATTAAAAAACATTAAACATGCACAATGACTAATATCATGAATGAAAGAACCTATTAAATTTTTTATCAAGGAATTTTGAAATATTTTTCAAATATAACCTAGGATTTACCATTTATGAAAAATATAATTAACAACACATAATAATATAAGGAAAAATATTGGAAACTAATAAACTATCAAAAATTCAGACAAACCTTTTATAGAAAACCATTTTTTATGTACAAAAATATCTATGAAAAATATTACATTACAAATTCTAAAATAAAATTTTAAACCTTGTGAATGTGTTGGAAACCATTTGGAAAACAAATTCTTGGCATAAACTTATTATATAGGTGAAGATGGTTGAGACCACTTATCTATTAAACCATCAATGTGATCATTATTATCCTGGAACCATTAAAACCTTTCCAAATATCCATAAACCAATATTTATAACAAAAAAAACTCAAATAACCAAATTCATTTAAAAGAGTAAAAATATATGATGGAACTCATGAAGACAACTCAAAGATGAACCTCGACACCATAAGTAGAAAAATAATTAAATTACATAACATAAAAGACCCATAATTTCAACCCAAATATATAGAAATACCTAGGTATTCCATTAATAAAAAAACATCATCATCAGGTGATGGGGCGGTGAAGATGAGAAAGGGTCGCAGATAAGGGGGACCATCTGTGGGGCAGTGGCCAAGTAGAGCAACAACAATGACAATTAATGGGAGAGAGGGATCAAAGTATTGGGATCAGAATTGGGGGATTAGGGGTGGGGTGAGGGGGTGTCAACGACTCATGATTTGGAAGGGTGTGTCGGCTGGGGATGGGGTTGTCGGCAGCTCAGGATCAATATCGGGTGTCCGTGAGGGAAGTGGGTTTTAACGGCTCGGGATCAGCACCAGCGACAGGGGGATAGGACTTTGTGGCCTCTAAGGGCTTGAGGGTGGGGGTTTCAGGTTCAAGGGGTTAAGGGGGTGTCAAAAGTAATTGACTTATTAAAAAAATGTTAATTTTTAGCAGTAATTTTTAAAAAAACCTTCAAAATATTATTTAAAAAAAAATTCACGGTAGTTTCTTAAACTGCTGCTAAAAAACCGCCACTAATTTATTATTTTTGTGTAGTGAAGTAATTTTTCAGGTGAGGACCTAGGCATAGGTTAGGGACATGATATACTTGAGTTCATACCCATGGCACTGAAATTGGGTTTATGAAGTCATTGTGTACGCTAAATGAAATGGTTACTTGATACCTTGTGGATGTCGAGTAATTTGTTGTTTAATGACCCTTAATTTTATCAATGTAATTTTCCTTATAAATACATAAATGTGCTATATTTCGTAATATGATATTTTATAATGCACATGCAACACATTATAAAACCAACTACATTTTATTATATTAATTAAAAAAATTATTTATAGAATACATATGTCCATCAGAATTGAAATTATTCCCATATAACAAAAAAATATAAAATAAGATAATAATAATAGGAAAATTTGGATCTTCCTGATCCCCTAAAATAATAGAACTCATAAAAAATACAATATAAATGAATCATAATATTAATAATAAAATATAGATTTTTAAAATAAAAATATATAAAATTGATTGAAAATCTAAGTGAATTATGAATAAAACAATATGGGGTATTTATAGCATGTCGGGAATCCATATGATCGTAACAAATGAGATTTTTGGAATAGTAATATAACCATTGGAATAGTAACATAACTATTGTAATAGTATTTGGACAGTTATGAATAGTAACTTGTTTTTTATAATAGTATCCACACCTATGTAACTGTAAAATAATATTGTGTTATCTCTTAAAAAGAAAATATGACATATTTATATCATAGTATGTTTTAAAAATGATAAATTAATTGTTTTTATTTTTATAAAATATAAATGTTTTCATTTCAATTTTATAATAATTATAATGGTTTAAAAGAAATTTTATTTTCCTAAAATGTAATTATAACTTACTATTATGTTTTATTAAAATTAAAATATAATTTTATGAGACCATAAGTAATTTTCCAAAGGGTCTGAAAATTGATCATAATATTAAAATTCTTATTTTTCAAATAAATGAGGATTTTATCTAAAAATTAAATTTCTCATATTTATAAATTTATTTTCATAAAATTGTTTTTTTAGAATATACACATTAAAGATTTGATATAGTGAATTTTTTATGCTAAAAATTTTTATTTTTATTTTGTGAATATTAAAATACGGTAAATTACGGTATTTAACATTATAAGATAAATAGATATATTTTTGAGTCCTGCTGATGTAAGAACCCATTATTTTAAACTAAGATGAACCTTTTACTATATATATTCACAAGAATAAATATTATTGGAATTCTTGATCCAAAATAATAAACAATTAATATAATATTAAAAAAACACCCCTCTCCTCCCCTTATAAATACCACCACTTCTCCACACAACTTCTAAGCCTTTGATATTTACAAATTTCAACCCAACCCCTTAATATCCCTATCCCACATATACTAATGTAGTTGTTCTTACCAAAAGACCAATTTCATGTAACACCCCAGGTAAATAAATAATATTAAATTTTCATATTTATCCATATTTTTGAATAAAATATTAATATTACTTTAAAGGGAATGCTATTCTTGAGGGCGTACCCAATACGCAACAACGAGTTTCTTTGAAATCTTACGTTGCACTCTAATTATAAAATAATATTATTTTAAAAGGTAGTTGACGCCTAACCATTGTAATGGTGGGAATGAACGGAACTAACAACAAAATGATTATATATGTTTGTCAAATATTTTTAATTTTATCAAATTAATTTTGGAGGCTTAAAATGCAAATGAATCCAATTTTAAGCATAAATATTCTAATATTCATTAAAAGGTCTATTAACCGCCTTTTGATGAAGAACCCTTTTTAAATATACTTTTGACAATTTTATATGTTGTATTTGACAAAATAAAATCCTTCTTTAGAATCTGGACATCAAAATTTACTTTGTGTAAAAGTTTGTTATTTTTCCGATAAAGATCATTTTTATTGAAAATGTTGAATTTTAATTCAAAACCTCCTTTTAATCTGATTTATTTATATGGATATATTATATTTTTAATTTATATTAGAGTTTATTTAGAATATATTTTTACCATTTAATCTAATGGTGGTCATTAAAAATAATTTCACTTTGAAATTGGACTTAAACTAGTGTCAATCTTTTAATAGATATTGTTTCTTAAAAACACACTATTTGTTTTGACAGTGGAAATTAATTATTAAATTAATTAATGAAACATATTTGTTTTTAATTTTTTAAAATAGAAATCATTTTTGAATTCGGAATATCAAATATATCTTAGGGTAAATTTTTGGTATTTTTTTGAAAAACTACAATTTTTGATGAATAGTGAAACCACTAAGTGGTAGTTTAAAAACTGATTTTTCTTTTAAATGAAACGTTACCATTTCTGTGATTTGAATTTCAAAAATTAAACATACTTGGTTGTCATTAGAATTTAAAATGTGGTTCAATGGGATTAAAATAATTTTTTGGTGAATAGTTTCTTTTATGTTTTTAATCGCGATTAGAGGTAATTAGTGTAATTTAAGGTAAAAATAATGTTTTAATAATATGAAATGACCTAGAAACATGTACTACCCTCATTTTATGTGTCATGGCAGACCAATAAAATCCATGGGTCAACTTAAAGACCCCATGGATCCACTTCGGTTGGAAAATAAAATAAATAACTTTTTATTTAAAGTTAAAATAAAAATGTCACAAGCATGAGTCTGTTTAGTAAAACAATTTTTAAATGGGATTATACAAGACATATTTTTGACTATAAATATTCATTAGAAAGATAAAAATATTTCCTACATCATGATATTTTTTCAATAATTTTTAGACATTAAATAAATTAAATTATTTATGATATTATGATGATACAACGATTACCTCATTAATAAAGTATTTAAATAAAATGAAACGATAATGTTAAAACTATAACTTAAACTTGTCAAAGACCTATTGTATGAGTATATTTAGAACCCTTACCACCTTATCCTAGAAATACATCAATTTGGGACCTTTAAAATCTGAAACTCATTTGAAAATAATGTAACATTTTGTAACTTTCCAAGAGTGCCCCTCCTCTCCTCTTATAAAATGCCCCCACCTCAACCCCCATACCCACACGTCTCAAGCCTTTGTCTCAGCCAAACCCTGATAATTTTGTCTCTAAAAATCCCTCTATTACTCCTAGAAGCCTCACTTTGGCATAAGTCTTCCCAAGGAAGCCTTTGAGCTCAAATCAAAGAGAGATACCCGATTTTAAGGTAATGTCTTCACTTGTGTTCTTTTGTTTTATTTTGCTTCTCCAACCCCATAAACTATTTTTATTCATTTATTTTGTAACAAAACCAGTATATTAAATATACTAGGATGTCTTTATAAGAATTATTCGAGCTACACTTACACACACCTACATCTAATGGTTAAATAACATATTGTTTCTGTGGATGGTGAATTTCTGCCTCACGAAACGATGATTGTTCAATATTCTTTTAACACCCTCAAAGGTGTCATTTAAGATGTCACTATATTTATATATGATATATAATATGTTTATGTTTTACTTAAGCTTCTGTATTTTTCATTTATGTCATACCTTTATGGTTTCCATTATGGTTAAACGTGATATCTTCATTTTAGGAAGTGCGTACTACCGCCCCCTCAAAGTGATTTGATTCGTTAATAACATATGTGGTACATATAAAGGATGGATTTAATGATATTATATATGATAAAATACTAGAATTATAATAATGTTTTGTATCATTATGTTTTAATTCCATTAAATAAGAAATAGAAATGGTAGTAGCGTTCATGCGTACGTACGACTTACCGTCTCCATGAACGGTGCATTTCATTTCTTACCTCTAAATGTTATGTAATGTTATAAATGCATGTATATAATGGATATATATGATATATATGATATCTACATAATGAATATAATTCTGGATATTATATATATTTTACCACATGAACAACTTGTAATTATAATGAGTTTATTTTTGACTCAACTAGCAATGATCTACAAAATGACCATTATTAACTAAAATAACTACATAGTGTTCATAGCATGGTAGTAAGTGATATAAAAGGGATAATGAAATTGAAAAAGTTTATTAAGAATGTATAAATTAACTCAAGTTTATTATTCATGAGGTTAAAGAATGATCGAGTCAGGTTGGACCCGAGGTAAGGGATCCTACCTCTCTCTTTATTTTTAAGTACTCTTTTTATGTAACTTACATTAAGCTCCACTTTCTTATGTTGGGGGAACTTATTTTATATTAATATTGCTGTAAATTTTATGTTAATATTACTAGATACCCTATTTTATCTCATCAATCCATTTTTGTATGTTTTATGTGGCGTTGTTAGGCTGCCTAATTTTCATAAGGGGATTTTTATCTCACATTTTATTCCTGTGAGATTCATGCTACATTGGCCACTATTTCCTTTTCTGTGGTGTATGTAATGCCAATTATATTAATATTTGTATAATATAATCTCATTTATGGGTATTTACATCTTCATTTTATGACCCTTCTCTCATGGGGTGTACGTTTCGAAAGTTGCCCAAATCGGTAAGGAAACCTTTCACCCTCCTCTTTTTAAAAGACTTATTTTGTTATGTCTTTTAATTTACATCTTTTTATGTTGGGATATGTTCTTCTATGTCCTTATAGATGTAAATTTTATTTCCAAGTGATGAGATAACATTTTCTCTCTCATCAACTAATTTTATGAATTTTAAAGTGACGTCGTTAGGCTGTCGAATTTTACCAAGGGAACTTCTTAACCCAAATTCGATTTCTTTGGGTTCAACATTTAGTTTTTGAATATGTCATCCTTTGAATATGTGTGAATGACCTTTGATTGTTTTACACTTAATATCCACTTATATTGGGTGTATTTATATTTGGCACACATAATTATGAGATTGATTTAGCTTTAATTTAAGGATACATTCTTTATAAGAGATTTCATCTCATTTTACATTTCTATTGAGACTTCATTGTTGTTATGCACCAATTCACTCTTATGTGGTGTATATACTATACCTTGGAATATTATATCATGAATCCATTTATTCTCATGATATTATAGTGTTTTGATTAAATTTTATTCACCTATTATGGTACTCTAGTGTCTCTCATTTTGTTAAAACCCCTTTAACTAAAATATCATTTTAAATGTTTTAATGATTTATTATTATAAATATTTCTCATCAATATAGATTTTTTCAAAATGGTTTTAAGGATTTAATTATATGGATATTAATGGTTTAAAATGTTAAGAACTTCGAAGTGGTATGGGACACTTTGATTCGAAAATCACTTTATTAAATGTTTTAAATGGTTTTGAAAATGGTTTTTAGAATGGATTCATTATCATAAAATGTTATATTGTTATTGAAATATCGGAATTTTATCTTTCCTTTATGATTAAGTTATGTTCTATTATTATGTTATGGTTCTTGGGCATTGTTATAAAGACGGATGGTTCTGTGATAAACTAAGGGCGGGTGAGCCCAATATAGATCTCCAATGCATTGGGTAACGCGAATGAGTTAAACGTTAAGGTTTCTACAAAGAGATTTAGGGAATATACTATGATGGGTATTCCAAACGTAACCAAGAGGGTTACTCCCTACGTAAGAATGTTATGGATGACTCAAGTTACCTTTATGTCTTATGATTTCTATGATTTATTCATGACTTTATGGGGTATGTTAAAGTGCTTATGTTTTATGGGTAAATTATGATTTCATTCGTATGTATATATGTACTCATGTTTCCTTTCAATACTTTTTATAACCCTTAGTGAGCTTTTTATGCTCATCCCATGTTTTTGAAATGTTTTTCACAGGACAAGGGAATGGTACATGATATGATGATAGTGTCAAAGAAGTGTCAAGAAAGAATCCATGTTTTATTTTAAATATGTTTCCGTTGATGGGAAAAATGAATACTCTCTTTTATGTAACCAGTTTGTTTAAATGTGGAATGTAATGCCGGTTTTATGATATAATTCTCTAAAACTCTAAACCTGAAAAGATCCTCAATGTGTAATCTTGTAATAACTCAAGATTAAGTATGTTTTAAGGCATGGGGCCTTATAGTTGGTATCAGAGGTCAGTTTAGATAACTTTAAAGGTTAGAGTGTTATTTAAGAAAAAGTGACAAGTTGTGTATAACCACAATGGTTAGTATATTAGATGGAGTCATCATTTTTTTAAAGTTAGATTGAGTTTGAGATAACTTAGATAAGTATATATTGGTGTTTATTTTACAATTTTTTATTTGATGATTTTACTGATATACTCACACTGACCTTTTTGGTTTTAGTAAATGGCTGGATCTAGAAGGCACCAAAGTAACAGTAGATTTGAAGAAAATTGTGATGGTTTTATGAAAGAACAACTAAATGATATGGGAGCTGCAATGAGAACTCTTGTGGTTATCCTCAACCAACTATCTGGAGTCATGATTGACCACCTCAACCTTAGTGATTTTTATAAGGCATCATGTATGATAGAAACAAATCCCTATGCAAGTTGAGGTAATAATCATAAAGGTAAGTGTGTTCAAAAACCTATGTGTAAAATATGTGGAAATAAACACATAGGAAAATGTTTCAAAGGGACAGAAGGATGATATAGACGTGGAAATGAAGGTCATAAAGCAAGAACCTGCCATGGAAAAAAGAAGAATCTAGTTGACTCTAGGAAAGGGAAATAAGTTCTTTCTAAAGGATAAATTAAATGTTTTAAATGCGGTGTGTATGGTCATTATGAAAACCCATTCCCTACGAAGAAGTTTCGGGAATGGGGTCACCAAGATCGTACAAATATTCATTTACCAATACCTAATGCCATTCCGATTGAGGGTGAAGAAACTGACAATGAAGAATGAAAGGTATGGATTATTTCTTAACATATGTTTTCCTATTATTGGAATCTTAGGATATGATTCATGATTTTGTTTTAAGGAAAGAATTATTTCAGAATAAGTTGAAAAGGAATGGCTAATGGATCATGAAGAATGTTGAATGAGTAAGAAGTCATCATATAAGGGATTCAACGGTTATCGTACATTTTAGGATGGTGAAATTCTTAGATGTATTAAGTCTCTTTTGATGATGGGGTCATATTAGAAGACTTTTTATAGTAACCCTGATGTTTGATATACGAAAATTTTATTCAAGGAATAATTATCCTTTCTTTTGTGGATATAGTTATAAAGAACCATTTGGGTTTATATGATCCTTTAATTTGAGGCAATTACTGGTTAATACATTTTGGGTTTCAAAATAGAAGTTATCAGATAACCATTATGGTTAAAATATGTTATGGTTATTTTTGATGAATTTATCTATTTTTGAGGAATGCTATAAAATTATATAGTTTTTGAAAAGGGACAACACACAGACCGTGTGACAACCCGTCGCATCGGACGAAGCTGCGGGAATCGAACCCACAACCAAAGTGCAACTGGTATTTATCGCCTACCACTGGACTACGTGAAGCCCCTAGTTAGTTTGAATGATTCTTTTTAGTTAGATGATATTATGAATTAAGAGTAAGTTGATTTTTTTTGGTTATCAATGGAAATTATTAGCCTATCATGGAGGATATGTGATTAGGTTAATTACTTTTCAATATGAGACATTAAGTGCAACTGATGTTATTTGGAGACAAGTGTTAATTTTTACCTTGGAAGACTATGTGATTAAATCCTTAAAATATTTGGGTTTCAATCTTAGTTTGGTTACATTGAAGAATTTTATGGAAAAATTGTTTATCGAATGGTCTTCCTTGAACTTTGGGTTTTGTTGGAAAAATTCTGGAGATTAAGAATAGATTTTCATTTTATAAAGGGTTATCCTTTTCTGGATTATCTGATCTTGTTCTAATAATTTTGGTTTTGGTAAGGGTCTAAAGACATGGGAAATATGTAGTCCTCTTTTGTGGATTAGGGTATTCTCTAAAGTTGATTATAGTACTCTAGGTGTGAACAAGTCTTCCTAAATACTCATCATTTGGGGAAAGTGTGAGTTTGTGTAAGAAATATAGTAAAAGTTGAAAGTCAACATGAAAATTAAGTATTCTTCCTTATGTTTTAGTTAAGCTAATAAAAAAATTCCCCAATGAAAAGTAACTTAAAACAAAAATGTTGTCTGTTAATTTTTCTTACTGGGGAATCCAATACCATTTAACCCATCACAAGTTTGTGATTTTCTTGTTGTTAACTTTATCCTAGACATGTTTATTATCACTCTCCATCAGAACATGACCCTTTGTTCTTTCTTCCATATCCATATTTTCATACTTGGAATCCTAGTATGGGTTAACTCAGGTGACATTTGTACTTCTCTCCCATTCTTTTAAAGTGATATTTTTACTGACTATTGTTCCGATGTGGGATTTTCAATGAAGCTTCCAAGCCCAATTTTAAAATTGCGAGGACGCAATTCTCAAAAAGGGGGGAAGGATGTAACACCCCAGGTAAATAAAGAATATGCCATTTTCATATTTATCCATATTTTTGAATAAAATTTTAATATTACTTTAAAGGGAATGCTATGCTCGAGGGCGTACCCAATACGCAACAACGAGTTTCTTTGAAATCGTACCTTGCACTCTAATAATAAAATAATATTATTTTAAAAGGTAGTTAACGCCTAGCCATTGTAATGGAAGGAGTGAACGGAAATAACAAAAAAATGATTATATATGTTTTTTAAATATTTTAACTTTTATCCAATTAATGTTGGAGGCTTAAAATGAAAATGAATCCAATTTTAAGCATAAATCTTCTAATATTGATTCAAAGGTCGATTAACCACCTTTTGATGGAGAAACATTTTTAAATATACTTTTTACAATTTTATATGTTGTATTTGACAGAATTAAATCCTTCTCTAGAATCTAGACATCAAACATTACTTTGTGTAAAATTTTGTTATTTTCCCAATAAAGATCATTTTTATTGAAAATGATGCATTTTAATTCAAAACCTCATTTTAATCTGATTTATTTATATGGATATATTATATTTTTAATTTATATTAGAGTGTATTTAGAATATATTTTTACCATTTAATCTAATAGTGGTAATTGAAATTAATTTCACTTTGAAATTGGACTTAAACTAGTGTCAATCTTTTAATAGATATTGTTTCTTAAAAACACGCTATTTGTTTTGACAGAGAGAATTAATTATTAAATTAATTAATGCAACATATTTGTTTTGAATTTTTTAAAATAGACATCATTTTTGAATTCAGAATATCAAATATATCTTAGGGTGAATTTTTGGTATTTTTCTGAAAAACTTCAATTTTTGATGAATAGTGAAACCACTAAGTGGTATTTTAAAAACTGATTTTTCATTTAAATGAAACTTTACCACTTCTGTGATTTGAATATCAAAAATCATAAGTACATGGTTGTCCTTAGGATTTAAAATGTGGTTCAATGGGATTAAATTAAGATTTTGGTGAATAGTTACTTTTATGTTTTTAATCGCGATTAGAGGTAATTAGTGTAATTAAAGGTAAAAATAATGTTTTAATAATATGAAATGACCTAGACACATGTCCTACCCTCATTGGATGTGTCATGTCCGACCAAGAAAATCCATGGGTCAACATGGGGACCCCATGGAGCCACTTTGGTTGGAAAATGACATAAATAACTTTTTATTTAAAGTTAAAATAAAAATGTCACAAGCATGAGTTGGTTTACTAAGCCAATTTTTAAATGGGGTTATAAAAGTCATATTTTTTACTATAAATATTCATTAGAAATATAAAAAGATTTCATACATCATGATATTTTTTTATAATTTTTAGACATTAAATAAATTAAATTATTTATGACATCATGATGATGCAGCGATTACCTCATTAATAAAGCATTTAAATAAAATGAAAATATAATTTTAAAACTATAAATTACACTTTTCAAAGACCTATTGGATGAGTATATTTAGAACCCTTACCACCTTATCCTAGAAATACATCAATGCGGGACCTTTAAAATCAGAATCTCATTTGAAAATAAAGTAACATTTTGTAACTTTCTAAGAGTGCCCCTCCTCTCCTCTTATAAAAGGCCACCACCTCTACCACCTTACCCACACCTGTCATGCCTTTGGCTCGGCCAACCCCTGATAATTTTGTCTCTCCACATCCCTCTATTACTCCTAGAAGTCTCACTTTGGGCAGAAGTCTTCCCAAGGAAGCCTTTCAGCTCAAATCAAAGAGATATACCTGATTTTAAGATAATGTCTTCACTTGTGTTCTTTTGTTTTATTTTTATTCTCCAACCCCCTAAACTCTTTTTATTCATTTATTTTGTAACAAATACAGTATCTTAAATATAATATTATGTTTTTATAAGAATTATTCTAGCTACACTTATACACACCTACATCTAATGGTTAAAGAACATACTGTTTCTTTGGATGGTGAATTTCTGTCTCATGAAACGATGATTGTTCAATATTCTTTTAACAACCTCAAAGGTGGAAATTAATATGTCAATATATTTATATTTGATATATAATATGTTTTTGTTTTACTTAAGCTTCTGCATTTTTCATTTATGTCATACTTTTATGGTTTCCATTACGGTTAAACGCGATATCTTCATTTTAGGAAGTGCGGACTACCGCCCCCTCAAAGTGATTTGATTCGTTAATACCATATGTGGTACGTATAAAGGATAGATTTAATGATATTATATATGATACCATACTTTAATTATAATAGTATCATGTATCATTATGTTTTAATTCCATTAAATAATAAATAGAAATGGAAGTAGCGTTCATGCGTACATACGGCTTACCGTCTCTATGAACGGTGCATTTCATTTTTTACCTCTAAATGTTATGTAATATTATAAATGCATGTATATAATTGATATATATGATATATATGATATCTACATAATTAATATAATTCTGGATATTATATATATTTTACCACATGAACAACTTGTAATTATAAAGAGTTTATTTTTTACTCAAGTAGAAATGATCTACAAAACAACCATTATTAACTTAAATAATTACATAGTGTTAATAGCATGGTATTAAGTGATATAAAAGGAATAATGAACATGAAAAATTTTATTAAGAAAGTATAAATTAACTCATGTCTATTATTCAGGAGGTTAAAGAACGATCGAGTCAAGTTGGACCCGAGGTAAGGGGTCCTACCTCTCTCTTTATTTTTAAGTACTCTTTTTATGTAACTTACTTTAAGCTCCTCTTTCATATGTTGTAGGAAGTTATTTTATATTCCTATTGCTGTAAATTTTATGTTAATATGATTAGAGACCCTATTTTATCTCATCAATCCATTTTTTTAAGTTTTATGTGCGCTGTTAGGCTGCCGAATTTTCACAAGGGGATTTTTATCTCACTTTTTATTCCTGTGAGATTCATGCTACATTGGCCACTATTTCCTTTTCTGTGGTGTATGTAATGCCCATTATTTTACTATTTGTATAATATACTCTAATTTATGGTTAGTTACATCTTCATTGTATGACCCTTCACTCATGGGGTGTACGTTTCGAAAGTTTCCCAAATCAGTAAGGGAACCTTTCACCCTCCTCTTTTTAAAAGAATTATTTTGTTATGTCTTTTAATTTACATATTTTTATGTTGGGATATGTTCTTATATATCATTATAGATGTAAATTTTATGTCCAAGTGATGAGATACCATTTTATCTCTAATAAAATAATTTTATGAATTTTAAAGTAACATCGTTAGGCTGTCGAATTTTACCAAGGGGACTTCTTAACCCAGTTTCGATTTCTTTGGGTTCAACATGTAGTTATTGAATATGCCACCCTTTGAATATGTGTGAATGACCTTTTATTGTTTTACACATAATATCCACTTATATTTGGTGTATTTATATTTTTCACACATAATTATGAGATTGATTTAGCTTTAATTTAAGGGTGCATTCTTTATAAGGGATTTCATCTCATTTTACATTTCTATTGAGACTTCATTGTTGTTGTGCACCAATTAACTCTTATATGGAGTATATACTGTCCCCTGGAATATTATATCATGAATCCATTTATTATCATGATATTTTAGAGTTTTGAATAAATTTTATTCCTCAATTATGGTCTTCAAGTGTCTCTCATTTTGTTAAAAACCCTTTAACTAAAATATCATTTTAAATATTTTAATGATTTATTCTTATAAATATTTCTCATCAATATCCATATTTTCAAAATGGTTTTAAGGATTTAATTATATGGTTATTAATGGTTTAAAATTTTAAGAACTTCAAAGTGGTATGAGACACTTTGATTCAAAAATCACTTTATTAAATGTTATAAATGGTTTTGAAAATGGTTTTTAGAATGGATTCATTATCTTAAAATCTTATATTGTTATTGCAATATGGTATTGTTATCTTTCCTTTATGCTTAAGTTATGTGCTATGATTATGTTATGGTTCTTGGGCATTGTTATGAAGACGGGTGGTTCCATGATAATCTAAGGGCAGTTGAGCCCGATATAGCTCTCCAATGCATTGGGTAACGTGAAGGAGTTAAACGTTAAGGTTTCTCCGAAGAGATTTGGGGAATATACTGTGATGGGTATTCCAAACGTAACCAAGAGGGTTACTCCCTATGTAATAATGTTATGAATGCCTCAAGTTACCTTTATGTATTATGATTTCATTGATTTATTCATGATTTTATGAGGTATGTTAAAGTGCTTATGTTTTATGGGTAAAGTATGATTTCATTCTTATGTATATATGTACTCATGTTTCCTTTCCATAATTTTTATAACCCTTACTGAGATTTTTATGCTCATCCCATGTTTTTGAAATGTTTGTCATTGGTCAAGGGAATGGTACATGATATGATGATAGTTTCAAGGAAGTGTCAAGAAATAATCCATGTTTTATTTTAAATATGTTTCCGTTGATGGGAAAAATGAATACTAACTTTTATGTAACCACTTTGTTTAAATGTGGAATGTAATGAAAATTTTATGATCTAATTCTCTAAAACTCTAAACCTGAAAAGATCCTCAATGTGTAATCTTGTAATAACTCAATATTAAGTATGTTTTAAGGCATGGGGCCTTTTATTTCAAGTTCTTTGATGAGTTTTTTAGAGATATGACATTCATGAGGTATTACTCTCAAACTACCTCTTTTAAATTCTTTCTTCTTCAACATTCTCCTCAACTCCCTCATCCAAAAAGACATAAAAACTCTAATATTGTATATATACTCTAATATTATAGTATTAAATTAATATTTTTAATCATTATCTCCTCTCCTCTACTTATTCTATTAATTAAACTAGTTACCGTATTATGTCAGTTCACCACCTCGAGGGACGATGAGATCTTGTTTTCTATTACTGCCTTCAAGGATGGTAATAAAAATATTATTATGTTTAAATAAGATTATAATATGTATATTATAACTAATATCATTTTATTTAATTAATATATATACATAATATAAAATAAAATAAAATTAGTTCATGATGGTCTGTAAAACCGCGTAAATTTACTATCCTCATTATGTTAAAGTTTTTATTAAGTGAATAATCACTATTTCATAACACAAAAGGATATATGGGGGCATTAAAATTTATGTAAATACATGGATATCATTTCAGTTCAATTATAAAGTTTTATTCCAATTTCAAAAGAACTACCATAATTGTACACATGTGATATGGCCATGGAACCGTGAAACGAACACCCTTGGAAAAGATAAATTAAACATTATATCTCATGAAATAATTGTTAATAAACTTAATAAAATAAAAATAAATAACATATTTATGTAAATGGTTCAAAATAAAAAAGTTATTCAATCTAATTGGGTTATCCAAGATGTTAATTGCAGGAGAAGAATGATTCTAGAACCGGTGGTAAGGGATCTATCAAAACCACCCTTTTTCTTTAGGTTATGCCCACTCTCCCTATAACTCACTTATTCTCTATCTTTGATTTTAATTAATGATTTAAAATTTTGTATATATGTATCTTATATATATACCTAGCTTATTCTATCTTCATTTTCAATTAAATACATGCCTTAAGTTAATTTCTCAAATGCCTTCTTTAAAATCAAACTCAATTAAGGGGAACTTTTCTCCCCCTTAATCCTTTTATGTGATGATCATTTAATTTTTTTATTACCATTAATGATTTCACTGAATAAATAAATATTTCAGGTATAAAAATTCTATTTTAGCTCTATTTTAAAAATAAAATTCCATACTTACTTTTTATATGAAATATTGAAACCTATTACTTAAAACACTGTCTTAATAGTTCATTTCCTTAACCATTTCACTACACTTTCTCATGAAGTTTTTTCAAATGAACACAAAATTTTTTATACCAATGAGTATATAATTAATTTATTCTTCTATTTATAAGCTTTATGAATTATACTTTGATTATGATGTGAAGAAATACTATGCAACCCATTTATTTCAATGGGTAATTCTTATGTTTATAACTTATGATTGATTTACATTTGTGGAACACATAAGCATTTACAAGTTATGATGGGTGCATCGAGATAAAACTCTAATGAATTTGTCAATGTTTTTGTCTCATGAGACATTATGTATGGTATTATGGATTAAACCTAATTTGTGGTGGGAATCTGTCCACCATGTTATCTTGTCCTAGAATTTTGACTTGACTTATGCTTACACCATATTCCATGTTGTTGAAACATTTCTATATTAACATGGTATTATGATTACATGTTATTTATTTTATTACTCCATATGATTATTTAGGATCCTTTTATTTTATGATATCATTATATTCCGTTTGATTCATATGGTATGTTTCATTACTATGTTTATTCCCTGATTGGGTTTTATATATCACCCAGATAATTTATGTATTCCCTAGGTTATGTTCTGTCATCATATAAGCTAAAATGGATTTAGAAGCTTATTATGGTGAATAAAAAAATATTTTTTGTTTTTTTATGTTTTATGAACCAATTATTCCCAAAACATTATGCCTCATGTTATTTGGGTTGTGTTAACAAGGTGTTTATGTTAAAAATCATGTAGTAATTGGTATAAAAGACTTGGGTCACTATAGTTAGTATCAGAGAAAGGCCTAGTTATTTTTTTGGGATTTGAAGTAGAATAATTTAGTGAGAAAACTAGTTATAATTCAATGTATAGAATGATATCCTTGAATTTTAGTGAAGCATTGAGCGGGTGGTTTCTAACCAATTACATCTCGCTCTAGATACTACAGGTGGATGTGGATCTCGAATAGTTGAACCTTGGGGTAATAACCATGAAAATTTTGAATTGGGTATTAAATCAATATCCACCTATTTTACAAAAAATTATCCTTACTAAAAATATATTTTGAAACTCCTAGGTGATATTATTTAGAAAATTAAAAAACTCTTTACGAAGAATTGTGACGAACTTGAATAGATTGTTATGTTAGAAAACCTAATAAGAAAATTACCATGGATGACCTAGATTGAAACATAGAGGCTCATAATTTTGGAAATAATTTTAATTTAAAAGGTATTCCTTATCTGTTAATTTTTACCATTTTCTATAATATATTGTTTGTGTATTAAGATTCCATTTTTTTAATATAGTTGATGTTGAGAAATTGGAGGAACTGTGCCAAAAACCAATGTGATATGAAATTTAATGATTTCCATCATGATGTGCCTTACCTTATGTGAGTGTGATATGGGAACTTACTATTAGTATTGTAGAAGTTGACTCATGCTATGAATTATAACTTGAATCATATTAAATTCCATCATTCTCTAAAAAAAGGCAAAGTTGCAATTGAGTCCTTTACGTAAAAAAAATCCTCTTACCTTTATTAGGTTTTATTATCCCCACATTATAGAACAATGAATAAACTATATTGAGATTATATTCTTTGTCACCCCATTCTCTAAAAAATATAATTCCATTCTATATTTCTATAAATATGTTGGGGAATCTGATCAGTGGTGGATAGTGATAAAGGACATAAAGTCTAAAGAGAAAATTGACTCCATAAATTGGAAAGGCTTCAGGAAAAAAAATTTGATAAATATTTTCCTCTAACTCGACATCTTAAAATGGATATAAACTTTTTCAAACTAAATAAAAATGAATATAATTATTTCATGGAGTATGACGAAAACTTTACAAGGCTTTCACAATATGCCTCTAGCTTTTTCATCAACACTAAAGGTAAAGTGAGTTGTTTCTTTAGTGGGTTAAAGAAGAGTCTATAAAAATATTTAGTGATTTGAGACTTTCATAGATATAAAGAGATTTTTTGTACTTAACGTAAATATAGGGATTTGTGACTCTCAACGATCTCCTGGTCTTGGAGATAAAATGGGTAAAATAGAATTTTCTTTTGGAGGAACAATAGATAAATATCATAGAGGAAATAAAACCCAACGTCACATGTGTAAAAAATGTGGGAAGAATAATCCTAAAAACTATCACAAGGGAACCATTAGATGTTTAAAGTATGGAAAATAGGGGAATCAATCTAATCAATGCTGAAGATAGATGATGAAACTCACTAATATAATGGAGGAAAAGATGTTTCAGATCAACACAAATCATGTGTTAATGTATTTTAACTACAATTAGAATGAGAATTATGAAAGATAATTCCATAATAAAAGGGTTGTTAAATAAAATCAATGAAAATAACCTCCAAGGCCTAAAGAGAAAGGAATGGAATTTTATACCACTACTGTTGAGTTGGATATCAACAATGATGTTGTGATAGGTATCCTAGTTACTCATTTAGGAATATCAAATGTGTTTTTTGATTCTGGTTCTATGATTTCTTTCATATATTTCATGTTTAATATAAATATTCAAACACTATCACAAAACGTTGGGGTTGAGCTATCTGTGAGAATAGAAAATGGAGAAATTATTGCATCCCAAGTATTAACACCTCCCCAGTCAATGTTTGTGGACTGAAACTTCCATAAAATATAGTCATGCTTAATTTAGTAGATTTTAAAGCTATATCGGTCATGTATTTTCCATATTTATATAAAACCAACATCAATTGTTGGGGGATGGAAATCCTACTTCACATCCCAAATCATCCTCCAATTCTATGCAAGTGTAAAGAAGATGAATCTCCTTTTGAATCATCGTCTCAATCATGGATATTATTTCCTTATGATAAATAATATCTAGATCAAATGAATGAGTCCAAGGAAATAACAATGATGTAATACATTCTCATTTTGAGAGACTATACTGATGTATTCCCTATAGAGTTTCATGGTCTTACTCTTGACCTAGAGGTTGAGTTATCAATTGAACTTATACCTCTATCACATCTCATATCCAATAATTATTATATAATAGATACCATTAAGTTAGATGAACTAAAGAATAATTCATAATATAATATAGAAAATGGTTTTATATGTATGAGTGCTTCATCTTGGGGTTCTCCGGTCCTCTTCATTGAGAAGAAGGATGGGTCAATGTGCCTTTGTATTAATTATTTTGAACTCAAAATAATCATGATAAATAACATGTATCCACTTCTATGTATTGATAAATTGTTTTACTAACTACATGGGGCCCATTATCTCACTAAGGGGTAAATTTTGATAGGATATCATTAATTAATGGAAAAGAAGGAATATATCCTCGAGATTACCTATAGAAAAAATCATGGAAACTATGAGTTCGTAGTGATATCCTTCAGACTCACTAATTATCTAATAATATCTATGGAATTAATGAATATAGTATTTTAGTGATTACCTCAAAATAATTGTGGAAATATTTATAGATGATATTATAATATACTCCAAAAGAAAGAAGCATGAGGAGAATTTGAATGATATGATAAAGGATTTGTGAAAGGAGATATTATAAGAGAAGTAAAAAAATGTGAGTTATGGATATAGAATGTATCATTTGAGGGGTGTGTTACTGCTATAAAAGGGATATATGTGGACCCTTTTAATATAATTTTAATTGAGAAGTAGACCAGAATAACATATATAAAGTAGATATATAGTTTCCTTGGACTAGATGGGTGTTATTGAATATTTTTTGCAAAATTCTTATGATTTTAAATCCATCTAACAAAGTTAACTCAAAGAGGGGTAAATATTTTTTTATTGATTAATGTAAAGAGACAATTAATGAATTGAAAATAAGGATTATCAGTACACCATTCCACGCACTACTCCCAAGTGGGGAAATTTTTTAATGTATATATATATATATGCTTCAATGAAGGGTTTGGGTTTTGTGTGAATATAGAGTGATAGAGTGATAGTTTTCTCCTTGAGACACTTGAAAGTTCATGATCATAACTATCCAATGCGTGATATGGAGTTGGTTGTAGTGAAAATCATGTTGAAAATATGGATTCATAATCTCTATGGGGTGAGGTGTGAAATATATATAGCTTTGGATCCTCATGTATATATATAAGTAGAAGAAGATAAATATGCACCAGTGAATATGGTTAGAGTTAATAAAGTACTGGACTACTCAGTACCCTAGCATCTGGGGAAATAAAATAAAGGGATAGATGCTATAAGTTGAAAGTATCCTAAAAAACAATTTAATGATGAGAATTGAGAAAGATCCAATCTTCTTTGATTTATAAAGTATTGAAATGGTAATAATAAAAGAAGGAACATAAATATTCCTTTCTGAAATTATTTTCCCACCATAATTTTTGAAGAAGATAAAGGATACTCAAAGAGATGATAAAGAAATTTAGAAAAAGGGTGGAAGCTATAAAAAAGTGAAATCCTCTATGTTTGAAATTGTTGAATAATGATTTATAAGATTGGGTTCATTAATATATGTACCATAAAAAATTAGATAAATATATATCTATTGAATGATACGCATAGCTTAACATTCTTCATCCACCCAGAGAGTATGAAAATGTATCGAAATCTATGGGAGAACTATTGGTGGGAAAATATGAAGAAGAATATCTCAGAATATACATGAAAATTTCTAGTATTTTAGAAGGTTATGGATAAAAGGAAAACGTACAATGGTTGATTCAACCATTACCCACACCTATATAGAAATGAAAAAACAACACCATGGATTTTGTCAGGTATTCTAAAGATATCAAGAAGAAATATTAATATATGTGTTGTGGTATATTATCTTACAATGACTGATCACTTAATTTTAATTTAATAGTAATTATCACTCGATAAAAGTCAAGGATATAGATCATATAAGTTGTTAGGTATATGGAACACTATTGTCAATTGTATCTGATTATGATCAATGATTTCCCTCCAAGTTCTTCAAGAGTCCCCAACACTCTCTAAACAATGATTTGAACTTTAGAACATCTTAGCATCCCCAAACTACTCAAAAATATGAATGGATTATCCATAAAATTGAATACATATTTAGATTATACTCGATTGACTTAAAAGGAGTATGGGATCATAGTATTCTTCTAGTGGAGTTCCTTATACAATAATAGTTTTCATTCAAGCATCCAAATTGCTCTATATGAATCTCTTTACGAGAATACATGTATAACGTCTATGTGATGGGATGATTTTTGTAAACGTAAGCTACTAGGTCTTGAAATAATCAAGGAAATGGTTAAAAAGATCAATACTGGTCAGAAACACATCTAGGCTACTCACTGTTGACCAAAGAGTTATACTGAAAAACGTTGAAAAGACCTAGAGTTTGAGTTTGGAGATAAATTATTTATCTATACATCTCCATATAAGAGAGTCTTGAAATTTGGGAAGAAGGTAAAGTTATTTCCCAGGTACATTGACTCATTTTAGATTCTTGATCGCATTATATTTGTGACATATTGACTATCACTCTCTCGAACCCATTATCAAGTACAAAACATATTCCATATATCCCTCTTGATGTATTAAAAACTAGATCTATAACATGTAATGAATTTATAAGAGGCATAGATGGAAAATTTTCTCTCTTATGAGAAATATAAAGTGAATATCCTGTAACATAGAGATAAAATTAAACACAAAAATTTTACTCTCATATTCAAAGTATTATAGTCAAACTATAAGTCTAAGGAGGTGGCATGGGAATTAGATGAAGTGATGATGCATAAGTACCCTCACCTATCTTCACCTTATTATCTAAAATAAAATTTTAAGGGGGGATGATGTAACAGCCATGAATTTTATCAATTTAAGTTTCCTTCTAAATATAATTTTTTCATCAGGAGTAATATAATATTCTATAATTCACATGCACCACATGATAAAACCAACAAATGTAGTGACCCAACACCAGAAATCTCAGATCTGGTGTCTACTACCATTACATTAGAATAATATAAATGTAAATTTCATCCCAAAGGACCAAAATGTTTAGTAGTGTTGATAAAATATATATATACATGAGCCTTGTATTTCAAATTAATACACTAATTAAAAAATAATTTTTTTCTTGGAGGATAATAGTAACTTTATTCCATCTAGAATATCCTTGCATATCATTCGTAGTACAATTCTTGGATTCATGAGGAAAGGAAACAAAATATGGGTGATCTCAAATGCTTTGTAAGAGAAAAGTGCAATAGATGAAAAAATGAATTAATGAGAATAGTCAATATAGAAAGGTAATAACTGAACACACATACCATATAATCAATAAACTGAATGGATAATCAATATTGAAAGGTAATAACTAAAACAAATTTCATTCAAATAACTAGATAAGGAAAAATCTATCTAGAAATGTAATAAACTGAAATACATTTTATTTAATTAGTGAACTAATAATAAAATGCAACCATATATATGTCAATGAAAAATCTCATGAATAACAAATAAATTAATCAAAATGAAGGAAATACTTAATTATTGGATGTCATATATGAGGCACATCAGAACCAATACCATAAAGAACTTTCAAATGACTATTTAAAACTATAGGTAGCAACCTATTTAATTTTCATTACTAATTTTCTCATGAGAACATGTCGATGCATCGAGAGGATATATAAATCATGGGCCCCACCATTAATTTCATGTCCAAATAATTCCACACATCGATTAATCAATAAATAATATTCCTCATAAAATATCCACATTTAATATAAGATACTAAATTATCAATAATTCTATATAGGTGGATCAGTAACAATAATGGTTGATGATATTGATGGATAGAAATAACTTTGAAATATCATTAAAACATTTTCAAAAAAATAATCATTAAACATTCCAAAGTGTCTCATACCACTTGGAAACATTTTAATCATTATCTCCATGAAGGAATAAAATTAAATTAAAAATACAATATAATGATAATAAGTGGGTTCATGATATAACATGGTGAAGGGTAGTATATAAACCATATAAATGACATGGATAATTTGGTGAAATTCAATGATAAAAGTAAATTGAATATTTCAAGGGGACTAAAAAAGGAATCGATGGAGTGAATGTCAATAATATCCTTGTAAAAATCAATAATAAACCATCGATAAGAAGAATAAGTATTGTATCAATACAACATAACCAAGGTGGATTAAAAATAAATGTTTTTTTGTCATTACTGGATTAAAATATAGGAAAAGGAAATAAAAATATACTTTTTATTTTGTAATTTTTTTAAAATTTACTTTTCTTTGAAAATAAATTAAAAAAAGATTTCCTAAAAAAATTAACATTTTAGACTTTCAAAGTAAGATTCAAAGCAATAATGGCAGGTAAATTTTTACATGTCATAAGAGGTAGAAAAATTCCTTTTGCATGGTAAAAGGTTAGAAAAATTCCTTGTTTAGAAAGATACAAGATGATTACATTAAAAATTTTGGAAAAATAATAAACGGTAAAAATTTATTAAATAAATTATTTTTTAATGGATAAACACTATTTTGAAATCCTTTTTATAAAATAAGTTATTTAGAAGAAAATAAGTCCTCCGACTTAAAGAAAAATGAAGTCGGGTTTTCTTAGAAAATATTCTAAAATATTTTGAGTACCAATGGGTGGGAGATGATATTGTTACCTGATAAAGGTAATGAATAATCAAAGGGTAATAAAATTAAAGGGTTTATTAGACAATGATCAAATAATTTCCTCTAATGTAAATTCATGTGTAAACAATCCAAAATAAAATGATATTGTGAATTTAACCCTTGAAAAAACAATAATGTTGAAGTGAGAATAAATCAATTAATATATTATGTGTATAAAATTTAAATCCCCATAAAACAAGTATAAATACCAGAATAGAAAGTAAATGGATTACAAACATAATCTTAGAAAATTAATGACAATGATGAAGTAATATAGCCTAATGGAAAAGAATTAGGTTATTAAATTCTTTTCCACTTGGTGAATTTTAATTAAAATACCCTAAGAATTAATGATTCAAATATAAACTAAAAAAACTTAATATAGAATAAATCGGGATATAATATACTAAAATATATAGTAGATACATTACACAAAAGAAGCTAATGGTGCATATGACATTTTTCCCCCATTTATAAAATGTGAGATTAAAATCCCTTACTTCTTAGTAAATTTTTAATTATAATCCTCATGAAATAAATACATTAAAATGAAAATATAAATACAATTAATATAGATTTCTTCATTTGATAAATTATAAAATGGGTAGTAGATACACTGCACAAAATAAATTAGTGGTGATAATGGAGTAAGCCTTAAAAAAAGAAAAGTGAGGCAAGAATCCCTTACCATGAGTCCGACTTGTCTCATGTGTCTTTACATTCCTGAATAATACACTTATTTTAATTATTTACATTTTTTAGACCTTTTAAATTTTTATAATTACTTTTATTTCACTTATTATCATGTTTTATACAACTACTTAAATAATTTTGTTTACATCAGGTGTTTGGACCAAATTCGGTTTATGTGTCCAAAACAACGTTGGTAGGTACACTTTGGTCAATGAGGTAATTATATAACATATAAATAATAATAATAATAATGACATAATTAGATTATTTATAATTAAATTATTATTTTAAAACCAATTATTAAATAAGTTTATGAAATATTTACCAACATTACAATCAAAGAGACGGTAGGTCGTACATACGGATCAGTAATGTTCCCATTTTTCAATGATCGTTATGGAAAGAAGTTAAGTAACATTAATAAATTAATAATGATAATTATATCATAAATAAAATATTATTGAATAATATATACTTATATATATAATTTTTTTATTTAAAAGGAAACACATCGTGTTGAGGAGGCGGTAGTCCACACGTCCATGAACAATGTCATTGCTTTTTAAGTGTGTTAAAGGGTAATAAAAAAACGATATATCATATTTAGAGTAAGGAAATTATGTCATTAATATCTTTAATATTTTTTATGTAACATATTTTAAATCAAAATAATCCTTTATAAATTCTACATATAGTGTGAACGATTCGCACCGCTTTAAAGAGGTGGTAGTCCACACTTCCACAAACGACGTTATCGTATTCCAACAAAATGGGCAGCATAAAGGTATGCATTATAAAATAATTATAGAAGCGTAAAGAAATAATAAATATCATATATATTATATATAAATAGAGTTTTCGTCATAATTTCCAACCATGAATGGTGGTAAAGGAAAAAATGAACAATCATTGTTTCGTGAGATGGTTGTTCGCCGTACACAGAAACGGTAAGTTTGTTACTTATTAGATGGAATTCTATATGAGTGTAGGTAGAACCTTTATAATAATAAATTGTATGTATATTTTGGATATTGTTGTTATTATATAATCATGTAATAAGATGATTTTAGTTTGTGGATAATGAAAATATAACTAAAGAGATTAAGGAAGGATGTTTCCTTTTCTTTGGGTAACTCCTCTTGGTTTGCACAAAAGGGATTCCGTGGATGGATTTAGGACAAATGTGAGGCTTATAAGATGAGGGGATGGATTCATAGGAACTATTTGGTTAAATATTGGTTGATCTAAAGTTTCTTGAGAGGTGTGATAAAGTGGGAGTGATGAGTACTTTTTTATAGTGGAGGAGGAGTGACACTCTTGTAAATTTTTAGAAGGGAATTACACACTCATTTTCCCCATGTCTAGGGGACCCAATAATGGTCCAAATTATATAAATTGGAATATATGTACTAAATATAGCTATAAAAAGTATTTTTGAAGAGTTTATAGTTCATTTTGTCACTTAAGTTTATGTTTTAGTCCCTCATTAAGCTTAATTCCACCTTAAATGTTATAATTAATTTTAATTATTTTCACAAATATTTTCGGTGAAAAAACAAGTTGAAATTAATATAAATTATATTTTATTTTAATTAAAAATATGGAATAAATTTTTATAAATTCAAATCATTGTATTAGAATAAATTAATTAAAATTTAATCTAGCAGATGGGATGACAAAGTATATTTTTAAAGTAATATTGTTCCAACGATTTCTAATTTATATATCCAATATAAAAGTGAAATTGATTATAAATACCTAAATATAATTAATTAATTTATAATTGATATAATTATAATTAAAAAATTAAATATAATTTAACCTTGTAAATTAATTAGAAAAAAGCAGTTTTGTATTAAAATTATGTATTTTTCACTATTCAACAAAAAATATAATATTTTAGAAAAATATAAAAAAATAAAGTTAATTTTTTTTATTTTTTAATTTAAAATATGAATTTTATTATTACATATAAAATATATAAAATTCTAAAAAAATTACTTAAACTAATTTTTCAATTAAATGAAGGTAAATTTTTTTTAATAAAAATATTGTTTTTATGGGTAAAATTGGGGTTGTTCTTATCTTATGCCTTAAAAATATATTGGATGAAAATAATTTTTTTTTGATTGAATATAATATATACATATATACATTACATTAATATCACTATATAATTTTAATTAATTTTATTTATTTGGATACAATAGCTTTGTGAACATAAAAATAGCTTTATATAAAAAAATTTTCTTCATATTATTTTGGTTCTAATATTCATTTCTAATTAATTTATAACCAATTAATTGATTTTATATTTGTGTAAAAAATATATTTTCATATTTTAGTTAATCTTATTCATAAATTCTAATTCAACGGCTATGTTATATCTTATTCTATTAAATAACAATGTTTTAAAAATATATTTTTATTCAGTAAAACTCAGTCCTGCATTTAACGTAAGCTATCAAAGAAAGTATCTATTTTGCAAAATACAAGATAACATGTTGTGGCATAAATCTCAATTTATATCACAGATTTAATTTATTTAAAATATTAATTATATTTTAAAGTCTCATGATATTATATTCCCTTACACAGTTGGTGTTATGTGTCATACACGTCATCGACTACAACTTATTCTTTAGAATTTTCATGGTGTTATAACTATATTTTAGTATAATAATTTAAAAATTACATTTAGAGAATAAATATTTTCATCGTAATTTAAATTAATATAGTATAACGAAATATATAAAATAAGATAACAATAATAGGAAAATTTAGATATTCTTGATCCCCCAGAATAATAGAGATCATGATCAACACTATAGATATGAAGCATAATATCATTAATGAAATATTAATTCAAAAAATTAAAGTATATAACTTTCAGAAAAAACAAAAGTGAATTATTAATGAAAAGAATATGTTGTATTTATAGGAAGTGGATAACCCATAATACCATTACACATTTGATCGTTGGAATAATAATATGACTATTGGAAACGTAACATAACTATTAGAATATTAATTTGAGTGTTAAGAATAGTAACCTGACTATTATAATTGTATCCTCACCTACGTAAGTGTAAAATAATATTGAGGTGTCATATAAAATAAAAATTTGATATATTTATTACATGGTGTGTTTTAAAATTGATAAATTAAGTGTTTTTATTTTCCTAAAACATAATTGTTTAAAATTAAATTTTATAATAAATATACTTATTTAAAAGAAATTTTTTTTTCATAAAATAGATTTATAAATTTATTTTATTGTTTATTATAATGATATTTTAATTTTATGACACTGTAATAATTATTCAAAGGGGTGTAAATTTGACCATTATATTAAAATTGGTATTTTTAAGATAAATGATTTTTTATTTAAAAAATAAATTTCTCATATTAGGAAAATTATTTTTAATAATTAGTTTCTTATTTTTTTTAATCTACATGTTGAAAAATTATTGGGGTAAATTTTTGGTATTTTATAAAATAGTTTAATTTTTAAGGAATAACAAAATATGGTAAATTGTCGTATTTTACATTATAAGCTAAATACATGATTTTTTTAGTCATGATTGATGTAATAACCCATTATAGTGAACTCAAATGTACTAATTAATATATATATATATATAATCAATATTACTGGTATTCTTGACCAAAAATAATAAACTAATGAATATAATAATCTAAAACACCCTTCTCATCCCCTTATAAATACCACCCCTCACCACCCCTTCTCCTCTCAACTTCTAATCCTTGCAAATTTAGAAATTTCTACCCAATTCCCTTACCAAACCCTCCCCCACGTACTAGTTCTTATTTTATCACCAAAAGACCTATTCAAAGTACTGTAAAGAGATTTTCACGGAGACAACATTCATGAGGTAATGCTATCAAACTACATATTTTAAATTATTTCTTCTTTTACCTTATTTTCACCTCCCTAATACAAAACTAATAATAACTAAATTCTAATATATATAAATATATATATGAATATTATAGTTATAAAGTAATATCTATCATCCCCCCTCTTCTATTATCCACTTATTCTAAAATTGAAACTATTTTTCATATTATGTCGGTTCACTGCCACCGTCGATAATGAGTTTATTTTTCCATTATCACTGTAAAGGGCCATCATAAAAAATATTTTTATGGATAAATAATATGATCATGAGTATATCATAAAATAGGCTTAATGAACTAACAACATAGTGTTAACATTTTTACTAAGTGAATCGTCCCTATGTCAGAACACAATAGGATATTTGGGAACATTAAAATTTTTGGAAGGATATTAATATCATTTTATATAACTTTTGGAGTTGTATTCCCATTTTTTATGAAATTTTATAATTATACCCAATCGATACGACCATGGAACCACGAAATTAATGCCCTCAAAAAAGAGAAATTAAACTTTATGTCTCGTTGTAATGGTTATAAATAAACATAAAAAATTTATAATAAATTAAGTATAGCTTTGAAATATTCTTAATGAGGTAATAAATGAATCTAATTTTTTTCAATTTTTTTTTGTGAAATTACAGAATGATTCTGGAACCAATGGTAAGGGATCTTTCTGAACTACCATTTTCCTTTATGTTATGACCTTACCCCCTATAACTCGCTTTTTATCTATCTTTGATGTTGTGGAATGCTTCTAAATTCTTTATATATCTCTCTTATATATATGCATATCTTATTCTCTCTTACTTTTATGGGTAAATACATTCCATAAGTTTATTTTTCAACCACCTTATTCAAAATCAATCCTAATTAAGGGGAAACTTTATACCCCTTAATTCTTATATATAATTCTCATTTAATGTTTTATTCTCAATAATGATTTAATTAAATAAAGTAATATTTTGGGTATAATCATTCTTTTTTACCTATAGGTTTCAATAAAAATTCCAAAATTACTCTTTATCTGAAATTCATTAATTGGTTAATTAAATCACCATTTTGAATGTTCAATTATATAAACAATTATCTACCCTTTCTCTTTATGTTTATTCAAATTAACACCATATTTTGAGACTTATATTTATATATTTAATTTCTTCACCTATTTTTAATATTTATTAAATATCCTTTGATTATAAAATAAGACATGATTATACACCCCATTTCATTCCATGGATTATTCTATGTGTGCACCCAGATAGTTATCCAATGCGTTTGTTAATGTTTTTATCTCATGAGATATGATGTGTGGGATCTGGGAGTAAACCTAATCCATTATTTAAATTTTTCCACCATTTTATTTTGTCTTTTTGGTTATCCTTGACTTGTGATTACTTTATGTTTCATGTTGTTGTTGCATTCCTATTTTTCCATGATCATATGATTCCATGTTATTTATGTCATTCCTTTGTATGGTTATTCATGAGATTTATCTTTTATGGTATAATGTTATGACTTCTGACACATATTTTAGGATTCTTTACAATTTTTATTCCCTTATATGACTTTATATATATCACCCCCTTATTTTATATATTTCCCAAGTTATCCTATGTAGTTATTGGATATCAAAGGGATTTAGGAGCTTATTATAGAGAATAAAATAAAGATGTTTTGTTTTTTTTAATGTATTATGAAATTGGTCTTCCAAATTCAATAGACATCATGATATTTGGGTTGTGTTTACTAGATGTTTATGTTAAAAATCTTTTATTAAATTGTGTAAAAGACATAGGTCACTATAGTTGGTATCATAAAAAGGTATAGTTATATTAAGGTATTTTGATTATATAAAATTAGTGAAAAATCTTGTCATAAATATATGTTTAGAAGAATGTCCGAGAATTTTGGTGAAGTATAGAGCAAGTTTTTTCCAAAAAAATTACATCCCTATCAGTATAATATAAGTGGATTGGCTTGTTATACTTATGAATAGGGTAAATAACCAAAAAATGGTGAAATAGGTATTAAATTTATCATCACATTTTGAGTAAAAAAGAGTCCATTTCCATACTTGGTTTGAATATCCTAGGGTATATTCTTTGGAAAATAAACAAAATCATTACAAACTGTTATGAAAGACTTGAATAGATTTGTATATTTGAAATCTAAATAAGAAGACTACCATGGAAAAATAATATTGAAACCTAGAGACTGGAATGTTATAATATACATTTCATTTATAAGTTATTAATTCTATATTCATAGTTTCCCTTTTTACATAATTTCTAGTATATGTTTTATCATTTATTTTATTAGTTTAGTTAATAGTGTGAATTAGGAGGAATCATGCAAACAACAAAAATGATAATAAATTTGATGATTTCCCTAATGATATGACTTACCTTATAGGATCAAGAGATGGTAACTTCATAGTAGTAATGGTTTAGAAACCTCGTGCTAAGAATAATAACTTGAATCATGTGGAACATAGTCCTTATCTTAAGAAAGATAAATTTATGATCAAGTCCTTTATTTGAAAATTACCTATTACATTTAGTGGATCTTCTAATCCCCTCATCATGGAACAATGGATTAACTACATTGATAAAACATTCTCTATCCTATAATGATTATAATAAGGTAATTTCATTCTAGATATATATCATATTAAAGGGGGAGTTAATTTATGGTGAAAACTGATCAATAACATGATGTCTAAAGAGGTAATTGAGTCCATGGTATGGTAAGGGTTCAAAAAAATGTTTTTAATAAATATTTTCCCTAAAATATTCATTCTAAAGTAAGGAGGAAGATCGTAGGACTAAGGAAAAAAGGAATATGATTTGATCCAGGTGTATGAGGAAAACATCACATGTCTTTCATGGTATAACTCTAGCATTATCATTGATATTGATTGTTAGTTTAACCATCTCTTTAGTGGGATGAAGCTGAGTATAATAATATCTTTATTGATTCTAGAAATTTATAGCTATGAGGAAATTATATATTATACCATAATAGTCAATATGATGATTGGTTAATCTTAGTGTTCTCATGGGCCTGGATATAATAAACATAAAATGAAATTTTATTCAGTAATATCAATGGATAAATATCATGGAGGAAATAAAACCCAACATCACATGTGTAAATTTTTTTGGAAAAAGCATCCCAAAAATGATCTCAAGGGAACTGAGAGATGTATCAAGTGTGGAAAAGAGTGGAATCTGGATGATCATAAATGAAAAGAGATAATTAAACCATTAATATGATGGAATAAAAAAAGTTTCATATCAACGCTCAAACTATAGTGAAATGTTTCAACTAAAAATAAAATGGTAATTATATAATACAATACTCTAATACAAGGGTTATTGGAGATAATAAATGACAATAGCCTATATAGACTAGAGAGAATGGAAGGGAATATGCTTTCACTATTGATGAGGTGGATCCTAATAATGATGTACTGAGAGGTTTGATATTTATTCGTTAAAGAATAGAAAATATACTTATGATTCTAGTTCTATGAATTGTTTTATATCTTGAATGTATAGTAGAAATATTATAACTTGCCTCAAAAAAATGGGGGTTGAGCTATATGTGAGAATATGAAATTAAGAAATTATTTAATCCTAAATATATAACCCTCCCTAGTAAAATCTTATGGACTGAACCTTCCAAAAAAATCTTTTATTACTTTTTTTTGTAGTTTGATTCAATATTGGCGATGGATTTTTTTTCTTTCTATAAATATGATATAAATTTTCTGGTTATGGAGATCACTCTTCACATCTTGATTAATTCTATGATTCTGTACAACAGTAATGAGGAGAATGAATCTACTTTGGAAGATTCTTCTCCATCATGGATATTATTTCCTAATGATAAATCATATCTAGCTAAAATATTTCAGTCCAAGGAAGGATTCATGCTATAATAAATACCTATTATGAGAGACTATACTAATTTATTCCATGCAGAGTTTCATTTTCTTCCTCCTAATTGAGATGTTGATTAATCAATTGAACTTATACATAGATCTATTCCCTTGTCCAAGACTCTTTATAGAATTTACACCATTGAGCTGGAATAACTAAAGAAGATATTATAAGAGAATCAAGTAAATGGTTTTATATACTTAAGTGATTCACTTTTGGGTGTGTTGGTCCTCTACATCAAGAAAAAGCGTGGGTTGAATTTAAATTTTCATTGATTATCTTGAAATCAACAAAATCGTGATAAGGAACAAGTATCCCCTACCATGGATTGATGACTCATTTGAAAAACTACATGGGGGATAGTGTTTCTCTAAGTTGGACCTTTGGTTGGGATATCATTAATGAATTATGAGTAAGAAAGAAATTACCAAGACTTCTTTTTGAACAAGTTATGGACACTATGAGTTAATACTTATGCTCTTATGACTCCCCAATGATCAATAAATATTTATGGTCATAATTAGTTGAGACTTTAGGGATTAACTTGAAAACATAGTGGTGGTATTTATAGATGATATTCTAATATACACCAAATTAAATGAGTGGCAAGAGGATAATTTGAATATTGTTCTAATAAACTTGTGACAGGAGAAGATACAAGAAAATTACAGTGAATGAGAGTTATAGATGAAAAAAATTATCATTATCGGGGCTTGTTATCACCAGAAAAGAGATATATGTGGTCCCTTCAAATAGATATGAAATTGAGTAGTGGACCAAACTAATACCTGTAATAGAAATATGTAGTTTCTTTGTACTAGCAAGGTCTTACCGAATATTTTTTTGAATCTTATCATGATTTTAAAACCCACATACCAAGATAAATTAGAAGAGGGTAATTTTTTAATGTAGTAATGGATGGAAAGAGGGATTTAAGGAATTGAAAATGAGTCAAATAACTACAACATTAGTCATAAAACCCTCAAGTAGGGAACATTTCATATTATACATGGTTGCTTCAATGAAGGGATTGGACTATCTACTAATGCAGAATGAAAATGTGATATCCTACACCACAAGGTTGTTGAAAGTTCATGAGTATAACTATCTAACACCTAATCAAGATTTAACTATATTGATCATCACATTTAAAATCTAGTGGCATTATCTCTATGGTTAGAAGTGTGAAATAAATATAGATCATAGGATCCTCAAATATATATTCACACAGGAGGTTAATATGCACCAGTGTAGATGGGTAGAATTGATCTAAGAAAATGACTATTCAATCCACTATAATCATGGGAAATAAAATAAATTTGGAAATTATAGATGTTGAAATGATATACTAACATTATAAATGATGAGATTTGAGAAGGATCCAATCCTCTTTGACATGAAAAGGATATACATAGGAATTATAAATGAAGGTGCATCATCATTCCATTATCAATGGTTGATCAACCATCCTTTCTGGGGAATTTAAAGGATTGTCAAAGATTTGATGGGGATATTCAAAAGAATATGGAAGATATAAGAAAATTTAAATCCTCAGAGTTAAAAATTGATGAAGAAGGAGTTGTAAAATTTGGTTCATGACTATATGTACCATAATATCCTATGATAAATAAGGATCATTTGAATGAAGAACATAACTCAACATTCTTCATCCACCCAGAGAGAATGAAATGATATTGAGATCTATGAGATCACTATTTGTGGGAAAATATGAACAAGGATATCATAGAATGTATATGAAAATTCCCGGTATATAAACATGTGAAACCTGAAGGAAAAAATTACAAGGGTTCAATGAACCTATTACCCATACCTGCATGGAAATGGAAAAACAATATTATGATATGTTTCACTAGTCTTCCGATGATATCAAGAGTAAATAATGTTATATGGGTTATATTGGATCATCTTATAAATACTTCTCACTTTATTACAATTAGAGATAACTTCCCACTCCATAAACATTCAAGGATATACATCAGAGAAGTGGTGAGGCTGCATAGAGCACCATTATTGGTTGTACATGATTGAGATTTGAATTTTACCACTAAATTCTAGAATAGACCCCAACATGCTCTATACCCTCAGTTAAACATCAGTATGAATTATCACCAAAAAATGGATAGCTAATATGGGAAAACTATATAAACACTTTAATTCATATTAAGAGCATTCTTAATGGAATTCAAAGAAGAAAGGGATCAGTAACTTCCTTTGGTCGATTTCTCGTACAATAATAGTTCCCAACCAAGAATCCAAATGGATTGATATGAATCCTTTTATGGGAAGAGATTTAGAACACCCATGTTCTAGGATTAATTTGGTGAATGTCAACCGATGGGCCCTGAAATGGTCAAGGAAAAGGTAAAAAAGTTCAAGACCATTCAGTAGCACATCAGGTCTTCTCAGAGATGAAATAACCTCTATATAGACAATAATTGCAAAGAATTAAAGTTTGAGGTTGTAAATAAATTATTCTTACACATATCATCTTGGTCAAGAGTGATGATATTTTGGGAGAAGGTAATTATAAGTCCCGTGTACATTGGTCCCTTTTATATTCATCATTACATCATATTTTTGGCCTATAAACTATCACTCCCACCAACTCTTTCTCAATTATATGATGTATTCCACATATCCATCTTGAAGAATTACATACCAGATAACTCACATGTACTTAATTTTGAAGTGGTATAGCTTTAAAATTATCTATCTTATGAGGATCAGTTTGTGAAGATCTTTCACTAAAGAGATAAACTTCTACACAACAAGACAACTAACATAGTAAAAGTACTATCATGAAACAATTATTAAGAGGAGGTGAATTGTGAACCAATGGAAGGGATGAAGAATAATTACCCTCACAAATTTCCACCTTAGTGTGTAAAAAAATAATGTTGGGGGAATTTATTAATGGGGAAGAGTGTAATGAGTTAGAATTTTATCAATTGAATTTCCCATATAAATAAATAATTATGTTTTATTTTGTAACATAATAGTATATAATGAATTTTCACCACATGATAAATCGAAATAAATTTTTTTATATTGATTTAAAAATTACGTTTACAGAATAAATATTGTCATAATTTTAAGAACCCAGATATTTATTTCAGGTATGGATATTGATTTATGGTGTTTTTGAGAAAAATATGAGTTTTGGAAATTTAAGGATTACACGTTGTGTACTTAAGGAGTACACGTTGTGTACCTGGTTGTTGCAGGTAGCTGTGTATAGGTTGTGTAATGGCCGAGTACATGGCCATGTGAGGTGACCTGGAGACCTCCTAAAGTGTGGCCCTTTAAAGGAAAATACACATCGTGTATCTTTAAAGAACACGCTATGAATTTTTATTTTTAATTGTTATATCGGACCGGGGTTTCATCTAATTGACAGAACTATCTTCTTCTAAACTATTATCATCCAGGAGAGACGGATATCACTGATTCATCTCTGAGCCCATATTTTGACACCTCGGCTCTATATCAAACTTCTTCGGTTGCGTTGGAATCACATCTATGAGTTCTTCCTTCTTCTAGAGCCTCATCTCTTGATTTCTCATATTTTGTGATATATCCTTGGTTGAACGTTTTTGGATGTTTTTGTAGATTTACCACGTTCTAGGTCAATTCAGAGGCAAAGGTTCAACTATATCGATCGTAAAACATCATGGTAGGTGGTTTGTGCCTTTTCGTAGATTTTTATTGAATTATATGTACAAAAATTTTCCAATACCCTAGTTTAGGGTATTGCGTGTTAAGGAAATTAACCATGATAATGCATACCGTGCCTTATTTTCTAGAGTATGGGTTTTTTATTGTAAATAAGGGTATTTGCCTTTCTATGGATTTTTTTGACCTTGTTTGATCTGATATTGACCATTGGGTCTAGAATCGCATGTTAGGCTACTCTGTTTTCCATGCCAAGTAATGTTAGGATGGAGTGATATTATCTAACATGCTTATGTTATGCTTTGTATCCATTTATCCAAGAAGATTTTGTGATTTAATTTGGATTGTTAATATTGTTTGTGCATGATTTCTTTACACAGGGCTGTGGGAACCTAGTTTAGTGAGACAATATGGGGAATTGAAGTTGAGAGCTTCCCTATAGTATCTGTTGTACTTTTCACTCTAGAATACCATAGAAGGGATTCACTTTGAGTGCTCCCTCAGAGTGTATATAGTTATGGTTATGAGTCCATAGGGGGAATTGATGTTGAGTGATTCCTCATAGAGTTTATTGTTAATTGTTAAAATAATATATGGGAAATTGATGGTTAGTTCTTCCTCATAGAGTCTTTGTTTGTATGACACCAAAGTGGTTAGACTGTGTGAGATATTCCTAGTGGTCATTATATCTTTATTGTTAAATGATATGTTGAACCATAGGGGACAGGTTTTGAGAACTTTCCTAGAGGTTTACTTGTGAATGATAGGTTGAATAATTAATAAATGTAAATGAATGTATTTGAAACTGTAGGACTATATACTTTGAGTACTTTTGTCACGAACCGAATCTGGTCACCGCCAAAACTGGCACCAAACCTAGCCTGTGACATGACCCGAAGGGCGTTCCCTATCCCCACGGGCTGGCACAAGTGCTCGGGTATCATTAATTTTGGTTTGGGAACGACTTACCCGAGTATGAAAGCATAAAACATTAAAAACAATCCATAATATAAATCTGAAATTTTTGAGCCAAGCAAGACTTAAATAAAAACCAGAACTGAGTACATTGGTTTAAAGATTATACAAGTGGTCCAAATAAAAATAATTATAGCATTAAGACAACCCCAAGGACTCCACACAACTAGGCGTCATCGCCCCCATGCTATCTCCACAACTCCGCACCAAGATTGGGAACTAACACCATGAACCGCCATCACCCTTAGCCATTCCTTTACCTGAATCAAACATAACCAAGTCTACTTACACCCAAGGGGTGTAAGTAGGGTGTGAGCCTAAGCTCAGTAGGATACCACCCAATTATTCCAAAGAGTAAGAAATACAATGTGAAAAAGCAAGCAGTTTTCAAACGCAAGGAAAAGTAGTGTTAAAATTTCAAGAAATGAAACCTCTAATTGAAAATAGTTTTCAATCCAAAATTTTCAGAATATTAAAACATTAAAATAGAAATTTTATATACTGTAATTTACTTCCAAACACACCCTAAGACATGGGTATATACTACCAATCCAATGAGCAACAACATTGGGAACACCCCTAGGCACTAGGTTGTCTTGGGCCCTATGTACCTCGTACCTCGGTGTAAAGTAACCATAGAAAAATCCTTTCTCGTGCACGAGCCACTAGTAGGGAACACACCCATAACCTAGTGGTCCCCAATAATCATCCACATAGTTTAGTTAGAGTTGTCGTTATCCAAATGCTAAGTGAAACAGGGACAAAACCCATCCGGTCCACTATCCGTACTAGTACAAATCTGCCCCACCTAGGTACCCGGTCTTCTCCTTTTGTGCTCAATCAATTCCAGCATGAATCATAAATAAATTTTCATATAAAACACCATTACTTTTCAAACACAACCAATACAGTAGCTATCACATTTTATACCACTTAAAACACGCAACAAAACACTTACATTTTTCATAAAACAATTCCTCAAAATCTCGTAGTGTTTCGGACACAAAAGTCCTTATAGACCTCACTTGCATACTATGTGCACATATTTAAGCTTCCAAAACATAAAGGGAATCCTACTACATTTCAGTGAAAACACAAAATCAGTTTTAGGGTAACCCCATATGGTTCAAGAAATGACATCATTGCAAAGTCTCGATTTTTACACAACACAAATCTTAGAATTTCATGTGGTTCACAAACAGCATTAAAACCAGATTTTTCAGTAACAAACACAAGGTACAATCATTAAAAACTGTATTTTTTCACTATTATAGTTCAATAAAATCAACTAGTTACTTTTAGGTTAGCCCCAATTAAACTAATAAAACATTTCTATGAAAAACCCCCAATTTCACATGAAATTGGCCTTTAGGATTCATTTTAAATACAAACACCACTAAAACTATATTTTTCAGAAATAATAAAATTGAATAAGCATGAAAATACAATAAAAACAGTATCCAATTCACAAAGATTTCATACACAACGGAATCACCTACCAAAACCAAGGAAACCCTTGAATCCTTTGTGCGAAAACTCAAACGCACCACCACCGCACCTCAAGGAAGGTAAACCAGACCTAAAACCAGAATTTCAGACCATGAAACACAAGATAAAACCCTAATTTTTAAACCCTACTTCCTGGACATAAGGAACCTCAATGATGATGGAAGAAACCCTAAGTAAATTGGATGTAACCCTAAAAAAATTGAAAGAAGAAAAGAGGAGAACAACTTACTTAAAATATCTTGTAGAAATCGCCCCCCAAAATACCAGTATCTGATTTCAAAAATACTCAAACCTTCCAGGGAGGTTTGAAAAAGAATAGTTAGATCATTTGGGAATTTTAATGGGGGAAAAAGAGTAAGAATCGAAGGAGTTATGAAGGAAACAAATTACCTTTATAAATCTTCCAGAAATTTGAGTTCTTCAGAAAGTTAGACCTAAAACGCGATGCAAATGAGATGAAACGAGGGTGGGAGGATATTGGAAGCTAGGCTGGGTTCAAGGGTCGTGTTTGGGGCTTGGAATCACCAAAACACCCTTAAAAATGAATAAGTTATTAATTAATCAAATTTTATTTTTAAAACTGGACTTGGGCTTTCGGGCAGGCCCAATCCCTTAAATAAATACCCATATACACCTTGGTTGTGGATTTCAAAAGGCACCAAATTTTAATTTTGGTGTTAATATATCAAGTTATGATATTTAGGAGTTGGAATTACTGAAAAATATTAAAAAATGAATAAGTTATAAAAGAAACAAAATTTATTTTTAAATCTGGAATTGGGCTCACGGTTTGGCCCAATTCATGAAAACTCACCTATTTTCCATAAAAACTTTGGAAACCCCCCAAAACAAAGTATTAATGAAAATTAAAATAAAAATACATTTAAAATAAGCTATGTATGTGACAATTATCCCCACCATGAAAACTTTCCACCCCGGAAAGTCACAGTAAGGCCAAAGCAACAACCAAACTCAACTGAGAAACCAAGAGGTACTCTGTTGCCAGGTTTCTCCCCCAAAGGCCATAACAACTTCAGTGATCAATGAAGGAATGAATACTCTCACAAACCTTACATACACCACTTTCCTGAAAGAATCAAGCACATTCAGGCTTTATCCAAAATGAAAACTCCTCTAACACAATCTGAACAACACTCAATCAATTTACCCAAATAAACAACAACATCGAACAAGGTTACACTTTCCCTACTATAACTAAACCATTGGTCACTCTCCAATATCAATTTTTACCAAATAAAGATGTAGGTAGTTAGATATCTCCAAATGATAATACCTACTTCCCATACAAAACCAAGGAAAAATATGAGTTACTCGTATGAAGAGACACAAATGGGATCCCCACCGTAAGAGACAACTTAAATTTTTTTTTTCCGAGACAGAATCAAGACACTAATAGGGGGAGGCCGAAACAGACTCCCTAGTACAAGGGGTATACATAAATTAGAAATTTACAAAATAATATACATGATACCCACAGTGGGTCTTCCCACCACAAGAACCAACCATCTTAACCGACCGGCGTGGGCCGACATGAAAAGATCCCAAAATTATGGAGTTGGGACGGTCGCACTGTTAGTCTGCACAGTTTGGAAAAATGTGCGATACTATGTGGATCCTTATATCTACATGGTTATTTTATTGTTCATGGTTAGAACTAACCATGTGAAAACTGTGTGCTCAACTTGTCTATCCAAATTTCCAACCATTCTCCAAAGACTCAATGGAAACCAAAGGGGGAGGGAATAACATTGTGTGATGACATGGGTACAAGACCCTCCACCTATTTCCACCGAATGGGAACAATAGAAGAAATATGATGACACCATAGGTTTAAACTGTTCCTATCTTTCATACTAAGGATAAGACTTTGTACAAGTGTTTAAACGACACTGGTGTTTCCCCTGACTACGCGCCAGCTTCTCTCCAGGACCTATGGCTGGAGCTCAAAATATTGAAGCATCTTCGGCCACGCAGTTAGGCTGTTGAAACCCCTATGTGGAAATTCTTCTTTCGGTGCCACAAACAACTACACTGCATACCCCGACGGGTTTATCAAGACATAACACACTCCATAAACCACTTTACCAAAACCATACATTTCATTGAAACAAGGGATCAGAAGATGAACACACATTGTACCTTGTTTCTTTGGGTGAGAAACAATATAAGGGAAAGACACCTATAAACACCTTCCTCTAAGATAGAGGATTTGATGTTTTTCCCAAGGGAGACACAATCCCAACATAACATAGAACCTTAGAGGATTGTGTGACCTTCACCTTTATGGTCAAAAGAGCAAACAACATCACAATGCGTCACTAAACATGACCCTGGTGATTGATAGAAACAATACATGGAACAGGACCATATTCAAAGTCCCTAAACAATAGATAAGTCCAAAAAGTGGACACAATATCATATCATGACCTAAATCTCAAAATTGGTGGTTTAATAATAACTATTTCTTCAAAGAAACTATAAAGAACCCAGAGGCCCTCTTAGACACCATCAAGACACTCATCCGTACTAACAACGAAAGAACACTCCCACCTTTGATGAATCAGGAAACTTAAGAAACTAAGGTCTCTTTCAACCTTCCACAAGCACTATCCCACTACAAGAGGATCCAAAAATCAGAGAAATGAATGAGTGTAGACTCAATACAAAAAAGTTTGATAAAATATTATTTATATTGATCAACTGGAGGATTTTCCAATGGCGAAACAAAACGGGTTGCACTTCAGTTGTGCATTTACCCTTAATGGGGGCGTACCTTATCCAATGAGAGAACCCAAGGACCCAACCAAGCTGGTCTATTGGTCAAAACATGCCAGAAACCAGATCCAAACACATGAAGGGAACCACTGTAAAGGCATCCCAAAAAAAAATTTCAAAAGAGACCACTAACCATCCCTGCAACACAGCTTACCGACCAAACACAAACCCAAAACACAGTTCAAACAGAAGGGGTTCTTGAACTCAAAACATCCCAAAACATCAACATTTTCAAAAACCCATAATACAAACCATACCAAACTATTCATCAAGACATCATGTTTTTCTTTAAAACCAATTCTTTGAAAACAAACAGTTTAGCAGTAAGTGTATCCACCAATTGTACCCCATGGGCCTCACACATGCATGTTTTTGTGCCACACCGGGCACCCTCCTCATATCCATCCCAACACTCATCCAGTCGTGCCATCAACCATCCATCATCCCATATAACCCCATGCATGTGGTCACTCATGGAAATACCAAAGGGTAAAAAAAAACTTCCTTCCACTTTTCAAAAACAAAATGGTCAACCAACCCAACCTTTTTCTCAAAACCGCTAACAATGAGATCGAAATCCCAATTCACATTTTACAAAACATTTCATAAGGACACAACCATTTAGAAAATAACTCACTTTCAAGTTATTCACAAAAATTTCGAAACATATCATCCCATTAAAACACACTCTAATTGTTTAGAAAACTCTATTGGAAACACTTTTCAAAACCAAATTCAATATAGTTCCTGCTTTCAAAGAGTTGTAAGCACACCATTTTACATTTCAAAACAATTCTAAAAATTCAGTTCCGCCATTTCATAAACCAAACCATTCCCTCTTTATTTGAAAATCATTTCATAAAAACTTTACGCTTCTTAAAACCAAGTCACCTTAAAACCAAAGTGCTAAGATTTCAAAACTAAAGCACAAAACAATGCAAGAGGAAACTAGTTTCGGTGGGTGACTTATACATATGGTTGGCAGCCATATTCCAATCACTTCGCCGTCACAGAGAGTATTCTAGGGAAATATCCATGGCTCCACATGGCTTTCCAGGCCCTGCGAGCTCACTAAGATTATTCTCCTAACTCTCTTTTCATTTCCCATAGTCATCATTAAACCAAGAAAACCAAAGGACTCAGATAAATCCATACTTCCCATGGTGACTTGAATCCCTTTATGAGGTGTGTTGGCCAAGCACACTACCCATGACTGGAATTTCAAGTCCCAAAAATCCTAGCTCCAGACTATGCTGACTCTTCCCCAAATAACATGACCCAAGGAGCGAACCTCCTCTGATACCATTTTGTCACGAACCGAATCTGGTCACCGCCAAAACCAGCACCAAACCCAGCCTGTGACATGACTCGAAAGGGTTTACCTATCCCCACGGGCTGGCACAAGTGCCCGGGTATCATTAATTTTGGTTTGGGAACGATTTACCCGAGTATGAAAGAATAAAACATTAAAAACAATCCATAATATAAATCTGAAATTTTTGAGCCAAACAAGACTTAAATAAAAACCAGAACTGAGTACATTGGTTTAAAGATTATACAAGTGGTCCAAATAAAAATAATTATATCATTAAGACAGCCCCAAGGACTCCACACAACTAGGGGTCATCGCCCCCAAGCTATCTCCACAACTCTGCACCAAGATTGGGAACTAACACCATGAACCGCCATCACCCTTAGCCATTCCTTTACCTGAATCAAACATAACAAAGTCTACTTACACCCAAGGGGTGTAAGTAGGGTGTGAGCCTAAGCCCAGTAGGATACCACCCAATTATTCCAAAGAGTAAGAAATACAATGTGAAAAATCAAGCAGTTTTCAAACGCAAGGAAAAGTAGTGTTAAAATTTCAAGAAATGAAACCTCTAATTGAAAATAGTTTTCAATCCAAAATTTTCAGAATATTAAAAAATTAAAATAGAAATTTTAGATACTGTAATTTACTTCCAAACACACCCTTAGACATGGGTAGATACTACCAATCCAATGAGCAACAACATTGGGAACACCCCTAGGCACTAGGTTGTCTTGGGCCCTATGTACCTCGTACCTCGGTGTAAAGTAACCATAGAAAAATCCTTTCTTGTGCACGAGCCACTAGTAGGGAACACACCCATAACCTATTGGTCCCCAATAATCATCCAAATAGTTTAGTTAGAGTTGTCGTTATCTAAATGCTAAGTGAAACAGGGACAAAACCCATCCGGTCTACTAGCCGTACTAGTACAAATCTGCCCCACCTAGGTACACGGGCTTCCCCTTTTGTGCTCAATCAATTCCAGCATGCATCATAAATAAATTTTCATATAAAACATCATTACTAGTCAAACACAACCAATACAGTAGCTATCACATTTTATACCACTTAAAACACGCAACAAAACACTTAGATTTTTCATAAAACAATTCCTCAAAATCTCGTAGTGTTTCGGACACAAAAGTCATTATAGACCTCACTTGCATACTATGTGCACATATTTAAGCTTCCAAAACATAAAGGGAATCCTACTACATTTCAGTGAAAACACAAAATCAGTTTTAGGGTAACCCCATATGGTTCAAGAAATGACATCATTGCAAAGTCTCCATTTTTACACAACACAAATCTTAGAATTTCATGTGGTTCACAAACACCATTAAAACCAGATTTTTCAGTAACAAACACAGGGTACAATCATTAAAAACAGTATTTTTTTCCCTATTATAGTTCAATAAAATCAACTAGTTACTTTTAGGGTAGCCCCAATTAAACTAATAAAACATTTCTATGAAAAACCCCCAATTTCACATGAAATTGGCCTTTAGGATTCATTTTAAATACAAACACCACTAAAACTATATTTTTCAGAAATAATAAAATTGAATAAGCATGAAAATACAATAAAAACAGTATCCAATTCACAAAGATTTCATACACAATGGAATCACCTACCAAAACCAAGGAAACCCTTGAATCCTTTGTGCGAAAACTCAAACGTACCACCACCGCACCTCAAGGAAGGTAAACCAGAACTAAAACCAGAATTTAAGACCATGAAACACAAGATAAAACCCTAATTTTTAAACCCTACTTCCTGGACATAAGGAACCTCAATGATAATGGAAGAAACTCTAAGTAAATTGGATGTAACCCTAAAAAAATTGAAAGAAGAAAGGAGGAGAACAACTTACTTAAAATATCTTGTAGAAATCTCCCCCCAAAATACCAGAATATGATTTCAAAAATACTCAAACCTTTCAGGGATGTTTGAAAAAGAATAGGTAGATCATTTAGGAATTTGAATGGTGGAAAAAGAGTAAGAATCGAAGGAGTTATGAAGGAAACAAATTACCTTTATAAATCTGCCCGAAATTTGAGTTCTCCAAAAAGTTCGACCTAAAACGCGATTCCAATGAGATGAAAAGAGGGTGGTAGGATATTGGACACGAGGCTGGGTTCAAGGGGCGTGTTTGGGGCTTTGAATCACCTAAAAACCCTTAAAAATGAATATGTTATTAATTAATCAACTTTTATTTTTAAAACTGGACTTGGGCTTTCGGGCAGGCCCAATCTCTTAAATAAAGACCCATATACACCTTGGTTATGGATTTCCAAAGGCTCCAAATTTTAATTTTGGTGTTAATATATCAAGGTAGGATATTTAGGAGTTGGAATGACTGAAAAATATTAAAAAATTAATAAGTTATAAAAGAAACAAAATTTATTTTTAAATCTGAAATTGGGCTCACGGTTTGGCCCAATTCATGAAAACTCACCTATTTTCCATAAAAACCTTGGAAACCCCCCAAAACAAAGCATTAATGAAAATTAAAATAAAAATACATTTAAAATAAGCTATGAATGTGACAACTTTATTATTTATTAATTCATTTTGCATATTTTTCTATTATATATATTCACTGACAGTTAGGCAAAAATAATTGGGTGGTTGTCTATTGGGATTCATCTAACACCCTATTTGGGTCATGATTTTGGGCCCAAACAGATTATATTGTTCTAGGTATAGATAAGGGAAAGTTCCCTTCTACTTCATGTACTTGACTTCTGGGGAGCTAGGGAGTATGGGGCCAAGCTGAGGCTTATGTTGCTGTTATATTTTACTTTTTTTTATTTGTACGTTGGTTCAGTACTGTATTCCATCATTGTGACTTGTTTGGATTCTTTCCTAGATACTTTTTACTTGCATAATTATTTACATATATATGTTCCAGTTTTTTATCTACTTTCAGTCTTCTGTTGTTTACTTATTGTATGGAATTACTACTTCCGCTACTGCTATACATTTTTTTTACACTATGTTACTCTTCCAATGATGGAATAGTTTTCTCATTATCACACCCAAGGCCCTCGCTGCTAGTCAGCAGCCTATCGTATTTGGGGAAATGTGCTTGAGGCCATGTTACCAACTGGGTACGGGGCACCTTTGGGCTGCACCCAGAATCGGGATGTTACAAAGTAGAATCAGAGGGATTATTTTCTTCCTTACTTATTGTTTGGAGCCTATAGACAGGGATATAAAGGAATAGGCAGTTTGTAATAAGGTGTACCTGGGAGTAGCTAACCCATGTATAGAAAAAACCAATATGCCTCAAATATTTCAATTTTTATAGTTTTCCATTTATTATAGTAGACTTGATTTCACCGTTGGGTGATTCATATGCTTTGTGTTGTTATAATTCATGTTATTGAGGTTCTATTTCTATTGAAACCTGATGAGATGAGGGTTTTCTATCTCATGCGTCATAAAGGAACATTCTAGATATCACATGTCATTCATACAAGTCATTCCATTTTGGGTGCATTACTGATTGCGTGTTATTGTGATAGGTTTTGTGTTAGAGATGCATAATGTTGTGATATATGCCTTGATATAATTAATTCTATTTTGATAGGGTATTGAATATTTAAATTATCATTTGAATAGACACCAAACATTGGTTCTTGAGGTGTTATGGGTCCTCATGGATTGGAATTTGGTGAATCATATTTTTTATTGCACGGTTATACAATTATATTCATGAATATGATGCCAAAATTTGATTCGTGGAGTGTATGGCCCCCCAAATATTGGAATTTGTCACTTAAATGTTTGATTTAGTGTTTTTATGGGTTCCGAAGTAGTTTCTAAAGAATACTGTCCAGAAAAACCCAGAATACATGGTGTGTATTGAGGAATACATGTCATGTATCCTTCTATCCAGGAAAGAATTATTTATCTTAAGTACACATGTGTACTATATGTACACGCAGTGTAGTCTTTAACCATGTGACTGACTATGTGGGAAGAGACACGGGGTTGAGTTTTGTTTGGTGGAACATGCCATGTACCGGACATACACATTGTGTTGTAGAGACCATGTGTCCCGCCATGTGACTAATGACACAGATGGATGAATATCATGTTATACACACCATGTTGTGTTTTTAATTGACGTGTAGAGTTTATTGTGTCACCGACCATGTTACTAAAGACACAGATGGTTATGACATAAGGGATACACATCATGTCAAGGGTGCACACGCCATGTAGAGTTACCCAGGTAGGAGTCGTGTGTATAGTCATGTGGAGGAACTTAGGTAGGGGAAAATGATTCATGCACATGCCGTGTTTCAAGGATAACACACCATGTTTATGGGGGTTACATGACCAGGGTTGGAAAAAGTACACGCCCAGTTAAAGGCTTAAGATAACGCGTCATGTAGTTTTAATACACGCTGTGTATCCATGTTTTGAAGAACATAAATGTTTTCTTCCTCTTTTTCCTTTCTTGAACATCTAAGTTCATTCCTTGATAATCTTGATCTGAGGTGTGAAATTGAACTTGTAGAGTCATGCCACCGAGACGTCCTCCAGTTGTATTCCAGATATAAAGCAACGATTAGACACCAAACATGGTAGATCACAGAATACCATTAGATCCTCCATTTTTTCCTTTCTTGGCACCAACCTTATTTTTGGATACGGGTGCTGATGCATAGTTTCGAGAAGTATTTGAGGTTTTTTCAGACCATCTAGGGAGCCCAACATCCTTCCCCATCTATGGATGAGTAGACGTGGGTTTTTCAGTAGTAGCATCCTCCCACATTCTCAAAGGATGGAGGACCTCGGGCTATAGAATCATGGTTAGAAGAAATGATGTCGATATTAGAGCATCTAAAGATGCCTCCAGAGAGGAGGGTGAAGCTCTCTATGTACATGCTTCGGAATTCCACCAAGAGAATTTGGGATGTGATTTCACTAGTGGGAAGCCAGTAGGTTATGGCTTGGGATGAGTTCTAATGTACCTTTTATGAATTATTTTACCTAGGTAATTTAATGGTCGATCGAGACCAAGAGTTCATGAGTTTGGAGCATGGTACTCTCTCGGTCATGGAGTATTCTTCTCACTTCACAGAGTTTCAAGGATTCACACCCATTCTAAGGGGTAATGAGTTATTCCTAGCAAGGAAGTTTGAGGATGGTCTCAAGAATGAAATCCGATCTCAGGTGAACATCTTTAGGTTTATGACTATATCTTTCATAGTCAACCATGATCTGATAACCGAGAACAACCTAAGTGATTCTGACGTAGTAGGCCAGGGGAGGTTCGGTATCCAGAGTTGGTACCCTTCTGACTGAAAGCAAGAAGCGTTGCAGGGTGTCTATGCACAGAGATCTGAGTAGGCGAGATACACTTTTAGGTAGCCAGGTGGTATGCTACCAGTGCAGGAAGAGCAGACATACAAGGCCACATTTCACAAGAGACCTAGTCGAGTGCCGATATTGTGGAAAGATGGGTCATCTTATGCATTTCTATCAATTTTTCTCACCAGAAGTTGGTGATAGAAGTTCTTCTATGACTCCTCATTCAAGAGAAGGACCACCGGTTTCTCATTAGTCTGGGAACTAGAGTTTATCCGGTCATTCAGGCCATGGTGGAGGTCATGATTGTGGTAGCAAGTCTCCAGGATTTTAGCAACAATAGGGTGGATCATATCAGGGTGGTGAGGAAGGGTTTTCAAGCTGTAGTATGGTCCAAACTTTTGTAGTGGAGTAAACCCAACAGGAGTAGGATCCCGAACCATCTATAGTTAGAGGCATGATTCTAGTTTCCTTAGTTTTAACTTCTGCACTTCTCGATATAGGGGCTTCCATTACTTTCATATATATTCCTATCATGGAGAGACTTGGGCTTTATATCTTTACTTATGATAATATCATGACGTTGGACACTCCGTTGGGGACTAGAACAACTAGTGTGTGTCACTGCAAGGAATTCCCTATTGAGGTTGGTGGGTGTCACTTCTTATGGGACCTATATGTCTTGGAGATGACATGCAATGACTTCATTCTCATAATGGAATGGTTGGTTCCCTACCAGATTTTTGTTGACTTCTATTGTCATAGGGAGAGTTTCAAATCACCATAGGGAGGTTTTTTCCTATGTAAGGCTGAATGGGATTTTTAAGCGAGTAGAGCAGAACCCGAGCATCATTGGTTGGGAGGAGTAACAACCCAGATTTCTAGTCTATACCTGGATGACAAGGGGACTTCACAGATGGAATTTCATCCATTGGTGGATCATTTTAGGGATGTATTTCAAGAGTACTTTTTAGGTTTGCCTCCAGAGAAAAAGGTACACTTTTATATTGAGCTTCTTCCAGGAGTGGAACTGGTGTCGATTCCTCATCATAGGATGGAAACACCTTAGTTACAGGATCTCAAGAAGTAGTAATAGGAGTTACATGAAAAGGGTTTCATCTAACCCATTACTTATCCTTGGGGTTCACCAGTCCTGTTTGAAAAGAAGGAGGATGGTACCCTCTGACTTTGTGTGGATTATCAGAAGCTTATCCAGTTGACGGTCAAGAACCGATATCCATTTCCGATGATTGTTGACCTCTTTGATCAACTTTAAGGAGCTCGGGTGTTCTTGAAGATTGACTTTAGATCCATTTATCTTTAGTTTCATATTATACTATCAGATATACCTCTTAAAGCCTTCCGGATCATGTATAATATATACGAGTATGTCATTATGTCGTTCGGTCTCACGAACGCGCCTTCAAATTTTATGGAACTGATGAACTGAGTGTTCCATCCATACTTGGATTCTTTCGTGGTGGTTGTTGTGGATGATATCTTGGTGTACTCTCACACTCGACATGACCATTCCAAACATCTTGATATCATTTTGAGTACACTGAGAGACAATCATTTATTTGCTAAGATCTCAAAATTGCCGTTTTTGAATTGACCAAATTCACTTATTTGGTCATTTTATCTCAGAGACAGGAGTATCAGTAGACCCAAAGAAAGTGAGAGTAGTAGTTTCCATGGAGAATACAGAGAAAATATTTTAGGTACAGAGTTTTCTAGGGTTGTATGGTTACTGAAAACATTTTATATAGGACTTTTCAGGTATAGCACTGCCACTGATGGCATGACTAGGAAGGGTGAAATGTAATTGTGGAAAAATTCTTGTGAGTCAGCCTTCTAAGAGATAAAATGGCGGTTTAATTTAGCACTAATACAAGTTTTTTCAATCCAGAAATGAGTTATATAGTTTACTGTGAGGCATCAGGTTTCAGGCTAAGAGCAGTGCTTATGCTGGGGGAAGTATTTGTTGTATACAAGGTCTCAGCAGTTAAGGCCACATGAGATGAATTACCCGATACATGATCTTGATTTGGCTGAAGTTGTTCATGATTTATGTTGTTGGAGACATTATCTATTGGGAGAGAATTTTTTTGTTTTCATCAACCAAAAAAGACTCAATTATATCTTCACTCAGTGAAATCTGAATTTGAGACAGTGAAGGTGGTTTGAATACCTTCAGTCCTTTGATTTTGAGCTTTCCTACACACCTGAGAAAGGAAATGTGGTGGCTAATGCGTTGAGCTATAGGACTTAGATATAGACAGTTTAGGAGACCAGTAGTGAGTGGAAGCTTATGGATCTGTTCTATGAGATGCATTTGGAGGCTCACAATAGATAGGGATAGATGTCTCTTTCTTCTATAGTTGTTACCCTTACTTTTCATGAGCCAGTGCGAATGAGGTAGCTATCAGATGCTGAAGTCCTAGTAATGTGGGTGTGTATGTTAGGAGAGGACCATATTCCTGGATGGATCATAGGAAGGGATGAGATATTGCGCTTCCATGGATGTATATGGTTGTCAGTATACATACGTGAGGATCTTTTGTGGGGTTTTCATTCTTTAGTTGGGGAAGTTCATCCTAGAGTCACCAAACCATATCAAGATCTATACTATCAGTATTGGTGGCCATGTATGAAGAGAAATGTCACTAGTTTTTTCATGAGGTGTTCCACCCGTCTTCTAGTGAAGGTGGAGCTTCAGCGATCAGTAGGGATTTTGCAGTAGTTACCCATTCCCAAGTGGAAGTGGAATGATATCGCAATGGACATTGAGACAGCTTTGAAAAGGTAAACTCAAGGGAAATATTCAGTTTGGGTTGTCATTGACAAACTCATGAAAGTCACACACTTCTTACCGATCAAGTAGACCTTCTGTGTTAATGAGTGGGGAAGTTTGTACATTAGTTAGATTATGTGTTTTCATGGGGTTCCACGCTCTATTGTTTCAGATAGGGATTCCTGTTTTACTTCTTGAGCCTGGAAGGGACTATAGAGGTCTTTGGGTACACATGTACTTCTAAGTACAACTTACCATCCCTAGATAGATGGAAATTCTGAGCATACGATACAGGTTATGGAGGACATGCTTCGAGCATGCATCCTAGATTTTTGAGGTTCTTGGGAGAAGAACATACCTCTGGTGGAGTTCACCGGCAATAATAGTTTTTAAGAAACTATTTATAAAGAACCTTATGAGGCTTTTTACGGTAGTCCATTATGATCACCCTTATGTTGGATGGAAGTAGGAGAGGCATCTATGGTGGGACCTCATATTGTCCAGGAGACCACATAGAAGATATAGCTGATTCATAAGAGGATGGATACTTCATTGTAATGACAAAAGTCTTGTGTTGATTGACAGAGATGAACTCTAGAGTTCAAGGCTGGAGATCAGGTTTTTCTACATGTCACACTAAGGTTGGGACAATGGAGGATTAGGATACAGGGTAAGCTTTCTCTAAGAAACATCAGGCCGTATGAGGTTTTAGAGAGATTTGGGCTAGTTGTCTATCACTTGCAGTTACCTCAAAGGTTCCAGGCTATGCACATCTTCTTCCATGTTTCCCAGCTAGGATTGTACTTCTCAGACCCAACTTTTTTTTCAACCCGAGGAGGTTGATTTGGAGGTGGATCCATCATTCTAAAAGAATCGTATCTGGATCGTTAATCATAGCACGAAGGTTCTCTGTGGCCGGTTTGTTCCTATGGTATGGGTGTTATGGCTGCACGGGTGAGTACATGACAAGACTTGGGAGAGGGAGACCGATGTACGATCATAGTGGTCGGATCTATTCTAGAATTCTTCTTATATGCCTCCACATTAGGGAAATTCTGGGATGAATTTCATTAAGGGGGGAAGTTTCTAAGAACTCATATCTTCATTTCAAGTATGGATCTTGATTTCAGGTATTTTTGAGAAAAATAGGAGTTTCTAGAAATTTAATGTGTACACGCCGTGTTCTTAAGAGTACACGTCGTGTACCTGGATGTCGTGGGTAGTCATGTACTAGTTGTGTAACAGTTGAGTACATAGTCATGTGAGGTGACCTGGAGACCACCTAAATTGGGGCTCAGTAAAGTCATATACACACCATTTATCATTAAATAACACTCTGTGTATTTTTATTTTTAATTATTATATTGGATTAGGGTCACATCTAATCAACCGAACTATCTTCTTATGAACCTGTCTCATACAGGAGCAACAAATATCAATGATTCTTCTCTGATCTCTTGTTTGATCATCCATTCTCCAAATAAAACTCTTTCAGTCGCGTCGCAATCGCATTGGTGAGTTATTACTTCTTCTAGAGCCCCGTATCTTTATTTCCACTCTTTTGTGATATATCCTTGGTTGAATGTTTTTGATGTTTTGGTAGATATACCATGTTATAGGTTGATTTAGAGGTTGAGGTTCAACAATATCATTATTACAATGTCGAGGTAGGTGGTTTGTGCCTTTTCATAGATTCTATTTGAATTATATGTACAAAAAGTTCTCAATACCCTAGTTTAGGGTATTGCATGTTAGGGAATTTAACCTTATTGATGTCTTCCATTTCTTTTTTTCTTGGGTATGGGTTTTTGATTATGAATAGTGTTATTTACATTTATATGGATGTGTTTTCCTTTTTTTGATTTGATATTGACCATTAGTTCTAGAATCGCCTATTAGGTTGCTTTGCTTTCTATGCCTACTGCCGTTAAGATGAAGTGATATTATCTAACATGCTTTTATTATGCTTTGTAGCCGTTTAACCAAGTAGTATTTGTGATTTACTTTGGCTTATGAATATCTTTTGTACATGATTTCTTTACAAAGGGCTGTGGGAAACTGGTGTAGTTAGATCATATGGGGAATTGACATTGAGGGCTTCCCCAGAGTGACCATTGTACTTTTCACGCTACAAGACCATAGGGGCAATTGATGTTGAGTGCTCCGTCAAAGTTTCTGCAGTTATCGTTACAAGACCATAGGGGGAATTAAAGTTTAGTGCTTCCTTAGAGAGTTTGTAGTTAATCATAAAAAGACTATAGAGGAAATTGATGGTGAGTACTTCCTCTGAGAGTCTTTTTTGTATGAGACCAAAGGGGTTATATTTTTTGAGCTATCCCATGAGGTCATTATATATTTATTGTTAAATGATAAGCTGAACCCGAGGGGTTAGACTGTGAGAACTTTCCCAGAGGGTTATCTTTGAATGATTGGTTTAATAATTAATAAATGTAAATGAATGTAGTTGAAATTTTATGACTGTTTACTTTGAGTACTTCCTTTTTTATTACTTTATTTTTCATATTTTCCTGTTATATATATTCACTAATAGTTAGGAATAGATCTTTTGGTGGTTTCCTACTAGTATTTGTCTTGCACCCTGTTTGGGTCATGCTTTTGTGCCCAAATAGATTGTATTGTTGCAGGTAAAGATAAGTGATAGGGCCCTTCTACTTTAGGTACTTGACTAATGTGGAGTTGGGGAGCATGGGACAAAGATGAGGCTTGCGATGCTATTGTATTTTACTTGTTTTTATTTTTACTTTGGTTTAGTACTATATTCTAGCATTGTGACTATTTTGGATTCTTTCCTAAATACTTATGACATGCATCATAATTTATATATTTATTCTATAGTTGTTTATTTAACTTCAGTCTTCTGTTGTTTACTTATTGTATGGTATTAATGATTCTTATTATGTTATACGTTTGAATCTGTTGTGTTACACTTCCAAGAAGGGCATAGTTTCCACATAATCACACCTAAGGCCCTCACTGCTAGTCGGCAGCCTCTGGCATTCAGGGAAATGTGCTTGCGACCATGTGAACAACTGGGTATGGGGCACCTTTAGGCGGAACCCGAAATCAGGATGTTACAATAATAACTAAAATTACTACAACGGGACAAAAAATTGAAAGTAAGATAATAATAATAGGAAAATTTGGATATGTTTGATCCCCCAGAATAATATCACTCATGAAAAACACTTTAAAATGAATTAGAATAATTGTAATGAAATATATATTATGAAAATGAAAATGTATAATTTTGAGGTAAGATTGAAGTTAATTAATAAAGAAAGTTATTTTGGGTCTTTTAAGAAGTGGGGAACCCATATGACCATTATAAATCTAACTATTCAAATTGTAATCTAACCATTAAAATATTCACCAGCCTAGTGGAATAGTAGTATGAATATTATAAATAGTAATCTAACCATTATATCAGTAACCTAACCAATAGAAAAGTAAAATAATATTTATGTATCTTATAAAATTAAAATATGATATATTTATATCATGGTATGTTTTAAAAATGATAAATTAAGTGTTCTTATTTTTGTAAAAAAATAGATATTATAATTCAAATTTTATAATATATTTAATGATTTCAAAGAAATATTATTTTTATAAAACACATTTATAAATTAATAACTTTTTTTATAATGATAATATAGTTTTTTGAAACCATATGTAAATTTTCAAAATGTTAGGAAATTGGTCAAAATATTAAAATTGGTAATTTGAAAATACATGAAGATTTTATTTAAGAAATTACAATTTTAGAAAATTATTTCATAGAATTGATTTAATTTTTTAATATACACATTGAAAAATGGTAAGGGTGAACTTTTATTATTTTTTTAAATCATTTGAACTCTTAAAGAAAATTTAAATCTAGTCTTCAACATTAGAATTTGAATACATGAATTTTTGGGTCATGAATGATGTCAAAACCTATTATTTCAGAGTCACATGAAAAATTTAAATTATATAGTCATGTGAATCTATAAAATTGGTAGTATTGAACCAAAATAATAAACTAATGTTTATAATATTAAAAAATACCCCTATTAGCCCCTTGTAAATATGACCCCTTCACCTCACAACTTCTACGACTTTGAGCTTGCCAAATTTCTACTTGATTTTCTTACCAACTCTTTCCTCTATGTGGTAGTTCTTCTGTTCTCCCCAAAAGACTAATTCTATGTTCCTTAAGGATTTTTTAAGGAAGAAATATTTAAGACGTAACATTGTTAGACTACCTATTTTAAATTCTTTCTTCTTCTAAATTCACATCTCGTCTCCCTCATCCAAAATAAAATAATAAGTCCAGTATCAAATATATACTAAGCATTTATAGTGAAAAATGAATATATATGGTCCACCACCTTTGTTTCTCCGCATATTCGAAAAACAAAACTATTTTCGATATTTTTTTCTTTTCACTGCCATTGTGAATGATGTGTTTTACTTTTCCATTTCTACCTTCAAGGCTAGTCATAAAAATATTATTATGGTTAAATAAGATGATACTAAGTATATTATAACATATTTCATGTTTTTTAATGAATATATAGACATAATATTAAAAAAAATAAAATTATTTCTTAAAGGTCAATAAAACCACCTATATGAACTAAATGCATAACGTTAAGGTTTTAACTAAGTGAATCATTCCTTTTTCAAAACAATAAAGGATATTTAAAACAATTAAAAAATTTCGAAGGAAATGAATATCATTTCATTTAAATTCTAAAGTTGTAATCCCATTTTAAATGAACTCCTATAATTATAAAAAAGTGATCCAACCAAGGAACTATAAATATAACTCCGTAAAAAAAGTTAAATAAAACATTATTTATTTTTGAAATGGTTATAAATGAATGTAATAAAATAATAATAAATCGAATATAGATTTAAAAGGTAATTAATTAAGTAATTAATGAGTATAATTTTATTATCCATGGTATTTAGTGCAAGTGTAGTGTGATTTTGGAAGCTAAGGTAAGAGCTATCTCTGAACCACCATTTTTTGGTAATGACCTTTCTCTCCCAAACTCACTTTTTCTATCTTTTTTATGTTATGGAATTATTATATATTCTATTTATATGACACCTACATATATAAATATCTTATTCTCTCTTCCTTTTATGGGTAGATGCATTCCTTAAGTTCATTTCTCAAATGCCTCCTTTAAAATCAAACTCAATTAGGGGGAAATTTTCTACCCTTAATACATTTATGTAAAAATAATTTAAGTCATTTATTACCATTAATAATTTCATTAAATAAATAAATATTTTAGGATAAACCATTCTTTGTTACCTTTATTTTTCAAATGAAATCTCATACTTACTCTTTCCTTAAGAGTCTTTAACTAATTCCTTAAAATACTGTTTTGAAAGTCTATTTCCATACCAAATTATCTACCCTTTATCATGATTTTTTTTTAAAATTGACACCTTATTTTGAGACCTGTAATTATATATTTAATTCATTATTCTATTTGGAATCTTTATGATATATCCTTTGATTATTATATGAACCTAGATTACATAACACATTTCCTTCCACGGGAAATTATTTTTTTATTCCATATGATTTCTTTCCATTTGTTTTATAGATAATATTATACATGTTATTTTGGGTTTAACTAAATAGAACTCCAATTAATTGGGTAATGTTTTTTTTTTCATGAGAAAATATGTATGGGATTAGGAAGAAAACCAAACCATGATGGAACTTTTTTCACTATGTGATGTTGTCTTGGCAGTTAGCCTTGACTTATTCTTATGTCATGTTTCATGTTGATTCCACATTCCTATAATGACATTGTATAACAATTTCATGTTCTTTATGTTAGGATTCCATATGATTATTCATGATCCTTGTATTTTATGATATCATTTTATGCCTTCTGACTCATATGTTATGCTTCATTTCCATGTTTATTTCCTTACCGATATTTATAGATAACCCCTTTATTTTATATGTCCCTAGGTTATCCTTTGAAGTTTTAGGAGATAAATGGGATTTTAGATATCATGATGGAGAATAAAATAATTTTTTTTATCTCTTTTCGACATATTATGAACCTATGTCATGAACAGACAAATCATGGCCCACCTGGTCGGTGGTAAGCTAAGTATAGCAGCCCCAAAACCGCCTATAATAATCTAGGGGATATCAATAAGAACTGAGAAGTAATAAACTAAAATGAGAGGCCTTATACTAATATACATGTATCCATATAAACATCCATATTTATTTAAAATTGTAGAGGAATATAAAAAGACTATAACATATAGAGTGTAACCCTGAACACCAAAACCTCTAGGAAAATACATCAGAGTATGAATGTTTAAACCTAAGAGAAAATGGAAAAGAATACACACATAATAAGAAATAAAGTCCCAACCTAAAAATAAATATTAAAAGTAAATATAAAGAGTGATCAACTCCAAATCTCCATGTTTGGCCACCGAACATGGTTAATGCACCCAAGTATCGCAATGCTCCACCAATGTAACCTCAGATCTGTGTGTCATCTACATATGACAAGGAACATGTGGGAAAAGTCTATATAGGAGTGATTATATACATATCCAGTATAATAACCCAAAAACCACAAAAGGGAGAAATACAAATACACAATAGAAATCAATATATACTCATAAATAAACCCATACGAGAGAGAAAGGGGATCTCTATCTCATGGACTAAATGAGTACAATGAGTAATATTCAAGATCCAAAGGTCAATCTATGATACCAAGAATCATCTGAAACCTCACAAGAATATATGTGTAGGGACCCATTCCTAACCATTATGCCCCATTGTTGAGGCATCCACAATAGCAGTGGAAGACCTGCTCCCCACTAGATCTCGAAAATGGGGGGAGTTCCACTCTATAGACGGAGGACCCACACCCTATTATTTTATAGGGATTACCTACTATACCTATGTAAAGAGTATGGGGGACTCGCACCTTGGTGTGGTAGGGAAGTACCTACCCCAACATCACTTTGATAATATGACCCTAATCACTACCATCATCAAGCATATATTTAAGAAGAATCATTCTCAAAACACCTCAAATCATATCACATATTCCATGATTAAGGCTACTATCATGTTATATGAGGAAAAACAATATAGATAGGATACTTATGGTGAAAATTTGAGTTCAGAGGAAAGAGATACATAAGGTAGAAGTTACTGGGAGAAGTATATGCTGTGTACATGGGGTCACATAGTGTGTGACATAATCTCATCACATGAGAATATTCTCACCTGGACATAGATTGGGAAGGAAACTCATACCACATTATATGTCTCTACCATCTAGGGCATGCCCTTTCTATTCTGGCCCATGCCCATGTACATCGGTATGTACCTGTGTATATGGTCATGTCTGAGTATTCTGGCTATGTATGAGTACACAGATGTGTCAGTGCACTCTGTTCATTCCCATGTACATGGTCTTGTCTGTTCCCATGTACTCCCAATGTACACGTTGAGCCAAAAAAATAAGGTCACATGACATTTTTTGGGTCTATATGGTGTGCGGTATTTAACTCTACTTGAAACCATAGTCGTCATAGCTAGGGTACTACATGACATGTGTTCTTCCAAACTATGTACCATGTAGTCAGGTTTTTCATAGGATTTAATTCATGTTCTTCATGAAGTTTCCTAATATTCCAATTCTTCTATAAATATCACTGTATGACTGCCCGAAACTAATGGGTAACAAATCTGGACATCGATTTCCATCCTCCAGTGGATGGAAATTAGAATATGATATTCTACACTGAATTTTGTCATGCATTCACCATCGTTTAATGTACCAAAAACTATATCCATCACCCTCTAATCATGATCCATCTAAATATCACCATACCATTCATCATTTTCACAACCACTGTGAATTTGGGGGTTCGAACGTACTCGAACCCTTCCTGAAAAAGTAAAAAATATGACCTTATGGGATTAAGGTGAAGAACACAAAGAATAGTGGGTAGACATAAAATTTAAAAAGTTGATAAGAAAATTTTTCCAATGCAATCCCAGAAAAATATCATAAATTGCAGGATCAAGGGATATATCTTGTCATAACAAAAATAAATTGATAAAAATATTTTAATTTTCATTCAACTAATGTGATGAATGGATAATTAGGGATAAAAATAAAGTAGATAATGAAATAATTTTTTATTACATCAAATAGGGCAGAAGACAATAAATATTGTTCCCTCCCTCAATTAAGGATCAATCTTTGGTGAAGAGATAATTTATCAGTGATGAAGAATATCCACTCTACTCATTGTTTTCCTCTCAATTCAGATCAATCCAATAACTTTCATTCTTCAATCCCGATCTTCCAATGAAATAATCTCATCCTCCCCTTAAATCCTCCTTGGGTTATACAAATAACCCAAGTGGTTTTCCAAAATATGGTATTTAAAGATGGAGATATGTTGAGAATTTAAAATAAAATAAAATAAATAAAATTTTTATTTTTTAAGTTCACCCTTAAATGGTCAACTTTTATATGATATTGGTGATCCTTAGGTTTTTCTTGGGGTGAAATCCACATTCCAAAATCAACCAAGGTCCAAGATTTCTCATCCAAGGTCCCAAAAATGGAAAAAGTATTTTTAACAAAAAATGTGCACACATGCATTAAAAATATCAATATTTTTATATATATTAATTCTGGGGTCCTAATACACCCAAACAGTGTACCAACTCTGGGGATAAATCTAAATATTTAATTAGAAATATTAAAATGAATAAATTTTCAAAACTAATATAATTATATTCTCCCCTCCTTCAAGGATTTTCACCCCGAAAAGAACAAGATTTACAAAAAAGTAGGGGTACTAAGCCCACATCTATCTCTCACTCCCCCAAGAGCTCTCCTTAATGATACTATGTGGCCAAAGCATGAAAAATAATGGAATGGTTTGTCTATTGAGGATCCTCTCATGAAAATCCTTGATCGCCAGCGGGTACTCTGTGAAGGTGGATCTATCCTCAATGTCCTGCTCACCCTATTCAATCACATGTGTAGGGTCATTTAGGTATCTCCTCAGATATGAAAAATAGAATACATCACAAACTTAGTCAAGCTGTATGGAAATGTTTTGGAGTTATGAAACCTCGCTAACCCTACATAGGATCTAAAATGGCCTGATGAACCTCAGGGATAGATTTCCTCCTCAATCAAACCTCTAAAATCCTCATTATGGGGAGGGTATAAGAAAAACGTGTTCTCCCAAGTAAAATTATAATATCCTATTATCTTGATCTATTAAATATTAATATCTACTCAGGGATATCCTCATACACTCACAGATCACATGAATCAACTCTGTCATCACCATCACCATCTCTATCCAAAAAAGATATGTCCCCCAATCTTAGTCTAGCATATGGTTGACCATTAGGGCCTCTCATATAGGGCCTCAAAAGGTTCCATGACGATAGTAAAGTTATAGTTTTATGAGAAACAAACTCTGCCAATAAAAATTGATCTTACCAACTTCATTAAAAGTTCAAAACACATGTGCATATCCTCTAACACTTAGATAACCCACTCAATAAAACCATATTTTTTGGGATGAAACACCGTTTCCTTCCTCATCTAGGTCCCAAATTCCATTTACAAGCCTCTCTAAAATTGGGATGTTAATTTAGAATCATGGTCAAGTTTGATCAATGAGGGAACCCAATGAATCCAAATGATCTCTCACACATATAACTGCCACAGACTCTCAACCGAGATCTACTATTGGATGTTAAGGAAGTGCGATAACTCGATAGGCCAGTCAATAGTCACCTAGATAGAGTCATGACCCATCATTATCCATGGAATCCTTATCAAAAATCCCATGGATATTCTATCCCATATCCACTCTAAGATATGAATGGAATGTGTCAAACTTGCTAAAACCTGGTGTTTAGCCTTCACCTTCTAACATGTGAGACACCAAGAGATAAAATCAAAAATTATCAACCTCATGTCATCCCAAAAAATTAATGTTGAATATATTTGTATGTATTTTTAAAATTGGGATGTAAAAATAAGGGGGATTTGTGAAACTCCAACATAACATCTGCATGCAACATGACGGGAACCACCACTCATCCCTCAAAAAAGATGACATACTCACCTCTTTCAGAAAATATATCTACTATATATTATGAAGATATTAAGTCACATATAACCTCATAGCCAATGTCTCATAACTATTCCTCTCCCACACACTATAGAATGATAAGAGTTGACACCATCAACTAAATAAAAACTACACCCCACTCTTATATCTGCGTTAACAGTAATGAATCCAACTGCTCATATGTCACATCCACCAAACATGAAAGAAACATAATACTAAGGGAATATACCACCAAATTTCCCTTCCCATGGTTATAAAATACCTTCAATTCATAGTTCAACAATAACTCTAACGGGTTATTCTGTCTTAGGTTATGAACTCTTTGAGTGAAGATATACCTAAGACTCTGGTTTTCTGAGTAAATAATAAAACACTCTCCTAAAAGACAGTGTATCCAAATATTCATATTAAATACTAATTCATCCATATTTAGATTAAGATTTTAATTTTTATTCTCATTGGGTCTCAATTGCCTCAATCCATATGTGATCATTTCCTACCTCTACAACAGCATAGAACTGTGCTCTGGTCTAGAGGCATCACAAGTTACTATGTACTAAATTACCTCCACTGGTAGTTCCAACATATGAGAGTTGGTAAACCTCAGCCTCATCTCTTTGAAGTATATTTAACACTAATCAGTCTAGATAAATATCTTCCCTTTAAACATTAGGGAATTAAAGTGGCTATAACCCAAGATAAGTATGTCACAATCCCCTGGTAGTATATTTCCAAACAAAAAACATTTCACCTTTGACGCGCTCTTGGGTGGATCCCAAGAAATAACTTCATCATTATTCATTACTTCCAAATATAAACCATGATAATATATGAAATTACCCATAAAGTGAACCTCCCAGATCCGAAACTATGAATTTGAGTGCATACCATAAAGATGATACTCTTTAAGTAAGTCTATGACCATACTCAGATGATCTGCATGTTCTTCACATGATTAAGAGAAAATGAGCATGTCATAAATAAATAAAACCATAAATTGGTCCAAGTATGACTGAAAGATCTTGTATATAAGACTCATAATCACAACATGGACATTCTTTTCACTGAAAGGAATCACTAGAAACTCATATTTCTCATAGAAAAATTGGAATGTTGTCTTAGGAATATCATCCTAGTGAATCCTCGACAGGTGGTAGTTGGACATAAGATCAATCATTTATAACTAACTAGAACCTATTAAGTAGTTTAATAGGTCATCTATCCTCAAGAAATAGGTATTTATCCTTTATCGTTGCTTGATTTAGACAATGATAATCAACATAAATCCCAAATTTATCATCTTCCTTTTTCATGAAAAAGATTAGAACTATCTAAAGGGAAACACTTGTTCTGATGAGACTCTTATATTAAATGTCCTCCAAATATACCCTCATCTATAGGATCTTGAAAGGGGCCATCCAATATGCCAAAAAATATATCTGTGTGGTCCTAGGGTGGAAGTAAATCCATAAATCCATATCCTATCATACACGTAGTCATGGGATATCTTCAGGGATGAAATCCATATAGTCATATACTATTAAATAAATCCAAATGCCTAAAGATCCCACTACACAATGGGATAAACTCTCCAACTAATTAGTGATGGATTGCAAATTCCAACTCACAGGGCCCGCTCACTCATCCTTGCGATATATCTCTCATATAAATGGGGATCACATCTCATCTACTAGAAGGTGTCTAGATCATTTGTGATGATATTTAAACTAGGTCCAAAACATTTACAACTAGTCAATACTCGTGATGACGTCATAAGGTTTCATCATGATGACTAAGAGGTCCCATGAGTAACTCTCTTCTTTGATTTCTATCTCAGATAACCAGTACATATGTGATATTAAAGATTTACTCTTTGTAGGAACTTCTATCCATAAATATTGGTATGTCTCAGCTGGAAGATCGAGTTCTCACATAAGGGATAAGGTGATGAAGGAATGACTTGCACATATGTATATAAGTATTGGTGAAGATAGGAAAAGAAATATATTTTTCCAAAAATCATATCATGTGCATCCTAGTAATATCCCTCCATAGCATACAACTTTCTGAGACTCCAACCGCTAGCTCCCCCAGCTTGGATTGGGAACCTGGTGGTGGTGGTGGTGGAAGTATCTCACAGGGTAGCCATCCACCAATAGCTCTTCTATTGGGATCTCCACGAAATCCTCTTCTGGCTATGTCTCTCTAGGGTCCACTCTAATCACGACTAGGATATCCCTAATCATAGTTCTACCTATTCCATATTATTATATCCACCGTATACATATCCTTATCAATGTGATGAAATGGGAAATCACATTACATGTAACCCCTCCCATAACAAGCATAGAATCAACCCCTTAACTGGCTATTTATATCATCTACATGATCCATAAGCCATTGATCCACACATATGAGTCCGAGAATGAGTATACCTCTTCTATTGAGACCTTATCATCTGATACCTACTTGGTACTACAGATGAGTCAAAAACATAATGTCCACAACTAGCTCCAACATCCAATTATCCCTCTAATAGGAGAATCTCAGTCATCAAATCATTCTCTGGAACTTCATCATAGGTTGTAAGGTATAAAGAGACTACACTGGCTCGAATTTCACTATGGAGGCCTTACCTAAACTTCCATTCCCGGAAGAAACCGTCCTGCACCATATCTAATGAGTAACGAGTGAGGTCAGTGAACCTCACAGTGCAATCTACAACTATCAAGTAACCCTTCTGCATCTAAGTAAGCTCTTGAATCTATATGGAGGGTAATAATGATGGGTAATACTCATCATGGAATGGATTCTGTAAGTATGGATATGAAAGCATCATCTCATCATGGGTATGTGTCACTAGACACCACTAGTGTCTTACTACTACATGAATAAGGTTGGTTGCAAGCAAAACCATCTAATTGTTTAGGGTCCGAGCAATCCTAAAGACTCAAACCACTAACTAAATTTATTAATCCAATGTCTGTGGTTTTGGATCACCATGTAACCTCAGTGGACTCTAGTTATAGAACTCATGTAGCACTCTAATACTACACTTATCATTGTCCTACCCTACTAGGAATATCCACTACTCAATAGGTATCAAAACTACTCCCTGTACATCTAGATTAAGCATATCATGAGATGAACCATTAACTAATGTATCATCAAACAAAATATCATCTTCATGATCCTATATTATTAACCTGGATTTTTTTCTTCATGGAGTCATACTAAAGAGTGATCAAGAAGTACCAATTTAGATAAGCATGTGTGTGGGGAGTTAATGAAAGGAAACTCAAAGGACTGAATCCTATATTATTCATGTACCTATGGTTCTCTATAACCAATACCTCGGTATCCCGAGTCGACAACTAGGTAGTCAGTGTTTTGGTGAATGGATACATCAGCCACTGCACCGATACTGGATTCTCTAGCCTAAAATGTACAATCGAGACACTTAGACACCATTTCACTATATTTCAAAACCAATCCACACCATGTATCCCACTCCAACACAAACTTGAGGATGAACTCCTTTGATACCACTCTACCATGAATCGAACCACAGGGGTATGACTAGTTGTAAAAATGATGGGTGTTGTATCTCTAATCCTTCCTCCAATAGGATAGGGGCTGGTGACAAGAGTCGATATTGAATGAACTGAAACATGAGTCCTATCCTAATGTATCTATATGCACACATAAATTCGTCTCCATGTAAAATTGAAGAGAAATAATAAATTTATATAAGACATAGAGTGTAACCACTCATGAAAGAACTAATAGGAAAATACATCAAAGAATGATAGTATAAACCAAAGTTAAAAGGATAAAATACACACCCAACAAGAAATAATGTCAAAACCTAATTTTTTTTAAAGTAAAGATGATGAGAGCCCAACTCCTAATTTCTAATTCTAACCACCAAATATGATCAACACACCCATGTATCACTAAGCTCCACTAATGTCACCCTTGATTTTTTTAATATGCATAAGATATAAAACATGAAGTAAAATCCCATACAAGGGTGAGTATATGCATACCCAGTAGGATTCCCCAAAACCAAAAAGGGAGAAATAGAAAGATACAATAGAAATCAAATCCACCTAGAGTAATATGGAAATTAAAACCCAACATATATTATAATAAATAAAACAAGATGATAGATAATGTGGATCTCTATATTAAATTCCATCTAAGTACAATGATCCTTTATATAGATCCAAAGTTACTTCTTTGATTCCCAAAACCACATGAAACTTCATAAGATTCTATGTGGAGGGACCCACTCCTCGTCACTGTGCTCTACAGTCAATGGAGACACAAATCTAGTGTCGGACCATCTCACCACCCAATCTTGAAGAAAATAAAGAAAACAGTCCATAAATAGAGGACCTGTAGCCTGTGGTAGTTTGGGAGACTACCGACTCTGCCAATTTAAGGAGTATGGTGGACCCATTATATTGTATGACACATGAGTACAAAGACCAACATTAATATTATGTTCCTTCCTATATCACTATCATTTTCATGCATTGTTTGGTGAAGTGTCGTTCACATAAAACATCACATAATATCTGTTATGCCACAATGAATGACACCATCATGTTCTACATGTAAAAAAACATAGGATATACAACCCATCGTCCAAAATTAGAGTCTCAAGAAATGAGATATGTAAGGTATAAGTTAATAGGATAAGTACACATAATGTACGTGGGGTCACATGATGTTTAACCTTGCCACGTCAACCAAGCATGTTCTCCCCTAGACATATCTTGGGAAGCCATGTTGTACCATGTTGCATGTACAGGTGGTACATGGAGTGTCTCAGCCCCTTAGGGAATTCTCATGCTCTTCTATCCCCTGCTCATGTACATCATCATTTTCTCATGTACATTGTTATGTTTGGGAATTCAATTCATGTCTGAGTACATGGTCATTCCTATATACTATAGCAGTTCTTGTGTTTCTAGTCATATCTATGCCCCTATACTCCTAGATTACATGCTAATCCATCCTCACAGGGTCACATAGTGTGTGGTTGGTCTACACGGAGTTGGATATTTATCTTTACCCCAAACCCTAGACAATACATCAAGGGGAATGAACATCAAGTGTTCTTCTAGACTACATGCCATGTAGTTGAGTTTTTCATAGGCAGTAAATTATATTCATCATTTAGTTTCCTGATCCACTAATATCATCGCAAATATCACCATTTGAACACAAAAAACATAAGTTTAACATCTCTAACAGTTGATTCTCGACCAATGGTGGCTGGAAATTAGAATCTGATCACCTATGTTAATGTTTTTCACACGCCTTCAATTATTTCAAAACTGATAGAAATTTCCCACCAATCACGATCCACCCCAAATTCATTACCTCATTCAACTTTCTCACAACCACTATTAATATGCTGGTTATATCATGATAAAACCTTCCCTGGAAATTTTAAATCATGAACCTAAAGAATAATTGTGATAAAATTGAAGAACGGTGGGGAGAAATTCACATAAACAATGGTGATTAGAATATTTGGATAATGTGATCTTTTCCAACAATCATAAAGTGTTGGAACAAGGTTGATACCCTATAATAATAAAATAAACCGACTTAAACAATATAATTTACATTTGACTCATGAAATGAGTGGATAATCATGGATCAAAATAAATCAAATATAAAAATCCATATTTATTTAATTAAATAGGGTGAAAAATTATAAACAATATTCCATGCCTCGATTAAGGAACAATCATTAGTGAGAAAATTTGTTCACTGGTGATAAAGAAGATCTTTTATATTCATTTAATACCTCTCGATTCACCTAGATCTGGTCGTGGTCACTCATGAATCTAGATATTTCAACAATGAATATGCCTCTTCCTCTCAAATCATCCTAGGTTAATGCATCTAACCCTAGTCGTTTTCCATAACATGGTATTTAAATAGGAAAATAGGTTTTTCATTTAAAATAAAACAAATTATTTATTTTATTAAAAAAACCCTCTAATGGTCACCGTCTATAGAACCTCTAACTCCAATCTACCTTAGGTCACACCCAAGGTAAACCTCATGTTCTAGAATCAACTAATATCTTATATTTCTCATCCTAGGCCCCAAAAAATGTGAAAACCATTTCTAACTAAATTATTTTCATTATTTAATTAAAATAATATATATATATATATATATATATTCAATTTGGGGTACAGAGACACCCAGACACCATGTCGACTCCAAGGATAAATCTAGATCTACACATAAAAATATCCAAAGGACTAAATCCAAAAAACCGAAGTAGTTACAACATAGTCTTCCAAAGACATTATGGCTTATGACCATTGATTCATGTTTAATATATGTTGAAGTTATAAATAATGTATTAATATGTGTAAAATACTTGGGTCACTAAATGGTATCTCAATTCCTTGTGGAAACCGAGTGACATGTTATCTCGATGCCTTATGGATGTTGAGTGACATGTTGTCTCGATTCCTTATGGATATCGATTAACATGTTGTCTTGATGACTTGTGGATACTGAGAGATGTGTTTTTCAAATAACATATGGATGTTGAGTGACAGTTTCATCATCCATATGGCTATATCTTGATTACTTCTTATAAAACCCCAAAAATTTTAAAGAAGAATTTGTCTTATAGTGTATAGAACACACAACACTCAGGTTAAATGAACAAAACAAATAGTGTTATTTTTTGACCATTATAACATATTTATTGAATTAGAAGTTATGTATTTAAGTAACCAAATTATGAAATATATAAATTAGATTATAACTAAAAAATTTGTTGATAAATTATTTGGAGATAAGAACTCAAATTTTTGTAGAGTCATTTTATTTTTCAAAATATGTTCTCTTCAAAAACGGGTTTCTAAGAAAATATTAAAATTATTTATTTTAAATTTTATAAATCTTATTATATAAAAATAATAAATAAAACTTAAGTCACCATATCAAAATTATCATATGGTGAATTCTATGGTCTTTTTGAAAAGATTGATTTTCTAGTGAATAGTAAAAATACAGATTTTTATTACAAATTGTATTTTTATTTCAAGAATTTAGAAAGTAACAACTTATTATAAAATGGCTTAAAATTAAAATTACTATTTTATATTATTAATAATACAATTTAGTTCATTTGAAGAAACATTTGGTTGAATCTGTTATAAAAACATTTTTATAATTAAAATACATTTTTCTGAAGAAAAAAACTATATTTCGTTGTGTTTTTTGTTTTTATATTAAACTAATTTTTGAAAAATATGGAATTTAATCTTGGTAAATGGATTCTGTATTTGTCATCAGTAGGATAATTTTTTTAAATAGGTCTTTTTTATTTTTGGTATGTCTAAATAGTAACAATTTTAAATATTTATCCCCATGGAAATGGTAAATCGGGTAATTAAGGTTAAAAATATTACAACATAGTCCCCAATGTGTGGACTCATAATAAATCATCCTAGAAGCCCCCTCATTGAAAATTTTTATTGTCTAAATACTCACTCATACTAAGTCTATATCTCTTTTTTGATAGTTGTTTGTGTCCATCCCATGACCAAGTGGAGACTCTGGAATAAACCATAACCCAACAACCTAGAACACATATCACTTAAGTTTAAATCCCATTTGAATGAACCCTAATCTATTAAACCCTCACATGGCTGATCCAACAAATCTATGCCAATAATAAAATACCCATATTTAATTTATGTTGGACAGGATTTTGTTGGGAGGCTTGTTATGTTCAGTAAAAAAGATAATAAGAGAAGAAATGGGGAGTAAGGGAGGTTAATTTCACTTACCATTATTCCCACACATGGAATCTATTCTCTAGTTATTAATGAAATCAAAATGTAGAAATTAAAATTTTAACCAATAGTGCATCAAGATCTCTCCCCCTTGGGTCCACCAAAAAAATTTATTTCCTCTCATAACTATGATATAGAGAGAAATTAGGGAAGAAACAAAAAAACATAAGAAAGAAATATGAACAATGTTATATTATTATTAAAAAAATAAGAAATAAAACTACAACAAAAATATCACAAGATACATTGGTAGGGATAAAAACACTATAAAGGAAGTATTGGTTGGTTTAAATAGGAAATATGTGATATTTTTATTTTCATGGATAATATCCACATGTCTTTGATGAATGTGGGATCCTTCAATATATAAATTTATAGATATTTCTCTACATCAAATATTATTTCCATGATTATTTCTCATCGTCATTGGATTAATGAAGGTAATATTTTGAACTAAACAGGAGGTTACCAGATTTAGCCATGAAAAACTAATAGAAACTTATTCCCTTTGTATGTCATGTATTTATGGAAGCCACATAGGGATCTGATGACATCATCAAACATAGAGTAATTTTAGTGGAGAGGATTATATAAAATGTTATGTCCTTGGAATTGATTCAAATATAACTCAAGAACATTCTAGTTCAATATTATATAGGCTTTAGGGTTTTGATTATAATCTTTAACAACATCTTCCCAAAACTAATTAATCTAAAATAGTAAATGGGCCTATAGAGATAAAATTGTGACACTTTACCATAAGGTTTATTCACAAGTAACATCGAATTAATCTATAATGGTATTTAGAATTTTAACTTTATATAATGTGAGTGTCCAGTCCACATAGGTATCCTTCTATAGTGGCATGTCATGGCCAGATGATTCTTATGCAGTGGCTTGGGTAGAGGATTAATCTTACATGGTGATCATGAATTCCTATTTAATCCTAAATAGATTCCCAAAAACCACAGTTAATTTCATGAATTATTATGAATATAAATTTTAATAGAATATAATCCCATCCCCATATCAGAGTAACATGTTCACCCTAAAAACATGAAAAAATAAATTTTAAAAGATATGTCAATTATCAGTTAAATACAAAATATTACCAACATAAATTAAAATAATAATTTAGGGAATTTTCATATTAACCAAATTATTTATACTCTAAACCGATAATGTATTTATTTTAAAAAAAATTAATATATTATGTATATTAATTATAAAAATATATACACTAAAATTTTAGAAAAATTATTGATTTATCATTCCCCCATGCATAATTTATTTAATAACCTCATGGGATTACTCTAAACAAACTTTTTCACTTATATTTTATTTCTTCGCTTATTTAAGCCCTATTTAATGAAGGTATAATTATTAAAGACTTAAGTAAATCATAATATTAACATGAAATCCCGTTTCCAATTTTATTTTATTGAAGTTCCTCATAAAATTTAAAAATTAAATGATTCCATGAAATATTATAAATGGAAATTTTATATTTCATTATCCACTTATTAATTTGAGTTCCATATTTTCATTCCCTTCCATTACACTCAATAACCATGAAAAAATTCACATTTTTTTCAAATTAATGAATACTATATAGAAGTTTTTTGATGAGTTGGAATAATATAAAATAGGTAATTAAAAATAGAAGGTATCCCCAAAATATATTTATGACATTAATGGAATGAGAATAGGGTTTGTATGACCAACACACAAAGCACTCTAACTCTTCATTAGTGGATTTATATTAATCACACTTGTTGGACTTATGGTAATCTCAATTGAATTTTTTTTATTCCAATTTCTCATTTTAATCAATTAAATGACCTATATATATTCTATTTAATATGTATCCCTAAGTTTTTATATTTGTATTGAAATTTGTTTCCCAAATTTATGTTAATTGATTCAATTACAGTTTGATAAATTTTCATCTATATCTTTAAATTAAAATTCATTTTATGATTTAGAAATAATGGAATCTATTTTTCCAAAACTTAACCATGAATCCTTGATAACTTAATTATATGATGCACTAAATTTGAATAAGTGGCCAAAGATAGTTTATTTTGAGAAAAAAATTAAAAACTCACAAAAAACTACAATAGGTTGGAATTTCCCTAAACATGAAATCCAATACTCTATTTTAAAAACAAAACTCATAATATTGGTAATGAAAATCCCAAAAGTTAGAGAAAGAAAAACTTATTATATTCTTTCCAATATATTGTGTTAAGATCACAAATTCAGCTTTTTTATGCAATTAATGAATATAAATAAAAACATGAGACGCATTTATTCAAGAAAAAATAAAATGAGAAAGAGTAAAATAAAATATTTATTGGTTTAAGCCTTCCCATGGGTATTGGGTTTATACAGCCTTTATCTGGGAAGTTCCAGTTAATTAACCCCAATACGAAGGTGGATATGGTTTAAGTGTTTAAATCCCCATAGATATTGAGAATAAATATATCAACCACCAAAATAATAGCAAAAGGGTATATATGTAGTGAGTAAAGGGAAAGAGAAAAGTAAAGAGGTTCCCTATATTATTATGTGGTTTCCTTCTAAAAAAGATAAGTCAGATGATATATAGTAGGTAGTCACGTCACCACTTCCCCCAATGCTCTTCATCTTCATCCACTACCTACTTAGTAGCCTCTTTATCAAACATCAACACCATATTATCCTCAATGGTTGGATATTCACCTGTTTATTTTTATTATTGAACATACTCATAAAACATTGTATCAAAAGATTCAAATTAGTGGGTATGATTTTTGAAATTTACTTTATAATAAAAACAATTGAATCTAATGTTTTACCATATTCCTTTAATTTTGTAGTTAGCTTCTCATGTTCCTTGTGGAGTGCCTCTAGATGAATTTTATCAAGTTGAGGGAGATAAGGATTGAGCAATGTATCTTACACCTCTCCTATTTTCTATTTAAATGTGGAAGGGAAGTGAGACTATACTTGTGCCTCATACCCATATTCATATCACTACATTAAGTAGATTTAGAACTCTGAAAGTTTCTAGGCTACAAATTTTAATAGTTGATGTTTAAGGCCCTCTTTAAGGTCCTCAGTGGGCTACGTGAATGCCTCTTCCCTGTATTGAGGTCACTATAATTCCTTAACCTATTTATCCAGTATTATATAAATGTCACTCAATTAATAGGGTTAATTGGAAATATAATACATTTATATATATATATATATATATATAGTTTTAATTTGAATGTGGTGAAATGTTTATGAAGTGAAAAATAAAAATCAATATATAAACCTAAATAACTAGAGATAATGCACAAAATTGACACATATATCAATGTACTATTAATTTAACATTTAAAAAAATCCAAAATGGAATATAAATCTATCCAATGTCGTTTTCCATGGATCTTTTTCCAATAATGCACAATTTTATTTCACAAATTATATTTTATTATTATTTTTTATATTTTTTAAAATGAAGTGAGAAATGGTGGATGGTTTTTGGTGTGTGAAAAATTAATGAAGTGAAAAGATAAAATTGAAAATAAAAACATAGAATTTTTGTAGATAAAGATGAATATACATCATGGTGGATCGCATTTAATTAACTCTATCATTATATTCTGTAATATTCAAACTCATATAACCTAATGTGTGGACCCATAACCAATTATCCATCACCCCAACCCTTAATGATTTTTTTTATCATCTTAATACTAACCCTACCAGGATAATACTATGTTCATTTATAATTTTTGAGAGTTGGTCATTTTCATCCCACAACATGTTGCAGACTCTTCATCAAATCATAAACCAGCCACTAATAACACACCTCAACTATGCGTGAATTATATTTTTTTCAAAACATGATCTACCCAACCCTCACATTTTTGATCCCTTAACACCATTCAAATAATCCACCATCCAATTACATTGTATATTGAATTGGTTTATGGGGGGAGTCCTGGTAAATTCAATAACAAAGGGAAGAAGAGAATAAATTTGGAGTAAGATAGATTACTGTCACTTACCACACTTTGCATCCATGGCCTTACTTCTCTTATTGGTAATAAAATAAAAATGGAAGAATTAAAATAAAAAATCAATAGTTAATAAATATCTCTAAAACTTGGGTCCATCTAAAAAATGGGTTTTCCTCTCCTAAAAACGTGAGTCAGAGTTATAGAAGAAAAACACAAAAATAGAATAGAAAGTGAAAACAAACATTAATATTGTTAAAATGAATGAAATAAAAATATATATTAAAGTTATTATGATTCATAATAATTGATATGAAACCCCTACAAAGGAGGTGGGGTTGGTTTAAATATATAACATGGGATCCTTAAATATACATAGATAGTATCCACATTTATTGGTTAAATGCTGGAATCTTCCCACGTATAAATTTCTAAAAACTTCAATAGCTCAAATATGCTTCCCCTAATTATTGGTATACTTATTTTGATAGATGAAGGGGATATGGAAAACTCCCAAAAATGTTACCAAATTTATCCATGAAAATACAATATATAAATATTCCCATTTATACATCCTGTATGTATGGAAGCCACATGAGAGTCTTATGAGATCAAAGGTTGTAGCATAGATCTAGTAGATAAGACAATAAAAAAGTGGAACTCCACTTGAATCAATTAATAAAAAAACTTCAGTTCCTTTATGGTTAATCTCACATGGTATTTAGGATTTTAATTTTAATCTTCCATAAATTTTTTCTACTGTTGTTTAATTTAATGCAGCTACTGGTCCCATAGAGGTACCCATGTTAATTCTCTCTTGTAAGGATCAATAGAACATACCATCAAATGAATCGGATGCATGACTTTGTGTTTTGGTTTAATCTAACATGAGTGGTCAGGATGAAGATTTATTCTTCTAGGGTAATATTTCATGGCTAATAGACTTTTATTTAATGTCTTGGGAGTTAGGTTAATATGACACAATAGTTGGTACATTCTATTTAATCCATCATAGATTCCCAAAAGACCTATTTAATTACACATGAACTTCAAAATAGCCATTTTAATCCCCTACAATACCATACCCATGTAAGAATAAACTATTCATATTAAAATATGAATACCTAAATTTTAGAAAACATGAACATTTTCAATTGAATATATAATATTAATAAAATAAATTAAAATATTAATTTAATCCATTTTCAGATTAATCGCATTATTTATACTATAAAACCAAAATGTATTTATTTAAAAAAAAAATATATTATTTAAATTAATTTTACTAAAATATAATCTAAAATATGAAATATTATTGATTTATTATATGTATACTCTATAACCACCATATCTTGTAATTAAAGATAAAAAACTTAGTGATTTTTATTTATTAAATGATATGGGGGTTGAAATATCAATTTAACATATTCTCAAGCCCTTCTCAAGTTAACATGAGATTCCCCAAGAATGGTCGCATCGATGAGAAGGAAGGTAAAAATAAATGGTGAAGTATTTCACAATTTATTTAATGTGAAATAAACCTATGGAAGATATTGGAATTAAATACTATCAAGTATTTAACTCATCCTTAGTTGTATGAGTGAAAAAATAAAAAAATTGGAAACGAATAATTTATTACATGGTTTATACCAAGTATGAATCCCTAATAAATGTTTTTTTTAGTTGTTATCCCAGTCTATAGGTTTTCTCTATATATTTTTTCATCAAATATATGTGGGAAGGCCATGTATCATTATATATCCTATGTTCTCTAGAATCCAACTAGGATTAACATAGTGTCGCAATAGTTATAGTATGAATGATCTAAAATGAGAAAGATAACTTGAGAATCAGTGTTTATCTCATAACTGATGAAAATATTACTCTCAAGCCATCAAGATAAAAAAAATTAATGTGATAACCTCTTAAATAACCTCAACCACAATGAAACACACTTGTAAACTAATTTTTTATCCTTTATCATTATATGAAAGTTTTTTTTTGATATTCCTCTCAATATACTATTCAGGAACTAAATTTGTTGGAATTTAATAAGTTTTTATTCTTCTCTAAGATCCAACTGCAATCTTTATTCTCTATCAATTTCTCAATACAAAATTATCTCAGTGATACATCACTATAACACTTGACAAATCCCCATATTAAGAGGAAACACAATAATATTATGGAATTGATTTAATTAATGAATTAATTTACACCTTAACTATATAGATAATTCCCATAACTAATTTAAATAAAATTACTCTTTGATGTATTCCCTCAAATCACATTCAATATGGGTATATATCCATGATTTCAGAATATTCCATTCAATATTAAATGGTTGTCTCTACATAATTCCCAAAAATTCTCCTCTGTCCATTTCTTTTCATTTCAGTATCTAAATAAAAAAACTTGATAAAATACTCATCGTTGATTTACTATTATCCTTATACTAGATCCATATTAGATCAATTTCTCTTCAACCTTCTCACACTATAGAGAACTTCATCGCAATTTAATATCTATACAAAATATAGATCACTTTATATGATTTTACAAAATATTATATATCAAATAATTTTACACTGATTTTTTGTGATTTTAAGAACTAAGGATCAACACAGAAATATTACATTAAAATTTAATAATTAATGTCTATAGTTTCTTTAGAAACAGACATAAATTATAACTGAATCCACTTCATTTGGTTATTCCCATAGGTGACCCTATTCTTCATGATGATTAGATTTAATATTCTTCATATGGATTAAATCAAAATTAAATGTGATGTTTTAATCATTAAATAATGGTCTGAGCATCATCTAATTTTATTTTCTTTAGAATAAATAATTTTAGAAACTCTACTATTTTATTCTCCAACAATATTATAATTCAAGAAAATAAACGACTTGTAGAGAAATATTTATGAAACATATATATGTTTAGTTGAATAATATAATGTGTCCAATTACTCATATGTAGCTTCCATTGACTCGTATGTTATTTTTTTATGGCTCGTAAATAGATATCGGGGACTCATACACAACTACCATTTACTTGTATGCAGCATCAATTCACTTAGAAAAATATTCAAATAACTCATAAAGAACTTCATGTGAATTATACATAGTAATACATAAATTATAAAGAGAATAACGAAAAGACTCATATACTCTATAAATTTATCAAAAGATTAGAACTTCTATATCAAATAAATCCTACACAATCTTAGTGACTCATAAAAAATCATTCCATTCTAAAATATCTAATAGTATTGCACTAGATGACCAATACACAATAGTGGAAATGTATCATACATGGATCAAGACTTAGACAGATTTCTAATTCTATTACAAGACTTCCATATTTCTTCACATGACCATAGAATTAATTTAAAACTCTTCATGGAACTTTGAATCATATCAAAAACATTCCACATAGTTCAAAATGTCTCAATATCCTCTAATGATTTTAAAGTAAGGTTCCAAAACATATTACCTCCTTCAAAAAATTTATAGGTCCCCTCAATCTCTCCCTTTAGATTTGTAGTAAAATATATATAACTCACTCAACTCAACTCTATTATTTTCTGAATTCTCAAATACCATCTGTTTCATCAAATAGTATCATTTCTCTATTGAGAAGTATCTAAGACTATACTAATAGATAATTTAACGTTCTCAAGAAATACACCCCATAATTATAAGAAATTATAGCTAAATGACATAAATGATCTCTCCCTAAATTCCTAATTCTAGATTTTAAAAAAATTTCCTATTAATATTTTTTAAGAACCCGGATCTTCGTTTCAGGTATGTTTTTCTTTTTCTGGAGTTTTTTGGGAAAAATAAAGTTTCTGGAAATTTTTGGAGTACACGCCGTGTACTCTCTTCCCACTCAAAGTTGTGTACTGGCCGTGTCCGGGCCACACACACGGCGTGTAGGGGTGACGTGGAGGCTAATTTTGGCAGAGTACGGAAAAACCCACTACACGTCTTGTACATTAAAAGTACACGCCGTGTACTTTTATTTTTTTTCCTTAAACGGACCGAGGTCACACCTAATCGCCATAATCGTCTTCTTCTAGGTCTAGTTCGACCGAGAGACGTTGTACGGATGAGAAACTTCTCTGGATTCTCGAGCCTCCATCTGTTCTCTAATTCGATCTCTATCGACTGCGTTGCAAGCACAGTGGTGATTTCTTCCTTTTGCTTGATCCTTGTGTTTCAATTCTTCCTCCTTCTCAAGTTATCTAAGATTGAATTTTTTGTGCATTTTCTCATATCTACAAAATTCTTGGGAGAATCAGTTGTCGTGGTTCAAGTATAACGATCTCCTAGGATCGAGGTGGGTCGTTTGTGCCTTTCTGTAGAATGTATTTGAGTATTTTGTGAAAATTCCACCAATAACCTTGAACAGGGTATTGGATGTTTCTTGTTTTGCACCTATTTTTCCTTGCTATGCTTGATTGCTTGAGTAGAGGTAAATGCTTGTAAATTTTGGATATGTTATACTGTGTTCATGTGCATTGCCTTGCATGTTTTTCTTATTAGGTGTTGCAAATTTCCATGCCTAGTTGTAGGATAGTGGAACTATTATAATATTATGTTGTTGTGCCTTAGAAAGCTATCCAAGTAGTTCTTGAGGTTTACTTGGGATGATACGCGCGCTGATCATGTTTATTTCCACACACGACTATGAGAACCTAGTGTAGTATACCATAGGAAGAATGGACGTAAGGGCTTCTCCAGAGTGTCTTTTAATACGATGCAAGACCACAGGGGGAATTGACGATGAGTTCTTCCTTGGAGAGTCTGTAGTTCATTGACGCGTGCCATAGGGGGAATGAGACATTGAGTTCTTCCCCAGAGAGCCTTTTGCAGGATACGAGACTATAATAGAAATTGAAGGTGAGTGGTTCCTCATAAAGTCTATTTTTAGCTCAACCAGAGGGGTGAGACTGTGTGTTCTTCCTAGAGGGTTGCTTTTACTTGTAGGTTGAACCATAGGGGTTAGGTTGTGAAAGCTACCCAGAGGGTTACCTGTTTTCTTCTTATTGCTGGTTGTTTACTTGTGTCTTTTATATGTTAGAACTATGGATTGTAGTTGTTGTGTGCTTTTCTGTTTACTGCTTCCTGCACTCTTACTTGTCTTGTATTCATTGACTGTTAGGCACAAATATTTGGGTGATTTCCTACTGGGATTGTATCTCACACCCTGTTTGGGCCATGCTTTGGGCCCAAGCAGACTATGTTGTTATAGGTTTTGATATAGGCAAGCACCATTCTACCTCAGGTGTTTGACTTTCCGGGAGCTGGAGATCATGGGACCGAGCTGAGGCTTGCGATGCTAAGGAGTTGCTCACCTGTTTTTCTTTTTTTGCTTTAGTACTTGTGTTCAGTTGTATTCCAGCACGTTGTTTTTTTTGCTGCTTTCCTTAGATAATTGTATCTGCTGCATCATTATCATCATTGCTATATATTTATTCTTCCACTTTCAGTTACAGTTATGTATGTTGTTACTACTTCCACTATTGACTGTTGTATTCCTTACCTTGAATACCTTACCAAATGAGGGCATAGTTTCCCCAATAATTACCAAGGCCCTCACTGCTAGTCGGCAGCCTCTGGCGTTTGGGTAAATGCGCTTGAGTTCATGTGGCGAACCGGGTACGAGGCACCAGTGGAGGGGCTCTTGATTTGGTTCATTACATAATTATCCACCACTTTAGATTCACATAGTTAAGGAAATATCACCCCTTCATAAAGAAACAATCCAACCTTTGATAAAAATAATATCACTTTCTACTAAGAGTTGATCACTGTAACACCCCGATATTTTATGAGATAGATTCTGTTTAATTTATTTGATGTCTTATGTTATAAGCTACCCCAATATTAGATTTCACTATACAAAACACTATATTAGCTTGTAGTATATTAAACACTATTCTTCACTTGTGTTACACGCAAGAGCGACCTTCCTCGATAGTTTGCGTTGTACGCAATACCGAGTTTCACTAAACAATGATATATTATTGAAATATTATTTTTAATAGGATATAAAATATATGTTATGAATAGTATTAAAAAAATTTGTATTTTATATAACATTAAAATTTATCTTATGTATTTTCTAGACATGATATAAGAACAAATTCAGTTTTTTGGACAAAATAAGTATTTTTCAAAAAATGCAGTTTTGCCACCTTTTGATGGCGCACCCATTTTAAATATAGTTTTTAACAATTTTATATATTATATTTGAAAAAATAAACATCTTATTTTGAAGTGGGATATAAAAATTTACTTTTGTGAAATTTTTGGTATTTTTCTGATAATATTCATATTTTACTGAATAGTAAAAATTAATGCATTTTAGTTCAAAACTACATTTTAATCTAATTTATTTATATTGTTAGATTATCTTTTTAATTATTTTTAAAGTTTAATTGGTTTATTTTTTTATCATTTAATCCAATTTTTTTCATTGGAAGTAATTTCACATTTAAATTTTAAATAAATACATGACAATCTTTTGATAAGTTTTTTACTTCTTTAAAACATGCTTTATGGTTTTTGACAATGAGAATTAATTTTAAATTAATTCATGCCAATTATGTGTTTTGAATTATGGAAATGTATTACATATTTTCAATCAGTGGGTAAAAATGATACTAATAGGTTACTTATATTTTTTGGGGATATAAACTACAGTAATTTTTATTTGATGCGGTTAATGGTAAATTGTTTAAATTAGTGTAACAGATAATACGATAATGAAAATAAAATGATCCTAAAACCGAAAAAATCATCTTGGATGAATAAAATTATACCCTTAACATATTAGGTTATAAAATTAGTAATTTAACATTCACTTGACATTTAAAATGACATAGATATTAATAAAACCAATAAAAGTGACAAAATGTCAAACTCTAATTCCTTATAAGTACAATAATTTTAATATATGGATAAACATGTGATATCATTGAAAATAAATAGTAAATGGATGGATAAAATAATTACATACGTCATGATAATTTATTTTTTATTTTTATAAAATTAAAAATTTACATAAATTCTTATACTTTGATGATGTAAAAATTAATTAATTGATGAGAAATCCATAATTTTTTTTTAAATACTAATAACTATAAAAAGGCTTAAACACATGACCAAATAATATTTTTCGAGTATATCTCAAACATAAGTAACCAAGTTCTGATTAAGTTACCATTTTAATCATTATATAAGAGATTATGATATTTATTTTATTTTATTTAATGTGATATTAAAGTTTTCACATTCATACTTTAATAAGTATAACATTTTTAATGTTGGATTTTCCAAAAGATAAATTTGACTACATATATTCTTATGAAAAATATTAAATTGATGTTCAACATAGTATTTTATTTAAAATTGTTATTATATGAATAAGTATATTAAATAATTACATAATATTTATGTAGTAATTATTTTAATAATGTAGATATCAAATAAATGTTATTAAAAATATTAAAATAAATAAAATTTGGGCTAATTAATATTTAAAAATAACTTTATAGATTATATTTACCCATTAGAGATATAATAAAATATTTGTTTAGAGTATAAAAACATATATTGATATTTCTAAAAATCCATGAATTGAATAGTATCAAAATTGACACAATTGATATTTTGTTAAAATAATATTTTATAAGATTATTTAAAAATAATAAAACAATTGTACTAACATATAATAATTTTTATATGGTATAAAGTGTTCTTAATTATTAATTTATTCTATAATATAAATAAAATAAGAAAATATTTCACCCTTTTAAGAGTGAAATTTTTTATCTTAATTAAAATAAAATAGAATAACTTATAATTAATTAAAATGATAATGTTAAAATGGTCATCAAAACTTGTCTAGATTTTATTGTTTGATGATATTTCAATCTTATAATATCTTAGATTCTAATATATTACATTTTAAAGGTATTTTGATTGATTTTAAAATTATTATAAATTAATAGTTTCAGAAATTCCAAAAGTGTCCCTCACCCCAATTATAAAAGGACACCTCCTCCCTCATTTTGACACAACTCATTAAGCCTTAAATTTCATCTATAACCTACCAATTTCTCTTCTAAAACTCCCTAGTTATAATCTACAGGTTATTTTGTTTTCAAAAGACCATCTCTAGTTCCATCAAGAGAAGATCTAAAGGGAGCACTTCAAAAAAGAGTAAATCTCCTCTACCGATTCTTTCAATATTTGTTTCTTCTACTGCTTACACATCATTAGTTGTTTCATTATAAAATAATTAATACATTATCATTTAAATACTGATATTTTATTATAATTATGAAACAAATATAGTCCACCTTCTATCCATCTTAAAAAAAATGAAATCACTAAGTGTGTGAATGTATGGCTTATCGTCTCCACGTCGTGGTGTACTATGTTTTTCACCACCACCTTAATTTGATGGGTATAATGATGGAATTAATAACTATATAAAATTATTATAGCATGATATTTATTCTATAATTTTATACACTATCCACTTTAAAACCATTCAACCACTATTTGAATGATATCGCCGCTCGTGCGTACTACGGCCCGCCGTCTCCATGATGCGATGTGATTCATTCAACATGATTTTCATTAATTCATGATTATATAAATTTACATAATGAATAAATATGGAATATATTATGTTAATATTATTTTATAATGATAAAACTATTAACTATTAAGGATAACCAGAACTTATTCGTAAAAAAATGCATAAGAACATAAAGTAGTTAACACCCGAATAAAAAATAATAATAAAATGTTACTAACAAAAGTTGATAATATGATCATATATGATATCATAAAAATTAATATGATTTTTTAAGAAGTTAATAAAATTATTTAAATCATTATATTGGATGTTTGGATACATTCTAATCATATTAGACATAAGGTATGGGATTATTTTTTCTCACTTTTATTTTTGTGGGACATATGTCTTATACACCATCTAATTCTTTTATATGTAGATTATGTTACCCATGAATGTATTTATTATACTTATTATGAAGGTTAAGAGATTTACATATTCATATTTTTTTTTATTTTACGAGGCATACGATTCTACTGATTATAAATTATTAAGGGACAACTTTTCAAAAAAAATTATCTGAGATTGTTTATTCGTAAGTATTTACTAGGGATATATTTATCATCCATGTCCATGTTTTCTAAAAACATTCCCATTGAATGTTTACTATTATTCAATGTATGTTTACATTCATTTTTTCCCACTTTTTTCTTTTACTACACGATATGGAAGGAATCTTTCATTTGTTTACCATATGAGGTGCTTTTTGACTTTTTTGGAAAAAGTAAGAGGAAAATGATTCTTTAACTTATACAGCATGAAAGAATTATTACGTCTTAATAACACCTTATTTACCTGAATCTTCCTTTACAAGATTTCATTATTATTTTCTACTAGGTTGTTTTCTTTTAAAATTGTGTGGTATTTTGAGAAAAGATTTTTTTTTAAGAATAAAGGATATTTTCCTTAGTAATTAAGTTCAAGTGTTTTATCAAACTTATTTTCCAAATAAGATGACGCTCTTAAATAGGGTTATGTTTATATCGCTATTATTACTATGATTTGATATTTTTAATGAAGAAATGATCTTTTATATGGATTATGTTATGATGTAATGATGTCTAAGAAACCCATTTTATTTATTGGGTTATGCTATGATGAATGATTTATATTTTTGTTGAACATGTAAGAATGATTTCATCATGAGATGGGTGAGACCTATATCTCCCTCCAATTCAATAGGTAAATATTTATATCTCATGAGATAAACGTGATTATAATGGAATTTAAATCTGGTTTATTAATAATGGGATGGAACGAAAAGTAAATACGATTTAGTAATACATGGCTGGAACGAAAATTAAACCTAGTTCAATAAAGGAATTTCCCATTATGATGGTCTTGACAGCAATGCCTTGTCTACTATGGAAATCATATTATGTGCTTATTTTTTTCTACGATTCTATGTATTATTCTAATTCTATTTTCTCATGGTTCTTGATTCCATTTTGATTTATTCCTTATGAACTACCAATATTTATTTCATGACTCAAAATTTTGGTATATGTTAATTTGGTATGTTATTTTTAAAACGTTATATTCATGTTTTTAAAATATTATTTTTATGTTTTATAATATAGTTTCCATGTTTACCCTTACTAAGTATTTTTTCTTACCCATATTTATGTTTTATTTTACACAAAATTTGAAGAAGAGTATTAAATAAGATGTGTCCAAAAGGGCTCACAACTGGAAATTTTACCTACAACCATGGTTTAAAACCATGTTCATAGGATGTCAAACCATTGTAGTGTCCTATTTCAATAATTTTTATTAACCATGGCAGATATCATCGTGGCAGTAGGGCCGCCCTATTTCCACGGTTTAAACCATCGAAATAACATCCTACATCCATGGTTTAACTATGGAAATAGTGCCCTACAGACATGGTTTTAACTATAGCTATAGTGTCCTATGGCCATGATTTTAATCTTGGATTTATAACCCTATAGCCATAGTTAAAACTGTGGTCATAGGATACTTCGAAAAGAAATCATCCAAACACCTATAACTAATTCCAAAATCCATATACAAATAAAACTACAGAAAATCACTAGAGTATACAAAAACAGCCTAAAAACACATGCAGTATACAAAAACACCTGCAACAATTTCATGCACCTAGAGTATAAAAAAAATCATATAAATACACCTACAAAAAATTCAAAAAAACACTTGCAGTAGTTTATTTCCACACAAAAAACTAATACATATAAATTGAAATTTTATCAACAATGAAAAAATATGATAAATAAATAAATTTTCATTAATTTTGATCCAAAATGTCATCTAAATCCTCATCATCATCATCACCAATATCAATAACATAAACGTGCATACCACCAATGTCATCATCATTAGTACCATCTTCAGCCTCCCCACCAGCATCTTTAGCCACTCCACCATCATTTTCAGTTACATAATCACCACTATCCTCATACATTGAGCGTAGACTCAATAAATATCCATCCAATGTTGTTGAACCCTCTAGTGTAAGTGAATAACATATAGCTGATATCACCATGAAATATTATTCATTTTATTTTTTCTTCATCTTTTAAGTCTCTTGTATGACTTGTTTTTTTTTGTCTCAATGGTGGCATGTAATTTTTCTTTGGTAATCATTCCTGTAATATTTCTAGAAGATTCAATACCTGAGGACCAATATTTATACAACATGATTTTCTTTTCGGGTTTACAACAAACTCTACCACTATGCTCGTCACCTAGAACCATATGTAAATGATCATTTGGTCCAAATTTGTCTGGTTCCTTTTCTGTTACATCATGAAGAGAATCCTATAAAAGGGAATTACCATTTTAGTAGATAAACAAAAAAATAAATAATATAAAATAGTAATGTAACTTATAAATAAAAATATCTTAAGGAACTATTGAGGATGAAGCTATGGTTTATCATTTCTTACATATATTGATTTGAGGTTGTTTGAGTGTTTGAGAGAAACTAATATAAAATTCTAGGAAATTTAACAAGACTGAAATATGAGATAGAAGATGAGTTTAGTGCCTTTTGATCCAATGTCTGGAGAAAGGAATTTATTGAATTGGTGCAAGTCCTATTTTTCACATGGATGGGTGTTAAGATGATGTTCTAGTTTGAATAAACAATGCACTCAGGATACCTTTCAATGTGCACCACTTACTCATATACTCCTGGGTTAAAAAGCAATGATACTACTCTACTAAGAGCATACTATCACTCACTTTTTTGGAATGATTCTACAACCATTTAACATTATAATCTACTACTCATACCATTATATAAAAAAATAAATGATATGAGGGAAAAATACTCTGACAATAAAGGGAGAAAAAAAGAGGAAATCAAAATAAGTGGCCAATGACCCCTACCTCAGGATCGAATAACCCATGTAGTATTATAGTTTAAATGAAATAATGTATTGTTAATTATTAAAGACTCTAAAATAATACATCACCAATTCCTTGGAATAACCTTATGGTAAATTCTTCCTTATCAGGAAGTAGGAGATAACATAAACAACACAGTGGTGAAGAAAAACAAAGACAAAAAATTAAGGGATAAGGTAAAAACAAATTCGAAGAAGAAAATACAAAATATCACTTCACATAACACTAATATAATGGATATAAAAAGTAGAATAAAATAGATATGAGGTGTCCCAACATATGAGAATTATTAGTCCCCACATACCCAGTCCCATTCTATATATCAGCATAGCCTCACCTCTCAAATGGAATTGAAAAAGGAATAATAAAAAATCGAGAGACTCATCGTATGACTAGGATTTGTTTTCATTTGAGAATAATTGGAGCTGATACAGTTGAATAATCAGGTTGTCATGTCTGAACTAGATTGGGATTTAATATCTTCCATGTTGGCTAGTCAGGTATTTATTTTACTTCAGTGGATAGTCCCCATATACAAATGGACTGCTAGAAGGTCATGCTCAATGGATGAATAACAATTTTGGTCACTAGATAGTGGTTTAATCAACTAGTTTTAGATTTTCTATGAACACACGGTGATAACTTCGTGTGAAGTGATCACAAGAAAATTTGAATAAAAATATGAACTAGGTATGCCTTCTTGGAGACTAGATCAATTTTAGGACTCCAAGATTGAGGTTGTAGTGTTGTGATGAAATATTATAGTTTATGGGATAGATAAAAACATAGGGGTTACATTGGAGTGTGATATTCAAGTCCTGAAGACTAGAGCTGGCTGGTAAAGTATGATTGAATATCGTTGCACTATACTAGATTCAGTTGGGTCACTCTAGAATTTGGCCAAACACCCCACATGAAATGCTTCAAGTGGGAGTATAGGGTGTGTTATGTAGGTGATTTTTTTTCTAGGAATTAAATCTTTATGGAAGAAACTAATAAAAATAATAAATTAAAATGGAATTCAATCTAATTCATGATGTGGGTATAGGTTCTCGATGTTGTGTGGTATGTAAAGGTTGTTTGAGGGTGAGAGGTTGCTACAATTAGAATGGACTATTGAAAACAATTTTTTCTCAATGTTCCATAGGAAAAATAAATAAACATGGCTGAAATATTCCTCTGAATTTTGATACAGTTCCATCATAACATTCAAAATCCATCATTTAAAGTTCTAGTCGATTGCTTTATTTTTGGGTTTCCATCTATGGAAAATAACAGGACTTCCTGAGAAATGATAAATTATACCAACTGGATTACTGTATATAAATGGAATGTTGATAGGTTCTATTTAAAACACACAAAAACAAGGTTTTGTGAGTTTGGTTCTTGAAAAATTCTCTAATCAAAATGAAGTAGCATACTTAAATCTAAAAAATTAAAAATGTTCTTAAAATTTTTTCCTGTGTTTTCTTATTCACATCAGTTCAATATTTATTTTTACTACTAGAACAAAAAAAATAATGATCAGGGAACATGACCTTTAATATATAATTTCCATTTCATCCTGAAAATTTAACAATAAATCAATGATAAAATAAATGTAAACTCAATGTTAAATCATATATTACAAGTGACGCTTCAGGATATGGCATTATAGTTCTCCCTATAGTATGATTATATATCATGGTGACCTTATTTATTATGTTCTTTTCAGAATAATCCCATTATTAAAAAAAAATAATCTAGTATTTCAACATGTCAAAAGGGAAAAATCATCATTTCAACTTAACAATTCAAATAGTCCAAGACATAACTTAAATAAGCAAGTTTGAAAAAGAAAAGGTAACAAAATCACATCTAATAAAATCATTCACTACAGAAAACTGAGATTAATTAAAAAAAAGTAATTTATTAAAAACATTAAAATTGTAAACTTCCTTGAAAGAATAATAGATCTGATATGTAATTAATTATTTCTATTGTGAAATTGGGCATTCCCTGAAGATCGGTACATTTTCAAGATCAGTACCTCTTCTTTTTTTCCATCCAACATGTAGGTCATGCTTGTAGGACCACCACATCTCCCCTAATTACATTAACCTAGCTATATTAGTATGAAAACCATCTATGAAGTTATATAAAACCTTAATATTCAAAAAAAAATTATCAATAACACTTTATAAAGAAATTTAAAATTAATTTTAAAAAATATATTACCCAAATTTTTGCCCAATACTTGCCTTTTATTTCCTATCTGACTTTTCTCCACTCGATTGTATGAACTGAATAATATTTCTATATCTGGTGAGTGTCCCCATGAAACTCCACAATTCATTACCATTTTCTTCATTAATTTTTATTTCCTCGTTATATTGAACCATGATTTTTGTGTGTCAATTAAACACTTTATGAATCTTTGTACGACCACATATTTTATTAGAAGATGTTATTGAAAAAAGAAATAAATTTTTTTTACACATATATAACTAAATTTTTTTAAAAGTTATTAATTTCATTATATTTTAATCATTTACCGGTGGAACTATTTGTTTTCCCTCGATCCTAAGCACTATGTTGGGTGTGTAGTAACTGGAGAAGTGTCCTCCGTAGTAGGATGTGGATGTTGAGGTTGGGTAGGAGGGCACGAGCATATGGGGGGGCATAACTAATAGAGGTATACCGAATATAGATGAAGGTGGATAAGGTTTAAAAGGAATATAAATAGAAGGAGATCGACTACCATGCATGGTAGGAGGAGGAAATGGATGAAAAGGATGATTGCCTATGTATTGGTAAGGCATAGAAGTGGGGGGAATGATGGAAGGAAAGCATCCTAGTGATTGTAGAACCATGGACTGTGAGGAAGTACTTGTAAAGGGGATATATATATAGGGTCAATCCAATATTCTGGAGTTCCTGATCCATTTTTATTCAGCTCAAGTTTCCTCCTTGATGATTCAGGTTAATATTAAATATGATTTGTGTAAAGTTCATATATAGTTACGAAATAAATAAGGGACTCACAGGAACAATCATATTTGTTAGGCCAGCTTCTCCAATCCAACGATCATTTTCCTCCATTTTTTTCTAAGAACCTCCTTATAAGACATAATAACCTATACATGTCAAAAGTGATGTAAAAATTTTAAAACTATAGAAAAAAATTAAATAACTATAAATATTAGAAGAAATTTTATATTATTTTCCAAAAAAATTACATCTTCCATTATGCTTTTTTCCATTATGTTGTTTACTCAGAAAATAATAACATTACAAAATAGAAGAAACAACTACAACAAAAGTTTTAAAAAACACGTACCAGGTCAGAATATTATAATCTTAATACTTCAAAATATGTAACACTATGCATTCTCGGTTATAATTTATAGTTTATAATCCATTCTCACAATTGAATCATAGGTATCATCGAATGATACATTTGAGTGAATACCAACTGGTTCATCCAAAAAATCACCATCGTCCAATCCTTTATCAAAAATATTTCTTGGAATAACATAAAAAATTTAGAAAATTGTAGTTTTAAAGGGGCATTTACACAAAATACTTGTGTAGCTTATTATGAAAGAATATAAGGCTCATTTTTTCGCAAATGATGTTTCATATCAATCACTCTGAAACCACAAATTTATATATAAAAGTCATGTCGTTTCATTGAATCAAACCAATTTCATTTCAATATGGAAACACAACCATGTTCATAGTAATCTAATAAAAAAATTCTCTCAACAACCCCATAATATGAAATATTTTCTGATCGAGGTTGTTTGTTTGATGCACTAGCATTACAATCCATTATTTCACTTATCGTGACACCATAATGTTGTGTTGTCATGTTTATTACACAACTATCTATAATGAATATAAAACCTTTTACAATCATTGACTTATAATCACAAACCACTTTGTTCAGACCAAATGACAATGCCTTTATTTTAGCAAATACATCATACATCAGTAAACTTTGGACCTGAAATATATCAACAAATAATATTGAAAAACTACCAACAATTTGGTAATGTAAAAAAATAGTTACATTTGACTTCAACCAAGTAGGAAATTATTTACTGTGTAATTTCTCTCACCACTTAATAGATAAATAGCAATGTTATATTTTTATAATTTCACTATGTTCTTTGTAAATATGAAAATTTAATGATATCACAAACCAAGAAAAATACACACACACACACACACACATATATATATATATATAATTTAACTTAATTGATGTAATCATCAACCATGTCACAGTTGAATAATATTGTATGATGAGCCATTTCCCACTCATCACTATTCAAATTACACAACCTATATGATCCCGATATCCCCCCTATTTTGGGTAGTGACAGAAATATAAGCTCAATGGGATCATACTTCTCATCTTTAGTTCTCATGGGCTGATTAAATATCGTGGTGAAAATAGTAAAATAAATTGAACAAAATTCCCTAAATTCCAGTGAAAAATAAACTTTCACAATATATCCTTCAAGATGATTCTTATTTCTCACATTATATTTCAATGTAAACATCATTCTTGCTATTGGATACATCCTGTGACTAGAAAAAGGACCCCCAAAAAGAAAGTTTTTTATGAGATTCACGGTTAGATGTAACATACATTTGAAAAATGATGGGGGGAATTTTTCTCCAAGTCACAAAGAATGATCGATGCGTCTTTTTGTAGTTTTTCACAACACTTATTTCATTATTTTATCAAAAATATTTTGATAAAAGTTTCATAATCTAATCACAACAACTATGAAATTATGTGACAATAAATGTAGAATGAAAATAAGAATCAATTCATGCAACATGACATGGTATTTATCAGTTTTGAGGGATTTTAGTTTCACATATCATGTATTCACATGTTTTGAAATATAACTTGAATAAGCATATGGAACAATTAAACATTACAAGGCATGAAGAAATTTTTTTTCTCTACACTTGTCATCAAAAAACAAGAAAATGGGAATTTCCACTGATTCTGACCAATTAACTCTGGATGATGTCTTGGTTTTATACCCCAATCCATTAATTCAAGACATGAGTTTAAATCATCCTTCTTCTTTCCTTTTACATTTAAAAGCATTTCAAGTAAAATTTTAAACACATTTTTCTCAATATGAATTACGTAAAAGTAGTGATGCATTAAATTCGATGACCAATATGGAAAATCAAAGAATATACTTTTCTTTCTCCAATTATTGTTGGGATTCAAAAGAAAATTCTTCCACTTTTTGGAATTTAACTGACCCTTTACTAGAAAAAAAATTAAAACTGTGAAGTTCTTTAAGGATATCACCCCTGACATTCGTTTAGGTATTTTATCTGTCTCTATGTAATTATCAAACTATCTTCAATTTTTCTTATATGGATGATCTATTTATAGAAATCATCGATTCCCTATAAAAATTGAAGTTCATCTAAATTTTAATATCCTAGAATGTGTATTTTTCATACATATAGGGTAGGATAATCTCCCCATGGTACTATAACCAGACATAATTCTATTTGGAGGGAAATAATTTATTGTCCATATTAATGTTACATGACACATAAAATAATCCTTTCTAAATGCATCATATGTCTTCACCCCAATGGTCCAAAGATCCTTAAACACATCTATTAATGGTTACAAATACATGTAGATATCATTTATATGATCATTAGGTCTTAAATTCAATATAATCATGATAGTAATTGGCTTTTTCATACACATACATAATGGAAATATTATTGAAAACAGGCCAAGTACTATATGCAGTATGCATCTACTGAAATGGGTTGAAACCATCACATGAAAATCCCAATCTATCATTTCGTGGGTTGGCTACAAAATCAGGATGTAACCTATCAAATTTTTTCCACGCAAACCCGTCATCAGGATGAATTATATCATCATTATCCTTATTTCTTTCATCTTCATTTCATATCATATTCTATTCCATTATTTCTGACATAAAAAGTTTTTAAAGTCTATTAATAAATGGAAAGTGCCAAATCACATTCTCTGGTACACAAGATTGAGTTCCATCTTTATTAGTATTCCATATCAATGTAAAAAATCATTTTCACTCATTTAACTCAACATTACCCTTCCAAAACAGACAACAATCATTAGGTTATGTGTGGACTTTAGTACTTGAAAATCCAAATTTAGAAACCAACTTTGATGCCATATAATAATTATCAAAAATGCATGTATCATCAGGTATCAAGTCCTTAAAATGTTAATTAGATAATCAATCACAGTATTAATTAATACATACAATGTTTTTCGATGATACAATCACATTAAATACTCTTATTTGGTCATTTTTAACATGACTAATATACTGGGGTATTCAGGTCTTCGGACAAATTTCTAACATTCTCAATGTCTTCATTATGACCATTAGATGAAAATTTTGTTCCCATATTCATTTCCTCTTCCATTGCTCTACATTAAGTGTTGGCTCGAGAAATAAATTGAAACTGATTGGAAATCAAAATTTCCATTCCGATCCTTTCAGCTGAATCAAAGTCATTCCCCATTTCAACATTTTCTCCATTGTGATACAAAACACAATATTCTTTTTGAAAACCTTTTTTTAGAGATGTGGTAACTTACTTCCTCACGTGTTAACTGTGGTCTTCCAATGTAATCAAAACATGGGCATCAAATCAATCCACCATCTGAACCATTATTGAATGTAAAATCCAAAAAATATTCCAACTCATTGTGAAACACATCAGTGATTTGATCAACATTATACATCCATATTCTATCCATTCTATATAAATAAAAAATGGTCAGTGAAATCTTTGATTATAAATAACAACATTCCAACTCTTTCAATCAAACATGTGGTGTGCTTGTAATGACTGAATAAGTAGTTTTTATAGAATTTAAAGTCTTTAAAAACATGAATAAAATATTCAAAATCAAAGAAAAAATGATTACTATGAAATCATAGAAAAATAACCACATAATGTTTTTTTGATGTTAGAAGTGGATAGAACATCAATCTAAGTTTTTTATTTCCCTGAATGAATGTAAATGACATTTATTATTTTAAAACACAAAAATGAACATGTATTAGTGAAAAACATAAAAAATAAACTAGATTTTATTTGAAATCATAATAAAACTATATTTGATTTATTTGTTACAATAATTAGTTTACGACACATCAATTAGATATGTGGTGTACTATGATAAACTGAATAAACAATTATTAAATAATTGAAATCCTTTAAAAACATGTATCCGGGGGAAAAATAAAAAATTAATCCGATTAGTGTAAAATCATAGAAAAAGCTACAGATTTATTTTTGAAATTTCGGAACTAATGGAGTGAAAATCCAATTTTTAATTTTCCTAGGATGACTAAAAATTACATTTTAGTTTTTTAAAACACTAATATGTGAATGTAATGGTGAAAACCACAGTTGATGACCTTATATTGACATGAAATCAGATTAAAACCCTCTTGAAATTATTTTAAATGTGTATGAGTAGATGACACTTCAATATGTTATTTGGTGCACTTGAACTGAATAAATAAGTAGTTCTTAAGGAATTAAAAGTCATCAAAAATGTTCTTTGGGTGGCCAAAACCAATAAAATGATCTCTTATTTCAATGAAATCCTCAAAATAATAACATTATAATTAATATTAAAATATAAGGATTAATGGTGTTCCAAGCCAATTTTTTCCATGGTTGAATAAAAATTGTTTTTAGTGTTTTAAAATACGTAAATATTTTTGTAAAAATGAAAACCACATAAAAATACATTGGATTGATGGGAGTTATAAGAAAACTATTTTGGGATTATTTTTGACATGTATGTGTAGACAACATGTAAATTCAATGTGTAGTTTTCTCAAACTAAATGAATAAACCATTATTAGAGGATTAAAATCCTTTAAAAAAATGTTCAAGTGGATCAAACCCATGGAAAAAACGTCTTATTTCCATAAAATAAAATTATAATAACTATAAAATGACATTTGAATTTTTTTTCACAGAATGATGCGTCAATCCAAATTTTTATTTTCCTTGGATGACCAAAATTCCAATTTATTATTTTAAGACACTAAAACAAGTGTATAACAATGAAAACCATAGAAAAATATGTTATATTAACATGAAATTATAGGATAAAAAATTAATTATTATTTATGAGTATGATCAAATGACACATTAATATGATGCGTAATGTTCTCGAACTGATTGGATAAAGGTGAATTTTAATCTTTTGAAAAGAACACTGAAAAAATAAATGTCAAAACTTGTGCATGTGGATGTATAAGGATGTACCCCAATTAAATCATATGGAGGGTAACACTACACTATTAATTTCACTGATGACTCAATTTGGAATTTTTTTATATACTTCATGAAATATAAATCATAATTGTTTGGAGTGTACGTGAAATAGAAATATATTATTGAAAGGGAAGAAGGGTGAAATCTAAAATAATTGATATCAGAAAATTATGGTGTGTATGTAGGAACAAGTTTGTGGAACCTCTATAAGTACAAAGACATTAGGAAATAGATTAGGTTCATATACCACTTGGAAAAAATCATATCTTAAAATATGAATCATACATTGTTGGAAAGAAAATAGATCTTAAAGTTTCATTCAGTTATGCTTGAGGTTTTTTAGGTAGAATCAGTTGGTACCACTACTTATTTGATAAATTGGATCCCCTAAGTGTTGATGGTACAATAATTTTCATAAACCCTGGGGATATAAAAAAATACCATATTTATCTCACCTAATGGAATTTGTATGTTTTCCATGTTTTATTTTATAATCCAAATATATATATATATATATATATTATTGATTCTAAATCACATTCATGTTTCTTCATAGGTTATTGTGATGAATACATTAGTTTTCAACTTTGGGGGATGATAATAAAAAGTTCGTTAGAAGTAGAAATTTTTTCTTTAATTATTAGGTCTTCTGGTAAGACTAAAATTTAAAGGCAATGGAAGTTAACATAAATAATTAAATTCTGTTCAAATTTATTTTAAAGGTAGAACTATAAGTATGAAAATTATATAGAATTTATATGGATCTGAATCCATCAGATATATAAAACTTATAGGTAATTTATATGGCTCTAAAACTATCAAATGTTAGTAAATTTTGAAACAAAATTCAGGGTTAAGCATAAAAATATCAAGAGTGAGAATAGTGGATGATCTAATAGAGAGATCTAGAATTTTTGAGGCTTGGACTAGAGTTCTAGGGAATGAAATTCTTGAGACTTCGGTTAGGAAAAAAGTATATTTACAAGATGAAATATGGAATTCAATATGAGTAACATGACTGGTAGATAGGTATTAAGCTAAATTGAGAATAATTATTTAAATGTATGATGGTTAACCATAAATTTTTGAATAATAAGATAACCTCAGAGATTTTGGTGAGTGGGAGTTATCTATAAAGGATGAGTTAGATTCACTTCATGTGAATAACACCTAGGAGTTAGTGCAACTACCACATAGAAAGAAGGAAATTTAGAAAAATGGAATTTTCTAGTTAAATATTGAAGCTAATAAAAGTAATAGTTATAAGTAAAGGCCAGTTGTTAAGGGGTTTTGGTTGAATTATGGGATTAAATTTTTTAAATCTTCTCTTCAATAGTTAAAAATACTACCATTCACGATTTTTTGTGTTTCGTTTTATTCCAGAGTACTAAATATAGAATAGATGGATTTCATTATTGGGGATCTATAAGAATAAATAAAAATAAAAAACTTACTTGTTTTAGGATGATTAGAACCTAGACTTGATGTGTAAACTCAAAAAAATCCTCTAATAGTTAAATTGTGTTCCCTGGGAGTATAATTATAAGTTTATCTCATTCATGGAGTAGAATGGTCTCATGGATAGAAAATCAGTTCATAATTGTTATTAGGGGTAAAATTATGATAATTTCATTATTTTACTATTAAAAGTGGATTACATGATTATGCTGGGTCTATCAATCCATTGAATTAAATATATTAATAAAGACTTATCAATGAATATTGAAATTAAATATCTTAGAAAAGGTAGGAAAAACATAGGCATCATGATAGAGAGATACATGATTCTTAAAATTTTGGGCTTCTATTAGAAAAATTATTCCTATAAGATCACTGATTTTTTTAAATAATTAAATTATAATATATTTTGACTACTCTTTTAGAACACTCAAAACCCTTTAATTAAAAATTGACAAGATTGAAAGAAGATGAAAATAACACGGTAATAATTTTATATACATTGGTGGTTAGATTTATCATGAATTCCATGGTGTTGACTCGAAAAAATATTTCCCAAGTAGTGGGAGTTGTTATTAGGTTCATTTCAAAAATAGGGAAAGAATATTGGAAAATGTGATGTGGATATTGAGATGTCTCAAACGAATAGAATATATTTCCCTCTATTTCAAATAAAATGATCTTTTGGTTTTGTATGTTGATATATAAATTGTAGAAGACTTAGATTCCTCATAAAGAATAGTTATGTATGTCTTTAAATTCAATGTTATCATAGTTAGTTGGATATCAAGAATAAAAATAGTGATTTAAATTTCTACAATGAAAGTAAATTGTACAGAAGAAAAAAAATTAGGAAATGAAATTGTATGATTGAAACATCTATGTCTGGAGCTTAAAAGCATCTATAAAAATTAATCACCCTACATTGATAATCCGAGTGTGATTCATTTGGCCTGGATGTTAGTGTTTCATGTGAGAATGAATCACATCAACCTAAAGTACCATTATATCTAAATATTGCTTGAACATAAATTTTTGTGGTTAAAAAAGATATTTTTATGGTATAATATTGAATATATATTCTCAAAAACATTAGTCTAGGAGATAATGTGATAATATTATTCCTTAATTGGGCATGGTTGAATAGATTAAAGAATAAATATTAGCTTTAAATATAGTGGAAGTATATTGGGTGATGATTGCCAATGTTTTTTAGGATACCATAAATCCCTTGAAGTAATCTTTAGGTTGAAGATTTTTAGGATTTGAAAAGAATGTTCTCTAAATATATAAATTTACCCTAAAGGATAAATTTTGAAGGATTTTTGGTTTTACTGGAGAAGTGGATGTAGGATTCATCTGGGTGGTATTGATGTTTCTAAAAGATTGTGAAATTTGGATGGATATCAGCATAGTGGTAATACCCTTTGATAACTTTCTAAAATAAGTTAATATATTACCTATAATTTCTTTTTTCACTTCATTAGTATCCTGATATATAGAATATCTGATTTTTTCTAGACATATTTAGATCCTCTAAAACACTTCCAACATTCCGTAATGTGTTCAGAACTTCTCCACATAGATATAATGATTTTAATCATTATAACTCTATGTAACTAAATCATTATAAAAATTTAAAATCTACTAATATAAATTAAATATATTAATTAATTTATGCTCATAAATTCTCAAACAATAGCTTCTTTAAACCAGAATATCTAGAACATCCACCAAATCAATATTTCCAATTGAATGGATCTCTATTAATAACTAATGGAAGAATTTATCGAATAAAAATAATTACATTAGGGTATCCTTGGATTAGAGTAACCCTTACAAGTTCAACTACTGCAATAGATGAATCATGACAGAAGGGGGAGAATAGGGTTTGTTTGTGAGAACAGGGGAGGGTTGGGTTCCGTCGACAAATCTAGAGAGGGTAGGAGCTGCTGTCGCGAGATCATGGAATGGGTGGACTTTCTTTGCGTGAGCCTATGTCGCAAGAGCAAGGATAAATCGTCTGAGAGAGGGTTCTTCCCCAGAGCAATGGGGGGGGGGTCGATCATCTGCAAAGGGTTTGATTGTGAAAGAGGTCGGGAAAGGTAAGGAGGTTTCGACTATGCCAGGAAAGGAGAGGGCTTCGATCATGAAATGTAGGGTAGGGCTTCGATCGCACGAGGTAGGGAGAGGGCTTCGATCTCAAGAGGTATGGAAGTTTGGGTTGGGGTAGCGGGATGTGTCCATAGTATACATAAAACCCACAGGGGAATAATTATATGCTTCCATAGTAGGTTAAATTGTGGAAAAAAAGTGTGGCGGTATCCATATTTTCTAGTTGCGTGTTCTAGTTATGAAGGATAAAGTAGGCGATGATGTAGATGTTTTATGAACTAGTTGTTTATGTTTTCTAGTTTCCAGAGGCATTAAACTAATACAGTCTTTGGGAGTCTATTTTTTTCATTTATTAAGTATTCCAAAAGTAATGTAATGTCTATATATGTCAATATTGGGTTGTTAGAGTTAGTATTATAGCAAAGGATTAGTCAACCTTTCAAAAATATGGTGCGAAAAAATTAGTGAAATCCCTCGAGATATTTATAAGGTATGTATAGGAATGTCCCTAAGGGTAATTATAACTATAGGTTACAGTCCTAGGATTATAGTAATGATCATGAATAACCTAGGAATAATCTTAAGATGTTAGATATTAAAATTACTCCACCTTGATTATTTTTCTTTAATAGTATGTTTTTTTCCTCTCAAACTATTATTTTTGGGTTTTAAAAAATGGCTGGAAATAGGAGGATTCGTTTTAAAGGAGAATATGTTGGACAATGGAATGATATTATTTATGAGAAACCAAATAAAATGGGAGTTAGAAGGCGAAACATCATTATTATTCCTAATCATTAATCTCATCATATGATCAATAATATCAACTTTGTTGAGTTTTCTAACCATGCTAATAAGATAAAGATAGAGTTTCCTAGTGATCATAGAGGAAAAAGGTTCAATTTTACTCATGTAAATCATGTCAGAAGAGGCATCAAGGAGAATGTTTCAATGGAACTGGAAGATGCTTTTGGTGTGGAAAATAAGGACACAAAGATAGTAATTGAAAAGTAAAAGGTCCAGTTAACAAAATGGACAAGGATAATGGTATTTATAATACATAAAGAATAGTTAAATGTTTTAAATGTGGAATGTATGGGAATCATACAAATCAATTCCCTATGGGAAAATCTCATGAAGAGAATCAGAAGGGTCTTATGGGTGGTATTTATGTTGATGATGATGAAGAGACTACAAATTATATATGAGTTGAAAGAAGTGTTGAGGAATAAAACGATGAAGCTCAGTCAAAAGTTAAAGAATATAGTGGAATTATTTCATGTATTTCTAGAATAATGTTGTATAAGTAATTTTTTGGTATTATAGAATAATGGAAAATCTAAGGATTGTTAAACAATTTTTTCCCTTAGGCATTTTAAAGTATATGTTGAATAGTAATAGTAACCATGAAAAGTTATTCAGATATTTATGGAAAACACTTGACATGTGAATAATGATGGGATAAAGAGATAATGAGTTGTTTGATATTATTAATGACCTCAGTACTAATATAAGGACAATGTGATATCATGGTTTGAGTATATAGATTTTTTTGTATTTTTGGTGTGTGTAAAGAGTTAATTTTGATGGAGTGAGTGTTTTCACTAAGATTCAATGGAAATTCATGTTATTACCATGTTTCAAGAGAAAACATGATTAAGTTATTTACATGATTGGAATGTGACAATCAAGAAATACCTTATGAGATATGGGAGATCAATTTTAAGTCTATATAATTATCCTATTTCTAAAGTTTTATATTTTTAGTTTTTGGAGGAATTGTAATGTTATCTATTTATGGATAGTATAAGTTATATTCCAATTGAAGTTTCTTAGATTAATTTATTATCTCACTATATGTGGCCTTATGAAAAATTGATTAATTGTGCTAACCTTTTTTTTAGACAGATGGAATGATCGATCATTCTATCACATGATCTGCTTAAACTTCAAGAATAACAAATTCAACTTCATTTATTTAATAAGAGATGAAGTGAAAATTGTTCAAGGAATGAAAAATGGTGAGATTGTAATGAAATCCAGAAAGTATTTGTTCTCATGAAAAAGTATTCAACTTTTGGAAAATGATCTTGAAAACTAAAAATGATATCTTAGTACCTTTTTATCTAATGAATCATATGGTCCCTTAAATCATCGCAAATTTAATGATTTCTGGTAGTTATCATTCTCCAAACCATATTCTCTATCACTATCCATCAAAACTTGATGGTTATATTTTTCTTCCATATCATTGTTTTCACTTCCCACCTATGTTCTACTATGTGGAAACCTAGTGATGAGTTACTTTGGGTAACCATTATGTTTCTAACATTCCATTTTAAAATGAAGTTTTTTGTATTACTTTTTATGATGTGGGTTTCTATGAAATAAACTTTCAAGTAGTAAACCTCTTAAAACTCGGCTAATTTTGAGGGTGAAATTCATTTTAAGGGGGTATAATGTAACACCCAAAGATTTTATGAGATAGATTCATTTTAATTTTTTTGATGTCTTATGTTGTACAATGCACCAAAATTAGCTTATCCTATATGAAACATCATATTAGCTTGCAGTATACGCCACACTATTTTGGGATTGTGTTACACACAATAGTGGCCTTCCTTGATATCTTGTGTTGTACACAATAATGAATTTCACTAAACAACGATATATTATTAAAATATTAATATTTAATGGGATATAAACTAGACTTTATGAATATTATTAACCACATTTTTAATTTTATATAACATTAACATTAATCTAATGTACTTTCTAGACATTATATAAGAACAAATCCAATTTTTTTTGGATAAAATAAGTATTTTTCAAAAAATGAAGTTTTGTCACCTTTTGATGGCGCACCCATTTTAAATTCACTTTTTATCACTTTTATATATTATATTTGAAAAAATAAACTTCTTATTTAGAATCATGACATTAAAATGTACTTTTGTTGAATTTTGGGTATGTTTTTTATAAAATTCGTATTTTAATGAATAGTGATAAATACAACATTTTAGTTCAAAAATGCATTTTCTTCTAATTTATTTATATTATTATATTATATTTTTAATAGGTTTTAAAGTTTAATTGGATTATGAATTTATAATTTAATAAAATTTGAGTCATTGGATGTAATTTCACATTTAAACTGGACATAAACACATGACAATCTTTTCATAAGTTTTTACTTCTTAAAATCCCGCTTTTTGGTTTTTGACAACAGGAATTAATTTTAAATTAATTTATGCTAACTAGTAATTTTTAATTATAAAAACTGGATTAGATATTTGGAATCAGTGGGTACAAATTATTTTAGAAGGTAACTTTTATTTTTTTTAAATATTAACTACGGTAAATTTTATTTAACGCAGTTAAAGGTAAATCGGGTAAATTAGTGTAACCAATAATATGATAAGGAGAATAAAATGATCCTAAAACCTACCAAAATTATATTGGATGAATAAAATCATACCCTTAACATATTATGTTCTAGAATTAGTCATTTAAGGTCTAATTGAAAATGAAAAGTACATAGATATTAATAAAACCAATGAAAGTGAAAAAATGTCAAACTCACTTTTCTTATAATTATAATAATTTTAATATAGTGATAACAAAGTGATATATTCGAACATAAAAATTAAATGGAAATAAAAAATAACTAAATACATCATTGTAATTTATTTTTAATTTTTAGTAAATTAATAATTATCTTAAAGTCTTATACTTTGATGTTGTAAAAATTAATTAATTGATGAGAAATCCATAAAACAATTTTTATTAACATACTAACAACTCCAAAAAGGACTAAACACATTATGAAATCATATTTTAATATTATATCTCTTACATAACCATCCAAGTTCCGAGAATGGAACCATTTAGTACTTTATATAATAGATTATGACATTTATTTTATTTTATTTCTTGTGATGTTAATGTTGTCACATTCATACTTCAATAAGTATAACTTTTTTAATGTTGATTTTTCTAGAAGATAAATTTTACTACATATATTCTTCTGAAATATATTAAATTTATTTTCTTCTTAGTGTTTTATTTAAAAAAAATTCAACAAATATGTTTATTAAATAATTACACAATATTTATGTAGTGATTATTTTAAAAATGGAGTTATCAAATTAATGTTATTAAAAATATTAAAACAAATATAATTTGGGATAATTAATTTTTCTAATAAAATTTATATATGTAAATTAACCATTATATATAAAATAAAATATTTTTTTAGGGTAAAAATTTATATTGGTATTTCTAAAAATCCAGGAAATGAATAGTGTAAAAATTTACACAATTGATATTTAGTTAAAATAATGTTTTATAAATTTTTTTAAAAATCATAAAACAATTTTAAAAATATATTATAATTATTATATAGTCATAAATGTTATAGGTTATTCATTTATAGTATAATTTAAATAAAATAAGTAAATATTTCACCGTTTTAATATTTAAACTTTTGTTATCTTAATTAAAATTAAATAGAGTAACTAATTGTTAATTAAAATGATAATGTTTAAATTAACCTAAAAACTTTTATAAATTGTATTGTTTTATGATATTTAAATAATATAATATCTTATCTTCTAATATATCTCATTTTTTAGATATTTGGATTTATTTTCACATTATTATAAATTAATATTTTCAGAAATTCCAAAAGTGTCCCTCATCGCAATTATAAAAGGACACCTCCTTCCTCATTTATCCACAACTCATTATGCCTTAAAGTTCATCCATACATTGCCCATTTATCTTCTAAAAATGCATTGTTACAATATTGAGTTTTTGGTATTCTAAAAATACCAACTCTAGTGCCATCAAGAGGAGATCTAAAGATAGCATGTCAAAGAAGAGGTAATCTTCTCTACCGATTCTTTTAATATTTTTTCTTCTTCTGATTTCACTTCATTAGTTTTTTCATTATAAAGTAATAAATAAAGTATAATTTATATACTTATATGTTATTATAATTATTAAACAACTATATTCCATCTTCTATTCAACTTATAAATAATTAAATCACCACATGTGCGTACGTACGACTTACTGTCTCCATGACGTGGTGTAATTTGTTTTTCACCATCACCTTAATTGGATGGGTATAATGATGAAATTAATAACTATATATGATTATTATAACATTATATTTATTCCAAAATTTTATACATCATCCACATAAATACTATTCAATAACTATTCGAATGATATCATCGCTCGTGCGTATGTATGGCATACCGTCTCCACGATGCGATGTGATTCATTCTACGTGATATTCATAAAATAATGATTATATATATGTAAAGAATATATAAATTTGGTATCTATTATGATAGTATCATTTTATAATGATATAACTATGACCTAATAAGGATAACCAAAACTTATTCGAAAAAACATGCATAAGAACATAATGTAGTTAACATCCAAATAATTAGTAACAATTAAATGTTACTAACAAATGATGATAATATGATCATATATGATATCATAAAAATTAATATTATTATGTAAGAAGTAAATAACATTATTTAAATCATTATAAATTGTTTTTTGGATACATAAAAATCAAATCGAACCTAAGGTAATGGGTTATTTTTTCTCACTTTTATTTATGTGGGACATATGCCTTATACACCATCTAATTATTTTGTGTGGTGTTTATGTTACCCATGAATGTTTTTATTATTCTTATTATAATGTTTATGATATTTATATATTCATATAATTTTATTCATTCTATTATGCATACGATTAGACTAATTATAAATTGGTATGGGATAAATTTTGAAATCTCTTTTTTATCAGAGATTGTTTATTCGTAAGTATTTATTGTGGATATATTTATCATCCATGTCTATGTTTTCTAAAAATCTTTATGTAAAATTTTTCTATTATTTTATGTATTTTTAATTTTGTTTTTACCCATTATTGACTTTTACTACATGGTATGGAAGGAATATTTCTTTTTTACCATATGAGGTACTTTTTGACTTTTTCGGCATAAGTTTGAGGAGAATGATTTTTTATCTTATACAGCATGAACGAATTTTTACGTCTTCATAACACATTATTTCCATTAATATTACTTTAAATGATTTCAATTTTTTTACTAAATTATTTTTATTTAAATTATGAAGTATTTTGAGAAAAGAAAACATTTTTGAAGAAGAAATGATATTTTCCTCAAGAATTACGTTCAAGTGTTTTATCAAAATTATTTTCCTTCTAAGATGATGCACTTAAAGAGGGTTATGTTTCTATCCCTATTATTACTATGATTTATTGTGTTAATGATGGAATGATATTTTATATGGATTATTTTATGATGGAATGATGTTTAAGAAATCCATTTTATATCTTGAGTTATGCTATGATGAATGATTTTGGTTTTTGTGGAACATGTAAGAATGATTTCATTATGAGATGGGTGGGACCTATATCTAGCTCCAATACATTGGGTAAAGATTTATATCTCAGGAGATAAACATGATTAGAATAGAAAGTAAATCTAGTTCAGTAATACATGGCTGGAATGGTAAGTAAATACACATCAGTAATACATGGGTGTAAAGACAAGTAAACCCAATTCAGTAAAGGACTTTGTCCCCTATGATGATCTTGAAATCAATACCTTGGCTACTATGGAAATCATATTATGTTCTTCTTTGTTTTCCATAATTCAATGTTTTATTTCAATGCTATTTTTTCATTGTTCATGATTACTTTATGATTTGTTCCTTATAAACTACCATGATTTATTTCATGACTCAAAATTTTGGTATATGTAAAATGTGGTATGTTATTTTTCAAAAGTTATGTTCATGTTTTTCGATTATTATGTTTCAGTTTTGTAATATAGTTTACATGTATACTCTTACTGATCATTTGAGCTCACCCCATTTCATGTTTCATTTTCCATATGATTTGAAGAAGGTTATTAAGTATGATGTGTAAAAAAGGGGTTCTAGTTATAAAGTATAAAGCTTGATATTATGTAGATGTTTTATGAACCAGTTTTTTATATTTTCTAGTTTCCAAAGGCACTAAACAAATACAGTCTTTGGGCATCTGTTTGTTTCATGTATTAAGTATTCAGAAAAATAAATTTAGTGTCCATGTACATCAGTCTTGGGTTGTTAGAATCACTTTCTCTCCCCCTTTGAAAACAAACCCCAAATCTATATGGGAAGGGATACTACACACATCCTAAAGTGAGGTGATTGGGATAAATATAGAGTTTTATCCTTAATTTCAAAAACCACTCTATTTAAATTTCCTTCATAAAAATATCAGAAATATTCTCATTGATGGTAATTCATTTTCTTAAAATCATCTTTAACAACTCCTTAATTGAATAAATGAAACCAAATATAATTTTTTTTTGTCCTTGGGTACTGAAAAATATTTTATGAAAAATTTATAACACTTTTTTTTCATAAGAAATACTCAATGGTCTCATAGCATCAATATTTAAATATTCTATATACATTTTCATCCATAGAATCTGGGTAAAATCATATGTCGTTAATATGTATTCTAATAATACTTTAATAGTGAAAAAGAATTTATTTTGTTGTTGTTCCAACTCATAATCCTATCACAATGAAATAATTCTTCACCATATGTGGATTTTCCCTTTGCATAATCAACTACCCAATCAGATTCTATAAAGACTTGTAGACAAAGTTTTGAACTATTTTAAAACAACTTACTCTAAATATTTGTTCCTTTAACATACCTCAATATTATTTTATCTATAAGAATATATAAATCCATTAAGTCACTATAAAGTCTATCAAAAAACATTACAGCATATAAAATGACAGGTATGGATGGTGTCTGATAGATGAGGTTTCCAATGATTTTTTTGAATTCTTTTCAATTTATACTATGTCTAGATCAATCATTTTTATGGTCAATTCTAATATATATTTTTGTTTAGATCTATTTAAAATCATCCATGAAAAACCTTTTTATCAATTCCTTAACATATTTTTATTACGATAAAAATATATAATCATTTATTAAAAAAAATTAATCCATTAAAATAATTCATCTCACACAACATTGATATTTCAAAATGATAGTTCATATTCTTGGAAAATATAAAAAAAATATCCTCTTTTTCAATAGAAAATATAATTCCATCCTCATTGACAATGAAAATTAGATATCCTCTGGATAAATCTTTTACAAATTGGATGATGTCAACATTTCCCTTTGTAAATTCTATCTATATTAAATAGTTTTTTAACTTTTCGTACTATAATATTAGGGATTGTTTTATACTATACAAATCTTTATTTTACTTTAACACCATACAACCATATTTTTATAACATAAAATACTAAGCTTTCTCAATAAAATATTCTTCAAAGTCTCCATATAAAAAATTATATTTTACATCCATTTGAAAAATAATGTTATGTGTGTGTTCTACCACTTCCAAGAATATTCTTAAGGATTCCATCCTTGATATTGATTTAATGTTTTCTTAAAAATATATCCATTCTATTTGAAAGTATCCCTTGGAAAATAGTCAATATTTTTTTGTTGTAACTCTACCTTTCTGATTATATATGTTTCAAAATCCCCACTTGGTGCCAATTACATTTTTATATTTTTGACTTGGCACAAGATCCCAAGTGGACATATTGTCAATTGGGTTAATCTCCTTATCCATAGCATTGATCAATTCTTCATTATCATTTTACTCTATAATAAATTAAGGATCAAATTAAAAAATTAGAGCATTTAAATTTTTAATCCTTAATCTTATTATAGTTTGGACTGGTGCCTCTTGGTTACCAATAGTATTTTTAGAGTCAACATATTTCTTCATCCTATGACTCTCCTCTCACTAATTATTATGAATTTAATCTTTATCAATAGTTTCTTATGAGTCACCATTAACAAAATTATTCATTGTTCTAGTCTCTTCTTAAATAAATTTTTTTAAATATACTCACTACCATCCCTTGTATTCTCACATGTTTCTCTAACTATAACTTTTTTTGGACTAGTTTTAAATTATTTAAACATCACAAAAAATAACAAGTGTGTTTTTTTATTCATTCCAACACTTATATCCACTTCCATTAGATTAAAACCCTATGAAGATTCCTCGTTTAGAATTTTATTAAAACATTCCTGGATTGGTGTTTTTAAAATTCATGGAATAAGAGTTTCCAAAAACATTGAAATATTACACAGTTTCATTTATTTTGAGACACATTTAATATTGTGTATAAGTTTTTATAGGTCTTAGAAATTATTTATTCTATATATAGAAATCAATGAAAATAGATTCCCTCAAATGAAATTAATAGACTTTATACTGGACCAATATAATTTTTCACATCTCATAATAATTTTTCCCTCTCCACTACTTCATTATAATGGGGAGTGTATTCCGCTCTAAGTTGATGAAAATATCATGGTTTTCATGATAATTTTTAAATTCATCACATGTTTCTTCCCTACCATTATTTTTTATCATCTTTATAATGTAAACTCCAAGAACCTTCTCAACATGTCTTTTGATGATTTTAAATATATAAATTACTTCATAATTGTGTTTCATGAACATAACAATTTTCATAAAATTGAAATAATAAATTTAGGTAATAAAATAAAAATTACATCTAGAAGATTTTTGTCTCATTAGACCACACAAATCTGAATAAATGAGTTCTAGTGGCATTTTGGATTGAATATTCACTCTTTTAAATGATGCATGAACTATATTACCCTTTTGGTAAGTTACAAAAAAAGAATTTTTTCCCCTTTTATGTTGGGGAATCTCTCTTATAAATTCATACATTGAGATTTGACTCAATATTATTTGGATAAGGTTTCCAAGTCTCTTATCCCACATATAATTATCTTCTTTTACACTTAAGTGGAAATAATTGGTTGGGTATCTAATATAAAATAGGTTTCAACGTGTTATTTATAATATAGAGATGACTCTTTCATATTTTGAATTATTGATGATTCAAGAATATTTATTATAAAAAACCTCTTTCCCATCATCACAAAACAATATAACACTTAAAACATAGTGTTTTATTCCTTCCACATAAATAAAAAATGTATACATGAGCCTCTTATTTTCTTACTCATCAAGAAAAAACTCTTTTAATTCCTAGAGAAAATTCATTATCAAATTCACTACTAGTCTATAATGTTCTTCTATGATTATGAAAATTTTAGTGTCTCTAGAAAAGTGTGAGGAAAAAAGACAATCAAGAATCTAGGGATTTCCATTCTTTTAGGACTTAAATTCCACTTTTGTTATAATATAACATTATTCCTAATTTTTCTTTTGAATTACCTTCCCCTTTACATTGTAAGAATTTTTTCTAGGAAGTTTTTTCATGAATTCCTTTAGCCAATTACATTATTGTTCATTTTTTCACATATTTCATTTAAACACTCAAATCCATTTTTTATTGATTTGATGTATTCATGCTCATGTATTTACCTTTTTGTGATTCTATTCTAATATTCTAATAATTACTCTCCCATGTTTTATATAACAACCCTTATATTTTTTTCACACTTAAACATGACTTATTACATAAACTCTTCACTTGATACAACATGGATGATTGAGAGTTATAATTTCTTTGGGACTTAGGAACATTACTTAACGACTTAAAACATGAAACCCAACATCTTTATTGATAACTTCCTTTACATGACCACTACATTCCCTCGTACATAGCATTGAATGGGATAACATGAGGACATGATTAAGAAAATAGTGATCTATAAATCCTAGTAAGGGAGTAAACAAGGAATAACATAAAGAGTACAATACATGTTAGGGAATAGGAATATCAACGGAGCATAAAAGAAACATGAACATAAATGCATGATAAATAATTATTTTCACAACATGGAAAGGTGGCAACAACACTCAACATGGTATTAGCATGAGCCAAGGATCATTGCATATGAAGCATGAGTAAACACTACTTTTAGTTTAATTAGAATTACTAAACCCTCATTGCAATTAATGTATCAGGATACTAATATTTATCCAATGCATTGGAGCGCTATCAGGACTCACCCTTCTTAAACATTTCATTTCATTCATCAGTGTGCCACAAGATCATATAATAAAAATTCATTAAACATCATAATTTATTCCAAAATAAATGAATGTGGAATTAATACATTAAAATCTTCCATCAATAAGTAAATTTGAAAAAAATGTGAATACCCTTGATAGATAAATGGGCATGGTATTCACAACGTAATGATTTTGGCTTTGAAAAAGGCGGTGCAATTTCGGCAGCATAACGACGTTACATAAGAAATCATAAAAAAGGGTTGATGAGAGAAAAAAGGGTGTCTCATAATATATAAATTAAATTGATTGTAATGGGGTTATATAGATACATGTCCAAACATGAATTATTGAATTTAGATTCATAATACAAAATAATTGATTGAATGTAAATGAGGAGATAGAAATTCCTTACGAAATTTTAGCATGGTAACGGGTGTACATGGGAGGTATTAATGAGCGAGAAAAGGGGATTCTAATCATTAAAACTTAAATAGATCAGTATGGAGGAGGTTCTAAATCATACCCCAACATTTATAATTGAAAATAAAAGGGCATAACAATATTAAGAAATTTGGATAAAATGAGAAAGGAAGGAATTCCTTACTTGGAAGTGTGATCCCAAAGGCTTGGGCGAGGCTTGAGAGAGGCTTCTTGGGTGCTTGGACTACCTTGAGAGGATTATAGAGAGATGAGGGCAGAGGTTGGATGAAAACCAAAGGCTTTTAGTGAAGAGGGAGTGGGGACTTGGGTGGGTTTATATAGGAAAGCATATTGAATTCTTTATTATTTAGGTTTGGGACACCACACATTAAACTAATCAAAACCACAAACCAACCCCTGGTTTTTGCCAATTCTTTACAAAGGGGAGTAGAAACAATATTTTATCTGGAAAATGGCTGATGTTATTAAAATAATAGGGTTTCTTATATGGAGGTGAGCCACGCTCTCAAGAAAATAAATTTAAAAAGTTAAAATGTTTTACAAGTATTGAAGGGTCCAATAAAGAATTTTAAAATAAATTAAACAAACCTAAAATCACATTATTTAAATTCTAAAACATATATTTTCCAATATTAATGTTTATAGTATTTTATTCCATCACTATTGGGTCATTATGATGTCAAAAAACATATTATATATTTAAACGATATTTAATTTTTACCCAAAAATTCGTATGTGTCATAAAATTATGAAAAATTCACCATTGGATAATTTGAATTTCCTGATTCCAAAAATAATATTCATTTTATCTAAATAATTTTTTTAAATATGTGAATTTTTACTTTTAAAATAAAAACTGATATTTATTGAAAATTCATGGGTTTTGACAAAAATAGCTTTCAAACCATAATAAAAATCACAATCATATTCATAATAATTATACGGTAATTTATATTATATAAAAAGTAATTTATTAATAATATTTAATTAAAATATAATTTAATTCAAAAATCCATTAATACTTCAAAATAGATTTCTTAATTAACTAAAAATGTTATTTTTTCTTTAAACAATTTTTTAAATAGTAACAATTATAAAATGAAAGTATATTATCTATAAAAAAATAATGTACATAATCATAGTACTAGGGTCTCATTAAATAACGCCTTATAACACCCACATAAGAATGAAGGGTAAGGTGTGTAATGGTGACAGACTCTTGGGGTGGCCCGAATAACATCGCTCGGGTGGTAATCTCTATCAACTTCCACTTCTCCCATAGGCAGTTCCTTTGGAGCTTAACATGTTGAAACTCAGATTGGGCTTGGTTAAGAGTGAATCCCAATAATTCCACCTCCTTTCCAAGCTTCAACAAATGGGATTCGTACAAGACAAGTCTACTAAATGAGGCCACCACTTCCTTTTTTTGACTAAATTGGATTTGTTAAAGCCCTATATTTATACTAATCATGTGATCACTATTAAATGACTATATTAGAAATAGTAACAATTATTAATGGTATTTTGAAATCTAAAAACATAAAACAATGGAAGTTTATATTTTATATAACTAGTTTTCATAATAATACATTTAATTAGATCGAGGTGAAATACATTAATAAAAGTTTGGGTCGTTACAATCTTCCCCCTTATAAAATTTCACCCACGAGATTTCATTTTACATTCTAAGTCGCAAACAGGTGTGGATACTTTTCCTTCATTTCCTCCTCTAGTTCCCATTTCACCTCTACATACTTATGGTTTCTCCGTAGTACATTGACCAGGTGGGTAGTCTTGTTACATAGAACATTATCTCTACGATCCAAGATCTTCACTGCCTGCTCCTCATAAGAAAAATCATCCTCTAACATTACTTCCTATGAAGAGAGTACATTTGAATAGTCTGGTATATACTTCCTTAATAGGGATACATGAAATGCTTAATGTACTTTGGCTATAGTAGGTGGAAGTTCTAGTCGATAGGCCATAACCCTAACACAATCAAGAATCTGGAAGGGGTCGATATACCTAGGACTTAACTTCCCTTTATTTCAAAACCTCATAATCTTTTTCAATGGAGATATGCATAAAAATACCATGTCTCCAACTTTTAACTCAAGGTATTATCAGTGGTTCTTTTCATAACTCTACTATCGAATTTGGGATACCTTGATATGTTGTTGAATGGTTTTCACCTTCTCCGCCATTTCTTTGACCATTTTAGGCCCTAGAAGCTTACACCCACCAAATATATCCCAATACGCCAGTGTTCTTCACCTTTTCCTATAAAGGGCATCTTATGGTGCCATTCGGATGCTCGAGTGGAAACTATTATTATCGGAGAATTCAATAAGTAAAATATGTTGGTCTCATCTCCCTTTGAAGTCCATAGAACATGATCTTAACATATATTCCAGTTTCTGAATATTTCACTGAGATTGTCCATCAGTTTGAGGATGACAGGCCATACTAATGTTCATTTTAGTGATTAGAGAATGTTGGAGACTTTTCCAGAACATCGAGGTGAATATAGGATCACGATTAGATACAATAGATAGTGGTACTCCATGCAACCTTCCCACTTCTTTGATGTCAATCCATGCAAGTTTATCCAATGATAAGTCCTCTCAAATCATGAAAAAGTGAGTTTTCTTCATAAGACGATCCACAATGACCTATATTGAATTGTTTCCTCTAGATGTCCTTGGAAGTCCAGTGTCAAAGTCCATGGTAATGTTCTCCCACTGCTATGTTGGTATGGGTAGTGGTTTCATCATCCCCTTCGACTTTTTCCACTCATCCTTCACTTGCTGACATACCATGAACTTTGATGTATATTCAGCAATATCCCTTTTCATATTGTCCCACCAATAGTTTTCTCAGAGATCCCAATACATTTTTGTGCTCCCTAAGTGAATAGAGAATGTTGAGCTATGTGTATCATTCAGAAGCTTCTTCTTTATCTCTGGATCAGATGGTACATATAATCATGACCCAAATCTCACAATTCCATCCTTGTCAATCACGAACTCTGAGGATCTCCTATTTCTGATAGCTTCTACCTTTTTCAGAATTTCCACATCTTTTCTTTGAGCATCCTTTATTTTATCCATGAGGGATGGTTGAGCAGTCATTTAAGAAAGGATTTATGATTTTCCTCCCTTAATTATTCTCATGTACATCCTCCAAAAATCTAAGAATATTGGATCCTTTTCAATTCTCATCGTTGATAAAGATGTAGGATCCTTTCTACTTAGAGCATCTGCCACCTTATTTTCATTACCAGGATGGTAGTGGATTGGGCAGTCATAATCCTTGATGAACTATATCCATATTTGTTGGGACATATTAAGCACCTTTTGTGTGAATATATATTTTAGGCTCTTGTGATCAGTGTATATCTCACGCTTCTCCCCATATAAATAATGCTGCTATATTTTCAATGCAAAGATCATAGCCACCAACTCCAGATCGTGTGTGGGATAGTTTTGTTCATAGATGTTGAGCTGCCTTGAGGTGTAGGATATCACTTTATCATTTTTAATTAGCACACATCATAAAACCCTCATTGAAGCATCATTTTAAACCACAAAGAGTTCTCCACTTATTGGGAGTGTGGGTACTGGTGCAGTGATAAGCCTCCTTCTCAACTCCTAGAAACTCTCTTCACATTGATTTCTCCAAGAAAACTTTACTCCCTTCGGAGTTAGATTGGTATGCAGGCTGTACAATAGTGAGAAATTCCTCAAAAATCAGAGATAATATCCATCTAACCCTAGTAAACTACAAATATATGTTACCGATGTTGGCCCCGACCATCCCTCAATTGTAGCTGTTTTGGAGGGATCTATAGATATCCCATTTCCTGTGCTAATATGGTCGAAGAATGATACCTCCTTCAACTAGAACTCGCACTTTTTGTACTTCTCATAGAACTTCTCCTTTCTCAAGGTCTCTAGTACCATTATTATATGCTCCTCATGATCCTCCTTGGTTTTGGAGTATATAATAATATCATCTATAAAGACTACCACAAATTTTTCAAGGTAATGTCTAAAGACACTATTCATAAAGTCCAGAAATATTTATGGAGCATTGGTGAGTCTGAAAGGCATTAATATGAATTCATAGTGCATGTACCTTGTACAAATCACAGTTTTGGGGATATCCTCCTTCTTCACCCTTACTTAGTAATATCCCGACTGCAGATCAACCTTGGAGAAGTATTGTTCTCCATATATCTGATCAAACATATCATAAATTTGAGGCAGCAAATATTTGTTATTTATCATAATTTTGGTGAGCTCATGATAATCAATGAAAAGGGGCATTTACCCTTCCTTCCTCTTGATGAAGAGGACTGGAGAACCCTATGGTGAATCACTTGGGCGTATAAACCCTTTATCCATATTATCTTGTAGTTGGTTATTCAGCTCCTCAAGCTCCACAACATCCATTCTATATAGATTCTGGGATATTGGCAACACACCAGGTATATGTTCAATTGAGAATTCAAAATCCCTTCTAGGAGGAAGACCAGACACTTCATTGGGAAACACTTCTGCAAATTCCCTCACAATAGGCATGTCTTCAAGGATGGTTGCTTCCTTAGACTCAACCATCTGAGTCAGATACGCGTTCTCATAGGGCAGTAATATCCACACATGATAAAATGGTGCTAAAGAAGATTCATTTTCCTCCTTGCACTTGTATAGAATTAGGGGAAATGCTCAAAAAGGAGATAGATTTCACTCTCACGGCAATTTCTATTGGCTCTATATTAGGAAAGCCAATCTGTGCTGAGAATTGAATCAAATTCCATCATAGAGAGTATGAAAAGGTTTTTCCAAGAAGTTCAGTCCATATATTGTGATAGGGGAGGAGTTATATTAATGGGTTGAAATGATTGCCCCATTTGTTGTACTCACCAATATCTTTACTTCCCTTATTTTTTGTGGTGTTGACATTGTCCTACTAAACTTTTGGGATATAAAAGAATGTTTAGACCCAGAATAAAAAAATATGTTCTCTATTTTTGAATGAAAAACTAGCATACTTGTCACCACTTTGTTGTCAGCGTTCAATTCGGCAGTAGTGGTGGAAAAATATTTCCCTTTGTGCCTTGAAGGTTGTTGGTTGCCTCTAACAACCCTTGTCTTAGGGAACTTGTTTGCAAGGTTCCCTGGTTCATTTCATTTGAAGAATTGATCAATGCATTTATGGTCGAATGAAGTATTCCTCTCTTTTTTCATAGTCGTGGGTTTCTATTTTCAGCAGTTAACAATTTGGTTCCCTTGTCTTCCACACCTAAATAATTTCTTCATCCCCTTCAGGTAATTTCTGGGGTGATTCTCTCCGCACCTTTGGAAAGTGGGGTGATGGATATTCTTAGCACCGTTGGATTTATCCATTGGACCACTAGAATTTAAGTACATCTTATTCTTTTTATCCCCATGATACCCCTATGATTCGTTGATCTCAATTTCAGCTTTGTGTGAACATCGTATAATTTCTTCCTAGATATTGAAGTCACAGATCTCTAGAGATTTCCGTAGGCTATGTTTTAGCCCACCAAAGAAGTGGTCAACCTTGCATTCGAGGTTAATGACAAATCCAGAGCCATATCTTGCAATCCTTGTGATGTTTTCCTTGTACGCTTCAATGGATTCATCATCTTTTTTCTTGAGGGTAAGGAAGTCCCTTTCCATCTTAAGTCAGAGGGTGCGCGGAAAATATTTATCAAAAAACATTTTCCAGAAATCATTCCATTCCAATGACTCGATCTCCTCCTCAGGATTATTATTTTTTATCAATGTCAACCATTGATCAACTTCACCTCCATATGATAAGCAACTAGAAGAACCTTCTCTTGTTTAGAACATTAAAGGATGGAAAAGATCTTTTCAATGGAGTTGATCCATTGTTCAACAATCGAGGGATCAGATGATCCATTAAAAGTAGAAGGCCTTTGTCTCATGATGCTCTCGATTGTGAATTGTTCTTTCCTGTGGGGGGGGGCTGAACATTTTTCTTGACCCATGTTTCTATTCAAATCATGATTAAAATGAGAGAGTATCGTGAAAAATTTTGTGATTCCTACTCCCATTGGATTGGGCATCTCATTAGAACAGTCATCACATTGATCTTCGCATTGGTCATTAGCTCGAGTCCTCATATTACTGGCCACTAGCTTGAATAAAAGGAATGTTTTGGGTAACACATAGTGGGTAATCTAAGGAAAAAAACAGATGACTTATAAATAACTTTTATTTCCTTAACTTATGAATCTACAGGCTTCAATCTATGTTATCCATGATCTAATTTATAACATATATTCATAGGGTCATTTTTTTAATTACCTTAATAATGGTTCTTACTAGGCTTGTGAATTTACCAAATCATATCTCCCGAGAGTGTCGTAACCAATAGTGCTACAAGGCCCATTGTCATATACTAGGATACCCTCAGTCGAGCCTAAAACACCTTGTTGATGTTTTCACTCCTAGGTACATCTGTGCCAAAACCACCTCTACTTGCTCATATCCAAACAAGGATGTATTTTATTGATAAACCACATACTCAATACGCACCAAAATTTAGGGATATTATTATTATACCTAGTCTTATCCCTAAGGCTTTCATTAGGGTTTCCTAATCCTAATCCCAAAAATTATTAATCCTATCCTTTGATACCAACTATAATAACCCTTCTCTTTTTTGCACACTTAAACATGAATTATTACATACAATAATCACTTGATACAACATGTAATATTGATAAGACTAGTGTCTTTGGGGATTAGGAACATTACATAATGACTTAAAATATGAAACACAATATCTTTATTGAAAACTTCCTTTACATGACCACTACATTCCCTTGTACTTAGCATTGTATGGAATAACCTGAGGACATTCATAAGAAAAGGGTTATCTATAAAGCCCAGTAAGGGAGTAAATAAATAATAAAATGAAGAATACAATAAATGTTATGCAATATTCATATCAATAGAGCATAAAAGAAACATGAACATAAAGGCATGATTGAGCATGATTTTCACAACATGAAAATGTGGAAACAACACTTAACATGGTATTAGCATGATCCAAGGCTCATTTCACATGGATCATGAGTAAACCCTATTTTTAATTAAATTAACATGAGTAAACCATCATTTAACTTGACATAGCATGATACTAATCTTTACCCAATGCATTGGAGCGCTATCAGGGTGCACCTTTCTTAAACATTTCATTTCATGCATAAGTGTGCCACAAGATCAAACAACACAGATTCATTCAACATCATAATTTATTCCATGGTAATGGAATGTGGAATTAATACATTAATCTATTACATAAATAATTTAATTTTCATAAATTTTAATACCCTTGATTGAGAAATGGGCATGGTATTCACTACACAATGATTTTGTCTTGGAAAATGGCGGTGCAATTTCAGCATCATAACAGCGTGATATAAGACTTAATAAAAAATGGGTTTATTATAGATAAATGGGTATATCATCATATGTACATTAAATGGAAAGTAAGGGTCATATAGATACATGTACCAACATATGTAATGGAATTTGGATTCATAATACAAAATAATTTCTTGAATGTTAATGGGGAGAGAGAAATTCCTTACGGAATTTCGGTATGGTAACGGGTGTACATGGGAGGAATTAATGAGAGAGAAAAGGGGTATATAATAATTAAAACATAAATAGGGAAGTATGGGGTAGGTTATAAATCATACCCCAAAATTTATAATTGAAAATAAAAGGGCATAACTATATTAAAAAACATGGATAAAATGAGAAAAAAAGGAATCCCTTACTTGGAAGTGTGATCCCAAAGGATTGGGAGAGGCTTCATGAGAGATTGGGGAACCTTTGGGGGGTTCTAGAGATAGGTTGTAAGAGTTTTGATGAAATCCAAAGGCTTTGATTTAAGAGGAAGTGGGGTCTTGGGTGGGTTTATATAAGAAAGTAGAGGTATTTATTTATTATTTAGGTTTGGGACACCACACATTAAACTAATCAAAACCACAAACCAACCCATGGTTTTTTCAAAAAAAAAAATTCCAAAAGGGAGTGGAAAAAATTATTTTATCAGAAAAATGGTATAACTTCTTAAAATTATAGGGTTTCTTATTTTGAGTTGAGGCACACTCTAAAGAAAATCAATTTAAAATGTTAAAAAGTTTTATAAGTCTTGAAGGGTCCACTAAAGCATTTTAAAATAAATAAAACAAACCCAAAATCACATTATTTTAATGGTATAACATATATTTTCCAAACAATATGTTTATAGTATTTTGTCACATAACTATTGGTTCATTATGATGCCAAAAATTGCATTATATATTTAAATGGTATTTAATTTTTACCTAAAAATTCGACTGTCTCAAAAAATTATAAAAAATTCTCTATTGGATAATTTCTACATCTTGATTCCAAAAATAATATTCATTTTATATAAATAATTTTCCAAATATGTAAATTTTTACTTTTTAAATAAAAACATACTTTTATAGAAAATTCACGGGTTTTGACAAAAATAGCTTTTAAACCTTAATAAAAATTACAATCATATTCATAATAGTTATATGAAAATTTGTGTTATATAAAGTTTATTTTTTAAATAATATTTAATTAAAATATTATTTAACTAAATAATCCATTAATTCATCAAAATAGATTTCTTAATTAACTAAAAATGCTATTTTTTCTTTAAATAACTATTTACAAAGTAACAATAATAAAATGAAAGTATATTCTCCATACAAAAATAATGTACTTAATCATAGTACTAGGGTATCATTAAACGAACCCTTATAACACCCGCATAATATAAAAGGGTATGGTGTGAAATGGTGAAAGACTCTTGGGGTGGCTCGGATAATATCGCTCGGGTGGTAATCTCTATCAACTTCCACTTATCATGTATGTGGTTCCACTCAAGCTTAATGTGTTGAAGCTCAGCTTGGGATTGGTAAAGAGAGAATCCCAATGATGCCACCTCCTTTCCAAGCTTCAAAAAAAGTGATTTTTATGGGGAAAGTCTACTGGATGAGGCCATCACATTTTTTATCTAACTAAATTGGATTTGTTAAATCCCTATATTTATACTAATCATGTGATCACTATTCAACGACTATATTAGTAGCGGTAATAATTCTTAATGGAATTTTGAAATCCAAAAACATAAAACCAAGGAAGTGCATATTTTATAAAACCATTTTTCATAATAATACATTTAATTAGATCAAGATGAATTTTCATTAAAAAAATATTGGGTCGTTACATTTCATGTCTTCTCCCCAGTAGAGAAATATTATGGCCTCATAAAAAGAATTTGTGGAAAAAGGTTTCCTAGATTAAATAGTACCCACTGAATCTAAGTCATATATAATAATAGATATTATGTCTATAATTTTTTCATTATTTGATAGTCATTTACTATCCTTATATCTTCCTTGGGGACGATTCTCTTCATGGAATTTTATTCTCTTCCTTACATGTATAAGAGAGTTTTTCATCACCATTATTTCCTAAACCGGATAAAGCATAGAACTTAAACAAGTATTTTTATTCAAAACAGAATTAAATTATGACGTATCATGTGAATATTTAACATGATATTTGGAGCACACTCCCTCTGCTACTTTTGATGTCCCATCCTTGGGCTCCACTGCTCTATTATAATAATATCTCATATTTTTCAATATTTTTTAAAATTTAATTAATTTTGATTTTTTATATCTAATCTGGTCACCTTTTAACATCAGTTTCACTTTAGGATATTTTAATATATTTCCATTCTCAACAATTTTTATCAGGATTTCTAGATTTCATCAATGTTCTCAACATCCTTTTTTTACAAACTCATGTCTAGATTCAGTTTTCTTTACATCTTCCTTGATTAAAATTTTACTTATTTATTAATCTTATTATTCTGATTAATAAATTCTTACAATTAATATTTCATCATGTGCTCTATGTAAATAATTTTTCCATAATCTTCCTCACGACTTGAGGTATCATCATGATTCACTACATAAGCCCTAAAAGTTTTGAAATTATTAGGAGTTTCATATTTTGATTAGGTTTTGAATAATGAATCTTCTTCATCTTCAAACTTATTTCTTCCTTAACCATATTCATTGACGTCTTTAGATGTTTTATCCCCAGAATTATTTTAAGATGTGTCACTTTTTTATCTACCTAAATTTTTCTACTATTTATCCTTAGTCTGTTAATGAAAATTTGTTCAATACCAACATCTGTGAAGAGTTTGAGTGGTATATTTTCTTTTAATTTCCTATTTCCTTTTCGGATAATATATAAGATAAGTAGAAAAAATCTCTTATCATCCCCACCCTTCTCATATTCATTTTCAGAATCATGAGATATTTTAGTTTTTTCTTCCTTGATATTCAACTATCTAAAAGATTCAAAATCCATAACTTATTTATCTTTATTCTTTAATGCTAATTTTATTTTCATTTCATAAGAAATGATGATATTCTAAAATTCATAAATTGAGAGATCCTCTTAATATTCATGTAAGGATATTTTTTTATCAAATCTATCTAGAAAGTTCCTTATTAACTAATTAAAAATAATGGAATCCTAAAAATTCTCACCATATCCTCGGATATTAATCACTACATAATTTAATGTTTGAAAATAGTCATTATTGAGTTCTTCTCCCCTAATATTTTTTTCTTTAAACTATATTCTTCATACTTTAATTTTAACCTCTTTATTTTTAACATTTCATTCATAGATTCTTTCAAAAATTTCCTTAAAACATTTTTCAGTTTAAAGTCTCATCACCAAACTAAAAACCATTTTTGTTAGTAGAATAAAAAAAATTTCTATCACTTTAATTTTTTAATGAATATTCTTATTAATAAAGTATATTTTATCACTTCAATAAATCAGTGGAAATCCAACTATTATTGCATCAACCACTTCCAAGAAAAGATTCAGAAGATATAGAAGCATCAAATTATTCTAACCATGATATTTATTTACATGAAAGGTGGTAACAACCATAACATTTATAAAATTTTTATTATCCATTATACATGATAAAGGATTAAATTTTCAGTACATGAATTATTATATAACACTTTACATTCCCCAAGAAGGTTTCGACCACTGGGTTCTGAATCAGTGGTGAAGACTTTTAAAATCTCTTACACTTTAAAAAAATATTTGGAATAGTTTAGAATTCGATCCTGTAAATTACTTAAATCATCCCCGCTGATATAATTTTTTAAATAAAAAGCGAAACAAAAACAATAATTTTTACAAGATTCTAACCCAGTGTAGGCACCTACTTCATATTGTGTCTAGTTTTTATCCCAGTCCATAGATTAGACATAATATTTTCCACCTAATATATGTGATTATTCTAAGTATTATACAATGGGGTGAGTTTTCTATCCTCCAGTTGGGTTTTACATAGAATCCTATAGGTTACAATATGAAAAATTCAGAATGATAAATATCACTTGAGAATCCATGTTACTCCAACAACTAATTAATATCTTATTCTGGATTCCAAAAGATAGTTTTTTTTGAATATTCTCACCTAATAATGATTATATACCACAATTAAGAAATATTTTAAAATAATTGGTTTTTATTTATCATTACATAAATAATATGTTGTTGATATAGTCCTAAGTATCCTCCTCAATCCCCGAATTCTTGGGATATTGTGGGTTTTCTATTATTCTCTATACTCTAAATTAAAACTCTATTTTCTATTAATTATTTAACACTTAGTAATCTCATTGATACATCACTATAACTCTTGAATTCTCCCCATAGTTGGGAAAAATCAATAATTTTATGTTATTTATTTAATTTGAAAAATCATTTACACCACAACATTCTATAAAATTAACATAACCAATTTAAAAATAATAATACTCAATCAATTCTCTAAAATATATATCCCCATGGGTATATACCCATGATCTCATAATATTCCACTCTATATTTACATCAAAGCAGTATAAATGGCCTGCATTATAAATAAAATTATGCAATACATAAATACAGGGGATAAAATTAGTGAGGGCCAAACTTGAGAGACATTTATAACCTATTGGGAAGATAAATAAAATTTATATACTAAATCTATATATTAGACATCTATAACCAATTAATTCTCAGAAATTAACCTATCTTTATTTCTTCTCATTTCAATTTCTAAATAAAAACAACTCGATAAAATGATTAATATTGGATTCCTCTTCTCATTCCACTTTCTCAAATTTGTCTCACTTTCTATTCAACCTACTCAAGGCATCGAGAACTTAATTTTGGAAAAATGTATATTGAAACATATCAAATATGAAAAACACACACTAAATATCACTTCATACTAATATGCATGTAATTTTAAGAACTAAGGATCAGCACAACATCATCACATTAAAATTACATATTTAGTTTATAGAGTTTATTAAAAGATGTATTCATTTTAACTTTGAATCATACTCATTCAGACATGTTTGATATTTCTATTTATGATGAGTATATCATTGATTCTTAAAATAGATAAAATCACAAATAAATTTGATGTTTTAATCCTTGAGTAATGGCTCAAGCATTATATGATTTAATTTTATTCATAATAAATAACTATGAAAACTCATATATTTTAATCTAAATAAATATTATAATCCTAAAAATTAAATAACTCATGTACATTTTTAGTTTACACATACATAGATCTAGTTGACTCATACACAGTGTCCAATTACTTTCATACATCTTCCATTGACTCACAAATTTCTTCCAGTGACTCATATGTAGCTACCAATGACTCATATTTAACATCCATTGACTTGTTTGTTGATTCAATTCACTCATACAGAGCTTTTGGTAACTCATATAAAACATCATTTGACTCTTATACATGACATATATGGAGCATATAGAAAAGATCCATATTCTATCTACCTTTCTAAAAAAACACAACAGTTCTATTTAAAATGACTCATATGTCATCATAGTGGCTCATACAGAATCATTCCTTTATGAAAAATCCAATAGGATTTGTACTAGATTAATCATACCCAGTATAGAAGAATTCAACATAGGTAGATAATGGCATAGGAACTTTTCAAATTCCGAAACAGAAATTTTGGATTGCTTCATATGAACATATAATTACTTCAAATCTCTTCTAGGAACTTTGAATATTCTAAAAAAATTCCACGTAGATTAAGAAACATATCAACATCCTCTAATTATTCTCAAATAATGTTTTCAAAAAATTAACCTCCATTAATAATTATATTGGGAAATTTAGAACCATTTTATGAAACGTGACCTACATTATCGAATCCCATAACTCATTTTCATGTCCATAAAATATACATATAGCTATCTTTACCTTTGAATATTTGAGAGTATCAACAAACTCAAAAAATAGATGATTCTATTCAAAAAATTCATTATGAATTCTTTTCTCAAATCAATAACAAAATTGGTAGAATCTAGCTTTAGAATTTTAGTGACATATCCACTCAAATTCATTGAAGTGGAATAATCCCACCAATAATTTGATAATATTATACCCAATTCTTTAATAATTATTGATCCAAATTTGAATCATTAAGAAACACATTCCCTATGGATTCCTCAAATTGATTCACTGTATATCTCTTTATTGGAATCATTCTACAATATCCAATGAGTGATTTTTAAACCAATATATAAAACAAACATTTAGAGAAACCCGAACACACAAAAGTGTTTTCTCTATTTTCCCAAGAAAAAAACGTACATATTAATCTTAACACTTTACCTAAAAACCCCATATAGGGTATGTTATTATGAAAAGTTACCCTTTCTATTCCACAAACATATTTATCAAATACAAATTTTTTCAAGAAAAATTGCGTTTAAATCCACATTGAAAATACTCCCTTTTAAATGAATATAATTTTAAATCAATTTCAAAATAAAAACAAATTATTTTCTAAAATCCATGAAACCATAATTAATTTTTTATCCATTAATTACAACATGATTCTTGATGACCACTATTTTCTACAACCTATGAAAATGATAGAAAAATCACTAGTGAAAATATATAAGTGGTTCAGTGACCACTTGAACTACCTGCACATCCTAGTAACCCATGGTTCACTGTAATAGGTTATAGATTCCCTTTATAATTACATCAGGAGTCCCAACTCAATCTATCTCCATAACTGCTAACCAATAAAATAAAAATGATTCTATTTATGATATCTCAACCTAATCCTCACCCATCAACCTTGCTTGAATAAAGTTAGAATGTTAGAAGGACTTAGGAGTATAAATTCTATTCACAAAAAGATAGCAATAAATTTCTAGTTAAAAAAAGAAACATCATTAATGGTTTTTTCCACTAAATTTTTTCACACTATTCATATAGATATATATCCAAAATCTTAGCATGAACGATCTTTATGTTAGACCTTAATAACTTTAAATCCAAAAGAATAATACATAATGGGGAAAAATATAATTCATGGTATGAAACTTTCCAAAAATGTAATGCTAATAATAAAAAATATAAAAGTTTAATATTTATATACAATCTAAAATAAAGGATGGTAAGGCTATAAAATGAACAATCGAAAAATAGAGCATATAAAAATCTTTTTTATGTCGCCCTAAATCTCCAATTGATAATAAATATTGAGATATATCCACCTACTTTACAACTCCATCATTGTAGTTATGGTAAATCACTAATGAATAAAGATATCTTACCATTATCCATATCATTATATACATTATATAATCATCTATCAAAGAGTGCATATAGGGAATGAGTATACGGCCTAATAGGATACTCCCAAAGACTTCCCATTCACCCAATGAATGTGAAGTATTAAAAATCTATAAAATCATTTTAAAAAACATTCCCAAATACAATAAAATTTTATTAAACCAAAGTAAATAATTTAATATTATAAAAATATTCAATCTTTATTCAAACCAATACCAATAGATCATGATTTCCTCTATTTCTAAACTGTTAACTGATGAAACCATTCCATTATAAAAAACCCAAGGGACCCCTTATGACTTGAGTAACAACCAATGGGTATTTACTACTCAGGAATGGAATATCTTCCCCAACCCAACTTGCCTTAACAACAATACCCCCACACTATAGTAGGTATTTTATCCATTCCTATTAATTTGATGAGTCACTTATACTGAAGAAAGAATTCTAAATATCTTATCTGGGCCCTAAACGAAAACAATTCAATAATAATACAAATAATTCTGACATATATTTCCATAATTTCATAATAAGAATCATATGAAATACATGTTTTTCCATTTCCCATAATTTTACTAAAGTCACACACATCCAAAAATCCACTAGTTCTATTTTCACCAAATCCAATCACACCAAAATCTCCTTTTCACAAGTAAATCATAAGCATAATTAAATTACATAAAATATATAAAAAATCAATAAATTACAAAAAAATTAAGATTAAAATATTTTGAAAAAAGAAAGTATGTAGAAGAAACCACCTACCTCAACTCGATGGAAAAACCAAATTATACCACGAAATTCAAGATTCTTATTCTACATAACCTTATAGAACAGAAAAAATACCCACAAAATTTTAGCCATAAAACCACAATATCTCTAACACCCATCTATTAGGGTTCAATTTAAAATAAATTCAATATATACCAAAATAAAAGAGACCTCAAGTGACATACCATTTATCTAACCCCTAAACACTTAAGGATCCAAAGGGAGAGTATATCTAGAGGCTATAATCACCCAAAACTACCAAAGATATTCCCTAGATTATGTTCCCTACATAATAGTGTAATAATGGGCCACAATTCACCAAAATTTAGTATAAATTCATGTTTCAAGGGAAATTTAAAATGAATTCAGGGCCTAATTACACAGACACAATGATCATTTAGTTGATATATATTTTCCTCAAGGAAAATTTTCTAGTACACATGGTCTATATAAAAGACTTATCCTAGCCATGTTTTTCTCTTGAATTTACCACAAAATCCTAGAAATTAAATTTTATAGTCCCCTAGGAATAATGTATAGTCCCCCAACAATTAACCTACCCATTAATCCCCCAATAATCCTCTATAACACCTCAATTTCACCCCTAAACCTCTTAAACTTTAATATATATATAAAATATTAACTTTCAAAAACTCAAATAGGGCATAATAAATGTGAATACATTGAATTTCAAATATTTATTTTTATAATTCCATAATAAATATATCAATATTTTATTACAATATAGTCATGAAATAAAGTTTCTCCTTTACACAAACAACATTATACATGATTAAGTGATATTTAATGTTACTTTGTTTTGATCTATAGTGTTTCAATAAATTTTATGGTAGATTTATTGAAATTTTACTATTATATCCATCTTAGGATAGAAAATCCACATGAACCTTCTTTTTTACAACATCTTATTCAAACACAGTATTTTAGTAAATGGTTATTTAAAAACAATACACTCAACTTATATAATTATAAGGTTCAATAAATATTTCTTTTTACAGTACCAAAAGAAATATTTGTTACCCATAAATAATGTTCAATATCATGTAAAATTTCTATCATCTACATTTTCTTCCCAATATTCATATATAAATCTATAAATTCAATCATTTCAAATATTTCATAATAAAAACCATGACTCACAATTTATTTTAAATAGATTTTAATTTTTTTATCACCCTTATCTATGATTATTTTAGGATCACTTTTAAATCTAAAACATAATTTTACTACATAAACTATTTAAAGCCTTGATTTTGTAGGATAAAATAGTCTTCGAATATGTTTTCTATAATATTTATGATTTACACTCTAGAATACATCATCTTTAATAAATTTCACATAAATTTTAATAATCTTGTAAACAACCATGTAATATTCCATAAAAATTTATTTTTAAAATCCTTGCTATATTTCTTTTTGGATAAAAATTTAATGTTCTTATTTTCCATAATTTATAATCCCAAAAATAATTTTATTTCACCAAAAATAGATATTTAAAATTTCTTCTTCATATATTTAATATATTATTCAATGATATAATTTGTATCTATTGTAATAATAAGATCATAAATATAATCAACGATAATAAGAATACAGTTTTTTCAAAAGGAGGTTCCTCAGTTAAAGACCTAGACACAATTTATTAAAATAAAGAAGGAAACTACATGATTCTGAAATAAGGAATCATATTACAATCCCTTTTTTAAAGAGGGAGTAGCTCATTAGGCAGATCATTCCTCTAAGTAATGCCCCGGTTGATTCTTATGTTAGCAAGACAATCAACAACCTTGTTCTCTTCACGAAATGTATGTGGGACAATGTATTTGATCTCTAGAAGTGAAGTTAGGCATCTCATCCCAAGGGTAGTAAGAGTCCAGGGGAGATGAACCACACCGTTCCAAGTTTCTTGGACAATGGTGGTTGAGTCTCTCTCAATCCATATATTTTTCCAGCCCTTTTTCTTGATGAAATACACAACATGAATCACACCCATCATTTCAGCCTCTAAAGATGAGGTCATACCATAGGTTCCAAATAAAAATCCATGGAATTGAACAAAAAAACTCTGAAGATATCACCACAACCCACAGGACCCAGATTTCCTTTGGAAGCTCTATCAACATTTATTTTAATCCATCCTGGAAGTAGGGTGAGCCAGAACACCTCAAAGTTGTGACTCAGTTTCCATAATTAGAATACCTATATTCATATATATCCTATAAATATTACCATAAAATCTGATGTTAATGAAATTTAATTTCTTTAAAATTTAACTAGTTCATAATACTAAGCATTGGATTCTTGCTTCAATCCATAAAAATAATTATTTACTTGAACAAATTTGTTCCATCAATTTCAATTATAAAACCTTATTATCACTTAATGAAAACATTTTCCATGTAGATAATAATTTAAAAATATTTATTTGACATTGATTTGGTATACTTTATAATGGATTTATACAATTAAATACGAAAAATTAAAATAATATTAACTATTTAAAGAGGAGAAAATATATCCTTAAAGATAATCACTTACTATTGAGAATTCCCTTTGGAAGCTATCTTTTATTTATTTTTGAAAACATCAGTTTATCTTTACATTTACTTATGACCACCCATTCAGTACTAGTGACATTATTTTATTTTATTTTTCTAGGAAAATAATCCCAAGTAACAATCTTTATAATATTATTCATTTCTTCATTCATATAAGTTATTAGTTCTTTATAATAAACTACTTTATAAACTATGTATCAATTTGTTATAAAAAAATTAGTGTGTTTTGAAAATTTTAGTGTCCTTGAAGTCTATACAGGATCACATTGTCCATTAATAATATTTTATACTTTAGCATGTTTCTATAAATTTTATTAGTTTTTTAGCCCTATTGAACAAATTTTTATAACCGATGTAACGCCCCGACCCCAGCTACCCAGAGTCGGTGCATTACTTCGTAACATTGGCATGATCACAAAAGATCAAGTCTCGAAAGACCGATTAGTTTAGTAGCCTTGGAAACACTAGATACATTCATAAGTCTTTCATAACATCAAAAAGTAAACAAACTACAATAACATGGTCTTCATAGTCCACAATCATATCCCTTTCTGACTACCCCTGCAGGTCATTCAGAAAATACTTCTTCACATCCTGGAAAAATATTAAAACATTGAAAGGGGTGAGCTCAGATGCTCAGTAAGGTTAACAATATAGCGGAAGCTTTCATAAATAAACATTAACATTTAAGGCAATGTATAACTAAAACAAAAGCCTTTTAAACATGAACTTCAACATAATATGGCAAAAGTAAAATGAGATAATTCCATTCACTTCTCCACATGGATATTCTACTGGTCGAATAATCACATGCAATATCAATAACCACTTTCATAATGATGGAAAGCATAATGCCAGACTATCATAACCACGTAGCCAAGGCCTCATGCCAAGACCATAAATAAGATTTTGTCAAGGCCTCGTTCCAAGACACTAGTTTGTCTCATGAGACCTGCCGATGCATCGAGGAGCTATAGTGGGCTCCACCCGTCACTTATTAAGTCCAATGCATTCCTCATATGAATAGGTTTAAACATATCATAAACTATAACATAATTGTATCACATAAAACATGCATAATGGAAACATAACATTTCAATATTTCAATCACAAGAAATCAATACAACACATTGATATAATAAAAATTCTTTCAAAACCATTTTCAATACCAAAATAAAAGAAAGTTAAAACTTTTTATTTATTTTTCATTAAAAAAAGTGATGGCTTGTAGAGGAAGCCGAAACTCAAATAATGGTCACGGCAGCGGAGAAGTCATTGTCGCCACATAAGTACGGGAAGAAAAACATTCCCTTTTTGTCGTTTAGTAAAACTCTTCGTATAAAAAAGATTCCATTTGAATAAACATAAAAGTCAAAGGGGTTTATACACCGTATAAAATAAAGTTGTGTATAAAACCAAATATGACTCAGTGAAAGGAGATTGAGACGAAGTCCTTAAAAAGATCATTTTTAAAATAAAATAGGTCTATTATGTGTATTCACTATAGGTACACATAAAGAAAGTAAAAATACAAAATAGGACATAATAATATCATGACATAATTTGAAAGTAGGATATTAACCCAAAGAATGGAAGTTGGGTTAAGAAGTTCCCTTACCTCGTGTCTGACTTGACTCAACTATTCTTTAACCTCCTGAATAATAAACTAGAGTTAATATATACCTTATTAAGAACCATTTTCAATTTCATTATCCTTTTTATATCACTTATTACAATGATATGAATATTATGTAATTATTTAAGTTAATAACAGTCGTTTTGTCGATCTTTGGTACTTGAGTCAACAATAAACTTCTTATAATTACAAGTTGTTTATGTGGTAGAATATCCATTATCTCAAGAATTATATTCATGATTTAGATGTGATATATATCTTATATATCTAGTATATACATTCATTTATAATATTACGTAACATTTAGAGGTAAGAAATGAAATGCACCGTTCATGGAGACGGTAAGCCGTACGTACGCATGAACGCTACTTTCATTTCAATTTCATATTTAATGGAACGAAATCATAATGATATAAATGTATAATATAATTCCAGTATAATATAGTGTATAATACCATTTAATACATCCTTTATACATCCCACATATGGCATTAATGATTCAAATCACTTTGAGGGGGCGGTAGTCCGCACTTCCTAAAATGAAATTATCGCGTTTTACCCATAATGGAATTCATAAAGTATGCCATAAATGAAAAATACAGAAGCATAAGTAAAACATAAACATATTTTATATCATATATAAATATAGTGACATCTTAATGTCCACCTTTGAAGGTGTTATATGAGTGTTGAACAATCATCGTTTCGTGAGGCAGAAATTCGCCATCCACAGAAACCGTATGTTCATTAACCATTAGATGTAGGTGTGTGTAAGTGTAGCTAGAATACTTCTTATAAAAACATCCTAGTATATTGAGGATACTGGTGTTATTACAAAAGAAATGAATAAAAAGAGTTTAGGGGGTTGAAGAAGAAAAATAAAACAAAACAACATTAGAGAAGACATTACCTCAAAATCGGGTAACTCTTTTTGATTTGAGCCAAAGGATTCCTTGGGAAGAGTTCTGCCCAAAGTGAGGCTTCTACGAGTAAGAGGGGGAAGTTGGGAGAGTATTTGGGCAGATTTTGGCCGATCCAAATGGCTTGAAGGTGTGAATAAGGTGGGAGAGGTGGGGGCCTTTTATAAGTGGAGAGGAGGGGCACTCTTGGAAAGTAAAGAAAAGTCACTTTATTATAAAAGGAGTTTCGGATTTTAGAGGTCCCACACTTATATAATTCGAGTATAAGATGATAAGGGTTCGAAATATACTCATCCAATAGGTTTTTGACAAGTGTACGCTTTGGATTTTACATTATCTTTCCATTTTATTTAAATCATTAAATAATGAGGTCATCACTGCATCATCATGATTTCATAAATAATTTAATTTATTTAATGTCTAAAAATTATAAAAAAAATACTATGATGTATTAAATCTTTTTATCTTTCTAATTAATATTTATAATCAAAATTTGGACTTGTGTAACCCCACTTAAAAACTGTTTTAGTAAAACAACTCATGTTTGTGTCAATTTCATTTTAACATTAAATAAATATATATTAATGTCATTTTCCAACCAAAGTGGCTCCATGGGGTCCCCAAGTTGACCCATGGGTTGTCTTGGTCGGCCATGACTCATCCAATAGGAGTAGGACAAGTGTCAAGCTCATATCATATTATTAAAACATTGTTTTTACCTTAAACTACACTAATTACCTCTAATCGCGATTAAGAACTTAAAAGTTACTATTCACCAAAAAATTATTTTAATCTCATTGAACAACATTTTACTTATCAATGAAAACCATGTATGTTGGATTTTTGAAAATCAAATCACAGAAGTGGTAATATTTCATTTAAACGAAAAATCAGTTATTTAACTACCACTTAGTGGTTTCACTATTCATCAAAAATTGAAGTTTTTCAGGACAATGCCAAAATTTCACCCTAAGATATAATTGATATTACAAATTCAAAAATGATGTCTATTTTACAAAATTACAAACATATAAGTTGCATTAATTAATTTTATAATTAATTCCCGCTGTCACAACAAATAGCGTGTTTTTAATAAACAATTTATATCAAAAGATTGACAGTTGTTTATGTCCAATTTCAATGTTAAATTAATTCTAATAACCACCATTGGATAAAATGGTAAAAATATATTCTAATTATACTTCAAAACCACTAAATAGTATAATTTATCACAATAAATTATTTTGATTAAAAAATTTGTTTTAAGTATTTTTCACTATTCATAAAAAATTGGAAGTTCTCAGAAAGTTACAAAAAATTCAACTTAGGATAATTTCGATATTACGAATACAAAAATGAAGTCCATTTTGAAATATAAAATTTCTATAATTTTAAAAAGTGTTTATTACTATTCATAACGGCTACTTTGATAAGTCGTGGTGTTTTAGAACTCGAAGTTGCGTACAATGCAAGCTATTGCATTATTGAATGAGAAGCGTATCGTGGAAGCTCGGGGTGTTACATTCTCCCCTCCTTCAATAAATTGTGTCCTCGCAATTTGAAATTTTTCTTTGAAAATATAAGGTTGAAAAGAGAAAATACCTTTGAGGAAAACCCACATCGGAAATAAGGTTAATAAATATATAACATTAAAAGAAAGCAAGATAAGTACAAAGGTCACCCGATATAGCCCATTCTAGGATTCTATGAAAATATGGATATGGAGGAGAAACAAACCATCAAGGTCTGATGGAGAGTTATATAAAACTGGATTAGGGGAAAGTTTAACCACAAGAAAATCACAAACTTGTGATTGGTTAAACGGTCATTGAATCCCCAGTTGGAAAAGTTAACCGACAACATTTTTGTTTTAAGTTACCTTTTATAATGTTAAGGAATTTATTTAGGAGATTTACTAAGAACGTAAGGGAATATACATACTTGTTATGTATACTTTCATTCGTTAATAAATTTTTACCACAAACCCAACTTTTACTCCAAAGGGTAACGGAACTCAAAAATATTCTATTTATCCTAATTGTATAAGGTTCCAAATGTTAACACATACCATTCAGATTAGTAAAACTATTTTGTAATAACCAGGGACTTCCTGTAGGCTAGTGGTAGGAAATAAAGGCTTGTCGCACTATGGTTGTGGGTTCGATTCCTGCAGCTTTGTCCGACGCGACGGGTTATTCCCCACCCTGCAGGTTGTCCTTTTCCTAAAAATATAGTATCATAATATTCCAAAAATAATCTTCATAAATGCTTTAACCTTAAACAATACTATCCATGGTTCAACTTAATCCATTCCAACCTTAATAGTTATCCAAAATACCTCCATCCAGAATTTCTCTAAAAGGTCTCTAAATTCCAAAATCAATTTATCTGATTCCCCAAACAAAGTAAAGTTTCTCTTATTGTCACATACTAAAAATATGATTACCTTAATCATATTAAAACCTTACTGAAACAACAAGTACTGCAGTACAATCCTTATATATATATATCACATTATTCTAATAACCAAAATATAATCCATGAGTCCAAAAGTACCAATACATTAGTTATTCTGCTTCAACTGTAGTCACAACATAAGATTGGCCTTGATCCCTTGGCCTTTTCTGAGGTAAGTTTCCTTGACGCTTAGGACATTCATTTTCATAATGCCCCATTTCCCTACAATTGTAGCATTCAACATTGACAGCCTCTTTCTTTCCCTTGCAATCACGAGCCTGGTGACCCTTTTCTCCACATTTATAACAAACTCCCATTCCTTTTAGGCAAGTACCAGGGTGATTCTTCCCACAATTATCACATAATGGAAAATCCTTCTTTCCCTTTTTCCCTTTATCTGTCTCCTGTTCCACCGTTCTCTTCTTCTCTTACTTTACTTTGTTGTCATAAGACTTAGAGAATTTCTTTTCTGTCTTGATAGCACACGAGACAATATCTTCATATGATGAGAAGGATTGTGATACTAAAGCTCGACGGAGAAATGGTTTTAACCCATCAAAGAAACGATCAATCTTACTCCTTGGGTTACGTATATAATCGGCATCATGCCTTGCTAACCTTGTAAAGTTAGCCTGATACTTTGTGACATTCTCATCCTCCTTCTGCCTCAGACTCAGAAATTGTCTTTCCATATCTGCTCGATGGTCACGAGGAAAGTATTTTTCTAAGAAAAGCTCTTTGAACTCCCTCCATTCCATATTCGATACATCATCATCTTCCTTTGTGTTTTGAATCAGCGACCACCACTGATCGGTATCTCCAGTGAGGCGGTAAACTGCCATGAAAACCTTCTCCCTTTCACTACTCCCCAAGGCATGGAATATTTTCTCTAAGGAATATATCCATTGCTCAGCTACTATAGGATTTGTAATCCCATTGAAGGTTGGTGGTTGTTTCCTCATGAAACGGTCTAGCATTGATCCTCCACGTTGCGGATCAGGGTGCTTCATACGAGTAAGGTTATTATTCATAACCTGCGTGAGTTGTCCCAGTACGGTGAGAAGCTGATCAGCACCAGTTGTATCACTAGCTCCACCATAATTATCTTGAGCAGGAGGGCAATCCCTACATGGAGTGCGTGCATTGATACGGTTTCCATTTCTTCCACTAGGTTCCATTTCTAAACAATTGCATAAACTAGATCAGTTTATGAATCAAAATACATAATCCCATACTTATAAAACACTTAACATAAATTTAATTATTTATGGATACAATCCATAAAAATGTTTTCTTTGAGGAAGTATATACTCATAACCCTTCATAGTGGTTTGTAAAGAAAATGAGAATTATCCTAAGCATATCCCCCGGGAGTGTCGTAACCAAGAGTGCAGCAAGGCCTGTTGTCGTGCACCAGTTCCCGTTCGAGTCTAGCTCAAAGCGGTGTTTTCGGGTTTTACCCCTAGGTACATTTGTGCCAGAGCCGCCTCTACCTGCTCGTATCCAGACAGGGATGTATTGCTCGGAATACTCACAAAATCTCTACAATAACAAAATTCTAGTAAGTTCTTCTATACTAATCCTCAAAGTCTATCTTTGGGCTATGTGCTCTAATCAGAGTTTATCTAAATATAGATTCCAAGGTTTGTACTAAACTTCCTCTGATACCAACTGTAACGCCCCGACCCCAGCTACCCAGAGTCGGTGCATTACTTCGTAACATTGGCATGATCACAAAAGATCAAGTCTCGAAAGACCGATTAGTTTAGTAGCCTTGGAAACACTAGATACATTCATAAGTCTTTCATAACATCAAAAAGTAAACAAACTACAATAACATGGTCTTCATAGTCCACAATCATATCCCTTTCTGACTACCCCTGCAAGTCATTCATAAAATACTTCTTCACATCCTGGAAAAATATTAAAACAGTGAAAGGGGTGAGCTCAGATGGTCAGTAAGGTTAACAATATAGTGGAAGATTTCATAAATAAACATTAACATTTAAGGCAATGTATAACTAAAACAAAAGCCTTTTAAACATGAACTTCAACATAATATGGCAAAAGTAAAATGAGATAATACCATTCACTTCTCCACATGGATATTCTACTGGTCGAATAATCACATGCAATATCAATAACCACTTTCATAATGATGGAATGCATAATTCCAGACTATCATAACCACGTAGCCAAGGCCTCGTGCCAAGAACACAAATAAGATTTTGTCAAGGCCTCGTGCCAAGACACTCGTTTGTCTCATGAGACCTGTCGATGCATCGAGGAGCTATAGCGGGCTCCACTCGTCACTTATTAAGTCCAATGCATTCCTCATATGAATAGGTTTAAACATATCATAAACCATAACATAATTGTATCACATAAAACATGCATAAAGGAAACATAACATTTCCACATTTCAATCACAAGATATCAATACAACACATTGATATAATAAAAATTCTTTCAAAACCATTTTCAATACCAAAATAAAAGAAAGTTAAAACATTTTATTTATTTTTCATTAAAAAAAAGTGATGTCTTGTAGAGGAAGCCGAAACTCAAATAATGGTCACGGCGGCGGAGAAGTCATTGTCGCCGCATAAGTACGGGAAGAAAAACATTCCCTTTTTGTCATTTAGTAAAACTCTTCGTATAAAAAAGATTCCATTTGAATAAACATAAAAGTCAATGGGGTTTATACACCGTATAAAAGAAAGTTGTGTATAAAACCAAATATGCCTCAATGAAAGGAGATTGAGACGAAGTCCTTAAAAAGATCATTTTTAAAATAAAATAGGTCTATTATATGTATTCACTATAGGTACACATAAATAAAGTAAAAATACAAAATAGGACATAATAATATCATGACATAATTTGAAAGTAGGATATTAACCCAAAGAATGGAAGTTGGGTTAAGAAGTTCCCTTACCTCGTGTCTGACTTGACTCAACCGTTCTTTAACCTCCTGAATAATAAACTAGAGTTAATATATACCTTATTAAGAACCATTTTCAATTTAATTATCCTTTCTATATCACTTATTACAATGATATGAACATTATGTAATTATTTAAGTTAATAACAGTCGTTTTGTCGATCTTTGGTACTTGAGTCAACAATAAACTTCTTATAATTACAATTTTTTTATGTGGTAGAATATCCATTATCTCCATAATTATATTCATGATTTAGATGTCATATATATATTATATATCCATTATATACATTCATTTATAATATTACGTAACATTTGGAGGTAAGAAATGAAATGCACCGTTCATGGAGACGGTAAGCCGTACGTACGCATGAACGCTACTTTCATTTCAATTTCATATTTAATGGAACGAAATCATAATGATATAAATGTATAATATAATTCAAGTATAATATAGTGTATAATACCATTTACTCCATCCTTTATACATCCCACATATGGCATTAACGATTCAAATCACATTTAGGGGGCGGTAGTCCGCACTTCCTAAAATGAAATTATCGCGTTTTACCCATAATGGAATTCATAAAGTATGCCATAAATGAGAAATACAGAAGCATAAGTAAAACATAAACAGATTTTATATCATATATAAATATAGTGACATCTTAATGGCCACCTTTTAAGGTGTTATATGAGTGTTGAACAATCATCGTTTCGTGAGGCAGAAATTCTCCATCCACAGAAACCGTATGTTCATTAACCATTAGATGTAGGTGTGTGTAAGTTTAGCTCGAATAATTCTTATAACAACATCCTAGTATATTGAGGATACTGGTGTTGTTACAAAAGAAATGAATAAAAAGAGTTTAGGGGGTTGAAGAAGAAAAATAAAACAAAACAACATTAGAGAAGACATTACCTCAAAATCGGGTAACTCTTTTTGATTTGAGCCAAAACTTGGGAAGAGTTCTGCCCAAATTGAGGCTTCTAGAAGTAAGAGGGGGAAGTTGGGAGAGTATTTGGGCAGAGTTTGGCCGATCCAAATGGCTTGAAGGTGTGAATAAGGTGGGAGAGGTGGGGGCCTTTTATAAGTGGAGAGGAGGGGCACTCTTGGAAAGTAAAGAAAAGTCACTTTATTATAAAATGAGTTTCTGATTTTAGAGGTCCCACACTTATATAATTCGAGGATAAGATGATAAGGGTTCTAAATATACTCATCCAATAGGTTTTTGACAAGTGTACGCTTTGGATTTTACATTATCTTTCCATTTTATTTAAATCATTAAATAATGAGGTCATCAGTGCATCATCATGATGTCATAAATAATTTAATTTATTTAATGTCTAAAAATTATAAAAAAAATACTATGATGTAGTAAATCTTTTTATATTTCTAATGAATATTTATAATCAAAATTTGGACTTGTGTAACCCCACTTAAAAACTGTTTTAGTAAAACAACTCTTGTTTGTGTCAATTTCATTTTAACATTAAATAAATATATATTAATGTCATTTTCCAACCAAAGTGGCTCCATGGGGTCCCCAAGTTGACCCATGGGTTTTCTTGGTCGGCCATGACTCATCCAATAGGAGTAGGACAAGTGTCAAGCTCATATCATATTATTAAAACATTGTTTTTACCTTAAACTACACTAATTACCTCTAATCGCGATTAAAAACTTAAAAGTTACTATTCACCAAAAAATTATTTTAATCTCATTGAACCACATTTTACTTATTAATGACAACCATGTATGTCGGATTTTTGAAAATCTAATCACAGAAGTGGTAATATTTCATTTAAACGAAAAATCAGTTATTTAACTACCACTTAGTGGTTTCACTATTCATCAAAAATTGAAGTTTTTCAGAACAATGCCAAAATTTCACCCTAAGCTATAATTGATATTCCAAATTCAAAAATGATGCCTATTTTAAAAAATTCCAAACATATAAGTTGCATTAATTAATTTTATAATTAATTCCCGCTGTCACAATAAATAGCGTGTTTTTAAGAAACAATTTATATCAAAAGATTGGCAATTGTTTATGTCCGATTTCAATGTTAAATTAATTATAATGACCACCATTGGATAAAATGGTAAAAATATATTCTAATTATACTTCAAAACCACTAAATAGTATAATTTATCACAATAAATTATTTTTATTAAAAAATTTGTTTTAAGTATTTTTCACTATTCATAAAACATTGGAAGTTCTCAGAAAGTTACAAAAAATTAAACTTAGGATAATTTCGATATTACGAATACAAAAATGAAGTCCATTTTGAAATATAAAATTTCTATAATTTTAAAAAGTGGTTATTACTATTCATAACGGCTACTTTGATTAGTCGTGGTGTTTTAGAACTCGAAGTTGCGTACAATGCAAGCTATTGCATTATTGAATGAGAAGCGTATCGTGGAAGCTCGGGGTGTTACATTCTCCCCTCCTTCAATAAATTGCGTCCTCGCAATTTGAAATTTTTCTTTGAAAATAAAAGGTTGAAAAGAGAAAATACCTTTGAGGAAAACCCACATCGGAAATAAGGTTAATAAATATATAACATTAAAAGAAAGCAAGATAAGTACAAAGGTCACCCGATATAGCCCATTCTAGGATTCTATGAAAATATGGATATGGAGGAGAAACAAACCATCAAGGTCTGATGGAGAGTTATAGAAAACAGGATTAGGAGAAAGTTTAACCACAAGAAAATCACAAACTTGTGATTGGTTAAACGGTCATTGAATCCCCAGTTGGAAAAGTTAATCGACAACATTTTTGTTTTAAGTTACCCTTTATAATGTTGAGGAATTTATTTAGGAGATTTACTAAGAACGTAAGGGAATATACATACTTTTTATGTATACTTTCATTCGTTAATAAATTTTTACCACAAACCCAACTTTTACACCAAATGGTAACGGAACTCAAAAATATTCTATTTATCCTAATTGTATAAGGTTCCAAATATTAACACATACCATTCAGATTAGTAAAACTATTTTTTAATAACCAGGGACTTCCTGTAGGCTAGTGGTAGGAAATAAAGGCTTGTCGCACTATGGTTGTGGGTTCGATTCCTGCAGCTTTGTCCGACGCGACGGGTTATTCCCCACCCTGCAGGTTGTCCTTTTCCTAAAAATATAGTATCATAATATTCCAAAAATAATCTTCATAAATGCTTTAACCTTAAACAATACTATCCATGGTTCAACTTAATCCATTCCAACCTTAATAGTTATCCAAAATACCTCTGTCCAGACTTTCTCTAAAAGGTCTCTAAATTCCAAAATCAATTTATCTGATTGCCCAAACAAAGTAAAGTTTCTCTTATTGTCACATACTAAAAATATAATTACCTTAATCATATTAAAACCTTACTGAAACAAAAAGTACTGCAGTACAATCCTTATATATATATATCACATTATTCTAATAACCAAAATATAATCCATGAGTCCAAAAGCACCAATACATTAGTTATTCTGCTTCAACTGTAGTCACAGCATAAGATTGGCCTTGATCCCTTGGCCTTTTCTGAGGTAAGTTTCCTTGACGCTTAGGAAATTCTTTTTCATAATGCCCCATTTCCCTAAAATTGTAGCATTCAACTTTGACAGCCTCTTTCTTTCCCTTGCAATCACGAGCCTGGTGACCCTTTTCTCCACATTTATAACAAACTCCCATTCCTTTTAGGCAAGTACCATGGTGATTCTTCCCACAATTATCACATAATGGAAAATCCTTCTTTCCCTTTTTCCCTTTTTCTGTCTCTTGTTCCATCGTTCTCTTCTTCTCTTGCTTTACTTTGTTGTCATAAGACTTAGAGAATTCCTTTTCTGTCTTGATAGGACACGAGACAATATCTTCATATGATGAGAAGGATTGTGATACTAAAGCTCGACGGATAAATGGTTTTAACCCATCAAAGAAACTATCAATCTTACTCCTTGGGTTACGTATATAATCGGAATCATGCCTCGCTAACCTTGTAAAGTTAGCCTCGTACTTTGTGACATTCTCATCCTCCTTCTTCCTCAGACTTAGAAATTACCTTTCCATATCTGCTCGATGGTCATGAGGAAAGTATTTTTCTAAGAAAAGCTCTTTGAACTCCCTCCATTCCATATTCGATACATCATTATCTTCCTTTGTGTTTTGAATCAGCGACCACCACTGATCAGCATCTCTAGTGAGGCGGTAAACTGCCATGAAAACCTTCTCCCTTTCACTACTCCCCAAGGCATGGAATATTTTCTCTAAGGAATTTATCCATTGCTCAGCTACTATAGGATTTGTACTCCCATTGAAGGTTGGTGGTTGTTGCCTCATGAAACGGTCAAGCATTGATCCTCCGCGTTGTGGATCAGGGTGCTCCATACGAGTAAGGTTATTATTCATAACCTGCGTGAGTTGTCCCAGTACGGTGAGAAGCTGATCAGCACCAGTTGTATCACTAGCTCCACCATAATTATCTTGAGTAGGAGGGAAATCCCTACATGGAGTGTGTGCATTGATACGGTTTCCATTTCTTCCACTAGGCGGCATTTCTAAACAATTGCATAAACTAGATCAGTTTATGAATCAAAATACAATCCCATACTTATAAAACACTTAACATAAATTTAAGTATTTATGGATACAATCCATAAAAATTTTTCCTTTGAGGAAGTATATACTCATAACCCTTCATAGTGGTTTGTAAAGAAAATGGGAATTATCCTAAGCATATCCCCCAGGAGTGTCGTAACCAAGAGTGCAGCAAGGCCCGTTGTCGTGCACCAGTTCCCGTTTGAGTCTAGCTCAAAGTGGTGTTTTCGGGGTTTACCCCTAGGTACATCTGTGCCAGAGCCGCCTCTACCTGCTCGTATCCAGACAGGGATGTATTGCTCGGAAAACTCACAAAATCTCTACAATAAAAAAATTCTAGGAAGTTCTTCTATACTAATCCTCAAAGTCTATCTTTGGGCTATGTGCTCTAATCAGAGTTTATCTAAATCTAGCTTCCAAGGTTTTTACTAAACTTCCTCTGATACCAACTGTAACGCCCCGACCCCAGCTACCCAGAGTCGGTGCATTACTCCGTAACATTGCCATGATCACAAAATATCAAGTCTCGAAAGACCGATTAGTTTAGTAGCCTTGGAAACACTAGATACATTCATAAGTCTTTCATAACATCAAAAAGTAAACAAACTACAATAACATGGTCTTCATAGTCCACAATCATATCCCTTTCTGACTACCCCTGCAGGTCATTCATAAAATACTTCTTCACATCCTGGAAAAATATTAAAACATTGAAAGGGGTGAGCTCAGATGCTCAGTAAGGTTAACAATATAGCGGAAGCTTTCATAAATAAACATTAACATTTAAGGCAATGTATAACTAAAACAAAAGCCTTTTAAACATGAACTTCAACATAATATGGCAAAAGTAAAATGAGATAATGCCATTCACTTCTCCACATGGATATTCTACTGGTCGAATAATCACATGCAATATCAATAACCACTTTCATAATGACGGAATGCATAATGCCAGACTATCATAACCACGTAGCCAAGGCCTTGTGCCAAGACCACAAATAAGATTTTGTCAAGGCCTCGTGACAAGACACTAGTTTGTCTCATGAGACCTGCCGATGCATCGAGGAGCTATAGCGGGCTCCACCCGTCACTTATTAAGTCCAATGCATTCCTCATATGAATAGGTTTAAACATATCATAAACCATAACATAATTGTATCACATAAAAAATGCATAAAGGAAACATAACATTTCCACATTTCAATCACAAGATATCAATACAACACATTGATATAATAAAAATGCTTTCAAAACCATTTTCAATACCAAAATAAAAGAATGTTAAAACTTTTTATTTATTTTTCATTAAAAAAAAGTGATGGCTTGTAGAGGAAGCCGAAACTCAAATAATGGTCACGGCGGCGGAGAAGTCATTGTCGCCGCATAAGTACGGGAAGAAAAACATTCCCTTTTTGTCGTTTAGTAAAACTCTTCGTATAAAAAAGATTCCATTTGAATAAACATAAAAGTCAAAGGTGTTTATACACCGTATAAAAGAAAGTTGTGTATAAAACCAAATATGCCTCAATGAAAGGAGATTGAGACGAAGTCCTTAAAAAGATCATTTTTAAAATAAAATAGGTCTATTATGTGAATTCACTATAGGTACACATAAAGAAAGTAAAAATACAAAATAGGACATAAAAATATCATGATATAATTTGAAAGTAGGATATTAACCCAAAGAATGGAAGTTGGGTTAAGAAGTTCCCTTACCTCGTGTCTGACTTGACTCAACCGTTCTTTAATGTAAAGACCCGTAAAATTCAAGGGAAATTTTTTCTTAATTTTCTTTAGAATTTTACAAGAGCGCGGTTTCAGACGGCACCTGATTCCGAGGCCCGGAGTGCCCGGAATTAATTTCCGAAGTTTGGCTCGGGTACGTTCAGTGAACGAACGAGCGGGAAATTCCTAACTTTTGATCCGGTGCTCGGAATTGAAATCCGAGGGCACCGATGAACTCGCAGCGCCGATATTCGCTTAACGAGACCTTTTCGGGAGTTGCGTTTGTTGCGGGTTGAAAGTTAGTTTTTTGGAGATTTATAAAAAAGTTGAATAAAAAGTGTGAATTCTTTTTATTTACTTTTTGTAGGTTAACTCCTCTCAAAGGGAGTTGGGGGTGGGACCCACACCCACTTAACCTCCCTTGAGAGGATTAAGTGTGGTGGGGCCCACACGAAACCTAAACCTCTCATCTCCCCTCACTCTCCCTCTTAATGGCTTGACAAGTTAACTTATATTTAATTATACAATTCATGTATATTAAATAAGTGAGTTAATTTTGGAGTTATCCATTTTGAATTTCAAACCTTTGAAATTCTTGTGGTTAAGTTATGAAATAATATAAGTTAAAGCCTATATTATTCTAGGAGTTTCTTTTACCCTTGGGAGGATTTCTTGAGAGCTTTGGAAGCTTTTCTTCTTCTTCTTCAACTCAACGAAGAACGCGAAGAACGTCGTTCTTCAATGAAGAACTTCTCCGCCGAAGAACACGATCCATCCGCGACGCCGTGTCCGCGACGCGACGTACTTCTTCCGCGTCATCTCTTCCGCGACGGTTTTCCGTGACGAACGCCTTCGATAACGACTCTTCCTCCGACGTCAAAGGAATCGACACCGATATTCCACGACTCCGTCACCGTGCGACTATCGAGGTAGAGATTCTTGAGTTCGTTGTTCTCTTTATAATTTGACTTTCCTCTAGACTTGACGAGGAACGCCCTTTTTCCGACGAAGAACGCCGCACCGCTCTTCTTCGTCTTCGATGTCAACGAGAGAGAACACCGCACCTTCCTCGGACAACCTTCGTCGGCGTACAAGGATTCGCCAACGACGTGCCTCTTCGGACGCGTCTCTTCGTCAACGGAATTGACGAACGACTACCGCGACGTCCGATCTCCGCGACGTCGACTTCCGCGGACATAGTCAAATCCTCGAACTTATACCCGAGGTAGGGGATTGTTGTTTCATTCTTAAATTATTTCCATTTCTTGAACATGGATCTGGCATGTCTAACATGAGGCTTGAAATGTTCATGTTGAGTTTTTATTTAACGTGAGGGGGGCCGGACCGCATGAACACGGCCGAACCCCCCTCCAACGTTTATGTTGATTTTATCTTGCGGGAGGAAGCAAGTGGCGTGGTGCCGTCGCACCACGCGGATGAACGTGCAAATATCTTCGCGATGCCGTCGCACGCACCATGGTAGAAACAACAGAAACGCGACGCCGTCGCGCCGCGTTGGATGATTATCAAAGCACGGCAAAGGGGCGCGGTGCCGTCGCACCGCGCCGGACGACGAACGCCGCGGCCGGTTCCGGGCCGCGGCGGGACGAAGAGACCGCGGCCGGTTCCGGGCCGCGGCGGAAGATAAGACCGGCGGCCGGGCCGTCGGCGTCGGAAGCCGAAGAGGGGACCGGATTTTTCCGGTCCCGTTGGAGAAAACCGGCCGGCCAGCTGGCCGGCCGGAAGTCTTTAAAACCGGGGAAATAAATTCCCCGGCCGTGTTAATAAAACCCCCCCTCTTTAAGAGAGGGGGCGGTTCTTGAGGGAAGGGGGCATCCAGCCCCCTTGGTTCGGCGCCAGCAGGCCCCCCCCACGTGAGGGGGGGGCGGTTTAATTAAAATCGGCGCGGCACGTAGGCCGCGCCACTTGAAGAAGGGCGGGGGCTTAGCCCCCCGCGTGTGCCGCGGCCCGTCGCCGCCTCGCGGCCCGCCGCCGCCGCCAGCGCGGCCCGCCGCCGCCGCCAGCACGGCCCGCCGCCGCCGCCACCGCGGCCCGCCGCCGCCGCCGCCGCGCCGCCCGCCGCCGCCGCCGCGCCGCCCGCCGCCGCCGCCCGCCGCCGCCGTCCGCCGCCGTCCGCCGCCGCCGCCGGCCGCCGCGCCGCCCCCGGGGGGGGGGGGGGGGGTCGGGCCGGGTCGGCCCGGACCCGGACCCCCCCGTTTCGAACCAGATTTGGTTTTCGGCTCATAACTTGAGCCTCGGACCTCCGAACGACGAACCGTCTGCGGCAACGCGATCCTTGGAACGAGACGGTCGTTTCGGTATATCGCACTCAAGGTTTCGGATTACTTTGAGTTCGTCCGGGTTGGTTCGTTCACGAAACCAACCGGGCCTTCGGAGCGGAAACGCTCATATCTTGAGCCACGAACGTCCGATTGACGCGCCGTCAGTCGCGTTGCGTTTCTCTTAATGAGACGGATCTTTTGGCATACTCCGCCCGAGGTTTGGACGCAGGTGGAGTACGGTCGGGTTGGTTTTGCCTTAAAAACCAACCGGGCCCCGGAGACGAAAATGCCAGTAACTCACAGACCGGGCGTCCGATTGACGCGCCGTCTGTTTCGTTGACTTCCTCTTGATGAGACGGAACTTTTGACATACTCCGCCCGAGTTTTGGATACAGTCGGAGTATGGCCGGGTTGGATTGTACCCGAAATCCAACCGGGCCCCTGGAACGGAAAAGCTGATATCTTACAGACAGGACGTCCGCTTGACGAGCCGTCAGCGGCGTTGGTGGTTACGTTGAGTAACGGTCCCTTTGAGTATACCCTATGGGAGTTCGGGGTACAGTTGAGATACGGCCGGGATTGGTTTCGCTCTCGAAACCAACCGGGCCCCTGGGACGAAAAGGCTAATAACTCACAGACCGGGCGTCCGATCGACGCGCCGTCTGTTGCGTTGAGACCCCTGTGACGAGACGGACTTTTGAGACACTTCTTCGTGGGACTTTGAGATACTTGGAGTATCGACCAGTAGCTCGTGGAGCGGACCCTCCCGGAGGCGAGCGTGCAGAGTACGGAGACCGTGTAGCCGGCTGAGACCTGACGACTGCTTGACCGACTCGACTTGGAGTGAGTCGACTAGCCCAGTGGACGGAGCGCCCGGTACTTGGCGGCAGACCCACGGCGGACGGAGCGCCTGGTAGTTGGCAGCAGACCCGCGGTACTCGACAGGAGGAGTACCTCAGTAGGCTATCTGGGTAGCGCCCGGTATTTGGCGACAGACCCTCAGCGGACGGAGCGCCAGGTAGTTGGCCGCAAACCCGTAGTACTCGACAGGAGGAGTACTTCAGCAGTCCTAGGTTAGTGAGCGGCAGCCTCGGAGTCGTGACAGGACCACTGTACACTCTAGAGACGGAGCTCTTCAGCAGTTACGGTTTCGATAATGAAAATCCTGGTTTGAGCTGAGACTTTTGACCTTGTGTTTACCTCATTATTGAGATGGGTCACTTGCTAACTTTGGTATATGTATGGGCATATACCCGGGTAGTGGTTATCCGTCGTTTTTACAATCCTTGTTTTTCCTCATGATTGAGATGGGTTACTTGATAACTTAGGTATATGTATGGGCATATACCTAAGTAGAGTTTATCTGTTGTGATCTTCTTGTGTTTATCCTTGTTGGTTTTAGTGAGACCTTGAGGGTCTCGGGGTCCCTACTGAGTATCGTTATACTCACCCCTGCACGGGCTATGCCCGCACCTCGTTGTGTTGGTTGCAGACGACGGACAGTGCTGACAGAAGCCGAAGGTTCGAGGACTGGACGGTACCTGGAGGTGGACTTTACGACGAGGCGGTACCCGGAGGTGGACCACTGGGCGGGACATACTCGGAGCGGATGGCGGGACCCGTGGAGTAGAGGAGCTATCTGTACCCTCCCTTCAGGTGGGAATTCCAGTGGACATCTCAGCGTAGCAGCTTTACTTTTCAGTCGCTGTTTTCCTTTTCGAGTTGTACTTTACAGTTGGGCTTGTATTTCCGGCCCCTTTTTCTTTTCAGCTCTCCTTTTTGTACTTAGTGTTTTACTTCCGCTTGTACTCTGTGGTGCTTGTTTTCTTTTATAAAGGCAATGCCTTCCCAGTTAACGGGATTTTACGCCTTTGGTGCTAGTCGCTAGCCCCTGGCCTATGGAAGGCGGGCTTGGGGTAGTCACGGCACGGGCCCCGAGGACGGGTCGTGACAAATTGGTATCAGAGGAGTTCGGTTCTACCGCAGAACTTATAACTCTGATGTTTCTTTCTGTGAAGCAATAGTGTTGAGAGTACCGAGTGTGGTTTTCAGTTCAGGGAGTCCAGTGTTGGTGCGGGCGGCCGACGTATCCATACACCAGGACCCTGACAACTGATTTCCGACTTTGTGCACGAAAACACTGATTGCATGTGTGTTTTCAAAAGTTTTTCCCCTTAAAACAGCTCAAACCAGGTCAGCTCACCAGGTATAATCGTTTGATCATGTTACGTTGTTTCTTTCAGGATGGCCCCACGACGACAGCCAGCTAGGGTTCCGAGAATCGAACGTGACGACGGCCCACCGAGCGACGAGGCCTCGGTGCAGGGCCCTTTGTCAGCAGTGGCACCGGCGGTAGCTCTACCCGCCGAGCCCCCGATGCTTCCAGCAGCAGCCGCTGACGATGCACGTCGCCTCAGCGCACTGCATGAGTTTCAGCGCCAGCGACCGCCCAGGTTTCGCGGGGAGACGGATCCCCAGGCTGCAGAGGACTGGCTGGAGGCAGTGGTACGAGTGTTTAGGCTAGTGAGGACACCAGCAGACCTCATGGTGATCCTCGCTGCGAGCCTACTACACGCAGCAGCAGGTAGGTGGTGGAGCCACTTATTTCAGTTTTGCGATGAGATGAACTTCGCATGGAAAGACTTCGAGACCTTCTTCAGGGTGGAGTTTGTGCCAGTATCTCTACACCCCGAGCGTGTACAGGAGGTTCTGCCTTTGCCGCGTGTTTTTCGATCAGAAGCCGAGTCATCTGTGGGCAGTAGACAGATGATGCAGAGGTCCAGGAGGACCAGACCAGCAGTTGGGCGATCTCGGGTTTTAGGACCAGTGGTGCAGGGCACCCGGAGTGGGAACAGAGCTAGCCGTGCAAGGAGAAGGTTGTGTTACTCATGCCGCGGAAAGGGTCACCTGGCACGTGACTGTCCGACTCCTCGATCCGCAGGCTTGGAAGGAGCCACCGAGATTGAGGCAGCGACAAATTCTGGAGCTCTGGAAGCAGGTGGACAGGAGCGGAACTAGTGGATACGTCTCTTGTACTTCTAGTTCCATGTTGATGTTGCTTTTGTGTAGCGTCTTGTATTATGAGCTGCAATAATAAAAGACGCATCCTTTGTGATGTTTTCATTCCTGTCCTCTTTTGTGATGTTACTAAGAGGTTCCAGTTGACTGTTGACTTGACCCTCACTTGTGAGACATCTACTGGAGGAGACCAGTTACCACACACTGATGCCGACAGTGTGACTCAACCCTTGGAGGCGAGAGTAACGGTTGGATCTCTTAGTAGTAGCGTCGAGGCCTTACGACGTCATCCTTGGTATGGATTAGTATCATCCATGTTAGGATTGACTGTTTTAGGCAAAGAATGTGGTTCATCCAGGGGATGAGACCAGGTTTCTCTTATCGGCAAAGAAGAAATCTCGCAGCTCTTGTGGGACCAGAGATGGTCCGGGCCACGTCAGAAGAGGTCCATGTCATCCAGGAGCGGATGAGGAAAACACAGAGCCGACAGAAGTCATACGCTGACAGGAGGCGGAGGCCACTGGAGTTCGAGGATGGCGACCACGTCTTCTTGCGGGTCTCACCTCGACGTGGTATTCGGAGATTTGGCCGAGGCGGCAAGATATCTCCGCGCTTCATCGGACCCTTCCAGGTCCTCAGCAAGGTTGGCGAGGTGGCTTATCGCCTGACTCTACCACCTCAGTTGCACCGGGTGCACGACATCTTCCACGTATTCCAGCTGAGGAGCTTGACGTTGACGATGGGGTGACTTTTACGGAGGTCCCGGTGGAGATAGAGGGTCGACAGGAGCGGGTCCTACATGGACGATCGATTCCTCTTGTGTGCAACAGATGGCGGCACGGGAATCTCCAGGAGAGCACATGGGAGCGGGAGGCTCAGATGCGTGCTCAGTACCCTCTTTTGTTACCCTAGTTTTTGTTGTATCTTTACGGGGACGTAAAGCCCTGAGGTGGGAGTAATGTAAAGACCCGTAAAATTCAAGGGAATTTTTTTCTTAATTTTCTTTAGAATTTTACAAGAGCGCGGTTTCAGACGGCACCTGATTCCGAGGCCCGGAGTGCCCGGAATTAATTTCCGAAGTTTGGCTCGGGTACGTTCAGTGAACGAACGAGCGGGAAATTCCTAACTTTTGATCCGGTGCTCGGAATTGAAATCCGAGGGCACCGATGAACTCGCAGCGCCGATATTCGCTTAACGAGACCTTTTCGGGAGTTGCGTTTGTTGCGGGTTGAAAGTTAGTTTTTGGGAGATTTATAAAAAAGTTGAATAAAAAGTGTGAATTCTTTTTATTTACTTTTTGTAGGTTAACTCCTCTCAAAGGGAGTTGGGGGTGGGACCCACACCCACTTAACCTCCCTTGAGAGGATTAAGTGTGGTGGGGCCCACACGAAACCTAAACCTCTCATCTCCCCTCACTCTCCCTCTTAATGGCTTGACAAGTTAACTTATATTTAATTATAAAATTCATGTATATTAAATAAGTGAGTTAATTTTGGAGTTATCCATTTTGAATTTCAAACCTTTGAAATTCTTGTGGTTAAGTTATGAAATAATATAAGTTAAAGCTTATATTATTCTAGGAGTTTCTTTTACCCTTGGGAGGATTTCTTGAGAGCTTTGGAAGCTTTTCTTCTTCTTCTTCAACTCAACGAAGAACGCGAAGAACGTCGTTCTTCAACGAAGAACTTCTCCGCCGAAGAACACGATCCATCCGCGACGCCGTGTCTGCGACGCGACGTACTTCTTCCGCGTCATCTCTTCCGCGACGGTTTTCCGCGACGAACGCCTTCGATAACGACTCTTCCTCCGACGTCAAAGGAATCGACACCGATATTCCACGACTCCGTCACCGTGCGACTATCGAGGTAGAGATTCTTGAGTTCGTTGTTCTCTTTATAATTTGACTTTCCTCTAGACTTGACGAGGAACGCCCTTTTTCCGACGAAGAACGCCGCACCGCTCTTCTTCGTCTTCGGTGTCAACGAGAGAGAACACCGCACCTTCCTCGGACAACCTTCGTCGGCGTACAAGGATTCGCCAACGACGTGCCTCTTCGGACGCGTCTCTTCGTCAACGGAATTGACGAACGACTACCGCGACGTCCGATCTCCGCGACGTCGACTTCCGCGGACATAGTCAAATCCTCGAACTTATACCCGAGGTAGGGGATTGTTGTTTCATTCTTAAATTATTTCCATTTCTTGAACATGGATCTGGCATGTCTAACATGAGGCTTGAAATGTTCATGTTGAGTTTTTATTTAACGTGAGGGGGGCCGGACCGCATGAACACGGCCGAACCCCCCTCCAACGTTTATGTTGATTTTATCTTGCGGGAGGAAGCAAGTGGCGTGGTGCCGTCGCACCACGCGGATGAACGTGCAAATATCTTCGCGATGCCGTCGCACGCACCGTGGTAGAAACAACAGAAACGCGACGCCGTCGCGCCGCGTTGGATGATTATCAAAGCACGGCAAAGGGGCGCGGTGCCGTCGCACCGCGCCGGACGACGAACGCCGCGGCCGGTTCCGGGCCGCGGCGGGACGAAGAGACCGCGGCCGGTTCCGGGCCGCGGCGGAAGATAAGACCGGCGGCCGGGCCGCCGGCGTCGGAAGCCGAAGAGGGGACCAGATTTTTCCGGTCCCGTTAGAGAAAATCGGCCGACCAGCTGGCCGGCCGGAAGTCTTTAAAACCAGGGAAATAAATTCCCCGGCCGTGTTAATAAAACCCCCCCTCTTTAAGAGAGGGGGCGGTTCTTGAGGGAAGGGGGCATCCAGCCCCCTTGGTTCGGCGCCAGCAGGCCCCCCCCACGTGAGGGGGGGGCGGTTTAATTAAAATCGGCGCGGCACGTAGGCCGCGCCACTTGAAGAAAGGCGGGGGCTTAGCCCCCCGCGTGTGCCGCGGCCCGTCGCCGCCACGCGGCCCGCCGCCGCCGCCAGCGCGGCCCGCCGCCGCCGCCCGCACGGCCCGCCGCCGCCGCCACCGCGGCCCGCCGCCGCCGCCGCCGCGCCGCCCGCCGCCGCCGCCGCGCCGCCCGCCGCCGCCGCCCGCCGCCGCCGTCCGCCGCCGCCGACCCCCGCCGCCGGCCGCCGCGCCGCCCCCGGGGGGGGGGGGGGGGGGGTCGGGCCGGGTCGGCCCGGACCCGGACCCCCCCGTTTCGAACCGGATTTGGTTTTCGGCTCATAACTTGAGCCTCGGACCTCCGAACGACGAACCGTCTGCGGCAACGCGATCCTTGGAACGAGACGGTCGTTTCGGTATATCGCACTCAAGGTTTCGGATTACTTTGTGTTCGTCCGGGTTGGTTCGTTCACGAAACCAACCGGGCCTTCGGAGCGGAAACGCTCATATCTTGAGCCACGAACGTCCGATTGACGCGCCGTCAGTCGCGTTGCGTTTCTCTTAATGAGACGGATCTTTTGGCATACTCCGCCCGAGGTTTGGACGCAGGTGGAGTACGGTCGGGTTGGTTTTGCCTTAAAAACCAACCGGGCCCCGGAGACGAAAATGCCAGTAACTCACAGACCGGGCGTCCGATTGACGCGCCGTCTGTTTCGTTGACTTCCTCTTGATGAGACGGAACTTTTGACATACTCCGCCCGAGTTTTGGATACAGTCGGAGTATGGCCGGGTTGGATTGTACCTGAAATCCAACCGGGCCCCTGGAACGGAAAAGCTGATATCTTACAGACAGGACGTCCGCTTGACGAGCCGTCAGCGGCGTTGGTGGTTACGTTGAGTAACGGTCCCTTTGAGTATACCCTATGGAGTTCGGGGTACAGTTGAGATACGGCCGGGATTGGTTTCGCTCTCGAAACCAACCGGGCCCCTGGGACGAAAAGGCTAATAACTCACAGACCGGGCGTCCGATCGACGCGCTGTCTGTTGCGTTGAGACCCCTGTGACGAGACGGACTTTTGAGACACTTCTTCGTGGGACTTTGAGATACTTGGAGTATCGACCAGTAGCTCGTGGAGCGGACCCTCCCGGAGGCGAGCGTGCAGAGTACGGAGACCGTGTAGCCGGCTGAGACCTGACGACTGCTTGACCGACTCGACTTGGAGTGAGTCGACTAGCCCAGTGGACGGAGCGCCCGGTACTTGGCGGCAGACCCACGGCGGACGGAGCGCCTGGTAGTTGGCAGCAGACCCGCGGTACTCGACAGGAGGAGTACCTCAGTAGGCTATCTGGGTAGCGCCCGGTATTTGGCGACAGACCCTCAGCGGACGGAGCGCCAGGTAGTTGGCCGCAAACCCGCAGTACTCGACAGGAGGAGTACTTCAGCAGTCCTAGGTTAGTGAGCGGCAGCCTCGGAGTCGTGACAGGACCACTGTACACTCTAGAGACGGAGCTCTTCAGCAGTTACGGTTTCGATAATGAAAATCCTAGTTTGAGCTGAGACTTTTGACCTTGTGTTTACCTCATGATTGAGATGGGTCACTTGCTAACTTTGGTATATGTATGGGCATATACCCGGGTAGTGGTTATCCGTCGTTTTTACAATCCTTGTTTTTCCTCATGATTGAGATGGGTTACTTGATAACTTAGGTATATGTATGGGCATATACCTAAGTAGAGTTTATCTGTTGAGATCTTCTTGTGTTTATCCTTGTTGGTTTTAGTGAGACCTTGAGGTTCTCGGGGTCCCTACTGAGTATCGTTATACTCACCCCTGCACGGGCTATGCCCGCACCTCGTTGTGTTGGTTGCAGACGACGGACAGTGCTGACAGAAGCCGAAGGTTCGAGGACTGGACGGTACCTGGAGGTGGACTTTACGACGAGGCGGTACCCGGAGGTGGACCACTGGGCGGGACATACTCGGAGCGGATGGCGGGACCCGTGGAGCAGAGGAGCTATCTGTACCCTCCCTTCAGGTGGGAATTCCAGTGGACATCTCAGCGTAGCAGCTTTACTTTTCAGTCGCTGTTTTCCTTTTCGAGTTGTACTTTACAGTTGGGCTTGTATTTCCGGCCCCTTTTTCTTTTCAGCTCTCCTTTTTGTACTTAGTGTTTTACTTCCGCTTGTACTCTGTGGTGCTTGTTTTCTTTTATAAAGGCAATGCCTTCCCAGTTAACGGGATTTTACGCCTTTGGTGCTAGTCGCCAGCCCCTGGCCTATGGAAGGCGGGCTTGGGGTAGTCACGGCACGGGCCCCGAGGACGGGTCTTGACATTTAACCTCCTGAATAATAAACTAGAGTTAATATATACCTTATTAAGAACCATTTTCAATTTCATTATCCTTTTTATATCACTTATTACAATGATATGAACATTATGTAATTATTTAAGTTAATAACAGTCGTTTTGTCGATCTTTGGTACTTGAGTCAACAATAAACTTCTTATAATTACAAGTTGTTTATGTGTTAGAATATCCATTATCTCCATAATTATATTGATGATTTAGATGTCATATATATCTTATATATCCATTATATACATTCATTTATAATATTACGTAACATTTAGAGGTAAGAAATGAAATGCACCGTTCATGGAGACGGTAAGCCGTACGTACGCATGAACGCTACTTTCATTTCAATTTCATATTTAATGGAACGAAATCATAATGATATAAATGTATAATATAATTCCAATATAATATAGTGTATAATACTATTTACTCTATCCTTTATACATCCCACATATGGCATTAACGATTCAAATCACTTTTAGGGGGAGGTAGTCCGCACTTCCTAAAATGAAATTATCGCGTTTTACCCATAATGGAATTCATAAAGTATGCCATAAATGAGAAATACAGAAGAATAAGTAAAAAATAAACATATTTTTTATCATATATAAATATAGTGACATCTTAATGTCCACCATTGAAGGTGTTATATGAGTGTTGAACAATCATCGTTTTGTGAGGCAGAAATTCGCCATCCACAGAAACCGTATGTTCATTAACCATTAGATGTAGGTGTGTGTAAGTGTAACTCGATTACTTCTTATAAAAACATCCTAGTATATTGAGGATACTGGTGTTGTTACAAAAGAAATGAATAAAAAGAGTTTAGGGTGTTGAATAAGAAAAATAAAACAAAACAACATTAGAGATGACATTACCTCAAAATCGGGTAACTCTTTTTGATTTGAGCCAAAGGCTTCCTTGGGAAGAGTTCTGCCTAAAGTAAGGCTTCTAGGAGTAAGAGGGGGATGTTGGGAGAGTATTTGGTCAGAGGTTGGCCGAGCCAAATGGCTTGAAGGTGTGAATAAGGTGGGAGAGGTGGGGGCCTTTTATAAGTGGAGAGGAGGGGCACTCTTGGAAAGTAAAGAAAAGTCACTTTATTATAAAATGAGTTTCGGATTTTAGAGGTCCCACACTTATATAATTCGAGGATAAGATGATAAGGGTTCGAAATATACTCATCCAATAGGTTTTTGACAAGTGTACGCTTTGGATTTTACATTATCTTTCCATTTTATTTAAATCATTAAATAATGAGGTCATCACTGCATCATCATGATGTCATAAATAATTTAATTTATTTAATGTCTAAAAATTATAAAAAAAATACTATGATGTAGTAAATCGTTTTGGATTTCTAATGAATATTTATAATCAAAATTTGGACTCGTGTAACCCCACTTAAAAACTGTTTTAGTAAAACAACTCATGTTTGTGTCAATTTCATTTTAACATTAAATAAATATATATTAATGTCATTTTCCAACCAAAGTGGCTCCATGGGGTCCCCAAGTTGACCCATGGGTTGTCTTGGTCGGCCATGACTCATACAATAGGAGTAGGACAAGTGTCAAGCTCATATCATATTATTAAAACATTGTTTTTACCTTAAACTACACTAATTACCTCTAATCGCGATTAAGAACTTAAAAGTTACTATTCACCAAAAAATTATTTTATTCTCATTGAACCACATTTTACTTCTTAATGACAATCATGTATGTCGGATTTTTAAAAATCAAATCACAGAAGTGGTAATATTTCATTTAAATGAAAAATCAGTTATTTAACTACCACTTAGTGGTTTCACTATTCATCAAAAATTGAAGTTTTTCAGAACAATGCCAAAATTTCACCCTAAGCTATAATTGATATTCCAAATTCAAAAATGATTTCTATTTTAAAAAAATCCAAACATATAAGTTGCATTAATTAATTTTATAATTAATTCCCGCTGTCACAACAAATAGCGTGTTTTTAAGAAACAATTTATATCAAAAGATTGGCAATTGTTTATGTCCAATTTCAATGTTAAATTAATTCTAATGACCACCATTGGATAAAATGGTAAAAATATATTCTAATTATACTTTAAAACCACTAAATAGTATAATTTATCACAATAAATTATTTTGATTAAAAAAGTTGTTTTAAGTATTTTTCACTATTCATAAAAAATTGGAAGTTCTCAGAAAGTTACAAAAAATTCAACTTAGGATAATTTCGATATTACGAATACAAAAATGAAGTCCATTTTGAAATATAAAATTTCTATAATTTTAAAAAGTGTTTATTACTATTCATAACGACTACTTTGATTAGCCGTGGTGTTTTAGAACTCGAAGTTGCGTACAATGCAAGCTATTGCATTATTGAATGAGAAGCGTATCGTGGAAGCTCTAGGTGTTACAACCGATGTATTATCAAACATCAATAATAGGTTTTTATTGTTATAATTTTTTTCATATACATTTTCAAAATTTAATATGTCATCTTATATTGAATTCTAATTTTCACTATGATCCTAATCCCCTTAATGTGTTTTTTTCAATGATTTAAATGTCATAATAGTGATCCATTTTTCATAATATTGTATTCTAGCACTTGTTACCCCTATCATTTTAATGTAACCCATGAATATACATTCTCTTTATTTCTCAACAAACTTATCCAAATTTTTATTCGTAACTCTAATTTGATAAGGACTGTAAAATATTTTGAAGTATTTTAAAAATGGTTTTCCCTTATAAAATATTCCATAAGTATATATCTTATAATAATTCCCAAGATAAGAAACGTTTTAAATGTGAAAAATATTGGATATAAAAACACTCTATAATTATTTTTAATTTTTTTATTCTACAAGTATGGTTCTTCCCATCCCCACAATACTTATATTATTTCCCTCAAAAAAATATTTCTCTATGGTGTATATATTGTATTATATTCATTATTTTTTCAGTCATTTTATAATTGAATAATAAAATTTATTGGATGTCAATTCATTTCCTCTTCCTGTCATATGGTTCTTGATGGAAGGATTTAATTATTTATTTCACACCTCTTTTGAAAATTTTAATTTCTCAACTGCATCTATATTTTCATTCTTAAATACCACATTAGTTATTTATGTAAATTAATAAATAAATATAGTGAATTATAAATTTCTAATTGTTAATTGATACAATAAAAATCTGTATAATTTTGAATATATTAACTCCAATATACATTCTTATTATATTTAAACCCTTTTATGACTTTTCTTCACAATTCATCCTTTCTAAAAAGTTTCAAAAATAACATATCTTTCTCTTTTAAATTTTGTAAGATGTATAATAATTGATTTTTATATTTTTTCTCATTATAATTTATCCAAAATGACCAATTATTCTATTCCATATTTCTTTATAATACTTGGAATTGAAATAAAACTAATTAAATATGTTTAGAATTTACAATTTTTTTTATATTTCCCCGTTAATGCAAATTATTTCATCTTATAGGATTTTGATGATAAAATTATTAATTCTAAAAATTAACTCATTTAAAAATTATCACTAATTATTTACAAATAAAAATATTTTATTTAACACATCAATATATAATACCATTTTCATTTTAGCCTTTGGGCTTAAATCACAATAGTACAACCACATTTATCTATAAGGCACTATCATTAAAAAAATTCATAGATCCTATAATATGAATTTAAATATTATTTAGAATATTTTTTTCTTAATTAATGTGTGAGTAATAACCATTATCTAAGATATATGAATTATCTTAATTTCTAGCCTTCAAAACCATTTCCACTACCCATAACTTTTTAAATCTTCTTCTTATTTATAAATTTTTAACTCCTACATATTCTTGAAATTTTTTTACAAGTGTAGTAAAATATTTTCTATAATTTGACAAGTTTGATCTTATATTCCTTATATTACCTCTAAAAATTAAAATCTATTATTATTTTATGGATTGAAATTATTTTTCTTTACTAAATTCATTCCCATCTTTAAAGTGTATCTCTTTTTCACAGTTCGACTATCACTCGCTTCATTTCTACATTTCCTTAAATAAAGTAAAATATTATAAAAATATTCAAAGACATTGTTTCCTTAAACTTCACAATACTAAATATTACCATAAAATCATGAATTTATTTGATTGAACATATTTAGAATTTATTTTTCACTGTTGTTTTTAGCTAAATTGGTCATATATTTCTCTTTTCTTGTAAATATAATTTCTCTTGGAGTATCTTTAACATCCTTTGATATAAATAAGTATCTTTTTCTATTCCTTTTAACCAAAATTTTAAAATAATTTCTCTCTAGACCTTTAATGTTAATGAAAAAAAATTAGTACTTTGAAAAAATTTAGATCAAATTTTTCCAATTTTTTATTTGTACCTAAATAAGATACATCGATAGAATATCCCAAGCCCAATTTTCTTATTCATTGAGGTATTTGAAAATTATGACACTCTTATAAATTTTTTGTTTGAAATATCTCTCTTCTCAACACCTTGTAATTATTAAATATTTATTTTAATAGAATTATCATGATTTCCTTTCATATTATTCAAGTGGTTCTCAATATTAAAATATTCTCTATGTATTTCCAGTATATATTTCTCCTTAGTGAAAATATTGAAAATAATTTTTTATTTTATTTTTTTCATGATCAACTACTTTAACTTTTAATATTATGATTTCCTCAACATATTTACCCCCTCTATCTTAAATTCCATATTCAATCTATTTTAACTTTTCATATTTTTTATTAATTATCTTGGTCTGCTTTTTAATCATGGTGTTTTGACTATGATAGTTATTTAACCCATCATTCAATAACAAATCCACATAGATCTCTTCTGCTTATTCTAATTAAATATTAATCATTATTCTTAATATAAGAAATAATAATCTTTATTTTTCAATAATAAACTAAATTCCTTAAATAGAGATTAATTTTTATTTAATACTCATTATAATTATACTTTTATTTCTTGATAACATATTATTTTCATTAAAAAAATTTATGCTGTTTTAAGAATTTATTTTTTCTCTCGATATTCTTATTGGTAAGGTATATTTTTGGCCATAATATTCTTTTTTAAAACTCCTTTTATTAGGGAGGTCAATAATAAAATTACATAAAACACCATAAGTAAAAAAAATAAATATTATTTACCTTTTATATTTCTCTATTCCTTATAATAGCCCTGAACCCACACTCCCAAATCTAGCATTAAAAACAAGAACTTTACATTTCCATCTTTGAAACTGATAAATGTGGCCAAATTTCTGTTATTTAAACCTTATAACATAAAAATGAAATTTGGATCACTTATATTATCAATGAACATTTAGGTTTAGAGTATTAGATAATTATGAAATACACTTACATAAATAGTTCCCATGTGTTTAAATGATCATTTCTCACACTTAATCTAGATTTTCTTATTTCATGTTAAGTCATTGTCATTATCCATATAAAATTCATTCAATATATAATTCATTAAACAAAATTATTTATAACTTGGGGAAAATGAAACATAATAAGGGTGAGATAATATTATTATTAAGGGTAAATGTATGAATTAACATTTATATGTCCTTAGAATCAGAATAGCATAAGGGTATGATGACTAAATCAAATTGCATGACTATAAAACAATAATATTCATACACATCAATACCTGGATCACCACATATTAAAACATGTCCTATGGATTTTAAAAAGGAAAGAGTCATCATAATCAATAATCATGACCCATGTGATATCAATATTTATCACAAGAAACATTATAAATCCATAGAAAGTATATATATAATGTATTTGTATCTTAGAACATCATCATCAAAGAACCCTTACAGAACCCATAAAATATGAATAACCATACAACGGACGTCAAATATAATTACCTGAAGAACATAATCATCACCTGATGCATTGGAGTTCTATTTTGGAACAGCCATCATATAATCTATGTCAGGATCACATGGAAATATCTGGGTACACCCATTATATAAGCTCTATCAGACTCACCTGGTGCTATCTGGGTGCACCCATCATATAAGCTATATTGGGCTCACTCGATGCTATCTGGGTGCAATCATTATATATAATTTCCCTGAAATGAAAATTTAATAAAGTATATAAAACATACATTTCATCATAAACTCATAGAAAAAACCATTATTCTTTTCAAAACATGACTAACCTGTAGAAAATAAATGTGTTTCATAATAATCTCTTTGAAACATGATTAACCTACTGAAAATAAATAGGTTCCTTGAAAATTACATTGAAATAATAAAAATTCATCCAAAAAAGAATGAGGATTTTATGATTACAAATTATCCCTATTGTATAATAAGTAACATCATGGTTTTTTTATATTGATGAATTTAAATACGATTAAAAGTTCATTAAAACCATTCTGGAGGTAAATAAAATTTTCACTTAGAAAATTTCTTTTAAAAACTACGAATTAATAAAATATTTTGAAAATAATTTTCATTGAAAAAAACATCGTAAATTTAAATTAAATATTATGGAAAATAATGGACATGATGGTCGGAAATTTTTTTCATATTTTAAATGTTAAAATAAAAATTCATTTCAATAATTTTGTAAAGGGACTCAAAAGTGACACATTTTGAAAACACTCAAGAAATCCCTTTATTAAACATTTAAAAATAAGGTCAAATATCATATAAAAATGCTTTAGGAAATAGTTTATATTTAGAAAATAATACTTTTGAAAACATTTTATAAAATATTGTTATGTAATAGAAATATTCTTGATCTAAATGAAATATACAGGATCGATATCACTTATAACCAAATATCATGATATTTCTTCAATCAATAAGGGATACAATGGGAATAAATATTGAGAACAAAAATTCATAAATAGTGGAATATATAAGATATGTATTTCAAAGAAATAATACCATATTATTTCCTCCAAATTAACTTTAAACTTAATCAATCCTGAAATAAAAGAGATTGTAACTTAAAGCCATTTCCACATTGGTATCTTTTGAATCGTAATCCCCATGAAAGAAAAAATTCATGTGAAACTTTAAATATAAATAAAATAATTATTTTCATTATATAATTTGTCATATTTTCATTGTATAGACTTTATAAAATAACATAGGTCTGTTACATTACAATATTCCTTAATAAAGGTAAATTGAGATGAAATACTTTATAGCTTCGATAATATCTACATCATAACCCCATGAAAAATATTACCTAAAATGGATTTATAAATCCCAATAATTTTCATTAAAATAATAATAAAATAAATTCATGGTAATTATATACAAAAAAACAATAAAAATAAATGGTGAATATATAATATGTCTCATAGAAATAAATTGGGAGACGAGAAACCCTTATAATGAGTCCAAACTTTCCATACATATCCTTTAACTCCTATATAATAATTTTACATAAATTGTTTGGTTTATTAAGAAACTTTTAAAGGTTTAATATTTCATACATAAATTATTTATTTTATTTATTTTTAATTATTTATTTCAATACTTAATCATTTAGGTCTTTGTTTGGTGTTTTGAGGACATTCAGTTCATTATTTCAAAAAACATTTGGTGTATTGACCAGGGGCAAAGATATAATTATTTCAACATATCAAGAATAATAATAAGGGAATAATTATAATATTCATTCATAAACTATAAATTTAAAACCAATCATGAAATTTTTTTATGAAAAATAAACTATGTTATGATCATGGAGATGTTAATTCGTACTTACGCATGAGTAATGTTTCTATTTTTCAATGATCATTATGGATATAATGTGTTTATTATTTTATCATCACTGAATGACCATAATATAATAAAAAAAGTTTTATTGATTGAAATTTACCTATATATAAATATATATATCTTGTAATGTGGTAACAAACAATTAATTGCATCAATTCTTGGAGGCGGTAGTCTACAAGTACACGAAAGACATTATCTTTTTTAAATGTAAGAATGAAAATGGTATACTATATTTTCATAATGGTAAATATTTTACAAGTAAAATTATTATTTAATTTTTATCACATATATTCATTGAATTTATCTTTATTAAATCCCCTATAAATACATAGTAGAAAAACAAATCACATCACTTCGTGAGGCAGTAGTCCTCCATACACACAAGTGACATTGTCATATCCCCACAGAATGAAAAGTAGGATGGTATATGTGATATCATGAACCCATAAATATAAATATGTTAAAAATATATATTATATATATATATACTTTAAATCCATCATTTAAACAATATATTAGAGTTTATTATTGGAAATGAATGACATCAGTCTGTGAGGCAGTAGTCTATTGTATGCATGAATGATGATTTTGTGTCTCATTTAATGTAAGAGGGTATTTATATTGGTTATTAAATTAATATAATAAAATATAATTCTATATTATATAATTATGTTATTATATTATCAAAAGTTCATAATATTTTATGTATATGGAAGAATAAATAATATATAGATTCTCTATTAAGCACGATTCATCTTCTTACAAAAACCTGCCAAGGTAATCATAAAATCCTTCTTAGGATGGATTTATGAAAAAATTAAGGGATATAGGATGTGGGGAGGTAATTAATGAATAAATTTTGGTATTTATTTTTTTATATAAATTTATTTGATGGTGTGAAGAGGTGTGAAGAAGGGGTATCCTTTTATAAGTGATGTGAGTGGCACACTTGTAATTTTTGAAAAGAAAAAGGTGTACCCATGATTTTCAAAAGAAAAAAATCCCAAAAGAACCATACATGAGAAATGAAAATTATATGGTCTAAATATTGCTATAAAATTTATTTTAAACCTATTTTAGGTCATTTTACCATTATCATTTCAGTTTAACCCCTCAGTAAACCCATTTTCACATTAAACAAGGTAATTTATTTTTACAACATTCACTATAGATTATGGTAAAAAAATTATTTGGGATTATTAGATAATATAAATTATATTGATTGAAAATATGGGATAAATTTTAACAAATTAAATTCACATAATTGGAAAAACATAATTTAAAATTACACCCATAGACGTGATGAGAAATTGGGTTTTCAAAAAGTGTATTTTTCAAAAAAAAAGATTATTTTATATTTAATCTATGAAAAATAATAATTATTGTGTGAAAATAATTTATATTTATAGATATATAAATTTTAAATTTAATTTAAAAAATTTCTCATTAGTTTTTTTATTAGTTAAAATGGATAAAAATTATACACTTCAAAATAGTTTTCATAAAAAACTCTTTTTGAACCCAAAAAATTACTTTTACTAAAATCCAATATAATTATTAATAAAATTTAATTAAGTGGATTAAATATAAAAAAATAATTCATATTTTATTTTAAATCATATTCACAGTATAATAGGACTTTTTAATTTACTTAATTTATTTAAAGGAAAGCAAATTTATATAAAATTGGTATTTTTCACTATTCACTGAAAAATCATTATTTTCTAAAAAATACGCAAATTTAACAAAATATTAATTTTGATATTATAATTTCAAAAATTAATTTCATTTTTTCATATATATTTTATAAAATTTCAAAAAAATAAATATAATACTTTTCTATGAAAATTTACAAAAATCATTTTTGAAGAAAAAATATTTTTGAAAAATAAAATTACTTTACTAATAATTGAATAATTATTTACTAAAAATTTATCAATAGTTCATATATATTAGGAAATTTATATGTTTTTTTATAAATTATTTAATACTATAGATACCCACTAATTTTACGGATCGGTTGTAACAGTTATATATATCTCGTGAGTCATTTAAGCTTAGTGTTTCTCACCCTATACACTATCTAACACAAAAATCATAGGGTTGTGTGTACCAAAAGATATCAAATAGATTAAATTTATTTAAAAATAAATATATTCTAATGTATCAGGGTGTTTATTCAAATCTTATCTTTGATTTTAAGGTTGTATATACTATGAAATATAATTTTCTTATGACAAACCCGACCCCGATACCCTATCAAACTCATACCCAACCTGAATTTCTATATACCCAAAGAGAATTTTGGATCCCCATGAGATGGAATCCAGCACTCGAAAAAAAAAACAAATAAAGGGAATGATTTCTCCCAACCCAAAGAAGAAAAAATTTCATATATATATGTGCATCGAAAGAAAAATCATAAAAACATGAATATATATATATATATATATATGTCATGACAGAAAGAGATGAAAGAAATTGATATAACTAAAAAGGTTAAAAAAATTCTCCAAGAGATGAGTACAACCTCAAAGGATAACAAAACAAAAATATCTACTTGAACAGTCACCACATTATAGAATCATAAAACCTCCCACCATCTTACTATCTGGTTACCCAAACCTGGCTAACAATAAACTTCATCACCTCACTATGGCGCCTTTCCTTTCCCCACATCGAAAGAAATAACTAGGTCTACGCACCATCAAAGGGGTTCACAGGGTGTGATCAAACAGGATCCATAGGTTCCCACACAGGTGTTCAATAATAAGACTCTTTATAATAATCCATGCATGCTCAAATTTAATTAAAATAAGGAAATATATATATTTTAGCAGTTTTTATCTCAAAAGCATGGAAAACATTTAATTTTCTATTTTTACACATTTCCAAATAAATTTGGTAAATTAGTTTCAAAAAATTTCATATTAATATATAAAAATGGTTATATAAAATCAAACAAAATCATGTATTACATACCATATCAAATCCATCATAGTAAAACCAAAACAATTCAAGCCAAAAGCATAGGTAACATCACACAAAGAATCAATCTATGTCCAGATAGCTTGGAAACTCATACCTAATATAAAAATTGTGTTCACATCAAGCCTCTAGACATATGCATTGAGTCTAGAGAAAATATGAACACCACGGAAATTGAATGCCGAAAAGTTCTAATAAGTCATTAAAATAACAGGTATAGGGAGAAGAAGAACACCACATGAATGAACCTCCCAATAGAAGACAAGGAATATTAACAAACCTTCCACCTAAGTAAACAAGGTTTTTATGTTCTCTATTTTCCAAACCAATTCATCAAACCATGCTCTAAAAACCATTTCACAATTCTTTAATTCCCTTTTAATTTTCCAAAAATAAAGGAAAAATTTCTTTTATCTAAAAACCATTTCTAAAAACCCAAATCAAATCATTCAATCATTTTATTTCATTTATAAATAAAATTTATCAAAAATCGGAGTAATGAAGTTCACCCACACGTGCTAGAGACAGAACCACCAACCTAAAAACTCAGGTCACACACCCTCAAAATGGGATCCACCACTAGGAATAACCCAATAATGACAAGGGAGGACTTATAATCAATCTATACATCGTAGAATTTATTAAATTAAAAAAAGTTCAGTGAAAATGAAATATCCCAACATATGAGAATTCATAGTTGTTGTACTATAACCTGCAAATGATTATCCCTAAAAACAAGATCATGTGATAGATCTATAAATAAATCAAGAGAAAAGCTGTCTTAAATCAATTGTTCAGGTAATGCAATGCTACAGTGATACCATGATAAAAGTAATTGAATAAGAATAAATGATTACTCACCTAAAGAGACACCGCACATAATCCTGATGATCAAACAATGAACAAATTAGTCTAAAAATAGCATAGGTTCCCAAAATTACTAGATAAGATCTCTAGGTCAATATCAAAGAGGGAAAAGTCCAAATTAAAAAAATATTTTGATAAGAACCATAAAATCCAAACTCTGAACATTTACATGTCATATAATCCCATTACACGTTATGCAATTCATGGGGTCTATATAATCATAAAAACCCATTTCCTTTTTATTAAAAATTATGATTTTCAACATTACATGGTGTCTTATATTTACACAATGTGTATTATTTCATGATATGTATTCATCTCATGACATGATCCTGGAAAACATTACATATTGTATACTACCATTACAAGGCATGTAAATTCCCAACAGATAGAAAAAAATCTAGATTCTTACACAACAAAATCCAAACCACCTTGGTAGTTCTCTGAACATGGGGAGAACCATGATAATCCATTATAAGGTTATAACCAGACACCATTAATTTAAACAAACATACATCCTTGAACATTAATTCGTTTTACCCAAAAAATCTAGATCATCAAGTGTCCCAACATGCACCCAATTAAAGAGGAAACTAAGTAAAGAGTGGGAAATTACCTTAAAGTGTGTAATGGGATGTTACAAACTACCCACCATATTACTTTCTATCCATAGGAAGTTATGTGGACGTATGAAGTTTTCTAAATATGTGATTCCACTAATCCTTCATAAATTAATCAGACTCTTAATTATCATAATAATTTGATCTATAGCACCATAACACTTTGACCAAGAGAATCAAATTCCAACATAAGACTTTCACTTAAGAGTTAATGATCTCTACTGGCTGTACCACAATAGAAACCTCTAGTTGTAACTCAATCTATTAAAATATAAAAATGTGATAAGGATTCAGATAGTATTTATTAAGCTCCAATATGTGGGAAATATAATGAATTATTATTAACTGAACCAGAAATGCCAACCGATAAGCAACTCACCCAAGACACTCAGTGACCTAAAATGGTCCAACGTATCTCAAAACCAACTTTACATATTTTAAAAGCTAACACTAATCCAAATGAGGATATAATTTCTATAAAACACATTAACTTATGGAAAACCCCAAAGTATGTTTCCATTGATCTACATGATATTTCAGTTGACCCTAATTTCCAACCTGATGTCGATGTATATCCAAAATATTTACTGAAATCTCTTGAACCGAACTCAGTATCACCTAATATGCTTCACCCAACTCTTCATAATAAATATTTTACCTTCATGGGTAACCATATAGACCCTCAAATGTATCCCTTCTTTATGATAACTGTTAAATTTTTTTATAATAATAATCAGCTAGCCCAAGATAGCGAACCCACGATCCTCCAAAATTCAAGACACAGACATAGAGTAAATCCTCTAGGATTTAAATAAAACACTTTATCTTAATGTCTATCTTTGGATGATAAGATATTATCAATATAACCTAAGTCCCAATCACCTCTTGGAGACTCCTATAGAACATTACAAAAAATTAGATCCAGGATCCCTGTTTGAAATAATTCTAGAAGTAACCTCATGAAACATCACAATCTTTTGCATATACAATTTACAAAGATCATAAACATTAGTGGTTTTCATGGTCAAAATGAAATGATCCAAAATTATCAACTGATCAATCACATCCTATATATAATTCATTCCTCAAGTATTTCATGGTAATCCAAAAAAATCAATGGATACCTCATCTCATTTCAAAACTAGCACTAGAAGATCCTAGAGAAAACTGGAAGGCTTTAGATTCTTTGAATTTATCTATTGGAAGGTGTAATAGTGGGACACATAATTAGAAATGTCACTCTTCATACCCAGCCACCAAAATCACCGTATCATGTAATAATACATCGTTATAGTGATGAGATGAATAACCTAGGGAGAATTATGACACTCAAACAAAACTGAGCTACTCACTAATGTTGGGATGAAGAATCGATCCCTGAAACTAATAATACCATGTAAAGAGAGATACCAACTAGAAATGGTCTCCCCATCATAAAGGGTTTCTAAAATTCCTCTAAACTCATCATCTTGATACTGAAACTACAGAATAGACTCAATGAGAGATGATGATAACTGAACACTGGCAGAAACCATGCCTGAAACATCATCTAGAGAATCCAGATGAAACTTAGAAAAAACCCCATAAGGTTCCACTCTTCCTTCAATTCCAATATAGCATGTGATTGAACTTTCCTACTAAGATAATATACAATTAAATTCCCCTTCCATAGGGTGTAAGTGATTTCTATGTAACACGTATAAATATATTCCACCCACCTCCTCTCTATCAGATTCAATTATTTCTAATAGAAGATATATCTTAACCACTTATGGTCAGAAAAGAATGTGAAACTCTCCAAAAAATATAGTGTCTCCAACACTTCAGCACATTCATAGCTATAGAAAAATATAAATCATGTATGGGGTAATTATTATCATCTATTTGAATATGATGAGAGTATTAAGATACAACATGACCATGATACATGATCACACAACCCAAACCATGCCCATAAGCATCACAGAAAACCACATACCCCTTATTGGACGCCGGATAAATTAGAGTAAGAGCTGATGTCATAAGTATTTTTAGCACATCAAAATAGTATTGACATTTTTCATCCCATGTGAATTTTACCACATTCTTGGAATGAGTAGCTATGGTGATGCCAACATTGATAAATCATTGTCAAACCATCAATTATATCCATCAAGACCAAGGAAGATCTAAATCTCTAATACTTTCTATGGTTCTTCCCATGAAAAAATAGCCTTCACCTTCTTTAGGATCAACTAATAATCCATGATCATAAATCATGTGCCCTAAAAAATTCAATTCTTATATCCTAAAGTTTCGTTTTGAAATATTTCCATAAAAATGGTGACTCCTCATGATTTCCAAAAACAAACCCAAATGATGCTCATTCTCAAACTATGATCTTGAATAAAACAAAATATCACCCACAAACACTGCCAAAAAATGTGTTGAGATATTGATGGAACATAAAATTCCTCAAATACCTAAAAATTATAGGAGAGTTTGTTATACCAAATGGAATCATGAGATATTTAAAATTTACATACCTATTCTTGAAATTTTTATTTGGTATATCACCCTCCTGAACTCTATGTTAATGATAACCCAGTTGAAGATCAATCTTAGAAAACCAATTTTCCACTATTAATTGATCAAAACAATAATATATTCAAGGGAAAGGATATTTAATCTTAAATATTACCTGGTTCATATTCTGATAGTTCATGCACAATCAGATAGAACCATATTCCTTCTTGGAAAGAACATTGGGGGTGCCCAATGTGATACACTAGGGAGAACAAAACCCTTCACTATCAGATCATCCAACCAAATCCTGACCTTTATTAGCTCTACTGGTTCCATATGATAGGAATGTATCAAGATTTATTGTGTAGATTCCACTAGGTCAATCATAAAATCTACCTTCCTCTCTAAAGGAATCCTTGAGAAATTTTCTGGGAAAATGTCAGAAAAATTCTAAACAACAGTGGGAAGATTAAAAATATAAGAAATTCATCTCGCTCAATTTCTATAGTAGAAAAAAAAATCATGACATATGGGAGAGAAGGTCCTACATTATTGGGCCTTATATCCCACTCTCCTTGAAACACATGTGATCTCCCATCATCCATAACAAATGGGACATGCATGGGATAAAAATGAACATCATCATGATGAGAAAAAATCCAATTCATCCCAATGATGATTTCAAATAAATCAAAATCAAAAATAAGAAAATCCCAAACTAACCCTACATCAGCTATCAATAGCTCATAATAAGGACACCAAAAACCCATTCTCTTTCCACATCCCAAGAGGTATTTTAAACTCCATAACAAAGTACATGATCTCCATTGGAAGTTTAATAATATCAACAAAATGGCTAGATATAAATGAGTTGGAAGCACCAATATCAAACAAAGAAATCTCTACTAGAGATACAAAAAAGATGTTATATCCCACTATTGTAAGAACCATATTTACCTCAACCAAAAACTCATTTAATGCATGAAGGTTCTTCACTCCTAAGGCTTATGGATACAACATTATAGTCATTGATTCATATGACTGCACTAAAGTGGCCTTTAGAGTTGACTATCCTAGACCATATCAAAGACCATACATAACCTGACAGAAACATTTCAGAATACCATAATTTCCACAGTTGTTTCACATTTTTTCAGGTGAATTATAAGAGTGTTAGGTGTGTCCAACCTTTCCACACCAATATAAATTTAGTGGAACACTACTAGCTACGATGGAAGGTGCCAAAGAGGCTTGCTGCTGAGAACCACCTCCACCACTCTTATAATGATCTTTCCCCTTTTAATTTTTTACCTATAGTTCCATTAAAGCTTCCACTAGGTGGAAAGAAAGGGGAATACTATAAAAACATTCTTTCCATATTAGTCTTTGTCATCATATCTCTATCCACTTGATCTATATAGGTCAAAAGCTTTAGCATAAATAACTACAATCTGATATCTGGTTGTAATCCATGCAGGTACTTCTGAGCTTTCAACTAGTCATTCTTTACAACCTATGGTGAAAAATGAATCAACTCCACAAACTGATTAGAGTAAAATAACATCGAATTCTCTCCCTACTATAAAGAGAGGACCTCCAGGGACTTATCCATCATTAGTGACGCTAGAAAAAACTGCTAGAAGAAGAGAGCCTTGAAACACATTCATTCCAGTCCCACATGCCTATAAATCTATACCATGGAATCCCATCATTGCTTGCAGGGCCCCTAAAGTTTTAACGTTGTACACTTAAACATGATACTCTCAATTTTATTTATTAATTAAATGATCTAATAAATAATATCAATATAATCCTCTGCATCATTAGGATCATTAATAGCATTAAAGGATGGTGTATTCTCATGCATGAACTCTAGTGATCAATATTTTTATCCTATGGCTCCCAGATGTACATCCACAACTATGTTCTGAACATGAGGTACATTTTGATCTATAGTACAAACTTCATGCATGATAGCCTCGATAAAATTCTAATAAACTAGAGGATTTACTTGAGGAGCATCAACTTCACCCTCATGTAGAACTCATGGAATATGTCTCAATGGCATACTACAACACATCAAAATAGTAGATATGACCAGACACATAATGATATTATCTAAAAATAGAAAACCCATAATAATAATTAAAGATTAAGGTAAATAACTCCAAATTTGGGACACACATACCAACATCCCATGGTAACTTGAGTCTCATCATGATAAGAACTGGATAGGCCCTCACCGCAACCTACCTCTCAAGTCCCAAAAATAATTTATCTAGTCTATCAAAAATAACAAGATAAGGAAAGTTGAGGAAAATATCCATTAATACCAAACTATGATGAAAACAACCCAGATACCCACTCAAACTGGTACCTGATAGAAATTTCCACATACCTAAAGGGCATTTATAATCCCTAAGTGGTAGCATCTAATACTCAGGAAACAACAAAAAAACATAGGGAATGTTTTCTCCCAACCTGAAGAAGAAAACATAACATATATATACAAGTAAATAAATAATCAGTGGAAGAAAACATGAAAAAATATATTTCATAATAGAAAAAGAACAACATAATTGATACAACTAAAAATGTAGAAAAAATCTCCAAAATAAAAGTTCAATTGTAAAAGATGATAGAACCAAAACTAGTACACAAAAATTCACCACATGACAGTGTGGGAAAACCCCCCACCATCTAACCATCCAGCAACACAAACCTAGCTAAAAAATTCCTCACCACACCATTGAGGATCCTTTATTTTCCCTACACAAAAATTCATCACCACTTTTACGCGCTACAGAAGGGGTGCACAGGGTGTGAGCTAACAGGGTCAGTAGGGTCCCACCTAGTAGATCCATAAAAATTATCTATACAATAATCCAAACATGTGAAACAATAAATAAAATAAGCCATAATATACAGTCTATCAGTTTTTACCTAAAAATCATAGAAAAAAATTAATTACCCTTTTTCACATTTCAAAATAAATTAGATAAATTAGTTTCAAATAATTTCATATACATATATGAAAATGGATATATCAAATCAGACCAAATCATGCATCACATATCATATCAAATTGATGGTAGTATGACAATAATAGCATAATCCAAAAGCACAGGTAACATCATTCCAAGGATCACACTAGGTGAGGATTTCTAGTAAACTAATACCAAATTTAGAAAACCATATACACATTTAATCTCTAGATATATTCATTGAGTCTAGATATAAGAGGAACACCCTTGAAATTGAATTCCCCTAATATGTCTAACAAGTCACTAGAACAAAAGACCTAGGTAGAAGAGGAACACCCCATGAGTGAACCCCTTGAAAATGGATTAGGATTATTATTACACCTTCAAACTAAGTACCCAAGTCATCACTTGTGATATATTTTTTAAAACCAATTCATAAAACTATTTCATCAAACCATTTCGTCAAAACCATGCTTTGAAAACCATTTCATAGTAATTTGAAAACCCCTTTCATTTACCAAAACTTGGGGAACCCATATTTTATCAAAAACCCATTTCCACACACACAAATCAAATTAGTAAATAATTCCATCTAAATTATAAAAAAATTAATAAAAAATGAATCAATATAGTTTACCTACACATTCTAGATATGGAATAACCTACCTCAAAACTTCTGTCACCCATTCCCACAATGGGATCCACTAACTATAAGAACACAAAAAAAAAATAGAGGCCCTAGAATTAATATACACATATTATAATTGATTATATTTAACAAAAAGGTTTAGGAAGAGGAATGATCAAAACATAATTTAAGAATTCAAAATCATCACACCATAACTAACAAAGGATAAGCCCTAAGAATATGATCACATAACAGATCTTGAAAAAAACCAGTAGAAACGCCATATCAGATCAACGGATTTGGTAATTCAATTCAGTGATGTTATTATGATAAAAGTAAATGAATAATTAGAAATTATTAATCAACCAAAGTGACTCCACACACAACCATGATGGTCAAACACTGAACAAATTGATCAGGAAGGAGCAGAGGTTCCAAAATTCTCTCGAGAAGGGATATAGGTTGAGAGAAAGGTGATCTATGGATGAATATTAAAACAAATCTGTTGACAAGCACTATAAAATCCAAAATCATGAAAAGTACATGGCATGTAATCCCATTACATGTTGTGTAATCCACAGGGTCCATATATGCTGAAAAATGTGTCACCTTTTTTATTAAAAATGTGGTTTTTAACATTTCATGGAGAGAAATATCTACACAGTTTATATTCATTCACTTTGTGTATTCAGATCATGAAACATACCTATAAAACATTAGTTTTTGTGTACTACCATTACACAGTGTGTAAATTCCCAGCAGAGAGTAAAAAATATAGATTCCTACACGAAAACCCAAACCACCTCGGGTATTCTCAAAACTCATGGAGAATCCTACTAGGACATTAAAATTGTATACATGAACTCTATTAATTAAAATAAACATACATCCTTCAACATTAGGTAATTCTCCTGAACAAATTATCTCTATCATTCAGAGTCCCAATATGCACTCAATTAAAGAGGAAAACAAATAAAGAGTTGGGAATTACTTGAAAGCTGATAATATGATGTTACATTTCTTATTTAAAAATCACAGGGAGTTACATATCCCCCTTTAATAAATTACATCCTCTCAATTTGAACTTTATTCCAACAATCAATAGTTTGATATTTTAAAACACTTTTTTGTAAACCCACATCATAAAATGGGTTCATAAAACATTACCATTAAAAGTGGGGAAGGTAAATATGAAGGTCATCACATAACTAGGATTACACATAGGATAAAATTTGTGGAAGTTGAAGATATGTACATGGAATAAAAGTGTAAATAATTATGGAGAGTGATGGAGATCATTGATCATATGGAAGTCAATGATCAACATAAATTTAAAGACCTCAAAACCATAAATATGTAATAAGTGAAAAGTCCATTATGTCATTATTAATAGAGGTACTCAGGTAACATTTTTGTTTCAATATCCTTTTTCTTGAGTTTATGAATTCATTTTCCACCTAGACTAAAAATATAGTGAAATACTTTACAAGTATAATTTCATCCTTTACCCATTTTCCACAAAAATCTCATATTTTTCTTTAAATGATGAGAATTAAAGATTATTGTTTCAATCCTAAAACACTAAAATTGTAATGCCCTAAGCCTAGTTACTTAGAGTCTATGAATTATTACATAACATTGGCATGATCACAAGAGATGAAGTCTCAAAATACCGATTAGTTTAGTATCTTTGGAAGTACTAGATATATTCATAAGTTTTACATTACATTATTAAATGGGAAAAAACAACATTGTGTCCCCTTTCAACACACTCATATATCTTATCCTATTCTTATAGGTAAATCAAAATATACTTCTTCACATCCTGGGAAAAATAAAACATAATAAATGGGTGAGATTAGATGCTCAGTAAGGATAACAATATAGTAGAAACTATCATAAGAAAACATAAATATTTAAGGCAATGTATAAGACAAAAATATAAGACTTTTAAACTTAAACTTTATCATAATGTGGAAGAGATAAATCAAATAATTCCATTTAATTATTCACATGAATATTCTAATAGTTGAATAATCACATGTAATATCAATAGCTAATTTCATAATGAATGAATGCATAATGTTGGACATCATAACCCCATAGTCAAGGCCTCGTTCCAAGAATACAAATAATATTTTTTCAAGGCCTTGTTCCAAGACACTAGTTTGTCTCATGAGACCTACCGATGCATCGAGGAGCTATAGCGGGCTCCACCCATCACTTACTAAGTCCAACACATTCTTCATTTGAAAAGGTTGAAATATAATATAAACATTCGTATTAAAACTAGCATAAGAAATGTCAATACTTTAACAATAAACCATGAATAGTATAAAAATAGCACATTCATAGTCAAACATATCACAAAATCATCAATACAATATGGAAGATTGTATCATAATAAATCAAATTCAAAAAACTATAAAATCTATCAAAGGATATTGACATAGATGAAATCAAAACTATTTGAGAGAAATAACTCTTTATATTTTGAAATCATTTAGAAGTTACATAATTATAAAAGAAAACATTTATTTTTAAAATATTCTTATAATCTTGTAATGGAAGCTTTGAAGGTGTTATAATAGCGGAAAATATCTACACCCGCCGTATAAGTTAAAAAACATTCTTTCCTTAAATTTTTAAAAATGTCAAAAAGAACCTTGTTTGGAAAGCGATGGAAACATTCCATTCAAACCATTTTATAAAAACTCAAACAAGGGTATAAATTAATTTAACCCTTACTATAGTAAATAGTAAAAAAGTTTTGAAATACATTTTTAGGAAACACGGATGCGGATAATAAATAAGTCTCAGTGGATACTTACGTATAAGCAACCTTGGATAATAAAGAGATTGTAAAATTAACCCTAACCTTGAACTCTTACTTAGTAAAGGTTAAATTAACCTATTTTATTATAGTTAAATCATTTTTATTAAATTATAGATGTACCAAATACATAAATATGATATCATATATGATCTTATAATATTTCATTGTTAATAATATTTCAGTAGTATCATTGTTTCGGGTGTTAACTGATTCTTTTTACTTTATATATTTTGTTATATAAGTCATGTTTGTTATGGAGAGGATGTATTTTATTCATAGACATAATGATATTTAGTTCTTAAACATATTTTTTTAATTTAAAATGAAATTTATTCTTGAATGGTTATGAAGGGGAATGAATCTCATCACGTTCATGGAAACGACAATCCGTATGTATGCACGAGCAACAATATCAGTCTATTGATTGTGAAAACTTATCTAATTGGATGGTATATCATATATACAGAATCATATAAATCTTATATTTATTATTTATATCAATTATTCTCATTATTATACCCATCCAAATAATGAAGTGTTGAATAACAAACTACACCATGACGTGGAGATGGTAAGTCGTACGTACGCATGTATGGTGACTTTGTCATTCATAGGATACTGAATATAGTTGTACCATATTTATAATAACATGAAAGCGTTTAGAAGGTATTGGAGTTATTCTTTTGGTATAGAAACAACAAATAAAAAGGAAGTGGAATAAGAAAAGAACTTTGAAAGAGGTGATGAAATTATTACCTATTCTTCGGGTGTTTCCTTTTGATTTGATCAAAAGGGCTCCTTAAGTTGGCTTTCTGACCAAAGTAAGGCCTCTAGGTTTATTTTAGGGTAGTTGGGAGGATATTTGAGCAGGTTTTGGCCAATCAAAATGGATTTGTACATGTTATTTTGAGAGAAGGGGAAGTACCATTTTATAAGAGAGGCGAGGGTCACTTTAGGAAAAGCATGAAATATTAATTTATTAACCAATCATATTTGGTTTATAATTGCTCCAATAGAATTACTTTCAAGGATAAGGTCGGTATGGGTAAAAAACCTCTCAACCAATAGGTTTTATACAGGTTTAGGTCACCATATTAACCTTATCTTTTATATTTAACTCTTTGTTAAATAGTTTAACTTTTACCATGTATTCCTGTATTATTATAATAAATGGTTAATAAACTTACTATAAAAATCCAATAGAACCCCAAGTGGTTAATTATTGAAATATATAACCTTATCTAAGTCCTTTTTACAAACCTTATATTTTTAGGAATTTTATATCAATTAATAATATAGTAATTGTTTTAAAAACTCATTTATGGTAAATTTGACACTATTTAGTATTTGTTTTTTGTGAAAGTCAAAAAATCTTTATTACATCGAAATATATCAACTAAATAAATAATAAAATTTCATATTAACCAATAAAATTAGTTTAATTCATAAAAAGTATCAATTAACATTCATTTGGATATTTATAATATCAATTATTTTAATCATTCATTAATAAGGTAATTATTCCATCATCATTGTGTCATAAATGAATTTATATATTTAACGTCTAAAAATTATAAATAAAATATCATAATGTAGGAAATATTTTTATCTTTCCAATTAATATTTATAGATGAATTTATCTTTTGTATAACTCTATATTAAAAATGGTTTAGTTATTAAACTTTGAATTTAACACTTTTAACTTTTCTTTAAATAAAATAATAATAAATTTCTTAATCTAATTCAAGTAGTCCAAAAGGATCATATTTTATTCCTCGGGTTTATCTGGGTCAAAATACACTAATACAATAGAATTAGGACATGTGTTAGGGTAATTATAATATCATTTTTACCTTTAATTACCCTATTTACTTTTAACTGTGGTAAATAAAATTCAAAAGTTATTGTTCACCAAAAATTATTTTCATCATATTGAACCACACTTTACTTACTCATTCCAACCGTGTCTCTCATATTTATAAAATTAAATTCATAGAAATGGTAAAATTACATTTTATGAAAATTTTCAAATGTTCCTAGAAGGTGGGTTAAAGACATTAAAAATCAATAAAATTTTATATGTCAAATATTATTATAAAATGAATCCAATGAATTACATTGAACTAATATAGGTATTATTTATAAATTTTGACTTTAAAATAAATTTAAATAAAATTATAATTATTTAAATTAAAGTCGGTTTTAAATAATAACATAGTGTTTTTCAATATTCATCAAAAATTGAATGTTTTCTGAAAAATACCAAAAATTCACCCAAAGATAATTTTGATATTCGGAATCCAAAAATGAATTATATTTTGAAAATATAAAATAAATAAAATTTCCAAAAGTGAGTTATTACTATTCATAATGGCTAGTTTGATTGTTTGTGTTGTGCTAGAATTTGAAGTTTAGTACAACGCAAGCTATTGCATTAATCAAATAAAAGTGTATTTTGGTAGCATGGGGTGTCACAAAAAAACTTTTAGAAACCAAATAACCATAAAAGTGATAAAAATATATTCCTCTTGTATTTATAAATTAATCAAAACCAAAATGGTTATCACATTGTAAGATAATTCCAAAAATAAATAAACCTTCATATAATACATTAATCTCTATAATTAAATAGTAATGCCCAAAGTTTAAACTAAATCATCCCTAAATAACCTGAACATTAAACATTATTTTAACCTCAAATGATATCTCATACCTTTCAACTTCCAAACCCAAAAATATGGAGATATCCTTTGGAAATGGAATTAATCACTTAGTCACCAAATCACTTTTCATTCACATGGATATCTATATGATAAAAATTTTGTTCAAATAATTACCTCAATATCCAAGATCATATAAACTCTAAAGGTTATAAATAACTTAACAATTTTTCCCAAAATTGTAAATTCATACTTCACATTAAATGAAATATTTATATATAATTCTACCTAATAAAATGTCTCCTAAAATGTACTTAATCACTTTAAGATATCTTAACATAAAACCTTAATGGGGTGTCTAAAAAAGTTAACTAATGATCATTCCTAATATTGTAAACCTATGATGGTATCTAAAACTCTTAGGATAATCTCACATGAAAACATCCTAATATAAAAATTTATCTAAACCCTCATTTGATACCAACTATAATATCCCTAAACTAGCACTCTCGGATCTATTTCAAAAAAAAATAAACTTTAAATTTTCGATTTTGATACAAAAAAAATGTGACTTAATTTTTTATTTAAAAATAATAAAACATTAAAATGTAATATTGGATCACTTACATTATCAGTGAACTTTTAGGTTATGATTTTTATAAAATTTGGAAAAATTCTTACATAAACAATTCCCATGTCTTTAAATGAAAATTGATCCCACTTAACCCAGATTTTCTTATTTCACATAAAGTCATCATCATCATCCATATGAGATCCCTTCTAGAAAAAATTCAATCAACCTAATTATTTCTAACATAGGGAAATTTAAAAAGAATAAGTTTGATCTAAAATGATTAGTAAGGGTAAATTTAAGGGTTAACAATTTAATGTCATTGATGAGAATAATAAGAGAATAAGGGTATGATGATATAATCAAAGTGCATGAGTATAACATAACAATATTCAAACTCATCAATACCCGGATCATTAAACATAAATACAATACATAAGGATTTAAAAAGGAAAAATTCATCATAATTTATAATCATGAACCATGTGGTATCGATATTGATTATAGGAAATATTATAAACCCATATAAATCATAGATAAAATGGATTGGTATCTTCGAACATCATCATCGTAGAACCCTTATAGAACCCTTACATTTAGAAAAACCATGCAGCTAACTTCTAATATAATTAACCGAAGAATATAATCATTACCTAATGCATTTTATTATTACTATATGCACCCATCATATAAGTTATATCAGTCTCACCCGATGCAATCCTAGGGCACCCAACGAATAAACTATATTGGGATCACATAGTGCTTTTTTGGGAACACTCATTGTATATAATCTCTAAGAACCTCAACATGAATAATGTACATAGAGCTTAAATTTCATTATAAACTCATAAAAAACTATTATTCCTTTCAAAACTTGATTAACCCATGGAAACAAATGGGTAAAATAACAATCCCTTTGAAATAGGATTAACCCATCAAAAAGAAATAGGTTCCCCATCAATATCATTGAAAGAAAATAATCCATCATGAGAAATAATAAAGATGGTATCATTACAAAGTATCCCTAGTGTAGTATAGGTAAAATCAATGGTTTTTTATGATGATGAATGTAAATTCCAATAAAATATCATTAATACCATTCTTGAGGAAAAGAGACTTTTCACATAAAAAATAACTTTTAAAAACTAAAAATTAAAAAAATTGGAAATTTTTTTTTAAAAAACAACCATGGAAAAAATATAAATAAAAATTTATGAAAAATAATGGACAAGACAACATGAAAATATATTCATGTTTTAAATGTTAACAAAAAAAATTCTTTTTTTAAATTTTGTAACTAGAGAAAAAGGTGACCATTTGGAAAACACTAAGGAATTTTATTTTTGAAACCTTTTAAAAGAATGTATAAGATCATTTAAAATCAATTTAGGAAATCATTTATTTTTTGAAAAAAACAATTTTTAAAACATTTTATAGAAAATTGATATAGAAGAGAAAGATTATCTATTTAAAAGAATGATGAAAGATCAGTATCACTTAGAAATTAATTTCTTGATATTTCTTTAATAAATAATAGATAAAATGGAAATAAAACATTTGAACAACATTAACAACCACAGGAGAATAAAATGGATTTTTTCAAGAAAATAGTATCATATTATTTCCACTAAAGCAACCTTAAACATAAACAATTTCAAAAGGAAGGAGATTGCAATATAATCCCTTTTCCACATTGGTAAATTTTCAATTGTAAGACCCGTTAGTGTATATCATCAAATGAAACTTTAAATATGAAAATAATAATGATATTAATGATATATAATGTCAAAGGGGAATTATATACACCTTATAAAATAATATAGGTGTATAACATTACAATATACCTCAATGAAGGTAAATTGAGACGAAGTCCCTTATGACTTTGGTAATATTTAGATCAAAACCACATGAAAGAGAGAAACTCATATGGATTTTTAAATCAAAAAAAAATTCATGAAAAAAATCATAAAATAAATTCATGGTAATTATAAAAAGTACACAACAAAAAATAATTAGTGATTATGGAATATCTATCACATAAATAAAAAGTGAGATGAGAAACCCTTACCTTGATTCAAAACATTCCATGCATGTCCTTTAACTCCTTTATAATAATCTTACATAAATTATTTTATTCATTAATTAAATTTTATATGTTAAATAAAATATAATTTAATTATTTATTATATTTTTGTAATGACAAATTTAAATACTTAATCTGTTAAATCCATGTCTGATGTTTTGAGGATGTTCGGTTCATTGTTTCAAAACTACATTAGTGTGTTGACTGTTTTCAAAGTGGTAATTATTTAAACAACCATAGAATAATAATAATTAAATAATTATCATACATATTAATCAATTGTACCTTTAAAACTAGAAATGAAAAATGGTTATGAAAAATGAACTATGTTGTGATCATTGTGATTGTAGGTCATACATACACATGACTAATGTCTCTATTTTTCAATGATTATTATGAAAAGATGGTATGAATTAATTTATCTTTCAATAATTATGTTAATATAATAAATATCATTTTATTTATTTAAATATAATTATATATATTATTCTCGTGATGTGGTGATGGAAAAATAATTACATCGCTTTGTGGAGGAGGTAGTCACATGTATACAAACGATCAATTTTCAATGTAAAAAATCAAATGATGTATTATATTTACTGAATAATAAATATTTTAGGAGTATCATTAGGATTTATTTTATAAAAAATATATTCATTAAATTTATTCTTATTACCTTCCATGTAAATAGTTATAGAAAAACGAATCACATCGCTTCATGAGGTGGTAGTCCTCCGTAGACAAGTGTGACGTTATCATATCCCACATGGAATATAAAGTAAGAAGGTATATATGATATCATGAATCAAAAAGTATAAATATGTTCTAAATATCATATATATATATATATATATATTAATTCCATCATTAAAATAATCCATGATATGTGAGGATGGAAAATGAATGACAATGGTTTTCGAGGCGGTCATCCACTGTACACACGAATGATGATGTCATATACCATTTGATAGAAGAGGAGATGGATTTAGGTAATTCAATTAGAAAAATAAAATATAAGAAGATTTTAGATAATATTTTTATTATATGACCAAAATTTAAGAATATCTGAAGTAGATGGCATAAGAAATAAAATAAAGATGCTCGATCAAGATTGATACCTCTTCTTCATTAAACATCCTTAGCTAAGCACTAAAATCCGTCATAGGATGGCTTTATGATCAAAATAATGGATCTATGATGTGGGAAGGAAAGAAGGGAATAAATTTTATTAGGTATTTTCAAATAAAAATGGCATTTAATTCCTTAATATGATAGGATACGGGGTGTTATTTTATACATGAGGTGAGTGACACACTTGTAATTTTTTTAAAGAAAAAGATTTAACCACATGTTTTACATGAAAAAAGGAAAAAAATGAATCATTATCAATAATTATATGGTATAATATCTAAATAAATAATACCAGCGGATTTTAAAAAACTTTTTAGGTAAATTTTACTCTTATATTTTTAGTTTAACCCCTCGGTTAACCTGTTTTCACATTAAATGCAGTAATTTATTTTTTCTATTTTCACTATTTATTATGGTCAGAAATTATGTTAAAATTATTATATAATATAAATTATTATTGTTAAAAATATTTAATCGACTTACAAAATTAAATTCACATAAGTGGGAAATTTTAATTTAAAATTAAACCCATATACGTAATGAAAATGAGGGGTTTCAAGAAGTGTATTTTTCAAGAAAAATATGATTTTATATTAACTATATGAGTATTAATAATTATTTTATGACTCAAAATTAATGTGTATTAATATATAATGTATAAATTAAATTTTAAAAAATCATAATTAGGGATTTTTTTCATTAAATAAAATGGGGAAATATTATGTACTTAAAAATAGTCTTCAGAAAAACTTATTTTTAAACACAACAATTTACTTATACTAAAATACAATACAAATATGATTAAAATATCAAGAATTGGATTAAATATAAAAGTAAATAATACTTATGTAATTTTAAATTATATTTAAAACAGAATGTTACTTTTAAATTTACTTAATTTATTGAAAGGTTGTGTCATTTTTACAAAAAATAAATATTTTCACTATTCACTGAAAATCAACATTTTTTGAAAAATCCCAAAATTTCACCAAAAGTAAATTTTGATATAAAAATTTAAAAAAAATTATTTTATCAAAAAAAAATCTAAAATTTCTAAAAAAATTTTATAATATTTTTTTATAAAAAGTGATAAAAATAATTTTTTAAGAAAACATATTTTTGAAGAATAAAATTATTTTACTAAATATGGATTTAATATTTACTAAAAATTTCTCAATAATTTATATTTATTAGTAAATTTATATATATATAAAATTTCATAAAGTATTTAATAATATTCATACTAACCAATTTAACGATAGGGTTATAACGGTTATATATATTTTAGGGGTCCTTTAAGATTAGTGTCGCATGTTGTATAAACTATCGAACACAAAAATATCAGGGTTATTTATACCACAATATATATAAGATATTAAATTTATTTAAAAATAAAAAAATATTAATTTCTTAGAGTGGTACATTCTCATCTAATCCTTTTTATTTCATTCCATATATTCTATCAAACATAATTTTATTCTTTAAAAATCTATGGGTGTTATATTCCTCTTATGAAACTTTTTTATATAAAATATATAGTTTGTTAAAAATACTCATCGTTATATTCTTATTTTTATTTTCAACAGGATTATTTTTTCTCTCCTTAGGATTTAGTTTTTATATGGATTTAAAAGATATCTCACTTTCTTATTTTATCTTCTTATTGAAAACATGACCCTTATTTTAAGATTCCTCAAACCAATACATCTATATATTGTGTCAAAAACATTATATTTTCACACTATATTTGTGACCATGTGATAATAATTGAGCATAAAATTATTATATTTTATATAGTTTCCATAAATTAAACATTTCATCATAGGAATTAACACAAAATTATAAAACCCAAAGGTTTGGTTTATTTGGAGATTAGATACATAGTCTTATTATTTTACAATTAGTCTTCAACAACTTATATAAATTTTTATACACATAATAACCTTATAGAAATATCATACAAAATAATCTTCTTCATAACTTGGTGAAATAGAGACATAATAATGGTGATCTCAAATCATAAAGATGGTTAATAATAGGATATATCAATCGAACATCAAAAGTGGGCATAGGATAAGCATATGGAAATGAGAGCATAATCAATGTGCATAGAAATAACATAAGGGAATAATACCTAATAAGTAATAGAACATAACCCTTGAATCATGAAATAAATATATTTTCATAGCATAATACATGAGTAATTGGAGTGTGGAAACATGAGTAAATAATCATGCACCATAAAAACATTACATATGTAAGTTACATAACATAATAATTTGGCATAAGAGTGTGGCATAAAAATAAACATAGATATGAAATGTCAAGGATAGCCACCAAGACATTAATTTAATAATAATATAAGATAACCTCATGTCTATAACATTTTATACATAAGATAACAACCCTTATACAATAACATGTTGGTATTTTCCTAACAACATATGTCTTATAACCTTTTGGACTTGAGCTACCCACTAGTGTCCCATTACCTTTTAGACTTTGGATACTCATTCATATCCTATAACCATTTATACTAGGATTACCCACCCATTTCCCATAACCTTTCTTAATGAGATGTAAAGCATTACCCAATGATTTAGGGAGATATAATGTAAGAACACATCACATAATTGATAAGCTATATATATGTGTTTTGTATGAATTTAGAAATATTCATGATTTCATCATATCTTATTTAATTAATGGGGAAGAAATATTATTCATGAGATATTATTTAAAAATGTACGATAGTCTATCCCGAGAATGAATCTGGATTCTATCATTAGGTAATATTCCTATTAAATTATAATAAACATTAAATTATGTTGACATAAATGAAAAAACATTTATAATACAATAGGAAAGTTAATTTAAAATGTGAAGAAATATAATTTTATTTTTATTTATTTAAAAAGAAAAATTCACAAAAAAAATGTGAATCTAAATTACATTACAAAATAATGGAAAATATGGATGGAATATTTATAAAAAACAACATATATAATAGTGGTAAAATGTGTTAATTCGAAAAATGTTAAAAAAGTGATTATTTTCATACTTTTTTAAAATGAAAGTCTAAAATGAAACGTCTGAAAAATGTTAAAATGATTCTATTAAAACCATTATAAATAATTTTATTAATATTATAAAATAAAATTTAAAAAAAATTAAGCACGAATAATAGCATTTGTGAAAAAATACAATGAGTATGGATATGGAGGATAAATATTCATAACCATAAAGAAGAGATAAGGATAACCCCACTTATGAACATCCTTTTGGTTTAATTTTAAACCAAGGGAAAGTGAAATGATAATGAAACATGAAAACCCATAAATAACTGGATAAAGAGAAACTATGTTTGGTTTTATCCAGAAAAACCTGAAATTCCCTCAAATAGGAAATTAGACATAAAAAATCTCTAATTTAAAGTTAGATTTGAAAAGAAGTCCTTATTTATTTGGTAACCATTGAATCAAAAGACTTCAAAAGATATATACTTATATGGATGTTTAAAAACCTAAAATTTCATGAAAAATATTATATAGTACATTCATGAAAATTATATATTATATAAAAATAAAACAAGTGGTGAAAAAGAAACATGTCTCAAAAAAGGTAAATTGAGATGATATTCTCTTACCTCGGACATCAGCTTGGTCAAACAAACTCTAAATACTTGTATAATATAAATTTAAGTTTATTATTAATATTCATAAGAACCTTATTAAAAGGAATGTAATACTCATATCAAGTGGATGAAAAATGAAAATAAGATAAGATAAGATAATTATAGTTCTAAAATACCCTTATCTACCCATTTAAATATAATATTTTGTGATATTTTGTGACCTCGTACATTAATTTAACACATTTCCATATTTTAGACTTTACCGTGATGACTAACTATTACCTAGGTAACTTATTTTTATAGACAAAAGTTAAAAATAACTCTTCACTTAATATGAACATTTAGACTCCAAATATGAAGTTTATTTTATTATATACAATTTCTAAAAGTGATAAAAAATAATCCTAAGATAATAAATGTATAACAAGAAAAATAATTTTAAAAAAATATATATTTTTTCAAGAAAAATATGAATTTAAGAAAAATATGATCAATATTATTTATTCTTATGACATTTATTATTATATTATTAAAAAATGGAGAGTTGTGTAACATTATAACCAATCAAAACCTGAATGGAATTTTATAAATACTTAATAAAAGGAAAAGGTAAAAAATAGTTTTTTATTAGAATAAAATATAACCTAGGCTACAAAGATAGCTTTGAAAATTTAACATATTATTTTGAAATGCATTATTTTTCTCCTTAAATGCATATTTATTTGACAAAATGGTTTCACAAATTTTTTATTTATGGTTATTTAATGATGATATCATCAAATTTTTTGTGTTTGTAAAAACTATTATTTTACTATTCACCTAAAAAAACATTTTTATAAAAATATGAAAAAAAATCATCTAATGATAATATTGACGTTTTGAATTCTAAAATAAAGTATCTTTTATAAATTTAAAATTCTGAAATTTAGAAATTGATATATACTACATGGAAAAATAATTTATTTAGAAAAAACATATTCTTTACTCAAATAAAAAAATATATTATTGTTTCATACCTTAATAAAATTATTTAAAAGACATTCATAACAATAAAATATCTCATAATTAAATAATAATTTAAATATATTATAATAATAAATCGGTTTAAAAAATTGATTTAACCTTGTTTGTTTTAGTTCGGTGTTGTGTGTGATAAGAGCTATTTAACAAATTATTTATTTAAAGGAAAAAAAATACTAAAATCTTAACATTTTACAATATACCCCCTTAAATAAATTTTATCTTATCTATTTTAATTACCACTCACTAATGAAAATAGTTATTGATATCAATAAGAAATGCATGAATCAGGGACCAATTTATATTGAGAAGTCAACCACATTGTGTATGGAAGGTTCGAAAATTATTTTTGAAATACATAAATGTATTCCCCAAAAATTGGAATGCCTTAGATGTTTAGTTACTTCCAAAAAAAATAAGAAAAATATTCCTTATTGTTGGATATTAACACCCATGTTATTTAAGTAATTCTTCTTGGGATATTATAGTCAACCTTACATCGATATATTATCATGGTTAGATTTAATATATGAAGTGTGATTTCACTATAATAAAAATTAATGTGGCATCTAAGTAGAGAAATCCAAAACATGCCCAAAATCACACCAAAATAAACTAAATATTTATTAATAATATTCATGGGAAACACATTACGAAACACTTTTACTTGAGAGGAAGTTATTGACTTTTGATGTGAAAATCATACCACTAGGAAATTTTAAAAATAATTCAGAATCTATTCATTAGGATGATGTTTTGATAATTCTATAAAACCTTTTATATATAGATGATTGGGTAGCACCAAAGAAAAATAATAAATTGATAGTTCTTGAGTGGAATATGAGTGTATATTTAACAATTTCTCGACCCACTTCTGTAGTTTTCATTTCATAATCCTTCCCTTTGTCTCTTGGCTTATAACGTTGTTTTTTATATTATCCTCATTAACCCTTGGTTTAGGGTATTGATTTACATTATGAATAAATTCATTGAATTTTATTAATTTAAGTGTGGATGTTTCATTATATAAGAACTTATTATCCTTTATTTTAATGAACAACCTATTCATCCCACTTTGACAATCATCATATAAATGGAGAAATCTTCCACACTAAAAAAATTCTCATTCATTTTAATAAATTTATTGGCTGATTCCCCCCTCATTTTTGTAATATTTGTGGGTGAATTTTCTTTTACCTTGGTTATTTATAATATTAGTTTCCATGGGACTCCATTTTTATTTTATTTTCTCTAAAACCATGAGGATAATAGAAGCCTCCAATTTTTATTTCCATATTGAGAGTGCATCAAAAAATAACTTCATTTCTTCCAAATTATATTATTTCATATTAATTTTAGAGGCTTGGTTTTATTCTGCTGATGGAATTATCAATTTTACTTTTAGGATCGATGATAAAACTATATGCATACTTTTCAATTCTTGTGGATTTTGCTTCATATGTACCTATGGATCCATCCACCCCTTGTTTATACCATGTAATTCTTTCTCTATTTTAGTGATAATAGTATAGGGAAAGTATTTATTTAAAAATACCTCTATAAACTCCTCCCATTTCATGGAGTTAGATTCTTCCTCTTGCCTCGTGTTCAGGATTAGGGTCCACCATTCATCAGATTTTCCTTTCAAATGTTAAAAATCCTAACCAAACATTTCTTTCTCTGATCTATGAAGAATGGAAAATATATTTTTTATTTTCTTGTTTCATTTTTAAAAAATTATTGGATCCAAAGATCCACTAAAGGATGATGATCATTAACACATGAAATACTGAACAATGTGTTTTTTTATTTAATGTATTCAATAGCTCAAAATAGTTCAAGTTATTATTCATAACCTAAGATGGGATTTATATAATGGTTTTCAATACATATCTCATCCCATTTCATTGATCATTGGGATAATCCCAACATTGTCCATCACAAAAAATTTTAACTCGATTCCTCCTGGTTCAAACCATTTACTAGAAACTAAAATGTTGGTGTGAGTATCATTCAATAATTAAAGTATTTATATTATATGGAAAATAAATCCTAATAATTCATAAATTATGAAAACTTCATTTATACAAAAGTCATTTTATGTTCATCTTATGTCACTTTTTTCATCATAGGTTATTTTAAATTCTATCATCTTATTATTCAAAACATAATCCCTAAAAATAACTAAACCCCACTTTGATACCAACTGAGATACCACAAACTAGAAAACCAAGATCCAGTGCTAAAAATAATTATTTACACACTATATTTGATACTAATTGAGATTAATTGTGAATAAAATGAATAAATTTTAAATAGTTTTTATAAAATAAACATTTATTATCATAAATAAAATAAAAATCCTAAAACCATAAGGTTTAGTGTCTTTTAAAATTAGTTAAATGGTCTTCTTATTTTAGAATAACTATTCTAAATATCCCATAAAATTATCTACACATGATACCCTTCTAGATATATCACATGTAATACACTCCTTTATAACCTATGAAAATGAAAACATAAGAAGAGTGACCTCAAATTTTTAGTATGGGTAGTTATATAAGATATCAGTCTAGGATCATATTATGGGCATAATATTATAATATGACTATGAGCTAATATTCATTGTGTATGGACATAACATAAGGGAACCATGCATAATAATTCATAGATCATAAACCCTAAACAATAACATAAATATCTTATTATATAATAATAAATTAGTAATAGGAGTATGGAAACATGATTCAACAATCATACACTGTAAAAACATAAAATTTCTATGTTTTTTAATATAATAATGTGTCATAATAGTGTAGAATGAATAAAAACACATAAATCAGAACATATACCAAGGGTAACCATGGAAATATTCATATTGTAATGCTATAGTAAAACCACATATCCATAAAATTATAAACTTGGGATAACCACCCATATCCTATAACCTTTTGGAGTTGGAAAAATAACATATATCCCATAACCTTTCAGTCATAGTATAACCACTCGTATCCCATAACCTTTTAGACTTGGGATCCCCCCACCCATGTCTCTTAACCATTTAGACTTGAGTTTCACACCCATGTATCATAATATTTTCTCATGAGATTTAATGAATTGATCAATGAATTGGAGTGATGTAACTGAACTATCCTACACATAATTGATAAAAATTATATATGTGTTCTATATAAATTTTGAAGCATTTATTATTTCTTCATAGATTGGTTTACCCATCGAAAACAAGCGGGTTTCATGATACCTTCATCAATAATTTATAAAAATCAATATAGATAAAGAATATAGATGGTTGCATTATTTAATATCTCTACGAAGCATAAGAAACATTAAAGGATGTTGACATAGATGATAAACCCTAGATGAGAATAATATAAAGTTACTTTTACAAATGATAAGAACTATACTTTTAAAAAAAATTAAAATAAAAGATTTAAAAAAAATTGGGAATATAAATTACTTTGAAAAACCATGAAAATTGAAAATTATATTCATAAAAATGGATATAATTGTGAGAAAATGAATTCGTGTTTAAAACATTACAAAAGTTGTTATTTTCACAATTTTTTAAAGAAAGTCAAAAATGACTCATTCAAAAAATGTTAATGTGGTTCCATTTAAAACTTAATAAATAAATTCATAGATAGTATAAAATGATCTTAATCAATCATTGAGGTATATATTAGAATTTGTTTAAAATAATAGGAAAAAATATAAACATAAAGGAGAATGATTCTCTTCGATAAATAAAGGATAATGTTGGCTCCACTTATAAAAATCCTTTTTATTGAATTTTGAACCAAAAGGAATAAAAATGATAAGAAAACTTGAAAAACTCATAAATAAAAATAATAATAGAAAATATTTGTGATTATATATAAAATAACATATAATTCCCTCAAATAGGAATCTGGACATAAAAAATCTTGAATCTAAAGTGATATTACAAAAAATAACCCCTTACAGATTTGGTAACCTTTTAATAAAAATAAATTGAAATAGATATCCTTATATGGATCTATAAATCCATTTAATTTCATGAAATATATTATAGAAAATTTTCATGGAATGTATATACAGTATAAAAAATAAAAAAAAATTGGTAAACAAGAATGTTGGAACCAAGGTTGTTCAGTGCTCCCCTAGGGTTTCATGATATGGCCTTAACCATCCTACTAATTTCCAAGAATATTTTATAATCCTGAACAATTATCTATGTAGGTTTCATATACTAAATCTCACAGAGGTAAAGGGGGAGTTTCACATGTTGAAAAAATTATATAATGAAACTTCCCCTATCAAGAGGAATTTTTAAATGGGATGGGATGCTCTGAAAAAACAAATCCATATACGTGGGACTAACAATGTATAAAATATTATGGAAATAGGTGTGTGGATTCCCTTTTAATGGTATCATTATTAAATTAGTAGTTTTGAAAACACTTAAATAAAATTGAGGGTCATATTTCTAGACCCAAGGTTTTTTAGTTCTCCCTTAGGGTTTCATGGCATAGTCTTAATCAATGACTTTCTTTTCAAGAATCATGTATAGTCATAAATAATAATCTTAATAGGTGCTATATCATGAGCCCCATATAAGGAGAGGGGTAATTTCATGTGTTGAATAATTAACATAAGGAATCTCCCCATATAATGAGGCATTTTACAAATGGGTGGGATACCCTATAAAAAATTCATGTGGGTGACACTACCAAAATTGAAAATATCATGGTAATAGTGGTGGTGATGTCATTAACTTTTTTTATAATGTTATGTATTTGTTTCATTTATTATTAATCATTTATATTCCATGAGCATGTTAGTAGGTGTGTGAAGTTGATGGGTGATGGGGTGATAATCCACCCACCATATGAGAATTATATGTTGAATGAAGGGTTTATAATTTCGTGGATACCATGATAAAAATATGGAAGATGGTAGCCATCGAATCAGATGATTATAGAGATGTTCCTCAGGTTAATGTTAAGTAAAAAAGTTGAAAGTGTTGTATACAATTTTTTTGTAAGTGATTGGAAAAAACCATCTTTTGTATGTCTTCTTATAGTTATAGATAATCAATACTTTGGGTACCAAGAATATTGGTTGTTTAAACTAGTGATGAAACACTCTTAGATGAATTGATTTCAAGGTTTAGGTTGAAACTAAATTAGAAGGTAGTTTGTGTAGTTGAAATAATATATATGATTATTTTATGTGAATAAAAATCCATTGGAAACAAGCTAGAAAAGTTTAGGATTATTTTTATAATTACTAGTATTAATTAAATATGGTATAAGGTAATTTACATTGTTTAATAAGGCCTTTAGTTTCTTAATAGAATCCATGGGTTATTTTTAAGATGTCTATATTTAATAGTTTAAGCTACAAATGGAAAAGTTTTATATTAGATGAAATTTCAAATGATATGTGGGTTTCATGTGATATTAGACCATTTCATAAGATACATGCTCTACATAAGAAGGCAACCAATTTTAGATAGGTTTTTTTCAAAAGAAATACAACTTTATTACAATACCATCTATTTTATATGATATGTGGATATAATAAGATATATTCTATGTATGATGATTCTACCACCTCATAAGATATAGAATTTCATAGGATATCCTAGAGCATGTAATATGCGAACTATTTTTGTAAGATATGTAGCTTTATAAGAATCTAGAATCTCATAAGATATGAGATGTGTAAGATATTGATAACACATAATAGATCTAGTTATCTCATAAGATAGAAAATGCATAGGATGAGAAGATCATGTAAGAGGATCGGTACATTTGATATTTTTCAGGTATGATACTAAAAATGTATAAGTTTCTATCCTCTTTTAAGGTACAATCCTTTGAGAAATTTTTATGATTCTACTGTGTAAAAACACTGAGTATCTATAATTAAGGATTCTGAAGAGGAATGTTTCAATGCCTTAGCCTGGAACAACAAGTCTGAACCGGAGTTCCACATGACCTAGTGCATGCCTCTTCATAAATAAGAGGTTTTTGAATAGAATCAAGGGTCTAATATCATTATTGGGTAGAATATACCCATAGTTTATATCATAGAACAATAATAAAATAATCTAATAAATATAATAATTAGGGTATCAAGAAAAAACTAAATAATGAAATATCAATCATACAAGAAGTAAATGGGAAACAAAAGTGAAAAGTCAAACCAGAGTAGTAAAATTTGTATAAAAATAAATAAATAACATAGCGATTCCTCTAATGTTAATCTCCAATTTCTACAATCTCTATGATATTATGATCAACCATTGCCCACAGGCCTCTTTCCCTTACTCGGATCCCGATACATAAATTCTGTACACACATCGGGATGCCCGTATAGGGTGTGAGTAATAAAACCCAATATCACCCCATCAATCAACCTTAAAAATTCACATATAAAAAAAGTGTGTTTCATGAAAATAATAAAAGAAAAATGAAACATATTAGCACACAATCATGTAACTAGTATTCATGTGGTAACCAAGCTTCCACAAACCCCCGATTATACTTGCATTAGCTCTATGATGGAATGATGATAAAATATGTCAGATATAATTTGAACTAGAAATAAGGTTTTGATCATGTCACTCATCATCCACAAGTCATCTAGTGAACATGCTACGTGAAATCCATAAGGCATTGAGTGGAAAAGCTACTCAGAATCCACAATGAATTGATTTTCATCATGTTCCTTGAAAACCTCATTTCATCAAGTTCTTTTTGGACACAAGGTTATCGGGATCCAATATCACCAACATCACACATCATATATACTTCCCCTACATGGGGTAATAATAACATGACGGTTAACTATCACATGTATCAAGCACCAAACCTTGAAATTCAAGATAATACACAGCAGGGTAAATCCTGATAAACATACATAACATGGAATGAAGAAAAATATTGTAGCATCAAAAATATAAATTGAATCAATATCAAACATGGAATTAAGTTGCTTTAACAAAACTTATGGATCACAGATCATATAAGGGTATCTCGAAAATGTACACACCGTCAAGAAATTATCATTAGTAGAGAACAAAAACCATGCTAACACAAGAATAAAACCATAGAAAAAGTGTATTCAAGATCCCCAAAAATTAAGAAACATTCTACCCTGATTAAATTGAGGTTAACATCATGTTTTCATCACTTGAACTCATTCTCCCACCAAATGATACACCTCACACACTATGAACTCCTAGAAATGGCCCGAGTTCAAAATTACATGTATTATATATTAAGGAAAGAAGAAACAATACAAAGGGTAGAACTAATTCTTACCCAACTTGGTCACCGTCAATGTTATTTTTAATGTTTAGTTAAGAGACAAAAAATGTTATTATTTTAATAGTGATAAGATATAAGGGAACAAAACTACCCAATATAAAGGAACCCTATCATTAGTAGGGCCCTAAGGCATGGACATGTATTGGAAATAACCACGATGGTATAGGAGAGACCAACATGGCACAGAATAAACCACTATAGTGTAGAGATCACTGGAAATTGACCTTCATAGTTTAGAAGTCATCACTACCATTATTCAATCAGGAGGAAAGGTTGGTATAAATAGGGATAATCAGGGATTTGAACCCATATGATAAAATACCACGTAACACATCCTCATAAATCCAAAATTGATCCCATGATTTAATTACATGAGTGTCTATTCAAATTCATAACACTTGATGATCAACAGTTGGTCCCACTATTTATAACTAACATAGAGAAGACACTATGGTGCGGTCTATATCAACATAGTGTATCCTTCCCAAATAATCCTCCATATTAAAGGATATAATTTAAGCACATCAAATAGCTTCACCATACAAGAACCACTTCCTCTTCAGTGTGGTCTCACATCCACAACACCACTAAATCACATATTTTTCTACTACATTGTGGTGTAGCCTGTTTTGGATAGAAAGCTCACCAACTCAAATTTAGGATTTTAAAAATACTTAAGGCCCACAATCCTTAACCCAAAAATGTAACAACATAAAATAATAAAGGATAAGCAGTAAAACAAGGCTTACATAATATAAAATAAGATCCAACATTTTATAATCTCCCACTCTAAAATTTTTTCATCCTCAAGAAATGTCTCTAGGTTTCCAACTCGAACAACTTAGGCCACTAATCTTGAATGTTATCCCAACACTACCATGTCTCCTCATGGATCTTCCCACGTCTCAAAAATATCCAGAAAAGTGATACCATATTCTCTCTAAAGACTTTATCATTTTTTTCTATGATCTTAAGTAGTACACCTTGTATGATGTGTCTAGATTTAGCTCAACATATTCACAGTAAATGACATTTTCAAGATCAGGAATGTAATTATAGATTTATGATAAATAAAACAAATTATTCATACCTTGGTATCAAGAAGAAATATCCAGATGATGTTAAACTATCTCAACCCACTATGTGATGTTGAAGGGTCCAACATAGTATGGGGATAGCTTTCCTTACATCCACAAACATCGGTGGCCTGAGGGGTCACTCACAAGGAAAAACAATTCTACAACAAACTCCATTTTTATACTAATACAATCATCATTATATATATACCTTCTCTAAGATGTAATCATCCACTTCCAAGTCATCTTCACTATGTTATAGATATCATGAACAAAATTGGGCCTCGCAACTACTACCTCACCTACCTCATTCTAGAAGAATGGTGAAGGACAGGGCCTCTTATACAGAACCTAATAAGGTGTCATCTGAATTTAATCCTAGTAACAATTTTTTTATGTGAACTCACCTAAGGATATGAATTCATCTCAATCTCTACTAAATTCTAAAACATAATCATGGAGAATATCCTCTTATATGTGAATTTTTCACTCTGATTGTCAATCTATATGAGGGTGGTACACTGTGATCAATCTCACCTAAGTCTCTAGGGACTTCTCTAATCCCTACTAAAACTAAAACTAAAACATATATCTATCTAAGATAATATTATCAGGGAAAATTAATGTTATTATATAGTCTTATAGACCTATATCATTCTCAAAACATCCACTGAGTGAGTCTCTCATATTGGTAATAAGTGAGAAACCTTTTTCAGCCGATTGAAAACCGCCTAGACAGAGTCATGACTCCATAGGGTCTTGGGTGACCCAATAAAAAAATACATCATGACATCCTATCACTTAAAAATGTCACTATAAGTGACTGGATCAAACCACCATGATGATAGTGGTTAGCTTTACCCTTTGGTAGGTAAGTCATCGGGAAACAAACCTAGTAATGTCACCCTTCATCCTTGGTCTCCAAAACAATCACCCAGATTCATGGTATATCTTTATATCACTAATAAATACCACCTATATAGAGGTATATAAGTACCGCATTGCCCCATATTTTATGGAATCAAGTAATTATACTCTCGGATCTATAAGTACCACATCATTATTTTTCAATGACCACCTAGGTATTAGATCACCTCTAGTTAGTTATTTCCACATCACCATAAACTAGGTTAGTGTCATGTCCATCCTTTAACAGGTATACTAGAGAAGATATGACCACCAAAGGATCACAATTCATTGATCCCTAATCATTATAAATATCCATCCTCCAATCGGCCAACAAGATCATCAGGCACTATTGCTTCTCATAATTCCACTCACCAAAATCCTATTAAACCTATGTCTTATGAATAAGATAATATATAATGATATTAAAATTCCCTGGTGTATAATCCATCTCAAATTAAAATTTCTGAATATACTATAGTTAATGCATCTCCCTCAAGTTCAGTTCTCACTATGTGAAGATGTAATGGAGGGCTTGTGGTCAGTGTAAACAACAAACCTCTCACCGAATAGATACTGTCACCAGTACATTAGGTAATTGAATATGGATCCTCGATCCATTTCATGTGTATGATATTTTTTCTCATGGGGTCATATATTTTCTGACCCATAATCTACTACCTTCTCTCTTTTTATTAGTACTACTTCTAAACCAATGCATGATGTATCACAATACACTATATATGTGATCCAAAGATTATGAATTATAAATACTTGAGCTATATTCAACCAACTATTTAACTCAATAAACACTTATTCAAACTATTATTAACATTACTACTTTACTCTCTTCTTATTCAACATAGTCATATATGATGATAGACATAAGAATTCCTAGATAAAACATTGGTAGTATCCGGCTAAACCAAAGAAGCTCTTGATCTTGAACACATTCTTGGGATGTTTTTAGGAAATCATTTCCTCATATTTCTCTAGATCCATGGGTATAAATATATTTAAAACCACATCCCCTAAGAACAAAACCTCATGAATCTAGAAGTTACACTTTAATAGCTTGGCAAAAAGATAATTTTCTAGAAGAAAATTTTGGACAATCTCAAGATTCTTGGTATGCTACTCTGGTGTTGGTGAGTAGATGACGGTTTCATAAATGAACTCCATGATGAATAAGTCCATTTAAAGGTGTAAGATATTGTTTATGATATTCATGAGCATAGAAGGTGTGGTCATTATTCTGAACGGAATCACCAAGTACTAATAAAACCCATAACTACTTTAACATACTGCCTTTGAGATGTCCTCCTCTCTAAACCATTGTTGAAAGAATCCCAATAAATAATAAATGTTGGAGAACCATTAGGAACCCCAAAACTAGTTGAAAACACCACTGATACTGGGAAAGGGATATATGGTCTTCACTTCTACTCGGTTCATATTTTAGTAATCCATGTAGATTCAATTACTATTGTCTCCCCTCATAGAAAAAAAGACAGGTGCATCCCATGATGAAGTACTCAGCCTAATGAAGCCTTTATACTCTAAGTCATCAAGATATAACATGATCTCATTTAGATCATTTGGAACCATAAGATAAGGGGGTGTCAAAATGTTTTGTGCACTTTGTATGAGATATATATCTAAGTCAACTCTTCTATTAGGATAAATTCATATGAATTCATCTATAAAGACATCTAGATATAGATCTATAATAAGGGGAAAAGTCAAGAGGTACCATTGATCCTACCAAAAGTTCCAATCCCACCATCTGTTATGTGTTCATCTTGAGCTGACTCAATTTTATACCAAATCTACATACTCCCAATTCCCATTCAAGAATCATCAAGAACCTATCTCCCTTAATTTAAGTAAATGATACTCATATTTGATAGAAATCAATGTGATCACAGAAACTGGTCATCCAGTCCATGCTGATAATCACATCAATGATCTTCATCTTCAGTATCATGAAGTCCCATAAATTTCAACAGCCTGTGAACACTATAGGACACTCTAGGAATCACTGAAGATAGTCTACTTTATTTCCCAATTATGTATCAATGTAAAGTAAATTTAAAGATTATTTTAACAATAAGTCAAGTCTAGTAACTAATTGCCTAGATATGATGTAATGGGAAGCATTAGTACCAAACAAGGTAGTGGATAAAGTACACATGATCAATATTGTACCTCATAGAGTAGACGGTCCATCATTGCCATCTAATGGAGTATGATCTACTATATAGACACAAACTTCCTCAAATAAATGACCATATCCCTAAGACTTATGACCAATCTAATTCATCACCTTAGTCTTTTATAGAGTACCTCAGCCAGATCCCTAAGTCAAGGATCATGTTTTTCCTCTATGTTTATGAAACCATGACCTTGAATCCATAAAGAAAAACTCTTGGAGATTCCCTAGATTTCCAAACTGATAATATGTGCTTTAAGATGTTTTATTGAAGTTATGATAGTTTACAAACATTCTATAGTTTTATCATTGTAGAACTCCTCCTAACAGGGATGTTGAAGACCTACTCTACTTGACCAATGTTCCATTATCCTAATGTAAATCCCCAACCTTCATATTTTTACTACCAAAGGTGGGACTCATTGCAGTAGTAGGGGATCCACAAATCTATGTAACAAAGGGTGAAGGGAAACTAGCTTCTCTATACTCATCCAAAACCCTTTTATATCATCACGGAATTTTGAAGAACCTGATTATAAGTTGTAATATCCATGTTTTTACCTTTTGTCTCAAATCCTATCAATGCATGATCTTAGTCTTCCTAGACTTATACACCTTATCTTCTATCCAAGGGAAGAGAAAATAAAAGAGTATTTATGAATCATAATGTGTAAACAAAAATTTTAATCACTCCACGACTAAACTCTATGAACTACTATGCTTAGTTCATCTTCATAATTCCCAGAAACAACTCATTAAAGAATAGGTCCTTGAAAATAACCCATGTAAAAACTTATGACCTTCAATCTTGGATCATATCATCCAACCAATGTCTAGTAGTAGCCTACACTATAAAGGTTGCAAGATTCAATTTCCAATCACTTGGGGACTATACTAAATTGAATGTCCTATTAATAATTTGAATCCATTCCTCAAAATCAGGGGGCCTCCAGTTCCCTTGAATGATAAAGGATGTTGGTGCTGAAATTATCAAGCATAGTTGACCATAGTCATAGTGAGTCATTTAACATAGATGGGTACTAGGCACAATATGTATGGCTAAAGTTTTCCTTATTATTCTACTACTAGAGTATTATGGGAGAATTCCCTAAATCACCCTACTACACAGCAGGTGTTCCCACCAGTCATCTATGTAGTTGCATCTTCTATAATATGATGGTCATGTTTAGAACATTTAAAAAGGTTCATAACTGGTATATAGGGTAACACATGGTTTCCCTGGGAGTCTATCTATTACCCAAGGTATACCCATCCTAGCACTAACCATTATCTCATCCATGTGTGTTAGTCACAATTATATATATACAAACAAAACATATAATAAGGATTAGTTTAATGGATTAATTCCAAAAATATATATCACCACAACATAGAATATCACATAATAAATAAAATATTCTAATCATACAGTATAGTCATGGTATTAAATTAATGAACTAATATATAGCACAATAGATAGTATATATATGGAATGTGAATGTACATGACTAATCATGATGCATGAATGTATCAAAAATCTTAGAAAGATAGTAATAGAGATATCATCCATGGTAACTCAAATAACTATTACTCATGCATTGTCCGGACACATGTAAAATCCCTTACCCGAGTCCCACACAATTATCTCATTCCTACAATGTTCTAATTCAGCCGAAATAAAAGAAAAAAACTAATATTATGATGCCATTATTTTAAATTCCCCATCCCAAACCACTAGATCCATAATGGAGAGACACATATCCTCAAATGAACCTCCCCATACACAAGAGGATATCGACTAGCAGTGTAATTTCTTGACCCTAGTTACCTAGAGTAGGTGAATTATTACATATCATTGGCATGATCACAAGAGATCAAGTCATGAAAGACCGATTAGTTTAGCAGCCTTGGAAGTACTAGATACGTACCTAAGTTTTAAATTACATAATGAAATAAAGAAAAACCACATTGTGTCCCCTTTGAACACATTAATATCCCTTATCCTATTTATATCAGTTAATCCTGATATACTTCTTCACATCCTAGTAAAAATAAATCATAGAAAGGGGTGAGCTCAAATGCTCAGAAAGGATAACAATGTAGCAGAAACTTTCATAAATAAGCATAAACATTTAAGACAATTTATAACAAAAAAACAAAATCTTTTTTAAAATTATACTTTAGCATAATATGAAAAATATAAATCAAAATAATGTCATTTACTTATTCCCCTAGTTATTCTACTAGTCTAATAATCACATGTAATATAAATAGCTAATTTCATAATGATGGAATGCATAATTATGGACATCATAACCACATAGTCAAGGCGTCGTGCCAAGACTACAAATAAGATATTTTCAAGTCTTATTCCAAGACACTAGTTTTTCTTATCAGACCTACTGATGCATTGAGAAGCTATAGTGTGCTCCACCCATCACATACTATGTCTAATGCATTCCTCATATGAAAAGGTTGAAACATAATCTAAACATTCATACTAAAACTATCATACAAAATGTCAATATTTTAACCACAAACCATGAATGGTATAAAAATAACACATTCATAGTCAAACATAAATCATTCAATACAATATGGAATATTTTATTATAATAAATTAACCTCAATCAAGAATAATGAAGGATATTGACATGGATGAAAATAATCATCAAAACTATTTGAGAGAAATATGCCCCTTTTTCTTGAAAACAATTAAAAGTCTCACTATTTATCAAGAATCCATTTAAAAAAGATTTTTGAATCAAAGTGTCCCATGACAATTTGAAACTTTTAAAATGAATTTTAATTTTAAAACATTAATGTATATATAAATAAATCCTTAAAACCATTTTTAAAACATAGACATTAATGAGAAATATTTAGAAGAATAAATATTTAAAACATTTAAAATGATATTTTAGTTAGAGTTTCTAACCAAATAAGAGACACTTGAATAAAAATAATTGAACTAATAAAAACTTTATAATATCATGATAATAAATATATTCATGATATACTATGTCAAATTACAGTATATACACCATATAAAAGTGAATTGGTGCATAACAATAAAGAATTGTCAATGGAATGTAAATTGAGATGAAATCCCTTATAAATACCATATCCATAGATTAAGGATAAATAAATGACATAATTATGTGTGAAAAATATAAATACACTTAATATGATTGGATATTCAGTGTAAATAAATCAGATGACATTCACACATATTCTTTTAAAAACAACACCAATGACTTGGATGTTTCCATCAATGAATAGAAATTGAGTTAAAATGACTCTTATCAAGTTCATATCAATGACTTGAGAATTTATCAGTGGAGTGATTATGTGTATCAAAAGTATATTCACACAAAGTGGAGTAGAAATTACTACATAAGTAAATAAATAGTTATTTTACACAAAATCATGGAGTAAAATAATCAATGAAGTTGTGTAAAACCCAATGGGTAGAAATTGAAATTTGAAATTCCCTTACCGATTTGGTAACTTACAAAACATACACCCCATGAAAGAAGGATCATACAATTATGATGTAAATACCCATAAATTAAAGTATATTATACAAATAATACAATCCTGGGTCGTATATACACCGCACAAAAGGTAATAATGGCAAATATAGCATGGATATCATGAGAATAAAAGTGATATGAAAACCCCTTACCTTGGACTTTTCCTTAGTTGAGGGTACTTTAACCTCTTATATAATGGTGAAATAGTTGTTATTAAATTATAAAATAACCATATACATAAATATGATATCATATATGATCTTTTAATATTGATTTGTTAATAATACTTTAGTAGTATCCTTGTTTCAGGTGTTAACTGATTCATTTTTATTTATATGTTTTGTTACATATGTTATGTTTTTATGGATAGGATGTATTTTATTAATATCCAGAATGATATTATGTTATTAAAAATTATTTTTTAATCATAAAATGATATTTATTCTTGAATGGTTATGATAGAGAATGAATCTCATCACGTTCATAGAGATGGTAATCCATACGTACGCACGAGCGACAATACCATTCTATTGATGGTGAAATCGTATGTAATTGGATGGTATTTAATATATATAAAGAATAATTAACATTTTATATTTATTTTTTACATAAATTATACTCATTATTATACCCATCCACGTAATTAAGTGTTGAATAACAAACTACACCACGACGTGGAGACGGTAAGCCGTATGTACACACATATGATGACTTTGTCATTTATAGGATAGATAAAATAATGAATATGGTTGTACCATATTTATAATAAATCACAGTATTTATATAGAAATGAATTTATTATTTTGGTATGGAAAAAAACAAATAAAGAAGAAATGGAAGAAGAAAAGAATATTGAAAGAGGTGATAAAATAATTGCCTCTTCTTCGGGTGCTTCCTTTTGATTTGATCAAAAGGGATCCTTAGGTTGTCTTTATGATCAAAGTAAGGCCTCTAGGTTGAAGTGATGGTAGTTGGGAGGATATTTGAGTAGGTTTTGTCCGAGACAAATGGATTTGGAGGAGTGATTTTGAGAGAAGGGGAAGTACCCTTTTATAAGAGAGGAGAGGGTCACTTTAGGAAAATCTTGAAATATTAGTTTATTATACAATCATATTCAGTTAATAATGGCTCATAAATGATTTATTTTGAGGATAAGGTGGGGATGGGTCGAAAACATCTCAACCAATAGGTTTTAGAAAGGTTTAGGTCACCATATTAACCTTATCTTTTATATTTAACTCTTGGTTAAATAGTTTAACATTTACCATGTCTCCTTGTATTTTTTTATTATATGGTTAATAAACTTACTATAAAATGTCAAAAGAACCCAAAGTAGTCCATTAACGACATATATATTATTATATAAGTCCTTTGGCAAAACCTTATATTTTTAGGACTATTATATCAGTTAATAATATATTATTTGTTTTAAAAAATCATTTATGTCAATTTTGAAATTATTTAGTATTTGGTGTTTGTGAAAGTCATAAAAATATGATTTATTCTAAAAAAATAAATTTAATCAACCCTAAAATGTAATTTTAACCTATAAAATTTTTGGAATGCATCAAAATTATCGATTTATATTTGTTTTAATATTTATAATATCAATTATTTTAAACTTTCATTAATAAAGAAATTACTGCATCATAATTCTGTCATAAATAACGTTAAATATTTAATTTCTAAAAATTATAAATAAAATACCATGATGTAGGAAATTTTTTTATCTTTATAATAAATATTTATAAACAAAATTATCTTATGTATAACCCTATATTGAAAATGTTTTATTTATTAAAATTTGAATCTAACACTTTTAACACTTCTTTAAATAAAATAATAATAAATATCCAAATCTAAACCTATTGGACCAAAAGGATCATATTTTATTCCTAAGGTTTATTTTGGTCTAAATAAACTTATACAATAGAAATAGGATATGTGTTATTATAATAATAATATCTTTTTTACCTTTAATTACCCTATTTACTTTTAACCATGGTAAATAAAAGTCAAAAGTTACTATTCACCAAAATTTATTTTCATCTTATTGAACCATATTTTACTTACTAATATCAACCATTTTTCTTGGATTTTTGAAATTAAATTCACAGAAGTGGTAAAATTGCGTTTTATGCAAATTTTCTAACGTGCCTAGAAGGTGGGTAAAAGATGGTAAAAATTTAAATAAAATTTTATACATCTAATTTTATTATAAAATGACTCCAATGAATTAAATTTAACTAATATATGTATTATGTATCTATTTTTACTTAAACTAGAAATAAAATAAAAATTTATTTACATAAAAAGTTGATCTTAAACAATAACGCAGTGTTTCTCACTATTCATCAAAAATATAAAGTTTGCAGAAAAATGACAAAAATTCACCCTAAGATAATTTTTATATTACAAATAATAAAATGATGTCTACTTTACCAAATTCAAAACAAATAAGTTTCATTAATTTATTTAAAATGAATTCCCATTGTCAAAACCAAAAAGCGGGTTTTTGAGAAGTAAAAACTATCAAAAGATTGATATGTGTTTGTGTCTGGTTTGAAATTGAAATTTCTTCCAATGACCAAAATTGTATTAAATGAAATAAATATAATCTAATTATACTTAAAACTCATTCATATTTATAATTTAACACTATAAATTATTTTGATTAAAACAGTTGTTTTAAATTAAAATTTAGTATCTTTTACTATTCATCAAAATATGAACGTTATCATAAAAACACCATAAATTTATCCAAAATAAATTTTTATGTCCCAATTATAAATAAGAATTTAATTTCATCAAATTTAATATATAAAATTATCAAATATTAGATTTAGAAATGGTTCGCCATTAAATGACGGAAAAACTGCATTTTTTTGGAAAATAATTCATTTATCTGAAAAATTAAATGTGTCCTTATATTATGTCGAAGAAACATAAAAGATGAATGTTAAAATTATATGGAATAAAATTGAAAAATAGGTTATTAATATTCATAACCTCTTTCTAAATGGCTAGTTTGATAGGTCGTGGTGCGGTTGAACTAGGTGTTTTGTACATCACATGCTATTGTATTATTCAAAGAGAAGCATATCGTGGAAGCTTGGGGTGTTACATTCTTTCCTCCTTAAATAAATTCCATTCTCATAATTTGAAATTGTTAATCATAAATAAAAGGTTAAAAAAATAGAAAATACCATTGTGGAAAACCCACATCGGAAATAGGGTTGATAAAATTTAGTCCTAATAAGAATGAAAGGGAAATGAAAAAGTCACCACCAAATTAGGATTTCAAATAGGAGAACATTGGTGGAAATTATTATTGGAGGAAAAATGTAAATATTTATAAGGACTGGTTGAGGTCATCAATCACAAACAAGTGAATGGAAAATTGAGGGCTTTAATTCCATAAATCTATAATGAATAACATAAGGTATAAGGATAACACATTTTTGGGTTTAATATCCTTTCCCTAAGTTTTAAGAATTAATTTATTCATATAATAAAAGAAAAAAATACTTGTTAAGTAGAGTTCCATCCATTGGCTAGTTTCTACCAAAAACTCATCTTTTACTCCAAACAATGAGTATTCAAGATGACTTGGTCACACCATAAGTTCTAGAATCAACTTATAGATAATAAAATAATCTAAAAAGGATGAACTATATATTTCCCTTTTCATTAGAGATTAACCAAAACCAAAATGGTTAGTACAAGATCAGATGATCCTCTAATGGATAATCCTTTTGAGAAAGAAATAAAAATATTAATTTCTAAAATTAAACCAACAATACCCAAAGTTCAATAAATACCATTCCATAAAAAATTGTCCTTAAAATCCTTTAATATAATCCAAACTAATATTGGAACCCATAACTCAGAAGATTTTGATTACATAGTCTTGCACCTTAAATTGTATCTCTAAATAACATAAACTACTATTAAAGTTACATACTGAAAATTAATTTACCTAATCAAATATTATCTATCATAGGTTAATCATTTACATAAATAACCCAAATCACTATAAATCCAAAATAAAAACATAGATAAAAATACTCCATTACTCCTCAAATAAAATCCCTTAATATTCTATTTTCCTTAGGCATATATTGTTCCCAATAGAGCGAACGTCTTCCAAAATAACATTTATCACATAATCACCATGTCATTTTCCTACACTATGGATACCCATTTTATAAAACATAAGATCCAAAATCAACTTAATATTGATCAATAAAATAAATTAACTAAAAATAATTAGTCACACTAACCAGGGACTTCACTCAATCCAATGTTAGGCGATAAATCACAGTCTCACTTTGGTTGTGGGTTCGATTCCCACATCATTGTCTGATGTGATGGGTTGTCACATGGCCTACATGTTGTCCTTTTTCAAAAAATATATTTTATAACATTCCCAAAATGAGATAAATTCCTCAAAATAACCATAAAATAATTTAACCAAAAATTGTATCTCATACCTCGCATTTTCATCCCAAAAATCAATAAAATGTAATTGTCCCAAATCCAAGGATCATATAACCCCAAATGGTTATTTATAACTATATCCACAAAATAAAAGACAGTTCTTCCTCAAATATCATTTTCACATAACAAACTGTAGGGTTACACATACAAGAGAAAAGTATTCCAAAATAATCCCATCAAAAAAGAGCACTAATGCTTTTAAACATTTCACCACCCATTTATTTCCACTTAGGTTATTCCTTGACCAAGAGGTTATCCTATAGAATAGGGAACTGACTTGGGTAACACCCAGGTCCCCTACATTTACAACAATTGACTGTAAATTGATTCTTGATATCATTTTTATTTTCTTCCATAGTACGATTCATTTTTCTTCAGCAATTATTTACATTATGTCCTTCTTTCCCACACATAAAGCATTTTTTGTTCCTTTGAGACACTTTCCAGGGTGTCTTCTTCCACATTTCATACATAATGGAAATTGATATTTCTTTTCTCCATGGTCTCCACTATTGTACCTCTTATCATTCACCACCTTTCTCTTCTTTATTAAGTCCAGGAGTTGGTTAATATATATGTTGTTGACCATATTTTTGGAAAACTGATTTGGCATGAACACGATATCTTTTACTCCTATCAACATTCCATTTAGTTGCTCATTTCCACCACTATTCTCACCTTGTACATCATGTTCAATGTTACTATGAATTCCTTGGAATCCATCCATTGACTAAAACCAGAAGTCATTGTGTTAGTAACAATAGTCATAAAATCTTTTAAATAATATCATGACACCTTATTTTCAATCTAAAACACATTAGGATTAACCAAGGTTATTTATTCTCATCATATATTAAAATCCTTCAAATAATTTTGTAAATAAAATGTGAATTATCCTACGTATATCCCCCAGGAGTGTCATAACCAAGTGTGATGCAAGGCACGTTGTTGTGCACCAGTTGTCATTTGAGTCTAGATCAAAGCGGTGATTTCAGGTTTTACCCATAGGTATATATGTGCCAGAGCCACCTCTACTTGATCATATCCAAACATGGATGTATTTCTTTGAAAACCCACATAATATTTACATTACCAAATTTTTTTAATGTTCTTCTATACTAATCCCCAAAGACTATCTTAGGGTAATGTTCTCTAATCATATTTTTTCTAAATCTAGTTTCCAACATTTATACTAAACTTCCTCTGATACCAACAGCAACGCCCCGACCCTAGTTACCAAGAGTCGGTGCATTATTAAAAATAATTGGAATGATCACAAGAGATCAAGTCTCGAAAGACCGATTAGTTTAGTAGCATTGTACGTACTAGATACATACATAAGTTTTACATTACATCGTGAAATAAAGGAAAAAACATTATGCCCCCTTTGAACACACTCATATCTTTTAGCCTATTCCTGCAGGTTAATCATGATATACTTCTTCACATCCTGGGAAAAATAAAACATAGAAAGTGGTGAGCTTAGATGCTCATAAAGGATAATAATATAGTGGAAACTTTCATAAATAAGCATAAACATTTAAGGAAATATATAAGACTAAAACTAAAGCCTTTTTAAACATAATATGCAGCATAATATGGAAAATATAAATCAAAATAATTCCATTTACTTATTCACATGTATATTATACTAGTCTAATAATCACATGTAATATAAATAGCAAATTTCATAATGATGGAATGCATAATGTCAGATATCCAAACCATATAGTCAAGGCCTCGTGCTAAGACTACAAATAAGATTTTTTCAAGGCCTTGTGCCAAGTGACTATTTTGTCTCATGAGACCTACCGATGCATCGAGGAGATATAGAGGGCTCCACCCATCCCTTACTAAGTCCAATGCATTCCTCATATGAAAAGGTTGAAACATAATCTAAACATTCATATTAAAACTAGCATACGAAATGTCAATATTTTAACCACAAACCATGAATGATATAAAAATACCACATCCATATTCAAACATAACTCATTAAATAAAATATGGAAGATTTTATTATAATAAATTAACTTCAATCCAGAATAATGAAGCATATTGACATAGATGAAAATAATCATCAAAACTATTTGAGAGAAATATCCTTATTTTTCTTGAAATTATTTAAAAGTCTCACTATTTATCAAGAAGCTGTTTAAAATAGATTTTTAAATTAAAGTGTCACATAACACTTTGAAACTTTTAAAAGGAATTTGAATTTTAAAACGTTAATGTACTTATAAATAAATCCTTAAAACTATTTTTAAAACATTGACATTAATTAGAAATACTTAGAAGAATAAATCTTTAAAAAATTTAAAAGGATATTTTAGTTAGAGTTCCTAACCCAATGATAGAATATTGAATAAAAATAATTGAGGTAATAAAAACTTTAAAATATCATGTGAATAAAGGTATTAATGATATACTATGTTAAAGTATAGTATATACACCATATAAAAGTGAATTGGCTCATAACAACAAAGAAGTCTCCATTGAATGTAAATTGAGATGAAATCCCTTATAAAGACTGTATCCTTAAGTTAAGGATAAATAAATGACATAATTATGTGTGAAAAATATAAATACACTCAATATTATTGGATATTAATTATAAATCAATCATAGAACATTCACACATATTCTTGTAAACACAACAATAATGACTTGGATGTTTAAATCAATGAAGAGAAATTGAGTTAAAATTACTCTTATCAGGTTCATATCGATGACTTGAGAATTTATCAATGGAGTGATTATGTGTATCAAAAATTTTATCCACACAAAGGGAAGTGGAAATTACTACATAAGTAAATAAATAGTTATTTCACACAAAATATTGCGGTAAAATAATTGATGAAGTTGCGTAAAACCCAGTGTGTATAAATTGAAATTTGAAATTCCATTACCAATTTGGTAACTTACAAAACATACACCCCATGAAATAAAGATCATAAAATTATGATGTAAAATCCCTATAAATTAAATTATATTACACAAAGAATAAAATCATGGCCAGTATATACACCACACAAAAGGTCATAGTGGAAAATATAGCTGGAATCTCAAAGGAATAAAAGTGTGATGAAAACCCCTTACCTTGTACTTTTCCTTAGTTGAGGGTACGTTAACAAACTATATAATGGTAAAATAATGATTTTTAAATTATAAAATTACTATATAAGTAAATGTGATATCATATATGATCTTTTAATATTTCTTTGTTAATAATACTTCAGTAGTATCATTGTTTTAGGAGTTAACTGATTCATTTTTCTTTATATGTTTTGTTATGTAAGTTATGTCTGTTAGGGATAGGATGTATATGATTCATATCCAGAATTATATTATGTTCTTGAAAATTATTTTTTAATCATAAAAGTATATTTATTCTTGAATCGTTACAATGGGAAATGAAACTCATCACATTCGTGGAGACGGTAATCTGTACGAACACACGAGCGACAATACCATTCTATTGATGGTGAAATAGTATGTAATTAGATGTTATTTCATATATAAATAATAATTAACATGTTATATTTATTATTTACATCAATTATACTATTTATTATACCCATCCAAATAATTAGGTGTTGAATAACAAACTACACCACGACGTGGAGACGGTAAGCTGTACGTATGCACCTATGGGGACTTTTTCATTCATAGGATGGATAGAATATTGAATATAGAGGTACAATATTTTTAATAACATCAAAGTATGTAGAAGTTACTAAATTTATTATTTTGGTATGGAAACAACAACGAAAGAGTAAGTGGAAGAAGAAAAGAACATTGAAAGAGGTGATGAAATAATTACCTCTTATTCGGGTGCTTCCTTTTGATTTGATCAAAAGGGCTCCATAAATTGTCTTTATGATAAAATCAAGGCCTATAGGATGAATTAAGGGTATTTTTTAGGATAATTTTTCATGGTTTGGCCGATCCAAATGGATTTGGAGGTGTGATTTAGAGAGAAGGGGAAGTACCCTTTTATAAGAGAGGTGAGGGTCACATTAGGAAAAGCTTGAAATATTAGTTTATTATACCATCATATTCAGTTTATAATGGATCCAAAAGGATTTATTTTGAGTATAAGTTGGTAATGGGTCGAAAAAATCTCAACCAATATGTTTTAGTCAAGTTTAGGTCACCATATTAACCTTATTCTTTAGATTTAACTCTTGGTTAAATAGTTTAATATTTACCATGTCTCCTTGTATTTTTTTATTATATGGTTAATAAAAATGCTATAAATTAAAAATATAACCCCATGTGGTTCATTAACTACATATATATTTTTATATAAGTCCTTTTTCCAAATATTATATTTTGAGGACTGTTATATCATTTAATAATATAGTATTTTTTAAAACTCATTTATGTAAATTTTGACATTATTTAGTTTTTGGTTTTTGTGAAAGTCATAAAAAACTAATTTATTCTAAAAAACTAAATTTAGTCACCCCTAAAATGTAATATTATCTAAGAAATTTTGTGGAATGCATTAAAAGTATCATTTTACATTTATTTTAAATTTTATAATATCAATTATTTTGATCATTCATTAATAAGTTAATTAACGCATCATCATTGTCTCATAAATAAATTTAATTATTTCATATATAAATATTATAAATAAAATACCATGATGTAGGAAATCTTTTTATTTTTATAATAAATATTTATAGTCGAAATTATCTTATGTAAAACCCTATATTAAAAATGGTTTAGTTATTAATATTTGAATTTAACATTTTTAACTCTTCTTTAAATAAAATAATAATAAATGTCCTAATCTATACCAATTGGAAAAAAAGGATCATATTTTATTCCTAAGGTTTATTTTGGTCGAAATAAACTTATCAAATATAATTAGGACATGTGTTCTGTTAATAATAATATCATTTTTTACATTTAATTACCCTGTTTACTTTTAACTGTGGTAAATAAAAGTCAAAAGTTTCTATTCAAAAAAAATTATTTTCATATTATTAAACCTCATTTTACTTACTGATATCAACCTTGTCTATATGATTTATTAAATTAAAATCACATAAGAGGTGAAATTACGTTTTATGAAAATTTGCTAATGTGCCTAGAAGGTGGGTAAAAGACGTTAAAAAATCCAATAAAATTTGATACATCTAATTTTATTCTAAAATGTCTCAAATTAATTAGATTAAAATAATATAGGTATTATGTATCTATTTTGACTTAAAATAAATATAATATAAATAATTATTTTAATAAAAAGTCTGTTTTTAAACAATAACGCATTGTTTTTCACTATTTATAAAAAATTGAATGTTTTCAAAAAAATGCCAAAACTTCACCCTAATATAATTTTGATATTCTGAATCCAAAAATGATGTATATTTTTACAAATTCAAAACATAAAATTTTCATTAATTAATTTAAAATTAATTCCCATTGTCAAAACCGGAAAGTAGGTTTTTGAGAAGTAAAAAACTATCAAAAGATTAATATGTGTTTATATCCGGTTTAAAAGTGAAATTAAATCCAATGACCAACATTGTATTAAATGATACAAATATAATATAATTATACTTAAAAACCATTAAAATTTATAATTTAATAGTATAAATTATTTTGATTAAAAAAAGTTATTTTCAATTAAAATTGAGCATCTTTAATTATTCATCAAAATATGAAAGTTATCAGAAAAACACCAAAAATTTATCCAAACTAAAAATTTTATATCCTCCTTATAAATAAGAATTTAATTTCATCAAATTGAACATATAAAAGTGTAAAATATTGGATTTAGAAAGGGTTCCCCATTAAAAGGCGGAAAACTGCATTTTTTGAAAAATACTTCTTTTATCTGAATAATTGAATTTGTATTTATATTATGTCTAAGAAAAAAAGGATGAATGTTGAAATTTTATGGGATAAAATTAAAAATGTGGTTATTACTATTCATAAACTCTTTCTAAAAGGCTATTTTGATAGGTTGTGGTGCACTTGAACCCGGTGTTGCATACATCACACGCTAGTGTACTATTCAAAGAGATGAGTATCGTGGAATCTTGGGGTGTTACAAGAATAAAGGGTCTAATTTAATTAGTGGGGAGACTATACCTTCAATATCATGTCATAGAAAGATAACAAAACAATATAATAAATAGTATGTCAGGAAAAATTATAAAAAACTGAATATTTGTCATACATGAAGTAAATAGGATCCCGAAGTGAAAATAAAAACCAGAGTAGTAAAAAATAGAGAAATAAATAAATAATATAATGGGTCATCCACTGTATGTCCCGGTCCACTACTAGCTACATGCTCCACTTCTCATCTATCATCCATGAGCCCCTTCCCCTTACTCAAATCCTTATACAAAAAGTATGCACATACATTAGGATATTATGCATGGTGTGAGTAATAAAACCCTATAGGAAATCACCAATTAATACCTAACAAATGTACACATTTAAAAAAAAATTATGAAATGAAAATAATAAAGGTTCATGAAAATAAAACTACACACAATGACATACCTAGCATTCATGTGTTAACCAATCTACTGTGAATCCTCAGCTATACCTACTTCAGATTCATGCTAGAATGATTATCAAAGATGTTGGAAATTATCATCACTACCATGAATTATATCATAATTATACTTTCAATCCAAAATCCATCAAGTGGATATGCTAATTGAAATCCACAAGACCTCTATTTTTGGCATGTTCCATGGAATCCTCGTCAAAATCTATGTCTTTGTAAGGATATCATGCTCAACCATCAGCAACATCACACATAATTCTCAGTTACCCTCTAAGGGGTAATAATACCTTGAAAGTCGCCTATCACATGTACGAAGCAAAAAAACTCTTAAGGTATGATAATACACAAAAATTTAAATCATTATAAACAAAAATAACATGGAATCTTGAGAAATATAGTGACATCACAAACATCATGTGAATAAACATCGAACATGTAAATTAGACACTCTAATAAAACTAATGAATCATGGATCATATATAGGTATCTCAATAATGCAAACACTCTCAATAAATCATAATTAAGGGAGAACACAAACCATGCTAACACAGGAATAAAATCATGGATACAAGTTTACATGAGATCCCAAAATGTTAAGAAACTTCTTACCTCAAGGTCATTGATGTCAACGTCAAGGTTGTCATGGTGTCATCACAAAAACATTATCACACAATAACTTATATGACTCATATTCTAAGGACTACTAGAAATGGTTCCATTCCAACAATAATTGGGTTCTAAATAAAGGAAAAAAGAACAAGACTAAGTGTAGACCCAATTCATACCAAAGTTGATCATTAAAATTGGGAGTCTTTAAGTCCAATTGGAATAATAAATAAGCATTGATCTCATAATAATGATAATAGATAAGGAAAAAAATGACCCAACAAGAAGTAATTATCGAATATGACGGGAACTACAGTAAGGATGTATACTAGAAACAACCCCCATAGTGTAGATTAGACCATCACATTGTTGGAGAAACCAACATAGTACCGGATAAACCACTATAATGTGGAAATCACTAATAATTTACCTCTATAGTTCATAATGGATCGCTACAGTATAGAACCATGCTATTTTGTGCACTAATAACATTTAAGGAAAGGCACTGATGTGTGGAGTTGCTTCTATAACCCTTTTAAATTCTCTCAAAATCATTCCTAAATTATGAGGAAAGGTTGGCATAAATAGGGGATACTTTGGGATCCAAATATATATGATAAAATTTATCTTAACACATTATCATAAATCTAAAATTGATCCCCCTGAATTAATTTTGTAAACATATATTAAAATTTATAACAATAGAAGACCAAAATCTAGTCCCACAATCAAAAGTAGATAGGGATAAGAAATTATAGAATGGTTTTAAGTCACCACAGGGTATCCTTACCAAATATCACTCCATGATAAAGGCTATGATTAAATACCATGTAATAGAATCACCATGGAACATCCTCTTCCTCTGTGGCATGGTATCATATCCACAACACCACTATGGTGCAGCTCTTCTGACTATGTTGTAGTGTTTCACGTTTTGGATAGAATGATCACTAAACTCACATTTAAGCTTACACAAGATTCTCATGTCCATAAATACTTTATCCAAATATATACTAACTTAAAAAATAAAATTAGAAGAAGAAAAACAATTATTCCATAATATAACAAAATATTTGAGACTTTAAAAAACATTTGGGATGATTCTTAATATTTTATTCATTGATTTAAAAATCAAAAAAATCTAAAAGGGTGTGTGATTAAAGCTAATGAATTAAGAGAAGTTGATATTCAATATATGGAATGGAATATCAAAGATAATGAATTGTATAAGGTTTAAATATAGTCTAAACAAAGTAATTATAGAATATAAAGAAAATATATTTGATGATGCATGAGAAATTAAATCATGATCAAAACATCATGATACATTTGTAATCCCTGATTCAAGCTTGAATTGTGGTAGATAAAATGGGGAAGATGAGGATATTTCGTTCATTGAGATCTGATTTTCAAATGATAATGTTTGAAAATAATTTCGTTAATCGAAATTTGAAATAAAATATGATGATATTTGAGATGTTATTTAGTAAACCAAACAACAAAAATTAGTTATGATATAGTCTAAGATCAATTTTATTAGGTAGAGATTAAGGTTTTTATGGAAAAATAAATTCTTCGATTCCACAATGAGAAAATTATATGACATAAGATTCTATAACTGTGTAATTTTCATAAAAATTAGAAGAATGATTTTATTGTGGATTTTTTATATATGAGAAAGAGAGGAAGTGAATCAAAGTATGAAATATAAATATATGAAAAAAAAATTCATCTAAGATAAACTTGAATGAAATGAGAAAGGTAACTGCTTTCGATTTATATGATACAAGACCTTGATGAAAAATAAAAAGAGATCATGCGAGAAAGACATGTATAAAAAGGAAGTTCAGCATTAGAGAGTCTTTCCATATGAATTCAAGGATATTAAATATATTATAAATATATAGAATATATTTTAGGTGACCAACATATAAAAGATAAAATTAAAAATAGATAAAGAGAGAGTGTGTGTGTGTGTGTGTGTGTGCGTGCACGTGCATGTGTGTGTTTGTGAATCAATATTGTGTTACAGTTCCGATTGAAAAATAAGAGTGACCTATTGAGGAAGAATAAGAATGTTTGATAATATAATGATAAAGATTCACTATTTCGGTTTTAATTAACCAAACCAAGATACCATTAAACTTATACCTAACCCATCTCTCCATAAGGCCTGAAGGGAATTCTCAATCCCTACAAGCTGGCGATAATCACCAAGGGTATCAACATGTATCTATGGAGATGATTTCACCCTTATATAAACATAGAAACTAGTAGGGGAAACTACTAAGAATCTGGCACGACCTATCTTGATATTGAACATCCATGCATATCAAATAATTAGATACAAATAAATAAGAAATACAAAATTGGAATAATAAAATGAACATCAATCCAATACATACAAATATATCACTAAATATAAAATAGTGGAATTAGATACATGACTATAGAAAATAAAATACACTAGGACAAAATAGTTAATAAAATATATCCAAAAAAATAAATGACACCAGAAAACTTCCAATAAAACCTCTACATGACCCATGATCACCTAAAATATCCCAACACATCCAAAAATATACCCAATGAGTATCTAATAGGAAATAAAAAATAAAAGTCATCAAAGAGAAAACATAAGAGTTTCATATACATGCACTTATCAGTGTATATGTATGGTGTGATCCAAACACACTCAGTACTCTTTCACCAAAGATTATTTGTTGTTACTTTTATATTTCAATTCATAAATTATACTTTGAAAATAATTTTTAATATTTTTTTTCACATGATCAAGCATGAATAAGTCAAATATCATATTTAATCTCTTTTCTTTCTAAATCAAAGGTTTAACCTTTTGAAAACAATGAGTCTCATTTTTCTTAAAACTATAACTTTAAACGCCAATAAATAAATAAAATATTTCTTTTAAAATATTCTTCAAACAATAAAAATTGGAATTCAAGATTACTAAAAAAATAACCATTCATTTTTTCCAAAAAAACATTTCTCAAATTCCTTTAAAAAACATCACGTTCCTTTTAAAAAATCACAAAATCTAAACTATTTATAATTTAGTTTTAAAGTAACACAAAATCCCAAATAGATACAAGAATAATAACAATATGAATTATGACTTTAATAAATAAAAATAAAACAACTATCAACCAAGACAAGGTTCCATGCAACAAAATCAATGATATGGGATAAAAATAAGAGATCTAGAAGGATAACCTAAATCATCCTCAAAAGGATACAACTTAATGGGAATCTCACTAGGTTGTCACATGAATGATAAAGGACCTATTTCGTCATATCACACTCTCTAGAGGTACCATATGGGAAACCAAAAACTCCCTCTCATCACACTTTTGGGTCACCACGTACAAAATAAATCCCTATGAGGGTGTAGTATCCCTAGGGCAGTATCTAACCTATGCACACCGAGAAAGTGTAAACCACAACTATGACTTATAATTCTATACCTATGGATCCCATGATATCAAAAAATGTGGTAGTAAAAACAAATGAATCATAAGATCATAAAAAATCAATATTTAAATCATAATTAATCAACCTTTTATCACCTCCAACACCCTCGCAAGAAATATCCAATTTCACATCCCTGCATAAACATCAATAATAAATATTCCCTAGATAGAAAGAATCCATATAAAACATATTGAAAACAAAGGCTATCAATACTTGGGGAATTCGCAATTTTGAATCAAATCATTTTAACAATGTGCCCAACAAGCCGTTAAAAACACACTAGGAATGTCACGACACTTTACATCACTAAAATCGAACCATTTGAACATCCTTTAAAAACACTAATAAAACTAAACATTCCATTGAAAATATATAAAAAATGGAACTAGGAATAAACAGTCTCAAAACAATTTAAATAAGATAAAATTATCTAAATTTTATAAAACATTCCATTAAATAACCAAAACATACCTTAAAAAATTAAATTGTATTCAGAAACCCCTTCAAAACACTTGAATTCCATTGAAATATCTACTCAGGAATTTTCACAAACACTCGATATGAAACTTCTCCATGCCAAGTATAGAAACAATTTGAAAGAAATTTCCTAACCCATCATGGGTTATGTATATGAGGCAACCAAAACATTTCATACATAAATATTATATCTTATTTGATGAATATTCATTACATATCATTATAATCCATGCGAGGATCGTAAATTTTTTGTGTCTATAGAAACATGAATACATAAAGATATTATTAATAATATATGTACATCATATATCACTTAGTTATTTATAGCTATCACTATTTGTAGACATATCATACATCTTACAAAAAATGAAACATAACAAAGGGTGATATTAGATGCTCAGTAAGGGTAAGAAAGTGAGATATTAATGACCATTTAATCATAAAATTACAATATGGACATGAAAACATGAGGTAAAAATTATAAAACCTTACGTAGTAATTCCAAGATCATAATCGAGAGTCATGGAAGAAAGCTTTCTATTTTATAATACATGAATAATAATGAAATCAAAAAACATGATCCATGACAGAATAACATTGGCATAAGATCATCTCATAAAAGAGTGGAATAAAATATAGAATAATTGTAACCATAAAAATATTATATCAAAGATACCCACTAAGAAATTAATCACAAGTTTGGTTTGGGTTAACCACCTGTGTACCTACTCCAGGCTTGGAATAACCTCCCATGTTATAATTACCTAAAATCATATCAATGGAATTTTCCTTCTGAATATATAAATTTTTCATATTTATAAAAATAATATTTTATAATTCACATACACCAAACGATAAAACCCAATAAATTTTATTATATTAGTATAAAAATGAAATATAGAAAAGAAATCTAGCTATAATAGTTGAAATTATTACAACGGGACAAAAACAAAAAATATGACAACAATAATAGAAAAATTTGGATCTGCTTGATCCATAAGAATAATTGCACTCACGAACCAAGTTGTAGAAATAAATCAGAGTGTTAATAATACAATATTAATATTTAAAATGAAAATTTATAATCATTAAATAAAATATAATTTAATGAATAATTAATGAAATATTACATATTTATAGGAAGTAGGGATCCCATGTGATTGTTGCAAATTTGGTTGTTGGAATAGTAACCTGATCATTGAAAGAGTAATTTGACCATTAGGAATAGTAACCTAAATGTTAAAATTGTATTATCACTTATGGATATGTAAAATAATATATATGTATCTTATAATAGAAAAATATTTCATATTTATATCATGAGACAAGTAAATAAATGTTTTATAAATGATTAAATGATTATTTGTATATTTGTAAAACATATATGTTTTTTTTCATTTTTATAAAAAAATATAAATACTTAAAATAAATTATATATTCATGAAATGTGTTTATAAATTAATATTATGTTTTATTATAATGTTAATATAATTTTATGAGAACATAAGTAATTTTTCAAAGGGTTGGAAAATTAATCATAATATTAAATTGGTATTTTTAAAATAAATGATGATTTCATTTAAAATTTAATTTTCCCATATTTAGAAAACGATTTTCAAAAAAATAAATTTTTTATCTTCATTCTCGAAAATTTTTAGGGCTGTTTTTTTTGTATTTTTCTAAAATAATAGAATTTTTATTGAATGGTGAAATATGGTAAAATACGATAGTCAACATTATAAGCTAAATACATAAATTTTTATTCATTGATGATGTAAGAACACATTAGTAAAATATTTCATGCAATATTTACTATATATAATCACAATAATCAATACTATTGATAGTCTTGAGATAAAAATAATAAACTATTGATAAAAATATTCAAAAACACAATTTTCTACACCTAATAAATTCCACCGATCACAACCCCTTTTCCTCAAAAATTATAAGCCTTAGATATTGCTATATTTCTACCCAATTACCATCCCAATCATATCCTATAAGTCCTAGTGTAACTTGTCTCACCAAAAAACCATTCCAAGGTGCCTTATGTGGAAGTCCAAGATGATACATCCCAAAAATAAGGTAATTCACTCAACTGATTCTTTTAATATTTCTTCCCCTTCATCCTACAATAAAATTCCATCTAACATGGAGTAATAATTATATTATCTTATATATACTATAATTTTATTTTGTAAATAAAATTTATACTATTAATCCCCTTATCCTTCCCTCAATTGATCCTAGAATAAAAACACTATTTACAATATGGTTGGTTCACTGCCTCCATATACAACATACTTTATTTTTAACCACCACCATCAAGGATTTTTATAAAGATATTATTATGGTTAAATGTGATTATAATAATTATTTTATAAGTTATATAAATTTCCTTAATGTTTTAATATTCATCAAATAAAAGAAAATGAATCTAGTTCATTATGGTTGGTAAAATGTCCTAAATGAACAAACCATATATTGTCTACATTTTGACTAAAAGTACCATACCCATATCAAAACACATATGGTAATTTGAGACCACTTAAATTTATATAAGTACATGAATAAAATTTCATTTCCCATCTGTATTTTTAGTCCTTTGTGAAATGCACATTTATAATTATCCACAACTGATCAGATCTTGTAACCATTTAATGAATTCTCACAGAAAAATGAAAATAAACATTATTTCTCATTAAAATGGTTATAAATGAACATAATAAAATTATAATAAATTGAAAATAGATCGGAAATATTTGTAATTAATTAATTAATGAATCTAATTTTATTATCCAGGATTCTAAGTGTAAGTGAATAATGATTCTAGAACCTAAGTTAAGGGATCTCTCCAAAACCACCCTTTTTTCTTTGGGTTGTGAACTTTATATTTAGAACTAACTTTTTGTCTCTATTTGATGTTATAAAATGATTCTAAATTTTTAATGCATGTACCTTACATATATACCTATCTTATTCTCCCTTCCTTTGATGGGGAAATAAATTATTTAAGTTCATTTATAAAACCCCTTCTTCAAAATAAAACCTAATTAATGGGAAATTTTATATCCCTTAATAAATTTATGTAATTCACATTTAATGTATTTATTACAAAATAAACACCATATTTTGAGACCTATACTTATTTACTCAGATAGGAACATCTATAATATTTAATTTCATCATCTCTTCGTAAACATTATAAAATCTCCATTGATTATGATATGAGGCAATATTACAAAACCCATTTATTTACATTTGTAATTATTATGTTTATGACTTATAATTGATTTAATTTTTTTTCACACATAGGTATATACATGCTATTATGGGTGCACCCAAATAGTTATCTAAAAAAATTGGTATTTTTTTATTTCTTGCGACTTTATGTATGGGATAGGGGAGTAAACCTAATCCATATTTGGACTATATCCACCCTATGATGTTATCTTGGATGTATCCTTGAATTATGATTATATAATGTTTTATGTTGATGTATGTTTCCAATGATTTCATGATATTATTATACCATTTAATTCATGTCATTCTATCATATTATTATTCAAGATCATTCTCTTTTATGATACCATGTTATTTCATTTAAATCACATGTTATGATTTGATATCATGCTTATTACCATAGTGGACATTTTATCTTAGCCCTACTGTTTATATATTCACCAGGCTATCATGTTCATTTTTAGGAGTTCAAACAGATTTAAGATATTATTATGGAGAATAAAATAAATATTTTTGTTTTTCAGTTTCATATAGAAGTTTTATATACCTTGTATTCTAAAGAAACTAGTCCTTAGGATCCTTGATTTGTATTTATTGTATATTTATATTAAAAATATATTAAAGTATATGTAAAAGGCTAAGGTCACTATAGTTGTATCAGTGGAAAGGTCAGGTTATTTTTGAGGATTAGTACTAATATACATTAGTGAAACCCCTAGGGATAAGTTTGGGTATAAGAAAATATCATAAAATTTTGGTGAAGTATAGATTGACTATTTTCCAATAAATTACATCCATGTTTGGATACTATAAGTAGGAGTGTAAGTAGAATATTTTTACCTAGGGGTAATAACACCAAAAAGGTTGCATTAGGTATTATCTTGGTTTGCATCTAACAAAAATTCCTTATTGAAAGCCTGGTTTGAAAATCCTAGGGGATATGATTTGGAAAATTCAAAAACTCTTTATGAACCATTATGAAGGAATTTAATAGATTATTAGGTTAGAAAAAAATAATAGGGAAATTACAATGGATAAACTAGATTTAAAACTAGAGACTCATAAGTTATTGTATATGTTTCATTTATAAGTTATTCTTTATAATTTCATACTTTCCACTTTTATATGATTATAAGTATAAGTATTCTCATCCCTATATTTTTTATGGATATATTAAATGACTAGAATCAGAATCAAATAAAAGGATTGGTATGCTTAATATTTGTTAATGAACTTCAAATGTACTACATGACTATAGTTCTATTAATTCTTTTATATCCTACAAGTTTAGTAGAACTATTAAAATGCCACATGAAAACATGGGGTTTTAGTTATCTATGAGAATATAAAATAGAGAAATTATTTCATCCTAAGTATATAACTCCTACATGGTCATTGTTTATATATTTAACCTCTCAAAAAATATTTTCCTAATTCCTCTAGTGGATTTTGATTCTATATTATTCTTTGATTGGTTGTCCTTATATACATAAAACATCTACTTTTTTGAGAGGTATATCAATCTGCACATCCAGATTCATCCTCTGATTTTGAAAAATTATAAGGAGGAGGATAAATGTACTTTGGAATATTCATATCAAGTGTGGTTATTATTTTCTTATGATCAAGGATATCTAGCACAAATGATTAAAAAATGGAGAGAATTTTTCTTGAGGACAAGCCCATTGTGAGGGAATATAATTTTATGGCTTGAAGAGTTTTCTAGTTTTCCTCATATTTTAGAGGTTGAGTTCTCAATAAAACTTATAACTTGATCCTTTTTTATATCCAAGAATATCTACAAAATTTCCACCATTATGTTGGAATAACTGAAGAAGTATTTACAAGAGAATTTGAAAAAAGTTTTTATAGGCCCGAGTGCTTCACCGTAGGGTCTTTCAGCCCTCTTCATCAAGAATAAGGATGGTTGAATTCACCTATTAATTTATTTTCAAGAGATTAAAAATCACAATAAATAATTACTATCAACTACCATGTATAGATAACTTATTTGATCAACTACATGGGGCCCAGTATTTCTCTATGATGGAACTTGAGTCAGCATATCACTAATTAAAGGTGAATAAGGAAGGTATTCCCAATGTTTCCTTTGGAACAGTGTAAGGACACTATGAGTACATAGTGATTCTCTTTAGAATCGCTAATTATATTGAAATCATCATGGAATTAATGAATATAATCTTTAGAAATTACCTTGAAAAATTGTGGTAATTATTATAGATAATATTTTGATATACTCCCAAAGAAATGATGAGAATTTGAATATTGTGCTGAATACTTTTTGGAAAGATAATATATATGAAAAGTATAATAAATTAGAGTTATGGATAAAGTAAATTTCATTATTGGGGAATGTTATCACTAGAAAAGCGATATTTGTGGACACTTATATGACAAATGAAACTGTGGAGTTTCCTAGACCAGTATCTGTAATAAAGATCCATAGTTTCTTTTGACTACCTGGGTATTAACAAAGATTTATGATAAAATTATAAAAAATTAAAAACCCTCTAAACAATATTAATTGAAAGGGATTAAGGTTTTTTTAGATTGATAAATATGAACAGAGCTTCAAGAAATTAAAAAATTGGCTTATCATTCCACCAATACTCATGCTTCCCTCGAGTATGGAACTTTTTGTAGTATATATTATTTATTAAAAGAATGGAATGGGTTGTTTAATAATGAAGAATGATAAATTAATAGCCTATTCCTTAAGTTAGTTGAAATTCCATGAGTAGAAATATACAATGCATGATCTAAAATTAGTAGCTATGACCTTATCATTGAAAATATGGTAGTATTATCTTTATGGGAAAAAGTGTGAAATATATATGGTTTATAAGAACAAGAAACACATATTCATGTATAATAAGATTAAAATGAACCTATAAATGTGGCTAGAGATGATCAAGGATTTTTACTTCCCAATTCACTACTATCTTGGGAAAGAAACTTAAGTGGTAGATGAACTAAGTAGAAAAGATACTGTGCACTTATTAATGATGATAATTGATAAAGATCCAATCTTCATAGACTTTAAAAGTATATACATGGGAATCATAAAGGATGGAACATAATTATTATCATCTCAAATGATTTCTCAAATATATCTTCTCAAGAAGATAAATGGATGATCAAATAGATGATATGTAAATTTAGAAAATGGTGGAAGCTATAAGAAAATAGAAATAATTAGAGTTCAAAATTGTAAATAAGGATTTGTAAGATTTTTACCATAACATTGTGTACCATCAAATCCTGAGAAAATTAAAGAGTTGTTGAATGGTGAACACAACTCGATTTTCTCTATCCACCCAGGGAGAATGAAAATGTTTCAAGATCACCAAGATCACTATTATAAGGAAAATATAAATAAAAAGGTCACATAATATATATCAAAATTCCTAATATGTTAATATGTAAAGGCCAAAAGGAAAAATTGTAAGGGGATGATGAAAACATTAACCATAAAAACATGGAAATGTGAAAACATCACCATGGAATTTTTCATTTTTATTCCAAATAAATCAAGAGGAAATAATTATATATGGGTTGTGGAGGATAGTCTTACAAATACTGATAACTTTATTTTAATTTTATAGGACTTCTAACTCAGTCAAATTATTAGGATATACATCAAGAAAGTGGTTTGGCTGCATGGAACACCACTATCAATTGTATCTGATCGAGTTCTAAGATTTACCTCTATGTTCTAGAAGATTCTATAACCTTATCTAAACACTTAGTTAAACATAATTGTGTCTTATCACCCCCAAATTGATGTCCAATATGATATTACTATTCAGACACAAGAATATATGTTAAGATCATGGTCAATAGACTTCAAAGGAGTATGGCGCCAGCATATTCCTCTGGTTGATTTGTCATATAATAATATTTGTCACTAAAGCATCCAAATGGGTCCATATGAAGTCATTTTTGGGAATATATATTTAACAAATATGTGTTGGGATGATGTTGGGGAATGAAATCTATCGGGTCCTAAAATTGTTGATGGAATTGTGGAAAAGATCAAGACCAATCAGCAGTACATCAGTTCTACTCAGAGTTGACAGAAGAGATTTGTTGAAAATCATTGATGAGACCTAGATTTTGAGGTTGGAGATAAATTTCCACTATTTATATCTTCATGGAAGATACTCATGAGATTTGGTAAGAATAGAAATCTAATTCTTAAGTATATAACCCCCTTTTAGATTCTCAATCACATCAGAGTTGTGACTTACTGACTAGCACTCTAACCAAACCTTTTTCATGTTTATGCCATATTCCATGTATCCCTTTTGAGTATGTACATAACAACTCCTTTATATGCACTAAATTAAGAGGTTTTACATCTAAAAAATGGTTATTATTATAATTATAAGACGTTAAAGATCTTGGAAAATATAGATAAAGTTTGACGCAATAAGACAACTCAGCTAGTCAATGTACTGTGAAAAAAACATAAGTACAAGGAGAAGAAATGGGAACTAAAGGAAGCCATGAAGCAGAAGTACCCTCACATATTTTTACCTTAGTTTTTAAAATGAAATTTCAAGTACAGCATTTCATAAGGGGAAATGTAATGACCTGTAATTTTATCAATGGAATTTTTTTTTCTGAATATAGAATTGTGTCATATTTATTAAAATAATATTTTAAAATTCACCTGCACCACATGATAAAACCAACTAAAATTTATTATATTAATTTAAATATTAAATTTAGAAAATAAATATTTTCATAATAATTTAAATTATTTCTATAGGAAAAATAATATAAAATAAGATAACAACAATATAAAAATTTGGATCAACTTAATCACCCTGAATAATCGCACTAACGGAAAACACTCTAGAGATAAAACAAGATGTTAGTGATTCAATATGCTTATTGAAAATGAAAACATATAAACCTAGAAGGAAATATGATTTTATGAATAATAAATGAAATATTATTTATTTATTATAATTAGGGATCTCATATGAAAATTAAAAATTTGACCATTGGAATAGAAATATGACTGTTGGAATAGAAACCTGACTGTTGGAATAGTAATTTCCCCGTTATGAGTAGTAAAATGATTGTTGGAATATTTTACTCACATATCTAAGTGTAAAATAATATTTAGTTATCTTGAAAATGAAAATATGTCAAAATTATATCAATATACAAGTAAATAAATATTTTAAAATGATAAAAAGAATTGTTCTTATTTTCGTAAAACATATATGTCTTATTTTCATTTTTATAAAAAATATAAAGATTTAGAAGAAAATTTATCTTTATAAAATGGTTTTAGAAATTAATATTATGTTTTATTTCAATTATAATATAATTTTATGTGACCATAAGTAATTTTTCTAAGTTTCGTAAAATTGATCATAATATTAAAATTGGAATTTTTCAAATAAATGAGGATTTTATTTAAAAATTAAAAACATAATATTAATAAAATTAATTTCATAAAAAATTGTTATATACATGATGAAAAATATTTATGGTTTATTTTTGGTATTTTTATAAAATTATTTATTTTTAGGTGAATAGTGAAGTATGGTAAAATATGATATTTAATATTATAAGCTAAATACATGAACTTTTTAGTCATTGATGAAGTAAGAACACATTAGTTGAAATTCAGATGAACCATTTAATTTATATAGTCACAATAATCATTACTATTGATATTATTGAGCCAATATTATAATCTAATGATTTTAATATTCAAAAACACCCCTCTCATCCTATTATAAATACCACCCGTCATAACTCCTCAACACAACTTCTAATACTTAGAACTTGCTAAATTTTTAATTAACTTCAATCCCAATACACTCCCCCAATTCCTAGTGTTTATTTTCTATACAAAATTACATTCCAATTCTCTTTATGTTGAATCCTAAGAGAAGGCATCCAAAAGAGAAGGTAATTCCATCAACCAATTCTTTTAATTTTTCTTCCTCCTCATCATAAAAAAAATACTCTACAACATGATATAATAACTTTAATATATTATATATATATTTGGAAATTTATTTTTTAAATGGAATATTTACCATCTATCCTCTTCTCAATACCTCAATTGATTCTAAAAGGAAAACATTGTTTACAATACAGTTGGTTTACTACTACCATGAACAACATACTTCATTTTTCTCCACTACATTAAAAGAAAGTTACAAAGATATTATTATGGTTAAATGTGATTATAAAAAGTATTTTATAACTTATTTCATGTTTTTTTTTGTTTTTTTATAATTATTTAATTAAATAAAATGAATCTAGATGGTGATGATAGGTAAAAAGGCCTAAATTGACTAATCATAAAATGTTTCTATTTTTTACTAAAAGAAGCATCCCTATATTAGAAAATGTATGGGTATTTCGAAGAATTTCAATTTATTGAAGTGAATTAATATAATTTCATACCAATTCTATATTTCTATTCATATTTTAAAATAACATTTATTATTATTCACAAGTGTTGTGACCTTGGAACCATGAAACGAATGCTCTAAAAAATGAAATTAAACATTACATCTCATTGAAATGGTTGTAAATGAACATAAAAAATTATAATAAATAAAATATAGATGGTAAAGGTTATTAATTTATTAATTAATAAATCTAATTTTATTATCCAGGATGTTATGTGAAAGCACAGAATGATTATAGAACATAATGTAAGGGATCTCTCTGAACCACCCTTTTTCTTTGGCTTATGACATTTCTCTCTTTAACTCAATTTTTATCTCTATTTAATGTTATAAAATACTTATAAAATATATATTTATGTATCATATATATATACATATCTTATTCTCACTTTTTTTATGGATAAATAAATTCCTTAAGTTTATTTCTCAAATGCCTTCATAAAAATAAACCCTAATTAAGTGGAACTTTTCTATCCTATAACCATTTTATTTAATGCTAATTTAAATTCTGTATTCCTAAATGAACACTATATTTTGAGACATATAATTATTTACACATACATGAACATACATAATATTTTATTACTTATTTTCTTGGGAATCTTTATGAAGTATCCTTTGATTATAATACATGTAATGATTATGCAACCCATTTCTTTCTATGAGTAATTATTATGTTTTTTCCTTATGATTGATCTCTTTTTTATGGGTAACATAATAATACATATTATTAGGGGTTCACCTAGATAAATATCTAATGTAGTGGGTAATTTTTTCCCATGAGACTTTATGTATGGGATTAGGGGGTAGACCTAATTCATGATGGGACTATGTCATCCAACTGATGTTTTCTTAGAAGTTAGCCTTGACTTGTTCTTATATCATGTTTAATATTTATTATATTTTTATATATTTCTATGATATTATGATACCATGTACTTAATTTTATTCTCCCATGTGATTATTCAGGATCCTTCATTTTTACGATATCATGTTATGTCATTTGACTCACATGTTATGCTTCATTTTCATTTTTATTCATTTACTAGGATTTTTAGCACACCCCTTTTGTCTAAGTATTACCTAGGTTATCCAATGAATTTTTATGATCTCAAAAGGATTTAGAAGCACATTGTGGAGAATAAAATTTTTTTTTAGTGTAATTTTGATGTTTTATGTATCTTTTATTCCAAATTTACTAGGACTTTTGATCCTTGGTTTGTATTTATTGAATATTTATTTTGAAATTAATGTAACAATATAGTTAAAAGGCTTGGGTTTCTATACAGTTACACTATTTTGGGATTGGTATAACCTTCTTTGTACCCTATTTTAAGATTTACATAACCACCCATGTACCCTATTTTTGTCATGGCTGATCTAGAAGTCTCAAACTTAGTGAATAAGGGAGAATAAGATAAGCACTTTTATATGTGAGGGGAGGGGAACCCTTAGAATTACCTAAAGCATTAAATTAATATATTTTCATGATAAAGTGGCCCCAAATTAATATATTTAAAATATATGTAAAATATGAGTAAAAATAATCTTAGTCAATAAAATTTATACAATTGTAGGTGTTTTATCCCTTATCACTTAATTTAACCCCCCCCCCCCACACACACACATCATTAACCCTTTTGATGGTTACTGTGATATCAATGTTTTTTACTCTATTTTCGACATGAAAGTTACTATAAAAGGAAAATTTCCCCATAAGTGGATAATTTTTTATATTCTTAATCATATCGCATTAAAATGGCCTAATATTATATTTTTATAAATTTAAAAAAAATTAAAAAAATATTTTGAAGACATTTTCATGACTGTTCACATAGTTTAACATTAAAGGCATCAAGATAGAAATGAACTTCAAATAAAGATATTTTAAAAAATGATAATATTTTATATTTATCTAAAAATTTCATGTAACACAATATATCATCCAAATTTTATTAATTTTAATATTTTTAAAATTATATATTTGGTTTTTCAATTACTTGAACAAGTACTCTGTCGATATTACATAAGAATTTGTGGTAATTATTCAATCAATAAAAATTAAGAAAATTACCATGATAAAATATTAATACATATTTCAAATAAAAATTTATAATTGAACATAAATTCATTATATCCCTATGAAAAAATATTATAGTTATTGAAATAAATAGAGTGACATTTTGGATTTATTCATTACTTATAATAATATTAAGGTCATTATCAAAGAAAAATATAAATTATTTTACATCTATTTGAATATTATATAAGTATGTATGAACTAAACTCATAAAATATAAATAAATGAAATTATATATATATATTTTTAAGGCCTTATAACATTATTTTTAACCTTAATTATCTAATTTACCCTTAGTATGGTGAAAAATATTTACCATATTTAATATTCATAATGAACCAAAATATATTTGACATATTTAAAAAATTTGGTCATAATGATTCCAAATATAGAATTCATTTTTCAATATTAAATTTCTAGAAGTTTCATAAATTAATTTCATAATAAGCATGAAAAACGCATCAGAAACCATTTTTTGAAAAAATCCTTTTTAAAAATAAAACTTGATTTCTTCTTATCCCATTCCTATTAAAATAATTATATGAATGTTAAAAAATAATTAAATATATAATCTATATATTTCTCTATAATAATTCAATAATAGTGATTAAATTTATTTATTATGATATATACACATTGCACACATAAAAACATTTTTTTCAGAAAAAACATCTCTTTCTTTTACTATCAAAAGATTTTATCAATTTAAAACTAATGAATTTATTCTATAAATATTTAAAAAATATACATTTTATTTTTTACTATTCATACCCTTTAATAAAATGTCTTGGTGATAACTTACATATTAAATAATAATAATTAAATAGTATAACATGGTTCGTTTAAACTGAGTGTTCCATGTAATGTAAGCTATTATGTACTTTAAATTTATTTCAAGGGAAATAAATATCAAATATTTGGGTATTAAAATATAAATAAATAATATTAGAATAAAAAAATTAACAAAATCCAATCACCTAATATCATGTAATATGATGTAAAGGAATAAAAACACCTACTTAGATCTAAGAGGAAACAATCCACAACAAATATGCTTCAATGATGGAAGCCAAACCAAGAAAGAAGAAAGCCTCCATAAGCCCTAAATGAAAAAATTAACTTAATTATAATATAAAAAATTCCTAATATTTTTATACATAGTGATTAGTGTTTACGGGAGAATGGAAAATCAATGGGAATGTGGAGGGAGAAAGAAACAATGAAAATACATCGACCGACTTCTTAGAATCAATAGAGAAAGAGAAATGAGTCAATGGAAAAGGAGGAGACTAAGGGAGAAGCTCCAGGGTATCTCCCTAAGTCTGAGTGCATGAGATAGTAAAGATAAATTGGGGTAAACCCATAAAACTAGATGAGGTAAAAATGGTAAAAGCACTAAAAATAACACTTGTGCAAGCCACTTCATGGTGCAGCGTTCATAGATTATGGCATATAACACCTTCCCTGAAACCCACTATATTAAATCCTCTATAATTTTTGGTATATTTCCCCACTCTAAACAAACTTCATTGTGTAGCTACTATCCTACATCATGGAGCACCCTGATTAGATAGATCTGGTCTCCCAATCACCCCAACCACTATGGACCTCTACACCACATCATGGAGCACCTTGATTAGGATTATCTCCAACACCTGATCCCTAGGCATCCACGGCATAAACTATGACTTACACTATGAAAATATCCCACCCAACAAACCTTTATTATAAAAAATAGCCTCTCAGTGGTGTGGTCTACTGCTACCCAGACCAAAAACTATCTTGGACTTCTCAAAACACCTAGAAAACATTATGAACACCCCCAAAAATGATGCAAATACCCAAACCATCAAAATTAACCCAAATTAAATAGTGTACACACATAATTTACATTTTGGTTTCAAAATTATCACCACCATGATACATTATTCCCTTAAAAGTCATTCACAAATCTAGAAATAGTGTAAATCCAAAAACACCACACATGGACTAAAGAATGAGGAGGGAAAGAACAACTAAAGATGACTCCCATGAAAAGGAAATACCACTCATCATCCAAATCCTTAAATTTGAAAATAAAAATAAACAATAATAAATATAACAACATGATATTTTAAAATAAAACTACATTCGATATCTTATACTACACGCAACACTAAGTTTAAATAAACCATGACATAACATTAAAATATTATTACCTAAATGTGACTGTTATAATATGTATGTTAAATTGGCGGGTATGAAGAGTATTAAATAATTTATTAAATTTATAAATTTTATAATCAGTATAAATTTTTTTATATGTTCTCATGAAATAAACACACAAATTTTAATAAAGACATTCTATTCTTCAAAAAATATATTTACTTCAAAATAAATATTTATTTTAGTGAGAAAATATTGTGATTAATTTATCGAAATTTTATAAATATTATTTAATAAAATTAATAACATTTCATAAATTGTCATATCAAAATAAAGTTAGTGTAATTTTTTTATTTTTTTGAAATGTTTTATTTTCAGTGAATATTGAAATTTTTCAATTTTTCAAATATTTTCATTTCATTTCATTAATTAAATTAATTTAAAAGTTTTATTCTATTTTGGATTTGGTTTTAAATTAAAATATAAAAAAATTATTTATATTAATAATATTATTTTCATTTTAATCATCAATTTTCATTCTTTTGGTAAAATATTATTTTTATGCTTAAAAATGCGGTTTTCTGAATATTGTTTTTAAGTTCATGTCCATTTTAATTAATTAAAATAAACACTAATAAGATAATATTTAAATTAAATTTATAAATTATATATCTATTTATATTAATTTAAATTAATTTAAATTAATTTAATTTTTATTGATATACATATAGTTAAGGTAATATCATTTATGCTTGAAAAAAACATTTCGTGAAAAACTATTTTTCGACTCATTTTGTATGTTTAATTTGAAATTAAATTTTGAAAATTTTTTGAATTTAATTTTATAAAATGGATTCCATATTTGGAATCATAATAATTAATATTATATGATAATTTCAACTTAATATTTGGTCATAATGAATACTAAAAAAAATAAAAATCATTTACCACTATTAATGTTAAAATCGGTTTTTCAGGGGTTAAACTAAAGATGAAAAAGAGAGTATAATATTTTAAAAATGATTCTTTATTTATGTTTGATGTTTTTATATACCATATCACCAATAAATCTTTTATTTATCAATTATTTATGCACTTGTATTGATATTGACTTCCTATTATTGAATAGTTTTGGATATTTACAAAAAATGTCACTACCTCTCACTTATAAAAGGGTAAATCCTCTCATCCCCTTTATATACTTAAAAATCCTTGTGTTTTCGAAAATACCTTCCTTACTTCCCTCCACATTTCATAGATTTATTTTTTATCATAAATCCAATCTAGGGAGACAATGTATAATCCAAAATAGGTGGTCCGAATAAAATGTATGGTTCTTATCGAAGAATATTTATTTTATATTTATACTATATCCCTCAGATATTAATAAATAATTATGGTATAATAAAATCAGTATATACCATATTATAATATGTTATTATATTAATTTAATTACTTAAATTCATTTCTTCTTCCATCAAATGGTAAATTGAACCATCGATCATATATACAGTGGACTACCGACTCACGAACCAATATAATTTGTTTTCCATCATTGTCTATCCAGAATATTTTTTGTGATAAATTTAATATTTATATATAATATTCATTGTATATTAATCATTATTTAAAATTAATATATCATATTTTTTCTTTCCTTTCCATCCATGGAAAATTAAAACGTCGTTCGTGTGAACGGTGGACTACCGCCATAAAAAGTGATGTGATTTGTTTTTTACAGTATAACATGGATTATATATGTAAGTGTAATTAAATAAATAATATGATATTATGATATTATGATATTATAATTAGTCTTTAAATATGAACTTAAACTTACCTTCTTTCTATAAATATCATTGAAAAATGGAAATGTTACACATGTGTATGTATTACCAACCACCTTCTTTATTGTAACATAATTCATTCTTCATAACCATAATTCATTGTTATTTTTAAAATTATAATTTATATATATAGGTTATAATTATGTCATTATTTTTATTCGATATATGATGTAATGGTGACCCATTTGACCATGGTCAACATACTGATGTCATTTTGAAATTATGAACTGAGCATCCTCAAAACACTCGATGTGGACAAAACTAATTAAGTAATTAAATATTTAATTAAAATAAATACAGTAAATGGTTTATGTATAATTGATTAAACTTGGATTATTTTCTTAAGAAAATAAATAATAGATATAAATTTATTATACATGCGATAAAATATATAGGCAACAAATTCTCGACTCATGGTAAGGGTTTCATCTCAAAACATCCTTCTTTCAGACACATGTTATTTTATGCACCTAATTTATTTTAAATGTTGTATATACTTCCCATTTACATATTATATCATGAATAATTCCTAATAAATTATATTTAATTATATTTTAAGTTTCAATTCCTCTACTTTAATCTTGATAGTTATGATTCAAAAGTTACCAAAGTGGTAATGTTTTATGTTTTAATCTCGTTTTAATCGATATTGTTTATGATTTAATTTCAATTTTAAAAAATTATTTTTTTATTATCTAATAAAAACCGTTAATTTTCTTTTCATATGGTTATTAATAAAATTTACAAGTAATATTACCATTTTACACTCTTTGGTACTTAAAATTATTGAAAAAATGTGTTTAAGAAAAGATGATTGTGTTTCTCCCTTCTTCTGAAAATATTTTTTAATCCATATCCATATTTTCTAAATAAATATTTTCAAGAATTTATTAAGAATTCTCAAAATTATTTATTAAATCCATTTTTTAATTTTTTAATTTTTATATAATATTTTGAAAGAATCTTCTTTTTGTTTTCTGAATGAGATACATTTTAGTTTTTTTTCAACAATGTAAAATGAATTCTTTTAACTTACATAACATGTATATAATTAATCATAATCGTTACCACTAAAATATTATAAGATTCATTTATAATTTTCCAAGGCTATTTTTATAGTAATTTTTTTCAATATTATCTTGGAAAGTTTTCTATATTGAAGATGAAATTTCAAAGTGAAAATGGTATATTTTCTCAAGAAATATTCAATGTAATCTTTAAAATACATTTTCATCAATGATGAAAACCTTTTATTTTATGTATTTATTCTAAATTATATATATATATATATCACACATATATCTATCTTATTATCCCTTAACTTTATGGGGTAATACATGCCTTATGTTCATCTCTCAAATTCCTTCATTATGAAATTTATTTTGATTATGACATGAGATAATATTATTCACCTCATTTATTTCCATGGGTACATCTTATGATTATGCATTATGATAGATTTACTTTTTTGTCATACATAATCATTAACAAGTCATGTTGCGTGTTCCCAAATAATGCCCCAATTCAATGGGTAATGTTTTTAGTCTCATGATATATAATGTATGGGATTATGGAGTAAACCAAATCCATTATGGAACTTTTTATACCATGTGATATTATATTTGCAGTTAACCTTTAATCGTGTTTATGTCATGTTATATGTTACTGCCACATTTCCTATGATTCCATGAGCTTATGACACCTTTTTCTTTATGTTATTCTCCAATTTTATTACCCTTGATCCTTATATTTTAGGTTTTTATGTTATAATTTTGAATCATGCGTTATGTCTTCTTATCATTTCATTCCCTTACGTGGGTTTTTATCTCACCCCATTAGTCTATGTCTTCCCTAGGTTATCCCATCCAGTTTGGGACCTCTCAAATTGACTTAGAAGATCATTATAGAGAATAAAATAAAGATATTTTATTTTAGTCTCACTTTAGTTTTTTATGAACCCAGTCTTCTAAAGAAACTTGTCCTTTTCAGTCCTTTTTTTATTAATGTACATTAATGTTAAAAATAATGTAATAATATGTGAAAATATCTTGGGTCCCTATAATCAAGTAGGCTCAAATATAAATCTATTCACAACCAACAAACATGAATCTCTAGGAAAATAGAGACCTAACATAGGTCTCCCTGCAATTTATAATCCATTTAAAAAGGTGGAACAAGGGATAGGAACACTAGAGAGAATGAATATCACCCAGGAAAACATGTTTACACTAATCATAAAAGGAAATAATAAGATTTTACTATTCACAATGAACCATGAATGAATAGATTAGCTCTATAAAGGATTAACACTCTGAAGGAATGCACAAAAAATGGATTTTAAACCAATAATATCAAATAAAAATTAAATTAAAGCACTAACTATGAACATTCATCATCATGGATAAATGTGGTACTAACCTATGTTCACAAAACTACATAGAGGGTAACTCGGAGCCAAACTCATAGAACACTAAATCATGATGATCCTGAGAGAAAATCCCAACTTGGTAACACTCAAGGTCTAATCAAAAAATAACTTATCATCCCCTTTTAACCAATCATGTACCCAAGGTATCCCCATTCTCATTCCATCTAACAAACCTTATGTATAGATATCACCATGAATATATAATCAAAAAAAACCAAAAAAATAAAAATTGAACATTGAGTCATGGTTATCACAAAACAAACATCTCACACATAAGAGAAATCCAAAAAGGCACTAAATGGATACAAAAAATAGTAGTCTCTCCAAAACCTTAACCTCTCTATGAGCCTCAAGCAGGAATCCTCAGAATAGATCATCGCCCAAATCCGTATCACATCTTAAATTCCTCCCACATCAACTCCATCTGAAACTAATAATGGTGACCAGGGAATCCACCCCCAACAAGTTCCATGATCGTAAAACAAATAGGATTTAAAATTTATAGGGTTCCCTACTAGAAAATAGAAAAACATTAAGGATCTAGTGAGACTCCATATAATGAACTGAGAATCAAACACCATAAACTATCCCCAATCACTTAACCCAAAAGAAGGATCAAGAACCCATTGGATTCTCCACCAAAGTGGTCCTATGATAATTATACTCAACAAACATCATCTTGGATATTTATTCAAGATGCACAAAAACATGATGATATGTAATAGAATCATCTGATAATCTATTCATAATCTAGGAAGTTCTAAATATTAATAGGACTTCACTCAATCTACAATAGGACTCACACCAAAGGGTTATTCTAATAATCATAATTTCTACCACTACTGGAAATTTAGGCTATAGCCACGATTCTAAACATTGGCTATAGGCCCAAAAACTGTGGCTATAGGTTACAGCCATGGTTTCATGAACCGTGGAAGGTATTGGCGTGGCTATAGGTCATATCCTATAGCCACGGCTTCAAACCATGGATATAGCACTCTAGACACGGTTCCAATCGCGGCTATAGCCCTATAGCCACGTTTCAAACCGTGGCTATAGGGCTTTAGCCCCAGTTTCAACCATGGCTATAGGGTCTTCCCTATAGATGTCAATATAGTCCACCTGAACCGTGGCTAAATCCCTGTAGCCATGGTTTAAAACTGTGGCTATAGGGCTTTAGCCTGCATAAAAAACTAGCACGGTGAACTGTGCTGGCTGTTGGGAGGCCTGCACCAGCACCCCCCACCCCCTGCTCCTGCAAACCTCCCCTTCCCCACCCCCCTGCACCTTTCACCCCACCCCCTACCCCCTCCTCACTGCACACCCCCCCTCCCCCTAGACCGCCCCCACCCTGCACCAACACCCCCCATACAAGGTAATCCAAATCCCATGAAACCACCACCTTCTTTGGAAATAGCTGAACCAACAGAATTGAGTCAGATTCTAATTCATCAATCTCCTCAATGAAAATATTACACAACATAAGGCATGTATTCATCACACTCACCTCTGCCCCAATGGAGGTACCCGTTCAGTAAAAGGAATTGAAACACAGAATCACCAAGCCCCTATTGTTCTGAACCAACCCGGCTCCCCTCGTCTCCCCCGTAATACACGATCCATCGACATTCAATTTTAATGCTAAGCCCCTATTGTTCTGAACCAACGCACCTCCCCTTATCTCCCCTATAATACATGATCCATCCACATTCAATTATAATCCCATAGCCGGAGGCTTCCATTGAAGCCTCCTTTCCTTGACTACCTTGGAAAGAATCACTATTCATACAAATCCATGGATGAAATCTTATTAGGTTAGAAGAAAAAATTCATCCCTTGATAATCACTCCCAACTATACCCCAATCATTTTCACATGAACCTAAAAATAGATTGAGGAATTCCTCTTTCCTTCCCTTACATTATTCCTACCATCCCAAATAGTCCCACACACATCCAAGAAAAAACATAAATGAATCATAACCTCCACCTCTGGATCTCCCCTTGGAACAATGCCTCAATTATCTCTTACATGGAGTTCCCACTACTGTTGATATTCAGAAATTGTCCGATAAACCTCCAGATCCCCCTCACCCAGTCACTCTGAAAAAATAAGTTCCAAGAAGATTCATAGTGTGGCCTTTGTACAACAGTGACATCTAGAGGCCAGATCCACCCCCTAATTCTAAATATTATCCTTCGTTGGAATCACTTTATGTCTCATTCAGCAAACAAGAAAAATCATCTGGTTTGAGATATCCTTGTACCAGAGATTCAAAGTCCATTCGTTCATCCCGCATCTTACATGAACACAATTTCTAAACTCCCTATTCATGCACGCCTCCCCTGCCCCACCCACCTGCACCTTGCACCCCACCCCATGCCCCCTCCTCACTGCACGCCCCCCCCCCCCCTAGACCCCCCCCCACCCTACACCAGCACCCCCCAATGGAGGTGAATATAAAGTAAAAAAAACACAAGACCTATAAAATTAATAAAATTGTAACAATCTATATACATGTGTGGGAAATGAGCATAAAATTAAGTTTTTCATTAATATTAATTACTTTAATATATCCCATAATATGTTGGGTTAGTGAATATAAAGTAAAATAAGTAAAATAGTAAAAATCTATATATAGATAACAAGGGTGGTCCACCAAGTGCTAACAATGTCACAACGATACACAAATGAGCTCCAATAAATTGGTTGTTTGAAACATTCCTGATAAAATCAGTAAAAGCAAGAAGAGATTAGAGACTTTGAACTAAGGATGCTCAGAAATCATACAAACTAAAGCAGTGAAATCTGATTAATTACATAGTAACAAAAACTATGTAAACTAGAAAGATGTCAATTCAAGTAAGTATTGTTTAAACATACCATCAACTTAAAAATCATCAAGGGGAACGCCAGCAAGGGAATCAATTAGACCAGTGAATTTATTGATCTAGAAATACCTGAATAAATCCATAAATACATTAAAAAATGATAATTATCTTAACTAAGTCTCAGTTGCTTACAGTGTACCATGGCTTGAAAGAGACCCAAAACTGTGAGGTAAGTTCCCTGTCATTGAGTTGTATGAGAGATCCTTGTATGTGAAACAAATCATTATAAAATAATATTCAACTGAACAAGAACCTTCTAACATAATAGATTATGAAAATACAAAAGTGGACTCAATAAATGAAAATAAAAATATGAAAGAACTCTAAAAGGATTATTTACAGAAGCCCCCCCCCCCCCCGGGACAGAAGCCCCCCTGATGAACCCCCTTGGACAGCAGCCCCCCACCCCCCTGGAAAGCCACCCCCTGGACAGAATCCCCCCCCCCCTCGGGACAGCCACCCCCTGGACAGAAGCCCCTCTTGGACAGAAGCTGCCCCTTCTGGACCCCCCTGGATAGCCCTCCCTGCTGGACAGCATCCCCCCCCCTGTTGGACCCCCTGGAGAGAAGCCCCCCAGCCCCCCACCCCCCCACCCCCCCCGGCTGGACCCCCTGTACTGTAGCCCCCCCCCCCCACCCGGACAGACCCCCATGTCGGCGCTCCCTGGATGCCCCCCCTGCTGGACCCCCTGGACAGCAGCCCCCCTACATATTAGGATGATCTCCTTGATGTATTGTTGGAACATATCGAATGTTGGGTCGGTTGGGATTGGCTAGTTTGTTGTGGTATTCCGTACATAAATGAAAGAAATTGGAAAGGTACCATGCAATTTTAGGAATGAAGGTAATCATTTAATAGGTTTCATGACCATTTGAATATGTTATAGGGTCATTCCACATGAACTAGGCTTTAAAAATAATGACATAGTGGCTTCCAAAATTAAAAGGAATGATTGAAAATAGAATACGGGGAGGGTGAGGTTTTCCTAGTTTTGTGCTAAAGGTCCCCATGCATAAGGATAGTAAACATATTTCTTGTAATCATCATCAAAATTTGATGATCCCATATTTATTATTTACTTTATATGGGCTGAAGTCAAATTATAATTCTTTTATCCCAAACTACACATGCTATAATTTTGTAGTATATTGATAGTGTGGGGTCGAACCCATAGAGAATGTTTGGTAGAATAGAAAATTGGACTCTAAACATTTTTTTAGGAGTCCTCAAAATTTGTATTGGTTTTGGGATATGATTGATGCTATTGAGTTTTTTTTAACATTTAGTAAGAAATAGGGATCACATTCTATTTCAGGATTGAGGTAAAAAGGATAAAATTGGTCCTAACATGGAATAATCCAAGGGATTAGGCTTCGAAGTAGATTTTAAAACACTATTTTTTTCATTGAAAACCCAAAATAGAACTATATAAGAGTTAAATATTCCTTAGTTTTTATATAGCTAAAAATGGTGATTCTTTAATCCTAGTTGTAATGGCAGAAAGTGGAAAATGTTAATAGTCATAGCCAACTCAACTCCAATCGTGACAAGTTAAATCATATAAATATAATATAGTAAAGGATTCATAAAATAATTTAGTACATTGAATTTATTTTACATTATTACTATCATTTGGGTTAGATGGTTCTGGTTTAGAAATTCAATAAGATCATAAGACTCATACACTCAACCCTTCCCCTTAGTGGTTTAGCCACTCTGGACTGTGATAATTAAGATCGAAGAAAAAAACAATTGTTTAGATTTGATTTGGGAGAAAAAAAATAAGGGAGAAAATGAGAATTTCTCCCTACCCCCTCCCCCCCCCCCACCTGCACACCCCCTGCCCCCTCTCCATACCCTTTGCCCCCACCTTCACACCCCCTGCCCCCTCCCCAGCCCCCCCCCCCCCCACACCTGCACACCCCCTCCCCCTACCCCCCACCTTCCCCCCCACCTTCACACACCCCTCCCCCTACCTCAGCACACCCCCTGCCCCCCCCCCCCCACCTGCACACCCCCTGCCCCCACTCCCTGCCCCCTGCCCCCCACCTGCACACCCCATGTCCCCTCCCCTGCCCCCCCCCCCCACCTTCACACCCCCCTTACCCTACCCCCACCTGCACACACCCCTCCCCCTACCCCAGCAAACCCCCCTGCCCCCCACCTGCACACCCCCCTGCCCCCTCTCCCTGCCCCTTTCCCCCCACCTGCACACCCCCCTACCCCCTCCCCTTTCCCCACCTGCACACCCCCCCTCCCCCTTCCCCCCCACCTTCCCCCCCCCCACACCTGCACACACCCCTCCCCATGCCCCAGCACACCCCCCTAAATGAGATCCTTGAAAATACAACAAGGTTTCATTGATTTCCTATATGGGCCTATGAAACCCATTATGACTATTAATGAAACTGACCAAACCATTGATGAATACCAAGATTTTCCCCCAAGTATACTTGTTATTCCACCTTGCTTCCTATTACTTTACAGTGTTGATAAGGCCATTATAGAAGTTTCTTATGATTCTACCAGTGAGGGAGTTTGGATTAAACATGAAAAATTATACATGATTTCCTCATTTGTAGGAAACAATTACAAGAAACATTGTATATTGACATTCAAAATGAATCCTAGTATATCTATAAAAAACAATTTAGATGAGGTTAATAAATTCATGTTAGATTTAGACAATATTAATGTTTATGTAGATGATGAGGATCCAGAAATGATCATATTAATCACTCTTCAAAATAGATATAGAACACTTGTTACGACCATGATGTATGGTGGATTCTATTTAACATTAGAAGATATCAAATCATCCCATATGTCGAAGGAATTACATTCTAGAACAAAAATAAAAGGTGAGGATAAGAGTTTTTCACAAGGGGGAGACCTTACACTAAAGGTATGAAAAAACAATTCAGTATGGACAAAAATTAGATTAATAAATAACCCAAATCAAGGACAAGATCTATGGATAGAAAAGTAATATGTTTTCACTATGGTAAACCTGGTCACATTAAGCCCGAGTGTAGGAAACTCATGCATGAGTTAGAATCCAAACTGCCCACTAACCTATATTTTCTAGTTGATTCAGGCTATTATATTTTTTTAAATATTGAATAGGTCTTATTTCAATGATGTCGTCCCTCTTGAATACATACACTCAGATTTTTGGGGGATATCCAGGACTAGTTCTTGTGTTGGAGGATCCAATTTCATCATCTTCATAACTAAAATCTCTAATAATGTTTGGATTTAGATAATAAAAAGAATATGATGCATTACAAACCATTTAAACCTAAAAAGAATCAACGTAAAATCACACTGTAAAGATTATTAAGACTGAAGAATAGATAATGTTCTTGAATATCTTTCTATAGAGTTCATTCAGTTTTGTGAGTCCGATGGGATTACGAGGGACATAACTATTAGGGAACCCCACTCCCCAATAGAATATCCTAGCTGAGAGGTTGAATAGTACTATTCTAAAAAGATTTAGAAGAATTCATGAATGCTCAAGTCTCTCCAAATATTTTTGGGTCATTGAATCAATTAAAAATCCAGGATAGTTTCCAAGGGAATCCTTCAAAGAGAGGGAATTGATTACGATGAATTATTTTCCCTTTTTTCTTAAGCATTATTTAATTCATCTTTTGATAGATTTTGAAACTTATAACTACTTTCATACAGAGCAGTTAGTTGTTAAAACTGGTTTCCACCTTGGTGATTTGAATGAAAAGATTTATATGACACCTCTTGATGATTATCCTGCTGAGTTCAAACCAAAGAAAGTATTACATTTAAATAAATCTTGGTCTGGCCTAAAAAAAACCTCATGGAAGTGGTGCTTCAATTTTGATTCATTTTTTCTAGCTAACAAGTTCATTAGAATTAATTATAATGCCTTATTTTATTTAAACTCAACTAAAACCTACATCATTTACCTACTATTTTATATTAATGACATGTTCATAATTTTAAAAGACAGAAATATGATCTCTATTTTTGAATCCCAATTGAAAATTAAGTTTTAAATGAATGACTTAGTTGTAGATAAGAAAATCCTAGGTGTTCAAATCATTAGGGAAAGAATGCATAAACTAATTTATCTATCTTAGCATGATTATATTTTAAAATTTATAAATAGGTAAATGTTGGAATCTCTCAGTCCTGTTAATTTCCTTCTTGAACAACATTTTCAATTGTCCTTGAATCAATCACCTACTGTTGAAGTTGATGTTGAATTTATCTTTAGAATTCATTATTATAACATTGTTGGTTCCAAAGAATATTCTATGATTTTATCTAGAACTGATTTTTCAGTTTCTATCTGCACTCTATAATGGTTCATAGGCACTCTAGGGAAGCTATAATGGTATTCCCTTAAGTGGATCTTGAGGTATCTTTCTTTTACTTCGAATATTTCATTATTCTGTGGTACAAATGTGGATACTACTTAAATTATTTGTGGTTTGGTTGATGCTAACTAAACTGTTAATGTTGACAATTGTAAATCCTTAACTATTAATGTGTTTGCTGAATTTGGAGGTTTCATTTCCTAGAATTGAAATATGTAATCTATTGTTGCACTTTCATCTATTGAATTTGAATACATAGATTTAACTGAGGTAGTTAAAGAAACTTATCGATTGAGAAGTCATGGTGGTGGGGATATATCTAATACTAGACATAGTTAGCTTAAGGTAGATCTACAGGTTATTAGTCATTCTCATTCCCAATAAGATATGGTAAATATTAATGATATTGATCAAAAAATTAGTATAATCAGATGCATGGAACTCGTCATACATTACCAATCCAAAAATAAAATTTACATCAAAAGTGAGTCTCAATATCAGTATCATCAGAATCATGATAACCCCCATCCACACCTCCTACAGAAAAACCATCACCACCTCTCACACCACCAACATCATCATCGGCATCTGCATTCGAACCGGCACCAGCACCGGGTCCAGCACTAGGTCCGGCTCTAGCTCCGACAGAAGAATCTACATTAGCAGAACGCATCGATATCAAAAAGGCATCAACCGTTGCAGCTGATTCTGGTGGAAGTGTAGAAGAAAGGGCAGACATAAATTTCATCATATTTGTAGTTATCTCCTGTTCTGATTTTTGGATTGCTTCTTTGATTGCAGCATTCATTTGTTCCACTATGAAAAAAATATAATTGGTACTCGAAGAAACGTTAGTAGACCAGTATCGATATAGTAAAATCCTCTTCCTAGGTCGACAACGCACTCTACCCGGATGCTCATCTCCTAATACCTGATGTTGATGATCATTTGGGCCCAAACTGTTAGGTTCTTTTTCTGCCAATGCCTCTAAAGCATTCTTTTGATTGATATATAACATAAATTAAAATGATAAAATAATATAAGGAATTAAATTCAGTAAAAATCAATGAAATTGAAATATACTTATAATCTCCTTCTCGGTGTCGGTATTTGGCACAGTACCATCTTTCTTTTTCCGGCTTATACAAAAGAAAGTTGAGTGAGGAACGTGACCCTTGATATTCGATGCCTTTTTTAGGAAAAAAACAAATAAATAAATCAAAATTGGAAGTTAAAAAAATTACACTTTACAAAGATAAATATTTTAAATGTTAAATTACCTGTGTCTGCTCATGATCTGGTAATGAAGTGTGTCCGCAAATATAAATGTGTTTCATTACACTCTTGTTTGTTTTATTTCTGTTTGATTTCTCCTATAAACAAATAATTATATAAATTCATTAACATAAATAAAACAAGTAATTTAAAATCGTTTTCAAATAAATAAATGAATATATATATAAATTTAACCAACACGTTGAATGTTGGACTCTTCCAATAGCTGATCATCCCTTTATATTATGATATTGGGAAATATTGAATCACCGGTACTTTTTCAAGCTCTGTACCAACTCTCTTTTTCCAACCATGGTATAAATCATACTTGTAGGATCACCACATTTCACCTAAATCCATTATCCTTGTAGCCTTTACATTTTTTCCATCCGGAAAATTATATCGAAGATGCAATGGACATAATATTTGTTAAGAAAATATTATAAATTTATATATATATAAAAGGTGATTAACATTACTTGCCCAAATCTCTGCCCAGGCTTTGTCCTTAATTTTTTGTCCAACTGCCTTCCAACTTATCAGTTGAACCGGAATGATATTGTTCTGTCTAGCAAGTGTTCCCATAAAACTTTTACATTCCGTGCCATTTTTATTAATTATAGAATTTTCATCATTGTAATAAACTATGATTTGTGTGTACCGATTCCAAACCTCGCGCATTTTTGTGTGGCCTAGTCGTCTGGTAGAGAATGGAGCTAATCGTGAAACCAAAAATAAAAGAAAATAATATATATGAATTTATCATTAATCAGTAAAAGTAATATTTAAACAAATACCAGTAGATGGGGGATCTTCTGACCCCTGAAGTGATGCGTCTGGAGGGGGGAAGCCTCCATGGTAGGTGAGATATCTACAGGAGTACAATGTATAGTAGATGAAAAGTGTACTGATGGAGGCAGAAAACCTGATGGATAACCCTGTACAGATGAGGGTGTATATGGATATGGATATGGTGGTGGGATATATGGGGGCACAATACCCTGTACAGTTGATGGTGGGAATGGAAAATGAGGGACGGGAGTCTGAGAACTACCATCCGATGTGGGTGTGGGGAAAAAGGGATACGGAAAAGGTGGGTATGGATAATATGGAGGTGGCATAATGGGAGGATGACCTCCTGGTGTCTCAAGCGGTGTAGTATTAGGCTGACCTGTAGAATCAGTACCCCCACCACAATATCATCCTCAATGGCATAATACAAGCGTCTGCTTGACGATACAACCTCAAATAACATAGATGATAAAATAAAATGAACGATAACAAGATAAATAATATGAAAGAACATAATATTCAAACATAATTTGTACTTACATTGTTTCCAGGAGGAGACCTACGTTGTTCGCTTCTCGGTATTCTTCTACTCCTTCAAGTATCATCATAATCAGACATTTTGACCTGGAAATTTAAAATAATATTCTAAAATAAATATAAATATTGCAAAATGTTAAATAATACAATTTTATCATAAAACAATGAGATAAATTTTCATGTGTGATATGTATATTGATAAAATATCAAGACTTTTCTATGTCCAAGATTTACTAGCGAAGTGGTTAAACATAAATTGGTGAGGCTATTAATATTTTTATATTCGATAATGGTATAAAATATACTAGTTATTTTTATATCATGTATGGAAGTTAAAAAAACACATAAAATATTGTGATAATATCAGGTAAATACATACAAATGTTTCAATGCTATGTGGGGTCTGTGACAATTTCTGGTTCACAATCTGTTCTAAAAATTTCATCATCCATATCATCAAATGAAACATTCGAATAAATACCGATAGGTTAATCCACAACATCATTTTCATCCATGCCTTCGTCAAAAATATTTCTAGGAATAACATCAACAATAACACCAAATTTTGGTTGTAATGGGTCACTTACATAAAATAACTATTTAGCTTGTGACGCAAGAATATAAGTTTTATCAGTACGAAGTTGGCAGTTCATATCAATCACTCTAAATCTGTAGTTATTAATATGAATTCCTTTTCATGTCATTGAATCAAACCACACGCATTTCATCATTGTGACACGACCATGTGCATAGTAATCTAATAAAATGATTCTTTCAACAACACCGTAATATGATATATTTTCTGATCAAGGCTGCATGTTCGATGCACTCGCATAATAATCTTTTGTGGCACTTATCGTGACACCTTTATGCTGTGTTGCCATTTTTTTGCACAAATATTTATAAAAAATTGAAATCCATTGACAACAATTGACTTACAATCACGTACCACATTGTTTGGACCAAAGGAAAATGCTTTTATTTTATCTGATACTTCAATCATTGGTAGAGTTAAAACCTAAAAGATACCAACATGGAATATTAAAAAAATACATGTGATTATGTTTTGAGAAGAAGAAAAAGAAATCTATTACCTTTGACTTTAACTAGGCAGCAAATTCTTTGTTGTGCAACAGTTCCTTCCTCTTAATAGATAGAGAGTGATGTCCGTTTTTTATAATTTCTAAATGTTCTCTACAGATATGAAAGCATTAAAATTTCAGAAGATATAAATAAATCACACAATGAAAAAAATACATATTTATTTGTTTACTTACTTGATATAATCATCAAGCACACCACATTTGAATAATACTATGTGATGTGCCATTCCCACTCTTCCCTGCTTAAAGTACACAATTAGTACCATCCAGATATCCCCCCTATTTGGAGAAGTGAAGGAAATGAAGGATCAATGGGATCATATTGCTCATATTCAATTCTCATTAGTCGATTAGACCTCGTAGTGACGTTATCCAAGTATGATGAACAGAAATCCATCCATTCTTGTGCTAAATAGCATTTCACAATAGAGCCTTCAGGATGATATTTATTTCTCACATAAGATTTCAATTTAAACATCATTCTTCTAGTAGGATACATCCACCGACTCGAAATAGGACCACCAAAGAGAACTTACGTGGGAATATTCACGGTTAAATGTAACATACATGTGAAAAAAGATGGTGGGAAAATTTCCTCCTAGTCGCAAAGAATAATCGGTGCATCTCTCTATAATTTCTGAACAACACTTCTGCTCAATATTTTGGCACAAAGATCTCAATAAAATTGACATAACATAATCTCCACAACTCTAAAATTATGTGAAAGTAAATGGAAATGGAAATGGGAATCAACTCATGTAACAAGACATGGTAATCATGGGTTTTAATATATTTGAGTTTCACATCTTGTGTATTCACCATTTTCAAAATATGACTTGAATAACCATCCGGAACCTTTAAAATTTCAAAGACCTGAAGAAATTGTTTTTTCTTCACATTTCTCATCGAATAATAGGCAACATGGACTTTCCACTTATTTTAACCAATTAAATCAGGATGAAGTCTTGATCTTATACCCCAATCCATCAAATCACGACGACACCGCAAATCGTATTTTGTTTTACCTTTGACATTTAAAATAGTAGCAAGTAACATCTCACAATTGTTTTTCTCGATATGCATTACATCCAAAAAATGACGTAATAAATTTGATGATCAATATGGAAACTCAAAGAATATGCTTTTCTTTCTCCAATTGCTATTGGAATTCGAATGAGCATGGTTTCGCTTTCTGATATTTGATTGACTTTTCCCAAGAACATAATTCAAATCATCAAGTTCTTTAACAATATCAGTCTCTGGAATTCATTGAGGTGTCTCATCTGTCTCGATTGCATTATCTAACTTTCTCTGCTTTTTCCTATATGGATGATCCATTGGTAGAAAACATCGATTCCCTATGAAGCTGAAAGTTTGTCAAAACTTTAATATTCAGAAATGTGTATTTATCATAAAAATATAATAGGATAATTTCTCTTTAGTACTCCAACCGGACATCATTCTGTAGGCAGGGAAATCATTTATAGTCCACAATAAAGTTGCATGAAACATAAAGTACTCCTTTCTGAATGCATCATACTCTTATGCACCAAAAATCCAAAGCTCATTTAACTCCTCTATTAATGGCGGCAAGTATATATCAATATCGTTTCTAGGATCACTAGGTCGAGATATCAATATAATCAGGATAGTGAATGGCTTATTTATACACATCCATGAAGGAAAGTTATAAATGTGAATGAAAACAGGCCAAGTATTGTGTGCAGTATGCATTTAGCGAAATGGGTTGAAACCATCACAGGATAATCCCAATCTAACATTTCGTGGGTCGGCTACAAAATTAGGATGTAACCTATCAAATTTATTCCAAGCCAACCCATCTGTAGGATGCACTATTTCATCATTATTCTTATTTATTTCATCTGCATGCCATCTCATATTCTTTGTCATTTGTTCTGACATAAAAAAATTTTGAAGCCTGGGAATTAAAGGGAAGTGCCACATCACTTTCTGTGGTATGAAAGATTGAGATCTATATTTATTGGTCTTCCATCTTGATGTTCCACACTATTTGCACTGACTCAAGTCTGTATTCTCCTTCTAGAATAAACAATAGTCTTTGAGACAAGAATGAATCTTACTAGATGAAAATCCATATTTGTCAACCAACTTTGATGCCATGTAATAATTTTCTATAATACATGAATCATCAGGCGGTAAATCCTTAATAAATGTAATGAGATAGTCGATCGTAGTATTACTAAATCCATACATTATTTTACCACGATATAATCGCATTAAAAACTCAAGTTTCCTCATTTTTCCACATGCTTGATATATTGGGGTATTTGCATCTTCCATCAGCATTCTAACACTCTCAACGTCGTCATCCTGATTAATAGATGAGAACTGTGTTCCAGTATTCATTTCCTTTTTCACTAGTCTACATGAGGAGCTATCTTCAGAAACAAAAAGAAACCAATCAGAAATCAGATTTTTCATACCAATCTTTTCCGCTGAATCGATGTCATTCAACACTTGAGCTTTCTCTCCATTGTGATACCACACATGATAATTTTTCTGGAAACCACTTTTAGTGATATGGTAACTCCCTTCCTCATGATTTAACCAAGTTCTTCCAACACAATCAAAACACGGGAATCGAATCAATCCTCCATCTAAATCATTAGTGAATGCAAAGTCCAAAAAATATTGTAACTCCTTCTAAAATTCATCAGTGATCCGATCAATGTTTTACATCCAATATTTATCCATTCTGAGGCAGATAAACATACATTAAATAAATAATCTAGAAAATGACTTAACATTATATGTATTGTTTCATAAGATATTAATTAATCATTAATAAAAAGTTAATAAAAAATCATAGCAAATATATTAAAATTATGGTTTAGGGAATTCATAAATGTTTTAAATTATAAAAAATTACGAATAGTCATACATAAGTTCCAAGAATGATGATTGATTATAGTAAAAAGATTTTATATGAATTCTAAGAGATAATAATAATAAATTCCCAAAAGTGTTTGGGTTAATTCATAACGATTTGTGATGTTTTGTATTAAATCTACAAAGATTTATTGAAATTTAGTGACATTTTGAAAATATAAACCATATCATATACCCAGCATTAATATTAAAGAATTGGCTGATAATTACAATGGTTAGAAGATGAGAATAATAACTATTATATGAATCTATACTTTAATGATGGTGGTCACCTTAGAAAATAGATATCCCATCAACTTGGTTGTTCCCACCCTTGCTCGTATCTATGAACTGTTGGGTAAAATACAGGAATGAAGATCCCAACATCACCTCAGTGGTCCATCTCAATTATTGTATGGATTGGTGGTGAAGTGTTATCAATGTTATGAGTACCGGTATACTGCAACAGTCCCCCACTCTAACTTTTATCCTACCCTACTCTACATTGTTGTCATTCTACTAAAATCCTTGGGAATTTCTAGTGTGGTTGAGTTGTTTAGTTATTTTTCTCAGTTTTCTTTTATGCCTTACCCCGCACCCCATTGAGTAGTGGTAGATGACGGAAAATATAAACCATATCATATACCATAGTGTAAGGACGTGTCGTCATTCCATTGTTGACTTTTAATCATGGAGTATAACACTGAATCATGGTGAAGGAGATTGAAAAATCATTATAATCTTCTTTTATCATACCCAACAACCAAAACAAACTAACTTTCCTTTTTCACACTTGAAGGCACAACCCAAACACCAAAATTTTTTTAGGGTTAAAGTAGAACCTATGAACTAATTTTTTCCTAGGTTAGCATAACCAATACACTACCTTTTGATAGAGGAACAACCATGTGTGAGTTGAGTGATTACAACTCGATAAAACATTACACCACAAAGTAAATTCTTTATAATTAATATAGAATCATTAAACCAATAAAATTTGTTGAAAATTATTACTAATGTAGAATAACTGGATTTGAACCTTCACACAGTAGATATAGAACAATTTAGCTTGGGCATTCTTGCAAGATCAATGAGTAGATAAGAAGCATTAAAACCCATTGGTAAAATGCATTTAACATTGATTATCTAAATAACTGCCACTATTTTTTTTTATGTCGATTATAAAATAACTATCATCTAAATTACAATATGAAATCCTATTTTTGTATTTGTGTTGGTACTTAAAAGAATGATCCTCCAAATATCCAATCTCTAAGAGGGTATAGCTTTCAATCAACCCAAGACTAGTCAATTCCCAAAACATCCATTGTTAAAAAGGCACTTGAATTATAAGGCATAATGTTTCATGCCCAGTAAGGTGTTAATGTAGGGTATAATAATTTATATACTCAATAGGGAACCAATGACATACCTCAAATCACAAGTGAAAAACCAAGTTTATGTGTGAACATGTATACTAATTAGCATGTTTAAATAAAAAAACATTTTTAGGAAAATAACCAAAATAATATTAAAATGATTGTAAATAGGTAGTTGAAAGACAAATACAAGTTATATCAAGTAACTCTCTATACTAGGAAAATGCATATTAGAACATACCTAAGTTTATATTCTTCAATGGGGATCGTTATCGATGTCAATCTAGAGGTATAGAAATATTGTAAGACATCTTGTCTAGGTTAGGTGTAGGGAAATCTTATAGGCCATCCCACCCAGCTACACTTCTGGAGTCAGGTCCTAAGCCCATCCCATGGAATAGGGAAGGATTGTACAAAGTTGAAGCCTCATCCCATCCCATGGAATAATTAAAGTGGTATACTCATTTATAACTCAAAATCATATCCCATGTAATTTACATGTACATAAATGGACAGAAAACATTCTTAACAATATATGATAAAAAGAAAAAATATAAACATACCCTTTATAGCATGATCATAATCATATACAGGGGTATTCTATGAATATGGTTGATATAAAAAGGTAAAAATTGGATAAGTGAGGTTCTTTACGTAGTGAAAATCCTAAATTTTGGAATTTATGACTAAAATATCCAACTTCTGAATTCTGTAAATTTCATAAATACAAAGTATATTACACAAAACACTTAGAAACAGATTAATAATTACATAATAGTAAATAGAAACATAATAATTATAGAATAGTAAATAGATGACAGAATAGTAAACAGATTAAACCATGAATACCATAATACTAGATTAACTATGATAATTAGAATGAAATATAATCCCTAAAATACCTGTGAATAACAGTCGACAGAATACCAGTCAACACATAAGAGCCACAAAATAGGAAATAAACACAAACCCCTCCTTGAACTCCTCCTGAAAATTGAAAACTTCCTAAACATAATAAATACTGAAAACAATATTCAAAGAACCCACAAAAAAGGAGCCAAAAAATAGAAAATGCACCGAAAGGGTGTGGAGGAGGGGAGGAACCCTTCGGCCGATGCTGCACCGAAGGGATAAGGAACCCCCAAATAATGGTATGGTGGAGGGGAGTACCGCGCGAGGGATAGGGCAACCTCGAATGGAGAAGTCGAGCCGCGATTGGAGAATCCGCACTGTGGCTGAAGGAACTGCGATGAGGGATGGAGGAACCGAATATGGCGAGGACAACGGGAGAGGACAACAACGAGTGCAAGAGATGACAGTCGCGAGGGAAGATAAGAGGGTGTGGTGAGAGAGGTCGTCGGAAGGAGGAGAGGTTGTCGGGAGGAGGGGCAGTCGTCAGGAGGAGGAGGGTGCTGTGATGAGGGTTTCAAAACGGGGAAGGAGGAGCCCGACAGGAATTGGAAAAAAAATGAAACACAAATGTGTAGCCACATATGTAAATTAAACTATGGGTATAACCAAGCTATAGCCATAGACTTATAAAATCATGGCTATAGGTCTGTGGCTATAGCTTAAATTTTCAATAGTGTACCTTTAATCAAGATCTTTCTAGGAGGGATACCTCAAAAAATAAGAAACATGAATCCAACCCATTCATGTCTCGTTAATCAAACCAAATAGTACCAACACACTAAGGTACAAAATCCAAAATCATGCATTCATCAAAGAAAAACACATAACAAAAAATTCATATTTTTTTTTTTAAATGGTAGTGCTTTGGTCAAAGACCATAGCACAATTTATTGATAAACAAAACAGGATTACAAGAGGCGAAAAGATGGGATTTTTTTACAGTCTCTATCAAGAAGGTAAAATAAATCAGAAGGAATAGAATCCATCCAAGTCATGTGTCGATGGACTCCTTTGTTGGAAAGAGCATCAGCAACAGCATTTGCTTCACGGTAGGCATGAGTAGCTATATAGTCCATCCCGTGAAGCAAATTCAGACAATTCATCCATCGAGTGGTAAGAGTCCAGGCCAGATTGATGTTGCCATTCCAGATGGCATGAATGATAGTGGTTGAATCACTTTCTATCCAGAGCTTTCTCCAACCTCTTTGGTGCGCAAAATCAACAGCATGAATGACCCCCAACATTTCTGCCTCCAGAGAAGAAGAGTGACCACAACCAACAAAGAAGCAGCCCTGACACTGCCCAGCTGAGTCTCTGAAGATGGCACCACAACTGGTAGGTCCAGGGTTGCCTTTGGAGGTGCCATCGACGTTCACTTTAATCCATCCTGGCATTGGAGATTGCCAGAATACTTCAAATGAGTGTTTGGGCTTTGGGTAGATGCCAGGAACACGGAGCTGTCGAAGAATCACAAAGTCACCAACTGAGTTGTTACAACAGTCTTTTTGTATTGAGGCAGCTTCATGAACCGCCAGAAGAATCCGAGCTTTCCCTGCATTAAGATTGAGACGGTGATTGTTGTGAATGAGGGCGTTTCTGACGTACCAGATCTCATGAAGAAGCTCCGCCACTGCCGTCAGGAAAAGGTTTTTTATCTGCATGAAAATATCATATCTAGTACAATTTTTTATAAACAAGGAAATTGAGTCAGTAAAGAACCATCTATTATTAAATAATTCAGAAATATAATTCCAAAGAGCAGAGGCCGTCGCGCAAGATAGGAAGAGATGATTGGCATCCTCTCTATGTTGATTACACAGGCGACACTTAGAACAGAGTTGAATACCAAAAGTTTGGAGACAGGTTTCCGTTGGCAGTCTATTATGGGCAATGCGCCAAATAAGGGTGAGCCTAGAAGGTTTAATCCAGGGTTTGTTAAATTGATTTACCCATAGGAAACTAGAGTCATTATCAGAGAAATTATGCTTATAATAATTCTTTGAATCCAGGATGCCATTGGTAGAAGGCTCCCAAACAAGGAAATCACCATTAGGAGAAAAAAGATGATTGTCAATAATTTGAGCAATATTGTCAGGGAGATCATGATGGTGAGATTGCAAAACCTCCTTTATAGACTGATTAGTATCATCAGGAGGATTATGTGACGGTAACAAGGATATCAGGGGGGTACCACACCAATTGTCACACCAAAAATTAATGGAGGAATCAGCACTGACGATCCATCTAGAGTTAAGCATGATCCTATGATAAGTGTCCCGGATAGAGGGCCAGATGGATGAGTTGATGAAATTAAGATTACCTTTTAAGAGCTTAAAGAGGAATCTATGGTGTAGGAAAACAGTGGCCTTAGAGGTGGAGTTGATAATGTGCCAAGTGAGGCGGGCCTGAAGAGCATCATTGAACAGATTTAGATTTTTTATGCCAATACCACCATTAGCCATGGGTTTACAGCAAGAGTTCCAAGGTATGGTAACAAGTTTCTTTTCAAAAATGTTTCTAGACCAAATGAAGTTCTTAATATAAGTGTTAATTTTTTTTAAAACACTGACGGGCCATTTATAAACCATGAAGGAATAGACCATTTTAGAAACAATGGTCGATTTAACCAAACAGATTCTCCCAGCCATGGAGAGAGTTTTGCCTTTCCAGCTAGCGAGTTGATTTGTGATTTGATCAATGATGCTAGCGAAGTAGGTAGCTTTGGGCCTACCCCAAAATATTGGAACACCCAAATAGTTGAAGGGCAAGAAACCCTCTTTAATACCCAGATAGGTGGTGATATTAGATTTCCTTCTTACAGGAAATTTTTTTCCAAAGAAGATATACGATTTGTCCCAAGAAATTGCTTGCCCAGAGATTTGTTCATAGTGAGAAATCGCTTGCTTAAGAACATGAATATTTTTTTTATCCCCTTTGATGAATAAGATAATATCATCAGCATATAAAAGGTGGGTAGGGGCATTTAAATTCCTGGCAACTTGGATAGGTTTAAGCATATGTTGATCAACCAGCTTGTTAAGAAGTCTACTTAGGTAATCCTCAGCAATAACGAAAATGATAGCAGAAAGAGGGTCACCCTGCCTGACACCCTTGGAGCAATTGAAAAAACCTCTAGGAGTACCATTAATCAGGATCGAGATATAGGCCGAGTGAAAGAGGGTCTTAATTCTACCAATGAAAGAATCATTAAATCCAAAGTTTTTTAGAACTTTGAAGATAAAATTCCAGTCAATGGTATCAAAAGCCTTTCTGATATCAAGTTTGATAGCCACATTGCCCCCTCTTGTGCTTCTATTTAAACTATTGGTACATTCTGAAGTAAGACAGATACATTCTTGGATTGACCTACCTTTAATAAAGCCAAATTGGTTCCAAGAGACAATTTTATTGCAGATAGGAGCAAGTCTATTAGCAATAATTTTAGTAATAATTTTATAGATAGTGTTAATCAGAGCGATGGGTCTGAATTGGTGAATCTCAGAAGCATTCTCAACCTTAGGAATTAAGGTTAGGAATTGAGCATTGATTCCGTGAGGAAGATATCCGTGGGTGAAAAAGGACTTAACAAGGTTACAAACATCATTGCGAATTATATCCCAATGCTTTTGGAAGAAACCATTGTTGAATCCATCGGGACCAGGAGCACTATCAGGATTAAGACCAAAGACTGTGTCTTTGATTTCCTGTTCAAGAGGGATGCTTAAAAGAGTCTCATTGTCTTGATCATCCACCATTAAAGGAATAATATCCGGTTCAAGATCAATATTTATATCAGGACCATTAAAAATGCTATAAAAGTACGAGGTGACATGGTCCGCAATCGATTCTTCAGAATCAATGATCAGGTCATTTTTAATGAGCCTAGTAAGGGGGCGGTTGACCTTTCTAATTCTTTGAAGACAGTTATAGAATTTTGTATTTCGATCCCCGTCGGTTAGCCATTTAGTCCTGAAAGTTTGTTTACGAATATTGTCCTTGAAGGTAAGAAGGGAATTAAGTTTAGAAGAGATATTAGCTTCCAATTGAGGATCCATATTTAAATCTGAGTTTGTGTTCTGAGTCTGGATACGATTGAGTTCCTCTTCGAGATAGGAGATATCAGAATCAATTTGAGTATTAGAATTTTTGCACCATCCTTTCAGAGCCTGTTTGAGAATTTTAAATTTGCGTAAACAGGCGAAAGGATCATTATGATGTTTCATGGAGTTCCAGGTTACATCGATAAAGGTGACACATTCAGAGTTCGAGGACCACGCGTTATTAAACTTGAAGGGGATGACAGGCTTACGATCATTCGTAAGAATGCTAACAAGTATAGGATGATGATCAGAATTGAGTCTCGGGAGGGTTACACTGGTTATTTTGTCCCAGTTGTCGAGAGTCTTCATGTTGACGAAAGCTCTGTCAAGTTTACTAGCAACAGTTTTGTTGTGATGCCTCCTATACCAAGTGTATTTAGCACCAATGAGAGTGATTTCAAAAAGGTTAGAGTCATCAATAGCAGAGATAAATTCCCTAGTGGAAATAGTAAGATGTGAGGGACCAATTTTTTCAGAGGGGGAAAGGATGGCATTGAAGTCACCCATAACCACCCAGGAGTCTTGAATGTTTTTCGCCATATCAAGGAGTTCATGCCATAATGGTCTCCTATCCTGGTATCTATTCTTGGCATAAACCAGAGTGCAAAAGATATGTCGACTATTCCACAAGAAATCACAGGTAAGTTGTTGTTCAGAGGCTCTAAAAATGTTGACATTTTTTAAAGAGTTGTGGAAAAAGATCCACAAAGTGTCAAAATGAGGACTACTTTTACAAGATCCTAAAAATTTGTAATTGAGAGAGCCAAATCTCATATAGATCATTTTAAAGTTGACTTTAGGTTCAGCAATGGCTAAGAGTTGGGGTTTATGTGTGTTTAAATACCTCCTAAGAGTTGTGGAGGTGTCATTGTTGGCTATACCTTGACAGTTCCAATAAAGAATATTCATTACTATTTGCGAGCTGGGTTTGAACCCTTCTTTTTTTTAGATTTACAAGATCCTTTCTTCTTTTGGGATCTCGTAACCATTGCGGAGGAGGTAGACTCCTGTTGGCTGGCATGATCTTTAGGTGTTTGAGAGGGAGCAGATTTCAGGTCTGATTTTGGGTTAGGGGCAGCAACTGGAGTATTCAAAAGTTGAGTACAGTTTAAAGAGTGATTTTTGTCCGGTCCGTGGACTGTGTCTAGCTCAGTTGAGAGCTGTTGCTCATCCCTAGACTGAAAAATCCCACTATCTGGGGCGAAGAGGGATGGGGAAATCTGAACAGGAGTGGGGAATTCTGAAGAAGCAGGAAGCAAAATGGGGCTAGACTGGACAAACCCTGGAGCATCAGCCTGAGTAGGGGGTTGCACAGGAAAGGAAAACGTGCCAGACTCAAGCTGGACAGATTCAGGAGCATCAGGTATAGAGGAATCTAAGGCAGAGTTAGGAGTAGCAACGAAATCCTTCTTGCCAGCAGGAGTACCGGGAACCAAGTTGCACATCGAGCAGGAGGCAAGAATATGAATAGATTCAGGGTCTGAAACAGTGACAGGTAGTGTGGTGTGTGCTCTACTGGGAGTCAAAAGATCGGCAGAATCAGACCTAGACACTTGTAAAACAGATTCATTAAGAGGACTAGCAGTATTTTCAACAGAAATCGAAGAAGAGATGTCAGCCTGGCGTTGCAAGAGATCAGAATTCTGCATGTTAAGGGGAGTATTGACCCCCACCTTGCCGACTGAAACAGGTCCTATATGCAAAATGGGAGCAGAATCAGTGGTGTGTGATGAAGTGTGAGCAGAAACAAATCCAGGAGTGGCATGATTGTCAGATTGATTTTCTATAACTGGAGCATTGGAATCAGAAGAGACAGGGTTCTCCTTTGAATTGAAAGACACAGAAATCTGCATGTTAAGGGGAGTATTGACCCCCACCTTGTCAACTGAAACCGGTTCTGTATGCAGAATGGGAGCAGAATCAGTGGTGTGTGATGAAATGTGAGCAGAAACAAATCCAGGAGAGGCATGATTATCAGTTTGATTCTCTATAACAGGATCATTGGAAACAGAAGGGACAGGGTTCTCATTTGAATTGAAAGACACAGAGGTACCTGGATCAGCAGTGTTCGCAGCCTTACCCTGTGTTATGCTGGGTGCAGCAGAAATATCTATGAGAGCTGAAGGCAAAGTGTCCTCCAGGTCCCTGCAAATATGCTCATTTAAACATGAAGTACCAGAGGCAGGGGCATTATTGGGAGGATTGAAGAAAGTTAAAGGGTAGCTCTTAACTGAACTACTTCTGGTGCCCTCAACCACTGGTTTTTCGAGACCATTTGGATTGTCTTTGTGTTGTGGGGCCTCTTCTTCCGTAACCAAATCTCCCCAGGATTTTCCTTCTAAGGAAGGAAGGTCACCTGATTTTTTAACCCAAATATTTTGCTTTTTTGGTGGGGGCTCAGTGTTTATTGTGACATTCTTCCCTTTTTTAGCATTCTTGACCTCGTGCCAATCATTATTAATGGGGGGATCCATTTGCTTTCTAAAGACCCTACAGTTTTCAAGGTTATGCCCAATTAGTTTGCACACTCCACAGAAGGGTGGCTTCTTTTCATACTCAATGCTGAGTTCTAATCTATGGTCAGGGGCATTAAAACCTATGCTAGTAGGAAGTTCATTGGCTAAATTTACTTCAACCATAATTCTTGCATAAAGACCTAGATCCCCATTCAAAGTTCTATGGTCAATTTTAATAGGGGATCCAATGCAAGACGCAATGTCATTTAAAATCTTCGGGTGCCAATAAAACCAATTAAGCCCATGAATTCTAATCCATACTTGCGCCATATAATTTTTGTGTGTGTATGGGTTAAATGTAGGGTCCCAATCAAAAATTCTAAGAAATCCAGGCTGCAAACGAAGGTTACCAAGCTTCCATACCTGATCGAGTTCATCTTGAGAACTAAAGAGGAGGTGATAGTATCCTTTCCCAAGGGGGACCATCTTCCATTTTGAGGAATTCCAGCAGTGTGCAATCCTGCTCTTAAGCTCGGAAAGAGGCCAGGGTCTATCCCCTGCGTTGTATGAAACTCGGCCAAGGACAGAGTACTTGCACATTTGTTCTCTTTGCTTCAGGGCTTCCGGATCAGCGTCGACCAAGAATCCACCATCTTCTAGCTTTCCATAGAGCGGTTGCATACAGTCCTTCACGCTACTAAGATCAGTACCTTTCAGCGCATCACGGAAGGAGACAGGAAGAGATCGAAGAGGAACTTGAAACTTCCCGACTTCGATTTTAGAGACATCAGAATCTGTCAAAGAGAGAGCAGGAGGGGAAACCAATTCCCACTCCGGATCGAAGCCGGCCATCCGAAAGATCAGGTAGATACAGCGACGAAGGCTAGGGTTTGAAGTCGCCCGTTGGAGAAGGGTTCGAGAGCTCCCATCCTTCGTTTCTAACAAAAAATTCATATTTTAATTTTAAAATTAACCATATTTAACTGGAATAAAAAATCATTTGCTAAAAACATAGGTTATTTTGAAACACCTAACCATTTTAAAATATTACACCTCATTTAAAAAACCCAACTCCCACTAGTAAGTTTCAAAAAACTCCACACAACTTCAAAAACCACTAACTTATCTTTAAAATAATAAACTCATTGGAGCTTATATAATCTCTTATTTATTTCAAAATTATTTCATAAAAAATCCCCATTCTATTTAGAAGAACATATTGATTATCATTTCTAAACCAACCACTCATGATAAAATACTCCAATAGGGCCAAAATCATTCTTAAATACCCACTAAACTAGTTTTAAAACCAAAACACTTTCTTGATTTTATTATGAAATCAACCATTTCCAAAATAAACTTCTTAATAAAACCATGTCCATTTTAAAACCAATCATTAAGGCTTCATTTTAAACTAAAAAACATTTTTTAATGAAATTATTATTTTCACGCACAAAAACTAGTTCCCAAACAACCCCAAATGCAAAAAATATATAATCTACAACATCAACACATCATAAAACCTCATTTGATTTCACCCCATCATTGGGAATCACTAAAGGATAGTCCAAATATTAAATACAAATAGGATGAAAAACCATCCATCACTTGGACTCCTAGTTTGATAGACTATGCCCTAATCATGTAATAGGATCTAAAACATTTCCAGAATCATGTTCTTATCCTCTATATAGTTTTTAGGCCATGTGAGATGATTATGAACCACTTAATCTTCCAATATTATCATCCCAAAACCAAATAAACCCCAAAGTAAACTCAAAAAATGTTCATAAGGATCAAAACACAATCATCTCAAACCATGATTTAATAAAGTAATAAAAACGGAATCCAATTCCAAAATAACTATGACACCCAAGTGTCATCGTGAAAGGTGGTGATCAATAACCTACTGATGACCAACCTTTTGAGTCCCATTGAAAACCCTATATCGATACTACAATGACTCACCCAAGTAACCCAAGGAAATTTTCATCATCTAGGCCTTTTAAAAATATATGTTTGGATATCATTTTTAATGACCCTTTTTAGGATACCACGGAATCGATAAATGAACTAGCTCTCCATAAGTCCCAAAGGGTGTTCCAAATCCATGTGGTCTGGAGAAAAGAGTTAAGGGTATCAATATATATCGATGGGAAATATTTCACCTATATATAAAAATATAAACCCATAACTAAAATAACCAAGAATCTGACATTACCTATCAAGGCAATGGGAATCCATTCTTATCAATCAAGTTGAAAAAAATAGAAAAATAAAATAAAAATCAATACAAAACATAAAAATAGATAACAAAATATAATATAGTAGAAGAAGATGCATGATAATAGAATAAAAATACACAATGTTGAAATAGTTAATACAATAACCAAAAAAGTAATATGAAACTTGAACAGTTCCAAAAAAACCTCCAAATTCCCCATTATCACCCATATATCAAAGAAAATCTAAAAATGGACTCAAGGAGAATCCAATGTGTGGGAAAAATACTAGGTGAGTGGGAGAAAAAATAAGAGCTATATATACATGCACACACCAGTGTATATGCGAGGTGTTAGACAAACATGGCTAGCATAATTCAAAAAGGATTCTATGTTGTTTATTTTATATTACATTCAATAAATTATAGTTTTAATAAAATTTATATAATATTTTTTTCAAGTAAGAAATCATGAATAAATAAAAAATCACATTTAATCCCTTTTTTTTAAATATGATTTAAAAACATCAGAAAATAACAAGGCTCATTTGGCCTAAAACTATAACTTTAAACCCTAAAAAATCAAGTCTTTCCATTAAAATCTCATTCAACCCATGAAATTAGAACATTTAAATTCATAAAAAATAACCATTTGTTCTTATCTTCCAAAAACATTTCTCAAATTCCTTTATGAAAAACCATCACTTTCTTTTTTAAAACCCACACTTTCAAAACCATTTTTAAATCAGTTTGAAAGTAAACCAAAATAATAACAAAATAAAATCATAAAAAACATGCACCAAGATGTTTGTCGAGTAAAATGAAACAACTAATAACCATGATAATTTTTTTATGAAGCCAAATAGAATATAGAGAATACAAACAATGTATCTAACAAAATCCACTAAATCCTATATGAATGGATCTAATTATCATGGGAAAATCACTGGGTAATAACATTAATAATACTAAACCTACATTTTCAGATCACTCTCTCTATGATATGTCTATATGAAACTAGAAAATTCATCTCTATACCCTTTCAGGTCATTGAGTACAAAATAAACCCCTGGGAGGGCGTAACTTTCCAAGGGAACAACGTAGCATATGCACACTAATCCAGAACAACATACATCTATACCCTCTACTTAGATACCTAGGGATCCCATGATATTAATAAGAGGAGGTGCAATAAAAAAAGGCTACAAGATCATCACCTAAATCAACATTTAAATCATATGAAATATACCACATATCTGTATAATACCATCATATAAAACCTCAACCTTCACAACCATGTATAATAATCAATGATAAATATCCCTCACATGTCCACAATCCATCTTTAACATAATAAAATAAATGGGATCAATACTGAAATACTTCATAATTTTAATCAACTATTTTTAAAAAAGTTCAAAACAAGTCATTTAAAACATGATTAGAAGGATAATCCACTTTACATCACTGAAATCCAACCATTTAAACATCCTTTAAAAACACTAGGAAAATATAACTTTCCTTTGAAAACATTCTAAAAAGCGTAAAGACCTAGCAGACTCAACAAAAATCAAATAATTTCCAATAACCTCTTTTTTATAAAACAATCCTTTTAATCACCAAACATTCCCTTTGAAACTGAAATTGTCATCAAAAACCCCTTTAAAATTCTTCATTTTCTTTAAAACATCCACTCTAGTATTATCACAAACACTTAGAATGTGATATGTCCATGTAATGTTTAGAAACCATTTGAAAACCATTATTAAACCCCTATTTGGTAACATATATATTGATACTTTAGAAAAACAATCATTTTAAAATATCCAAGAATCTCATATTATGTATTATAAATGAACTAAATAAAAATAACTACCTCAATCCAAGTATAAACAATCTTCAACACATCACCTTCAGTGATAGAAACTAAACAAAGCAAGAAGATAACCTACAAAAGCACTAAACCATAAAATCATCATGATTAGAACTTACCTGAACCCTAAAATCAACATGCATATTGATTAGGGTTTATGGGAGAAAGGATAATAGATAGGAAAGAGGAAGGGTGAATAAAATTAAGGGAAATACCTTGATGGGATGCTTTGAAGTAATAGACAAATATATATGAGTAAAAATAAAATGATGATATAGAGGGAGAATATCCAAGGGATCCCCCTAGGTTTGGACATGTGATAGAGAGGAGTGAAATAGTTAAAAACCTAAAAATATGATGGGGGAAATTCTAAAAGCACCAAAATTAACACTAGTGATGTTTTGAAGTATAGTGGGATTTACTTCAACAGACTTGGAGGTTTTTTTATAACATAGAGTGAGGATATGTTAATTTTAGTGGGATTTTTGTGATTGTAAACATAGTGGGAAGTTGTGTTGGTATGGGATGCACAGTGGGTTAGGTGGTAACTACCCACACCCCTTGTAATTTATGATAATATTAGTGGTGGAAAATCTATTATTGAGGAAAATAACTGATCATCCTGAGGATTAGGTTTCCCACATTGTAGTATAATTTTATAAGAATAATTTATTTCATCCTTTACTTGATTTAAAATATTTCATGTGGTGTTTGTGATTGGTAAATCATAAAATAGATCAATTAGAGTCTTAACCATAAACATATGATCAAATACCATGGGGTAAAATATGAAAAGAATATTTAGAATTTTATAAAAAGTAGGAAACACATACTTAACCACTCCCCAAGTTTATTCACCAGTCCTGAAGGGTATTTCAATTGGTATTAGATCATGAGGTTCCCACTAATTTGATTAATATATTATTACCTTGGTATTTTTTTCAGAATTTGATGAAGTGAAGACCTGAAGTATAATATCCTCATTAGAAATAAAAAATTTCTTTTTTACTGACAATATATATGGAAGTCTCATCCAAGTCCTTTCAAAACAAGAAAAACAAAGAGGAAAATAAGTTTATAAAGAGATCAATAGTTCAAAATAAACAACCACTAGCTAAAGGTAGTTAGAGTGTAAAATTTTCTAATTTTTTTTAAAAAATTAATTCCTTAGATGAATTGAGTTCAAGATATAAAAATAATCATCTAGTTAAATCTATTTAATACCTATACATTGAGGTTACGAAATACATGAAGGAAAGCAGTAGTGAAGTTGTTATATACTTTTTTATACTTATCTTGTATTTATGTGATGGAAAATGACAACTAGAATTTTAGGTTGAGGAAATGAAAAAAAATATTAGTAGAAAAGATAAAAAATCAAACTCTCTCATCAAAGAGATGATATCCAAGAATAAATTCTTAAAAATTACTGAAGATAAATTTTCAATGATAAAATAAAACATTTAATTATATATTGATGAGAAAGTTAACACTATAAATATCAACGAAGAGAAAATATATGCTCTTAAAGAATCACAAAATTCTTCTAAGGATCTTAAGAATGCTCAGTTAGAAATTAAATCTAAAAGTATAAAGGACATTGGTAGTAACGTTCAAGAAAGTATCAAGTTGCATGAAAAATTACCTACAAAGATAAATAAGGAATTGGAAGAGAGTTTGAACTCAGTTGTAATTGAGAAAAAAACTCATTAAAAATTGATATGAATTAGAATTAAAATAGAGAAACCTTGAATCAACATAACCTAAAAATTCATAGAAAACTAAGAAAACATGTTTTGATAAAAAAAATTGAGAGACTCTTTCTTGTAATAAGACTCAAAGTGGTGTAAAAAAAGAGTTTAAAATCTACTATAGAGACATAAAATACATGAATATAGAAAAATTTATACCATTATCCTTGTAATTATATTTCTACTAATTCAATTTTACTTATCAGTATATGATTGAAATCAAAATTTGGAAAAAATTAGATGCAGATGGTTGATAAGAATCCCCCTAATGTGATGAGGTTAGATGCAAGAAATCCTTGAAAACAAGAAAGATAAAATATAGTTGTTTCATATTAAAAATAATAAGCTAAAAAATCTTGATATATTTATTTTATAAGAAAAATGATGTTTATGGGCCACTGCAACTGTTTATATAAATTTGGTCATATGTTCATTGATTACTAGAATAATATGTCAGAATGTCAAAACAATGTAAGGCATAAAGTCTGAGGAGAAAATATAAAGTTAAAGGAAAATTTTTTTATTGAAGAAGGATTCATATAACATAAGGAACAGGTCTAAATTTATTCTCAATTTCTATGAGAATTGTAAAAAAAATTGGTCATTGTTATATAGAGTGTCAATATGTACTATCGTAGCCCAACTCTTATAATGATAAGAATAGAAGACAATAAAAAAGTTCAAGAAATAAAGAAAAAATTAAATAAATTCTTCCATGGGAGGTAAAATAATAAATAATAAAATTTAATTGATCTATCCCAAGAATTTATAGAAAAAGGATGAGAAATATGTCATGCCATATAAAAGAAGATGCTTTTATTTTTCTAAGAGATTATATATCATAGACCTTTTTATGATGGTCTTGAACATCAAATAAAAAGGGATAAATTTGGGATCAAAATGGGAATACATATAAGATAGATATAGTAGTATGTGATTGGTATTTGAAAAACCTGAAGAAGTACCTAGGGAAATACCCATGAAGGGTAACATTGAAGCTATAATAGCTGTATGTGGAAGGCGTAAGAAATAAAGATGAATAGATTCCAACTGTGTGCCTTGGATTCCTGGTCAAAATTATTTGATAATAGACATAGTTAGAAAACCAATGACTCATATTACTAATAAATTAAAGCATGCGCCCAAGGGGTTTATAACCATATAGCCAGATTGGTTGGAAAATGGAAAGAAGATGCGTAAAGTTGAAAAGGGTGAACATGACTTGCTAGATCAAGTGAAATTCACATTCTATATTTGAAAAAAAGTGATAAAGAAAATAAAACCATGATACCCAAAGAGGAAGAGTATCAAAAAGTCAATAATGTAGAGTGAAAAAAGAGATCAAGACACTTTAGATCCGTAAAAGAAAGGAATACCGGGGTTGAAAGAAAAAATTAATTATTCTTCTATAACTAAAGAGTGTATAAAGAACCATCATATTATAATATTATGTTGGTTATGCATAAAAAAAAGTGATAATTGATGGTTAATCTTGAATAAAGTAGAAATTATTTACATTATAGTCCTTATACAGCTAGATAAATCTATCCATCATGGATAAATTCTCAATTAGAATCAATCCTAAATTAGTATCAGACATCTAAACTGGTTTCAAAATTCATGGATACTATATATGAAGAGAAAAGCAACCATTTTGTAGTATGTATAGCATCCTTTTAGGGGTATCTATTAGATATTTGAAACTTCTATAGGTTTATTTATTTCTATTGAATTTTAAATCTAAGTAGCCTCATTAAAAATCTATATATAAGGTATGATCTTCAATTTTCTATTATTTTTTTTGGTAAATATTTAAAATGGTTATCAAGGTGGAGTGTTTTTCAAAATGGTGGAATATATTCACTTACACATGAATTTTTTTATGTGTTTATTCAAGTGGATTTTAGGTTTATAAATCATATTGAATATCTACTAACACCACCACTAAAAGATGAATGTGGTGTTGGTATCACATTGGGGAAAGACATTTGGTTTCTTTTTTGTCTAAATTTATCACCCTTTTGTTTTATACTATATTAACCCACATAGACATAGAGTTTTTTAATTGATATAAAATCATTATGATAACATTTTTTAACATCATTCTCTCTTATAATTTAATAAATCTCTCAATAAGGGGGATAATATCGAATGATAAAGAGAAAAATGAGAGGAGATGAGTTTGATGATTAATTTTAATCCTACCTTATAGTTTAAATAAACATGAGAATAAAATTTTCACCATTTTCATTTATTTTCAATAAGGGGGAGAAAGGGTGTGAATAGCTATTTATATTAATTTAAAGATAATCAATTTAATGGTATTAGAAATAAAAAAAGGAGGATTTAAGTGCCTAAAGTTTTCTGTTGATTGTATTTATTATAAATGATGGATTTTCAATGAGAATTTAAATATTTTTTTGATGATTTTGTTTCACTTAGAGAGAATCCACCTACCAAATGAGATAAGTAGGATGAATGAAGTGTTTATAATATCATGGATTTCTAGCTAGACATATTCAATATAGTACCCATCAAATTAGATGATTGTAAAGCTAGCCTCAAGTATATGGAAATTAATAAAGTTGGAAGTGTTATCTATAATAGTTTCAAAAGTGGTTGAAGAAACCATCTAGTGGATATCTAGATAAATTTTTTAGTGAATAAATCCTTGGAATACAAATCATATTGATTGGTAAAACTAGTGAGGAAACACTATTGAATTAAAGTTTATAAAGGATGAATTTTTAATTGAATGATAAGGTAGAGTGATTATTTGTAATGTTCTAATTAAGAATTTAATATGAATAAAACTACATTAGAAACAAGTTAGTTATGTTTGAAATTATTCTAATAATTCCTATTGTTAATAAAATTTGATATAAGATGACTTTAAGTGTTCGAGAAGGCATGAACTTTCTTTAAAGAATCCCTATATTAATTTTAAAAAGACTCTATTTTAGAGTTTAAGGTGGAAATATAAAATTTTCATATCATACGAAAATATGTATAATATTATGGATTTATATGATTATAAAAAACATAAGATATAGGCTCTATGTAAGAATAATACCCATGTAAGACAGGTTTTTATCTCAAGAAATTCTTGTTTCGTACTATACTAGTTGTTTCATATGATATGTGGTTATCATAATATGAATTCCAGAAAAGACAATTGTTCCTTTTTTTGAGATAAAAAATTTCATATGTCATACTAGAGCTTGTAAGATATTCATTTTTCTAAGATATACATATCTATAAGACTCTTGTATCTCATAAGATATGAGATGTGTAAGAATTTGATAGCTTATAAGATATTCACTTAGCACGTATGATAGAAAACAACATAAGATAAAAAACTCATAATATGAGGAGACAGTGTAAGAAGAAAAGTTCATATGATACTATTCATAAAGGATACAATATATTCTTAAGACACTGAATTCTCATAATATACACACCTTTGTGAAATTTTAAGGATTCAACTAAGTGAAGAGTCTATGTTTCTAAAATTAAGGATTATAAAGAGGAAAACATTTTTGATGGATATTGATATTTTATTCATTAATATAAACATCACAGAAATATAAAAGGGTGTGTGATTCAAGGAAAAGAATTAATATAATTTGATATTCGATTTGTGTTAATGAAGATCAAAGGTGATGAATTCTAGAAGGTTTAAATAATGTTTAAATGAAAAATAATAAAATATAAATAAATTAAATTTTATGTTTCTCAATATATTAACACATGATAAAAAATTATTATTTGGTAATTAATAATTAAATATTTAGTTAAGGTATATCAAATTATAATTAGTGGGATCATTAGTTTATTAATTTGGTATTTTTTAAATGGGAATATGTGAAAATCATTTGGGTAAAAAAATTGAAATAAAATATGATGATGTTGTAGATGGTCATAAATATATCAAATGTCACAAATTATTTTTGGTGTAGGATGATATCAATTTGATTATATATAAATATATATATTAATGTTTTTCTATAAATAAAAAATGTTTCCCTATTATAATGAGAAAATTCAATTTCAAAAGTTGTTATAACTGTGTGATTTTCATATGGCATGTAAGAATAAATTTAATTCTCATGTTGTATAAATGATAAATAGAGTAACTAAATTAAAGTATACAATATAATTATCCATAAAAAATATTGTTATAAGAGAAATTATAAAGAAAATATAATGGGTACTCCTTCAATTTTACCAGAGAGAAAAGGTCAACAAAAAATAAAAATGAGATTGTGGGAGAAAACCAAATAAAAAAAGGAAGTTCAAAACGATATAGTCACAACAAAATAGATTCAATAATGTTTTTTATATTTTAAATATGTAAAATATAATTTTTCTCACCTATGTATAAAAGATAAAATGAGAGGTATTGTGAGTTTTTATATGTGTGTGTGTTTGTGTTTGTGTGAACCGATGGTGTATTGTAGTGTCGAGTAAGATAGAATAGAGACCAATAAAGTAAGAATAAGAAGTTTTTATCATGTGATAAATAATATTAACTATTTTTATATCAAATAAAAGGGAATAATAATATTATATGGTATCTATTGTGGCATAAATTTGAGAAGAAGAATAAAGAAGAATATAGTGAGTAGAGACTGACACAGTTGTGCATATTTATGATCTGGGTGTCTAGCCTTTTAGATATTGAGGAGTAATTGATTTTTTAAATATCACAAGAGAAATATATTGAGTTTAGAAATCATAGTGTTTATATTATATATAGGATTTATAATGTGTATATTTTGTAGAGGCTAAGTTGAAATTTTTTATTCTTGAAGATCATAAGTCATTCAAAGGCTCTTTGTGAGGAAGCATATCAGATTATTTGATGTAATGATACCATATGATTTATGGGATCTACTTAAAAATAGTTGAAGTTTTTTCTTATAACCTATTTTGAGAAGCTATGAAATCTATTGTGATGTTGTAGAATCTAAATGTACTAGATGTTTTTGGTCTGGGGTTCATTGTTGGTCAACGTGATAAATACACACATATATTTTAATTGATGATTAGATTATTAGTGGAGAATATTTGATTAAGGAAAATAAATAATCATGATAAGGAGGAGGTTTCCCACATAAAGGACGAACCTTGTAAAAATATTATTTTCAATATGTTACTTTATTTCTTACATTTCATGTGGTTTATGTGATTGGTAAAACAAAAAGTATATACACTAGTGTCTTAACCAAAATGTATTTTCAAATACTAGGGGTGTAAAAGATAAAAAAATATTCAAAATTTGGTAAAAATTAGGCAACACTTTATTCACCACCTCTATCAGGTGTTTTTATTAGTCATAAGGGTAATTTCAATGAATCATATCTCAATAAAGGGGAATTTAGGTGAGAAAAACTTACCTTATAGTTCTTCTTGGTCGGAGGCACTCTAACTCAATGTATAATAAGTTTAGGTTTATTATTATTATTTATATGAACAAAAATAATATTTATTATACTTATTATAATCCATTTATTTAAATGAAAATATGTAATAACATATTAGGATGTGAAATATTTATATCATATGAAATAAGTGTATTACATAACTAATTAATAGGTATTTTATCAAGGTATATATCCTATAATGTTGAGGCCTTAGAGCTACACATATCATGAATAATTATGAGTAAATTATTTACTAAAATGAATTTTTATTACTTCTCAATATATTTCATAATGGAACTATATATTTCATTGATTATATTGAAAAATTATTCAATAATTTCATCATTATTAATTTTGTAATATTTAAATTTTTCTCACTATATATGATGTTTAGACTCCTTCTCCTTTTATTTCCACTGAAAATGTTCTAAAACTTATCCTATATCTCCTTTGGAGTAGTGTATCAAATATTTTTAATTAATTTTTTCTTAGATAAAAAAATAAGTATAGAATTACTTGTTTTTTAATCATTATCAATATTTTTTTATTAATCGGAATCATAAATTCTTCTTTCTCTATATGATTAATTTAATTAATTACAAAATCAAGAAATTTCATACCTTGTATTAGTAAATAGAGAATAATTTTATTTTTTATAAATGATAGGTTACCATTGAATATAGGAATCATATTATTGTTAATAAAATTTATATTATATTCCTTTATCTAAAATAATTATAGTAATAATTGATAAAATACTCATAGGTAATTTTATTTTTCCTTGATAGATCCAATATAGGGTTACCTGGTGTTCTTTAATATAACTTTTGGTTCCCTAAAAAGGGAGAGATACAACATTGATAAGGGGGTGGAATTGAATCAAAATTGACTAATTTTTAGGATTTATTCTTAGTGAATATATAATGATTTTTAAAGTATTAATCCACTCATCTTTTATTATCTCCCTAACTCATATGTAATAATGTAAAAAATAAATTACCATGTATACATGATTTACAAGGTCAACTCATAAGATGGTTGATTTAATCCTTATTATTATCAATGTCATTTGAGTCAATGTTAATCCCAAATATTATAAAGTATATCGAAAATTCATATAAGAAGGTATCATCCATGAACCATAAGTGAAAATATTTCTCAAATGATTTCAAGAATTCAGCTTGTCTATAATAAAAGTTTCAAAGATTTGGTAATGATCTCCAATCAACTTTTATATATCAGCACATTGATATAAATATATTCTTAGAAATATTTTGAGAATTAAAAAAGTAGTTTCTAAAGATTATGGACATCTTGGAAATAATTATCTCAATCAATGTAAACTCAAAATCCTTGAGTTATTCACATTTTATACTTTCTCTATTATCATAATAAACTCTTTTCTCACTCAAAATATCAATCATGAAAGGATTATTATATCATAATCAAATAATTCCATGGTTCTAATTAATTATATTCTCTCAAAAATTAAACATTGAAGGTTTCCATTTATTATATCTTCATTATCTATAAAATTTTTAGATTTTAATTATATTTATCTTGATAATAAATTCTTTTCAAATAATATATCATGGACCATATTAAAATAAAATAGAATGGTCATTTTTATTTTCCAAGAATATTTGCCATATTTCCCTTTGATTTTTTTCAATGATCTAAGATAGATATCAAAAAATTATATATCTTCATTTTAGTTTAATGATATCTCTACAAAATAAGTCACTTCATTGAAAAGATAATAAAACTATGTATATTAATTTTATTATTCATTAATATCATTCAAGAATATTTGAAATATTCTTCAAGGTAAAAACTAAATAATTGAATACAAATTCCAACATAAAAAAATTAATGAATTATAAAGGAATATTAATCACATTAAAAAATATTTTCATAGAATTGTTATATAAAAATAGGTGATTTCACTCCTAAATTTGACAAAGAAATACTAATGGTTTCTTGAAATGAACTACACAGTGACTTGGTTTGAACTATATGGTAGCTTCCTTTGAACTACAAAGTGACTTACTCTTTGAAAAATAGTATTCAAGATAAATTAATACTTTGTTAATGGTGAATTAAATCTATTCATAGTTACATTATATACAATACATATTTACTTGTCCATTTCTTTTCCATATTCTCAAAACTGTCAAAATAACTTCAATTGAACTACATAATGACATTCCCATGCCTTTTCTATGTTATTAAAATTGTTATTGTGACTTCAACTAAACTATGTGATTAAAATTGAACTCATTCATGGTATCCATTTTGATTATTCATGGTATTCCTTGACCTTATATGTGGTGAACCTTGACCATCCTCAAAGTATACCTCGATCCATGTCGTTGCCTAATTTTTAGCTTTTCCATAAAAAAAATAAAAACACAAGATAAATTCTTGACTACTTCCCAAAAACATAATGTCTATAAAAATAATCTAAAAGGATATTTTCAATATATATATAATTATTTGTCCATTAACTATCCATTATAAAACATATGATGCCAAGACCTTTATTTAAATACCTTTCATATTTTCATATTTGATGGGATGTTAAATAATAATTTCAGTTATTTCATTAAAGGAAATTTTATTTAGTATAGTGGACTACTCATTTTATGACTAATAACTGAAATAAAATATTTATAAAAATCAAATATAATAAATTTATATCTTTAAGGGATATTAAATCTCTCTATAATATATTCCAACAAAATACTATGGTTTCTTTAGCTTTAATGGTTTCAAGGTTAAGAAAAAGAATAATGTATGAACTCTTGTAATATGATTGATAAATTAATATATATGTATATATTAGGATAAAGACAATAATATATTATATGAGGTTCTAAAAGTGTTATTTCTATGTAATATTATTGATTAAACTTTAGTCTATATGATATAATCAATGTTATTGAGTTTATAAATAATTTGGTGAGACTATGATCACCTATCGAAATGGATTTAGAAATGGATTTAATTATGAAATCAGTAATAAAAAGATTTCATAAATTAATTATTAATTATGAAATTAATGAATTTGAACATCAATTACCTAATATCCTCAATATGATAAGGATTAATGACATGTAAGGGTCATGCTCAGGCCTCATGTTGATAGTGCAAAGGAATAAGTGTAATATAATAATTAATAAGAAGAATATTAAATCCATTTTCTAATCCAATTGTATTCTAACTTCATTAAAAAAAAATTTTTGTGTCTCTAGGGAAGGGTAAATTTTCTATTTTGGAATGTTAAGAGATTTGTCTTGATTTATTTTCATAAATGACTTCTGTTGGATCCATTGTTTTTAAAGATCATAAAACCCACTTTTCTTACATGTACTTATAGGTTTTTCAGTTCTATTTTTCTATAGATTTTATCATTTAAATCACACATTCAAAATTAGATAATTATAATCCATGTATTTATGTAATATCAGTAAGTCACCAAAATAATTTCAATTAAAAGATCGAGTGAGAGTATTAAAGTTTTTTATAAAGTCAATGTTGTGCCCAAAGACCATAGAGTTTACCATTATTTATTTTGTTACACCAATTCCTATAAATAGAAGATTGATGATTCAAGGAATAGATGTTAACTCATAGTAAATTATTCAATTTCAATATATTTTCACTACATTAGTGACTTGATATCTTCTAAATGTTTTCAGTTTTTAGTGTGATTTAAATATTTCATTTATGCGTGGTTTAATTATAAAAGTTCAAACAATTTTATTTTTTTCTTCTAATACTATGAGATTTAATAAATAAAAGGATATGAACTTCAAATTATAAATGTCTAGTTCAAAGGAGTTGGGAAACAAGACATATAGTCAATCATATAACTGAAGAAAATCTTAGGGATATATATTGTTTCTAAAAATGTCTATAAATAAAATCCATGATAAGACTTATTTATTCTGATTTTTTTATCAAGTACATTTTGGAGTTTCAAGAATTAGTTCCTTTGTAACTTGGTATCAATCATCTAGCCACTTGGGATTAAAATCAAATAGTTATGTAGATTAGAATTATTATATCAAATTAATAATATTATATAAAGAAGATTATATATTGTCATCTATAACTGCATTTATTTATTTCATTCTATGTATATTGTTGTACTGTTTAGGTTGTTTACATAGGTTATGTTTTATCATATGGGTTGTTTATTTTCATTTAATTTTTTGTTTGTTCTACTTTTATTAGATTAGAACTTATAATTTTTGGAATAAAAACTATCTAGAGTGGGAAAATTATTAAGTTTTTAGTAAAATTAATTTTCAATATAATTGAATCTTATATAACAGGAAAAAATTAGATATCAGATACAATATATTTTCCCTTAAAAATGTGTATAAAAGGAAATATTATTTTTCTTATAATTGTTTTACCAATAAAAATGTTTGAAAATAGTAATCATATTCAATCAAATATCTTTTACTATATTGATTATGATTACCAAAGGGACGTGATTACATTCATTGTGACTAATATCAGAGTTTATAACTGTAAAACGATGGTTAGAGAATAAAATATTCCTAAAATTTATTTATGAATTATACTTGAGAAGAGAAGTTAGAATGTAAAGATAATTATCAAGTATGAAATAATTTTTTGTGTTAAATGACACATAATATCTATAGTCATATATGTTAATCCTTTCTGGTCACTCGTACATGTTTATTTGTATTTTAATAATATTTTTTTGAGTTTTTAGGAATCATGGGTTGAAAACATGAAATTTGTGCAAAATTATGATGGTGTGCATGGTTAGTGCATGGTTAGTGGTAATCATGCCCCAATCTATGTAGATGGTGGGTGAGGGATTCTAATTCATTTTTTTTAGTTTCTACAAGGTGTCTATAAATATACAATATCCTCTAATTATCTATGTTATATGACTTTTGTGTAAGGGTAACACTACATGGTTGGTGTGTGGTTAGTACTAACTATGTGATCAGGCCATACAGCTCTCCCTGTTTTATTATAAATGTGAAATTAAATAGATAAATCTCTAAATTTCTAACCCTAAACCTCCCTTGTTTCCTCCCAAACATTCATCTATAGACCCTACATCCATAGAACTATCCTCATATCCATTTTTGGTGATTCCTTCTTTGGATTTGGTTGATTTCATCAAGGTAATCCTCAGTTCTTCATGATTTTTCTCTTTTTCATTCTTATTATTCCATATTTTTACATTTATTTCTCATTTTTATAACCCTAAAGTACAAAGGGGTCCAAACCTAGGGTTTAGGTTGGGTTGTGTTTTGATGATATTATTTTGGTTTTAGGTTCAAAAAAATTGTATCTCTTCATTCTTGGTGTTATTTTACAAAGGTGATGACATTTAATCACTTTTGTGGTAAGTGTATTTATGTATCTAGGATTTTCCTTTAATATAACTTTGTTCATAAGCTTTTCTATTCGTTTTATGTACATATTATATTGAAATTAATTTATTGGGCTTGTTATGTATGTTATTATCATTGTTCTTGTATTACATTGTAAAAGTGGTGATTTGTCGTTGTTTCCCTTTAAAAATCAGTTTAATTCTTAAAAATAATTTGATAAAATGTTTCTAAGAAAACTCATTCCTTAAAATGTGATTTAAAAGTTCTTTTGAAAAAAATTTGATGAGATTTGAAATTCTTGGTCATGGGATATATTGATTATTGTGAATGTGATTATGGGTTGCACATGGGAGACCTTGAAGGTGTGTGGTTTTAGGATGTGTGATACCCTATCCTTATGGATGATCAAGCTTGGGGTTATTTTTTGGGAGGCCTCATGAGTTCCCAAGCTATAGTACTTGTTTAGGATCATATAGTCTAGCCATTTTTTCATGAGTGAGTCCTAGATATCTAGAATAAGTATGCCAGTGCTCCCACATGTTACACATACTTTGATCTTGTTATGATATACCATTGTTCTATTATCTTTCATTGGTTTATTTTTATTATATTTTTATCTTTTATTACTTCTATTATTCTAATAATTATGGTTATTATGTTATTCTTTTTAAATATCATGCTTATTTAAAACTGGAGGATTTATAAAACATTTTCAAAGAAATGATTTTCAAAATATTTTCTTAAAACTAGAATAATTGGTTTTCATTGATAAATATGATTTGTAGATTAATTGTGGTATCCTATTAGGATTATAATCACAACCTATATAAGAATTTAGTCATATACAGAATAGATAATTTGTTACATGATAAAATATAAAGGATCTGTATCTCATAATAGATCTTCTTTATGCTAATGTTTCTTTTTGTAGGATTGTTTTGTGGTGGTAGGTCCATGTAAAGATAACATGAGTATGAATTTTGGGATTCATTAGATTTTAAATTTTTGGACTTTGGTTATACATCATCCAATACATCCTTGGATATATTATACTTATTTTTGTCTGTTTAATGTTTTGGATCTTCTACTTTAGAAGAAATTTTATTCTTGAGTATGGTTTCTTGTTATGCTACTTCTCGTACTCTATTTGGAACAATGTTTATTTTATATTATTTTTTCAGGGGAATGAATGAATAATATTTTATGATTAATGATAGATTAACATGTGTAATACCTTTCAGGTTTCAGTGGATTCTAAGGGTAATGTTTCCCTCAATAAGTCAGTATTGATAACCCAATGCTAGTCGTCAACCCGAGGTGATTGGGAAAGCACCTCAGGCCTTGTGGTAGGATGAACCATGTTATGTGATAAATTATCATATGTTGGTTAGTTATAATAAATATTCTTGTTAGAAAATAATTTTGTCTAGAGAAAACTATATATAACTCATTTTAAACTTTTAAAGTTTTAGAGACCCGAATAGAAATATTGGAAGTGGATTATTAGGTGTTTTATTTTCTTCTATGAAAACTAGTTACTCAAATGAATCATCATTTTATGACTTTGGTTGATGGTTTAAAAACGCTTATAGAGAAGGATATTATGGATATATAGCTTTTGGAGAATATTTTTAATATAATTTTGAAGTATTGTGAGTCTAATAGAATAGTCATTGATGATATAAAACATCTCACTAATTTGAGTCTTAATAATGCTATCAAAACATCCATACAGTATTAGAATAGACTAAAGTGATATCTAGAGGAGTAAAAGTTGGATAATGTATTTTCTATTCATAATTACTAATTATAAATAGTTAAATTTAAATAATCATTCGTATTATCATTTTAATGGTAACAATTTGGAACATAGTGAAGGTGAATTTCTCAATATATAAGGTGTGTGAATAGGATAATTGGAAATAAACTTTTCTATAATGACTATCAAAAAAATTAGAGATATAAATGAGTTATATAGAATAAGGGGTGAGAAGAAGGGATATTCCAATGTTATATATTATGAATGTAATAATCAATGGAATGTCAAACTATAATTTCTGAAGTCGAAAAAGAATGATAGAGATTTCATAAGATTATCAAAACCAAAATGAAAGATATTTTTAAAGTTGATGGACACTTAGAGTGTGGGTAAAAACTCATCAACTAGAATTTCTTTAAAAAGTGAATAATGTCAAAAAAATAGTCTTATATTCCATAGTTCCTTTCAATAAATCATGATTCATGGATAAGGTAACTGTTAATTTTCTTATGAATGTTTACTTAGATTTTTTTTACCCTTATTCTTTGAATGATGAGGATTATACTCCATCTTTTAATGAAATGGTTGAATATGTGCCTGAATCGAACAAACAAAGATATAGAAAGTTTATGGAAAACTATGATCAAGCTAAGTAAGATCTTTCTAACGTTAATTATTGTATATCAAAACATACTTCTGAGTTGAATGTCAAGTCTATTTTTGTTTTAACTTCTAATGATAAGAAAAAATTTGTGAGAAAATACCTAATTTTAGATTCATGATAATTTTTTTTCAATTTTATATATAGTATGCATAATTTAGATAAGATTCTAGTATAGTTAAAACCAACTAAGATATATTTCATAGTTGATTATGTATCTTATAGTAAGTCAAATTTCATGAATAGATATTATTTTGGAAGAGTTTAACCTTTATTCTCTAATTTTAAATGGTGAGGTCACTAGAGGAATAATTTCTCCTTGAATAAGGTTCAATAATTCATAAATTATAGGGATTATATTTTGAAATAATCGGAAATGGTTCAAAGCAATAGTGTTCGAAAAATATCAGTTTTGAAGTACTTTTTTCATATATTTCTAGACCCAAACAAGTTTAGGTATCATATTTTTAGTTTTATTGATTTTAGGAGAAATTCAGTAGTACCAACAATCAAAATAATTGGTACATAGATATAATTTGGTCTTATTAAATGACTAGAAGAAATTCCAATATCCTGAACTTACAAAAATTGGAGGTGGACATGTTAATTTTGGAGATAATATTTAGTAAAAAAACATCGACACTAGTGATGTTTATTTTCATGATGATACTTTTATTAATAATTATATTTATGTTTTAGGACTCAATAAAACCTCATTATCATAATATAATTATCTGATTAAGGTTACTCTAAGAACTTTGGCAATGAAAGATGTATTATTCCAAGTTCATGAGTTCACGTTTTATCTATTCATAGGAGTAATAATTTTTACAATATTGACCTATAGGTCACTAATTTATGGAACACTCCTTACCTTAGAATTGTAAAGGATGGTTCTTGTCTTTTTCATAAAATGATAGGACACAGTAATGTTCAAATATTAGATAAACATTCTAAAAAAATACTTTTTATAGATCTTCAAGAACTTAAGTTTTATTATTCTAGAGTCTACATTCCTTGATAATGTGGTAAGCAGCATAAGACTACATTTAAACTTAGTGGTGAAGTTTCAACTAATATAACACTATAGTAATTACACATGGACCACTTTATAGTAATGAAAATTGTGAATATCAAAAGAAAACACTATGAGTATGTCTTGTTTAATGATTACACTAGATATAATTGGGTTTATTTTCATGATTTTAAATCAGAAGCACTCCCATTTTAAAAACGTTTTATGTTCTTTCAAAATGATAAAAAACATTTTACTATTACAATCTAGTGTGATAATGTTGTAGATTTTGTGAATTATTTTTTAAAAAAAATTGTAATTGGAGGAAATACAAATTACTTGGTTCAATCAAGAACTACACAGCTAAATAAAATAGTATAAAAGAGTAGTAAAACACTATATAAAATTTCCTAATATATGTTATGTGAATATTTTTTAACTAATCATTTTTGTCAATAATGAATTATTACTACATGTTAAACTATAAATTGACATTTAATTCACTCAGTTTTGAATAAAACATCTTTAAAATGGTGTAACAAAAGGAATTTGAAACATGGTTAGTTTATACTTTTTTGGATGTAAGTTATTCATCTTGAATACGAAAGATAATCCTCATAAATTTTATCTAAAGGATGATGAATGAATTTTTCTTTGTTTCTCCATCATAAGCAAGTTTTATCATGTTTTCAAAAAATTGGCACACACCATTATGTAAATAGTACATGTTAATTCTGATGAAGTTGATCCAGGTGAGAAGTAAAAATAAATGAATTATGAAAATAAGATGTGTTGTGTTTTTAAAATCCCCTCGGTTTTATTTCTATATTTTTAACCATATACACTGGTAATATAAATCCAGAATGAAGACTAACATGAGATACATATATATAAGATGAAGAATATCCTTATTTTTACCTAGAAACCAAAATATCATAATTAATCTTCTATCTAATGAAATAATTGGTTATGTATATTAAATGGTTATAACCATGATTTCCTTATAGAATTAATATGATCATCTTGACTTATTACTTTAATTTAATCATAAAATGGAAGATAGTGCCTTGTGTGATGATATTTGGATAATTTCAATGCAAGAAGATCTTAATAAATATTACCAAAATAGGGTTTGGACTTTGGTCGAATGTTCTAATGATCTTATTATTTTAAAATTTAAATGGTTATTTTGAAATATGTTTGATCAGAAGAGGGTAGACATATTGATAGGGCTTGTAACCAATAATAATCTTTGGATGATGAGGAATTTTTTTCTATTATTACTAAACTTGATTAAATCTTTATTATGTTAGATTTTATAGATTATTTTAATTTCACTATACTTTAAATGGGTGTAAAGAGTTCATTTATTAATAGTTATGTTTAGGATGAGGTTTATATATAACAAACTCCCATTAATAAAGATATCAATTTTTTTAGACATTTTTATAAAATTACTAAAGAACTTTATAAACACAAATAATTCTCAAATATCCTAGTGTGATAGTATACAGACCCTCGCTTTTCATAAATTAACATTACATAACATTTGAGTAATATATAAAACATTACACAAACAAATGCCTAAATACTGTACTAGTCTAGTGCCTTTGGAAATAAGGGAACAAAACCCTAGTGCATAAATGAGTTACATCATCTCCCACTAGGTTCTTCTTGACTAGTACCCATCTTAGACGCATCAAACATAATACATGACTTCATAACCTGGGTGAAAGAAAACATAAAAGGGGTGATCTCATATACTCATTATGGGTAAAAAGGGAGATATAAAGGCATAATCATGATCATAAGGGTATAAGAACATGATTATGAAAATAGAATATCATACCCTTCATATCAAAGATCATATACATTAATCATGAAAAAAAATATTGGAAGTTCATAAGACAAGAATATTAAGGAAATAAATATCATAATACATGAAATCGTAACATAGGAATAAAAATTTAATTGTGGAAGACACATAATAATATATAATGAGTTCCATAGTATTCAAGTATTTTTTTTTTCAAGACCATCTTAGTGTAAAAAGTCCTTTACTGAACTAGGTTCACACCCTATTCTTGCCCTGTATTACTGAACTAAGTTCACCCCTTATTTCAGCCCTGTATTACTGAACCGATTTCATTTCCCATTCTAGCCCTGTAATACTAAACTGAGTTCATCTCTCATTCCATCCATGTCTATATCATGAGATATAAATATTTACCCAATGCATTGGATGAAGATATAGGTCCCACCCATCTCATAATGAAATCATACATATGTGTACCAAAAGATAATAAGTAATAATATCATAACCCATGAAATGAAATGGGAATTATAAACATGTAATCATATCATAACAAGTGAAAAAATACAGGTTTCATAATCAGTTCATCATAAACATAACTTGTGAAAAGAAGTGGGTTCCAAAATCATATAACCCATGAAAGGGAAATATGTTTCATAAAAATTATGCCATAAAAACATAATCCATTCAGAGAAAGAACATTAATGGGAAGATTGAATAATTTCCCTAGAAAGAAATTAGTAACACTAATATATTTAATCTTCTATGGGAAATAGTTTTTAAATATCTTTTAAGAACATTTCATGAGGAAAGTATCCATTCTGCATTGAAAACATTTTTTAAAACAGAAAACCTTTTCAGAACCATATTCTTTGAAAAAATATTTGAAAGCTTATAAAAAACATTGAAAACCATAAAACGTTTTGAAAATCCCTTTTCCTTGAAAATGGGCTTCAGATATCTTTTGAAAACATGTTTGAAAACATGTTTTTTTAATATAATAGATTTTCAAACAGAGAGGGTGATGGTAAAATTTTACCTAAAAACGTTATCTTACTACCAAAGAGTGGATAATGGTACTAATAAATAGATATATCTAGAATAAAAATAGAATAATGAAACTTTTTATTTTTCTTATATATGGATCATAACATTTCATTAAAGGAAGAATAAGCATAAATAATCTTGATAGGCGATGAGATTGTATCAATAAACTCTTATAACTTGGTAACTTGGGATCATAATCGCCATGTAAGAAATAGACATTAAATAAAGATTAAAATAACATTAAATAAATTAAATACATGATAGAACATGTAAAATAGAAGTATATACACCTCTAAAGATAATTTAGGTGCATAATAAAACATGAGTCTCAAAGAAAAAAAAATGAGAAAAAAATAATTTTACAAATTTGGTATATTTTGAAACATAAACCCTGTGAAGAGAAATATCATAAAATGAATATTTGAATACCCATAAATTTAATTATAATATAAATATAATACAATCATGGTAAGTACATACACCACACAAAAGGAAGGAGTGGTGAATACATCATGTGTCTCATGGAAATAAAAAGTGAGATAAAATCACCTTACCTTGTACCTTGACCCTCATCGTACTCATTCGAACCACATATATAATAAATGTAAATTTATTATAAAGATTTGACAGAACCATATTCTTATATATAATACGATATATGGTTTGATTATGACCTTATATTACCTACTTGGTGACCATCCTATGTTATGGTTTCACTTCAGATAATATTTTCTTTGTTCTTCACATGTGTCTTAATTTTTAATATCATTGGTCCTTATATAATGATTTATAGAATTTAAATCATGTTATAAATATCATTTATATAAATTATATGTGTATTATAATAATATATATAATAAAATTATGAAATGGATTACACTGTTCTCGGATTATATATGTATATTATAGGTCCCACGTACGCATGAACATTATTTATGTTTAATTGTCTTGTTGAAAGAAAGTAAAAGACATATATGTATGTGTGTGTGTGTGTGTGTAATTATTAAAATAGATTAATTATATCATATATATATCATATATATTCACTAAACCCATTCTTAATACATTCTATGTAGTTTATCAATGAATCATATCACTTCAACAGGGGGAAGTCCACACTTCCTCAAACCTAATTATCATATTAAAACAAAATAGAAGGTAAACAGATATGTGTTATAAATAAAATAAAGAATATTAAAGATATAATAAATATAATATATAATATATAAAAACATATTATCCATCATAATTTCCACCATGAGAGTATGTAAAGTAAAAAAATAAACAATCATTGTTTAGTGAGGTGGTAGTTTGTCATACATGTAAATAGTATGTTGATTACCCATTAGATAGAGGTGTGTGTAAGTTTAGTTTAAACCATTAGAATAAAAAATAATATTATATTTAGAATATTGTTTTTTAATACAAAAATTTAATAAATATATTTGAGGGGTGGAGAAGGAAAATAAAATAAATGAGCATGAGATAAGGTGTTACCTCTTAATCAGGTAACTCCTTTTGGTTTGATCCAAAAGGCTTCCTTGGAAGAATTATATCCAAAGGAAGGCTTAAAGGGGGAAAATAGGATTTATAGGAAGTGGATTGGTCAGATATTTTCCAAACATAGGTGTTTTTTAGAGTTGTGAAGAAGAGGTAGAGGTTGTGGCCTTTTATACGGAAGGCGAAGTGTCACTCTTATAGATATTTGAATAGAGAATTCCACCCATGTTTTTCATATTGAAAGTGGATCCAATAATGATCCGGAGTAGATAAAACCGATTATAGGTTATAAATATTTCCATAAACGGATTTTGAAAAATTTTATAGGTCATTTGGGACCCTAAGATTAAGGTTTAGTCCCTAATTAAGCATAATTTGACCATAATTGATGTAATTAATTTTAATCATTTTTACTAATATTTTTGGTCAAAAACCAATTTAATCATATTATAAAATTTAAATTATTCTAATTCACTATATGGGATCTATTTCTGCAAATTCCAATCATATAAGTGGAAAAAATTAATTTAAAATTAATCTTGTAGTCGAGTCGACAATGTAGGTTTTTAAAGTATTAATGATTAAAAGTTTCTTATAATTTTATATCTAATTTCAATGTGAAATTAGTTCCAGGTACCTATGTTTGATTAATTGATTAAAATATAATCGAATTAAACTTTTAAACCAAATAAAAAAATAATTTAACCTTATAAATAGATTAGATGGAAAAAAATTGAATTAAAATCTGGTATTTTTCACTATTCATCCAAAAATGATATTTCTTCGAAAAATCCCAAATATTAAGCCTAATATAATGTATACATTATATCTTAAAAAAATTAATTTATTTTATCAAATTAAATTTCTAATAGGTTCTAAAATTAATTTTATTAATTTTTACACAAGAACATTAAAAGTGGTTCATTCAAGAAAACGGTATTTTTAAACATAAAAGGACTTTAACAAAAATCATATCTTTCATTATCAATATGTTTTATCTATATAAAAAAATTATAAATAATATTTTAAAATTAGTTATTACTATTCATATAACTATATTTAGTTGCTAAGTTATAATTATCTCATTCAAATAATTATAACAATAAAATGATGTTTTGTAGAAACGTATGTGTTGTGTGTAATGTACGCCAAGTCTTTGTTGCATGTAACATACACCAAGTAGATGTTTTGTAAAAGGAATGTTTGACTTATTTAATTTTAATACAATCATTAAATTTTAATTTATTCAAAAAAACCATAAAAACTTGGGGTGTTACTGATTGATTATCAAGATTATTTACTTTAAATATAATTTTCTAAAATAATGAAATATCCTACTATTTTTTAATATAATTTATTTTATGTCATTGTGATTATAAATAAATATTTCAATCAAATTTCTTGGTTCCCAATGGAAAAAATTATGGGTAATTTTTTATAATTTATGAAAAGTGATTTTGAGATGCATATGATGGGTGAACTTAATTACTTTCCTATATTAAAAATAACTCATAAACTAGAATGAACTATCTTAACTCTATATAATTATTTGAGAAATTTACTTAAAGGATTTGGATTTCATATTGTTTCTAGTATGTGAACTCTTGTATAAACCTCATGTAAACTTGACCTTGTTGAATCCATGAAACCTGTAGATCAAAAACATTATAGATGTATGATTAGTAATTTACTTTAGTTGATAGAAATTAAAGCAGAAATTATATAATTTTTGTTTATGTGTGTCTGATTCCAATCCAAATGAAAAGATTACCATCTTATAGTAGTCAAATGGATCTTTTGTTACCTTAAAAAACATTAGAAGTTGGACTTTTCTTTTCTTCCATATTCAATTTTTCACTTGGGAGTTTTTCATATATATATTTAGTAGGTTGTAAAATAGATACGAAGATTATTTATGGAACTTTTTATTTTATTAGTGCCTGATTAGTCTCTTGGTCTATTAAGAAAAAATATTCAGCAGCACTTTCCACCGATGAAGTTGAGTATGCAAAAATTGTATGTTACTGCACCCAATTTTTGTGGATACAACACACACTCACCAATTTCATAATGAGTTTCACTTAATCTCTAATTATTTTTATATAACCAATGATATCTCTTTATCTATGAATCTTTCGCATCACTCATGGGTTAAAAACATATATATAAGATATAATTTTCTTTTAGAATCAAGAACAAATAAGTGATATTGTTTATCAATTTTTTAGAATTAAAAATCATCTTGGTGATATATTAATTAAAATGTTACATTCTTAAATGAAAAAATACTTTAAAAAAAAGATGGGTCTAATCAGTGTTAAGTGATCATCTTCTATTTTCTATTATCTATTATCTTAACATTAAAAATCTTCTTATAAATGGGGAAGAAATTTTTTATATATAATTTCACAAACATTTTATATTTTTATTACGTATATTTAAGAATCACTACTACAAAACATGACTTTAACAGTGCTAGAAATGGACTTTATCAGCACTAAAAAAGTGCTGACGACATGAGTTATATTAAAACCCCAAGTCTTTTATCGATGCTTAAAAAATGCTGATAAAGGGGTCTCTTGCAGAGCTAAAACTCTAATAAATGGGATCTTTATCAGCACTTTTAAAATTGGTGATAATAGACCCATTTATAAGAACTTTTATTTGGCACTGCTAAATGAACCCTTTATCAATGCTTTTATAAGTGCCAATAAAGGTAGATTTATCAGTACTTATAAAATCATTGATAATGGCTCATTTATCAGTGTTGATAAAGTAGACCTTTATCAATGATTTTAGAAGTGCTGATAAAGGTTTCCTTTATCATCTCTTTTAAAAGCGTTGATAAATGTGTTATTTATCAGTGTTTTTAAAAGCACTGATAAAGGGACATATTGTATTGTGTTGTAACAGCACACTACATCACCACTACAATGTGTTGTAACAACATGCCGTGACACTAAAAACATCATAAATACACTAGATATCGAAAAAAAAGTCCCAATATATAATTTAAATGAAATGAAATTTAAAAAAAAAATACCAGAAAAATAACACTATATTATAGACATTTCAAACATTGGTTTATACAATTACATGAATAAAAATTATTACATACATTCAAAACAATTGTCCCTTGTCTTTTAATCCTGACCTGACTCGTGTTATTTCCAAACAAACCACCCCTTCTTGAGAAAAAGAACACACTTATATAAGAAAAATATTATTCTGTTAGTAATAATATAAAGAAATAAATTAAAATAAAGTGTTAATTTTACTAAATTTGATGTCAATTTGAAATAAAAAGATTCACTTTGAGTCATACTAGTCACCTTATCTATCATATTTAGGTGCGGCCGATTCTACCACATCTCAAATGATGGAAAAGAAGTATGATGTTGTTTCAGCATAGGAAGGCATGAAATATGGACATAGCAGCCCTAATTAAACAATATATATATATATTAGGTTCTTGGTGGTATAATTACATTCAAACACACACACACACCACACAGACACACCGAAAATGAAGTTCATATCCACTCCAAGGGATAGCTCAGTAATCAAGACTTATTTATTACATATCATGTAGACCCAATGGGAATGAACCCCATAACATTGCCCAAAATCCCAGTGCAATGTCATGCCTACATCATCTTTCCTACATCACCAAGCCTATTCTATGCTTGCGTCACCATCTGCCTGTATCACTGCCTTTCTGTGTCATCATCTATGCCACCACCTTCATAGTACTATAATAGTACATGTGCCCACTCAGATTTGATATTAGGCCTGATGAAGAATTATGGGAAACCTTTACCACTTGGTAAATCCCCCCAACTAAAAAGGTGTCTAGAGAGTTTCAACTCAAACAAAATAATCCACTTGTATAATAAAAAAATTATTATATGAGTAATACTATATATAAATAAATTAAAAATAAATTTAAAACAATACATTATTTCATTGGAAAATTATTTTACTATGTAAACATCAAAATTACCTCTTTCATTGAGTATATGCACTATTGTTTCTTTTCTTACAAATTTAGTGGAACAAACTTGAAGGAAGTGATAAATGCAACACTGTAGGGGTGAAAAGGTTTTGAAGTGTTTTTTCTGTCATTCAAGCCTTTATGTACCAAAACTCTACAAAGGCATGACACATGGTCAAAAGTCTTCTAAAATAAAAAAACTCTACAAGGAACAATGAAAATTAAATCAACATTATATTAAATAATTTTTCCAATAAAATAGATAAAGTTTATCATATAATTACCTTTACATATTTCCAAAGGGTTTCTTTTATTGTAGATTTTTCTTTTGAGGGATTGGTAACATCATCATGTGCATATGAAATTATCTTCATTAGTATTCAAACATTTAATTTAGATTATGTTAATGTAGTAGATAACATATAATATTATGAGGAAAAACATAATTTATTAAAAAACAGTTTTACCTTCTCATTGAACTCTCTTTCATTTATCAAAGGTTTCATGGATTAGGTTCCGATTTCAAGAGTCTAAATCCCCTCTTTGAGGTACCCTATAACATACAAGACATTGTCTATATTGAGACTAGCATTAACTGATTGTGATGTCCCAATGAAAGGGTCATCCTCGAATGAATCTTCCTCTGACTCAACATTTTTGTTAGTCTCCAGGAGGAAATTCAACCAATTCTTGTTTTTTGATCAAAAACATAAAATAATTTCACTACTTGTGATTATGATATGAATGGATCATATTTTTCTCATTCTACACTGAAATTCATTTTTACAAATCCCATTTCATCAACTTTCACTCCATTGATATTCTCAACCCATTTTCAAATGGAAAAGAGGCACTTGAAATGTTGTATAATTCAACTCGTATATATGTTTGATAATTCCAAAATATGAAATATTTGCCTAAATTGTATTTTTATCCTTAGAACTAGATATGTTTATCGCTTCATCCACAAGTGTGAAACTACTATTTTGCATTGTATTGAAGTCGTCATGTTCTTTTGTACAGAATGTATAACCATTGATTACAAAACCAGTGTTTGATATAACATTTGAATTCAGTTCTCTGGGTAGCCATTGAAGTCGTTTGAAAATTGAATTCATATTTTCAAATAACTCCTTAATAATTTTATCTCTGAACTATCCTATAAACTTTTGATTATGTTTATTTGATATCCATCCTTTATCCCTTAATGGATTCAAATATCTAAGAATTTCTTTGTGAGCATCAGTGTATGGATCAATATCTTCACTATTATGTAATATGTAAATATGTCCTTTCTCACTCTCTGTCAAGGTAATTATAACAACATCTATTCTTAAAATCCCTTCACCCATAAGGTGTTCATTGTGAAAATACTTTAGGAGACTGATGATTTCATCATATTATAGGTAATCGGTACCAAATTCAATAGCTTCTTCAACAATATATCATTCTACAATACAACCTTCTGGACAATGTTGATTCTTGACATACCATTTATAAATATTCATATATCATTAAATGGGGTACATCCATATTTAATGGATAGGACCAAAAATTTAAATCTTTCTAACCAAGAGAACTATCAAGTGGACCATTATATCAAAGAATTATAGTGGGAATAACATCTCTAATTCAAATAATATGACTGCAATATTCTTATTCATGATGGGGAACTTTATCGGGTCTAAGACTTTAATGCATATGGAATTGAAAAATAATCATATTCTTATTAATTTATGTCGTACATTTTAAGGTAGAGTGCAATGGAAGGCACCAGACATTAAATATTTCATCAAAACATTATAGTTGTGTGATTTTATTCATAGTAACTTCAAATTAGTCATTAACATGAAATTATTTATATTCTATGGATACCCCTATGTAAATTTTACACTAGTAAGGAAAATAAAAAATTACAATTTTTCCTATCTAGATAGAGTTTATGCTTATAGAGTAATAAATGTCTTCCTTTTACCCTTCACTTGTGCCAACTCTTCCCTTATCCATATTTCAATCAATTACAACCTAGTTATGATGCCATCTTTCATTTTTCCAGGAACATTTTGTAATATGTATATAACACTATCAAAAATATTTTTTTATACGTGAATGAAATCAATAAAATGTATGACATACAAACAATTCCAATACAGTAATTCAAAGAAAATTGATATCTTATTCCAACATGGTTTTGTCAGGTTTTTTAAAAACGGTTTACTGAAAATAGTTTCAATCTTTTATAATTTTTTTGTATAGTTGATCACCCATTATTAGAGACATTGTTTTACCTTTTTGATATTCCCATATAATGATATCATACAATATTGGTATTTATGTCATTAAGGTAGAAATTTCCAATGTCCTAAAAACATAGCCTCTGAGATATGTTTCAACCGAACTGGGTATGCGTGTTTTTCATAAATGGGACACCCCGACATTCCTTTAATAATATAGCCTGATAAACATTCATAAGAGGGGAAGTCATTTATCATTCCATAAAACATGTCCCTGAATGTGAATTATTCACTTCTATGAGCATCATACATTGTAACACTTGTATAGAACATCAATTTCAGATCTTTGATTAATGGATCCAAATAGACATCAATATCATTACTGGGTTACTTTGGTCTAGATATAAGAAAAGACAACATAATGTATTTGAGATTTATACACAACCATGGTGGAATGTTATAATTTACCAACATTATAGGAAATTTAATGTGAGTACTAATATATACACCAAAAGGATTTATTCCATATGTAGATAACACAAGACAAAATATTCTCGGATCATCTCCAAAATCAGGAAACTCGTAATCAATTTTATTCGACTGAGGAGAATTTGATGGATGATGTAGGTTCCCATATTTAATTATTACATCTTAATTCCATTTTAATTTTCTCACGATTTCGTTTCATCCATACAGTCTCATAACAATGGAATGATAGGAAATTACCATATATATTTCAAAGTACTTGATTCATTTTTCTTGTATCGATCTGTGCTACACTTGGGTGTTTTATGGCTGATTCATGGTACTTAAGAAACAATATAAAATCATTTGAAAAAACAAGTATTTATTAGAGATCATTCCCATTGAACATAAAATTCATTTAGCATCGTATGTTCGACATGGTAGTTCATTTTATTCCGACATCATATCTTTCAAAAGACTAAGTGGATTTGTAAAGTTGGTGTCACTCTATCCGCTGCCACCAATCAAATTATATAACTTCAATATAGCTGACAATTTGGTGTATTTAGTATAACTGATATACAAAGGTTTCTTGGAACATATATTTAACTCCTCAAAAAACTTTGGACAATCATAAAGGTCATCTTCAATTCCCATTGTCATTTCTTCCATGCGATCTCCATCTTTTACAAGGGTATTCATATTAAATGATTCATAAACTGTAGTATCATCCCAATATATATACACATTTAGTTTTCCCCCATGTTTAGTCTAAAATTTATAGCTTTGATCTATTTCATGAAAAATAAAACGTTCTTTAAGCTCTTTCAAACTAATTTTTCTTGAATAAAAATGTAAACAAGGATATATCATTTTAGAAGGGTTGTCTACATGCTTTCTTGCAAACATGGTGAACTCTTTAACTCTATCTTCATTTTCATTTGTCATAAAATTAGTGTTCATCCATTTTAGGTTTATATTCATCCTATTTGGTTCATAAAATTTTAATTTTATATAATATATAAATAAATACATATAAGATATTCATTATCAAAAGTGAAAGTTATAGAAAATTATAATAAGAGAAACTCAACATTTGATTATTTCAAATAATTTCAGTATATTTAGGAAAATAGGTAATTGAATTTAAGAAAATATACGGATACACTATTTTGAATCATCTTAAATAATATGATAATTAGAGGGTGATAAAGGAAAATAATAAATGATATTATCACTAATCTTTGTAGGTGTAAATCGGAAGATGGATAATATAACTACCCTAGCCTGAATTAATTAAACAACACCCATTCAAGTCATCGTATGACCTATAACACACCTCAAAGTCACTAAAGGATGTTTTAAAATTTTATTGTAAAAAACCATAAATGTGAGGTGGTCCCCCCCCCAAATAAAAACAATTAGTACCATAGGTCAAACAAAATCATAGCATGAACCTTGGGGTCAATGGACATGCATACCCAAAATCATCATTACCCAATATAGGCATACCTGTTAGGCAAAAAACTATGGAAATAAATGATCTAATAGCTATATAGACACACATACATGTCACGCTAGTATAAAAACTCACTTACAGTTTATAAGAAATATCAAATTGATAAAAACCTGATATTAAAACATAACGTGAACTAAAAGCACCATAATTTTTCAAAAAGTGATGGCTTGATGTGATAAAACCTCATTTTTTTAATTGGGGATGGCCCCTTTGAATCTGCTCCATAACAAAACTATGGACCATAGTGAATTATAAGAGGAACTAGATCCTATGATACATATAACCAATAGAGGAACATATATCACTCCACAAACTTGGTTTCTGAAAAATAACATCTCAAGTTGCATGTCCACTGAGGTGTCTTTGAATGGTGCCAGCATATATATAATCATTAGGGAACCACCAATGTGCCTCAAATCAATAGTCAAGAAATAGGAATATACATTAAAATTTCTACACATTTATATATATATATATTAAAAATTATTTTTAAAGAATTTATAAAACATAGTAGTAAAACAAAAATGAATAAATCCAAGGTTCAGTGTTAGATTTAAACAACGAATCATACATCGATAGTCAATACAAATAATAGACGACAAATCATTCCCTAAATAGGTAAAGAGTTTAAAAGGATAATAATAGTTTTTAATATAAGATATAGGTTAGTTTTTATTTATTGTTTTTTAGGGGGGAAATATTTTTCAATATTCCTTTTATATCAATGTGGTAATAGGTTTCTCATATTAATAAGGAGTTTTACTTTTATTTAGTTTATATTTTCTTATTGGTTTTTTGTGTTTTGTAATTTTCAAAAGGAGGGTGATTGTTGAGCCATTTTTCTAAAATTACTTCTATTTTTTTATGGATAAAAACACACTATTTTTTTACTTGTAGTTACTTGGTGGTTTGTTAGTTCTATTTTTGTGTGGATTTTATCTTCTGAATCACATGGTCTAGACAATATAGTTTTGATTCATGTACTTTTATAAAATCATCATGTCACTATAATCATTTAAATCATTAGTTCAAGTGGGAAATTATTATTTTGTTATAAATTGATAGTGGTGCTCAAAAACCATGGAGTTTACCATCGATGAGTTTGTTATGCCAATGTCTTTAAATAGATGACTGAGGTGCCAAGGAATAAATTTCTTCCCATGTTCAAGTGATGACTTTAGAGAGTATTACACTACCTTGGTGACATTATAGTTTTCAAATGTGGTTATTTTTCAATGGGATATTAGAGATATGTTTATGTGATGTATCACTATAAAATATCTAAGTTTCATATTATAATTTTTTTTCAATCCTATGAGATCAAAGTTTTTGGGGAATATGAACCACTAGTTTTAACTTTTAGTTTGAATGAGTTTAGATAAATGACATGTTTTTTATATTCTGATCAAATATAAGATTAGGGATAGAGATTTCCCCTTCCAACATATATTGAATAATATCATGGATAATATTTGTTTATTTCGATATATTGATAAATGATGCTTTAGAGTTTCATAACTTGGTTATTTTCGATATAGTTATTGATCCTCTTAATACTTTGGATTAAAATTGAAATTGTAACTATGATATCCTTTTAATAATATTGTTTAAAGAAGTTTACTTATTGTAATTATGAACTCTATTTCTTTGTTTTATTCAGTATATGTTCTTATTCTATTTGGTTTATTTACCTTAGTTATTTGTTAACTTCTAAGTTGTTTATTTCCACTATATTTGTTATTTGTTCTAATCTAATTAATTAAAAACTGATAACCTCAAGATTTCATACTATATAGAGTAGAAAATTTAATAAGTTTTTAAAATATTTAATTCACCCCAACTTAAAACTTCCATGCTAGGACAAAAAATGGAATCATAATTTCCTGAGATACTTGAAGATGATTTAGGATAAACATAGAGTCCATATTAAAAATTTATATTATAGTGATCAGATATTATATTTTAGATTCATGGCTATTAGATACTGATTCTACATCACACTATTCTTTATATGTTCAATAACTTTAAAGTAATAATAAATTAATAACATAATTTTTAGATCTATGGTTCATAAAGACAACAAGGATTTTCACATTTGGGGTGGGGTGTATAGTATTTATCAATTTAGTGGATTGATTTTAGAATTTGAAAAGTTTTTTTATATGGATGAAAATTACCTCTTTTTATTTGTCTTAACAATATATTTTTTTAATTCTAATATAAAAAATTGTTGTTCCTTTATATTAATGACAAATTTTTTGTTTTTTTAAATGATTAATGGTTTCAATATTATAGGACTGAATAATCTAATCTATAACATTATTTTAGAATCCATCAAAAGTATTTTAAAAGTTATGCAATAAATAATCCTTATCATGATAACCTCCTTATCTAAATATTATGGGGATAAAAAATGAGGAGTAAGACTCATTCCATGATCATATAATCCTATCTAAGTGTTTTGAGAATCTTTAGGTTATTGATTTCTCTTATCTATATATCATTTTATTTTAGAGTTTCTGACATAATTTTGAGAATCTACGATGTATAATATGAATTATGATTTTAGTAGTTGGTATATCACCCATATAAAAAAAGTTATTTGTCATTTTTAGGATATTTTCACCAAATGCATTGTTAGTGAAGGAATAATTCAATAATGGAATATTCAAAAACATATGTTATTCATTTACATTAATCTTCTATTAAACCATCATTGATATATATTTTATAGGGTGTAATTTTTTTCTAGGGTATTAATAGAAAAATAATTTCTAAAAATACATCAATCTGTATATATGAAAATATTAGAGGTGATATCTCTACATATTGAGGTCCATATAGTGATAAAGATGGTGTATCAACACCTAATATTATATTATTAATAGAGCAATTAATTATTTAAAATTTTCCTAGTTCATCTAATTTTAATGAAGATATAGAGAAACTATTGATAAAGATTTAAAATATTCATTATATGGTGGATAAAAATTTTAAAACTCATAAAATAGATAACCATAATATTTTAGGTAACTTTCATGGGATTATAGAGTTAAAACTATAATTATCCAAGGCCACATAAAAGTCAATGGAGAAAAATATATATATAATAATGGGTATTTTTTATAGTCCTTCAAATTACAATAAAAGAAAGTAGTATGATATAAGGAATTTGGATGTATTTATAAGCTTTAAACCATTGCATTCCATTTTAATATAAGGGATTTAATTCATTAAATATCTATTAATTAATCATCTAAATCATAGAATTAAAATAATATTCATAGTGTAAGGTGATTTTAAGAAAATGAACATCTTAGAAGAAAGTTAAACCAAGAAAAAATGGGTTTTTGAGAAATATGATTAAAATAAGAAGAAGTTAATTCTATTTAAGAAACAAAAAAAATATTTTTTTTTGTTTTTAAGTTAAAGCACGAAGGCTAACTAAAGAATAAGGTCATGAGTATTGGTCCTAAAAATAAAAAAAATTAGAATGCTTGTTTTTTTGATGTCACAAGATTTAAATGAATTTATGAACTCTAGTGGGTTTTGTAAAAATCTTGAAATATTATCTGATGAAATAAAATAATACAAATATAAAACAAAAACATACACAATGAAAATAAAACAAATGTTATGTGAATAAATCAAAGTTTCAAGGCCATTATTTAAAGATTTGGGAAATTTTATAACTTTTGTTTTACAATTATTTAATACTTTTTAATTATTAAAAAATTATTATTTTTAAACAATAATTAATAACCCTTGTAGGTTATAATTCACTTTTACATGATAAAAATCATAGCTTATTAGCTATAATCTAAAAAAATACCATATCATTATGTATTAATAATACAGTAAAAATAATTCAATACATTTTTCATAGATTTTATAAATAAAATCAAAATTGAAACACAAAAAAACATAAACACTAAGATTTAATATTCATATAGAAGAATGTCTCCAGAAAATAATAACCCCGTAATAATTAAAAACAATATAAAACACACCACTGGTATTGTGCTAGGAATATTTTCTAGAGCGATAAAGAATCCTGAGAAATATAATAAAAGTGAAAAATAATTTTTTCAAATAATTTTGAGAGAAGTTTATTTGTGGGTAAGGTATATATTGGGGGTAAAGTATTCATTAGAATTTTCACTGTTAAAAAATTAATTTGACCACTAGAACAGTAATTTATCATGCATAAATGACCATTGTAAATAACATTTGTCACACCCAAAACCATTTTTTTAAGGGATTTATTATTTTTAACTAAAAAAATGTGTTAAAATTATGAATTTATTTTTGCATAATAGATATAAATTTTGGAATCATTATGTCAAATAAGGTATGGTTGATGTTTTAATTTTTTGTGGAAATAATAAAATTTTGGGTTGAATATTAAAATATAATATTAAAATATGATATGATATATTAATAAATAATAGCTTTAAATTGATTTAATAATTAGAATTATCATTTATAGAACCAAAAATATGTTTTATTGGTTGAATAATTTATTTAAAAAGATTAAATTAAACTTTCAACCTATAGAGTAATTTTTAAAAGAAAAAAACATATTTAAATATTTTAAACATAATAATTTTATGTGTATATATATTTACATATATGTTAGAGTTTATTATATAGGGTGATTTTTTGTTTTTGGAGACTCAAAATACAAAAAACATGGTTTGAAAATAAAATACCATGGGGTGTAATAGAATTATTTTGGTGAAAACCCATTTATATATTTCTAATTTTAAATATTTTGAGACATTTATTCTTAGGACTATAGGAAAAAAAATATTAAATTGTTACCTAGGTTTCACTATAAATTGTCAAATATCCACCCATTTCTCTTAACTTTAAAGTTATCAATATCATTACTCCCACTTATCTCTCCAAAATATCTCTTTAAATAATCTTATAAGGGTGTAAGTAATTCATTTTAAAAAATATATGAAATCGTATGTAAGGTTAGGTTTTTACTCTCCTTTATCTCTTTGAATTAGTTTTTAAAGTTATTATTTTTTATATTACTTTTTAATTTCATTGATTTAGTCCTGAAAAGTATCCATTACATAATATATATTTTTTTTGTTTTTATACCTATGGTATAAAAAATATATATATATATAACTAAAAGGATGTTTTTTCATAATTTGATGTCTGTTATACTTGGTTTCGTCCTTCTAAGATCCTTTGAGAGTATTCTTAGTATTGAAAATAAATGAACCATTGGTATTTTAATAGTTTTACTATTGAAATTTTTTTCAATAATTTATATATACCATTAATATATTACATATATGAATATATATATTTAGAAGATTTCCCTTTGAGGTATTTTCCATGATTGACTTACTAAAACATTCCTATGAATCCTATGAACCCATACCCTTCCATGTGATTATATTCTATAATGATTAATTTCATTATGAACAACTTAATCATTAAAGGGTGGTATTATCTATATCATACCCTTAATTGATTTTTGATTCCTTTACCAGACACCAACTTCCTTTACTCATGGGTTAACCTTGATTTCTGATCACATATTAATAAAATAATATGTTATTCACTCATAAATTCATTTAATTTCTAGTTTTGAATTGATTTTTTAGCTTGTTAGGTGATTGGTGGGATCAAAATTATATATAATGTAACCAAATTTATTGGGTAGTGACTTATCATAGGAGATACTATATATGATTCATTTTTGGGTAGCCTTAACCATTGAGTTTTAGTGGCTTGGTGAATATCCTTACTGTATGAGGTCCAGATGATTATCCTTGACTATATTTTTATGATTCTAAAATTCATAAATAATTATTTATCATGATTATTGATTCATTTGTGGGTAGCCTTACCCATTTTTTCTTGATATAAATTCCAAATAAAAATAGAATATTATGAAGGATATAATTTATATGGATCGTGAATAGTATGTTTTGAAATCAATAATAATCTCTAAATAAATAATTTATTAGTATTCAATAACATATAATGTTATTAATTCCCAAATTAACTAGTTTTTTTAATATAGGATTTAAATAAAATAAATTACTATTAATGTTATACAAATAGAATCATATATTTATGACATAACATTAGGGAGTGTGGGTTTTTAGTTTCATTATTAGTATTATAGAAAATTTTACTTATTCTTACTGTAAGAACCCGGATCTTCGTTTCAGGTATGTTTTTCCTTTTCTGGTCATTTTTGAGGAAAAGAGGAAAATCTAAAAAAATTCGAAGTACATACCGTGTACTTTGATGCAGCACCAGGCCGTGTGATGGCCATGTCCGAGCCACACACACGGTGTGTAGGGGTGATATGGAGGCTGCTTAAAGAGGAGTACGGAAAGGCCAAGTACACACCGTGTACCCAATAAGTACACTATGTGTACTTTCTTTTTTTCATTAAATGGACCGGGGTTGCGCCTGATGGACAGAACTCGATTCTTCTCCAGGTTCTTCAACCGAGAGTGCCCGTATGGCCATGAACACTCTCCAAGTCTCTGAGCCTCCCTCTATTCTCTGAATCGACCGACTTCGATTGCATTGGGACCGTAGTGGTAAGCTCTTCTTTCTCCTAGAGCTTTGTTTTCCAATTCTTCCTCTTTCTCAAGTTATCGTGGGTTGAAAGTTTTGTGCATTTTCGTAGATCTACGTCGTTCTAAAGAGAATCAAGCATCGTGGTTCAAGTATATTGATCTCCTAGCATCCAGGTAGGTGGTTTTTGCCTTACCTTTATAAGACTTTGAGTTTTATGTGCAAATTCCACCAATACCCATGAACGGGGTATTGTGTGTTTACCATTTTTCCATGTTGTTTTCCTGTTATGCTTGTATGATTGTGTAGAGGTAATTTGATCATGTTTGTGGATAATTATTGTGCTTGGATGTTTTTCGCATGCCTTGTTCTTGTTACAAACTTTGGTTCTTGTTAGCCTTTGGTCGTTATACCTGTTTTCCATACCTTGTGACCGTAGGATGGAATGATATTCTGGACATTCTTGTTATGTTGTAGACTAGTTAGCCAAGTAGATCTATAGGTGTAATTTCTCCTTATAGCATTATTATGCACTGACTGGCACGGGACCGTGAGAACCTAGTGCTATAGACTATAAGGGATAGACCAAGTGAGCTTCCCAGAGATTCTTGGATATTATAGACTATAGGAGGGTAGACTGAGTGAGATTCCTTGGAAAGTCTTGGACATTATAGACTACAGGGGATAGACGGAGTGAGATTCCCAAAGATTCTTGGATATTATAGACTACCGGAGGGTAGACCGAGTGAGCTTCCTCAGAGAGTCTTTACTTTGTTTGAATTTCTTTAAAACCTTTACAGGCTAGAGAAGGAATTGACTGAGCAGGCTTCCTTAGAGAGTCTGTGATAGACCTAAGACTATAAGAGGAATTGACCAAGCGAGCTTCCTTAGAGAGTTTCTAGACTTTGGGTCTATAATAGGGTTATACCGAGTGATCTTCCTTAGATATTTTCTGACTACCCTAGACTATAAGGGGAATTGACCGAGCAAGATTCCCCAGAGTGTCTTATAATTTCATATGACCAAACCAGAGGGGTTAGGCTGAGTGCACTACCCAGAGAATTGTTGGTATATCTTGGATAGGACCAGAGCGGTTTGGCTGCGAGTACTTCTTAGAGGGGTTCCTGTTGTGGTTAGTTGTTTGCTTCTCTTTTGCTTGTTGTTATGTGGATTTATTACCATTGTATATCATCCTGTTACTGCTTACTGTTTACTGCATGTTGTTTACTGTACTGTTTACTGCATACTGTACTATTACCTGCCATATACTCACTTTCTATAAGGCACAGATCTTCGAGTGGTTGCCTACTGGGATTAGTCTCACACCCTGTTTGGGTCATGTTTTTGGCCCCAAACAGACTATGTTGTTGCAGGTATAGACAAGGGAAAGTTCCCTTCGACTTCTGGTACTTGATTGCTTTAGAGGAGAAGAGCATGGGACCAAGATGTGGCTTGTGATTTTGAGGAGTTGATTATTTGTCTTTCTATTGTACTTTGGTTTAGTATTGTATTCATCATTGTGAATTTTTTGGATACTTTCCTAGACATATGTATTGTGCATCATTTCATATATACATGTGTGCTCGAGTTGTTTATTGTTCTAGTCTTCCAATGTTTATTGTTGTTGGATATTTACTGCTTCCGCTATTGTCTGATTTGTTTACTTCTATTGTGTAATATGCCAATGAGGGCATAGTTTCCCCACTATCACACCCAAGGCCCTCGCTTCTAGTCGACAGCCTCTTGTGTTTGGGTAAATGTGCTAGAGGCCATGTGACCAACCAGGTACGGTGCGCCTCTATGTGGCTTCCGGAACCGGGACGTTACAAAGTGGTATTAGAGGATTTCTTTTCTATTGATTTACTATTTGGAGCCTTTATCCAGGGATAGTATGGATTCGGTACTTGGTAATAAGTTGTGACTGGGAGTAGCTAACCCGTGTACAGGGAAAAGCCAATCTACCTCATTTATTACAGTTTTCTGGTTTTGAGATTTTACGGTTGATATGATTTCACCTAGAGTGATTCACATGCCTTGTGTTATTATTGTTGCCACTATTGCAGTTATATTTCTATCGCAACCTGATGAAATGAGGTTATACCATCTCATGCATCATATATTCACTATTAGAAATCACATTCCATGCATTTTTTCCATGCCATCTATGGTGCATTAGTGATTGCATGCTGTTGTGATAGACATTGTGTAGATTATGCATGTTGTTGTGATAGATGCTATGATAGAATCCTTGTAGTGTGTTAGAGAATTTTTTGTATTGTACCTTACTTAAATGAACGCCAAATTTTGATTCCTAAAGTGTTATGGGCCCTCATGAATCATAGTTTGGTGGATCATTGACTTGTTTCTCTTGTATTTGATATGTAGAAGATTCCAAGATTTGATTTTCAGGGAGTATGGGCCCCCACTAATCAGAATTTGGCACCTCCATGCTTGCTTTTCAGTGTTTTCTAGGTTTCGGTGCAGTTTCTGAGCTACAGCTCAGAAAAACCCAGAATACACGGTGTGTACTTGACTACACGCCATGTAGTTTTAGACCGTGTCACTGACTATGTGAGCAGAAATATGGGGTGGTGAAAAAGTTTTTGGAAACACGCCATGTATTGTAGTTGCACGCCATGTAATAGTGAGCCGTGTACGCAGTCCTGTCACCGACAACATGAGTTGGGGAAGCCCGTGTAGTATACGCCGTGTTGGGTATGAACACACCATGTAGCCTCGCTCTATATAACCAGTCGTGTCACGAACAACACGGTATGGTGTTATATCTCCTATACTTTTCGTGTTTGTTCGGAACATGTCTTGTAAGGGTCAGCCGTGTAGAAGACTGTGTGACTAACAACATGGTTTTCTGAAACCTTTTCTAGTACACGCCGTGTCCTTATTGAACACGCCGTGTATTATAGGGTTAAGAGGACCATGTGGGTTAGCCATGTAAAGAGACTCGGGCAGGGGAATAGAGATCAAGTACACGCCATGTGTAGGGACAACACACCGTGTAGTCTGGGGTGTTACACGACCAGCTATGGTTGAAGTACATGCCCATGTGTCTGGATTAAGGGGGAACGTCATGTAGTTGTGTTTTGTAGAACTTGTTGATCTTTTCTCCTGTTATCGTCTTGTACTTTTGTGTTCTCAGTTTTTGATAATCCTGATCTAATGGGTGCTTTTGATCTTTCAGAGCTATGCCTCTGAGACGTCCTTCGGTTGTACGACAGCTACCAGACGGTGATCAAACACAGTATATGGCCGATCAAGGATCTCATATAGATCATCCTGTAGATCCTCCTGTTGTTCCAGCCTTGGCACCAGCAGTTATACCCGTATTCGGTGCCGATGCACAGTTCTGGGAGGACTTCCTGATGATGATGCATACCTTTCAGGGAGCGCTGCCTCCTGCCCCATCGATGGCTGAGTTGATACGGGTTTTCTAGCAACAGCATCCTCCTACTTTCTCATGGTATGGAGGACCCCAAGCTGCAGAGTCGTGGTTAGAGGCTACACTGAATATCTTTGAGAATCTGGAGATACTTCAAGAGAAAAGGGTAAATATGTCTACTTATATGCTCTGAGACACTTCCAAGAGGTGGTGGGAGGTGATCTCACAGTCAGTATGCCAGCAGAGTATTACTTGGGATGAGTTCCGGCACATCTTCTATGATTACTTCTACCCAGATACCTTGAGGGCTGACTGACCCCGGGATTTTATGAGTCTCGAGCAGGGTACTCTTTCTGTTATGGAGTACTCGTCATGCTTTACAGAGCTGCAGTGCTTCACACCGATTCTAGGAGGTGATGAGTTATTCCTTTCTAGGAAGTTTGAGGACGGTCTCAGGTAGGAGATACATTTCTTGATGAATATCTTTAGGTTGACTTCGATATCCTCTATCGTCAACCAGGCACTGATCACTGAGCACAATCTGAGAGATTCTGGAGCAGTGATCCAGGAAGGTTTGACATCCAGAGTTAGTGCTCCCCCTACAGATAGAAGGAAGCGCCGCAGGGAGTCTGCTCGAGGAGAGTAGGGTATGCGGAATGCATCTTCAAGCAGACAGGAAGTATGCTACCAATGTGGTAGGAGTGGGCATACTAGGCCTCAATGCCAGAGAGACCCGATGGAGTGCCTATCTTGCGACAAGATGGGCCATCTTAAATGTTTTTGTCAGATCTTCTCACCTACACTTGGTGGTAGGGGTTCTTCTATGACCCCGCGTTCAGAAGATATATTGCTAGTGTCTCACAAATATGGGAACTATAGTTCTTCCAGCCGTTTGGGCCGAGGTGGAGGTCGCGGCTGTGGTGGTCAGTCACCAGGTTATCAGCAACATAAGAGTGGATCAGCTCAGAGTGGTTGGCCAGGGGCACAGGGCCGTGGTACAGGCCATACTTTCGATGTGGAGCACACCCATAAGGATCAGGATCTCTTCCCTTCTACAGTTTGATGTACGATCTTAGTAGCCTCAGTTTTATCATCAACCCTTTTCGATAATGGTTCTTCACATAGTTTTATCTCTATTGCTATTGTGGAGAGCCTTTGGCTCTGTATCTTTTCATCTGCCAAATGTTGACTCTTGATACATTATTGGGAATGAGGACATCTAGCGTACGTTACTGTAGAGAGTTCCCACTTGAGGTTGCATGGTGTCACTTATTATGGGACATCTATGTCCTAGAGATGATAGGATATGATGTCATTCTCGGTATGGACTAGTTAGTTCCCTTCCAGGTAGTCGTAGATTGTCATTACCGCAGGGTGAGTTTCATATCACTAGAGGGTGGATCTTTTCTTCATAGAGGCGAGTGGGATGTCCAAGAAGGTAGAGCTGGACCAGAGGATCATGGGCTAGGAGGAGTTACATCCAAGATTTCTAGTCTTTATCTGAATGACTACGGAACTTCACCGTTAGACTTTCCTTCAATGGTAGATCATTTCAGGGATTTCTTTCCAGAGGACTTTTCAGGTTTTCATCCGGAGCGTGAGGTAGACTTCTCGATTGAGCTTGTGCTAGGGGCGGCATCGGTGTCCATTCCTTCTTATGGGATGGCTACACCTAAGTTACCGGAGCTCAAGAAGCAGTTGGAGAAGTTGTAGGCAAAGCGTTTCATCTGACCTAGTACTTCTCCTTGGGGTTAGCCAGTCCTATTTGCGAAGAATTCATATGGAACCATTAGGCTTTGCGTGGATTATCAGAAGCTGAACCAGTTGACGGTCAACAACCGATATCCCTTGCTGAGGATCAATGACCTCTTTGATCATCTTCGAGGAGCCCAGGTGTTCTCGAGAATTGATTTGAGGCTCGGTTATCATCTGTTGTGCGTTAGACCATCGGATATACCTCTTACATCCTTCAAGATCAGGTATGGTCAATATGATTATAGAGTAATGCCATTCGGTCTCATGAATGTGCCAGCAGTTTTTATAGCACTGATGAACAGAGTGTTCCATCCATACTTGGACTCATTTGAGGTAGTTTTCATGGACGACATCTTGGTGTAATCTCACACTCGACACGACCATGATACCCATATTGAGATAATTCTGAGTACACTTAGAGAGCATCAGTTATATACTAATCTCTCGAAATTCCACTTTTAGAGAGATCAGATTCACTTCTTGGGTCACGTTATCTCAGAGACAGGTGTATCAGTAGACCAAGAGAAAATGAGAGCTATAGTTTCTTGGGAGCAGCCGATGAATGTCTTTGAGGTTAGGATTTTTCTAGGGCTGGCTAGATACTACAGGTGTTTCATATAGAACTTTTCACGCCTTGAAGCACCGCTGACAAGTTTGGCCAAGAAGGGTGCAAAATTCTTATGGTCAGATTCCTGTGAGTCAGCCTTCCAGGAGCTGAAAGGGAGATTGATGAAAGCATCGATACTATTCTTTCCAAATCCAGGCAAGATCTATATAGTCTAATATGATGATTTAGGTGTCAGATTTGGAGTTGTGCTTATGCAGGGAGATGGAGTCGTTGCGTATGGGTCTCGATAGTTGAGGCCGCACGAGAGGAACTACCCGACACACGATCTGAAGTTGGCAGTTGTTGTTCATGCCTTATGCTATTGGAGACACTATCTTATGGGAGATCACTTTGTGGTTTTCACCAACCACAAGAGTCTAAAGTACATCTTCACTCAGTGTGATCTGAATCTGAGACAACATAGGTGGGTCGAGTATCTTCAGTCCTTCAACTTTGAGCTTGCCTATATGTTGGGAAAAGGCAAAACAGTGGCTGATGCATTGAGCAGGAGAACACAGATTCAGGCAGTTCAGGAGAGGAAGCTTTGTTGGGACCTCATCTTGTTCAGGAGACCTCAGAGTAGATAGAGTTGATTCGGAAGAGGATGGCTATAGCATAGTCTCGATAGAAGTCTTATGCTGATCAGCAGAGATGACCTCTGGAGTTCGAGGTTGGGGATCAGGTTTTCCTACATTTCACACCGAGGTTGGGACACAAGAGGATTCGGAGACAGGGTAATCTTTCACTGTGGTACGTCGGGCCATTTGAGGTGTTGGAGAGAGTTGGGCCGGTTGCCTATCGGTTGTAGTTACCTTAGAGGTACCGAGATATGCACGACGTCTTCCACGTCTCTCAGCTCCGACGATACTTTTAAGTCCATTCTCACTTCTTTCAACCCGAGGAGGTTGAGCTTGAAGAGGATGCGTCGTTTGAGGAGAATCCTATCCGGATTTTCGATCGCAGTACAAAGGTTCTCCATGGCCAGTCCGTTCCTCTGGTATGGGTGCTATGGTAGCATGGGCGAGTATAGGACGAGACTAAGGAGAGGGAGGCTGATGTACGATCCCAGTGGCCAGAGCTGTTCGGAGTTTCTTCTTCTACTCCTCGCTATGGAAATTCGGGGACGAATTTCTTTAAGGGGAGAAGTTTGTAAGAACCTAGATCTTCATTTCAGGTATGTTTTTCCTTTTCTGGTAGTTTTTGAGGAAAAAAGGAAAATCTGTAAGTCTTCTAAGTACATTCTGTGTACTTTATAAGTACACGTCGTGTACTTTATAAGTACATGTCATGTACTTTGATGCAGCGCCAGGCCGTGTGATGGCCGTGTCCAGACCACACACATGGTGTGTATAGGCGTTGTGGAGGCTTCTTAAAGAGGAGAACAGAAAGGCCAAGTACATGCCATGTACCCCATAATTACACGCCGTGTACTTTATTTTTTTTTCATTAAACGGACTGGGGTCGTGCCTGACAGACAGAACTCGCTTCTTCTCCAGGTTCTTCGACCAAGAGCACCTGTACGACGGAAAATACTCTCCGAGTCCCCGATCCTCCGTCTTTTCTCTAAATTAACCATCATAGATTACGTTGGGACCACAGCAGTAATCTTTTACATCTCCTAGAGATTTTTTTTCTAATTCCTCTTCTTTCTCAAGTTATCGTGGGTTGAACGTTTTGTGCGTTTTTGTAGATCTACGCCGTTCTAAGGAGAATCAATCCTCGTGGTTCTAGTATATTGATCTCCTAACATCCAGGTAGGTGGTTTGTGCCTTACCTTTATAAGTCTTTGAGTTTTATGTGCAAATTCCACCAATACCTGTGAATGGGGTATTGCGTGTTTACTATTTTGCCCTGTTGTTTTCCTGCCATGCTTGCATGATTGTGTAGAGTTAATTTGATCATGTTTATTGATAATTCATGTACTTGGAAGTTTTTCCCATGCCTTGTTCTTGTTACAAACTTTGGGACTTGTTATCCTTTTTCCGTTATGCCTATTTTCTATGCCTTGTGACCGTAGGATGGAATGATATTCTGGACATGCTTTTTATGTTGTAGACTGGTTAGCCAAGTATCTCTATAGGTGTACTTTCACCTTATAGCATTATTATGCACTAACTGGAATGGGACTGTGAGAACCTGGTGCTATAGACTATAAGGGATATCCAAAGTGAGCTTCCCAGAGAGTCTTGGATATTATAGACTATATGAGGGTAGACTGAGTGATCTTCCTTAGAAAGGCTTGGACATTATAGACTACAGGGGATAGACCAAGTGAGATTCCCAGAGAGTCTTGGATATTATAGACTATTGTAGGGTAGACCGAGTGAGCTTCCTCGGAGAGTCTTTACTTTGTTTGAATTTCTTTAAAACCTTTCCAGGCTAGAGAAGGAATTGACTGAGCGAGCTTCCTTAGAGAGTCTATGATAGACCTGAGACTATAGGGGGAATCGACCGAGCGAGCTTCCTCATAGAGTTTCTAGACCTTAGGTCTATAAGAGGGTTAGACCATGTGATCTTTCTCAGAGAGTCCCTGACTACACTAGACTATAAGGGGAATTGACCAAGCGAGCTTCCCCAGAGATTCTTATAATTTCGTATGACCAAATCAGAGGGGTTAGGCAGAGTACACTACCCAGAGGGTTGTGGGTACATCTTGGATAAGACCAGAGGGGTTGGCTGTGAGTACTTCTCAGAGGGGTTCTGGTTGTGGCTAGTTGTTTGCTTCTCTTCTGCTTGTTGTTCTGTGGATTTATTACCATTGTATATCATCCTGTTGCTACTTATTGTTTATTGCATATTGTTTACTATATTGTTTACTGCTTACCGTACTATTACCTGCCATATACTCACTGACTTTAAGGCACAAATCTTTAGGTAGTTGCTTATTGGGATTAGTCTCACACCTTGTTTGGGTCATGTTTTTTGGCCCAAATAGACTATGTTGTTGCAGGTATATACAAGGGAAAGCGCCCTTTGACTTCTGGTACTTGATTTCTTCAGAGCAGGAGAGCATGGGACCAAGCCGCGGCTTGCGATGCTAAGCAGTTGCTTATTTGTCTTTCTATTATACTCTGGTTTAGTATTGTATTCAGAATTGTGACATGTTTGGATGATTTTCTAGACATATGTATCGTGCATCATTTCATATATACATGTGTGCTCTAGTTGATTATTTTTTTAGTATTCCGCTGTTTATTTTTGTTGTATATTTACTGCTTCCGCTATTTCTGCTTTGTTTACTTCCACTGTGTACTCTTCCAATGAGTGCATAGTTTCCCCACTATCACACCCAAGGCCCTCGCTGCTAGTCGGCAGCCTCTGGCATTTGGGGAAATGCGCTTGAGGCCATGTGACCAACCGAGTACAGGGCACCTCTGGGTGGCTTCCGGAACCGGGACTTTACACTTACGAATTGGGATAAATCTCTATGTTTTAGGAAAATAAATTAAGTGGAGATTTAAAATTTGGTTAATGACGTTAAATTCAACTATATTTATATTTGGATACTATTTATATGTAAATATATGATATAATTTAATAATATTATATTATTAATTTTTTTTAATATTGATTGGGGATAAATATGAACTAATAGGAAAAAATAACAATGTGAATATAATAATCCGTTAGACGATTTTTTAAATTCCTATCCAAAAATCATAGGTGTGGCATTAGAAAAATATTATGACTATATTAGCTCAGATAATTTAGGTTATAAATAATATTAGTTACCAAATAGAGAAGATAATATCACTATATCATGACCCTTTAATGATTGAATAATTCATGAGGTAGAAACCCTTTATCATTTTGAAGATATATGAATCCACTTGTGGCTAAAATGTGGGTATCATGTTTATAAATGATATTCATTATGATGGAATTCATATAAAAATGAGTTATGCAATAATTTTACCACTTATAGGGAAAATAAAAAAAGTATTAGATGTAAATAAAAGACACAAAAGATGATAAGGAGTTGGAATCTATGTTGTATTTAGATTTAAATATGTTAATGTTCTTCCATTTTTTGATTTAAAACTTTTATATCCCTTTTTTCATAAATACAATTCACTCATATATTTCAAAATAAATTTAATGGATACATTTTTTGAAAATATTTATGTTATAATTAAACTAAATAACCATAAATGATCTTTCTCTCTTTGAAAATATGTTACAAACATGCTCAAATACACACTCAAGATGAACATAAGTCAAGATATCCCCTTGTTGATCTAATGAAAATAGATAATGGAAATTTAAGAGTATAAAAACTTTTGAATTAATTATCAAAAATCTAAGATATAGTCTATAGAAATATTATTACTAAAGAACTGAAATTTCAAATTCAAAAATTAATACATGGATGAACATCAATAAAATGTATATTTCCACTTCAACATTGTAAAGTTTTACTGTATTTTAATAGATTATTTAAATCCCTAATAACCACATTTGATAATGATAAAGTCAAAAAATATTTAAAGTTTCCCAATATTATCATTAAAACAACATGAATTTTGTATTGGTGTTTTAGATTATTAATGTAATGCAACAAAAATCACAAAGTAATTAGAAGAGAATAACCATTAAACTATGTTTTTGAATTACAAAGAGATCAAGTTGATGTATTAAGATCTAAGAAATTATCTACCCATTTATTTTATTCACATCTTACAAAAGAAAAAATTCATTTTCTTTGAGGTTATTTTTTTTATTATTCTTTTTCTTTGTTCCATATTTCTTATACAATGATATTATTTCAAAATTGAATATATAGATATATATATATATATATCATTTTAATAACTAACCACTATTACACACTCTAATATTTTAATCAAATAAGTCCTTGGGTAAGATCTGGATCCTTATAAAGTGAATAATGCTTTTAGTTAATGCTAAAACTATTATATTTTGGATAGTATCAAACCCATCCCTTTGAATTAAAAAAATAAAATTTAATGGTAGAAAATTATATATCAATATTTTATTAGAAGGTTTTTATTAGGGACTATATATTTCTTATCTCTAAAATCTAATAATTATTTGTCTCTACTATCTATTTCTTATTTTTCATTATTTAAATTTCACAATTAAATTTTGGGTTTCATCTATATACTTTGTATTTCCATTTTAAAAAATTATATTCTTACAATTTATATTCTTATTAAATTTTATTTAAACCCCTTACCATTTTATAAACATGGTTTTCACTAAAATAATTAATAGTCTAAATTTCAAAATAATTTTTAATAATATCATATTTAAAAATATTTATTTTTGATGAGATTACATTAAAATTTTAACAAATTAATTTAAACCATATTAAATTATCTATGAAGTGTGTAATATTTAATTTTTTTAACACTAATATGTTTTAGATAAAATAATTCATGTCCACAATGGTTCATATTGGGTGTATGGATGGAATGAACTTCACTTGACCACCATTTTTTAACATAACAAATTATGAGTACTATAAGTATCGAATGGAGACATTCCTTGTTAACATAAGATTAAATTTTTGGAAGATGGTTATAAATGACTACAAGATTTTAGATAAATCCTTGTAAAATTTTATTGATGAAGAAAAATTAGATCACCAATTAAATTTAGTTAGTGAAAAATACTTTTTTATTTTTAATTTATTAGAATGTATAAAAAATACCATCCTAAAAATAAATACTACACATGGAAGACATTATGAGTAACCAACTACACCACAAATAAATTACTATAGACCAAGTGAGTATTGATTTTATTGGACTTCTACACGTTTAAATTCCAGAAAATATATTCAATGGATCAAATGTATCTATGTCTTATAACTTATGTTAGTTGAAATAAGACCTTTATATATAAAACCATCACATATGATAAACATTTTGATAAGGTTATTGAGAACATATGGATAGAGTAAGAATCTATATAGACTACCACAAATGACATGAAACATATTACAAACATAAAGATTGTTGGAATTTATCAGCATATTGATGAAATAAAATTTATGGATAAATTGGGATCATAAGAAATATTGGTAAAATAATAAAGTAATATATTTTAAAATATAAAATAAAAATATATTTTATAAGGAAATTCATATACAATTGAGTGAATATGACTTTTTTCAACTATTCATGAAAAATAGTTTGAGAGTTCTAATAAAGAAGTTCGAGAAATATATAACCAAAATACAAATAATTATAAAATATATCTACAAGGAAGGGAGAAGATAAGGAATAAAATAAATTTATCTACAAGATTTGAAAAAAAATTAGACACATCAATTTAGATTATCCAAGAATTAAATAAGAAAATAGAAGAAAAAATATTGAAAATCAAAGCTAAATGGTAATGAAATATTTAAACACTTGGAGTGAATTATCCTAAAAAATTTATTAAGAGAGATATTTTTATTATAATATCTATTTATTCCTTTCTCTCTCATATATAATTAATGAATCATGATTTGTGGTAAATATTAGTGATAAATTAACTAAAAAATTATTATATTTCACTAAACATGGTAATTATTTTAAGTATATAAAATTATTATAAGAATTCAATGATAATGATGATGACCATAAAATGTTTTCAAACCTCTAAAAAGAAAAAAATTGATGTAAAAGGTAAATTTGGATGTGACTAATGAGAAAATATGAGATCTAATTACTGATCTTGTAATAAGACCTTCAACTAATATACTTATCATTGATCACACCAAATTTATCAAAATTACACCCATGATGAGTATTAAAAAATTATTTCAAAATTTATGGAAGGAATAATAGAGGTAAAATTATAGGAGTCCAAATATTTTCTAGATTCTATAATGGCATCAACTATACCACCCTTACCAAACAATGGTTCTATAAAAAAACATTTCTCATAAAGACATCAAAATCCTAGATATACCAATCATTTTTTTTAATTCTTAAAATATGGTTAGATATTATTATATATATTTTTAATTGATATTTATTTTATCATTTATAATGAAAAAAAATATTTCCAAGGAGCTACCAGCTTTCTACCATGAGAGGGTCAAACTATAATGGATCCCTACAGTTGTATTGGATAATCTATCTAGGCCTAAGAATATTTGTGTAATAAAATGACAAGTTGTTTAATTTTCATAATTCATTAAAAATTATTGATAGAAAAAAAATAACTACATATATTCAAATTTCTCATAACACATTACAAAAGAAGAATCAAACTTTCAAAACCTAAAAAGGTAAAAGGGTGTGTAACTTTTCGAGGGGAATCAAGAGTTCAGATAGTATGACTTTGTAATATCACTAATAAAGGAACATTTTTAATTTATAGAGTAATTTATATATAAGTATTAAATCAAATTTTCATCACTATTAGTCAACTTTTTAATGAGGAAAAAATATGAAATTTGGTAATAAAAAATGTACCATAACTAATTCATTAGGAGTGGTTATATTATCATCCCAATAGAGTGATAATGTTTATAAATCAAATATAAAATTATTATACTTATAAAATATTCCTTTACATACATAGTGTAAAATGAATCATGGTTATGAAAAAGAAAAATTATACACTAAAACCTCTATAACTTGATAAAAATCTATAGGAAGAAACTAGTGAAGAACCAACCAGATATGAAGGTTGAATTCTCAAAAATCCTTTATCACATTAAGGATGAAAATAAATATAAAGTTACCCTAAAAATAATGAACGTTTTATAAACATCTAAACATTTATATTTAGTATATACGGGTATATTAATACCTATCCAAACTATAATTATTTTTAGGGAACACTATGTGTTTCTCCTTGTTAATAAATATACCTATTATATTTGGATTTTATTTTTTTTTTAAAATAAAAAAATAGATTTAAAAAATCTTTCCTTGTTAAAAAAACACCTATAAATAATCTTATTTTAGATTTATCATGATATTTATTTTGAAAATGTTTATTCTAAAACTTTTTGTAGTGGAAAAAATACAGTATGAATAACTCCTCAACATAATGATGTAGTTGAATAATGTAATATAATCATTTAACTTATTAACCACAATATGTTGTGTGAAAATAAAATTCAAAAAAATGCCTCTTGGATATTAATTCCTTTTATTAAACAATAAATTTAGTTTTTACCTGGTTAATTTTAAATAAAACACCATATAAGTTAAATAATGGAAAAAGACTAAGATTAGTTAATTTCAAGTTTTTTATGAAAGTTATTTATCTTCAATACCAATTATCAACTTGAAAAGTTTGAATCAAAATTAGATAAATAAATATTTCTAGGCTAAAACACAAAAAATTCTTCCTACCAGGTCTTCAAAAAAATTGCCCCTACCAATAAAGAAATGGTACATGTGAAATTTTATAATACTAACCCTTATTAAAATATTTTTCTAAAATTTAGAATTTTGAATCTATGAATGAGTTTTAAAATTTCCTTATTATTTAAAAAATTAAATATAAAAAATATTTTAAATACAAAAATGAGGAACAACTTACCAAAATATAAGGAACCATACTATGTTTTCCATATACATGAAATATTGTTAAAGTATTATCTTATTGAAAATTTCATCGGTAATATTTATCAATTAATAAATATTATAATTTGTATATATATTAAATGTGAAAATCAAATAAATATACCATAATTTAATCTAACAAATGAATATGGATCTATATGTGAGGAAAATTAGATGATGGTTATATGGTGTGAGTTAAATATATTTGAACAAAACAAATTATAATCACTAATGTCCATATAATTCTCTATTTATATAAACAAAGTAGATATTATAGAAAATTGTGATGATAAAGGAATAATTATTCAAAACAATTCAAATATTTTATCTAAGGTATATAACTATTAAGAAGGAATATTTTATGAGGATATATTCTTTCATGTATCAATAATTGAATTTATTTTAATCTAACTAAATTATTCCACACATCATTATATTATGATTTTTCAAATAGATTTCAAAAGTGACTTTTTAAATGGTAATATTAAATTTATTGTTAATTATGAGTTTCCATATCATGTTTTTAAATTTAATAAGGCACTATATATAAGGAACTGACCTTAAAAAAATTACATATTCTTTAGTTTTTAGATAAGAATCCACTTTCTTGCATTGCCTAAGTCATTTTAGGTTTAGAGTTTAAGATAATTAGATCATCACAATTATATAAAAATACATATATTATAAAGTTTACACATCCACTCTGTATCAATTTCTCTCATAATATAAAATTTTTTAAGTGATGCATGTTTTCATTCCATGACATATCTTTAGGAATTTCGACTTGATTTCTTCATTATTCATACTTATCCTTAAACCCTGTGAAAAACATTTGAAAATATGGGATGACCCAAAAAAGTTCATCAAGGGATAAAAAAGAGATAAATATGTTATTCAAATTAAAAACATGAAAACCCAAAAAAATTACCTTTTTCTACCATATTCATTGACGGTATAAAATAAATCATCACTAAATTATAAATGTACTTTTTTCTCAAATAAATCCTTTAAAACTCATAGAAAAATAATTGAAACCATTCCAGGAATTTTAAATAATTATATTCATAAATTCTATTCACTTTTATTATAAATAACTAAATACTAGTTAAATATATATGATAACCCTCCTCAGTTAACTTCATCTTTCTTACCTTTGAAGATAAGAAACATTTCCTAATTCATTGGTGGGAAATATTGAGATCACCCACCGTATATGTTATATCAGGATCATCTTTCATCATCTATAATTCACTCAAGTATTATATCATGAACATAAAAATTTAATATTTCACCTTTTCATTATAAATATCTTTAAATACACTTTTTAACCCCTAAAAAATACTTTTAGTTATCTTATAATGATGATAAAAAGTTTTTAATTCCTTTGAAAAACACTTAAAAATAAAAAATACTTAAAATAATGCTAAAAATATCTTCTTTCAAAATTACCATAGAAAATTGTGAATAAATATTCATAATAAATAATATCTATGATAGTAGGAAAATTGGTCAAGTTTCATACATTAAAAAAATTATTTTTCCACTTTTGTAAAAAAATCAAAATTAATACATATGGAAAATGTTGAAATGGTTAATTATTAGAAAATTATAAAGAAAGAAAAATATAGTCAAAAATGAAATTTAAAAACATTTTAATAATAAATTATAATATTATTGAAACACTTATAAGAAACTTTATGTCGAGTAAACATATTTTAAAAAAATTTAAATAATATTTTAAAATAAAATCCCTTACCTTAAGCCTCATCTAAATTCATATGTTCTCTAACTCTGAATTAATAAAATTATATCAATTTTAGGCATACTTAATAACCTTTTCCATGTTAATTTAATTATTATTATTCCTTCTATTTAATTTATTATCATGTTTTATTTTGTTACTAAAATGGATAAGTTGACATTGGGTGTTTTGTGGTCGTTTGGTTTATAACCTCTAAACTGAATTTGTGCATTGGTCATAGTAAAAGGGGTTGTGTTTACATTATCCAAATATTTTTAAACATATTATATTTATAATATTTATATATTAGATACAATTTTAAAACCAACTATGTAATGTGTTTATGGAAAATGAACTGTGTCATTTCATAGAGACAGAAGTCTGTACATGCGCATGAATGACATTTTCATTTTTATAATGGGTAGAAAAGAAATAAAATATATAATATTTTACTTTTATAATATTATAAATATGAAATAAATTTCATATGTATCATTATTTCCATCCTCATGATAATCCTTAAAATGTGAAAAAGAAAAACAAATCACATCGGTTTGTAGATGTGGTTTTCCACACGTACGCATGAATGGCGTTATCATTTTTTAATGGGTGTAAAGGTAAGGAGATAGATGATATATTTTCATGTATACATTTTTTCATCATTTTAAACCACCATATTTTCTAGTTATGAAAGACAACCCACAACGCGTTATGGAGGTGGTAGTCCACACATATGCACGAGAGATGATTTCATTTCAAATAAGTTGTAAAAGGAGATGAAAAATGGTTATAACATAAACATAATAACATATAAGTATTTGTTAGATTGAGATTTTATTATATCGAAATGGTTTGGAGAGTTTTAAATTAGTTAAGATAATGAATAAAAAGTAAAATACTTTGTTTAGAATTATACCACTTATTTAGACAACCTCCTTAGGTTTATACCTAAAACCTTACTAGCATGGTATTTTGATCCAACTAGTACCTCTAGAATTTGGGGAAAGATTTTATGACGGTATGTATTCAGGGATTTTTTAATCTAATAGTATATTGAAGTGTAGAGGAGAGAGGAGAATCGATGTCCTTTTATATGTGAGGGAGAGAACACACTTAGAATTTTTCAAAAGATTAAAATATATTAATGTCTTACTCGGTCAAAATGGAAAAAAAGAAGACTCATATGAAAATAATAGATTAAATCGGGACAAAATATGACCATAAAATATGATTTATAAAAGTTTTTATTTTATTCTAAGCCTTTTAGTTTTATTTTTAACCCTTTTTAACATTTTTAACTCTTACTGTGGTAACTAAGTTTATTTTACTAAAGTTATTATTACTAATGACAAAAAATAAAAGTGGTATCATTAAACAATTAGGACATAATTATTAAAAAATTTAATTCAATTTTACTAAATTCTATTTATATAAGTGATATAAATTTTTTTTAAAATAAACTCACAAAATATGATGAAAAATGGTTTTCTAGAAAAAAAATCATTTTTAAGTAAAAAAATGTTTTCCTTTCAAAATAAAGTTTAATATTGATTCCCATAAAATTTATTGGATTATTTTTAATCAAATAGAACTAATGAAATTTTAAAACAAATCCAATATATAATATGACTATTTAAATACAATAAAGAAAATACATCTTTCTTAAAAATCGGTATTTTCTAATATTCACCCAAAAATCAACTTTCTAAAAAAAATCCCAAAAATTTACTCTAGGATAATTTTTAAATGATGAAATTAAAAATGATATGATTTTTTAAAATTAAAATTATAAATTTTTTAAATTAATTTCCTAAATAAAAACATATAATACATATAAAAAAATTATTAAGAATAAAACTATTTTCTTTTTGATTGAAAATTTAATTAATATTCTTATAAGGAATATAAATATATAAAATATAATTAATGAATATTAACAAGTCATGAAATTGATTTACTTTTAAAATTACCTGGATTTTTACACTATATTATAATGGCCCCGCCTAGTTTACCCTAACCAAAACCCAAGTTAGATTGTCATAGGACTTCAAGAAAACCTATTTGTACTTCAGAGGCTTATGATTAATAACATGGTCTAAAAACCTTTATTTGGAATATTATACTCTTGGTAAAAATAAATACAATAATAAAAAAATAAATTAAAATCCATCCTCCATGTGGAATCCTTTTAATATCACCATCACCTATCATAAACACTATACAACAAAAGTAATAATACATAAACAATAAATGATGTCATTTTATGTTATATTAAAAAGAGATTTACCTCATAATAATTTTTATATAATGAAGAGATAAATAATAAAATAATACCCTTGAATCCTCTTTGAAACACCCTTCATATTATTTTTATATACCCTTCATGTATTCTTCCTCATGTACGATGACACATATTTGGACCTAAGATAAAAATCAGAATAATTTCATGTGAATTAAAGTATACATGGTGTGAGTACAAGGCTCAGTAAGAACCCCCACAATACCCTAAACATATAGGGTGATGAATATATAAATTTTATTCACATTTCAAGAGTCCACACTTGAAAAGTATTATATTTCTTCTAATACAACATGTTTCACTCAATAATAAATAATATATATATATATATATAACTCCATTACCAATGGGTTAATTAAGAAACAATGATCCTCACCAAACCCACTTTGGATAATTCTGAAAAATTTAATGGATGGAGAAATGATCTTAACATCGCACTAACCCAAGTTCCTAAAGTATTTATTAATGGGTGTATGATTTAAGGTACCACATATGCAATATTCTTAGTGTGGATATTGATGTCACTCTATGAAATGTGTCTCATACCTACCTCATGTGATCTTGATCCCACTACAAACACTCCATATCAAATGTATATAATGTCAATCTAGACACCACATACATAAAATTTCTAATGTTGTATTGATGATACTATGGAAACCCACTATAAACTATCTGTGGGTGAATATAAATTCCACTCTAGTACCCCATACCTCACCAAAAAATACATAGATCTAAAACTTGTATAATAAATAGTTTATGGCACCACATTTTCATACCTACACTAAATAAATCCCTACCACGCCACTTATCTCATTAGAGAATGACCACCCCACCCCCTCCCCCCACCTGACTTACATTATGCACTATAAATTAATATGATTCATGTTCAGAATACATTTTTATCCCATGTCAAGAAAGTGAAAACACACATCTCTATTCGAGTATATATCTATCATCTAACATTAAACTCACATGAATCAAAATCAATCAAAGCGATATCTTTTATCTACCTTAGAAACTAAACTCATTATCTTAGGGATAATATCTCTCAAAAAACCCCTATGGTTATGAAGATCATTAAGAAATAACAAATTTCCATTCTAAGAAGTTTATATAATAATAATGATATATAATTTCATAATTAGATGAATAAGTTAAATATAATATTTTCCAACCAAGAATTTCATAACCCAACCCCTCCAGGACACCTCTCTAGTTTGTAGTGAGTTTAGAAGTGACCCCCAAAATCCCACATCCAATAACTAAACGGTTTGAGGCAACACTAAGGGTATGAAAAATATGTTTTAAGATGAATTATCCTTTATAAACCTACGAAAAAATATAAATATACCAATGAAAACTTAAAAAATGTAGATAAATAAAACCCAAAAATGATATAAAAATTCATATACTATCAAAAACCCCAAGTAATAATAACAACTCAAAAATTTAATACCAAATAAAAAAACATCTGAGGAAAAAACAACTGGGTCAGCTAACATCCACCTATCACTGTGGTCATAAAATAGTATGTTACGGATTTATCTCCCACACCATCTTGAAAATAAATAAATTAAATATATAGAGTTCAGAGTGAGTATAACACATACTCAATAGGTTCCTCCCCAATAAATCACATGTCAATGTCAATGAGACAAACTAATGCTTTAGTAACTAAATAATGAAACTAACATGTTTTCCCTTTCATGGTAAAGTCTATAATCCTATCTCACTATAATCATACCCTTCCAGATTAAAGTGTAGTATAAATATAATAAATCATAAAAATATAAGAACAAAGTACCCTACACTCACTTCTTCTTCATAATATTCATCCTCACATCCTAACATCATATATCTTGACAATTATATCCTTTTCTGTATCTATATACCACATCATACCAAGACTTCAACCTCATCTTACCATATCCACATTCATGTCCACATCATACCACAATTGTAACCACATATCACCATTAGAATGAGGAACAAGATAGTATAAGTAGTCGGTAATATATTTACATGATATCTTAAATATAGAAGGTTTACATGGTACCCATAACTACATTGGGTATTGGTTAGGTTATCCAACTCATTTGATGGTGTATAAAAATGTAGAATTAAGAATCATACACTATTTAAATAATAAAATATAAAATAATGTATGCACACTCCCATATCCCAAATATAGGTTCACATCATACCAAGGTAATCTATATATGTAATATAAAATAAATCTCATTTTCCACACCATTTTGATTATTTAATTAATCACAAATCAAAATTTCAATAATCAAATTTCAATTTCATTTTAACAAGTTATTACACTAGTCATTAACCTCTTAATAATTTATTTTTTTACCGCATAATCCATTTAACACTTTATATAATTATATCCAATATTCTATTAATTCATTCCATAGAAGATAACTCATCTCAACCATCTTTGTTAATTCATTCATTCATTTCATATCCAAGGAATATCTAACCTCAAGAATATAACATTATCAAATCACTATAAATAAAAATTAATATCAATATTACAAATTATTAATATAATTTCATATGATATAACAACATGAAAATATAAAAATAATATATCACATATAAAACATCAAAATATTTTCCATATAAGGTTTAAAAGTCACTTTATAAAAATTAATCAATCTCATATACTTAATCAAAGAAAAAAATAATGATAATTACACATCAATAATAATAAGAGTGTGAGATACCAAATAAATCACCTTAATCCAATGTTTTAATATATTTATTAAAGGATGGGTTATGACATTATAACTATCACATAATTTTAAATAATTTCCTTTGGTTCTAAAATTCATCACACCCACATCAAATCCTAATTAAAACAATACATTAATCACTACACAAGAAATCCCAAAGAAGGAAGAAGATATATATAATAAGTAATGATAAAGAAAAAGAACCTTGATTCATGTAGGTTTTTTCCCTTATAGGTGGAAAATAAAAAATATGAAAAAAGAACACAATATTTCCTAGTAGTTTTTTCACAGTTACCGAGAGTCACCTAAGAAGTAATGAAACCAAGAAAAGGGAGATAGATCTATCTAAATTTATATATATATTAGGAAAAAATTATGATGTAATATAATATATTATGAAATAATATAGGTTTTTCAACTTATAATAGATAATTTTAGTGTCAAAAATCAATATCTTCTTGAAAATATCCTCATTCATCTACCTTTAAAATTTAATAGTTTATAAAAGCATTAAAGTATAATCTCACTCATTATACCATAATCACATCAGTTAAAGTCTAGATTTTAAATTCAAGTCATTTCCACTTATATTTATTAAATTCATAACATTAAACCTTTTAAATTTTTACCCATCAAAAGTACTCATACATTAATTAGAAAATACTATGGTGTAAGACATTAACTCTTTAAAAACCATGAATTTATTTTATGGGATAACCAACTTCTTTATAACAAGAATACATAACACTAAAAATATTTACAAATTACATTATAGTATAATTAATAAAATTTTAGTGAAATAAATAAAATCATAGAGTAATGAATAAATCTTAATATCCATTGGTATCACCAATATTTAGCTCCAAAACTTAACCAAACCATACACTTTTAAGAGAAATAATGGTGTAATCTCACCAATTAAGGCACAATTTTTGCTTCAGGTTGAATGTTTCTCAAGCTTAACTACTCATTTTACTCCTACTTTCCGAAATCCCATAAACACAAAAAGGAATGAATGTGTAAAAAACATTTATAAATAAACATATCAATCCAAAAAATGAATTATAATTCAAAGAGGAATCAAAAAATATATAACATATTGGCCTTGTAACGACCCAAACTTTAATAAATAAAATTCCCCATTGATTTAATTAAATATATTATAATGTAATATGATTATAGAAAACACATGATTTTATTTGTTTTTATTATATTCTATCAGATTTAAAAATCATTGAGAATTATTACCATTGATAATATAGCCATTGAATAGTACTCATATGATTAGTATAAATATATGGTTTTAACAAATCAAACTGATATAGACAAAGGAAGTTATAGTCTCAACCAGTTGAATCATAACCTATGAATCTCATTTATCAAAACATTAAAGGTAGATAGAATCTATGGGATTTTCCCCTAACTAATCCCAAGATTATATTCAATAACTTAAGTAGGAGCTAAACTGTTTATGGGAAAAGTTCAATCTCATCGAGATCACAAACCAAACCATGTTCTTTGACCCACCACATAAAAGTCTCACAGTTGTGCACCTTATCCTTAGGGTGTTTGATGGTATATTTAATGGATAAGTATCGATACCCTATCAATATTATTATGTACATTGTTTTTTATAAAATAATGAATATATTTTCATCCTATTGTTATCAATTTTCAAAATATTTTTATTTTGATATAATAAAACACAAATAGTGTTTTTATATAATATTCTAATTAAATTAAAGAATTTATTTGGTTGAATTAATAGATTTTTGAAATAAATAATATTTTAATAAAATACTTTTTATCAAATATAATTGATCACATAATTTTTATAAATTCAAATTTAATTTTTATAAGGGTTGGCAACTTTTATTGTAAAAAAACTAGCATTTCTTAGTATTTGTAGATTATAATTTTAAAAATGAAGATACACATATTTATAAAATTATTTATATAAAATTTATATTATTTTTGGAACTAGAGTATCAAAATTATACAATGGTAAATTTTTAATAATCATCTAAAATTATCAAATTTTTAGGTAAATATTAATTACCATGTAAATATATTTTATATATTATGACATCATAATGACCCAAAAGTGTTGTAATCAGTACTATAAAGGTTATAAAAGACCAAATATATGTTTTAAATTTAAAATAATGAGATTTAATATTTATTTGATTTATTTTATAAATCCTTTATGAGTCCTCCAAAACCATTAATATATTTTTTAAGTTTTTAAAATCATTTCTTTAAGAGTATGGATCACCTCCACATAATCAAGGGAATTATTTTATTAATTTCAGACCTTAGACTTATAAAATAATTAAAAATACTCCCATTTTCCAAAAACCATGAGAAAAACCCATGGTAAGGTTTGTGTTTTTGGTGATTTTGTTATATAAAGTCCAAAACCTATGTTTGAAAAATATTAAAGAAATACCCACTCTTTTCCTATATAAACTCACATAATATCCCATTTGTCTTCATTAAAAAGTCATTAAGCACATACTTACTCTTCTCTACCCTATATAGAGTCGTACCAAGGTTCCCCCATGCTCTCAAGAATCCCCTTCCGAGCATTTTAAGTTACACACTCATGTAAGGGATCATTTCCTTCTCTTCCTTATTAAAGTATATTTGTTATCTTATATATTATATTTCCATTTCATGATGTTTTAATATGCCTTTCCATGTCCCTATTACATCCCATTTTATGTTAAAATGGTGAGAGTCCCATTTTTCTATCATTAACCCATTTTTATGAATTTCTAAGTGATGTCGTTAAGCTGCCGAAATTTCACAAGATTTCCCATGGGAAAAAATTGTATAGTGAATATCATACTCATTTTTTATCAATGGTATTAAAATTTATACACTTATAATTATTTTACTTGGTAATTACATGTATTTATTCTATACACCTTTATTGTGGAATAAAATATGATGATGAATGACTCTATGTTTTATGATTTAATGTGGCACACTTAAGCATGAGAATGAAATGAAAGTAGTGGGTGCACTCAGAATTATATAGAACTCCAATGAATTGGGTAATGTATAGTCTCATGAGACATCATGTTGGCATAGGGAGTGAACTTGATTACTTAATGTGAATTTTTATTTCATGATGTTTTGGCAGTTATCCTTGACCTATGCTTATGATGTGGTGTTTTAAGATGCTGTTATATTTCCCATGTTATGATTATCATGCTATATCATACCTTATTATTTATGTTTCTTTTATTCCCCATTGATAAGCCTATTGTATAACATGTATTTCCTTATTACATGCTTATTCTCTTACTGTTATTTATTTCTCACCCCTTTCTTATGTATGTCCCCATGTTATCCCATGTAGTTTTAAGTGTGATCATGTTGAATAAGTTTTCAATAAAGATAATGTTTTTTCTATTTTAAATTATTATGTAATATATATAATTAAAAAATACGAAAGAGATCTCAATATTTAGGGCTTTATTAAGTGAAATTTTATGTAATAAATAATAAATTAAAGTGTAATAAAGAAAAAAGTTGTTTTAATTTGTATCAAAGGAAAAGTTTATTTATTTTTGGGATTAAGATTAGAAAACTCTAGAGAAAACCATAGGGATAAGACTATGTATAATAAAACAACACTAAATTTTGGTATATATATAGTAAGTGGTTTATCAATAAAATACATCCCTGTTTGGAAGCTATAAGTGGACGAGGTTTCTGGAATATATATACCTGGGGTAACAACTCCGAAAAGGGGTGTCAGGCCTATCTCGATGTAACCTAGTACACAATAACGGGCCTTATTGCACACCTAGTTTGAAACTCATGAGTTATATGCTTTGATAAATTAATATGATCATTACAAAACATTATTAAAGGAATAAAAGAATTACATAAGAATATATGTTATTAAATAGATCATGTATAACATAGATTAAATCCTAGAAATTTATATGTTAAGAAATTAATGTAATTTAAAATTTATCCCTTTAATGTCATTGTATTCCCCTGTTATGTATTTAATAGTTTAAAAACTCTCATCCCTAATTTTTCCTATAGATAATGAGAAAAAATAGGAGTAATCGGGTAGACTACTAATGTGACAGGCAATGTGATGACTACCCCAACGAGATACCTAACCTGATGGGAGAGGGAATCATAAACTTTGTAATGATACACTATCAGCTTACTCAGGTTATGAATAAGAAATTGGTTTAGCAGGAGAACCCAAATCATCCTAATAAAGAATAAATTGAAATTCAGTCCTTTATGTGATAAAGGAACTCATCCTTAAATGGATCATTTGATCCCTTACTCATATAATAATGGATCAACTCCATTGATAAGATCTTATCCATTATTAAATGTTATGAATAGGAGAAATTTCTACTTGTTACTTATTGTATGGTGGGATAATCTAATCAGTGGTGGAAATTGATCAAAAATATGAAGCCTGAGGAAGAGATCAAAGCAATGGGGTGTGAGTAATTCTAGAAAAAAAATTGATATATATTTTCCTCACAGTCTCTAACTTAAAATGGAAAGGTATTTAATTTACATCAAGAAAAAAGATGACAAATATATCAGGGAATATGTGGAAAACTTCCTAAGACTTGAACGACGTATCTATAGATTTATCTTTATCCCTGAATATAAGGTTGGACACTTATTTGGTTGGATAAAACCTAGTCTTTAAAATCCCTAGTGGTCTGTGACTTTGAAAGGTATGAGAAATTGTTTGATGTTCCCTCAAGGTTTAAATAGAGATTGGAGAATCTCAAAGGTATCATAGTGATAAGAATCATGAAGGGCAGTTTAATTATTGTGTTCTGATGGATAAATCTAATGTTTCCAAGAAATCTCAAAATCCCATTTATTAATGGTGTATAAATAACAAGAACCCTAGAAATTTCTTAAGGGGAACAAGGAAACAATATTATCTCTATTGTCATGGATCATCTTATAAATACTACACACTTCATTGTTATTCAAGAGGATCTCTCACTGGATTAACATGCACGTATATATATCATATAAGTGGTAAGGATGGATGGAATTACATTATCAATTGTATATGATGGTGATCTAAGATTCACCTTCAATTTAGGGAAAAGTTTATAACATTCTCAAAACATTGAGTTGAAATTTATCACAGCTTATCACCCACAAATTAATGTTCAATCTCAGAGAACAATCAAAATACTTGAGGACATCTTGAGAGCATACTCAATTGAATTAAAAGGAGGAAGGGATTATCAACTTCTTCTTGTTGGGTTCTCAAACAATAATAGTTTACACTCAAGCATATGAATGCATCCCTATGAATCCCTTTTTAGTAATAGGTAAAAACACCTACATGATGGGGTGAATTTGGGGAATGAAAATTGTAGGTCCTAAAATGGTCAAAGAAATTGTGGAAAAGGTTAATATCATTAATTATCATATCAAGGATGCTCAGATTCGACAGAAGATCTATGTTGAAAATAATCTATGAGACCTAGTGTTTGATGTTGGAGATATTTTATTCATCTGCATATCTCTAGGGAATAAGGTGATTATATTGGGGAAGAATGGAAAGCTTAATCCAAGATACATCATCCCTTTTAAGATCCTTGATTCCATCGGAGTAGTGGCCTACCGACTTACAATAATACCTAACCTATCTCAAGTACATGATGTATTCCATGTATACCTCTTGAAAAAAGTACATACGAGACTCCTCACATGTACTCAATCCAATGGTGGTACCATTGGATAATGATCTTTTCTATGAAGATAATCCAGTGAAAATCATATATCATAGTGAAAAAGGTCTATGAAATAAGGAAATGAACCTTGTCAAAGTGCTGTGGAGAAACCAAAAGTTTGAATAAGAGATGTGAGAACTAAAGGATAAGATAAAATAGAGTTAAACTCATCTTTGTTAGTGTGGTAAATGAAAATTTCTAGGGATAAATTTCTTAAGGGGTGAAGATTGTAATAACCCTAACTATTATAAAAAAATTCCCCTTTTGATTTAATTAAATGTATTATTATGTAATATGGTTTTAAAAACACGTGAACTTATTTGGTTTTACTATATTCTATCATATTTAAAATATTGTTAAGAATCATTATAGTTGATAATATAGTTGTTGAATAGTGATCACATTATTAGTATAAATATAGGGTTTTAAAAAATCCAAATGACATAGACAAAGGAAGTGATAGCCTCAACCAGTAGAATTGTATCTTATGAATCCAATTTACAATATCTTCTAAGGGAGATAGAATCTCTAGGATATCCCCTTGACCAATCCATATCTTAGATCCAATAACTTAAGAATGAGTGAAACCGTTTATGGAAAAATTTAAATCTCATCGAGATCACGGCTCAAACCAAGTTTTCCGAACCACCCCATGAAAATATCACAGTCGGGCATCTTACCCTTAAGAATTTTTCTAGGGTATTTAAGGGATATATATCAAAACCCAAGAAATATAAGTATATAAAATATTCTGTATAAAATAATGAAGATATTTTCATCCTATTATTATTACTTTACAAATGATTTTTATTTTGATACAATAAAACAAAAATAGTATTTTTTGGATAATATTCAAATTAAATTAAGAAATAATTTTGATGAATTAATATATTATTGAAATAAAATATTATTTTAATAAAATATTATTTTAAAAAAATTATAAAATATAATTGATCATTAAATATTAATGAAGTCAAATGTAATTTGAATAAGGGTTGGAAAACTATTATTGTCAAAAAAATCATCATTTCTCAATAAATGTAGATTATTATTTTAAAAGTTAAAATACATATATTTATAAAATTATTTAGATAAAATGAATATTATTTTTATAATCAGATCATTTAATTTATCCAATGGTGAATTATTTTCATAATTTTCCGAGACAGTCGAATATTTGGGTAAAAAATAAATACTGTAAAAATATACTTTGTCTATTATGAAATCATAATGACCTAAAAATGTAATGAATACTATAAATCGTATCAATGAAAAAAATATATGTTTTCCATTTAAAATAATGTAATTTTATGTTTATTTTATTAATTTTATAAATCCTTTATGAATCCTCAAAACCCATTAATATATTTTAAGGTTTTAAATTCATTTCTTTAAGAGTATGACTCACCTCAACATAAGAAAGGGTATTTTTTTTATTAAGTTCTTCACTTATACTTATAAAATAATTAAAACCACTCTCATTTTTTAGAAACTATGGGGAAAACCATGGTAAGGTGTTTTTTTGGAAATTTTATAATATAGAGTCCAAAACATATGTTGGAGAAATATTAAAGAAATCTCCACTCTTTTTCTATATAAACCCACCCAATATCCCATTAATATTCACTAAAAATCAATTTAGAACGTCCTTAATAATCCCTAACATATCTATAGTTCTATCAATGTTGACCCAATCTCTCAATAAGCCCCTTCCATGCATTTGCAGTCACACGCTCATGTAAGGGTTCCTTTCCTTCTCTTATTTATTAAAGTTTCTTTATTATCGTATGACTTCTATTTCCAATTAATAATGTTTTTATATGTATTCACAAGATCATATTACTTCCCATTTTATGCCAAAATTATTATAAAACACTTTCCTTCTCATGAACCCATTTTTATGAATTTTTAAGTGACGTCATTATGTTTCTGAAATTTCACTGTGATTTTCCATGCCGATAAAATTGTGTAGTGAATATCATACCCATTTTCTATCAAGTGTATTCAACTTTATACACTTATAATTATTTTAGTTGGTACTTAAATTTATTTATTCTTCACTCATTGATCATGTAATTAAATATTATGATGAATGAATCCATGTTTTATGATCTATGTGGCACACTTAAGCATGAAAATAAAATAAAAGTGATGGGTGCATCCAGAATTATATATCACTTCAATGAATTGGATAATGATTATTCTAATGATATATCATGTTGGGATAGTATGTTAACATGATTTTTTTATATTAATATTTCTATCACGATTCCATGGAAGTTATCCTTGACCTATGTTTACGATGCAGTGTTTTAAGAAGTTTCCATGTTTCCCATGTTATGATTATCATGCAATATCATGCCTTATTATACATGTTCCTTTTATTCCATACTTAAATGAATATTTTATAACATTTATTACCTTATTAAAAGATTATTCCCATATTTATATTCATATATCACCCATTTCTTATGTATGTTCCCAAGTTATCCCACCTAGTTTTAAGTGTGAGCATGTTAAGGATGTTTTCAATAAAGATATGTTTTTTCTATTGAAAATTGTTATGTAATATACGTAATTAAAAAAGACACTATAATTATCAATTTTTTCGGTTTTATTAAGTGAAATATTATGTAATAAATTGGTAATTCAAGTGTAATAAAGAGAACGGTTATTATAGGCCTCACACTCTAATAAAACCTACTTGCCTTGGGTAATTGGTTCTATTTATTCCCTCTTATCCCCTTCATTTTATTTCTCATCATGAATCACATAACACATAATAAAAATATTATCATCATGAACCATGTTTTTATTTAATGTTTCAATTTTAGATCATGTATACAACATATTAGAATATAATACATAGGACAATATCTCTCATCGGCATGACTATTAAGGTAAAAAACTAAAAAAACTAATACATGAAAAGAATATAAATATCAACATGTTAGAAAGTATAACACAAAGAAAAAAATAAAATCATTATCATTAATAATAATAACTACTACTAAAACACATTATCATGTGAAGTCACAAATTAACAACTCATTATTCCAAAGGGTGATCACATCATTAAGCACTCAAATAATCATTTCTCATAATGCATCATGAATTCCCTGAGCACATTATCCATCATTAATATTTTCATAATATTCAAGAAACTCTAAATATCCCCCAGATATTATTTTTCAAAAGTTCTCTATGGGTCCCTAAAGGTATAATCATCATCAATCCACTAGAAAATATGTTGACTATGTTAAAAATAATTCTATTTTACATAATTTTTCACCCATAAATAGTATCATTATTTCATGGATATTTCAAGTACCTATATTGACACCACTTTTAGTTCATTTTCAACTAATTTATATAGTTACTAAAGCACTAAATAGTTTATAAAATATTTCAACTTGTACATTATGACCATCTCGATCCACCAATGTAACACCTCATGATTTTCGTATATATTTTCTTTTAAATAATGCATGTGTGTTCGATAGCTTGTGATACAGGAAAACCCAAATTAAAATGAACAATTAATTTTTTCATTATAAAATAATATTAAGGTACGAAATTAAATAAATTATAAGATACCTAAATGAAATATATTTAGTAGTATTACTAAATTAATTAAACCATTAGTAAATAAAAATACCTCAAGACTGGGATTCTCATCAACATGATCGTCTAAGAATATTATACTACAAAAGATAACTATAGAAAGGATACATAATGCTAGAAATATAATAAAAATCATAAAAAATAGAGAATAGGATGAATTATTTTAAAACGGTATGTAAGTATATATATAGAAATATAATATAACCATTATATATATGGTTGTTGGTTATATGGTCTTTAGGCATATAGCCATTGGATATTTAGTTTTTGGATATATAGTCATTAGATATTATTATATACAATAATTATATGTATGATGGTTAATTTCTAGTAATAAATCAAATATAATAAAATTTACATATAACATATTATTCTAGAATAAAATAGAAAGAAAATAATTAATTAAAATGGTTTATTAAAAAATAGGTTTTTTTATTCATTATATATTATTATTGTTGCTGTTAAATAATGTTTCTATAAATTTATAAAATTAAAATAAATATTATAATAACAATGGATTTATAAAATTTAATTATTATAAGATAAATAATTAATTTTAATGGGATTTGATTAAAATCATTTTATGTTAAAAGAGATATTTTCAAAAAAATGTTTTTCTAAGTGTTGTGTATTTTTATCTATTTAAATTTACTTAATTATATTTAAATAATTATTCTAATGAAATTAAATGTTTATATATAAATATATATATATATATTAGTATTAATTTAATTATTAATTGATATGAAATAATAATAATAACATTTAATATTTAAAAATGAAATTTTTCTATAAAAAAATTATTAATATAATTTATGTTTTCATTTAAAATATAAATTTATCATATTTAGAAATTGAATTACATTAAATGGATTCCAAATTTTAAATAATTATTTAAAAATTAAGTAAGAAGGTTAATTTCACTTTTTGTAAAAAAATAAGTTATTGAGGTAAAAATTGATTTACCACTCTAAAGGTAAAATGAGGTAAAAATGTTAAATTAAGGGTTGAAGGTATAAAACATCTATAAACATGTCTATAAATTGTTTACAAGAGATTATTCATGAACCATATCCATTATTTTCCTATTTTGGATCCACTTCCTATATAAAATGACAACCTTGCACTTTATGGGATGAGTATTTGCGGAAATGATGCTCAAAACTCACCTATAAAAGGACCCCTTCTCAACCCCACCCAAAAAAATATTTTACATAGGTTTTATATTGAATAAAAACCCAAATTATATCTCTTAAATACTTATTACATGTTCAGTAGACTCTTGTTTCAAGAAATCGGCATAATTCCTATATTCCTAAGGAACCTGTTTCGAGAAGAAGTGAATTCGTCAAAGTAAGTATCTAATACTTCATGATATTTTTCAATTACCTTATCATATAAATACTTTATAAATATAATTATACACTCTAATGATTTTAAATTAACATAATTATTCTTATTATAAAATTATATTACCATTATATAACTATAAACTCCAACTCATTCATTAGTGTAACATATTCTTGTTTGGGTCTGTACAAAACCATCATAGATAGTGTTATACCAACACCATCATTTTCATCATGGTTGAGTATAAAGATATTAATAGTAGTAATATATGATATTAAATAGGTATTTATGTTATGAATATGGTTCTCTAAGGGTGACACAAAAATGAATGGTCATTATATACTTACTCATTTTTATCACTAAATTACCTGAAACTTTCTTGTCATAAATTATATTCTCACAAACCATACCCATACCTTTCATAAAAAGAACATGGTACAAATTAAATCATGGAAACATTATTATTACACTATATTGAATAATATTTTAATAATTAAATTTTTATAAAATAACATGGATCGACATCTGCATTACAAAACTTGTGTGAAATAATCAAAATTATTAACACTCGGTGATGAAAATAGACAATAACTAACTAATATATCTATAAAAATGAATATAATTAAAGAGTATAAAATTTAATTAATAGGAATAAGGTCCTAAAATATGTTATTAAATGGTTATCTTTATTATGCATAAGTTAAAATCACCTTCATGGAATTGGGGAGTAAACATAAGAGTTTATTTTCTAATCTCACTATAAAAAATAGATTTCCCATGAATAAATTATAATTAAGGGAAATATTATATAATTATTCTCTAAAAAAACATAATTTTTTTCCTATTTTGGTTATTCTTTTTTTACATGAATTTTTTCCATTTCTCCTTCCATTGGTATATAATTCATCCAAAATGATGTTTGTAAGTAAAACTGACCTTATCTCTTTTATAAATTGGAAATATTTTCCTTCCATGTATATGTATTTTCATATTAATTATTGGATTTATTTTTTCCTAAATATATGATTTATTAAGGTCATTTTCAATTAACTTTTAATTTCTTTTACAAAATTTTGAAATAAATCATTTTTAATAGTTTTTTCATAGTCGTCTTCTCCAACTGATTTCTTCGATTTTATTTATGAAGATTCATTTTAATATTTTAATAATTATTAAAAATGTTTTTTATTTACTTTATCATTGTTTTTATAAAAATATTATTTTATAAATTAGTTCATTTTATAATAAAATTTATCAAAAATTAATGGATTTTTCTTCTTATTTTTTAAAGAAATTTTCTAATCTTATTATAAAGTGTTTTTCATCTATTTTCATATCAATTAATGTTTTTTATACTTAACTGGGGATATGATTTGTTTATACCATATAACTTCTTTCTTTGGATAACTTATTATCATTTATTTTGAAACTTTTTATGAAACCCATGGGTTGTATGTTATAGAGTTAATTTATGAATGTGATCATGTTCATTTTGCCCATATATATGATTTTTTATTATGTGATGGGTGGGATCTGAATTATATAGCTCTCTAATACATTGGGTAAAATTTTATGTCTCATGAGATGACATGTATATAACTAAAGAGTGAACCCATATCTCTATGTTTATAGGAAGGGGATTGAACTCAATCCACTATGTTATGGAAATTTTTACACTATTCAATTATGGTCTTGTTAGTGAGCCTTGACATAAGAAATTGTTTCATATACTTATTTCTATGTCGCATTCCTATGTAATGTTTCCATTTATTATTATTATTATTGTCTCATAATTACACAATCTTATGCCTGATTTTGATGTTGTTCTTAAATCCTTATGTTGGGATTCATGATTTATGACCCACGTCTTATTGGGTATGAATTTCTTATGTTATTTTTATATACATTGATTATATTATCCTGACCACATGTTTATTTTATACTCACTTATGATATTAAATTGATATCTATTAGGTTCACTAATTATTGAGCATATAATACCACCCTTTAATATCTTTCCACTTACAAGGTAATAAAGATGAGTATTATGTATGATATTTATAAAAGGATATCATGTGTGAATATTATTTTTGATGTTTTCTATGTTCTTAAAAAAATAGATTTTCCCCTTATCTAATTTAACCTTATTCCCTCCCGTTTTCTCCTCATTCACACAACCCGAGCCCCCTCCGGTCATGTTTCTTTTTTTACCTTTATGCTTGGCTGATATTAACTCAATTATTGGTAGTTTTCCTAATCTTAAGATAATATTTTTCTTGGTTTTCTTCTCTTATCCTCTTGTATTGCCTTTTTCTTCATTTATCTTATATTTTTAGAACCCTATTTCTCTATAAGGGCCAAACCTAGGGTTAGTAGTGGATTTTTAATTAAATTTATAGGATTTTAAGCTGTGTGAGGATCCTTCATTCTAATTTTTAGTAGTTATAGATGAAGGTAATGAGGGTTACTTCATTTTTAGATAGTTGTCTCTGCCTAATGGGTTTTTCCAAGGCACAACTTAGGTTCTTAATTTTCCTCTAGTTTAATTTAAAAAATTATGTTTTTCATGGTTTATTGTGTTTTTTTGTGACTATTTTTAGGATTATTGTATTTTTATATTTTCAAATGGTTTTTTTCTAATGATCTTTTTAAGTAGAACATATTTTTTCACTGATTTGAGTGGTTTTCATGGGCCTCACATGAAAAAATTACAAGCCTAAAATGCATTAGAGTGTGACTAACTAAGTTTATTCTCAAGGAATCATGGATTATTACTTCACTAATCTGAATCAATGAACATATTTTCATTAAAATCCTATGTATAGACAAAATAATTAGAATTTATGATTTTATATATTTAAAAAATTAATTCCAGATTTTACCAAAGTATCAAAAATGTATGATTTACCTAGGATTAAAATGAATTATGGCGTTAATTCCCATTAAAGATCATATAAAAATTTAGGAGGAATCATCTCGCATCATTCCCCCAAACATAAACTATTACACTCTTATAAAATACAGGGAATTTCATTTATTAAAATAATTATCATGTATTATCTTATGTATACAATATATAGAAGAATAAAATCATAGATTCATCTATTGATTGAATCATATTTCCTCCTTTATGGATTTAATTTACTATCTCATAGTAATTAAAGAAATAGTTCCAAGTCAGAGAGTTGAATTGATATATTTATGTAGAATTATAATTTTAACAAGTAGCACTATTATCTATCCCTTTATCCTAAGTTCCTTAAACTAGGGTTCCAATTTCCACTTCATTGAGAAAAATAAAATGAAATTATTATACGTCAATTTCCACCATTTTTCATCTAGGATCAATACTTCCCTAATCTAAAAAAAATAATTTTTTAAAATTTGGAACTTATTAATTTTTTTCCCTTCTATTTATGTGAAACACACTTATTAAATATAAAAAATGGCATTCACTCACACACCTGGTGCATAATGTCTCTAAGATTAATTTTGGGATCCCAATTTCTATTTTACTCAAGTTTCAAAGGACTTATATAAATTTCTTTTTAGTTGCCTCCCTAAGATTTTATTTTCCCGAAATTCTAAGTTACCTTGATTTAATTTCAAAATTCTAGTGACCTCATGTTATAATTTCAATTCATTAAAGATCATTTCACTCGCACTTATTTTCCTAGTTCAATCACCAAATTTTTATTTAGCTAGTGGGAAATTCATTAAGTAATCATTCAAAACTCACAATTTCATAACCAATAAATTAATTTACTCTTGTGTTTTATTTTTCCGAGATAGGTAAAAATTCAAATCAATTTTTCATATTCTAGAAACACACTAAAATGTTATACAAAAATAGATTTTACATATAAAAAAATTATATGCATAAATTTTCAATTAAAAATAAACTAAAAACTAAAAAAATAAACTGATATAATAAAAATAGCATCAAATAGTTATAACCCTCCCCAAAACTTCAGTTTCACTATATACTCAATGAAATTCATCAATTATATTCAAATTTTAATCAAATTTTAAAATAGGACAGAAAAATGAGGATAATTGAAGGAGTTAAGCAGGGTGAAATTATTTATTACTTTTTTAAATCCTTATGAACGTGTGATTACCACATTATTTAGCTTCAAATAGTCTTTATTCAACTATTATGGTTTCTTTCCTCTACATTCCTAGTATAAAAAATAAAAAAAAATTGATAGTTTATTCAAAATTTAAACTCAAAATTGAAATTGGAGGAAAAGGGAAGAAAATGTAAGAAAGATCATGGGTAAAAACCCCAATAGGTAATACAATTTAAGTTTTCCACAACTAGATATAATTGGGTTTATCCCTAATCTATTAGGGTTTTGGTTTGGGTGATGTGAACCACCACATCCTCTTTTATCTAAAGCTACTTAGCTCTACTTCTTATTAGAGGTTCCCTTTAATAGAGTCATTCATTTCCACCCCCTGATCAGTGTTTTGTATTCTATAAAGTGGGGTGGAAAGATTATGTATGGGGTCTATTATTTTTCTTGTCTACCTCCATATATATGATCATATTTATACTCATTAGGGGACTCGTACTCTTTAATTTATAACTATGCAGTCACTTATTTAAATTCTAGCTTCAGTTTATCTTCCATAGTGGCTGCCTCAAATTGTTCTTATTTTTTTCCCAGGGAAAATGTGGTTCATCTTGGACTATAAATTCCTGACACTATGAATTAATTTTTATTTAACGTAATGATAATTAAAAAGAAATTAAATCAAAATGTAATTCTTCTATCTTAGGTGACTCTACATGGAGCTCTTGTTCTTGAAGGAATGCCTACAATAATTAATAAGTAATGTTTGGGAGAGAAAGTTATTCAGTTAGTTCTTCTACCTCCTCATTTGATATTATTAGGGGCGGAACATTGGGTTAAAATTATTTAATAACTCCTTTGTAATTTTCTTCTTATTATTACATATAATACTAAAAAGTGTATTTTACTTCATCAAGAATGTCCTACAGTTCATCCCCATTGAGTAATTACATCTCATTCTCTTCTTAAATTGGGATATTTGTTTACCTAATACAATTAATATAACAACTCTTGAATTTCACTCTTAGGATCCTCATAACCATTTTAATATTCCTAGATTCCTCCCCAAATAGAGTAATTATACTATATATTTTGTGGTAATGTGAACTGAGCATATGACTAAGGTGTTTTAAATATCTCCCTCGTAGTGTTTTTATAATATCGGACACTCTCTTGTGTATCTAATGATTTCATTTGAGTTAAATTTAGTCTTTCTAATTTGACTTTAATTCATATAATTTATAGTTTTAATAGAGATATTAATTTCAATTCAAAGGCATCATATTAATCTTGTTGAAGAATTGGAAATATCTTAATTCATCTATTAAGGCCATGGAGTCAAGTTGTAAGATCTTTCAAAGGCCCAAGAAGTAAGTTGAGAAGGATCTGATTGAAGGTGGAGCAATGCAGGTAGCATTGGATAGTCGGTGCAAGGCACCAGCTAGCTGGTTACATATGGACAGAGGATTTAGATGTACAAAGACCCACTAGCTAGTTTTTGATGAATATGGTAGCTTCATCTTCCAAGAGGAGTCCACCAACCATCTGGTGGAGGAGCATTGGCTCACCGATGCTAATTCCAGATTCTCAGGGTGTTCTAAGAAACCCATTGTCAAGATAGTTAGGTTCATTGGGTATTTGATGGAATCAAAACATCTAGTATGAGGTTTCATTTAATGATGTTCATAACATCATAATTTAAGTCCACTTCATTTTAAATTCCCCTGATGAATTATAGAAACTTCATGGACCTTTTTCAACCTATAAAATGAGGCCCTTGGATTCTTGGAAGATCTACTAGTCACCAACAATTCCACTCAGATATTTTATTCATAATCAAAGATCTAGTATTTTATCTCAAAGTCCTATCAATATCCAACTCAATTTCCCCATTATTCTCAAAGGTTCTTCTCCTACGTCATCTCTCAATAGCTCTTCTAAAATTGTACTAATCCTTTCAAGAGAATGTGGAGTGAATATTTAATGGTTTTTTCAAATCAAACCTATCTCTTCTCATCACCTTCTTTAATGAGTTTTCACTACTGAAAAAGTGAGGGATATGTTGTTTAGCTACAAATAAAGCTCAAGAGGGTTATCACAAACCATAATTGTGAGGTGTGGGTTTCTTGATCACCTTCAAGATCAAAGAATTAATAAAATATGAATATAAACTTTAGGGGATGAATCATAGGGTCTCACACTGAGATATTATCGAACACCTTTATTAAACAAAATTCCTCTCTCTTTTATTTTATACATTACATCATTCAACTTTGATACACATAATTGCATAATTTTGACTCATTTGTTTTTTGATATTCTTACTCACCTAATCATACTGAAATTAACTTTATAATATGGATCAAAATTTTTAATTCTTCACTTTATCAAATTTATTAAATTTATTCCTTTATAATTTTAAAATCATTTAATTTTGAATATACCTATTTCATTTTATTTAATTTTTTTAAAGGGAATTCACTCCCCCATACCATATACTCTAACCAAAAATTGGTATCAAAGGATTCTTGGTGTTTCTTCAAGAATTTTGTTTTTAATATTAATCTATTTCAAAGTATGGTTTTACGATTGAATCTATCCCTTATACTCATTCTCATTTCTTGGATGGCATAAATTTTTCTTATTAAAAAAAAAATTATAAGTCATCCTTTCTTATCAGAATTTAATATCCAATTTTAAAAATTTTTATTCATGATTATAATCTATATAAAGAACCTAAATTTTTGTGTAATCCTAATAATTTTAAAAAAAATTCAACTAAATGTAAAATATATGGATTCTTTACATTATGTTCTTGATAAAAATGAATTAATTGTATATCTATTCGAAAAAACCACCCATGAAATATGTAAATTTATTGAACTCACAAATTAAGAAACAAACAAGGTTAAAGATAAGAGATTATACATGTATCATAAAGTTTTTTTAAAGCTTTTATATGCATCTAAATGAATCCATTACTAAAAGTTTTACACACTTTATTGATATTTTCAATGGTTGAAAGTCTCTTTGTAATGATTTCTCTATCAAATCCTTAGTGAAAAAGATACTCTATGTCTTAAAAAGAAATTTGGAACCCAAAGTCACTTCTATACAAGAATCAAAGGATTAAATAAATTAGCAGTCATAGAAGTTATTGGATCCTTAATGATCTATGATATTATTATGAAGTGGAAAGTAGAGAAGGAGTCCAACAGAGAAAAAGATGTAAAGAAAAAAATCATTATCAAAGCTACGAGTGATGACTCATCTAAAGGTGAAGTTTATTATTTTACTAAAATTTCCAAGAATATGAAAACATATTTTAAGAAAATTAATTTAACTAAGAAGGTAAATCAGAAAGTAGAACCGTAAGTTACATGGTATAAATTTAAGAAAAAGGGTCACATCAAACCGGAATACCCCATCTATAAGAAAAAATTTAAATAATGTAAAAAGGTATAAAAGATCTTAATGTTTTAACTAGGAGTATAATTAATGACCCCATTGACTCAAATCATTCAAATTATTCAAGTGAATCAAGTCCTAAGTGTATCACAGAACGTGCTAAAGAAGACATCGAGGATAATACCCCTCTTCCCATTTATTACTCTTCATATTCCCCTCTTAATTCTCCCCTTATTATTCTTATTTCCCCTCAAGTGACCTTAATTATTAAGACATAAAATATTCTCATGATTTACTCAAAAATTGTTTTCATGAACTTTATTCATTATATAAGGAACTTTAAAATAAATATGATCAAGTACGTAATGAAAAAGATCATCTTTAAAGAGAAATGAATCTTATCTTTAAGGAAAAAATAATAATTATCCATGAAAGTTAAGAATCAACTGGATGATATAAACTCTAATATACCATTAAATCCCTCAAATTTATCTTTCCAAATTTTCTCAAGTTAAAAATAATATTAATAAAAAATTTGGCTCTCAAAGACTTGGAAAATAATAGGTTGGTCTTGGTTTCCCAAATCATAAAAGCACCTCAAAAAATCCATTAAATCCTATTTTATTAAAGGTTTATTGTAAGATAAATTTTTTAATTATTATAAAATAATTTTAAATTTAATTTATGAATGTGATTGAAATAATGCACGATATGGGAGACTATAATAAATTAATATTTCATCAAATATTTCCAAAATAAAAAATCATGATAAATAAATATTTATACTAGAATCTTTATTGACTAACATTATTATACCCAAGTTATTTTGGGTACCAAAACCTTTAGTCATTTTATTTTATAGGAAAAATGAATTCCACAAAAAATCTAATAAGTAATACAGTACCTAGATAGTGGTTACTCAAGATACGTGTGTGGAAACCTCGTCCAATTTAACAAAATTAATAAACTAAAAGGAGGTCACATCACCTTCATTGATAACTCTATGGGTAATATAATCAGTGAAGGTATCATCTATTTTTTTCAAAATCAACTCTAATTAAAAAATTATTAATAAATGTATTGAAACACAATTTTCTAAGAATTAGTCAATTATATGTTAATGGTTTAAAATTTTATTTTCAAAATGATTTTTGTAAATTTTGTAACTCAAAATGAAAATATTTTATTTATTTAATCTCATTTTAAAATTTTGTAGACAACGAATTTCAAATCTAAAGCTAGAAAAAATGTCTAATACTTGAGTGCACAAGTTGGTGATTCATTCATTTGGCACAGATTCATTCATCACTATATAACACACTCACTTATTAAACCCAACTGTTATCAACTAGTATTATATCTACCCAAATTTAATTTAAAATATGAATGGTTTGTGAAGTATTCCAATATGGTAAGAAAAAAAAATTATTTAAATCTAAAAAATAAATTTCATATTCAAAATATCTTAAATCAATTTATCTTTAATTATTTTTACCATCTAAAATTGAATGTCTATAAGGTAAATCCTATAATGTTGTTGTTGTTCATGAAATTACAATATTTTCTTGGGTTTACTTATTATCTAATAAAATTAAATCTTACAAAGCCTTCATCATATTTTTTAAAAAGTTTTGAAAAGAAAAAAAATTAATATTATTTCTTTTCGAAGTGATCATTTTAGAGAATTTGATAACAAGAAATATAGAAGTATGATTAGTATTCTACATTATCTTACTAAGACACGGCATTACATCATATTCATGTTTTTTATTTGTGTTAGTTTTTGAAAAAATCCAAAATAATATCTAAAATATATTAAAAGGATTTTTAATTATTTCAAAGGAACTAAAAATCATGGTTTATTTCATCCGAAAATAACTTCAATTGAATTAACCATTTTTTATGATACTGCTTTTGGAGGATTCAAACTAGATAAGAAAAGTACAAGTGGGAATTGTATCCTACTTAAAAAATACATTTTCTCATGTATTATTAAGAAGTATAACTCTATTGATATTTCTACATCCAAAGTGAAATACATGGCCATAGGGAGTTTTTTTCCAAAATAATATAGATGAAGAAACTCTCTTAGACATTTTTCTTACATATAAACATATACCAATTAAGTTAATAAACACTAGTGACATTAACATTTCCCTAAAATCCTATATAGTACTCTCACACTAATCACATTAAGCTTATGCACTATTTCTTAAAAGGTCACTTAGAAAAGGGTGATATATTATTGAAATTTTTTTAATGGAATATAAACTCATTGATATTTTAATTAAGCCCCTGGTTCTTGATAATTTAAGTCATATTAAAGGATAATTATGCATGGAATGATTTTTATGCACTTCATTTGTCCTTTTCCAATGTGTGTTATCACATGAAAATCTATTTATCTAGATCTTTCATTTTTTTCTAAAATCCTAAAAATTCAGATTTATAATTTCTGTTCTTTTCTTATTCTCTTATGGTTATGATCCATTTATCTTACTTTTATTTTTATTTTAAGGGGTCTCTTAAACATTTAATTCTATAATTTTTCCTATGATATAATTTAATTATAAAATTACATTTAAAATTCAAAATAAATATTTTTCTCTTATTTTCAAAACTTAAAGTTATATATTATAAAAGAAGTGATAATTACCATATTAAAACTAGTTTTTAAACTAAATTAACATTCAAAACTTATATGATCAATTATGTATTTTCACTACTTATTTTTCAAAAAAAATTCACTTCTAAAGGGAGAAAATTATGAGTCAAAAAATTATATATACATAAATATTTACCAATTCTTATTTTTTAAGTTTTCTTTAATGAAATAAAAATGGGAGGACTCTTTAAAGGTATGTTTTCACTTAAAAATAAATCTTTCAAAAAAGGTTATATGAAGGAATCGATCAATAGAGGTAAAACCATTCATTAACGGAATGAACATCTTAGAAAAGTTATATTCTAGTTTCATTTTATCCCCATCTCTTCTATATCTTGTTTTATTTCTTTCCTTTTCACTTTGCATTTTTATAAAAAAAATATATGTTAAAAAATTCTCATAAAATTTTATCACCCCCTTTTTATCCTATTCAGGGGTAGTTTAAAAGTTAAGATATGTTTTAAATCCTTTTTTTTTGTACTTCTATTTTCCAAAATCTCTTTCTAAAATATCTTTTTCCATTCATAAAATCATTCCTTTTAAATTTTATATTCCTTATATTTGCTTTATTTTTTATAATAAAATGGGTATAATATCTTGTCGTATTTTTAAACATTAATAGGGGAGAGTTTTATTAGTTTTATTGAACCTAAAATGATTATATTTTATTGAAATTTGTTATTATTTTTTATTTATTAATTATTTAAAAAAGGTCAGTTATTGAAATTTTAGTTAAATGATTTACTATTGAATATAGAGTGTATGATTTATTTACTCTCTTAAATCATGTTGAATATGTTTTGGTTTATCTAATAATATTTTTGAATATATCAATCTCTAAAATATTGAATTATATTTCTATATCTACCCCTGTTGATTTACATTTGATATATCTTTTTATATTAAGTATTTGGTAACCTCAAAAAGGGGGATATTATTGTAACTATCTCTCTCTCATGTTGTTTTCATGATCACAAACACTATCTAGTGTATTTAATTTTTTCATTTGAGTCAATTTACGTCTCTTTGATTTGACATTAATTCATGTCATCTATGGTCCTAAAAAAGATCTTAACGTCAATTAAAAGTGAACTTGTTGATCATGTTGAAGACTTGGAAATATCTTAATTCATGGATCAAGACCATGGAATCATGTTGGAAGATATTTAAAATCCCCTAGAAAGAAATTTTGGAGGAACTAATTAAAGGTGTAGTAATGTAGGAAGCACCAAGTAGCCATCACAAGGCACCACCCAGCCGATTCCATGTAGATAGTGGCTTCAAATGTATAGAAACCCCAACAATAGGTGGATAAGGTAGTAGATCACTCTTTTACAAAGAGTCAATCAGCCAACCAGTTGAGGAGTACCAACTTTTTTATACCAGTTTTATAGGTCCATTGAGTTTTAGGTAACCCACCAACTAGCCAACAAGGTGCATCAAGTAGGTGGTGGTGTCGGGATAACTAGTCCAAAGTTGACTTTAATAATGGTCATAATTTCATAATTTCAATCCTCTTCAACTTTAATTCCCTTATTTAATTATATAATCTTCAAAAAAAATTGATCCAATAAAAGGTGTTCTTTGGTGTCTTATAAGATCTAATGGTTACCAACAATTCCTCTCAGATATATGATTCAAAATCAAAGCTCTAGAATTTTCTATCAAAGTCCTATCAAGAGACAACTTAATTTATAAAACATTATTAAAGTCTATTATCCTATATAATATCCAAATATATCTTCTAAAATCATACTCATCCATTCAAGAGATTAGGTAGTGGATTTATAATGGGTTTTCCAAAGAAAACATCTCTCTTATCATCGCCTTCTTCAACAGTTTCTCACTACAACAAAAAGGAGGGACAAATTCCTTGGCTAATAATGAAGAAAAGAGAGGATTATCACAACCCATAATTATGACGGACAAGTTTCTTAATCATTAACAAGATAAATAGATTAACAATATAAACCTATAAATCTGAGGGGAGGATACATAGGGGCTCACATCGAGCTATTTCCAAACTCCTTTATCAAACAATGTTTTATCTCTCTCTTTTATTTTATGCATTTCATCATTCGACTTTGATAGGCATAATTTCATAATTTTGAATTGTATATTTTTCATTGTACTTAATAACTTAATCATAATTGAAATTAAATTCATAATACAGATCAAGTATATTAATTATTCTCCTTATTGAATTTATTAAATTCATTACTTTATCATTTCAAAATCATTTAATTTTGAAGTTACCTTTTTTTTATTTAACATTTTAAAAGGGAAGTTCACCCCCACCCTCTTTCCATCAACCCAACTAATATAAGGATCCATTTTTTTATTTTATTCTTTAAATTGAAAACAATTAATTATTTACACAATGAAAGAGAAAAATTAGTTATCAACCTAATTCTCAAGAAATGATGCTTGTGATGTGAGGGGTTATTGGGGCCCCTTCATACATAATTTATAAACCTATAATTTAGTCTAATGGGACTAGTCGGTGTTTTATCAATGATTCATGGGTTGTTACTTTACTAATATTAATCACTTATTTATATTTGTTTTGTTTTCTAATGTTTGAAATCATAAAAGGAATGGGAGGGGTGTTTTCAATCATTAGAAAGAAACATAATGAAAATGAAAATGTAGAATAAATTAAATAAAGGAGAATCCCCTAGATTCAACCATAATTATCATTTATTATCTCATAGTCTTGACTTTATATTCAATTCGTTGGGTACTCCAATTAGCTACACAACCCATATGCTTAAAATTAGTGAATAATCATCACACTCAAGGAGAATGCCCAATGTTATTAGATCATTACTCTATAAAATGGGTCACAATAATAATTATATCCTAAATTAATATCAATAAATCCCATCATAAATAAGTAATCTATATAATGGGATAAGAAAGGATATTAAATAGTGAAAAATAAAGGGGAATGTGAGAGACATGATGTGTGTTTATCTCCTCAATCTCTCATTTCTAAAAAATACTCAAAACAAAATCAAAGAAATAATGTTGGTGTGTGAGATCTAGTTTATTGGATTTAATCTATAATGTGACCCTAAATCTATCCTTCATCATGGATGAATGATTGAGAGATAACAGCACATCATAGTGGTCGATAAACACAAAGAGAGAGGAAATAGTACACTAACACATGTCAATAAAAAATAAATGAAATTAACATGATTTATTGAAATTAAAATACAATGACCCCTAATCTAATCAAGAATAGGCTGAAAGAAAAAATTTTAAATCCTTTAAATAGGATAGGGGAAGTAAATTTATAAGCATCCATGTGTTCTTCCTCCTTCTCCATGAATTTCAATATAGAGCATCGAGCACTTTTTAAGTTTAATATGGGTTACACATGTCCATCTTAGAGGGTCTAAATCTAATAAAGTTGTCTAATCTCAAATATTACTAACTCATAAATACTTCCAAAAATTGATCTCTATATAGATTATAGAATATTCATAGTGAATGTGTATAGAAAATCTATTTTTTACATGTAAGACATTAGAATATTTCTTAGAATATTTCTGAAGGTTGGCATTGAGTAGGCACAGGATTCTGGGGCCCAGAGTTCCACAATGTGGTGATATTAAAAATATTAAATATCATATATCACATGCATGTTTTTCAATAAAATTACAATAACACCCAATTAGATTCCCATATTGGAAATATAAGACCACAATTGAGTTCATAACAATGGTTTTATCTTAGGCACACTATAAAAGTTTTCAACATTAGGGGCCTTATTAGAGGTGATCATTAGCAGAATGCTAAATGGAGATTTATTAATTTAATGAAATTAAATTAATAAAACTACACCTCCCCATATGGAACCCATATTTTTTAGATGAGGGGAGGCCTTCTCCCCTGTAAATGGACCCCTTGAGAAGAAAAAAAGGGAGAAAAGAGGTTTCATGAGACTCTGATATTAATGACGATATCTCTCAGATCATGCAATAGTGTCTTTGGAGCATGGATCTACACTCAAAGCTTCAGAATTTCACCACGAGGTGGCAATTTTGATTTTTAAGTCTTGATCCCATTTTTATTCATTTTTTTAAGGTTATAGATCCCTAATATGACTAATGCAGATCCTTTTCGGGTCGATACAATGGAATTTTGGGGAGAAATGGAGGTTTGAGATCACAATAATTTACCATTTATAAATTCCGATCACATGACATGTAAGGATGGAGAACATGTTATGTATTATTCTCGTTCAGGGAAGAATATCTTTAATTACTATATTTCATTTACTGTGATTACATTCCATATAGTGGAATTTGAATATGTGTCTGAGGACTTGGAAGGACATGTCATGTCAAGGGACATGGTCGTGTGGTAGTACATAGCTAGGGTACATGAACATAGTATGCTTACATGGGCATGGGATTGAGGACTTGTCCATATTTTTAGGATGCTAGGACATGTTGTGTAAGCTCACACGGCCAGCTAAGACATATAGGATAGGAAATGGTCAGATCTCGGGTGAGGTGAGACACGCCTTGTACAACATGTACAAACCTTGTAAGGTCATATGGATAACCATCCATATAGTAGAGGAAACGGATTGATGTTTAGGAAGGGTAATACATCTTCTGGACCTCAGTACATGTCATTTACTTTTCTTGGATATTTCTGCATTGTATACATCCTTCCTTGAAACTTATTTTTAGTCTTGTGATTAGAAGATCCTAATCATTTTTTCATGTAAAACGTGATGGTAGCCTTTGTAGTGTCTTTTGAGACATGACAAGGTATTATTCAAACAAGATGCTTCTCTAGTAGTGATTGATCATGGGTAGTGATCAGGATGGATAACTAGAGAGATGTCGGGGTCGGTAACCTTCCCTGTCACACAAGGATTTTTATCCCCTATACCCTTTAGGGTAGTAGGGTGGTTCTCCCCTATTACCAGGGTGTGGGTATTCTATCTACTTAAGAGATATAATGTGAGGCCTAACAAGTGTGATACACTATTTAGTGATTCATAACCAGTGTCAGAAATCAGGTTAGTTTTTCAGAGGGTCTTTAGGACTAGTAATCCCTTTTCATAACAAGGGATGGGTTTACCTTACCTATTAGACCAGTAGAGACAGAACTCCCTCACAATGGGAATAGGTCCTCTACCCATGGAGTAGTTCTTTCAGGGTTACTACTCCCCTATCACATAAGGGTGAAGATCCCCCATAGATTTCATACAGATAGATACATAACTCCCATACATACAAGTGTGGGTCCTCTATCTATGGAGTGATACACCCCGGTCTTCTAGATCCAGTGGGGAGAGGGTCCTCTATAGGATATGGATCTCCCTTTTATATGGAGTGCATTTGTGAGGAGTGGGGACCTATACTTGTTATGTGTGATGCTTGGGTAGGATTTATTTCTCCCATGGCATGATGATGGGAAGTAAACTATATACAGGTTCTTCAGTGGTTTGAATATATGGTTAGAAGTTACAGTACTCCCTCAGCCTCAGGGTAGTGGCAAGGTGTGGATACCTCCTTTATCTCTCCTGATATATTGAATAGGGTGATTGGTCTAGAGTGAGTGCTCCCATGTTTCTAAGAGCGTTGGCGAGGGTTGGGCCTCTTTGTTGGGGTTCTTGTGAGTTTTCATAGGGTGTAAGATAGTAGAGATTGGACCTCTATTATTAGGAACTAGAGTTTTACATAGAGATACGTAGGTTGAATCATCATTCATAGTTGGGTTTTGAAGATTGAGATCCTATTTCTTCCTCATTTTGGTTTCTTTAGTCATATCTATCTTAGCTTGTGTTGAACAACACCTATGAGTTTAGGTTGAGTTTTTGACTGATTGTATAGCATTTTAACCCTTTTATTTGGAGATTTTGGGGAACCAAATAGGTATGTTTATACTCACCCCTATATGGGATTTTTTCCACACATTTTATGACTTATGTTGATGAATGAAATGATTGCGGTGATAATGGTGGTCTGGAATTTAGTGGAGCATAGTGGCTCTTGGCAATGACCATGTACGGTGGTAGGCTTGGATATTGGAGTAAGTTTCTATTTAATTTTACATGTATTCTAGTTTTAGTTAATTTGGGAATCTTTTTTATTATTGTAAATTTATTTTTTCCTTTTTAAGTTTGTACTAATATATTCTATTATGATGTTTTCTTAGAGGTTGTTTCATCCATGGTTTACACTCTAGATATTTTGGAACTTGTATACCTATTCACTTTTTCAAAGAAATGTTGTTTTCATGTGTAAATGTACTTAGGATAAGTCCTCCAATATCATTTATGCCTTCATAGCAATAGTAAATATCCCCTGGACTGATGAAGAAAATATTGGAGTTGTGGTGGCTCGGCCTTTCGCCAAATAGGTGGGCCCCAGTGGGTTGGGTCATTAAAAAGTGGTATCATAGGTGGTTCTTCCTTAGGTTAGAGTTATACCCCTAATGAGAATTGGTTGGGGTGTATGGAAATGTTTTCAGATTGTTTTCAGTGCATCTTTCAGAACAAGGAACCTAGTGATGATGTCGCAACTAACGTATCCATTCACCAAGAATCTAACAAACTACTTGTTTAATCAACATACCAAGACATAGGTTTTGGGTATTTGTGATACATGCATCATATAAGACTTATTCCATTGACTATATTTATTTATTCAAATCCCCATATGTATATAATCATCAAATCGTGGTATGAATTGATGACTTTTAGGATGCCTCCATACAAAAATCCAACTAGGTAACCTCTACAGGATCAAGATGAAAATCCATTAAGAAATGAGGCATCAATTTAGGGACCCTAGATAATGTGTTTCCTCCATGTGGGAATAGATCAGTGTTTCCCCCAATTAAGCTATTCAAAGATCCACCTCCAATGGTTCAGGTGGATAACTGACTGCCTGTTGAGTAGCTGATAGTTCACATGGCTCAGGGTGATGATGATGCATGTAATATTAGCATGTTTCATGGGTTAAAATGACAGAGACTACTAAGGTTTCATGTAAATGCATACCCTAAAGCAGTAGAAGATTAAATTAATGTTTTGGTCAATGTTTTTAGGCTAGTACAAACCTCAGCCGATCAGACGGTCATGCTTGTGGGGAATCCTCTTTTGGGAGTAGAGGGGTTTTGGTGGTGTCTGATGATGTAGGCCTATGATGAGATGATTTTCCCATGGTTATAATTATATAATTGTTTCTATGATGAGTACCTACCTTTAGTTTTTTACTTTTGTGAAGATTTAGGAGCTCCTCGTGTCACATCCATAGTTTATATTATGGTATTCTTTCTTTCATTTTTATTATTATATTTATCGCTTTTTGTATTGAGGGTTTTTGGAGAAAAATATCAGTTTTTGGATTGATAGAAGGTGTTAAATGGTTAGAACATAGTTAGTAGAAACCGTGCTCCAACCCAAATGAGACAGTGTGCCTTGGACAATGAGAATTTCCCAGTCGCACAATCTACCACAAGGGCATGCGGGCTAACTATGTTCCTAGATTAGTTGACATGTATAAGGCACATGGTTGACCACAAAATAATTAAACATTCCCTATGAGACTATGTGGCTTCTTTTTCCTTTTGATAGAGGTGTTTTATGACTTTTTTACAGTTTGGAATACCGTGCGGCCTACCCAGAACATTAAAAATGATGAATTTCCTAAAATAACCTTCCATATTTTTAACCCCAATCCACTCCTAATTTGAACCATTTGACATCCAGAGCCTATGTGTATCTTCTCTACCTCTTGGATCCCTTGGACATCGTTTTATTGGTGTATTTTTCATTGTATCTCCATGAACTCGTCATGTAATCCACTCCTCTATTATTTAATTCCTTATTCATTTTCTTCTCCTTCTTCTTTCTTGGGTTCTCTCTTATCTATAAAGTTGGTTTCCATAAATTTGGCTGACCCTTGTTTCTTTGGGTTTGATATTTATGTTTATATTTTTTTCTTTATTCTATAGGGTCTCTTTTGGGTGTTTTTGTGGTTTCCACTCAGTTTTCAGAAGTTTCCAAGCTAAAGGTTAGTGATTCCATGATTTAGCATTTTTGGATGTTTTTCTATTCTTGATATGATTTCTATTTTGGTTATATGGATTGTGTGGGTGGTTTGAATCATGTTTTAAAAAAAAATGGTCTCTTTATGAGATTGATAGGGGTATTGTCTATGGGAAATGGTGGTTTTAATGTGAGTTTCCATTGATTGGTGTGTGTATGTGTAAGTGGTGATTCATGTGACCTAGGGAATGAAAAATTGAGCATAAATATAATCCTTTATAACTAGTTAGGAAAGAATAGGTATAGTAATCTAAGTGGTTTAGAAGGTTTGAGGTCGAGTTCCCCTAGTAGGATTGATGCTACAATAATAACTAAACATATGTTGATCAGATACCACTAGACCTTGGGATGTGATTCCCCTATAGTGACATGTTAATGAGAAGTTTGTGGGTTCTTATTGTTCTTTTCACTGAGGTACAAGGATCCTATAATCTCACTAACCCTAGTACATTAGGGATACCCATAGTGTTCATTTGATTCTATTATTCTCATTCAGTTTATAGTTTTTTTTACATTCATTTTAAATTTCAAATAATTTTTCATTTAAAATGGTTTCTTTCCTTTTTGTAATAACTAGAATGTTGAATTTTCTTATGAAGTTATAGTATGGAATATATTTTTGTTGTATCCTAGTGGGAAATATATCACACCCTATATAAAACCTTTATTTTATATAGACCATGTATGTTTTACCTAGGTAATGTAAATTTGTTCTATGATGGTGTTGGTGGATCTGGTTGCTAGTGGTTCCCCTCTCTTACTGGTGTTGGTGGTGGTGGCATGGGAGTGTTGAACCTCTTGTTGCATGGAGGTCTAGTTAGTGTAGTTGTTTACCCTCACCATTTTTTTATTTTTGGTTTTTGGTTAAGATATAAACAATTTAACTTGTGAAAAATAGAATTTCATTTAGTTATGGTTATTGATTATAATGTGATGGTATATTCTTATGGGTTATTTTTTGGTTGATTCTTAGGGGATAAATCATTCCCAAATGTAATGTTTAATTCCCAAGTACTAGTTTCTAGACCATGGGGATTGGTAATTCCCTTCAGGCCTTACCATGGATTAGGTCAGGTGTCAGGTTGGATGGAATCCCAGACTAGTTCCAGAAAACAAAATTATTAGAGTTAGGTTTCTCCCTTTCTTTGGGTTATGATATTTGAGATAGTCTAGATATAAATGATCTATAACTGTAAGGGATTTAGGTTTTGTTTTTGAGTGGGTGAATGGCCATCACACCTTTTTATATGCCTTGAGTCACCATGGGATATTTGTTATTATGTTTGATTCCTCATTAATATGAGATATACATGATGCATAATGTGCATTGAAACTGAGTGGGAGTGAAGTGGTTTGACTTATTATCATTACTGTTATGGTTTTTTTAATTAATAAAGGTGTTTAAAGTTTTTTTTGTTGATAATTTTCTAGATATTATGTTTATGGTTTCTTTGGTTTGTTAAATGGTGAAGCATAATGCCTCCCTAGATACATCCTATGAAACCAAGGGAAGAGGACAAAGAGAGTTCCCCCACACCAGTTGATCAGAGGTTAGTGGATGTATTGGTTCAGAATATTCCGAAATTAGATCAGGGAGTGGTATCTAGTCCATCTTAAGTTAAAGAATCCAAACCAGGTCCAAAAAAGGAAAAGGCTTAAGAGTTTCTCAAGAACAAGCCTCCATCCTTATGGGCTATTGTGGATCCCCATGAGGCAGAGGGTTGGATTGAAAAGACTGAAAGGATGTTTTAGTTTATTGACACTCTTGAGGTAGTTAAGGTAAAGTGTGCTTCATTATTGTTGGAAGGCCCCAGTCGTAGGTGGTGGGACTTAGTGGTTCAGGCTGAGAATCACGAGTAGATGGTTTGGAAGGACTTCAAGGTTGTTCTTCAATGAGAAGTATTTCCCCAAGACCTTTCCCTTCTCCAAGACCTACGATTTTCTAGATCTCCACCAGGGGGATCAGGCCTTGTTGTAGTATGTCAATCTCTTCACCAAGTTGGTTCAGTTATCACCCAAGGTAGTTTCCAATGAGTAGCTAAAGGCTCAATGGTTTGAAATGAGGTTGTATACAGATATCGGATCCCAAGTCTTATTGTTTAAACCGAAGACTTGTGTTGAGGTGGTCAACTGAGTCTTGATGGTGGAAATAGGTTTTCCTAGAAAGTTTTGTTTTTTGGGGATAGTCTCAGTAGTGGGTTAGGGCAGTGTTGGTTCGTCTGAAAATATGATGAAGTGATACAAGCATGAAAATAGTGAAGGTTGTAGCTCAGGAAATCCTTACTGACCACATTCATATGTGGCTTTAGACATTGGATCAGTCTTCTTCCATTAGTGTGAAAGGAAGGGGCATGTGAGGTTAGTGTATCTAGTCTTCCTATGTATTTCCATTGATTTAAATTTATGGGTAACTCGTAGTGGTTTTTTAAAGTCTCATGCCCATATCAAGGTGGTTCGTGTTCCTTAGCCTTCAAGGAAATAACGGCCAAGTCATATCCATCTAGGATAGAGGGTTATTAGTTTTTTGTTCATGGTTATAGGGTTGTATCTACTTCTAGACAAAGTTATCTTAAGGTAGAGTCACTGGTCAGTATTCATTCTTATGTTTAGGCTGAGATGAGGCACCTTCATGATATGGAACGGAACCAGTGGAATCAGATGAAGTACCTACAATAGCTTGAGGTATGATTCTTATTACATCATCCATATATTTGGTTCTATTTGACACAGGTTCTTATAAATCCTTTATTTATGCTCATCTTGTGAATTTATTGAAATTACCCACCAATATCATGTTGTATGTGATGGAGTTAGTAATACCACTTGGTAAGAAGAGAGATCGGGGTTTCTAGGGTCCATCCTACACATTCAATTTTTTAAGGGTTGATCTGGAATGGGATTTCCTAGTTCTAGAAATAGACCTCTTTGATGTGATTATTGGTATTGATTAGATGGTGTGTTTTCATACACATGTTTATTTTTACCATCGTTGAGTGAGCTTTGTGGCACTTAATGGGAGTACCCATGTTCTTCAGGGTGAATGGGATCCTAGGTTTGAATGTGTTGTTCCACCACTTCCAGAGTTGGATAATCTCATTTTCTAGATATCATTGCTTTTTTAGAGGGTAAATATGGAGGTTCTAAGACTGGATTACCCCTAATTGTATATGAGTTTCTATAGGTATTTCGAGATGATTTATTAGGGTTTACTCTAGAACGGGATGTGGAGTTCACCATCGATTTGGAATTGGTAACATAGCCAATATCTATTCCCTCGTATCATATGGCCCTCACTGAATTGAGGTAATTAAAGATATAGCTAGACAATTCAGAATCCAAAAGATTCATCTGTCTGAGAGTCTCACCTTTGGCCTCCTCAATTCTGTTTCAAAATAAGTAAAATGGATCTCTTCAGTTATGTATTGATTACTGAAGTCTGAATAATGTAATGATCAAGAATAAATACCCATTTTCCTATATTGATGACCTCTTTGATTATCTCAAGGGGCAAGGTGGTTCTCCAAGATCGAATTTCATTCTAGGAATCATCAGGACAATGTCGAAGAGACCTAAATTCCTAAGAGAGCCTTTAAAAGAAGGTATGTACACTTTGACTATTTTTTCATGCCATTCGGGTTGATAAATTATCTAGTGGGCTTCATTGTGCTTAAGGAATGGGTGTTCCATTAGTACCTCAACTCCTTCATCGTAGTGTTTTTGGATGACATCCTGGTTTACTCAGGGACTGAGGAAGAGAATGAGTGGAACTTGATGATCTTGTTGGGAACTCGTTGATATCATCATCTCTATGCTATGCTCTACAAATTAACATTATGGATTAGGGAGGTGAAGTTTATGGGCCACATGATTTCGGAACATGGGGTTTCAGTGCACCCTGAGAGGATCGAAGATGTGATGTCATGTGAATGAATAAATAATTCTTTTGAAATTAGGATCTTCATGGGCCTAGAGGGTTATTATAGGCGGTTCATTGGATATTTATCTCATATTTCCTCACCTATGACTATGCTTACTAGGAAATAGGTAAAGTTTGATTGGATCTTAGAATGTCAAGCATCCTTTGAAGCGCTTAAGAAGCATTTGACCACATCTCTTATTTTGATCTTTCTGGAATCAGTAAAAGAGTAAGTGGTATTTTTTGATGCCTTAGATACAATTATTGGGTGTGTGTCGATGCAGGATGACCATGTGGTGGCGTATGGTTCTCACCAACTCCAATCTCATGAAAAGAATTACCCAACCCATGACCCATAATTAGCTGCAGTGATGCGTGCCTTGAAGACATGGCATCGGTATCTCTTCAGGGATAAGTTTTTTTTCCTACTCATATCATAAGATCATGGCCTACATCTTATCTCATATGGATATGAATTTCAGGTAGCGTCAGTGGATTAAGTACCATTGGGGGTTCTATTTTGATATTGTGTATATCCTTGGTGAAGGTAATGTGGTAGTCTATGCCTTGAGCATGTAAATGTTAGTGCAAGGTGTTAAGAAGTCCAATGATGAGTGTACTTTGATTGGAATTTTTTCTTAGATGCATCTGGAAGATAAGGAGCATAGTGAAGTGCATTCTTGGATAGTGTTCAGTTAACTCCTTCCCTTATAGAGATGATTTGGAAGGATAAGTCGAGTGATGAGTTATTCCATCATTCTATGTTGTCTCTAAATGGTGGGGAGTTTCCCATAGGGTTTTCATTTACTCTTAAGGGAGTACTTTGCTTGGAGGCTCATTTTTTAGTGTCATTTTCTTTACAAAAGGTGGTGATACCAGATAGCCATCAGTCTTGGTGGTACATTCATCTTAGGACCACCAAGATGTTTTATGATGTGCATTGTGGATTTTTTTGATCAGATATGAGGTGAGATATATTTAACTTCATATATAGTTGTTATGAATGTCAATAGGTTAAAGAAAATCACCATAGGCCCTCCAGTTTTCTTTAGCCACTTCCCATTCCTACCTGAAAGTGGGAGGAGGTCACAATGAACTTAATTATTATCTTACCTCATATGTATCAGAGAAGGAACATGATTTGGGTGGTAATTGATCGTCTAAACAAATCAACCCATTTCATTCCAATCAAGGACTCAGCCAAGGTGGATGAGTTGGGTTGGTTCTATATTCAGGAGATAGGGAGTCTTCATGGTGCGTCGTCGACTATTGATTCTGGTAGGGACCCCTGATTTGACTCGAAATTTTGGTAAGGCCTTTAGAAATCAATGGCATTTCATGTTAAGTTGAGCATGGAATACCATCATCAAACGGATGGTCAGATGGAGTGAGAGAATCATATCTTGGAAGACATGCTTCAGGCATGTGTGTTAGATTTTGGAGGATCATGGGATTTCCATATAGAATTTTTTTAATTATCTTATAATAACATTTATAAATCTTAGATAATAATGGATCCCTTTAAGGATCTTTATGGTCATCTATGTTGATCGCCTTTGTTTTGGGTGGAAGTGGGTGATACTTCTCTATTGGGGTTGAGCCTTTTATAGAACATGTATGAAAGGTTTTTTTATATGGTAGAATTTATAAACAGTGCATAGACACTATAATTCTTATTACGATCAATGGAATTAATCCTTGAAATTCTAAATTGGTGATCAAGTGTTTTTTAAAGTGTCTTCTTTCTTAGGTCACCTCCATCTTGGTAAGCAAGGGAAGCTAATGTCGAGGTATGTTGGCCCTTTTGAGAACATAGAGATAATTAGAAAGGTAGCATACTGGTAAGATTTACCATCCCAATTGATATATATCTATTATGAATTCCATGTCCTACAATTAAAGATGTATAATTCAAACCTGTATCGTGTGATGAATTGGGAAGTCCGGGATTTGGAACCGGATCTATCTATGTTAGAGCGACCAGTCCAGATTGTGGATTCCTAAGAGAAAGTGATTTGGGGGAAATATATACCATTGGTCTGAGTTATTTGGAATCATGATAATGATGAGCATGATACATTGGAGCATAATCCATGGTTTTAGGATAAATAGTTGTTCTTTTTCTCAAATCAGACTTTGGAATGACTTTTTGAGGGAAGAAATTTTTTATGGTGGGGAAAATTATCATGTATGTGGTTTGTTTTGAGGTATTATTCATTTAATTTTTGGTATTTTATATATATATATATATATATACATATATCCTATGTTTTTTCTATAAAAAAGGTGGTTTTGTTCATGTAAGAACCTGGATCTTATTTTTCAGGTATGTCTCTCTTTTCTGGTCATTTTTTAGAAAAAGAGGAAATTCTGGAAATTTCTAAAGTACATGCCATGTACTTTATGAGTACACGCCATGTACTCAGTTGTTGCAAGAGGCCGTGTGTTGGCCGTGTAATGGCCACACACACGGTTGTGTGGGGGTGACTTGGAGGCCGCCTAAAGTGGGGTATGGAAACAGCAATTACACGTCATGTACTTCAAAAGTACACGCCGTGTATTTTCTTTTTTTTCAATAAATAGACCGAGGTTGCGTCTAATTGGATGAATGGCCTTCTTCTTGACCTAGTTTGTCCAAGAGCACCCATAAATCTACACTTCTTCTCGAAGCCCCTGATCGAGCATCTTTTGTCTGAATTGATCATTTTCGATTGCATTGGGACTTCCTCGGTAAGCTCTTCCTTCTACTTGAGATTTGTTTCTTGATTCCTCCTCTTTCTCAAGTTATCTCCAGTTGAACGTTTTAGAAGTTTTTGTAGATATTGGGAATTTTAAGGTAATTCAATCCCTAAGATTCAATTATATAAATCTCACAATGCTGAGGTGGGTGTTTTGTGCCTTTCTGTTGAAATTATTTTAGTTATATGTGAAAAATCACCAATACCCATGAACAAGGTATTGCATGTTTATTGTTTTATCCCTATTGTTTTCCTGCGATGTTTGTATACTTGAGTAGAGGTTAATTGAATATGAATAGGGTTAATTTCTATGCTTTGGAAGTGTTTTCCCATGCATGATTGTTTGTTTTGACCGTTTGGTCTAGTTTTCCTGTTAGGCTACTGTTTACTTCCCATGCCTAGTATTATAGGGTGGAGTGTTTGTTCTGACTTTCTATGATGTTGTAGACTATTTATAAAAGTAGTTATTGAGGTTTACTTTGTCCGATACGTTCTTCTATGATTTATTGACATACATAGGGCCATAAGAACCCGGTGTATATACCATAGGGAGAATGGACGTAAGGACTTATCCAGAGTGTCTTTATAACTTACGATGCGAGACCACAGGGGGAATTGATGTTGAGAGCTTCTTCAGAGTGTCTGTAGTTTTTTGACATGGGCCACAGGGGGGATTGACGTTGAGTGCTTCCCCAGAGTTCCTTTAATATTGATACGAGGCTATAGGGGAAATAGATGGTGAGTGCTTTCTTAGAGAGTCTATACTTAAGCTGAACCAGAGGGGTTAGACTCTGTGTGCTTTCCAAAGGGTTGCTTATGTTGCAAGGTAGGACCAGAGGGGATAGGTTGTGAGTACTTCCCAGAGCGTTACCTATTTTTAATTATCTACTTACTTGATATGTTGTTATTTGAATGCTTGAACTGTGGGAATTATTTACCTTCTGTACTTCCTTGTTTACTGAGTTTATTTTCTTATTACTTGCCATATACTCACTGACTATTAGGAATAGATCTCGCAGTGGTTGCCTACAGGGATTTAGACTCACACCCTATTTGGTCCATGCTTTTGAGCCCAAAAAGATTATATTGTTGCAGGTATTTATAAGGGCAAGCGCCCTTTTACTTTAGGTACTTGATTTTTGTGGATCAGGAGATCATGGGACCAAGCTAAGGCTTGCGATGTTGAGGAGTTGTTATTGAATTTCATTTATACTTTGGTTTAGTATTGTTTGTATTCCAGCATTGTAATTTGTTTGGATACTTTCCTAGACATATGTATCATGCATAATTTATTTATATATGTGTGCTCCAGTTTATTATATTTCACTCTTCTACTGTTTAATTTTGTATAGGTTATTATTGTTTCCTCTATTTCTATTTGTTTACTTCCACAATGTTACTATACCAATGAGGGCATAGTTTCCCCAATATCACACCCAAGGCCCTCGCTGCTATTCGGCATCCTCTGGCATTTGGGGAAATGTGCTTGAGGCCATGTGACCAACCGAGTACAGGGTTCCTTTGAGTGGCTTCCAAAACCGGGGCATTATAAATTGGTATCAGAGGTCTTCTTTTCTCTTGACTTACAAAGTGGTATCAGAGGTATTCTTTTCTCTTGGCGTTTGGGGAAATGTGCTTGAGCCTTATCCAGGGATAGGATGGAATAGGTACTTTTTAATAAGTTGTGCTTGGGAGTAGCTAACCCGTGTATAAGGAAAAGCCAATTTATCTCGTATATTGCAAGTTTTCTGTTTTTTCAATTTTACAGTTGATTTTATTTTCATCATTGGGTGATTCACATGTATTGTTCTTTTATTTTTGATGTTATTGGGGCTATATTTCTGGTGCAACCCGATGAGATGAGGGTATGCCATCTCATGCATCATATAGGAACTTTTTAGATATCACATGTCATGCATTCTTTCCATGCCATTTAGGGAGAATTAGCGATTTCATGTTGTTTTGATAGGTGTTTTTCTAGATATGCAGGATGTTTTTATATATGCTTTGATAGAATACCTGTTATTTGATAGGGTATTAAATTTGTGTGTTTTTATTGGAATGAACACCAAACTTTGGTTCTTGAGGTGTTATGGGCCCTTATAGACCATAATTTGGTGGATCATTACACTATTATGCTTGTTTATAACATGTATAAGATGTCAAACCTTGATTTTTGGGGAGTATGGGCCCTCACGGATTGTAATTTGGTACTTTAAGGTATGTTTTAGTGTTTTTTTTGGGCTCTAGATTAGTTTCTCAGGCTTACTATCTAGAAGAATCCAGAATACATGCCGTGTAGTTTTTACTACATGCCATGTGTTATTCTATTCAGGAAAAAATAGTTTTCTTAAGTACATGCCATGTACCGTATATACATGTCGTGTTGTCTCTCACCATGTCATAGGTCATGTGGGTAGAGACACGGGATAGGGAAATTCTTGTAGGAACAGGTCATGTTGTGTTGACCCAGTGTCTGCCCATGTGACTAACAACACGGACAGATAAATATTAAGTTGTAAATGTCGTGTTAGTCTTGAACACGCCATGTAGTGTAATCCAGGATTCCTTCTGTATAACTAACAACAAGGGTCGGTGACATCCTTTAGTACATGCCGTTTCTATATGAAATACTCTGTGTAGTTTGAGCCGTGCAGCCGATCGTGTCATGAACAACATGGGTTGGCAAGGTTCGTCTAGTAAACGCCATGTTTGGAACTAACACACCATGTATTCTTATTATAAGGATAACCGTGTGGCTTATCCATGTAGGAAAACTCGAGTAGGGGAAAATAATTTAGGTGCACGCTATGTAGTGGACACACACACTATGTATCCAGGTTTTGTTAAACTTGAAATATTTCTTTCTAATGTTCCCTTCTTATGCCTCTCGTTTTCATTCCTTGATGATATTGATCTAAGGTGTGTGCTTGACCTTGCAAAGTCATTCCATCGATACGTCCTCCAGTTTTACGCCAGCTGTCAGGTAGTGATTAGACACCGGACATGGCTGATTAGGGACTACCTGCAGATCCTCCAGTTGTGCCAGTTTTTGTACTAGTAGTTAAACCTGACACAGGTGTTGATGCACAGTTCGGGGAGGGATTTATGAGGATGATGCAGAACTTTCATGGGGCACTGCCTCTAGCCCTGTCGATGGTAGAATTGACGTGAGTTCTTCAGTAGCAGCATCCTCCCACCTTTTCAGGGGATCGAGGACCCTAGGCTGCAGAGTCATGGCTAGAATCCATGCTGATGATTTTCGAGCATCTGGAGACAACTCCAGAGAGGAGTTTCAATCTCTCTATGTACATGATAGGGGGATATGGGTTGTTCCTAGAAAGGATGTTTGAGGATGGTCTCAGACAGGACATCCGCTCACAGGTGAATATCTTCAGGCTAACTTATATCACTTTTATAGTCAACCATGCGCTGATCACGGAGTGTAATCTGATGGATTCTGAAGCTTTGGGCCAGGGTGGTTCAGCATCTAGAGTTAGTGATTCTCTGGATGACAGCAGGAAGCGCCACAGAGAGACTACACGTGGAGACCCGAGTAGGCGGGATGCACCTTCAAGTAGTCAGGCGGTATACTACCAGTGTGGGAAGAGTGGTCATACGAGGACACATTACCTGAGAGACCCAGTGGAGTGCTGGTCTTGTGAAAATATGGGTCATATTCAGCATTTCTGTCAGATATTTTCACCATTTGCTAGTGACAGGGGTTCTTCTATGACTCCACATTCAGAAGCAGCGCCACCAGTTTCTCACAAGTCTGGGAACTAGAGTTCTTCCAACCGTTCAGGCCGAGATAGAGGTTGTGTCCATGGTATCTAGTCACCAGGCTTTCAGCGAAAGAGGAGTGGATCAGCTCAGGGTGGACTGGCAGGGTCACAAGGCCACGGTACAGGTCAGACTTTTGCAGTGGAGCAGACCAAGCATGAGCAGGATCCTGGACCGTCCACAGTTCGATGTACGATCTTAGTTGCCTCAATTTTATCTTCTGCTCTTTTCAATACATAGGATTCCCATAGCTTTATATTTTTTGTTGTTATGGAGATCCTTGGGCTCTGTATCGTCTCTTCTGCTGATTTTTTGACACTGAACACTCTGTTGGGGATAAGAATGTCTAGTGTGTGATAGTGTACGGAGTTCCCTCTATATGTTGGTGGGTGTCACTTCGTTTGGGATCTCTATGTCATAGAGATGATAGGATATGATTTCATTCTCATAATGCACTTGTTAGTTCCTTTCTAGGCAGTCGTTGATTTCTATTTTTGCAAAGTGAGCTTCACATCACCAGAGGGTGGATCGTTCCTTCATAAGGGTGAATGGGGTGTCCAAGTGAGCAGAGTGAGACCTGAACATCATGGGTTGGGAGAAGTTACAGCCTGTATTTCTAGTCTATATCTGGATGACCAGGGGAATTCACAGTTAGGCTTTCGTCCAATGGTGGATTGTTTTAGAGATGTCTTTCCAGAGGACTTTTCAGGTTTTCCTCTGGAGCGAGAGGTAGACTTTTCGATTGAGCTTGTGCCAGGAGCAGCACCAGTGTCCATTCCTCTTTATAGGATGGCTACACCAGAGTTATAGGAGCTCAAGAAACAGTTGGAGGAGTTACAAGCAAAGGGTTTCATCTGACCTATTACTTATCCTTGGGGTTCACCCATCCTTTTTGCGAAGAAGGTGGATGGTTCCCTAAGGCTTTTTTTGTATTATTGGAAGATAAACCATTTGATGGTCAATAACTAATATCCCTTGCCAAGAATTGATGATCTATTTGATCATATTCGAGGATATTGGGTGTTCTTGAAGATTGACTTGAGGCCCAGTTATCATAAATTGCACGTTAGACCATCTGGTATACCTCTTACATCCTTTCAGAGCAGGTATGGTCTATAAGTGTATATGGTTATGTTGTTCAGTCTCACAAATGTACCTGCATTTTTCATGGAACTAATGAACCAAGTGTTCCATCCATACATGGATTCTTTTATGGTGGTCTTTGTGGATGATATCTTGGTGTACTCTCACACTTGACACGACCATTCCACCCATCTTGAGATCATTCTGAGCACACTGAGAGAGAATTAGTTATATGAAAAGATCTCAAAATGCCACTTTTGGATTGACAAGATTCACTTCTTGGGTCATGTTATCTCAGAGATCGGTGTATCTATCGACCCATAGAAAGTAAGATCAGTAGTTTCTTGGGATCATCCGAATAACTTCTTTGAGGTATGATGTTTTCTAGGGCTAGCTGGAAACTACAGGAATTTCATTCAGGACATTTCATGCTTAGCATCACCACTGAAAGTTCTGACTAAGAAGGGTGAAAAGTTCTTATGGTCAGAATCTTTTGAGTCAACCATTCAGGAGCCGAAAGGGAGACAGACTTCAGCACCAATAATAGTCTTTCCAAAGCTAGGCAAGTGATATAATATTTACGGTGATTCTTTAGGTATCAGGCTAGGATTTGGGCTTATGTAGGGAGAAGGAGTCACTGTGTATGGGTCTCGGCAGTTGAGGCCACGTGAGAGGAATTACCCAACACATGATCTTGAGTTGGTGGCAGTTGTTCATGCCTTATGTTGTTGGAGACATTATCTTCTGGGAGAATATTTTTTGGTTTTCACTAACCACAAAAGTCTCAAGTATATTTTCACTCAGTGTGACTTGAATTTGAGATAGCGAAGGTGGGTTGAGTACCTTCAGTCTTTTGACTTTGAGCTTGCCTATACGCCTGGGAAAGGCAACGTAATGGATGATGCGCTGAGCAGGACTCAGATACAGGCAGTTAAAGGGGATATCAGTGAGTGGAAGCTTATGGATCTATTATCTGAAATGCATTTGGAGGTGAAATATAGATAGGGGAAGATGTTTATTTCTTCTATATCTGTTATCTCTACACTTCTTGAATGAGTTCAAATGAGGTAGCTATTAGATTCTGTAGGCCTAGTCCTATGGGAGAGTGTGTCAGGAGAGGACTTTATTCCTAGATGGTCCATAGGAAAGGATGAGATCTTGAATTTTCATGGGCACATATAGGTGCTGGAAGACCTATGCGAGGAGCTGATGTAGGACTTTTATTCCTTAGTTTGGGCAGTTCAACCTGGTGTCACCAAGATGTATCGTGATCTGCACCATCAGTATTGGTGACGAGGTATGAAGATAAATGTTGTTGGGTTTGTCCTGAGGTTTGCCACTTGTTAGCAGGTCAAGCCAGAGCATCAACGACCAGTAGGGATTTTGCAGTAGTTACCCATTCTTGAGTGGAAGTGGAATGATGTCGTGATTGATTTCGTGACCAGTTTGCTGAGGTCGCCTTGAGGGAATGATGCATTTTGGGTTGTCATTGAAAGACTCTCGAAGGTTTCTCACTTCTTTCTGATCAAGGAGACCTTCAGTGTTGATGAGCTGGGACGGCTGTACATCTGAGAAATTGTACGTCTGTATGGCATTCCACACTCCATTGTTTCATACATGAATTCACATTTTACTTCTCGGGTCTGAAAGGGGCTACAGAAAGAATTGGGTACATAGGTTCTTTTGAGTACAGCTTACCATCCCCAGATAGATGGCCAGTCTGAGCATATGTTTCAGGTGCTTGAGGACATTCTCTGAGCAGGCATCCTGGATTTTGGAGGTTCTTAGGAGAAGCACATACCTCTTGTGGAGTTTTCCTACAATAATTGTTTTCAAGAAACTATTTAGATGGATCCTTATGAGGATTTCTACCGGAGGCCATGCCAATCACCCTTATGTTGGATGGAGGCAGGAGAGGTAGCTATGCTGGGACCTCATCTTGTTCAGGATACCACATATCAGAGAGAGTTGATACGGAAGAGGATGGATACTACACAGTCTCGACAGAAGTCTTGTGCTGATCAGCGGAGATGACCTCTGGAGTTCGAGGTTAGGGATGAGGTTTTCCTACATGTCACACTGAGTATGGGACACAAAAGAATTATGAGACAGGGAAAGCTTTCACAGAGGTACGTCGGGCCATTTGAGGTGTTGGAGAGAGTTGGTCTGGTTGCCTATCGGTTGCAGTTACCTCATAGGTATCGGGCTATTCATGACATCTTCCATGTTTCTCAACTTCAATGTAACTTATCATACTCATATCATGTATTCCAACCCGAGGAGGTCAAGTTGGAAGAGGATGCATCATTTGAGGAGCATCTTATCTGTATCATTGATCATAGTATGAAGGTTCTCCATGGTCGGTCTATTCCTCTGGTATGAGTACTATGGCAGCACGGGTGAGTATAGGATGAGACTTGGGAGAGGGAGGCTGATGTACAATCACAGTGGTCGGAGCTGTTTGGGGTTTCTTTTTCTACTCTTCCATGATAGGGAAATTCGGGGATGAATTTATTTAATGGGGGAAGTTTGTAAGAACCCAGATCTTCTTTTTCAGGTATGTATCTTTTTTCTGGTCGTTTTTAAGAAAAATAGGAAATTCTGTAAATTTCTAAAGTACACGTCATGTACTCAGTTGCCACAAGAGGCTATGTGATGGTCGTATAATGGCCACACACATGGCCATGTGGGGGTGACTTGGAGGCCGCCTAAAGAGGATTACGGAAATGGAAAGTACACGCCATGTACTTCAAAATTACATGCCGTGTATTTTCTTTTTTCCTTAAATGGACCGAGGTCGCATCTAATTGGAAGAACGGCCTTCTTCTCGACCTAGTTCGTCCGAGAGAACTCATACAGCTGTGCTTCTTCTTCAATCCCCCAATCGAGTGTCTTTTTTCCGAATCAATCACTGTCTATTGCGTTAGGACCGCCTCAGTAAGCTCTTCCTTTTTCTTGAGATTCATTTCCTGATTCATCCTCTTTCTCAAGTTATCTCCAATTGAACTTTTAAGATATTTTTTTAGATATTTGTCGTTCTAAGGTGATTCAAGCCCTGATATTAAAGTATACTGATCTCCAAACGATGAGGTAGGTGGTTTGTGCCTTTCTGTTGAAATTATTTGAGTTATATGTGCAAAATTTCCAATACCCATGAAGGAGGTATTGTGTGTTTACTATTTTAGCCCTATTGTTTTCCTGCTATGTTTTTATGCTTGAGTAGAGGTTAATTGTATATGAATAGAGTTAATTTATTTGCTTTGGAAGTGTTTTCCAATGCATGATTGTTTGTTTTGACCGTTTGTTCTAGTATGCCTATTAGGCTGCAATTTACTTCCCATGCATATTATTATAAGATGGAGTGTATGTTCTGACTTGCAGAGATGTTGTAGACTATTTATCCAAGTTGTTCTTGATCTTTACTTTGGCCAATATGTGCTGCTATGATTTCTTGACATACACATGATCGTGAGAACCTGGTGTATAGACCATATGTAGAATGGACGTAAGGGCATCTCTAGAGTGTCTTTATAACTTACGATGTAAGACCACATGATTAATTGACGTTGAGTGCTTCCTCAAAGTGTCTATAGTTCCTCGACATGGGAAACAAGGTGGATTGAGATTGAGTGCTTCCCCCGAGCACCTTTAGTACTGATACGAGACTATAGGGTAAATTGACAGTGAGTGCTTTCCCAGAGAGTCTATACTTAAGCTGAACCAATGGGGTTAGACTGTGTGTGCTTACTAGAGTGTTGCTTGTGTTTCTAGGTAGGTCCAGATGGGATAGGTTGTGAGTACTTCATAGAGGGTTACTTGTTTGTAATTATATGCTTACTTGATATGTGGTTATTTGAATGCTTGAACTGTGGGAATTGTTTACCTTGTGTACTTCCTTGTTTACTGCATTAATTTGCTTATTACCTGCCATATACTCACTGACTATTAGGAACAGATCTCTTGGTGGTTTCCTACTGGGATTTAGTCTCACATCCTGTTTGGGCCATGCTTTTTGGCCCAAAAAGATTATATTATTGCAGGTATATATAAAGGCAAGCGCCCTTCTACTTCAGGTACTTTATTTTTGTGGAGTTGGAGAGCATGAGACCAAGCTGAGGCTTGTGATGCGGAGGATCTGTTATTACTTTTCTTTTGTACTTTGGTTTAGTACTGTTTGTATTCCATCATTATGATTTGTTTGGATTCTTTCCTAGACATATGTATCATGCATCATTTATATATGTGTGTGTGCTCCAGTTTATTATATTTTACTCTTATGTTGTTTACTTTTGTATGGGTTATTACCGTTCCCTTTATTTCCATTTGTTTACTTCTATTGTGTTACTCTTCCAATGAGGGCATAGTTTCCCCAATATCATACTAAGGCCCTCGCTCCTAGTCAGTAGCCTCTAGAATTCAGGGAAATTTGTTTGAGGCCATGTGTTGGGTGGCTTCTGGAACCAGGCATTATAGTACAGATAGTAGGTGGCGCATGGTTGGATCATGATTAGTAGAAACTGTGCACCATCCTTGAGGATATCATGCACCCTGGATAGTAAAACTATCCAGACTGCATGGACTACTGCATGGGTGTGTAGACTAACTATGCACCCAGACCGTTGGCCCTTTTTGAGGTGCATGATTGACCACATGGGTATGCGACCTTCCCCAAGAGATCACACAGCCTATTTTTACTTTGGATAGAGGTTTTGTATGGATTCCGCACGATTCAAAAAATTGTGTGTCCAAACAATGCGGCATGCCCGTAACTTTAAAATTATTGAATTTACTAAAATAACCTTTCTCAGTTTTAACAAAAATATTCACCTAATTTCACCCATTTAAGATCTATAACCCTGCATGTGTCTTCTCCTCCCTCTTGGCTCATTTTGACATCATTTTCTTAATGAGTTTTGTGTTGGATCTCCAAGAACTCCTCAATTAAGCCACCATATCTTGTTTTATTCCTTGTTCTTGGTATTCTTCTTCTAATTTTTTGGGTAATGTCTTCTCCAGTAGTTTGGTTACCCCTAAAGTGGGTTGAAACTTGTTTATTTGGGTTTGATATTGATGTTTATGTTGTGTTTTTTTCTTTTATAGGGTCTCCTATGGGTGTGTTTGCAGTTTCACCAGATTTCCAGAATTTTACAAGATAAAGGTAGGTGGTTTCATGGTTTAGCATTTTTAGATGATTTTGATATTCTTTATATGCTTTATATTTTGGTTCTATGGATGTGTGGGTGGTGTGAATCATGTTTTCAAAAGTTTTTGGTGTGTGTATGCAATTGAAATGGGTTTTTCCTATGGAAAATGGTGGGTTTCATGTGAGTTTCCATTGATAGGTGTGTGTATGTGTAAGTATTGATTCATGTGACCTAGGGAATGAAAAATTGATCATAAAGTGAATCATTGGTAACTAGGTAATGCATACTAGGTATGGTATGCTAGGCAGTCTGAAAGGGTCGAGGCCCAATTCCCCTAGTAGGATTGATGCTACAACACTAACTAAATATATGATGATTAGAGAACACTAGAACTTGAGATATTATTCCCCTCTAGTGGATCATTCATGATAATTTTGGGGGTTTTGTTTTCTCTTATCACTAAGGTATGGGGATTCTATGACCCCACTAACCCTAGTACCTTAGGGATACATGTGGTGCACATATGATGTTATTTTTCTCATTTGGTTTGTAGTTGTGTTTACTTTCCTTTCAAATTTAAAATCATGATTCATTTAAAATTTTATCTTTACTTTTTTATAAAAACTATCATGTTGATTTATCATGTGATATTATATCATTGTATCTCTTTTGGTGTTATCCTACTAGGAAATGGATTACACCCTACATACAACCTTTTGTGTATATAGACCTTGTTATGTTTGATCCAGGTAAAGGAAGGTTGGTATATGGTAATGATGGTGGATCTAATTTATAGTGGTTCTCCTCTCTTACTGGTGTTGGTGGTGGTGGCATTTGGGAATTAACCCTCCTATTTCATGGATTAATAGTTTGTATATTTTTTTCCTCTCCCATTTTTTGGATTTTTTTGTTTTTGGTTAATATATAAAACTATTTAACTTGTGATAATTGTATTTAATTTGGTTATGGAAATTGATTATAATGTGATGTAATATTCTTGTGGGTTGATTTGGGTTGGTTATTGTGTGATAAATCATTCCCAAATGTGATGTTTTATGCTCAGGCGCTAGTTTCTAGCCCATGGGGATCGAGAACACCCTTTGGTCCTTAACACAGGATGGTCTAGGTGTCGGTTTAGATAGAATATCAGACCGTTTTGTGATACCTCAGGCTACAACAAGGTGACATGTCAGTTTCTGAGTATGTCATGGGGTTCACTAACCTCACACATTACTCCCATAACATTATGAGATATGGAAAATTCTGAGAATGGATGTTTGAGATTAGCCTCCACAAATACATCTTTGTAGGTTTGGTCTATTTATGACTTCCCTCTTATACAAGAGTACTGGAGAAGTATCTTATAATTGAGAGCTTCCTGGTGGAGGGTTGGGCAGATAGATCCATTAGTGGTTATCATGGGAAAGATTCATCGATAACAGCTAGTAGAAATCAATCGCTAGGATTGCGATGAAAGAGAGAAACCCATGTCCGTACTTAGACATTGGGGTCTACAGTAAAGGAGTTATGTTGAGGATCCCCCAGTTGAGTAAGAAAATATTCTATACTTGTGGTGGGTGAGGTCACATGACACATGATTTACCAACTTGTCGGGCTTTAGACAGTGGTTAGGCAGTGTATTAACCTTTACAGAAGAGGAAGAATTATGATCAGGGATATCCCAGGCATGTTTTGAATAGACCCCATGGGAGGTGGAGCTAGTAGAGGAGTATGAGGTGGAGCTCTAGATGGTGGAGCTACTGGTGGATGGTGACGTTATAAAATACTTTTTCCACCACCACCTAAAGGCCCACATCATGATCCAGAAGCTAGTGGTCAAGTCTGTATAAATTTATAGGCCATTGAAGGATATGAAAAGACCACACATAAAATGATTCAAGGTACTATAGTCTAGAAACCTTAGATATAGTTTTTTGTTTGGATGATTCACATGTGCTTCACATCTACCAATAGTCTTAGTTGAAATTTTAGGTAGATAGACCTAGCATATGGGCTTATTCAGGGTGATGTAGGATGTTAATGGACACCAGTTTTGGTGGATCTTGAAGATATGTCAAGAATACAAGGAAGAAGGATGTTTCCCCCCACTAAGATGTGTTCTCTATGATTTTATTAAAATCATGAGAGTGAGCTAATATTTCCCAAGTAGGATAGTATCAAGATGTGATGGATAAGTTAATTTATGTAAAATAGTTGAGGTAGTTGGGTCAGAAATAGATTCATGTGGGACCTTTAGGTTACTAAAATGAAACTTACTAGCTTCATCTAGAGCATGGACTAGTTGTTTGTGGTATGTGCTCAGGTAAAAATTCATCATAGGGGACTTGGGTGTTTGCATGTAGTGACATGAGTTTATATATTGTTGTAAAGGTATAACTTAAGGAGGAGAAGTTTCTGTGTTCTCTTGAGGTAGTTTATGTCCCATGATCAGACCTATGTGACTCATGACCTATAATTGGTAGTGTAAGTTATTTCTCCAATTTATGGTGATGGATCCTCCACTTCTTCAGCGTGTGAATGAGGCTTAGTTTTGAGACATCAACTGTAATATTCTATGTGTCTATCTATCCTCAAGATACTCCCTAGGTGGGTTCCTAATGGAGGGGGCATAGTGTCCATTCATAGTAATGGATGATGCATCTGGTCACGCTGTGTGAGGAGGTGGGGAGGGAGTTTCGCACTACCCCTTGGATGTACATCTGGTGTGGTGTGGGGATTTTCTATGATGGGTAATCCAAGTGGACGATCTAATTATTAGAGGATATACAAATAACTTAATATTTTTGGACATTATCTAGATATTATGGGATAATATGGATTTACCCTATAGTTAATTTGCATGTTGTGGCAACATGGGAGAGATTATTATGAGATTAGATTTTCCCCTTCCTCTATAGTTTGGTCTTTTCTTGCTGAAAATAATTTAATTTTGGGAGAATTACTAACTCTTGTTTTTTCTATATGACTTTTGGAATATTTCTAAGAATATTTCTAAAGCTAGGTGTTGATTCTGAATTTTATTTTGAGGCTCTTAGAGCCTTAGTGTGATGATATTAAAAATATTAAATATCTTATATCATGTAAATGGTTTTTCAACAAAAGTGTAATAATTTCCTATCAGAGTTTCTGATTGGAAATATGATACCAAGGTTGAGTTCAAAATGTGGGTTTTAACCTATGTGTGACATAAAATTTTTGATGTTAGTCACCTAGTTAGAGGAAACTATTGGCAGATTATAAGGACTCAACCTTAAACATAACATAATCTAGTTGATTGAACTAGAATTCACTTTCTTACATTCCCAAATATATTTTCAGTTTATAGTATTAGTGAATTTGGAAATAATTCATACATATCATCCCAAAATCATACAAAGTGGATACTACTGAAATAATATCCATTTATTCCATAATAAAAAGTTTTTAGTAAAACATGGGTTCTTTTTATGAAAATTTTTCACGATGTTCATCTTGGATTCTTATTTTCTCTTACCGATCCTTATAACCTATTGGAAATTTTTAAAAAATTATGATGATCAAAAAAAATATCATTAACGGACATAAAATAGAAAGTAATTATTATTCCACAAATATTTATAAACATATGAAGTCATTTTCACAAGATATACTTCTCACCCTAAAAGTATAATATTCCTATTTTTTGAAAATAGGAGATTTCCATAAAATGTAGAAAACATAAATAAAACCATATCGGTTACTTAGGTAATTACTTACTTAATATTTTAACCCTCATGGCTACAATATGATTTGTAACCCTCATGGATACCTTACAATGTAACCCTCATGGAAACCTTATGCTGTAACTGTAACAACCCGATATTTTATGATAAGTATTATTTTTAATTTATTTGATGTCATGTGTTTTATGATACAACAAGATTATCTTGTGCTATACACCACACTGTATTAGCTTGAAGTATACGCAACACTATTCTTAGATTGTGTTACACACAATTTCAAGTTTGTTTTATAATAGTCATTATACACAAAATTGAGTGTATATATATATATATTCAATTTATAAATGAAATATAGTTGGATTCCGTTATACAAAACAACGAAGGATTCTTGCACAACACGCAACCCTGACCTGTCTTGCATTACACGCAATCGCAACCTTCCTCGACAGCGTGTGTTGTACGCAATACCGGGTTTCACTAAACAACGATATATGGTTATAATATTATCACGAACTAGCCGTTATGAATAGTATTAACTACATTTTTAATTTTATAATATTATTATTCATCTTACACATTTTCTAGAACATGGTAAGAGAACAAAATAAATTTTTCAGGTAAAATAAGTATTTTTCAAAAAATGCAGTTTTGTCACCTTTTGATGGATCACCCACATTAAATCTAGTTTTTGACATGTTTATAAGTTCAATTTTACAAAATAAACTTCTTCTTTTGAATCAGGATATAAAAATTTACATTGGATAAGGTTTTGATATTTTTCTGATAACTTTCATATTTTAATGAATAGTAAAAGCACGCTATATTTTAAATAAAAACAACTTTTTTATCGTAATAATTTATATGGTTAAATTATAATATTTAATGGTTTTAAAGTATAAATAGAATATATTTTTACCATTTAATATAATTTATGTCATTATCATTGATTTTACCTTGAATTTGTAGGTTAAATCAATTCAATCTTTTGCAATGTTTTAAACGAAAACCCGTTTTCTTTCGACAACGGGATTAATTTTAATTTAATTTCTGAAACTTTTGTGTATTGAATTTCGAAAAATGGATTCCATATTTCGAATAAGTGGGTCCAAATTATGTTAATAAGCTACTTTTTATTTTTGGGCATTATGAATAGTAACTACGGTAAATTTTATTTACCATAGTTAAATGTAAATCGGGTAATTAAGGGTAAATATAAGGTTATAAAATTACCCTAACACCTATCAAAATTATATTGGATGACTAAAAGTCGACCCATATCACCTAAGGGTTAGATTAGATTCAGTTAATGGACTTTTTCTCATGAAAATAATTTAATTATTATTAAAACTAAAGAAAGTGACAATATGTCACTTTCTTAAATATTATAAGTATAATAATTTCAATTTAGTGATATACTTAATGAAACTTCGGATATAAACAGTCTAAAAAAATATAATAAAATTATATACATCATATGAATTTATTTATAATTTTTAGGGATTAAATAATTATCATTAAAGGTGACATAATAGTGATGTTGAAATTATTTTATTAAGATAAATATCAAATAAATGGTTATAAAAATATTAAAATAAATATTATATGAACTATTTAATGTGATGTACTAATTTTATAGATATATATTACATGTTATGAATATATTAAATCTTGTAGTTAGAACATATCTTCTGTATATTTTTTATTTAAATTCAAATAAATGAATAATGTCAAAATTGACACTATTGTTATCTTATAAAAATAACATATTTAAAAATCACAAAAATATTTAAAAATTATAAATTAAAATTTATATGGTCCAAAATGTCATAAAGTGTCAAATTATGGAAAATTCACAACACATATGTAATTATTTATAATAATTTAAAATTTGGAATATTATTACCACAAATAAAATAAAATTGATAAATAAGGATAAATGAAGTTGATAATGTTTAAAATAAATTCCTAAAATGTCTAAATTTTATTGGTTGATGATATTACAACTCTATCTCATCTAATATTCGGATATGAGTCATTTTGGAAGTTTTTAAGTGGGTTTGGGATTTAATATAAACTAATATTTCTTATATTTCCAAAGGTGCCTCTCTCCTCCCTTATAAAAGGGCACCTCCTCCCTCTCCTCCTCACACCAATTTGAGCCTTCAATCTCGGACAACCCCAACCAAATTATCTTCTCCACTTCCCTAGAAACATACTAGAGGTATTGGTCTTCTTCAAAGACCAATTTTAGTGCCCTAAGAGAAATTTTAAAGGAGGCACTTCGAGAAAGAGGTAATAGCTTCTACCGTTTTCTTCAAGTTCCATTATTCTTATACTCCCTCTTCTTTAGTTGTTTCATTATGAAGTAATAACATAAGTATCCCTAATATACTGATATATTATTATAAATATTAAACAACCCTATTTCACCTTCTATCCATCCTACGGAAAACAAAATCACCGCGCGTGCGTACGTACGGAATACCGTCTCCACGCCATGGTGTAATCTGTTTTTTCCACCAACACCTTACATGGATGTGTATAATGGTGTAAAGAATAAATACATATGATTATTATAACATCATACTGATTCTAATATATTATATCATTCACTCTAATTCGATTCAATAAATATGGGAATGATATCATCGCTCGTGCGTACGTACGGATTACCATCTCCACAACGCGATGAGATTCATTTTCCATGTTATCAATTCAAGAATGATTATAAAGTATATATAATAAGTAATCATAAAATATATGACATAATAATGCTACTGGATTTATGTATATATATATGTATGTCATATACTTAATTCCATTCAATTCAATAAGGAAATGAAATCAGCGTTCATGCGTACGTACGACCTACCGTCTCCATGAACGGTGTATTTCTTTCAATTTATCAATCTATTATATATATGTATATTCTGAATATATATTATATAGAAATTATTTTTTTATATTCTGGAATTAATTAATCATGATCTAAGTAATCATATTAATAATTACAAGTCAAAACACGGACGACATATGAAACGATTTTACCCAAAACGCTCTTTAACATGGAATTTACAAAAGAACGGGTAATATAAAGTCATAAGTGAAACATATATGATATAATAACAATGAATATGATTATTTAATAAGTCAATGACATTTTTTAAATCAATATATAAGAGTTTTGGATCCATACGAAGCATATCGTACCTAAGGTTAGGGATAATGTTGCAATCTCAATTGTTTTCTATCCGAGATTTCTTATACGTAAGTATTTACTGGGGTTATATTTATCATCCATGTACAAGTTTTATAAAAATGTTTTCATGTATTTTTAAAGTTATTTTTACCCTTTTTTTACTTTTACCACGTGTTATGGAAGGAATCTTTCTTTTTTTTACCATACAAGGAACTTTTTGACTTTTCCGACAAAAGTACGAGGAGAATGTTATTTTTAACTTATACGGCATGAATGGATTTTTACGGTTTCATAACGCCTCATTTTCATGAAGATTACTCTACAAGATTACATGATTATTTTCAACAAAACCCTTTTATTTTAAAATTTCATGTCATTTTGTGAAAAGAAAATCATTTTGAAGAAGAAAGGATATTTTACTCAAGAATTCATTTCAAGTGTTTTTATCAAAACTATTTTCCATCTAAAATGACATTATTTAATATGTTTAAGTTTCAAGTATAATGTCTCCATTATTTAAATGGTTTTATTCTTCTTATGATGAAAATATATCCATTTTTTATATGGATTATGTTATGATGTCATGATGTTTAAGAATCCCATTCTATTACATGGGTTATGCTATGATGTATGATTTATGATTTTGTGGCATACGAAAGAATGATTTCATTATGAGATGGGTGGGACCTATATCTCCCTCCAATTCATTGGGTAAAGATTTATATCTCATGAGATTGACATGGATGGAATGGTAAATTAATCCGGTTCAGTGTTATAGGATTGAAATGAGGTGTGAACTCGATTCAGAAAGGGACTTTGTCCACTAAGATGGTCTTGTTAGCAATGCCTTGGCTACTATGGAAATCATAACAAGTGATGAATGGTTGCCACAATTACATGTTTTATTCCCATGCTATTTTATCGTGATTGATGTTCCTTTATGATGCATGCCTTACATACTTCCAAGATTTATGTCTTTGCTCAAGGTTTTAATGTTTAGATTTCATGTTCATGTTTTTGCTTTCAAATGTTTATGGATTGTTTTATGTTCTCTATGTTTGCCCTTACTGAGCATTTGTGCTCACCCTTTTTCTGTTTTATTTTCCCCAGGAAATAAAAAAAGGTTTTAGGTATGGAAACAAAAAGGGGAAGATCGTTATGGGAGATGTTGAAGATCTTTCAACATGATTAGATGTTTATATTCCGTGCTTCCAAAGACACTAAACTATTACGGTCCTTTTGTGTCTGTTTTTTGTTATGTATTAAGTATTCTGCAAAATTAATGTAATTTCCATGTACGTCAAGTTTCAGGTCTCTATAGTTGGTATCAGCGGAAAGTTTTAGTCAACCTTTGGAAATTAGGATGTGAAAACGTTTGTGAGATCCCTATAGATATTTCTAAGATATGTCTAGGGATTTCCCTAAGGATAAGTATAAATATAGGATATAGTCCTAGAACTACGGTAACGATCTTAGAATTTAACCTAAGATTTTAGATATTGAGGGTACTCCCCCTTTACTATGTTGTTTTCCCTAGCATGATATTTTCCTCTCACACTATTCTTTTTGGGTTTTAGAAAATGGATGGAAACAGGAAGATTCACGATAATGGAGGATATGACGGACAATGGAATGATATTATCCATGAGAAACCAAATGAAATGGGATTTGGAAGTCCAAACATCATTATTATGCCTAATCAGCAATCTCATGATTTGATCAATAATATCAACTTTGGTAAGTTTCCTGACTCAGATTATAAGAGAAAGATGGAGTTTCATGATGATCATAGAGGAAAGAAAGTTCAATTTTCTCTCATGTAAATCATGTGGGAAGAGGCATCGGGGAGATTGTTTCAAAGGAACTGGAAGATGCTTTGGGTGTGGAAAAGAAGGACACAAATCCAGTAAGTGCAAAAGAAAAGGTTCAGTTAACACCATAGACAAGGATAATGGTATTGCTACGACATCAACAATGATTATATGTTTTAAATGTTGAATGTATGGGCATTATGAAAACCAATGCCCTAAGGGAAAATCTCATGAAGAGAATCAGTATGGTCAGATGAGTAGTATTTATGTGGATGATGATGAAGAGACTACAAATGAAATATGAGATGAAAGAAATGATGAATCTCAGTCAGTGGTTTAAGAAGTCAGTGGAATGATTGTATGTTTATAATGAATAATGTATGGTACTATGGAATAAATAATCATCTAAGGATTGTTACACTATTGTTTTTTCTAAAGTATTTGAAAGTATATGTTGAATGGTACCGGTAACCATGGAAGGTTATTCAGATATTTTCGGAAAGTAGATTATAAGCGCATAATGAAGGGATAAAAATATAATGAGATATTTGATTGTATTCATGACCTCGTGATTGATATAAGGACTAAGTGATATCATGGTTTGAGTATATAAAATTTTTGGGATTTTGGTATGTGGAAAGAGTTAACTTTTGACAGCATTCATGTTTTCAGTAAGGCTAAATGGGTTTTTATTTTTTTCAATAGAATACATGATTAAGGTATTCACATGTTTTTAATTTGACCAACAAGATATATCAAATGATATATGCAGGATAAATGATGGAATTCATGTGATTATTATGTGACATTTCAAGTAATCATTTTCTTTATACTATGAGCTTAGACTGAAGTATTTTAGATAAGACTAAAGATTGGAATTGATTATTTTGGACATAAGTTATTATTGTTTAAGGATAATACTTTTTTCGATATTATTGATGGGATGTTATAGTAATGTAGTTTTAGCAAAAGGACAACCTTCAGGACGGGCGACAGCCCATCGCGTCGGACAAGGCTGTGGGAATCAAACCCACAACCGATGTGCGACAGGACTTTATCACCTACCACTGGCCTACAGGATGTCCCTAGTTAGTATAAATTAGTTTTAATTTTTTTAAGTGGTATGATATATGAAGTATAATTCCATTTTAGGAACCATATACGATTAATCGACTTATGTATATTTAATAACTTTTGCGAACCTTTTGTTTGAGACAGATGGAATGACCCGTCATTCTATCACATGGCCTGCTAACACTTCACAAATAACAAATTAAACTTCATTTCTTTAAGAGATGAAGTGAAAAGTGTTCAAGGCATGAACAATAGTGAGATTGAACCAAAATCATATAAGTATTTATTTTAATTCATCAAATTTAGGGAAATGATCTTCAAAACCCAAAATGTTGTCCTAGTTCCCTGATATCCGATGAATCAGATGGTACCTTAGATCATCACAAATCTATGGATTTGTGATTGTTGGATATTTCATAGCCATGTCCTCTACCACTCTCCATCAGAACTTGATGGTTAGATTTTTCTTCCATATCCATATTTTCAACTTTGTTCCCCTATGTGGAAACCCGGTGATGAGTTAATTTGGGTAACCGTTACGTTTCATACTTTAGTTTTTTTAAGGTAAGTTTTGGTATTTCATTTTACGATGTGTGTTGAAATTAAAGAAACTTTAATGTGGAAAACCATGTATAACCCCGACGAATTTTGAGGGAGAAATTAATTTTAAGGGGAGTAGAATGTAACAGCCCGATATTTTATAATTAGTATTCTTTTTAATTTATTTGATGTAATGTGTTTTATGCTATAATAAGATTATCTTGTGTTATACGCCACATTGTATTTGATTTAAGTATACGCAACACTATTCTTAGATTGTGTTACACATAATCTCAAGTTCGTTTTATAATAGTCATTATACGCAACATTGAGTGCATATATATATATATATATATATATATTCAATGTATAAATGAAATATGGTTGGATTCTGTTATACAAAACAATGAAGGATTCTTTCACAACACGCAACCCTGACTTGGCTTGCATTACACGCAATCACGACCTTCCTCGATAGCGTGTGTTGTACGCAATACCGGGTTTCACTAAACAACGATATATGGTTATAATATTATCACGAACTAGCCGTTATGAATAGTATTAACTAAATTTTTAATTTTATAACATTATTATTCATCTTACACATTTTCTATAACATGGTAATAGAACAAAATAAATTTTTCGGGTAAAATAAGTATTTTTCAAAAAATGTAGTTTTGCCACCTTTTGATAGCGCACCCACATTAAATCTAGTTTTTGACATGTTTATAATTTCAATTTTACAAAATAAACTTCTTATTTTGAATCAGGATATAAATATTTACATTGGATAAAGTTTTGATATTTTTCTGATAACTTTCATATTTTAATGAATAGTAAAAACACGCTATATTTTAATTAAAAACAACTTTTTTCATCATAAAAATTTATATGGTTAAATTATAATATTTAATTGTTTAAAAGTATAAATATAATATATTTTTACCATTTAATATAATGTATGTCATTAGCATTGATTTTACCTTGAATTCCTAGGTTAAATGAATTCAATCTTTTGCAATGTTTTAAACAAAAACCCGTTTTCTTTCGACAATGGGATTAATTTTAATTTAATTTCTGAAACTTTTGTGTATTGAATTTCGAAAAATGGATTCCATATTTTGGAATCAGTGGATCCAAATTATGTTAATAAACTACATTTTATTTTTGGGCATTATGAATAGTAACTATGGTAAATTTTATTTACCATAATTAAAGGTAAATCGGGTAATTAAGGGTAAATATAAGGTTATAAAATTACACTAACACCTGTCAAAATCCTATTGGATGAATAAAAGTTGACCCATATCACCTAAGGGTCGGATTAGATTCATTTAATGGACTTTTTTCCATGAAAATAATTTAATTATTTTTAAAACCAAAGAAAGTGACAACATGCCACTTTCTTAAATCTTATAAGTATAACAATTATAATCTAGTGATAAACTTAATGAAACTTCGGATATAAATAGTCTACAGAAATATAATAAAATTATCTACATCATATGAATTTATTTATAATTTTTAAGGATTAAATAATTATCATTAAATGTCACATAATAGTGATGTTGAAATTATTTTATTAAGAGAAATATAAAATAAATGGTTTTAAAAATATTAAAATAAATATTATATGAACAATTTAATGTTATCCACTAATTTTCTAGATAAATATGACATGTTATAAATCTATTAAATTTTTTAGTTCGAACATATCTTCTGTATATTGTTTATTTAAATTCAAATAAATGAATAATGTCAAAATTGATACTATTGTTATTTTATAAAAATAACATATTATAAAATTGTTTAAAAATCACAAAAATATTTAAAAATTATAAATTAAAATTTATATGGTCTAAAATTTCATAAAGTTTCAAATTATGGAAAATTCACAACACATATGTAATTATTTATAATAATTTAAAATTTAGAATATTATTACCACAAATAAAATTAAATTGATAAATAAGGATAAATCAAGTTAATAATGTTTAAAATAAATTCCTAACATGTCTAAATTTTATTTTTTGATGAGATTACAACCCTATCTCATCTAATCTTTGGATATGAGTCATTTTTTAAGTTTTTATGTGCGGTTGGGATTTAATATAAACTAATATTTCTTATATTTCCAAAGGTGCCCCTCTCCTCCCTTATAAAAGGACACCTCCTCCCTCTCCTCCTCACACCAATTTGAGCCTTCAAGCTCAGACAACCCCTGAAAAATTCTCTTCTCCACTTCCCTAGAAAATATCCTAGAGGTCCTGGTCTTCTTCAAAGACCAATTTTAGTGCCCTAAGAGAATGTTTAAAGGAGGCACTTCGAGAAAGAGGTAATACCTTCTACTGTTTTCTTCAAGTTCCATTCTTCGTCTACGCCCTCTTCTTTAGTTGTTTCATTATGAAGTAATAACATTATTATCTCTCATATACTGATATGTTATTATAAATATTAAACAACCCTATTTCACCTTCTATCCTTCCTACGGAAAACAAAATCGCAGCGCGTGCGTACGTACGGAATACGGTCTCCACGCCATGGTGTAATCTGTTTTTCCACCAACACCTTACATGGATGGGTATGATGGTGTAAAGAATAAATACATATGATTATTATAACATCATACTGATTCTAATATATTAGATCATTCACTCCAATTCGATTCAATAAATATGGGAACGATATCATCGCTCGTGCGTACGTACGGATTACCGTCTCCACGACGCGATGAGATTCATTTTCCATGTTAACAATTCAAGAATGATTATTTAGTATATATAATAAGTAATAATGAAATATATGACATAATAATGCTACTGGATTTATTTATATATATATGTCATATACTTAATTCCATTCAATTCAATAAGGAAAAGAAAACAGCGTTCATGCGTACGTACGGCCTACCGTCTCCATGAACGGTGTATTTCTGTCCATTTATCAATCTATTATATATATGTATATTCTGAATATATATTATATATAAATCATGTTTTATATTCTGTAATTAAGTAATCATGATCTATGTAATCATATGAATAATTACAAGTCAAAACACAGATGACATATGAAGCGATTTTACCCAAAATGCTCTTTAACATGGAATTTACAAAAGAACGGGTAATATAAAGTCATAAGTGAAACATATATGATATCATAACAATGAATATAATTATGTAATAATTAAATGACATTATTTAAATCAATATACAGGAGTTTCGGATCCATACGAAGCATATCAGATCTAAGGTAAGGGATAATGTTGCAAACTCAATTGTTTTCTATCCGAGATTGCTTATACGTAAGTATTTACTGGGGTTATATTTATCATCCATGTCAAAGTTTTATAAAAATGTTTTCATGTATGTTTAAAACCATTTATACACTTTTTTTACTTTTACGACGTGTTATGGAAGGAATCTTTCTTTTGTTTACCATAAAAGGAACTTTTTGACTTTTCTAACAAAAGTACGAGGAGAATGTTATTTTTAACTTATACGGCGTGAACGGATTTTTACACTTTCATAACACCTCATTTTCATGAAGATTAATCTACAATATTGCATTATTATTTTCAACAAAACCCTTTTCTTTTAAAATTGCATGGAATTTTGTGAAAAGAAAATGATTTTGAAGAAGAAAGGATATTTTCCTCAAAAATTCATTTCAAGTGTTTTTATCAAAACTATTTTCCATATAAAATGACATTATTTAATATGTTTATGTTTCAAGTATAATGTCTCCATTATTTACATGGTTTGATTCTTCTTATGATGAAAAGATATCCATTTTTTATATGGATTATGTTACGATGGCATGATGTTTAAGAATCTTATTCTATTACATGGGTTATGCTACGCTGTATGATTTATGATTTTGTGGCACACGAAAGAATGATTTAATTATGAGATGGGTGGGACCTATATCTCCCTCCAATTCATTGGGTAAAGATTTATATCTCATGAGATAGACATGGTTGGAACGGTAAGTTAATCTGGTTCAGTGTTACAGGACTGAAACGAGGAGTGAACTCGATTCAGAAAGGGACTTTGTCCACTAAGATGGTCTTGGCAGCAATGCCTTGGCTACTATAGAAATCATAACAAGTGGTGAATTTTTTCTACAATTACATGTTTTATTCCCATGCTATTTTATCGTGATTGATGTTCCTTTATGATATATTCTTTACATACTTCCATGATTTATGTCTTTTCTCAAGGTTTTAATGTTTATATTTCATGTTCAAGTTTTTGCTTTCAAATGTTTATGGATTGTTTTATGTTCTGTATGTTTTACCTTACTGTGCATTTGTGCTCACCCTTTTTATGTTTTATTTTCCCCATAAAATAAATAAAGGTTTTAGGTAAGGAAACAAAAAGGGGAAGATAATTATGGGAGATGTTTAAGATCTTTCAACATGATTAGATGTTTATATTCCGAGTTTCCAAAGACACTAAACTATTACGATTCTTGTGTGTCTGTTTTTTGTTATGTATTAAATATTCCTCAAAATTAATGTAATGTCCATGTACGTCAAGTTTCGGGTCTCTACAGTAACCATTGCAGTTACACTTGGAATAACAATTACAGAGAACTTCCAATATAATCATACCCAATGCATTGGAGGGAGATATAGGTCATGCCATTAATCATAAAAAACTACCAAGAACCAGAACATAATAATAAAACAGTAATACTTGTATCTTAAAAACAACCCTTTTGAATTTTGTAAAAATTGAAATTTAAAAGAGGATTTTTAAAGAAAATTATATTACCTCAAGTTCATCTTGCTTAAAACATGTTAAAAAACCCTTGTATAATGGTTTAAAGAGTGTTATTAATTTATTAAATAACTATATTAATATTTATAATTTATTATATAATCTTTTATAACATTTTTTCATCCATTTATTAATAATATTTTGTTATTTTCATTGTTTCAGGTGCATTTATTTCATGGTTTCCAAGGTTTGTTCATTACAGATTTTCTTATTGAATGAAAGAAAAACTCCAAAAGTGGAAATAAATTGTATTAATATGTTTCCATAGTTTTAAATGATACATTATATTATATTTGTTTCTTAAATAAGGATGATTCATTAGATAAAACATTAATGAAAATGATTTAATTTATTTTGATGGGTTTTAAGACCATCACAAACATATATCATTTTATTTAATATCATGTTTATATGTTTGTTATAGAACATTATATAACTTATAATATATATAATAAAATATTATTTAACCTTAATAATGGTTATTTTCTCATCCTTGAATGTTTTAAATGAAAATTAAATCACATCTTCCACAATGATGGTAAATTAACACAACATGGACAATGTTTTCATTTTTGGAATAAGAGGAGAACAGGGGAGGTTTGATGATGAACATTCCATTAACATAATAAAATTATATTATATGTAAGATTTTTTATTTATCATATCACTTGGATGAGGTTATGTGAGGATATAACAAAAAAAGAAAATAAATTTAAAAGAAAATAAATGAAAATGAAAGAGGATTTTACCTCTTGAATTCTTCTCCTTGAGAACCTCCTTAAGGCACTTGGTTTTGGCCTTATGGTGAGACCAGTAAGTCTTTTGCATGGATAAAAGTCTTGGGAAGTTATTTGGTCATAAATTAAACAATCTAAAAGGAATTTTTTTTTTAGTAGAAGAGGTTGTGAGTGGTGATATTTATAGTGGAGAATAGGGGTGTTCTTTGATTATTTTTTTCATTAGTTTATTATATTTGATAAAGACTATGAATAGTTTAATAATTATCACTAAATATATTAAAATAATGAAGTATAGTTTTATATTGTTGTCTTACATCATCAATACATCATCTATGACTCAATAATTCTTGTATTTAGCTTATACCGTAAATTAGCCTATTTCACTATTCATGAAAAATTCAACTATTTCAAATAAATCCCAAAAATTTTCCCTAACATTTTTTTCAGAATTAAAAAATGAACTCTATTTTATGAAAGTAATTTTCTAAATAAGATAAATTTTAATTTTTAAATAAAACCATCATTCATTCAAAAAATACCAATTTTAAAATTATAGGTGATTTTATAACACTTTGAAAAATTAATTAAGGTCTCATAAAATTATCTTATAATAATTATAAAAAAATACTAATTTATGAATCTATTTTATGAATATATATTTTCTTTTAAATCATTATATTAATAATAAAATTGTAAAAAAAATTATGTGTCACAAAAACACCAACACTTAATTTATAATTTTGAAAACATTTATTTACTTAATCCATGATGTAAATATATCATATTTTCATTTATAAGATACAAAAAAATAATAATTTTTACTCTCATAGATGAGGTTACTATTCTATTAGTATATATTTATTAATTTATATAAATACCACTTATTTCATTATACGTTTAAAATGAATTTAACTATTTAATTCCAGAATGAAAAAAATATTTTATAAGTACCTCATATGCTACATTCACACCCTTATATAAATTGCATCCTCGTAATTTTCATTCACTTATTAAAAAATTTAGTATACCTTTCCCTCATAGATTTTTCATATTCCCGTTTTTCTTTATCAACCATGCGGTTTCTCCAAAAAAAACTTAACCTAGTGAATTACCTTATTCTATAATACTTGATCTTCGTGATCAAGTATCTAAATAGGTTTTTCTTCATAAGAAAGGTTTTATTCCAACTGTACTACTTCTAGGCTCAAAACATGAGATGAATATGGCATATACTTTTGTAACATCAAAACATGAAAAACATTGTGTATATAACAACCCTTGTCCTTATTACATATTTAAAAATGATTTATTACATAAATTTTCACTCAAGAAAACTCTAAGGATCGAGAGGTCTAGTGTCTTGGAAAATTAGGAACATTAAATGACAACTTAAGACATAAAATAAAATATATTTATTGAAAACTTATTTTACATGACCACAAAATTACTTCATTCTTAGAATTTCATGGGATAACCTGAGGACATGCATAAGAAAAGGGTGAGATATAAAACTTAGTAAGGAAGTAAACAAGGCATAACATGAAGAATAGAGTACATGTTAGGAAATAGGTATATCAATGGAACACAAGAGAAACATGAACATAAATGCATGATATATCATGATTATCATAGCATGGAAATGTGGAAACCACATGCAACATGATATTATCATGATCCAAGGCTCATTGCACATGGATTAGCATGAGTAAACCCTCATTTCACATGAATTGGCATGAGTAAACCTTCATTGCACATGAATTAGCATGAGTAGACCTTCATTTTACATGAATTAGCATGATTATACTCTAATTGAACATTAATTAGAATGATTAAACCCTCATTTCACATGGAATATTATGATACTAAACATTAACCAATGCATTGAAGTGTTATCAGGGTGCACCCTTAATAAAAAAATTTATTTCATGCATAAGTGTGCCACATGGATCATATAACATGGAATCATTCGACATCATAAGTTATTACATGGTTAAGAAATATGGAATACATACATTTAAGTACCATTCAATAAGTATATGTGCATAAAGTTGAGTACCCTTGATAGAGAAATGGGTATGGTATTCACTACATGATGATTTTGTCTTGGAAAATCACGGTGTAATTTTGGCAGCATTACATCATCATATAGAAATTCATAAGTTTGTTTGATGAGAGATAAAGGGGTATATAATAATTTATACATGAAATAGATAATAATGTGATCATGGAACATAATATCCCAACATATGAAATGGAATTTATACGCATAATACGAGAGAAATACTAGAATAGAGATAAGAAGAGAGAAATCTCTTATGGAATTTTGGCATGGTAAAGGGTGTACATGGAAGACATTATTGAGAGATAAAGCGGTATCTCATCATTAAAACATATGTAGGAAAGTATGTGGGAGGTGAGAAATCATAACTCAAAATTATTAATTGAAAATAAAATGGTATAAAAACATAAATAAACTTGGGTAAAAATAAAAAAGGAAGGAATCCCTTATGAAAAAACAGCATGGTAACGAGAGTACATAAGGGTTCATAAAAGGGATAATTGAGAGTGAAGGGGGATATCATGATTTATAAATCAAATGGGTAGTAGGGATGATATTTAAAAACATATCCCAATATAGTAAATAAAATAAATTAAAAGACATAACATGAAAATAATTCTTGGTAAAAGAGGAGGGTGGAAGATCCCTTACGAAATTTTGGCATAGTAACATATTAGGTAAGGGTCAAAATGAGGGAGGCTAAAAAAAACTTAATAAGATAACATAAAAAATATGGTAAAATAATTATTATAAAAGAATGAAATTATAACCATTTAAAATTACAAGAAATAATTTCAAACAAGTTGCTTGAATTTGAAAGGAGGAGAGGAAAGTGAGGATCCCTTCAGAATTTCAACATAGTAATGGGTGTGATTAATGGATCATAGGGGGGCTTGATGAGAGTTAAAGGAAGATATAATCATATATACATATAATTTACAGTATTGTGGTCATATAAAATCATAACCCAACAAATAAATATGGAACATAAGAAGCATAATGTAAAATAGTAGCTTGAATGGAAATGAGAAGAGTGAAATCCATTACGGAATTTCGGCATAGTAACGGCATCGGTAAGGGTCCAAATGGGGGAGGATAAATGATACCTCATTGAAATAAAATCAATTGGATACTAGATAATTGATTATAAAATGATGAAAATATAACCAATTGAAATTAAAAAGACTAATTTCAAATGAGATTGTTGAATTGAAATGAAGAGAGGAATGAGAGGATCCCTTACTTGGATGTGTGATACCAAAGGCTTGGGAGAGGCTTCTTGAGATACTGGGGGAATATTTAGAGGACTCTAGGGAGTATGGGGTAGAGGGTGGTTGAACTCAAAATGGTTTGAGTATAGAGGAATGAGATATTGGGTGGGTTTATATAGGAAATGAGAGGGAATTCTTTATTATTTAGGTTTTAGACACTAGACATTAAAATATTCAAAACCAAAAACCATCCCATGGTTTTTTCCCATGGTTTATACCAAATTAGAGTGATATAAAATATTTTATAATTAAAAATGCAGAAAATATTAAAATATTAGGCTTTATTATGTGGATTTGAGTCACACTCTCAAGGAAATCATTTTAAAATGTTAAAATATTTTATAAGTCTTAGAGGGTCCACTAAGGCATTATAAAATTAATCAAAAAATATATAAAACCAAATTATATTAAATTTAAGACATATATTTGCAGAATATACCTTTTATAGTATTTCATTACATCACTATTGGGTCATTATGATGTCATAAAACACATTATATATTTATACGGTATTTAATTTTTACCCAAAAATTTGATTGTCTCATAAGATTATGAAAAATTAACCATTGGATAATTTCGACATCTTGATTCCCAAAATAATATTAATTTTATCAAAATAGTTTTCTAAATCTGTGAATTTTTTATTTTAAAATAAAAACCAACATTTATTGAAAATTGACGAGTTTTGAGAAAAACAGTTTTCAAACCTTAATAAAAATTACATTTGACTTCATAAAAATTATATGATCATTTGTTTTTAATAAATATAATTTAATAATAATACTTTATTAGAATATTATTTAATTAAAAAATCCATTAATTCTTTAAAAATATATTTCTTAATTGAATTTGAATATTAACCAAAAATATTATTTTTTTATCGTATCAAAATATAATTTTTTTTTTCAAACAAATTACATAACAAATTATAAAGTAAAAAACAATAATAAATAAATATATTAATAATTTAAATGAAAATTAAACATAAATATTCATACTATTAGGGTTACTTTCATTATTTTTTTCAAATTATTTTTTCCGTTAATTATCTTGTTTTTCTTTTATCGTGATAAATAATATTTACTACATTTACTAATCATATTGTTCAAATATTAATTTGAAATTATTATATAATATTAATTACGATGATTCGAAATATTGAATACATTTTATCAAAATCAATTTAATTTAATATAAAATACGTAAGTATTATGGGAAATGGTTTTTTGAAAAATACATTTTTAAGGAAACTATGAATTCACTTTAACTCTATAACTACTAATATTAATTTTATTATTTTAAATTAATGAAGATATATATATATATTATATATTTTATTTATTTTATTTCTTATTAAGGGTTATTTTAATTAACTAAAATGAAGATACATTATGAAGTTTAAACCAGTTTTCAGAAAAATGCAATTTTAATCCAAAAAATAAACTTATAATAAAATCCAATATAAATGTGATGTACATGTAATTAATTTAATTAAATATAATTAAATAATAATAATGATACCTTTAAATCAAATTAATAGGATAATAAATTTATTTATCAAAAGAAATCACAATTTTACGTAAAACCCATATTTTCACTATTCACAAAAAAAAATATTTTTTGAAAAATACCAAATTATAACCCTATGTTTATTTTAATATGATGAGACAAAAAATTGAGTTTATTTATTAAATAAATTTTATATATATTCTATAAAATAATTATAATAAATAAATAAAAATCTTTTTTAATGAAAACATATTTTGAAAAACAAAAATACATTACCAAAATTTGATTGAATAATTAATAATCATTTAATAATATATTTATGAAATATATGTTTCAGAAATTAGATAATACTAATCATATCATGAAATTTATTGTAAAGGTTAAAATGTTCATTTTTTTAATAATCGTTTTTTAGGTTCACTGTTGTGTATTGCATAGGCTATTGAACATAATTTTCTATTTTAAAAACTCGGGTTGTTATAGTGTACCTAAGATAAACTTTTATGCAGGGCTACTCGGTAAAAAACTTTTCCAACTTTTTCCACAATTTCAAAAGTTCCAATGAACCATCGACTGAGCTTTTCTTTCTTACCAAAACATATAACACTTTTAAAAGGAGATATTTAAAGGAAAAAATGATCACCTACCTTGAAAGAAAATTATTTATTCCTAATATATAAATAACTTTTCTACCAACTCTAAGCTATACTCATGTGTTGCTGAATTATCTTCACTTTCTCAGCTACTTACCCTAAAAATTATGGTCCCATCAACTTTCTTTCCATGAATTTTTTCCAAAATGTTGAAGTCCAACACTGTTTTCTATATAATGCCTCAAAATTTTCCATATGTATACCAGAATGAAAATTGTTATTATAAGAAAACTCAACTAAAGAAATATGTTTATCCCAACTTCCCTGTTAATCCATTGAACAAGCTCATAGAATATTATCCAATGTCCAAATAGTTCACTCTGATTTTCCATCAGATTGAGGGTGAATGGTTTTTTTGAAATTTAATTCAATTTATAACAACTTCTAAAAGAATTTCCAAAAGTTATAAGGGAACCTAGGATCACGATCAGATACAATGGAGAGAGGAACTCCATGAAAACGGAATATCTCTTTCAGGTATAATCGATATATCTAATCTAAAGACATGGGATCTCGAATAGGAGGAAATTTTTTAGATTTGATCAGTCGATCAATAATAAACCAAATCACATTATTACCTCAATAAGTCTTTGGTAGTACCACTATGAAGTCCATGTATATATTTCCCATTTCTACTCTTGTACTAGAAAATGTTGAACCCCTTTGATATTTGTCACTCTGCTTTAACTTATTTAAATTTTAACATTTCATGGCAAAATCAATAATATCTCTTTTCATTTCATCCCACTAGTAATACTCTCGAAGGTATCTGTACATTTTAGTGCTACCAGGATGAACTGAAAATAGAGAACTATGAGTTTTAGTTAACAATTATTTCTTCATATATGAATCACAAGGAACACATAATAATTTTTTTAAATCTCAATACACAATATTTATCAACATTAAATTCAAGTAATTTACCTTTTTAAACCAATTATACCTTTTTATGTAAATTATGGTCTTCCTTTTATACTTTCTTGATTCTATCTGAGTGAGACAAATACACTAACACCTGAATCAAAACAGAGGAATTTCCTACCCCAACAAATTCCAATCAAAAATTCATCAAATCATTAATCAAGGGGTCATGTTCCAAACATAACATGGTTAATTTAGCATTATGTTTTAAACTCCAAGCATCCTATACTTTTTTTTCTTTTCTAGGATGGTAATTGATTGTGAAATAATAATCCTTTAGCAGTTATAGCCATCGTCTCTACCTCATTTTCAATTTCTTCTAACTAAATATATACATCAAACATTTATGTTTAGTATATATTTTACATTTGGATCCATATAAATGATGCCTCCAAATTTTTAAAGTAAAAAAATGAAAACTTCTAATTCCAAATCATGTATGGGATAATTTAACTCATGAGGTTTTATTTGTCTTAAAGTATAAGAAATTACCTGATCATTCTATATCATAACACAACCAGGTCCCTTCAATGAATCATCAATGTACATTATCAAATCCCCAATTCTAGAAGGCAAGGCCAAAACTGGAGCATTCACTGATCTTATTTTTAGTTCTTAAAATAAAACATCATAGTATTCTATCTAAATAAATTTAACCCTATTTCGTGTTAACTTAGTTAGTGACATAGATAACCAAGAAATTTCTTTAACAAACAATCAATAATAACTTGATAATACAAGAAAACTATAAATATAAGTAAAATTTGTAGGCATTAACCATTTATTGACCACTTTTGTTTTGGTGGGATTAACTGTTATTCCATACTTATTTAAAATGTTCCCTAAAAAATAAATTTGTTACAACTAAAAATAAAATTTTATAAATTTACCATAAAAGTTATTTTCTTTGAGAGTTTGAAGGAAAATCCTTAATTATTTTCATAATATTCATAACTTTATGAAAACACAAAAATATCATCAATAAAAACAAAAAAACATATCAAAATATTTCTGAAATATTCTATTTATAAGATCCATTAATATAGGATGGGCATTTGTCAAACTGTAGGGAATAAAAACAAACTCATAATGGTCATATCTAGTTTAGAACACTATCTTTGGATTTTTTTCCTCCTTCACCTTCAGCTGATGGTACCTAGATATCAAATCAATCTTGTAAAAATACTGAGATCCCAATATTTGATAAAAAAATCATTGATATTAGGAAATGGATACTTATTCTTAATATTAATGTTATTAAAATATCTATAATCAATGCAAAGTATCATAAAACAATATTTATTTTAAACAAAAAAAATAAGAGCACCCCATGGTGATGTTTTAGGAAGAATTATGCCTTTATCAAGAAACTCCTTCAACTTCTTTTTCAATTCCAATATTTAAATTATATCATTCGATATGGGGGTTTGGAAATTTTCTTAGCATCATAAACTAATTCAATAGTAAATTAACCTTCCAGGATAAGTATAACATAGGGAAACTCATTAGGAAAAAATTCTAGGTATTCATTAACCACTGGAACATCATTAATCTAACTAGTTCTTTTATATTCAATAATATGTGCAAGATAACTTTCATTTCCATATTTTAACAGTTTCTGAGATTCCTGATATTTTATCAATGGTATAGTTCATTTATGTATAAAAATTGAAACTTTTTCTTAAAAAAATTATTTAGCTAAATAATCATTATTAACATGATAAAAATAAATCCATTCCATACCCAAAATAACATTAAACTCTACTATGGGAAGAAAAAAAAGTTTTTAGGTAATTCCTTTGCAAATAAAAAAACATGAAGATTCTTATAATGTATTTTTTTTCTTAATATTTCCCCTGGGAGTTTTTACCATAAGTTTTGTTTCCATTTTTTTAAGGTGAAGTTTCCAATTTACCATAAAATTTCTCAGAAATAAAGTAATGTGTAGACTACATATCAAACAAGAAATTAGAAAAATCTGAGTAAACAAACAATGTACCTAATACCACTTCATTGGATGTCCCAACATCTTCTGAAGTAGTCTTAAATGATTACGCTACACCTTTTTCCTATAGTATGTCTTTTTTCGACCATTCAGGTCTTTCTTTAGGTAGGTATTTTCATAATTCCCCATATAACCACATTTGAAACACTTTATAGTTTTATTACCATAATTAAGCATACCAATACTATGATATTTTTCATTGTAATATCAGGCCATATTTAAAAACTTACCACATCGAAAACACTTTCTAGATTTGTTAAGTCATTCCCCAAGGTGGTTTTTACCACACTTACCACAAACTAGAAACTAGAATTTCTTACCTTCATATTTATTTAATTGGTTATTACCCATTGATTTCCATCTAGAGCTTTTATTCTGCTTATTCTTTAAGTATATTTGATCATCATTAAAATTAATTTATACCCTCTCATCACATAAAAAAAGTTACTCATAAATTTTTAATTCATGTGATTCTAATTCCCTTTGATATCTTGGTTTAAATTCTAGGTTTAAATGATTGATTTTACTATAAATATCTCAAATAATATTTGGATCATATTGTGCCTATTGGGTGACAATCTCTTCATAAACATCCACTAAATCTTCACAATTTTGTTTTAATTCAAGTAATTTATTTTCCATGCTAAGTTGAACCACCATAAGAAAATATTTTTTAATGAAAAGACTCTTAAATTCTTATAAGGCATCAATCTCCTCACTATCCCTGATATTATTTACCATAGACCACCAATGGTCATATTCACCTTCAAAATGATAAATATAAAGACTAACCTTTTTATTATCTGAACACCCCATGACATAGAATATATTTTCATGGGATTTAATCCACCTTTCAATCACCACTAGATTGGAAGATCCACTGATTGCAGGAGGGTGTTTCCTCATAAAATGATAAACTATCATCATGTTCCTTTTTGGTAGCTCTGTTTATTCTCTTACATGGATTTCACAACAATTTATGGCTGATTTAAACTAATCTATTACTATCACAAACCACTTGGTTCCAATTCCAAATATTCTAGGTTTTGGATTTAGAAAGATTTAATTCTCTCAATGCCTTCCTACTTCAGGTTCCCTATTTCTTCTGTAAAAAACCATTAAGAATAGAAAAATCTTAGATAAAGAAACCTGGTAATATTTAAATTATATATAATTTCAATATAACTATAAGGTAAAAATAATTTTATGGTATTCTATTAACATCATACTAACCCCTAAAGTTATCTAAACCATGATTTGATACTAACTATAAGGACCTGACCTTAAACATTACAAAATATAGTTAATTCAACAAGAATTCACTTTATTACATTTCTAAAGATATTTTATTTTTAGAATTTTAGATAAATAGGAAATAATTTATACATATCAACCAACAAACATACAATGGAGATACTATTAAAACAGTATCCAGTTCTTCCATAATACAAAAGTTTTTAATAAAGCATGAGTTCTTTTCATGAAACTTTCTCATGATGTTCGGTCTGGATTCTTATTTTTGCTTACCAATTTTTAAAAACTATGAAAAAACTTTTAAAAACTTGGGATTATGGAAAAATTATTAGTTAGGGACATAAAATATAAATGAACCATTAGTTCATGAATACTTATCAATGTATGGAATCATTTTCACGGGATATACTTCTCTCCCTTAAAGTATCATATACTTTGTGAAACATGAGATTTCCATAAATCATATAATATATAAATAAAAAAATATAGGTAAATTTGTGAATTAACTACTTAATATTTTAACCCTTGCAACTTCCATATGATTTTTAACCCTCACGACTACCTTACAATGTAACCATCATGACTACCTTATGGTGTAACCATCACAGTTAAACTTAGAATAATCATTACGGTCAACTTCCAACATAAACATATGCAATGTATTGGAGGGAGATATATGTATCAAAATTAATCATAAACAATTCCCAAGAACCTAAACATATTAATAAAACAAGAATAATTCTATTATAATAACATTTCTTTTGAATTTTTTAAAAATATAAATTTAAAAGAGGATTTTTAAAGAAAAGACTCATACCACGAGTTCATCTTTCTTCGAATGTGTTCAAAACTTATAAATAATGGTTTGAAGAGTTTTAATAATTAATTACATAAATATATTCATATTTATAATTCCTTATATTATCTTGTTATAGCATATTTCCATCTATTTATAAATAATATTTTGTTATTTTCATTATTTCAGGTGCATTTATTTCCTGGTTTCTAAGGTTGGATCATTATGGATTTTCTTTTTGAATGGTAGAAAAACCCCATAAGTGAAGTTAAATGGTATGAATATGTTTAAGTAATTTTAAATTATTCCATATATAATTTTTTATATGATTAATATTCATTGGATAAAACATTAATGAAAATGTTTTAATTTATTTTGGCAGTTTTTATGACTGTCGTGAACTTATATAATTTTATTTAATATCATGATTATATATTGGTTCCAAAACATTATATAACTTATAATATATATAAAATAATAATATTTAACCATAATAATGGTTTTATAAATATATTTGAAGATGGTAAAGGAAAATTAAAACAAATTACCCATGATGATGGTAAATTGACACATCACAGATGGTGTTTTAATTTTTTAGAATAAGATGAGAATATGAGAGTTTTGATGATGGATATTCCATTAAAATAATAAAATATAATTATATGTAATATTATGGAGTTATCATGTCATTTGGATGAGGAGAGGTGAGGAGATAATAGTAAAATAAAAGAAATTGAAAAGAAAATAAAAGATGATTTTACATCTTGAATTCTTCTCCTTGAGAACCTCCTTAAGGAAGTTGGTTTTGGAATTCTGGTGAGACCAGTAGGTCTTGGATGTGGGTAAGAGTATTGGGAAGGTATTTGGGTTGAAATTAAATAAGATAAATGGATTTTATGAGTGAGGAGAAGAGGTGTTGATGGTGGTATTTATAGTGGAGGAGAGGGGTGTTTTTTATTATTTTATTCATTGGTTTATTATTTTGGATCAAGACTATGAATAGATTGAAAATTATCACTAAATATATTAAAATAATGATATAAATTTTGATTTTATGGGCTTAAATCATCCATATATAATCTATGACTCAATAATATATGTATTTAGCTTATATCATAAATTACTGTATTTCACTATTCACCAAAAATTCATCTATTTCATAAAAATACCAAAATTTCACTCTAACCATTTTTCAAAGTATAGAATTCAAAAATGAACTCCATTTTATGAAAATAATTTCCTAAATATGATAAATTTTAATTTTTAATTAAAATCATCATTTATTCAAAAAAATCTATTTTTAAAGCTATAACTGATTTTATAAAACTTTAAAAAATTAATTAATGTCTCATAAAATTATATTATAACAATAATAAAACAAAATACTAATTTATGAATCTATTTTATGAAGGTAAATTTTCTTTTAAATCCTTATATTAATTATAAAATTGTAAATAAAAATTTATGTGTCCCAAAAATAACAACACTTAATTTATCATTTTCAAAACATTTATTTACTTAATCTATGATATAAATATATTATATTTTCACTTATAAGATACTTAAATTTAATTTATAATATCAAAGATAAGGTTACTATTTTATTGGTATATATTCCTTAATTTCTATAAATACCACTTATTTTATTATACATTTATAATGAATTTAACTATTTAATTCCATAATGACAACAAATTATTTTATAAGTACCTTGGTTGTTACATTCTCCCACTTCTAGAAATTGGGTCCTCTCAATTTTCATTCACATATTAAATAAGTGAGAATACCTTTCCCTCATGGCATTTTCAGATTCCCATGTTTCTTTTTCAACCATGTGGTTTCTCCATAAAACCTTAACCTGTTGAATTACCTTATTCCACAATAATTGCTCTCTATGATCAAGAATCTAAACAAGTTTCTCTTCATAATAATGGTTATCTTCCAGCTGAAATACTTCTGGGCTCAAAACATTATATGAATATGGAACATACTTTTGTAACATCAAAACATGAAAAACATTGTGTACCTCAGATAAACTCATAGGAAAGTCTACTCAGTAGGAAAATGGTCCAATATTATTCATAATTTAAAAAGGTTCAATGAACCGTTCACTTATCATTCCTTTCTTACCAAAATGTTTAAGTCTTTTCCATGCAGATAATTTAAGGAAAACATGACCACCTACCTTGAAATAAAAGTCTTTCTTCCTAATATCTACATAACTTTTCTACCTATTCTGAGCTATCCTCATGTGTTTCTGAATCATATTCACTTTATCGTCTACTTCCTCTATTAATTATGGTCCCATCAACTTCATTTCCCCAACTTCATCCCAAAATGCTGGAGCCTGACACCTCTTTCAACATAATGCCCCAAAAGTTTCCATATGTATGCTGGAATAAAAAATGTTATTATAAGAAAACTAATATAAATAAATATTTTTATCCCAAATTCCATAGTAATATAATTAAAAATATCAAATCATATACTTTAATATCTATAATAATTATCTCTGGTTGTCCATCAGAATAAGGATGAAAGGTTGTGCTGAAATTTAATTCAGCTCCCAAAAACATATGAAGGAATTTCTAAAAGTTAGAAGTGAACTTGGGATCATGATTATATATAATGGATAGATGAACTCCATGAAACCTAAATATCATTTTGAGGTATAGTTGAGAAATATGATCTAATGGTACAACATCTCGAATAAGAATAAAATGTCCAGATTTAGTCATGGGATCTATAATAACCCAAATTTAATTATTACATTGAGAAGTATTTGGTAATCCCACCATGAATTCCATGGATATATTTTCCCATTTTCACTCTGGTATTGGAAAAGGCTGAAGTGTCCCATTTGGTGGTTTTCACTCTACTTTAAACATGTTGGAAATTCAAACATTTCATGTTAAATTCAGGAATAACCCTTTTCATTCCATCCCACCAGTAATACTCTTGAAGGTCTCTGTACATCATAGTGTTTCTTAGATGAACTAAAAATAGAGAAATATCAACTTCACTTAACAATTCTTTATTTAGTAGGGAATCACAAGGTACACATAATCTATTTCCAAATCCCATAACATAATATTTATAAAAATTAAATTCGGGAAATTTACCTTTCTTAACCAATTTTACCTTTTTCTATAACTCACATTATTCCTTCTACGCTTTCTTAATTTTGTCTCAGTGAGATGAATACACTAACACCTAAAACAAAATAGAGGAATTTACTACACCAATAACTTCCAAACCAAAATTCATCAAATCATTAATAAAGGGGTTATATTCTAAATGTTACATGGTTAATATAACATGATATTTTTGACTCAAGGAATCTGCCACTTTGTTTTCTTTTCCAAGATGGTAACTGATCATGAAATCATGATCTTTTATCAGTTCTAGCCATCTTCTCATCCTCATTTTCAATTAATTATGAGTAAATATATACTTCAAACTTTTATAATCAGTATATATTTCACATTTGGATCCATATAAAGAATTTCTCCAAATTTTTAAATAGAGAACCAAAGATTCTAATTCCAAATCATGTGTAATATACTTTAACTCATGAGGTTTTAGTTTTATTGAAGCATAAGAAATTACCTGATCATTCTATATCTGAATACAACCAAGTCCCTTCAATGAGTCATCACTATACATTACAAAATAACTATTTTAGGAAGGTTTTTCTAGAACCATAGAATTCACTAATCTTTTTTCAGTTTCTAAAAAAACATCATAGTCTTTGGTCGAAATAAATTCTACCCCTTTTCATGTTAACTTAATTATCATTCTAGATAACTATGAAAAGTTTTTAACAAACTATCAGTAATATCCTACTAATCCAAGAAAACTATAAATCTTAGTAACATTTGTAGGTCTTTTGTATTCATCAAACACTTTTGATTTGGTAGGATAAACTATTATTCCATCATTATTAAAAATGTTCCCAAGAAAAGAAATATGTTTCAACCAAAAATAACATTTGTTAAATTTCCCATATAACTTATTTTCTTTAAGAGATTTAAGGAAAATACTTAAATGTTTTTTATAATCTTCATAAATCTTTAAAAAAATTAAAATATCATCAATAAAACCAAAAAAGACTTATACAAATATTCATGAAAGATTCTATTTGTAAAATCCATAAATAAAACATGGGTATTTTTCAAACTAAAGGGCATAAAAACAAACTCATAATTCCCATATCTAGTTTAGAACACTATTTCTACAATGTCATCTACCTTCAAATTTAGTTGATGGTACCCAGATCTCAAGTCAATCTTGAAAAAATAATGAGATCCCTAGAGCTAATAAAACAATTCATTGATATATTTAAATAGATACTTATTCTTAATAGTAATGTAATTCAAATCTATATAATCAATGAAAAGTCTCATGGAACCATCTTTCCTTTTAACAAACAAAATAGGATCACCCCATCATGATATTCTAGAATGAATGAAAACTTTATCAAGAAACTCCTGCAACATATTTTTCAATTCCATAAGTTACACTTATGCAACTTGATAAGGGGATTTTAAAATTTTCTTAGCATCAGTAACTAATCAATAATAAATTCAACTTCTAAGTCTGTTATAATTCTGGGAAACTCATCTGGAAAAACATCCAAGTATTCATTTACCACTGACACATCATTAATCTGAAAAGTTCTTTTATTTTCAACAATATTTTCAAGATAAATTTAATTTCCATATTTTAATAATTTCTCACATTCCTGATATGTTATCAATGGCATGGGTTCATTATGGTATACAAACTAAAAATATTTCTAAAAAATAACTTCTTTATCACTATAATCAATATTATCATGATAAAAAAAATCATTCCATACTGAGAATAACATCAAACACTACTAAGGGAAGAACAACAAGGTTTTCAGGCAATTTCTTTCCACATAAAACAATAAGAAGATTCTTATAATAATTTTTTTCCTTAAAATTTCACCTAGTGATTTTACCATAATTTGAGATTTCATTTCTTGAGGTTAAATTTCTAATTTATCTAAAAATTTGTCAAAAATAAAATAATGTGAAGACTTGGTATCAAACAAGACATTAGAAAAATTTTATTAAACAAAAAATGTACCTAATACCACTTCATTGGATGGACCAAAATCTTTTGAAGTAGTCATAAAGTATTTCACTACACCTTTCTGTCTATAGTATGGCTTCTTTCAATCATTCATATCTTTATTTGGGTAGGTAGTTACATAATTCCCCGTCTAACCACATTTGAAAAACTTTTAGTTTGCTTACCGAAATTAATCATACCAACACTAAGATCATTTTCATTTACATATCAGGCCATATGTCCAAACTTAACTAATTAAAAACACTTTATAGATTTGTTAAATTATTCTCCAGGGTTATTTTTACCACACTTCCCAAAAAACAGGAAACTAGAATTTCTTACCTTCAGATTTATCTAATTTATTTTTATCCATTTCTTGCAATCTTGACATTTTCTTCTGCTTGTTTTCAAAGTACACATGATCATCAGAAAAATCCATTTCTACCCTCTAATCACATCAAATAAGTTTCTCATAACATTTGAATTTATGGGAATCAAATTACCTTCAATATGATGGTTTCAATTATGAGTATAAATGATTGATTTTACTATCAATATCTCTAATAAGATTTGGAGAAAACCTTACTAATTAGGTGAAGTTTGATTCACACATAGACACTGAATCATCATCCCATAGTTTCAATTCAAGGAATTTCTTTTCCATCCTTAGTCAAACCATCTTAGTAAAATATTTTTCAATGAAATGATTTATAAATTTTTCTAAGGAATCAATCTCCTCACTGTCCATGATGTTCTTGACCATTGAACACCAATGTTCAACTTCACCATCAAAATGATAAATATAAAGACTAAAATTTTGATTAAATAAACACCACATGACATATAATATCTTTTCAAGGTATGTAATCCACACTTCATCCACCACTATGTTGGAAGATCCACTAAAAGTAAGAGGGTGTTGCCTCATAAAATGGTCAACTATCATCATGTTAATTTTTGTTAGCTCTGGTTATTATCTTTCATGGATGTTGCCACCATTTATGGCCTATGTAAACTAATCCATTACTATAACAAACTACTCATTTCCAATTACCAACATTCCAGGTTGTGGACAAATAAAGATATCATCCTCTTAGTTCCTTCCTAATTCATCTTCCATGTTTCTTCTATGGAAAACCATTCAGAACGGACATATCATAGATGAAGCAATGAGGTAATATTTAAATTCTATATCATTTCAACATAACCATATGGTAAAAATAATTTTTGGTATACTATTAGCATCATCCTAACCCCTAAAGTTATCTAAACCATGATCTGATACCAACTATAAGGACCCAATTGTAAACATTACATGATATAGTTAATTTAACTAGAATTCACTTATTATATTCCCAAATATCTTTTAAATTTATAGTTTTAGAAAATTAAAAAATAATTCACAAATATCAACCTACAATAATAAAAAGTGGATAATACTAAAACAGTATCCATTTCTTCCATAATATAAATTTTTTTAAAACATGAGATCTTTTCATGAAAATTTTGCATTATGTTCATCTTGGATTCTTCTATTCCCCTACCAATCTTTGAAAACTGTGAAAAAACATTTAAAAATTTTTTAGGCGGAAAAAAAGCTTCGTTAGGTACATAAAATAGAAAGGAACTATTTTTTCATGAATACTTATAAACATATGAAATCATTTTCACAAGATATACTTATCACCCTTAAAGTATCATATACTTACTTTGTGAAAACATGAGATTTACAAAAAACCTAGAATACATAAAAAAAACATATAGGTAACATAGGTAATGTATTAATTAATATTTTAACACTCATAGATACCATATGATTTGTAACCCTCATAGCTACCTTACATTGAAACCCTTTTGGCTACCTTATGGTGTAACCATTGTAGTTACACTTGCAATAACCATTATGGTCAACTTCCAACATAAACATATCCAATGCATTATAAGAAGATCTAGGTCCAAACCCTCTTCATAAATAATTCTCAAGAACAAAAACATAATCATAAAATTATAATACTTTCATTATAATAACATTCCTTTTGAGTTTTGTAAAAATAAAAAATTAAAAGAGAATTTTTAAAGAAAAGTATCATACCTCAAGTTCATCTTACTTGAAACCTGTTTAAACCTCCTGCATAATAGTTTAAATATTTTTATTAATTTATTAAATAAATTTATTTATATTTTAAATTACTTATATGGTCTTATTATAACATCTTTCCATCTATTTATTAATAATATTTTGTTTTTTCGTTGTTTTGGGTACAATTATTTCATGGATTCCAAGGTTTGTTGATTATGGATTTTCTTATCTGATGGAAGAAAAACTAAATAAGTAAAAACAAATAGTATTAATATGTTTATATAATTTTAAATGATACCATATATCATTTTTTCTGATATTATGATTATTATTTAGATAAAACAATAATGAAAGTGATTTGATTTAGTTTTGCAGTTTTTACGACCATCATAAACTTATATCATCTTATTTAATATCATGATTATATATTTGTTCCAGAAAATTATACGAATTATAATATTTATAATAAAATCTTATTTAACCATAATAACTATTTTATGACCATATTTGACGGTGGTAAAGGAAGACAAAAACACACCATCCATGATGATGGTAAATCGACACATCACAAACGATGTTTTCATTTTTTTGAATAAGAGGAGAAGATGAGAAGTTTGATGATGTATATTCCATTAAAAATATAATTAAATTATATGAAATATTATATATTTACCATATCACTTTTATGAGGGTAGGTGAGGATAGAATAAGAAAAGAAAACAAAAGAAAATGAAAGAGGATTTTACCTCTTGAATTCTTCTCCTTGAGAACCTTCTTAAGGAACTTTGTTTTGGCCTGATGGTGAGACCGGTAGGAATTGGATGTGGATAAGAGGATTTGGAAGGGATTTGGTTAGAAATTAAACAAGATAAAACGCTTTGTGGTGTGAGGAGAAGAGGTGGTGAGGGTGGTATTCATAGTGGAGGATAGGGGTGTTTTTTTATATTTTATTCAGTAGTTTATTATTTTGGCTCAGGACTATGAATAGTTTGAGAATTATAACTAAATATATTAAAATAATGAAGGATATTTTGATTTTATGGGATTAAAGAATCCATAAATCATCTATGAATCAATAGTTCCATTATTGACCTTATATTGTAAATTACCATATATCACTATTCACTAAAAATTCAACTATTCTAGAAAAATTAAAAAAAATCACCCTAACCATTTTTAAATGTATATAATTCAAGAATGAACTCTATTTTATGAAAATAATTTTCTAAATATAATAATTTTTAATTTTTAATTAAAATTATCATTAATTCAAAAAAACAATTTTAAAATTATAACTGGTTTTATAACAATTTGAAAAATTAATTAAGGTCACATAAATTTATATTATAATCATAATAAAATAAAATAATAATTTATGAATATATTTTATGAAGATAAATTTTATTTTAAATAATTATATTATTTATAAAATAGTAAATAAAAATTTATGTATCATAAAAATACCAACACTTAATTTATCATTTTCAAAACATTTATTTACTTAATCCATGATATAAATGTATCATATTTTCACTTATAAGATACATAAATTTTATTTATACTCTAATAGAGGAGGTTACTATTTTGTTAGTATATATTCCTTAATTTCTCTAAATACCAATTATTTCATTATACATTTATAATGAATTTAACTATTTAATTCTAAAATGAAAACAAATTATTTTATATATACCTCGGTTATTACACAAAGTGTTAAATGGGAGTTTATTAATTTAATGAAATTAAATTAATAAACCTACCCCACCCCTTTGGTACCCATATTCGTTAGAGGAGGGGAGGCCTCCTTCTATGGAAATGGACCACATGAGGAGAAACTGAGGGATATAGAAGATTTTGTCAGACTCTAATTTTGGTGACGATCGCTCTTGGATCATGTAGAAATGGCTTTAGGGCATAGATCTGCACTCGAAGCTTCACCATTTCACTATGAGGTAGGAGTTTTGACTTTTAAGTCCTAATTCCATTTATATAAATTTTTATAAGGTTGTAGATCCCTAGTATGATTGTTACGGATCCCCTGGGGGCCAATCCGAGGGAATTTTGGGGAAAAACAAAGGTTAGGAAAATAGAAGGAACTTACCATTCAAAAAGTATGATCACATGATGTGTAAGGTGGAAGCACACCCCGTGTGTTCTTCCCATATGAGGAAGAATATCTTTAATGACTATATGCCATGTATTGGGAGTATATTCCATGTAGTGGCATTTAGCAATGTGGCTAAGGACTTGGGCATACATGTCATGTTAAAGGATATGGTCCTGTTATTGTACACATTCAGGGTACACAAACATGGGATGCTTGCATGAGCATGGTCTGGAGGACACATCCATATGCCTAGGGTGTTAGGAAACACCATGTACCATGAAAACACACTATGTAATCTCACATGGTCAGCAGATCCAAATGAGATAGGACACTGTGATGGACTGAGTGAGGTGAGACATATTGTGTACTACATGTACACACTATGTGAGATCACATGACCGACCAATTTGTGTATTATAGGACATGGGAAGATGTTCAGGTAGGGTCACACGCTAGGTAGACCCCAATATATGTTGTGTACTTTTATTGGATATTTCTACCTTTCAAATCTCCATTATCATGACTCAATTTTAGGACCGTGAATAGCCTATCCTGAGAAGTTTTAAACATATAATGTGATAGTATACTTCTTAGTAACTTGTGAGATATGATGTGAAATTATTCAAGAAATAAACTGCTCCAACAGTGCTTGAACATGGGTAGTGATCATTACGGATCACTAGAGAGATTTTGGGGTCAGTAACCTTCCCTAACGCACTAGGATGTGGGTCCCTTAGACTTTTTAGGATGATAGGGTGGTGATCACCAATTATTAGGGCATGGGTCCTCTATCCACAGTAGTGATACGATGTGAGCTGTGACAAACGTGACACACCTTTCAGTGATACTTGACTGATGTCGGAGATTGGGGTGGTTTGTCATAGGGATGATAGGACTAGTACTCAGCTATCATAGTTGGGCACATGTTTCCCTTACCTATCAAACTGGTAGATATGGAACTCCCCCACAGTGAATGCAAGTACTCTACCCATGTATTACTTCTTCTAGGGTTACTACACCCCTATCGCATCAGGGTGTGGGTCCCCCGTAGTGTTCATACAAATAGAGATGGAACTCCCCAACATATGGGTGTGGGTACTCTATCTTCAGAGTGGTACTCCACCATCTTCAAGCTTCAGTGGGGAGTGGGTCCTCCATAGGATTTTTAGCTCCCTCAATTTTGGATCGTAGTTGTGGGAAATGGGTCCCTCCACTTTTAACGTGTAATTCTTGGTTAGGATTTAGTTATCTATCTCCATGAGGATTATTCAAAGGTTTCACAAGATGGTTAGGAGCTAGTATTACCTCGGTCGTGGGATGGTGGTGAGGTTTGGGTCCCTCCTTTATCTCTCCTAATATATTTAATGGGATGTTTGGTTTAGAGTGAGTTCACCCTTGTCTATGAGTATAGTGGTGAGGGTTGGGCCTCTACACTAGGGTTCTTGTGAACTTGTGTGGGACACAAGATAGTGGAGACAGTACCTCTAGTGTTGGGCACCAGATTTAGACCTAGAGATCCATAGGTGAACTCATCATTCTTATTTGGGTTTTGATGTTGTAAATATCCTTTATTTAAAATTTTGGTTTCATTGAGAATATTTGTCTTGGGATGATTTGAAAAAACCTATGAGTTCAGGTTAAGCTATCATCTAATTGCATAGCAGTCTATCCCCTTTATTTTGGGTTTCTGGGGCACCTACTGGGTATGTTTATACTCACCCCTACAAGGGATTTTCTTGTACATGTTGTGTATTGTGTATAAAAATGACACTATGGGGGTGATAACAGTGGTCCTCGATTTTGTGGAGCATAGTGGATCTTGGTGTTGATTGTGTATGGTGGTTGTCTTGGATATTAGCGCTAGTATCTCTTCAGTTTTCTCTATATTCTATCATTATTTAGGTTGGGACACTTTTTTTGTTGGGCATGTATTTTTTCCATTTTACTTTTCTACTTCATTTTTGTATTTTTATATTTTCCAATGGGTTTTTTCATGCATGGTTTACACTCTATATGTTTTAGAACATTTATACCTAATCACTTTTACATAGAAATGGTGTGTGTGTGCATATAGGTTCTAAGGAAAGGCCTCCCATATCGGTTATTCCTTCACAGAGCTAGTCAAAATCCCCTAGCCTATTAAAGGTAGGCTTGGGGCTATGGTGGCTTGTCCTTCCACTGGCCATGTGGGCCCCAGTGAGTTTGGTAATTACTAAGTGCTTAGTTTTTTCATGAGTATAGTGAAATATGAGTGATCCTCAGGGGTTTTCATGAGGCTGAGTTAGGATCATTAAGTTCTAGGGATTAAGTGGAGCAGTTTTGGGAATGAGCTGAAAGATTTCAGAATTGGGAACGGTAACCTTTCAATGGATTCAAAAGTCTTAATGTGGTAGCCTAAGGCTTGAATTTAAGTCCCTAGTGAATTTCCCAAATTCTTCCTTTGATCTCCCAAAAGTTCATTTTATTCATAAAGGCATTAAGAATTACAATGGTTCCAAAGATTTATGATCAGAAAGATTTATAATGTCTTTAAAACATTATGGTTAGGTCTAAATCATTAAAATCATCCAAGAAGCCTTATGATAGACATCCAATCCTTATTATCTTCTACTCCAAAAAATGGAAGAGTCATGAATCCATACTTTTATTCTTAGGTAAATCCTTATAATTGATTCAAAAAATTACATTCAACCTCGAATGTTTACATTTGGGGATAAAGGTTTATGATGATCCTAGAAAATCCTTGGGATTATAATATACCTAAATTTTTGAAAAGTATAATTATCTTCACTAAAAATTATTATAATCAAAGTTGAAGTCTTGCGCTCAAGACTTATAATCCCCCTTCTTTAAATTCATACACTTGGTACCAAAGGCATCCGATGAGTTTGGAAAAGACTTATAATGGTGCTTATCTAAAATTTAGAGGAGTCTTGAAGTCTTAGTTATTGTGAAAAGATTTATGATCGACTATAGATTCATATGATAATGCTAGAAAATTCTTACATTCAACCTTGAAAATCCTTTCACTCAACCTAGAAAATCCTTAAATTTCATCCTTTTTCATTTTTCCTATAAATCATTAAAATACAATCTTTTAGTGTATATTTTATCCAAATTAAGAAAAAATGACTAAAGAAAATAAAAATTCTATTTAAAAGCCTCTAAATAATATAATTATTGAATCAATTAATGTATTTATTTTCCTTAAAATCCTAAGGATGAATAAACAGTTAAAAATCATGATTTTATCCATTTGAAAATATATTTCAAGAGTTTACTATAGTATCAAAAATTTATGATTTACCCGAGATTCAAATGAACTACGGGGTTAATTTCCATTGAAAATAATTTAAAATTTTAGGAAAATTTGGCTCTCGTCATGAAAAAATTGTTTTATATAAATGGTTTCAAAGAATATTTCAAAATGGTTATTTTTTTAAAACAAATCTTATTCCTGAAATGTGTTTGAAAATTTTTTTTCAAAGGATTCTTGTCTCTAAAGTGATTTCAAAGGAGACATTAAAAGTAGGTTTACCTTTGATTGATGTTTTATTGATATGGAAATTTTTTGTAATTTTATTTTATGGGTATGGGTAATGGATTAACTATTGGATGCACATGGGTGATATTAGGTATATGGGTGACTAGATGGGTGATTCGCTATCCTTAGGAATTATTCTATCTAGGGATCATTTTTGGTGATTCCTTGTTAGGATTGAGTTATATGAATTGTTAGGATCACATAAGTATACCAGTATTATGTTATTAATTCATTGTTTCCTTTGGAACCTATAAGTTGGAGCTTCCCCCATGTTACATATATGTTTTTTGGTTGATATTTTTTACTTCTTATTTCAAATTTATTGATATTGATATTATTTATACCATGAATCCCTCTATTTTACTAATGATTTATTTATAGAAGTTATTTATGTAAATTTAATTACTTTAGAGAAAATAAAAGGATTTGATAAAACCTTTTTAAAATTAAAATGGAAATTAATTAATATTTTTCAAACATAGACTATTGGATTTCATGGGGAAATACATTATATTGATTCATGGTGTTATCTTACTGGGATTTTTCTCACATCCTATATATTCCTTTGGGAATATGCAGACTTTTTTTAGAATACAACCAAAATAATGTGTGTAATGTGTATAGTGACTCTTCTCAATTCTCATCTTCCTTCCTGAGTATGGTTTTTTTTCGGTCAACTATCACAAAAATTCTGGGCTTATGTAGAGTATTCTATAATCCTCAGTGGTTCTAGGTTATTTTAATTGGCCTCACTAGCCTAGGCTATACTTTGGTATGTTTTAATTTTTTATATTTGTTATCTATTGCCTCTTGTTTTATAAAGTGGTGTTGGTTATTTTTTCTTTCATATATATGGTATGATGATTATGATTTTTTAGTTTCTTATTATTTATTGTGTTATGCACTTTTTATTGTTTCTATATTTTTTAAGCTTCTTATTTGAGGGAATGGGAGTTAAATTTATTAATGGTCCATGTTATAATTCTTGGAAGAAACTATGTATTATTTTATTTTTATATTTCAAGGATGAAACTGTTCTAAGATGGTTAAATTTTGATACCCTATTTTTTTATTCATCTTGTAGAAATCAGGAACACACTTCAGGGCTTATGATGATGTGGTCTAGGTGATGTGTTGGGTCGACATGGGGTAGTTTTTTACAAAATGGTATCAGATCCAATACTCATTTGAAAGTGTAGTGAAATTACCTCAGTTTGAGGTTTAGGATCCATAATGAGGTTGTTATTATTTAAAGGGGTGTGGAGTGTGACACCCCTAGAAAAATTGAGAGTTAAAAGACTAAATTTTATTACCCATGTCAGCAAGTTGCGCATTTCCTTTTTAGGTTCATTCCTGATTAGAACTTTGTCGTTAAGTATTCTTCACCTAGATTAGTTTTGTAATTGGGTGATCTCCAGTGAAGTTTCATGGGGTGTATATAAGTGAGGTAAAATCACATTGAAATAACATGTGTTTGCCTATGGGGATGATCATTAGTCTGATAAGTGGCCATGGTTGGTAATAACTTATGGTGTGTTGGGAAGTAACCAAGCTATTACATAATACTAGTGAGTTTAGAATACCATGTTCATGACTTGGGTAGGTCTGGTTGTGATAGATTCAATAATTATAAAATATATACCTTCGACATGGTTGTATTAGTGGTTTATAATTATTGGTATAGGTTAGAAAAATATTGGTATAGAATATACCAATGGTTTTTCAAAATATGGGGAATATAGTCATGGTTATTGACTTACGCCAATAGTTTTCTATAAATTGTTGGTATAGGTCAACTGAATTTATATTATACCAAGAGTTTCATAGAATCATTAATATAGACCTATACCAATGGTTTAAATAACTATGAGTATATAATTTCATTACCTTGGTATAAATCATCCTTATGGTTTAATAAAACCATTGGTATATGTCTATATCAACGGTTTTACAAAACTATTTGTATAGACTACCCTTATTATGGAATCCATAATCACCCACCTTGGCCCAATACCAATAAAAACAAATAGTTTCACCTTTATATATCAAGAAACTTCCATCCAATATATAATACTCAAGAAAATATTTAATTCATTCAACTAGTGGTAATAAAAATTTAAAACATCACATACATGCATTCACATCTAATCATCAAAAATCATGATTCATAAATAACAATCAAAACTGTAAAGGATTTATCTCAATCTCATCATAGTCTTCATCATCATCACCGCCATCATCACTATCATCCTCACCATCATCCTCACTATCATCTTCATTATCAACCTCACCATCACCCTTAACATCACTATCACCCTCACCATTGTCATCACCCTCACCATCACCAGGAAATTCATCGCCCCAACCACCACTAAGACCATCATTACCATCTCCTAGTGAATCATATAACTAATGCATCATCAAAATGTATGTATCAAAAAATTAAGTGGTATCTAGTGGAAGTGATGAAAATAAGGCTATCATAACTTTTATAAATTCTATGTTGGCCTTCTGACTCTATTCATGCTTTTGGATGGCTATTTTTTGCCTCATCTTCCTCTATATGTGACTTTCCATGAGTTTTTTACAACTCGCTAATAATTTTGATAATATATAGAGGGGAAAATACTCTTCCATGATCAATGGCATACTCTCCCATGGTACTCATCTCCTAATACCTAGTGCAAATGATCATTTGGCCCAAAGTTGTTGGCTTAGTACTCATCAAGGGACTCCAAAGAAAATTTTTTCAAATATAAATTAACTATTTAATTGAAAAATTGATATTAAATTTTGAAATCAAAAAATTAAAACCTATATATTTTTATTGTGTCTGTTTAGTTACTGTGCTTCTATCTTTTTTTTTTCTCCTCAAGAAAAAACATTTCTTGAGGCACCCACCCTTCAATATTCCATATCACCATCTACAATGACATTGAATGTTTTATAAAATAAATATAAATATGATATTAATCAACTTTTATTTATATAAAATCATACCAAACAACCCCTTCCACAATTTTATTAGAAATGTACTTGATTCATTTTAAAAAACACCTTTGGTTCATGGAAAAAATACTAGTATAATTTTCATTTGTACTAATTTTAAAAAACCTATAATTTATATACATATCATAGGAAACTAAATTTCAAATATAAAAACTAATTTATGCATTAATTTTACACATATAGTCTAAATTTAATGAATCAATCAGTAGTGGTTTTTATCAAAAAGTTAAAGGTATAGAATCTCTCAACATTGAGAGAGTCTCTCTAAATTGAGTGGGAAATACCATCACAATACAACCCATTAAAATATAATTAATCATAAAAACTAAAAAATAAAATAATAACATCAAATTTATATAATAAATTTTATATGAAATTGATATTTATTACAAAAAATCATATTAATAAAAAAACATTTAACCAGGTTTAGAAGGTATGTAATATTCTGGTTTGGCACTAAAGATAAATATCACCTTGATATTTGAGATTTCTATATGTCATGTAAAAATAAAACTATTTCATGAAATATAAATAGATATTTGTTTTTTATAGTTTCTTATAAGTCTTAAAGTCTTGTACATTGTGTCTTAGGTGTTTTAGAAGTGATGGAGCATATCATGGAGGATGTTTAAAGGAAAATTTATTTCTCTTTTCATATTAAGTTTCAAACATCCCAATTGGGTTAGGGATTATTATTTAAAGTAGGATTCCTCCATAAATTTGGTGTGGATTATTTTTTTATGCATTAAGTGACATGGCATCTGTGAAACTAGTTTTGTTGGATGTCTTGATAGAGGGGATTATTTATTCTCAAAACGTAGTGGTTTTTTTATGCATGGTTCATAGATATTTTTAGAGTAATTCCTTATATGGAGAAAGTGAAGTAATATCATAAGGATTGATTCAATGTCAAAGGATAAAATAACAGTTCAAGAATACACTATTCCATGGAAGATGTTAACATTGATTTAAAAATGGGAAAATATCCATAACCATTTATGGTATATTCTATTTTGAATTCCTATAAATTTGGATATCCATTGAATGACACAAATATTTCATTGTGAGGTCCTCACTATCACATAGCGGGATTTATTATAAACTCTCTATCAATTTAATCAACCCCTTTTTATAGATCAAACCATTTTAACTCTAAAAATAGAATCTAACCATAAACTCTCTGTTAGTTAATCTTTTTCATTTAATTATGTTTTTAAGGATTGGGATTCTTATGATTCTTGTAATTGATTCCTTTTATTCAAATGTTCCTCCATTATTTATTTCAAAATATAATATTTATTTCTCTATCATTGATTATTCCCATGGGGCTATGGGATAAGGGTTTTATTGGATTTGGTGTGATTGGAATATTTATGAATAGATTTTTTGTTGGATAGGTCCTCTGGTGAATATATTTATATTTGGTGGTGCATCATCTTTTTCTGTACTCTATATCAGTTTTGTATTAATTAAATAATGAAATATAGTTAAGGGATTTAATAACAGACTTAATATCTTATATGTTTTAATTTGAAATTATAAAACATATTAGAATATGCTACTATGATTCACATGTTTGTAATGTTTATAGTAGTATGAATGGAAGAGGATACATGATTTTTTATTGTAGTAATTAATTTTTTACTCTATGTTTTTTTTCTTATTATCCACACTATTATTAGAGTTTTTCCTTATATCTATAAGCATTTTCATAATTTCAATGATGATTTGTTTTTTGTGATGTAAATGGTTTCTCATGGTTAATGTATGAATGATGTGGGGCCAGTAGATTTTTATAATTTTATAAGGTTCTATCACTTTGTAGTGAGGTCAATGTTTTTTGGATGGGTATAATTTTTTAGTGACAACTACTCTGATTTTGGAGAAGTTTTATTCCATGTTTTCTACTGAAACAAGTGTTGTCCGTACTTATATTGAAAGATAATTTCTTAATTTTTTTCTTTTACACTCTTTATTTCTCTTATTTTCCTCATGAACTAATACTATCTATTTAATTTTAGTTTTTTAGTGGAATATTTTCTTAGCTAAATACCTCTAGGGGAATTCTTTAGTGATGGGTTTCTCATGCATGTTTACTATAAAATTATAATAAACACTATAAGTTTCTCTCATACACACATGATTTTGAATGTGTGACCAATTCCTACACAATTTTGGAGAAGAAATTAAGAATTTAAAAAAAATAGTTTACTAAAATATAGAATATAATAATCCAAATTCATGAGTTTCTTACTAAGAAGTGTTTTTTTATATTTTAAACATGAATACTTCTCTAAACTCAGCCAATATCCTAAGGAACATTGCTATTTTTTATAGGGAACTTGATTGGTTGAATGTTCATAGATATTTCCTCCTTACTAGGTTCTTCAGTTTCTATAGTATATTCTTTTAAATTGTTTTTAAGTGCTTAAAATTAAATCAATAATCTTTTCTCTTCATTCATTCTCTGTTATATCCAATAACTTTAAAATATATATAACTAGTGACAAAAACTACACGTTTATATAAGGAATCGGCCTTAAACATTACATAATGTTGATTTTTAGTCAATAATTAATTCTCTTATATTTTATGATCTTTTTAGGTATAGAGTTTTATATAATTAGGTTGTAATTTCTACATTACAAAACCATATATATATAAATTGTACACTTATGATCAGTATCTATTTTTCATTTTATATAAAAATTTAAAATAAAGCATGATTACTTTTTATGAAAAATATTAAAGGATTTTAACTTGACCTGTTAATTTACCTTACCCATCCATAAACCCTGTGAAAAACATTTTAAAACATGGGATGAGCATATAAGATCAATAAGAGACATAAAAATAATAATTTCATTAGTCCAATGAAAAACATGAAAACCCATGAAATGTTTAACTTTATCTCAAAGTTCTTCAAGTAAAATGAAATAAATAATTTTCACATCAAATCACACACACTTTTTTCACAATGAAAATATTTAATACTCATAGAAAGAATATATAAATCATGTAGGTAACTTGGGACTTCACTATTCATATCACTCTTACAAATGGAATGAATGATATGGCCAACTACCATCTCTAGAGTACTCAATGAATTGGAGGGATTGTCACGACCCGTCCACGGGGCCCGTGCCGTGACTACCCCAAGCCCACCTTCCATAGGCCAGGGGCTGGCGACTAGCACCAAAGGCGTAAATCCCGATAACTGGGAAGGCATTGCCTTTATAAAAGTAACAAAACACCACAGAGTACAAGCGGAAGTAAAACACTAAGTACAAAAAGAAGTGATGGAAAGTAAATGGGCCAGAATACAAACCCAAAAGAAAGTACAACTACAACTAAACAAATTACAACAGAAAAAGACAATAGCTGGAGGGACGGAAGCGGCTCCTGGGTCGTCCTCCTCGGATCCTACCTGAAGGGTAGGTACAGATGGCGCAGCTCCTGGATCGTCCACCACGAATCCTACCTGAAGGGTAGTTACAGATAGCCTCCAAAGTTCTCTCATCCGTCAACCTCCTCCGAGTGTCGTCTCGCCGTGAAGTCCACCTCCGGACACTGACTTGTCGTGTAGTCCACCTCCGGGTACCGTCCAGTCCTCGAACACTCGGCCTCCGTCAGCACTGCCTGTCGTCTGCAACCAACACAACGAGGTGCGGGCATAGCCCGTGCAGGGGTGAGTATAACGATACTCAGTAGGGACCCCGAGACCCTCAAGGTCTCACTAAATACAACAAGGATAACCACAAAGAAGATCTCAACAGATAACCTCTACTTAGGTATATGCCCATACATATACCTAAGTTATCAAGTAACTCATCTCAATCATGAGGAAACACAAGGATCATGTGATCAACGGATAACCACTACCCAGGTATATGCCCATACATATACCTAAGTTATCAAGTAACCCATCTCAATCATGAGGAAACCCAAAGTCAAAAGTCTCAGCTCAAACCAGGATTTTCATTATCGAAACTGTAACTACTGAAGAGCTTCGTCTCTAGAGTGTACAGTGGTCCTGTCACGACTCTGAGGTACTGCTCACTAACCTAAGACTACTGAGGTACTCCTCCTGTCGAGTACCGCGGGCTAGCCACCCAAACACAGTAGTGCTTCCCGCCGAGGTATGTCACCCAAACACAGTAGTGCACACCCCCTAGTAGCCTGCAGAGGTACTCTCCGGACGAGTACCGCGGGTCTGCACTATCACACAGGTAGTGCTCCGTCCGCCATGGGTCTGCACCCAAACAAAGTAGTGCTCCGTCCACTGGGATAGTCGACTCACTCCAAGTCGAGTCGATCAAGCAGTCGTCAGGTCTCAGTCGGCTACACGGTCTCCGTACTCCGCACGCTCGTCTCTGGGAGGGTCTGCTCCATGAGCAGCAAGTCGATACTCCAAGTATCACAAGGTCCCACGAAGAAGTAACTCAAAGGACCGCCTCATCACAGGGGTCTCAACGCAACAGACGGCGCGTCGATCGGACGCCCAGTCTGTGAGTTATTAGCCTTTTCGTCCCAGGGGCCCGGTTGGTTTCGTGAGCGAACCAAACCCGGCCATATCTCAACTGTACCCCGAGCTCTCATAGGGTATACTCATAGGGACCGTTTCTCAACGTGATCATCAACGCCGCTGACGGTTCGTCAAACGGACGTCCTGTCTGAAAGATATCAGCTTTTCCGTTCCAGGGGCCCGGTTGGATTTCGGGTGCGATCCAACCCGGCCACTACCAACTGTATCCAAAACTCGGGCGAAGGATGCCAAAAGTTCTGTATCGTCAACAGGAACTCAACGCAACAGACGGCGCGTCAATCAGACGCCCGGTCTGAGAGTTATTGGCTTTTTCGTCCTAGGGGCCCGGTTGGTTTTTAAGGAAAAACCAACCCGACCGTACTCCACTTGCGTCCAAACCTCGGGTGGAGTGAGCCAAAAGATCCGTCTCACTAAGAGGAAACTAACAAAGCTGATGGTACATCAATCGGACGTCCGTAGCTCAAGATATGAGCGTTTCCGCTCCGAGGGCCCGGTTGGTTTCGTGTACGAACCAACCCGGCCAAACCCAAAGTATTCTAAAACCTTGAGTGAGACAAACCGAAACGACCGTGTCGCTCCAAGGATTGCGTTGCCGCTGACGGCGAGTCGTTTGGAGGCCCGTAGCTCAAGTTACGGGCGTTTGAACGAAAGTCGTCCGAAGACGGGGGGTCCGGGCCCGGGCCGACCCGGCCCGACCCCCCCTTGGTTGGCCCGGCCCGGCCCGGCCAGGGCCGGTCCGGCTCGGCTCGGCCGAGCGGCCGACGCGGGGGAAAGCCTCTGCCACGCGTGACACCCCCGCGGCACCCGCGGGGTGTCGGCCAGACAGCCGGACGTGCCGCGTGACAACCCCGCGACACCCGCGGGGTGCCGCCCTGGACACCCGCGGGGTGCCGCCCTAGACACCCGTGGGGTGCCGCGTGACAACCCCGCGGCACCCGCGGGGTGTCGCTCTGGACACCCGCGGGGTGTCGCGCTGGACACCCGCGGGGTGCCGCCGCCTCCGGCCGCCGGAGTCGCTCCGGTGGCCCGTTTTCCTTCCCGTCTGCGCCGTTGTTCCTCCCGGGTTCCGTTCTTTACTGCGGGATCATCAAACATCCGTTGCGGCACGTTCCGTCGTTGCCCGTCAAATCCGCACAAGAACGAAGAACGGCGGAGGGTTGTCGGGCCGTGTTCGTTTGGCCCGCACCCTCTGCGTTAGATATAAACAACGGGAGAAATTAAAGTTCAACACATGAATGCATATCCGAAACAATTTTTAATGAAATAAAATTGTTTCATAAAAACGGGTTCCTTATTTGAAAGGAAACAACAATTTTAATAATTTTAAAATTGTTCACAAATCCAGTTCTTTAACTTTTTAAAGAAACAATTACGGGAATATAAAAAGAAAAGGGGTGTAATTCTCAAAAATAAATCCCTACCTCGCCGTCGCTGTCGGATGCGAGGTCGTCGCGGAATTGACCGTCGCGGAAGGAGGTGATCGTCACACCGCGGAAGGGCGTCGCGTCGACGATCTCCGAGGACCAAGAACATATGGATTTAATTAATAATAATTAAATCCATGTTGTTGTTGAAATCCAAATAGAAAAATAAAAAGAAGCGCAACCCCCTACCTTGGTTGTTGTCGATCGAAGGTTATCGCGGGGTTGGATCGTCGCGGAAGAAGCGTCGCGAAGGGAGATCCGTTGGCGTCGCGGTACCAGGCTTCGCGTCGTCGATCTCCGCAGGTTTGGCGTTCTTCGCGTTCTTCGCGTTCTTCGCGTTATTCGCGTTCTTCGCCGAAGAAGAACTCTTTCCTCCAAATCCTCTCCACGCCACAAGTTTCAACCCAAAATAAAATAAGCTTAAGCCTTATTTTATTTACACAACTAAACATTTGAATTTCAAAAGATAAGAAACGAACCATTAATTCGTAGAATTAATTCAACGAAAGAAACAACTCATTTAATTTACGAAAGAAACAGCCCAATTAAATGGTCTGTTAAGATTTTAAGAAACGCGTCAGTTGACTTTCATTAAGACGGGTTTTCACGGGTGCGTTTCTTAGCGGAAAGAAACGGCGGGGCTCGTGCGGGCCACACCTCACAAATATCCTACCAAGGGGTAGGATATTTCTGGATAGCATCCTATCCAGTTCAACTCAGTTCAAGCCGCCTTTAAGTGGCTTCAAGTGGCTTCCAAGTGGCTTAAACGAAATAAAATAAAGTTGTCGCAAAATTATTTTATTTCTTAACTTTAAGCCCGAAAATTAAAAACCACACCCGAGCAAACGCAACTCCGGAAGAGGCGTTTCTAAGCGAATACCGGCGCTGCGATTTCATCGGAGCCCTCAGAATTCGATTCCGGGCACCGGTTCAAAAGTTATAAAAACCCGCACATTCGTTCACTGAACGTACCCGAGCCAAACTTCAGAAAATGATTCTGGGCACACCGGGCCCGGAATCAGGTGCCGTCAGAAGCTGCGCTCTTGTAAAATTCCAAAGAAAATTAAGAAAAAAATTTCCTTGAAATTTACGGGCCTTTACATTACTCCCACCATAGGGCTTTACGTCCCCGTAAAGCTCTAACACAAACTTAGGGAAACAAAGGCGGTACTGAGCACGCACCTGAGCCTTCCACTCCCAAGTGCTCTCCTGGAGGTCCCCGAGCTGCCAAAGAAAGTGCACATGAGGAATCGACCGTCCTCCTAGGATCCGCTCCTATCGATCCTCGATCACCACAGGAAACTCCGTAAAAGTCACCTCATCACCAAAGACCAGCTCCCCATGGTCAAAGATTTGTGTCGGGTCGTGCACGTATCTCCTCCGCTAAGATACGTGGAAACGTCGTGCACCTAGTGCAACTGAGGTGGATGGACCAAGTGGTAAACCATCCCACCTACCCAGCTGAGGACATAGAAAGGTCTGTTGAACCTCGGAGATAACTTGCCGCCTTGGCCACATCTCTGTAACCCTCGTCGAGGTGAGACCCGTATAAGGACGTGATCGTCATCCTCGAACTCCAGAGGTCTCCATTTCTATTAGAACTGAAACTCAAAACGATTGCTGCTATGAGGGTAAGGTTGACCGACTCAAGAGTGATCGGTCGCACCCTCCTGTGCAAGAGTTACCCTGCACTGCCTGGGGTTTCCTTTTCCGCCGACCAAGGAAAACCCATCCCAACGTTTTCCTAAAACCGTCAATTTGAGTATGAACAGTTATTGCCCATTCCATACTCAAACTAACGTCGTAAGGCCTCAATGCTGCCACCAAGAGATTCCCACCAGAACTCTCGCCTCGAGGGTCTGACCACACCGTCGGCGTAAGTGTGATTATCAAGTATCCTCTCAAGGTATCTCCAGACGTGAGGGTCAAGTCCATGGCTTACCGGAAACTCTAGGTCTGGAACAAGATTTGTGAAAGTGAGGAATGATTCATATCAACTTCTATTACTACAGCAGCTAGTAGTGGACACAGACTGTCCCTTGAATCATTTCTAGAGCCATTGGGTCACACTTCTTGACCGCATGCAGTCGCATTCTTCCACCGCCCTCCAGCTCCCTGAGCCTGGCGGGAATAACGAAGGCGGGTGGTTGTACCATGTTAGGATGTACACCACCACATGCTGCTCACCTAGATGTGACTCCACGTCTTCTTCTTTGTAGAATCATCTCTCCTTTAAGCTTCCTCTTCTTGAAACATTTAACACGCCCGAGTCTCTAAGACTGGCACTGGTTTCCTGTTTCTTACTGCACTGTGCAGTCTTCATCCGCTCCTGGACGAACTGCGCCTCCTTTGCATACGATCTGGAAGAGCTGCTAAAATTTCTCCTTTTCCGAAAAGAGAAACCCGGTCTCATCCCCTCTCTAGATGAACCATGCCCATTGCCTAATATAGTCAATCCTGGAAAGAAGGATGCATTCATGCCATGGATGACGTCGTAAGGCCTCGACGTAACTACTAAGAGATCCAACTGTCACTCTCGCCTCCAAGGGTCGAGTCACACTTTCGGCATCAGTGTGAGGTCACTGGGTCTCCTCCAGTAGGAATTTCGAAAGTGAGGGTCAAGTCAACAGTCTTAACCAGGACCACTTAGTAACATAACAAAAGAGGACAGGAAAGCAAACATCACAAGATAAGTGTCTTTATTTTATTGCAGCTCATGGTGCAAAGACACAAAAACAACATCAACATGGAACTAGAAGTACAAGAGACGTATCCACTAGTTCCGCTCCTGTCCACCTGCTCCATGAGCTCTACTGCCTTGTCCACTGCTCTACTGTCGCTCAAGCATTCGTCGCTACCTCTGCCTTGGTGGCTCCTCAAAAGCCTATGGGTAAACTGTACGAGGAGTCGGACAGTCACGTGCCAGGTGCCCCTTTCCACCGCACGAGTAACACAGTCTGCTTCTGGCACGCCTGACTCTGACCCCACCCCGGGTGCCCCGCACCACCGGTCCTAAAACCCGAGATCGCCCAACTGCTGGTCTGGTCCTCCTGGACCTCTGCATCATCTGTCTACTGCCCACAGATGACTCGGCTTCTGATCGAAAAACACGCGGCAAAGGCAACAGCTCCTGAACACGCTCGGGGTGTAGAGCTACTGGCACAAACTCCACCCAGAAGAAGGTCTCGAAGTCTTCCCATGTGAAAGCCATCCCATCGCAAAACTGGAACAAGTGGTTCCACCACCTGCCTGCTGCTTCCTGAAGAAGGCTGGCAGCAAAGGTCACCATGAAGTCCGATGACGTCCCCACTAGCCTGAAGACTCCCACCACAGCCTCCAGCCAATCCTCAGCCGCCTGCGGGTCCGTCTCTCACCCGAACCTGGGTGGCCTCTGGCATTGGAACTCATGCAGTGCGCTCAAGTAGCGGGCATCGCCTACTGCTGGGGCTAGTGGCATCGGTGGCCCAACGTATGGTAGTACCGCTGGCGCCTCCGCTGGTGCCTCAACTGCAAGAGGGCCCTGTACCGAAGCCTTGTCACTCGACAGGCTGTCAGCACGCACATCCCCCTGGGCTCTAGTTGGTCGTCTGAGAAAAGGCATACTGAAAGAAACAACGTAACACGGTCAAACAATTATACCTGGTGAGTTGACCTGGTTTGAGCTGTTTTAAGGGGGGGGAACCTTTGAAAACACACACGCAATCAGCGTTTTCGTGCACAAAGTCGGAAATCAGTTCCCAGGGTCCTGGTGTATCGATACGTCGGCCGCCCGCACCAACACTGGACTCCCTAAACTGAAAACCACACTCGGTACCCTTAACACTATTGCTTCACAGAAAGAAAGATCAGAGTCTGCGGTAGAACCGACCAACCTTGGATACCAATTTGTCACGACCCGTCCACGGGGCTCATGCCGTGACTACCCCAAGCCCGACTTCCATAGGCCAGGGGCTGGCGACTAGCACCAAAGGCGTAAATCCCGATAACTGGGAAGGCATTGCCTTTATAAAAGTAACAAAACACCACAGAGTACAAGCGGAAGTAAAACACTAAGTACAAAAAGAAGTGTTGGAAAGTAAATGGGCCAGAATACAAACCCCAAATAAAGTACAACTACAACTGAACAAATTACAACAGAAAAAGACAACAGCTGGAGGGACGGAAGCGGCTCCTGGGTCGTCCTCCTCGGATCCTACCTGAAGGGTAGGTACAGATGGCGCAGCTCCTGGATCGTCCACCACGAATCCTACCTGAAGGGTAGGTACAGATAGCCTCCACAGTGCTCTCGTCCATCAACCTCCTCCGAGTGTCGTCTCGCCGTGAAGTCCACCTCCGGACACTGACTTGTCGTGTAGTCCACCTCCGGGTACCGTCCAGTCCTCGAACACTCGGCCTCCATCAGCACTGCCTGTCGTCTGCAACCAACACAACGAGGTGCGGGCATAGCCCGTGCAGGGGTGAGTATAACGATACTCAGTAGGGACCCCGAGACCCTCAAGGTCTCACTAAATCCAACAAGGATAACCACAAAGAAGATCTCAACAGATAACCTCTACTTAGGTATATGCCCATACATATACCTAAGTTATCAAGTAACTCATCTAAATCATGAGGAAACACAAGGATCATGAGATCAACGGATAACCACTACCCAGGTATATGCCCATACATATACCTAAGTTATCAAGTAACCCATCTCAATCATGAGGAAACACAAAGGTCAAAAGTCTCATCTCAAACCAGGATTTTCATTATCGAAACTGTAACTACTGAAGAGCTCCGTCTCTAGAGTGTACAGTGGTCCTGTCATGACTCCGAGGTACTGCTCACTAACCTAAGACTGCTGAGATACTCCTCCTGTCGAGTACCGCGGGCTAGCCACCCAAACACAGCAGTGCTTCCCGCCGAGGTATGTCACCCAAACACAGTAGTGCACACCCCCTAGTAGCCTGCAGAGGTACTCTCCGGACGAGTACCGCGGGTCTACACTATCACACATGTAGTGCTCCGTCCGCCATGGGTCTGCACCCAAACAAAGTAGTGCTTCGTCCACTGGGCTAGTCGACTCACTCCAAGTCGAGTCGGTCAAGCAGTCGTCAGGTCTCAGTCGGCTACACGGTCTCCGTACTCCGCACGCTCGTCTCTGGGAGGGTCCGCTCCACGAGCTGCAAGTCGATACTCCAAGTATTACAAGGTCCCACGAAGAAGTAACTCAAAGGACCGCCTCGTCACAGGGGTCTCAACGCAACAGACGGCGCGTCGATCGGACGCCCGGTCTGTGAGTTATTAGCCTTTTCGTCCCAGGGGCCCGGTTGGTTTCGTGAGCGAACCAAACCCGGCCATATCTCAACTATACCCCGAGCTCTCATAAGGTATACTCATAGGGACCGTTTCTCAACGTGATCGTCAACGCCGCTGACGGTTCGTCAAACGGACGTCCTGTCTGAAAGATATCAGCTTTTCCGTTCCAGGGGCCCGGTTGGATTTCAGGTGCGATCCAACCCGGCCACTACCAACTGTATCCAAAACTCGGGCGAAGGATGCCAAAAGTTCTGTATCGTCAACAGGAACTCAACGCAACAGACGGCACGTCAATCAGACGCCCGGTCTGAGAGTTATTGGCTTTTTCGTCCCAGGGGCCCGGTTGGTTTTTAAGGCAAAACCAACCCGACCGTACTCCACTTGCGTCCAAACCTCAGGCGGAGTGAGCCAAAAGATCCATCTCACTAAGAGGAAACTAACAAAGCTGACGGTACATCAATCGGACGTCTGTAGCTCAAGATATGAGCGTTTCCGCTCCGAGGGCCCGGTTGGTTTCGTGTATGAACCAACCCGGCCAAACCCAAAGTATTCCGAAACCTTGAGTGAGACAAACCGAAACGACTGTGTCGCTCCAAGGATTGCGTTTCCGCTGACGGCGAGTCGTTTGGAGGCCCGTAGCTCAAGTTACGGGCGTTTGAACGAAAGTCGTCCGAAGACGGGGGGTCCGGGCCCGGGCCGACCCGGCCAGGGCCGGTCCGGCTCGGCTCGGCCGACCGGCCGACGCGGGGGAAAGCCGCCGCCACGCGTGACACCCCCGCGGCACCCGTGGGGTGTCGGCCAGACAGCCGGACGTGCCGCGTGACAACCCCGCGACACCCGCGGGGTGCCGCCCTGGACACCCGCAGGGTGCCGCCCTGGACACCCGCGGGGTGCTGCCCTGGACACCCGCGGGGTGCCGCGTGACAACCCCGCGGCACCCGCGGGGTGTCGCCCTGGACACCCGCGGGGTGTCGCGTGACAACCCCGCGGCACCCGCGGCACCCGCGGGGTGCCGCGGGGTGCCGCCGCCTCCGGCCATCGGAGTCGCTCCGGTGGCCCGTTTTCCTTCCCGTCTGCGCCGTTGTTCCTCCCAAGTTCCGTTCTTTACTGCGGGATCATCAAACATCTGTTGCGGCACGTTCCGTCGTTGCCCGTTAAATCCGCACAAGAACGAAGAACGGCGGAGGGTTGTCGGGCCGTGTTCGTTTGGCCCGCACCCTCCGCGTTAGATATAAACAACGGGAGAAATTAAAGTTCAACACATGAACGCATATCCGAAACAATTTTTAATGAAATAAAATTGTTTCATAAAAACGGGTTCCTTATTTGAACGGAAACAACAATTTTAATAAATTTAAAATTGTTCACAAATCCAGTTCTTTAACTTTTTAAAGAAACAATTTCGGGAATATAAAAAGAAAAGGGGGGTAATTCCCAAAAATAAATCCCTACCTCGCCGTCGCTGTCGGATGCGAGGTCGTCGCGGAATTGACCGTCGCGGAAGGAGGTGATCGTCACACCGCGGAAGGGCGTCTCGTTGACGATCTCCGAGGACCAAGAACATACGGATTTAATTAATAATAATTAAATCCATGTTGTTGTTGAAATCCAAAAAGAAAAATAAAAAGAAGCGCAACCCCCTACCTTGGTTGTTGTCGATCAAAGGCTGTCGCGGGGTTGGATCGTCGCGGAAGAAGCGTCGCGAAGGGAGATCCGTTGGCGTCGCGGTACAAGGCTTCGCGTCGTCGATCTCCGCAGGTTTGGCGTTCTTCGCGTTCTTCGCGTTCTTCGCCGAAGAAGAACGCTTTCCTCCAAATCCTCTCCACGCCACAAGTTTCAACCCAAAATAAAATAAGCTTAAGCCTTATTTTATTTACACAACTAAACATTTGAATTTCAAAAGATAAGAAACGAACCATTAATTCGTAGAATTAATTCAATGAAAGAAACAGCTCATTTAATTTACGAAAGAAACAGCCCAATTAAATGGTCTGTTAAGATTTTAAGAAACGCGTCAGTTGACTTTCATTGAGATGGGTTTTCACGGGTGCATTTCTTAGCGGAAAGAAACGGTGGGGCTCGTGCGGTCCACACCTCACAAATATCCTACCAAGGGGTAGGATATTTCTGGATAGCATCCTATCCAGTTCAACTCAGTTCAAGCCGCCTTTAAGTGGCTTCAAGTGGCTTCCAAGTGGCTTAAGCGAAATAAAATAAAGTTGTCGCAAAATTATTTTATTTCTTAACTTTAAGCCCGAAAATTAAAAACCACACCCGAGAAAACGCAACTCCAGAAGAGGCGTTTCTAAGCAAATACCGGCACTTCGATTTCATCGGAGCCCTCAGAATTCGATTCCGGGCAACCGGTTCAAAAGTTAGAAAAACCCGCACATTCATTCACTGAACGTACCCGAGCCAAACTTCAGAAAATGATTCTGGGCACACCGGGCCTCGGAATCAGGTGCTGTCAGAAGCTGCGCTCTTGTAAAATTCCAAAGAAAATTAAGAAAAAAATTTCCTTGAAATTTATGGGTCTTTACAAGGATATCACATACCCACCCATCCTTGGTTTATCATGAAACCATGCATCCTTGTTTAATAACATAACCATGCATACTTGGTTTATAATGTAACCACCCATCATTGGTTTATTACATAACCACCAATACTTGGTTTATAATGGAACCACCCATCATTGGTTTATAATGTAACCACCCGTCCTTGGTTTATAACAAAAACACCCATCATCATAAAAAAATTCCCAAGAACCATAACATAATCATAAATAATAAAACATTTAATTTTCATAATAAAACCCCTTAAAAACTCTTTTATTATAATATGAAAAACTATTTTGGAAATATAAATAATTATTTATTTTAAAAATCCATTTTAAATACCAAAATACATTTTCCTTTTAAACCCATTTTCATTACCCAAATACTCAAAAAAATGGAAAGAGGATTTTTCTTTGAAAAAAATAGAAATCTTGTAAAGGAAGCGAATCATCAACTAATTTTTATGACATCAGGAAAAGTCATTTTCATCATACATGTTAAAATAGATCATTCTTTTTTTCATTTGTAAATAAAGTCAAACATTCCATATAAAGATTCATTTTTTTGAAAAAAAATTCAAATAAAGACAAAAATTTCCTTTATAAAACTCTCATATTCATATAATTATATTAATTAAATCATTTTATAAAAATTTATATGGAAGAGAAATATATTTTGAAGAAAAAATTTTAAAATTTTATTTTTTAAATAAATGTATCTTACTACTTTGAAAACATTTGAACCATAATACCTATGAAATAATAACATTAAAAAAATTAAATATCATTAAATTAGATACATTCATGATATAATATATAAAAGGGTATGTATATACACATTATAAAATATTAAATGTTCATGAAATCAAAATATTCCTCAATGAAATGAAATCGAGATGAAGTCCCTTACCTCGATTTTGATTCATCACGCTCATTATTTATCTTCCTTAATAATAAAATTATATAAATTATTTATTTTCTTAAGAAAAAATTTCAAGTTTATTATTAATTTTATTTCACTTTTTACCATGTCATCTACTATTAATTAATTAATTAAGTTTATGTCAGATGCTTTAATTATACTTGGATAATATATCCAAAAACGACTTTAGTTGGTTGACTATGGTCAAAGAGGTCATGTTTTCATCATCTTTAGAATAATAATCATTAAATAATTATTATATTTATAAATTAATTATACTTTATAAAAATAAACATGAAATATAATTATGAAAAATTTACTATGTTACAATCATGGAGATGGTAGGTCGTGCCTACTCATGAGTAACATTTCCATTTTTCAATTATCATTATAAAAAGAATTTATGTATTATTATTTATTTATAAAAGGATAATGATAGAATTAATACCATATTATTTCTTTAAATATTATTTAATATGTTATCTATGTGATTTAGTGATGAAGAAAATAGTTATGTCGCTTCATGGAGGCGACATTCCACACATACGCACGAATGACGTTATCATTTTTCAGTGTAAGAAGAAAATTACATATTATGTTTTAATAATGATAAACATGTCATTAATTTCATACTTATTTAATTTATATCACATATATTAATTAAAATTATCCTTATTATCTTCCATGAAATGTGTTAGTGAAAAAAGAATCACATCGCTTCGTGAGGCGGTAGTCCATCATACACACAAGCGATGTTATCATATCCCCCATAGAAAGGAAAGTAAGAAATTATTTGTTATATAATAACTAAATAAGTATAAATATGTTAAAATTTTCATATATATGTTGGATATATTGATCTCTTATATATTTCTTTAATGTAAGAGGAGTGAATTTTAGATTTAAAAATATTTCCTTTTATATGAAGAAAATAGGCTTAAACAAATTAATCTAAAAAAATCACAAATCCACTTAAATAATTAATCAGAATTCACATTAGGTTAGGTGATTAGGTTATCATAATTAAGTTGATTAAAATATTATCAGATTATACAGATTGATTGTAATCATATATAATTCTATAAGATAGTGTAGAATCATAATCACAATTATCAACTTCACAACAAATCCTATAAATAGTACAGAAAATCATAATCACAAAGATATCATAGTTATAGGGATATCATAATCATAGATACTATGATTAAACATAGTATATAATTTGAATGAAAAAAATAGAATTATAATAATTTATTAATTGTATTTAGAGAACATTATGATAAATCAATGGCAAAAATGCACAGTAGAATTTACAACCTAAGAGAATACAAGTAATACTATTTGAATAATAATTTTTTAACCCAAAGAGAAGAGTATAAAATAACCTTGGATAAAGGTACCTTGTTTTATACTTAAAAGAAATTCTATCTTTCCTCAGGAAGGAAATCCATTGATATAAAAATCAGATTCTATGTCTGCCTATCCTCAGCAGCACTCGATATGATGATCAGATTCTATCACACTATCCACATGTTCCCCTGATAAAGAAGATCAAATCTCTATCTTCCTACCCTTATAAGCCATCAATCGTAATCACATAATTGGATGAAAAAATAATTTTCAAATTTTCTTAAGGAAATAACCCAGAATTGGATTCCTTTAGAACAAAATGACTTTAAACAATTGCAAAAGTCTAGGAACAAATTGTTCATGCTTTTGAAAGTTTTTAGAGATATCTCACAATAAAATCAGCATAGTTTTCATACAATAAATGATCCAAGCCCTTTGAATGACTAGGTATTTATAGGTAAATTCCCAATGGTTATATTTATTTCCCAATGCTCATATTTCTCTACGTTTTTTATAATGACTTGGATAGCTCTAACTTCAATAGATATATTAAAATAGAAATTCCAATGTCATTTTTTACACCATTAAAATGTAAAAGATGTTCTAATATGATAAAAAATAGTTTTCTGTATTCAGAACTTAAATATAGTCAATCTGATATATTTACTTACATATTTCATTATGATAATTTATATGAGTATGAATATAGATACGATGTTTATTGGTTCTTATATCAATCCAATTATAAAGACTATTTTCATATGAAATACAAGACAAGATATCTTATAATTGATCTGATAAAGGTGAATATGATTATTATCGGTTTCGTACTCATTACGATAATCGTAATGAACAAAGTTAGTATAAATTCATGAATACATTAGAACTATTTAAAAGTATGGTAAAACATATATATTTTCTACAAAAACATTCTTAAAACAATTTTTACATAAAATGGTTATAATCAAATATTTAAGAAAGATTTTTTGATTTCCAAAACTAAAGGAATGGAAAATTCATAAGTAAAAAATTTGACTCAATAATCTCCCCCTTTTTAGAAAGCATAAACCAAAACGATTAAATAAGAAATAACTTTGAAAAATATATAGTCCATTTTCATTAAAGTACTTCATATTCATAAATAATCATTAATATTTATCTCCCCCTTAGTTTATAAATTTACTAAATATGATAAAAAATACTACTAAATCCCCCTTAGGAAAAGAACTCCCCCTAAGGGTCTTATTCTCCCTTTTTAAAAAAGATTCTCCACCTTTCCTAAATAATTCTTCCTTATATAGTTTTTTCTTCCCCTTAATTTAAAACATCTCCCTCTAGATTAAAACATATCCCCTTTGTTATTTTCAAAAATGAATGGGGAAAAGTTCTTGTAATACTTGAAAAGGGTTAGAAAAAATATACGAAACAAATAATGAACTAGTTAATCACTCACAAAAATTATGAAAGAATATTAATCCAATTAGAATTGGGAAAACATTTAAACAATCGTATTTGGTTGAAAAAATTCATTCACTCATAAAAATAGTTCCCAAAATAATTACAAAAAGTGTTCAAGTATTATTTTCTCTTTTTTTCTTTATCAAGTTTTTCACAGAGGATTTTATTTTGTTGAACTCATTCTTATCTTGGTCTAACATCTCAATCTTCTTATCCTGGATCCAAATCTTTTCTTCTTGAGTCTAAAGTTTCTTATCTTGAATCTAAATATTTTCTTATTGAATCTAATGTTTTTTAGAAAATTTAATGTTATGAGTATTGATTTCCTCATTATTATTTTTCATTATTTTTATCTATATCTCTAAAAAAATCATCTTTCCATTTAGCTCTTTAACTTCCTGAGTATGATTTTCAGTTTGATATTTGAAATTATGAAGAAATATACCTTTTCTATCACATATTTTTCTAAATGATGTAAATTTTATATGGATCCATTCAAATTCTTCTTTATATCATCCAAATTCTCATCAAATAGTATGATATCGGTATTGACTTATTGAGACCACTTAGTCATTTGTCTACATGATTTTCTTGAGTCTTGTAAAATTCTTGATGATTTTTGAACTCGGTATCAAGTTTGATCACTTTTTCTATCATAATGTTTTTCGAATATTATTTTTGATTAATACAAACTTGAATCATCACACACCGAGACTCAAGATTTGGGAAATAATGAATTGTTACTTCAAGCCTTTTAAAAGCCTAAACAATATAATTTACTCTTTTTGAAAAAGTTATTTTGTTTGAATATAATTAATCATATTGTTGATTCTTATGAGGTGTAATATAACTGTTTTCAATTTCATCTTGAACCCTTTTTCCTTTTTCTTTATTTGTAACTAACTTTGGAATTTCATTAGAACCTTTTTATTCTACATTCTTATCATCAGATATTTAATGAATTTCAAGATCCTTATCAGACTTGGTTTTATAATTCTTTCTTTCTTAATCCTTCTTTGATGATTATTGAGCTTCCTTAGTTTCCATTTGTTGAGTACATTTAGATATAATGAATTTATCGGCATTGGAAGGTGTTTTTTATGATGATTGTTTCTTTTAAAAAAATGTTTCTTCATTATCATCTTCTTTGTACTCATCTTCTTCTGCTTCACCTTCATATTTTTTATTTTTATCAACTTCATACTATTCCTCATCATTCTCAGAATCATCATATTCAGTTCCTTTATTTTCCTGGTTAGATTATTCTACCTCTTCCTATTCTTCATCAATTTCTATTTTAGGTATTTCTCCTATGGTATCCTTTTCCATTGATTTTATAATCTCTTCATGAAGTTATACTGATTTCTTTTCATCAACTTTTGTTTTTTAATTTTTCTATGAAAGAAGTACAGGTAGCATATACTTTTATGGTTTCTTTGAAATATAATACGGCATATAGATTTAGTAGATTGAATTGAGTAGTTGGTAGAACAATGTTTGCAGAATCCCATTCTACCCCTTTCATCAAATCGTCACATAAGTGAGATTCAGTTAACTTCTTGTTTAGATTTTTCTTTTTTACTTCTTCTTGTAAAGTATCAATAGCATGGATTGTGGGATGTTCATGCTTTAGTAGAGTACAATCCAAATTAAGGATCACTGAGTTTCCTTTCTGACTTTTTCCTTCTCCATTATTTAGCTACTTTATCTAGTAATTTCTTTTGTTTCTTCTCTCTTGTTGGAGGAAGAGAGTCATCCTTTCTCTTCTTCTCCTAATCAACTTTATCATATTTCTTTGAATTTGAAGATGGTTCTTCTTCCAATGAAGGAGCATAATTATTTAAAACAAAAAATTTTATTCATTATAAAACTCAAAGTTCATTCATTTGATCATATTATTAGTGATAAACTAAATCTTTTCCACAACAGCCTCATATTTTTTTCTATATTGAAATGTTTCATACTTTCTTATATAAACTTGCTTATAAAAGATGGAAAATTGATAATTTGGGACTTTATTGTGTAATAATTAGAATTATTGACTATTAATATAACAAAACTCACCAGATTAGTCTTCCACATGTTAACAAAATAATCCAAAATAAAGATGTCAGATACATTCAAAGTATCTCGATCTTCCTTACTCAAAATCATAAATCCTTATATACAAAAGGCTATGACCCTATTATCCAGTAAGATATTTGTAACCTTCCTTTTTGGAACATCTTTTAAGACTATATTAAACAAATATTATTTGGATTTTTCCTTATTAAATGTACCCATGGTTTTAGGTAGTTTGTGAGAAGGGGAAAAAGTATATCCTTCTAATGAAATACCTTGGAAGCCTATGGTTGTGTTATACGTCATCTTAGAAATTTTTTCATAAATTTGGAAAAAAAACTTTTTGTTTACATTATCAATCAAAAAACATTTACATGTGTATAAAAGTATCTTACAATATCCAAATATAATAAATCATAATAATATTTTTATTGTTCAACACATAAAGACTGCCAACCTTGAAAATCAATAATACATCTGAGTGACAGATCATACTTGTCATAAAAGTATTTTTCCACTAACATTTCTATGAAAACATACCATTGGTTGTAATCCTTGATAGGTACCATTGTATTGGGGCTTCAAACAAAGGAATCTAAATGTGAAGATCTTTTCATGTTGGGACAATTAAACACTATAGAAATTTGAGACAAGATTCTTGAGTTAGCCAATGTTGTACATGAGGGGGATCCCTCTTTATAAAGTTGTTTAGGGTGGCAGTTGATCTCCAAAATTATAACCAATGAATGATATTAAATATGTGGTGATCTGATGGTTTAAAAAGTATCTAGTGGAGAAAAGTAACTATTGAGGTTTTAAAAGATTTATCTTATTAGGATGAATGTGATTTTGAAAAAAAATTAAAATATAATAAGAGGATAACAACAATAAATATTAGTTCTAATAATAGTGTAATAGTGTAAAATATATAAAAAATAGAAGAATACCTTTCATAGTGAAGGTCCATCTGTATAATAACATGTTCTTAATTTTAAAAAAAATAATAGATTCAATAATAATATGAATATGGAAACTTTTGAATCCGAATAAAAATTGAGTCTATAAATTTTTTTAATATTTTATGATTCCAAAAATCCATTTAATGATTCTAATTCCAAAACTTGTTTTTTAATTTGGGTCTATAAAACTCATTACGATGAAAGTTTTAGAAAACTTACAATTTTCAGAAAATTTAAGAGTTTTGAAATATCACATTCATATATACTCCCCCTATGAAAAGGAGTAACTTATTTTAAGAATATTTGTAAACAAGAAGTATATATTAATTATCACTTTACATTTATCATTCCTAGATTCAATTTAATGCATTCAAATCTATTGGAAGGAAAAGGTTTTGTAAAAATATTAGTAAGTTGTCCGTACATTATTATGAATTGTAAAGTGATATCTCTTTTTTTGTGTGTGATCCCTAATAATGTGATTCCTAATATCTATGTGTTTTGAATGAGAGTGATGTGTAGGGTTCTTACTTAAGGTAATGTCACTAGTTTTATCACATATTATTGAATTTTTTTGTAAAACTCGTTCCATAATCAGTGAGTGTGTATTGCATATACAACACTTGAGAACAACAACTTCTAGCTACTATATATTTGGCTTCAATAGTGGAAAGTGATACTGAGTGTTGTTTCTTATAAGACAAAAAACTAATGATTCTCCTATCAAATTACATGTTCCATATGTACTCTTACTATTCATTCTACAAACACCAATGTCAGCATCCGAAAACTTTTTAATTCAAAATAATTTCTAGAAAAATAGAAAAGTATTAAATCTATAGTTCCCATTAAATAATGAAAATTTTGTTTTACATCTTTAATATGTCATTCCTTTTTATTATATTGATATCTTTTACATATTTATACTGAAAATAATAAGTATGGTCTACTTTCTTTCAAGTAAATTAATCTTCCTATCATGCCTCTAAAAGTTATTTGATCAACTGGTTGCCCAATCTCATCAAGATCAAGTGTATTTGAGGTTCCAATGGAATTAAAAAAATTAGTGTTATTGTATCCAATGTTTTTAAGATGATATATTATATACTTATGTTGATATATAAAAGTACCTCCTGGTTTTTGAGAAATTTGAAAACAAAAAAAGTATGTTAACTCATCCATCTTACTCATTTCAAACTAAGATTTCATAAGATTTTCAAAGGAATCAGTTAAATATTATTAAGTTAATCCGGATATAATTTCATCAAAATAGATTTGTATAGTCATAATTTTTTTATTAAATTTACTTATAAAAAGGGTTGGATCAAAAGTTCCCTTAACATAATTGTTTTTTAACAAAAAAACTCTATTAATCTATCATACTAGGATCTGAGGACTTGTTTAATTCTTTATAAATATTTGGTAAGTTTAAAAACATAATCTGGATGTTTTATATCTTCAAAACTAGGAGGTTATTCCAAAAAACTTCCTCTTGTTCATAACTATTAAGGAAATCACACTTCACATACATTTGAAAAAAAAACGAAATTGAAGAATGTCGCAAAGGATAATAGAATACAAATAGATTCAAGTCTTACTAATGGAGCATAGGTTTCTTTATAATATATTCCCTCTTGTTGATTATAAATATTAAAAATAAGTCTTGTTTTATTTCTAATAATTATTCCATTTTCATCACACTTATTTCAAAAAACCCATTTTACTCCAATTACTGAAGTTTTTTAGGTCGTTCAACCGGGATTCAGACTTTATTCTTTTTTAATACATTTAGTTCATCCTGCATTGATTTTATCCAATCCTCATCACCTAAAGCCTCATCAGGATTTTTAGGTTCAAATTGGGAAATAAAATCAAGGTTTTCTAATTCATTAATTAAGGAACTACTAGTCCTAATAGGTCTCCAATGATACTATCACTAGGATTATTCCTAAGAAACAATAGATTTCATAGGTTTCGTAAAACTTGTTCATCAACATAAGGTAGAAATTATTCCTAAGTAAATACTTCAGAAACTATTTCTTTAGTATTTTCCTTAAAAGAATAATTTTATATCATAGGTTGAGAATCATTTTTTTAAAGCACATCCAAGGATGTTAGCTAAGCCTGTTTAAAAACAAAGGGATCAGTTTCAACAAAATTAACATGTATTGTTTCCTCAATAGTACAATAATTTTAAATAAAAACTTTATATGCCTTATAAGTAGTGGAATAACCAAAAAATATTCCTTCATCATATTTGGGTGTGTATTTATGTAAATTATTTTTTTATTCAACATTAATTCTTTGCATCCAAATACTCTAAAATAAGAAAATTTTGGTTTTAGATTATTCCATTATTCTTAAGGTTTTTTATTAAGAAAATTTATTATTAAAACTTGATTTATAGTATAACAGACAATACTAACCACTTCAGCCCAAAAATATTTAGAAATTACATATTCACTCAACATAGTTCTTGTTATTTCTTAAAAAATGCAATTTATTATCTCAACAACACTATTTTTCTAAGGAGCTCTAGGAGGTGAAAAGTTATGTGTAATGTCTTTATTACTACAAAAAGTTTCAAATTCAGAATTTACAAATTCTACACCATGATCACTATGAATAGTTATCAAGGGAATATTTTTCTAATTTTAACTTGGATATAAATATTTTAAAATAAAAAAAGACTTCAGATTTATTTACTATAAGATAGACCCATGTATATCTAGTGTAATCATTAACCAAAAAAAAATACATTGTATTTTCCACTAATACTTCCAGTTTGTGTAAGACCAAAAAGATCCATGTGCACTAACTATGAAACCTTTGAAGTTGAGACTTCACCAATTTATTTAAATCTAGACTTATATTTCCTATTTTATTGACAAGGGTAATAAACTTTTGAATAATCAAACATAAGTTATGATAGATCCTTAACAAGGTTTTTCTTAGTCAATCAACATAAGTTCCAAAGGTTAAAATGTCCTAACCTTTTATTCCATAAACATTATTGATATTCCATTTCACTAAGTCAAGGTAAGTATTGGCTCCTAAGGTCTTCTAAGTTAAGTGTGTAAACATTATCATGTTAATTGGTAGAAAGAATATATTCATCATTGGAATTTTATAATATGCATTTATCATTCCTAAAATTCACAAGGTAACCTTCATCACATAATATACTTATGCTTATAAGGTTTTCCTTAAGGACATTAACAAACAAAACATTTAAAATTAAATATTTTCCAATAATAACAATATTACCTATACCAATAATCTCTCATTGAGCATTATCCTTGAAGTTAATTTTTCTACCTTTCATCATGATATTATTTTCAAACAAATAATTGTTACTAGTCATATTCTAGGAATAAACGCTATCCATGTACTAGGTATTCTTATTGTTGGTATATAGTTTGTTTTCCTGAAAACAAAACAATTAAACTTTCAGAACTCAAACCTTATTGGTTCTCGAAATTTTAGAAAACAAAATTTTTGGAATATAAATTTGTTTTGAAAATTATACTTTGTGAAAATATAAGGATTTAAATTTATTAAGGGAACCAATTTTATTCCAGTTCCCACCTCTTCAATATTTAGAGGAAAATGGTGCAATTTTTGGAACAAAACAGTTGTTACTGAAAACTGATTTATGATGGGAACAACGCATTTTAGAACCAGTATCATGAGGATGGATTTATTGGCACATCTTATCAAAATTTTCTTTTTCAATGGTAAATTTTTATAAGATATTCCTTATAATAAATAAATTATTAGACTTTACTTTAATAAATAAATTCTTATCCTCAAAATTATTAGTTTCAGAAGTGGGTTTTGTTTCTAAAACATTTTTCTCATATATTTATTTTTCAAAATATTTAGAAAACTTATTTTTTAGAAATATATTGTTCAAGATTTTTGGAAATAGTTTCAAATTAAAAAGTTTTCTTATCATGATATTTAGAAACATCTGATTCTTATTTTGTTAAAACATTTACCCAAGTGTTTTCTTTATCAATTTTTTTACATTGTAATTTTTAGTTTCAAGGAGTTTGGAAAATATAGAAACTTCATCATAATAAGGTAAAGAATTATCTTTTACTGAGGAAGATTCTTCATTCAAAGATATATAATTCTTCTCATCGTGATAATTGGAATTTAAAGATGTATTAGTAAGGTTTTTGATTGTGTGTACCTTTTCCATAATACATTGATTCTCAATAGGTACTCTAGCAATAAGTCCAATATTCCTTTGATATGGACTTTCATTATTTGAGTAATTGTTGGAAGAATCACCTTCCTTGGAACACCAAGTTTCAACAGGTTTTAGAACTTTATTTTTTTGACTTATAAAACTTCTTCTAATTCCTATCATAATTTCTATCTTTCTTATCTTTTCTTTTCAACTTGGGATAGTCAAGTTGATTATTTCCAACTATTTTTTACTCGTAAGAAGTTTTTTTGGAATCTTTCTTTTCATTCTTGTATTTTTTTTATTTTCTTATATCAGTACTTAAAATACTTTTTACCCACAATATTTTTCATTATTCAAGAAAGATTTGAAATTTTGGATTCCAAATGTTGAGAATTACTAGAATCAATATGAATAATAAATTTCCTTTAATTTGTCTAATTTACTTCTTCTTAAGGAGTCTGGTATTTTATCATATTTGCATTAGTAGTAAAAGAAACTATAACATTCTTATTCTTTGATTTATCAACATCTCTTTTTATACTGCTTTAATATTGAAAAAAAGGTTCCAAATAACTCCTCAAGAGTTATATTTTTTATCTTCTTTGATTCATCAACAGCTATTCTCTTAGATTCCCATTCATTGGGCCTAATATCGATTATCTTTTCTCTAATAATTTCATCTTCTAATAATTTCTATCCCAGAGACTATATACTATTGACAATTATCATAAAACTTTTTTGTACCTTTTTAATAGGTTCACCAAGAGGGAATTAAAATTCCTGATAGTCAGCTCTAAGCATTTCTCTTCTAGTTTCAACATCATTTGAATTTACAAAATGTTTAATCTCTAACTTTTTTTTAGATATTATTAGTGAATTCAAAAGAATAAATCTGACTATAAATGATTTTTATCATAGAGCATAATAAATATTTTCTAACTCTGTAGTTCAATTGATACTCTTTCCTTTCCTGGTTTGTGAAAGTAGTAACCTCCTTGTCAGGTATCTTGTACTCTCTGGTTAACATGATGGAATTGTCCACTCTAGTGTTTATAAAAAATTTATCCATTATATCTCTCAAATACTCATAATCATCTCTATTAAAAATAGGTGGTCTATTTTTATTGAGGTTATCTATTGATCGCACATTTAGTCATTTCATATTTAAAACAGTAAAAATATACTCTTCTACAAAACAAGTGAGTAATCAAAAAGTTTATAAAAAAAGTTTATAACTAAACATAAATAAACTTTTAATAGTATATAAATTGAAAAAGTAATGGTAAAAATAATTTAAATCAATTAGAGAGTATTACTACCAGATGTGGTATTACCTGCTCTGATACCAATTCTTGGATTGAATGATCTCTTATAGATTGTTTTAATACAATATGGGTGCATGTTAGATTAAAAAATATTTTCTTTTTTTAAGTAAATAAGATTAAAAAAATTAAGATAAAAAAAATTTACAAATACTCTTAAGTAATTAATAATAATTTACCTAGTGTTACGTTATTAGGTTATCATAATCAGGTTAATTATGATATTATCAGAGTATACAGATTGATCGTAATCAGATACAATTTTGTCACGAACCAAGCCATGTCACCAACCAAACCGGTGCCCAACCCGATCCATGGAAAGGACCGAAGGGAATTCCCTATCCCCATGGGCTAGAAAAAATGCTTGGATATCATAAATAAAGTTTGGGAATGATTTTTTCTGAGTTTATAATCATAAAAAACCCAACAATAATCAATAACCCGAATCTGAAAATTCACACTGAACATGTATTAAAAAATATTTAAGAATTAAACTACATAGTTTAAAACCAACCCCTAAGGGAACCACAACAAAAAGGATCCAAAATTATATCCCAAGAACCACCACACAGCAAGATATCATCTCCCACAATCCATATATACAACATCGCACAAAGGAAGAAAGATAGCAACCCGAACCACCATCTCCAAAAACATTTCCCTTACCTGTGTCAAACATTACCAAGTATACTTACACAAAAAGGTGTAATTAGGGTTTTATCATAATACAAATATTATTCCACCTAAAAATATTCCATGTGATAAACATTTTAAGACAAAAATATTGCAAGTTTTTATAAATAGGAAATGCTAGAAACAATTTCTAAGAGATGAAACTTAAAATGAAAAAAAATTCAAGAGAGAAAATTTAAATAATGAAAAAATTTAAATAAAATACACATTATAATAATATTACCACAAAAAAACTATATACTGATGGTAAGTATAGTATAATCAATTATCTCTAGTCATGGGAACACCCTTAAGAACTAGCTAGATTTGGGACCCTAGGTACATCGTATCTCTGTGTAAAAGTAACCATAACCAATAACCTTCTTGTGTGTGATCCACTAGAAGGGAGGCCCAAATAGACTATTGGTCCCCATACATAATAATATTTTATTTATTATTTTCATCATAAATCTTTCTAAGTGAAATAGGGACGACACCACTACCAGATCACTTGCATTCTAGTCCTAGTCTACCCACTTAGATACCTAGGATTCCCTCTTTGTTCTAAATCAAGTTCCACATGTTCTAAAATACCATTTTCATATAAAAACACAATTTCCAAATCATACACACACCAAATAGTACACAAACATATTCTTCACCCTCAATGTAATTCAATAAACCCTTTTCAAGATTTTATAAAACAATTTCAAGAGGTAACACAAGGGTTTGCACACAAAATCCATTCAAAAATACTCATTTAAGGAAAAACACCCAACCATACCATACCAAATTAGAATTTTCATCCCTAAAACCATTTAATAAAACAATTTCCTGAATTATAAAATAACCCCAAATGATACAACATGGAATACACATGAGAAACACCCAATTTCATGTCAAAATGAAACTTTAAAATCAAATTCCCAATCAATGCTACCAAAAATGGTTTTTACATCAAACACAATGGATTGGAAACATTATAAATAGGTTAATAAATAAATATAAATTCATCAAATAATGTTTATGCATGGAACCACCTACCTTGAATATCAAAAATCCCAAATATTTGTGTAAAACTTCAATCGCAACACAACTGCACCAGAAGTGAGTGAAAACAAACCCTAAATAAGAATATTGAACCATGAAACTTAATATTAAACCCTATGGAAGAAACCCTAGATTCTAGAAATATATAAACTCAAAAATGAGGGATGAAACTCTTAGGAGAAGGAAGGAATAGGGAAGGAATTCACTTGAAGAATCTTGAAGTCCCCCCCCCAAAACCCCATCAAAAATTATTTCTAAGGAAGATTGAATGGGATTAAAATCATTCCATGGATGAAATGGTTTAATGGGGGAAGAAAGGGACACATTAGGTTTATTTATGGATGGTAAAAATGGTCAAAATCCTTTTTTTAACACCATGATACTGTGCACTTTTTGTTCACACGGTTTAGTAAATCATGCGGCATGTTCTGGCCACCCAAAAACCCTCATTTTCTTTCAAAATTCATCTGGTAACCAAAGATAAACCAAGGGGGAGATATAGGACAAGAATAGAAGAGAAATATACCTAAAAATAAAAACATGGATGTGAAAATTCTATACACCGTGAAGACTTTCCGCCCCAGAAATTCAATGTAAATCTTTATCGGAAAACAAGAATGGGTACTTTTGCTCAGCCCACAAATTCTACTCTCATGTCTCGTTCACATCATTCCCATGATGCCAAAGGACCCGAACTAATGGAATATAATTTCCCTGAAGTACCTTCTCTTGGGAATCCACTATTTTTACTGGTTCCTCAAACACAGATAAATCAAGTTCTATCTCCAACTCTTCCCAATTAAACACATGGGATGAATCTGTATTGTACTTTCTCAATTGGGAGACATGGAATATGTTGTTAATTGTTGTTAAAAGAGAAATCAAATCTAACTTGTATTCTACCCTACTAATCCGCTTAGTGATCTCAGAAGGGCCGATATACCTCGGCGTCAAATTTCCCTGCTTTCCCAAATGACAAGGGCCCAAATGAGGGTCCACCTTCAAGAATACCTGATCACCCATAGAGAACTCAAGATATCGACGTACCTATTAAGCATATGATTTGTGGTGACTCTGAGCTATCAATTATCAATACCTAATAAACTTGACTTTCTCATAAATCTATTTCATAAGGCTCATCCCAAATAGTGAGGTCTCACCTACCTTATCCCAACACAAAGGGGACCAACAAGGACTACCATAGAGCTCCTCAAAAGGATCCATTCGAATAGAGGATTGATAACTTTTTTTATAAGAAAATTAAATCAATCCCAAATGGCTATCCCAAGATCCTCCAAAATCCAAAACACATGCACGAAAGGTGTCCTCCAGAATTTGATTTACCCATTGTGTATGACCATTAATTTGAGGATGGTATGTCATGATCATCTTAATCTGTGACCCCAAAGCATTCTAAAGTCCTTCCCAAAAATGAGAGGTAAAACAAGGGTCTCTTTCTGAGAAAACTACGGATGGAACACCAGGAATCCTTATAACCTCTTGAATATACAATCATCCCAACTCATCCACTTTAGTTGTATCTCATATCGGAATGATGCAGGCTGGTTTGGTCAGAAGATCAATTACTACCCAATTAGCATTCTTACCCTAAGGAGTATGAGGTAAGCCAACAATGAAATCCATGGAAACCACATCCCACTTCTAGGTAGGAATGGGTAACGGTTGAAGTAAACCAAATGGTATTTGATGCTATGTTTTTACCTGTTGACATGTATAGCATCTCAACACAAATTCAGATATATCTCATCTCATACCTGGCCACCAGAAATACCGACGAACATCATAATACATTTTGGTATCCCTAGGATGAATGAACCACTAATATTGGTGGTTATCCTACATCGCCACCTTCCTTAGAGACAATGGCACCACTGAATGGTCCTTGAAGCACAAGATGACCTTGGGATATGAAGACCAATCAAAAGACATCTCCTTGCCATGAAGACACTTCATAGACTTATGAAACAGCTCCTCACTGGGTTGTTCCTACTGAATCAACTCTAAAAGAGAAGAAGTCAATTGAATGCTCACCAAGAACACACTTCCAATGTGATCCTTGGTCTCCATGTGCATTTGAGAAAAGAGTCCCCTTAGAGTCTACTCATCACTAGACTTCCTCAAAGCCTACACTGGTACTTTTCTACTCAAGGAATCAGTTACAACATTACCCTTTCTTGGGTTATAGATGATATCAAAGTCAAACCCATGAAAATACTCAATCCAACAACGCTTCCTTAGATTAAGATCCTTTTGTGATAAGATATAGGCTAAGCTCTTATGATCAGAGTTGACCAAAAACTTCTCCCCAAAGAGGTAGTGACACCAAATCTTCAAAGCATGTATCATCACTGCTAACACCAAGTCATGGGTCGGGTAATTATTTTCATGTGGTCAGAGTTTGCGAGAGCCATATTCCACCATGTGATCATCCTACATAAGCACGCACCCAAGATCCAAACCTGAAGCATCACAATACACCACATATCTATTTCTAGATTCCAGTAAGATCAACACGGGGGTGTTATTAAACCACCTCTTCAACACCTTGAAGGATTCCGAATAGTTTGGGGCCCCTTTAAACTTTTCTCCTTTCTAAGTGAGTGTGGTCATGGGAAAAATAGGACGAGAGAAATCCCAAACAAAACGCTTGTAGTAACATTTCAATCCAAGGAAACTCCTGATATCGAACACATTCTTCGGCTGCTCCTATGAAATAACTAAATTGATATTATCGAGGTCCATTAAGACCCCATAATCTAAGATGACATGACCTAGAAAAATCACCTCCCTAATCCAGAAAGTGAACTTAGACATCTTTTCATAAAGGAGATGATTCTGCAGAGTGCTCAACATGATCCGAAAATGATGATCATGATCTTCCTCAAATCCAGAGTAAACCAAGATCTCATCCACGAAAACCACAATAAAAGAGTTGAGATATTGGTGGAAAACCCTATTCATGATCTCCATAAATAACACTTGATTATTGGTCAATCTGAAAGTCAGGACCAAGTACCCAAAGTGGTCATACATACTTCAGAAGTTTGTTTTTGGGATATCCACTTCTCTCACCCTGACTTGGTGGTAACCCAAATGCAAGTCTATTTTATAAAACCACTTTTCCCCCCTTCAGTTGATCTAAAAAGTAATCTATTCAAGGAAAAGGATAGTTGTTCTTAATGGTTACCTTATTCAGCTTCCAGTAGTCAATGCACAACCGGAGGGCCCGATCAATCTTCTTCGCAAAAAGAATAAGATCGGACCAAGGATAGATGCTCGAGAAAATGAATCCTTTGGATTCCAAATCAACCAACTGTATATTTAATTCCCTCAAATCGGTAGGGGGAATATGATACAATGTAAGAGATATCAGTTGTGTTCATGGTTCCAAATCAATATAAAACTCCATATCCCTCTTTAGGGGAAAACCTGAAAATCATCTAGAAATACCTCCAGAAACTCATCCACTATATGAGATAATCCACCCTTAAGAGCAAGACCATTTTCCACTATAATGAGCAATAATAATTTGAAAATAAGGTTTCCTAGTTCTGGGAGTAGAGGTCTCACACGACCCGAATGAGGATCTCATTCCCCAAGAAAAACCTAGGGACTCTCATCAGGTTCCATGAAACTCACCCGCTACCTATAGAAATTGATAAACAATTGAAAGTGTACTAGCCAATCCATGCTGAGGATTACATCAAAAAGGTCTATATCCAATACTAGGAGGTACCATTCCCTCTCAACCCCTGACACAGAAAATGAACATGACGGGCACTAGAGACCTTGCTCCTTCTACTTACCCAACGATGTCACCAACTCCATCTCGAAAGACAACAACTCAATTGGAAAATTTATCAGATTCAAAATATGGGTAGAGATAAAAGAAAAAATAACACCAGTATAAAGATAATAATATCTATAGGAGATGAAATCAAAATGGTACCTCAAAATATCGAAGGTCTTGTATGTGATCCTACTTGTGTCTCGTCTACAGCATGAAGATGCCTAGTCTCTTCCAGAAAATGGCCTCTCACTTGTGGATCTTCCCTAAACTGGATCTACCCAGAAGATGATTTGGCCCTTCCACCTTGGACACAAAATCAAGATCCCACCATCCCATATGGATTTGACAGGACTGAAACTCCCTTGGAAGCCATGGATCCTTCCCCACTCAGAAGGGGATGTGTCACCTTGAAAAAGTGCTGCAAGTTCCCCATATCTCCACACTGATAACAAGGCCTTGAAGAATACATACATGTAGGTCGGGTGTGCCCTGCCCTCCTACACTAGTGGTACACAATGGACCTTGCATCAGAAGCCATTGATGAAAACTAATTGGGAGGATGGATTGAACTACCACCTCCCTTCTTCCCCTACTAATCCATTTTCCTTTTCTTCTTCAGAGAACTATCACTACTCGTCACTAATACTATCCCAGAAAAACTAGACCTGACCTTATGATCAATCTACACTATACAAACTTGATCAACCACCTCTGAATAGGTCTTCAACTTAAATAGGAATACCTGAGAATAGATATTTGGCTACAAACCCTTTTCAAATCTCTAAGACTTCATCTGTTCATTATAGACTATCTCGGGGGCATATCAGACTATCTTGTAAAATATATTATCATACTCTATCACTTACTGGTCCCCCTTAACAAGATCCATAAACTTTTGAGATCTGGCATAAGCCAAGACATCCGGACAGTACTGGTCATTGAGGATAGTCTTGAAGTCCTTCCAGCTCATCTGCTCATGCTTTCTAACTTGAAGCATTGATTCCCACCACCTTTTATTGGAACCTTCTAGCATAAATGAACCACATTTCACCCTAACCTCATTAGGTGTGTCAAGAAATTAAAACATGAATTTGATCTTCTCATATCACTCTTCTTCTTCCTGGGGATCCATGATACCTTAGAAAGTAGAAGGCTTGTTCTTCAGAAACTCCTAGGATTTTTCCTTCCTAAGACCAAGTTCGTCTTCTATAACTGGAGGAGGATAATGAATCACTCCCTGACCTAGATTTGGGATAGCCCTAACCAAATCTTATACCAACCTATCCTCAAGCGTTGAGGGAGAACTCTCTCTGGCTTCCTCCTGTGGGTGCATGAAATCTTTTTAGGGAGGCATATTGCTACAAAAAGGAAACAGTCACAAGAGAAAAAATTAGTACAACAATTATGAATAATTTCATCAATAAAATAAAATATAAATAAATTAAACTCATCACAACAATGAAATAAATAACTAATTCACCTCCAACCAATTTCCACGTGAATTCTGCTGCCCGCATGTCCCACCTGAAAAAGAAGTCAAACAAGAATCCCATTATCCCAGAGACTCAAGGTATATGACAAGAGGTGTGGGCAAGGCACCCTAATCACATCCAAAACTATGAGCCCCAATAGTCTTATCTCATTTCTAACAAAACTAATCCTGAATAATATGACCCAAATATCATAACCATGCTCTGATGCCATTTTTTCACGAACTAAGCTTGGTCGCCAACCAAACCAGTGCCCGACTCAGTCCATGCAAAGTACTGAAGGTAATTACCTTTCCCCACGGGCTGGCACAAGTTCTTGGGTATCATAAATAATGTTTGTGAATTATTTTACCCAAGTTTATAATCACAAAGCAACCAACAATAATCAATATCCTGAATCTGAAAATTCACACAAAATAAGTCTTAAAAAATTTCATAATTGAATTACATAGTTTAAAACCAACCCTAAAGGGGACCATAACAAAAATTAGAAGAAATTATATCCTAATAACCACCACACAGAAATGGATCATCACCCTCAATCCATCTCCACAAAACTGCACCAAGGAAGGAAGCTAGCTACCCGAACCACCATCTCCAAAAACCTTTCCCTTACTTGTGTCAAACATTACCAAGTCTACTTACACCCAAAAGTGTAATTAGGGTGTGATACTAATCCCAAGAGGATTCCACCCAAAAATATTCAATGTGATAAAAATTTTAAGACAAAAATCTTTCAAGTTTTAAGAAATAGTAAATGCAAGAAACAATTTATAAGAGATGAAACTTTAAATGAAAACAATTTTCAAGAGGGAAACTTTAAAGAATAAAAAATTTAAATAAAATACACATTATCCTGATATTTCCACCAAAAAATGTTGTATAATTATGGTAAGTATAGTATAATCAATGAGAACTAGTCACAGGAATACCCCTAGGCACTAGCTATTTGTGGGGCCCTAGGTATATCGTATCTCGATGTAAAAGTAACCATAACCAATAACCTTATCATGAAAGAGCCACTAAGAGGAGAGATCCCAATGTCCTATTGGTCCCTAAACATAATCATAGTTTATTTATTATTTTCATCTTGAATCTTGCTAAGTGAAACAGGGATGAGGCCACTACTAGATAACTAACATACTAGTCCTAGTACACCCACCTAGATACCTAGGCTTCCATCTTTGTGCTAAATCAAGTTCCCCATGTTCTAAAATATCATTTTCACATAAAAACACCATTTCTAAATCATACACACACCAAACAGTACACAAACATGCTCCACACCCTCAATGTAATTTAATAAACCATTTAATGATGTTGTAAAACAATTTCAAGAGGTAACACAAGGGTTTGCACCCAAAATCCATTAAAAACCCTTTTTTAAGTCCAAACAACCAAAAATACCTTACTAAAATAGAATTTGAATCCCTAAAACCATTTAATAAAACAATTTCATGAATCATAAAATAATCCCAAAATATGCAACATGGAATACACTTGAAATACAAACAATAACATGTGAAAATGAAACTTTAAATTTAAACACATAATCAATGCAACTAGAAATGGGTTTAGTACCACACACAGTGTATGGGAAACATGATAAATGGGTTAATCAAGCAAGATAAATTCTTTAAAGAATGATTACACATGGAACCACCTACCTTGAATATCAAAAACACGAAATCATTATGCAAAACTTCAACCGCACCACAAGAGATTAAAAACAAACCCTAATCAAGAATATTGAACCAAGAAACTTAATATTAAACCCTAGGGGAAAAACTCTAGTTTTGAAAATTTATAACCTCAAGAAGGAGGGAATAAACTTTAAGGAGAAGGAAGGAACAAGGAAGAAATTCACTTACTTGAAGAATCTTGAAATTTACCCACAAAAACCCTTCAAAAAATATTTCCAAGGGAGCTTGAGGGGGATTGGAAGTCTTCCATGGATTAAATGGTAAAATGGGGGAAGAAATAGGTGCATTAGGTTTATTTATGGAAGGTAAAAATGGTCAAAATCAGTTTTTTAACACCTAGACAATGTGCACGGTTTGTCCACATGGTTTAGTAAACTATGTATCCCAACTGTATGGCCTATTCTAGACACCAAAAAACCATCATTTTATTCCAAAATTCAAGGGGGGCCCTAAGGGAAACCTAGGGGAAATATTGTTCAATAATATGAGAGAAAAATACCATAAAATAAGGGCACATAAGTGTAAATTATATTAGATAGTGTAGAATCATAATAATAATTATCATATTCACAATAAAACGTATAAATAATACATAAAATCATAATCACAAAGATATATTAGTTATAGGGATATCTTAATCATGGAAACTATGGTTAAACAGAGTATAAAATTCTAAATACAACAAATAGAATTAGATTAATGTATTTATCATCTTCAGAGAATGTTATGATAATGAAATTAGAGAAATACATAGTGGAATTTAAAACGTAAAATAATACAGGTGATACAAATTTGAATAATATTCTTTTAACCCAAAGAGAAGGGTATCCAATGTCCCTGGATAAAGGTCTATTGTTTTATACTTAAAATAAAGTCTGTATTTCCTCAGTAAGTAAATCCCTTGATATAAAAATTATATTCTCTCTCTGCCTATCCTCATCATCCCTCGATAGGATGATTGGATTCTATCACACTATCCTTGTGTTCCCATGATCAAGAAGATCATATCTCTATCTTCCTACCCTCAGAATCCCTTGATCATAATCACATAATAGAATGAAAAATTAAATTGAAAAATTTCCTAAGGAAACAACCCGGATATGTATTCTTTTAGAAAAAAATACTCTAAATGATTTCAAATGTTTAGGATTAAGTTATTCCTGCTTTTGAAAATTTTCAGAGCTCTCACACTGAAAAATCAATAGATTGTTCATACAATGAATGATTCGAACCCTTTGAATGACCAGTTATTTATAGGTTGATCCCCAATGGTCATATTTCCTTCTTAGTGTCCATATTTCTCTGAGTTTTTTTAAATGACTTAGACATCTGGCACTTCAACATCTATATTAAGAAATAAAGTTTGACATCGTTTTATTTTACACCATTTTAGTGTAAAAGATGTTCCAATATAATAGATTTTTTTTTGTATTTAGAATTTAAACTATATTCAATCCTATGAAGTTTATTACATATTTCGTTACAATAATTTCCATCAGTATGAATGTGGATATGATGTTTATCTGTTCCGATATTAGTCCGATTATAAAGTCATTTTCTATATGAAAGAAAAAGAAGAATATCTTATAAATAATCTGATAAAGGTGAATCCGATTATCATCGGTTTCATTCTCATTACAATAGTCAAAATTAAGTAAGTTAGTATAAATTCATGAATACATTAGAACTATTTCTATTTATGGTAAAACTTATATGTTTTCTATAAAACATTCTTAAAACACTTCGGATATAAATGGTTAGTAATCAAGTATGTAAGAAAGAATTTGTGATTTCCAAAACTAAAGGAATGGAAAAGTCATAAGTAGAACTTTTGACTCAACAATATATAATTTAAATCTATCTTTATAACAATATATGAGATGTGATTATGGAAAACTAATTACATTAATTCGTGAGGCGGTAATCCACCATACACATGAATGATGATTTTTTATCCAATTTGTTGAAAGAGGATATGCATTTAGGTTATTCCATTAACATAATAGTGTCTTAGTATATGGTATATATAGGTTTTATTAAATCATAATAACTTAATAATATTCTAAGGAGGTGGAAGAAAAAAATAATATAAAATTCACGGTTGATACCTCTTCTTCAGACAACCTCCTTAGGTAATCACAAAAAGCCTTCTTATGATGGATTTATGATCAAACTAAGGTCTATGGTTATTGGGAATAGATTTTATGAAGATATTTGGGAAGGTATTGGAAAATTAAAAGTGATATGAAAGTGTTAAGACGAGAGGGGTGGGGTGGCCTTTTATAAGTGAGGTGAGTGGCACAGTTGTAATTTTGGAAAATAAAAAGGTTTACCTACATTTTTCACATGACATAAGGTTAAAAGGGGAAATTTATATAGAATTATACATTATTAGGTTTAAATATGGTCATAAAATAGACTTTATACAGGTATTTAGGTCATTTTAACCCTTATAATTTTAGTTTAACCTCCCAGTACACCCATTTTCACCTTAACCATGGTAATTAATTTTAATTGTTTTCGCTATTTATTATTGTAAATAATTATGTTGAAATTATTATGTAAAATAAATTATTTTGATTATAAATATGGAATAAATTTTACAAAATTCTATTATTTTAAGTGGAAATTTTTAATTTAAATTTAAACCTGCTGGTGTGATGAAAAACAGGTTTTCATGAAGTGTATTTTCAAGCAAAAGATGGTTTTATATTAACTCTATGACTAAAAATAATAATTATATGAATATAAATTAATATCTATTTTTATATAATATATATAAATTTCATTTAATACATTCCTAATTTAGTATTATTTTAATTAATTATATTGGAGAAACATTATGGACTTTAAAATATTTTTCAAAAGAACCTTTTTTAAACCCAAAAATAAACTTATAAAAATCCAATTTAAATTTGATTAAAAAGTAATTAAGTGAATTAAATATAATTAAATAACACTTATGTTACTTTAAATTATATTAAAAATAAAATGGTTCTTTTATATTACTTAATTTATAGAAAAAAATTGACTTTTTTTACAAAAAAACGGTATTTTCACTATTCACTGAAAAATCAATGTTTTCTAAAAAAAATAAAAAATTTCACACTATGTTAATTTTGATATTATGATTTAAAATATATAATTAATTTTTTATAATTAAGATCTTATAATTTATAAATCAATTTTTTAAATAAAAACCTTATAAGAAAATATTTTAGTTAAAACTATTTCCTTTTTTATGTAAAAATTAAATCATATTTTTATTTAGAATATAACTATATAATTAATGGAAATGATTTATTCTATCATTAGATGGGCTTTTAAACTCTTTCCCTCTTACATAAATTGAATCATCATAATTTTATTCACTTATTAAAAAAGTGTGGATATTTTTTCCTTATATCATTTTCAGACTCCCACGTTGTCTCATCAACCATATAGTTTTCAATAAAACCTTAATCTGGTGAATCACCTTATTAAAAACACTTTATCTCTATGGTAAATATTCTAAATAGTTTGTTCCTCATAATAAAGGTTTTCTTCCAACTAAGCTACTTCAGGTCTCAAAACATGAGATGAATCTGGCACATATTTACTTAACATCAAGACATGAAAAACGTTGTGTGCCTAGGAAAAACTCAGGCGCATAGCCATTTGATAGGAAAATAATCCAACTTTCTCAAAGATTTTATACAGTACAATAAACTAAAAACTTAGATTCCCTTTTTTACCAAATTGAATAACACTTTTTCATGGAGAAACTTTAAGAGAAACATGATCACCTACCTTGAAAGAGAGATCTTTCCTCCAGTTATCCACATAAATTTTATATTAGCTTTGAGCCATCCTCATGTGTGGAGGAATAAAATACACCTTATCAACCATTTTTACTACCAACTCTAGTCCAATCAACTTCCTTTATCCTACTTCATCCCAAAAATCTAGCATCTGACACTGTTTTCCATATAATTCTTAAAAAGTGACATTTGTATACTAGAATGAAATATATTTTTAAAAGAAACTCAACCAAAGAAATGTTTTAATACCAAATTCACTTATAATCTATTAAACAATAAAATATCATATCTTCTATGGTTTGAATATTTTTCTCATACTGACTATCGATTTTAGGATGAAAAGTTGTATTGAAATTTAGTTCAGTACTGAATGACTTCTGAAGTCCTTTCCAAAAATTAGATGTGAATCGGGGATTGTGTTCTAATACAGTGGAGAGAGGAACTAATTGTAACATAACTATATATTTTATATAGATCCAGAAAAATATTATATAAATACATAGTATCTCAAATGTGAATGAAATGTAATTATTTTTTTAATCATCCAACAATAACACAAATCACATTATTACCTTATGAAGTCTTTAGGAATCTCTCAAAAAATCCATTGATATATTTTCCCATTTCCATTCTGAAAATAAAAAAGTTTGAAGAATTCCATTTAGTAATTTTCATTCTGGTTTAACCTGTTGATAAGTAAAACACTTCATAGTAAAGTCAGTAATATCTCTTTTTATTCCATCCCACCAGTAATAATCATAAAGGTCTTTGTACATCTTAGTATTGTCTTAATGAATGGAAAATAGAGAACTATGAACTTCACTCAACAAATCTTTCTATGGTTATCACAATGCATACATTATATTTTTTAAAATCATAAAACTCATTCTTCATTAATATTAAAATCATGAAACTTACCCTTCTTAACAGATTCTACCTTTTTCTGGAAAGAATGAACCTCTTTCCGAGATTTCTTAATTCATTCAGAAAAAATCAACTACACTGAAACCTAAAAAAATAGGATGTACCTCTATCCACAAATTCTTGGAAAAAATCCATCAAATAATTAACCAAAGGGTTATGTTCCAAATATAATGTGGTTAATGTTGCACTATTTTTTTGACTCAAAGCATCAGCCACTTTTTTTTCTTTTCCAAGATGGTAATGAGTCATGTAGTCATAATACTTTATTTACTCTATTCATATTCTATGTATCATGTTCAATTCATTAAAAGTAAATATATACTTCAAAAAAAATTTATCAGTATATATTTCACACTTTACTCCATATAAATGAAGCCTTAAAATTTCTAAATAAAAAACCATAGCAGTTAATTTCATATCATGTGTAGGGTAATTTATCTCATGAGGTTTCAACTGATGTGAACCATAATAAATTACCTGATCATTCTACATTAGGACACAACCAAGTCCCTTAAATGAAGAAATGCTTTAGATAAAAAATTATCCATTTTTGAAAGGTAGGTCTAAAACTGGAGAATTCACCAATTTCCTTTTTAGTTCTCAAAAACAATCATCACATTATTTTAACCAGATGAATTTGACTCCTTTTTGAGTTGACTCAGTAAATAGAGTAGATAACTAATAAAATTTTTCAACAAACCTTCAGTAGTAACCCACTAATCTAGGAAGTATATGAATTTGAGTGATATTTTTTTTCTTGACCATTCTTAAATAACTTTTTTAGTATGTTCAACAGTTAGGCCATATTTAGAAATAATATGACTATGGAAAGAAATTTGTTTCAACAAAAATTCACAATTACTAAATTTTTCAAATAGTTTTTTTCTTTTAAGGTTTGAAAAAAATCCTTAGGTGTCTTTCATGATTCTCCTAAATATTAGAATATACCAGAATTTCATCAATAAACATAACTGCAAACTTATCCCAGAATTAATTGAAAAATATATTCATAAGGTTAATAAATATAGTTGGTGAATTATAAAAACCAAAGAGAATAACTAAAAACTCATAATTATCATATCTAGTATGCAATATAGTCTTTGGAATATCTATTTCTATCACTTTAAACTAATAGTGCCATGATTTGAGATAAATCTTTGAAAAATATTTTTCTCCCTAGAGAAAATCAAACAAATCATTGATATAAGGTAAAGGATACTTGTTCTTAATAGTGATGTTATTAAAATCTCTATAGTCTATAAAAATTATCATTAAACCATATTTATTTTTAACAAACAAGATAAGATAATCTCATGGTGACATGCTAGTGTAAATTAAACCTTTATCTAGAAACTTCTGTAATTGATTTTCTAGTTCAAAAAGTTCCACATGATCTATTAAATAAAGGTGTTTAGAAATAGTCTTAGCATCAGGAACTAAGTCAATAATAAACTCAACCTCCTGATTAGGTAACATTGGAAAAATCATCAATAAACACATTTTTGTATTCATTCACTGTTGGAACATCACTAATTTTAACAGTTTCTTTCCTTTCAACAATATGATCTAAATAACTTTTACTACCATCTCTAATCAATTTATTATCTTCTTGGTAAGTTATAAAATGTATTAAATTATATAACATAACTTTCTTATCTATACAATATATCTTAGCATGATAAACTGAAATCCAATCCATACCAATAATGATATCAAACTCTATTACGGTCAGTCAAAAAGATTTGTAGGAAAGATCATCCCGATTATGATAATATGAAGATTCCTATAAATCTTGGTTGATTTAATACTTCCACCCTGAGTTTTCACCAAAATTTCCATCTTAATTTAAGGATTTGGTATTCCCAATTTACTTGAAAATTTATTATAAATGAAAGAATGTGAAGATACACAGGGTATTAGAATAATTCTAATAAATAAGTAACATACCTATAAACACTTAAATTAATGACCCAATATCAATTGAGTAGTATAAAAATATTTTTACACATCTTTATTCTTTTGGCCTTGATGATTTTCACCCTTAGTGACTAACTTTGGACACACGTTAGCATAGTTCACCAACTCATTGAAACTGAAGCATCTTACCATAATATTTTCATTTTTTGTCTGCTCATTTTCCTTGTATTAATGATCCATATATCCAAACTTACCACATCATAAGCACTTCCTAAACTTTGTAATACATTATTCAGGATTCTTTTTACCAAAATTATCACAAGATTGGAACTTGATTTTGATACTTCCATATTTCTCTGATGGATTATTCCCCATTTTTTTTCATCTGGAACTATTCTTACTCTTATCATATTGAGGCAGATAAGTGTTAGAAAACTCTAACTCCGCTTTCTCAAAAAAATGAGAATATTTCTCATATATTTTAAATTAACACAAAGCAAAATATCTTTTTAATCTTGGTTTTAACCTCGAGTAAAATATATTAATTTTTTTATCAATGTGAAAAATAAAATCAGGTACTTTCCTAGATAGTCTTGTAAAATTTGGTTCATACCCAGCCATAAAATCTTCATCTTTTCACCTCAATTCTATAAATTTTTTCTCTATCCTTATCTGAAAAACCTTAGGGAAATATTTCTCAAGAAAAATATTATTAAATGTGTCTAATTCCATGGAAATTGTTGGAGTTTGTGGCCTATAACTAACTACTTTTTACTTTATGATAAACTTGTATTCATGGATTTGAATAATAATAAATAACTTATCACATCTTGATTTTTATTATGTGTGTAAATGCATATGATAATGTATTTAGGATAGTTGTTTCTCAAAAAGGTCATAACGGATCCCTACTATGATGAAAACCCAGAAGTTCCATAACACTATTCTTGAATATATGGTCTATGGATGGATGATTTTATTTGAGGGACACAAATAATACAGGCCATTAGGGGTGAGAACTTATAAAAATTTGAGGAACCTTCTCATGGTGTGCGCCCTTGGTAATATCTAGGAGGATAATATGAGAAAGATACTCTCCAGTAGGAAATCCAAATTTCATAGTGTAAATGGATGTTCCTATCTGCGGATGTGTATATTTATCCCTAGACTTTAATATTATTATTAATGGGTATTATAACTCTCACAATTAGATGTATTTACAAAAACTGTGATAACATACTTTTCATAGTGAGATAGGATATTTTGGGTATGTCATGAGTAATACTACATTAATAGACATGCGATAAAGGATTTGTATCTCCTGTTCCACAATAGAAGTTGATATCTTAGGCCCTTTGATGGAATTGATATAGTCTAAATAAATACATGGCCATGGTGAGGAATGGGAAAGTTCAATTCTAGGATTTCAAAGAAATAATAATCGAGCACATGGGTTGATGGCACTGGCATGCAACCCACTGGACTGTAGATATCATGACAAAGGGATTACATTACACGGTAACCATTTGTAGGAGATGATACATCATTGTGGTATTAACTTCTTTCTCTATGGGTCCCTTGGTGTTTTGTTAGATTCAAACCTTGGACTTTAGGTAGGATCCACCTAATTCCACTAAGAAAGAGGCATAGAGGGTCATACACTAAGTGTATCCAAGTATCTTAGTTAAATATTCATTTAACAAGTTGAATAAAGATTATTCACAATTATGGTTTCATAATTATTCAAGGATGTCTGGCCGCATTTATTTCGACACTAGTTATTCAAGAAAATATATTGTGGGTGAAATAATATATTTATTAGTGAATAATTATTTAATATTTATTTAAGAAATAAATAGTTATTATTCAATGTCTAATAGATTTAGTGTAGGAAATAAAGAAAATGGAAAAAAAATCAAACGTGCGCGTCGTGTATATTAATATACACACCATGTAGTTTTTATAGTGATTTTTGAGAAATATTATTATTTAATTAATTAAATAATATTAGGTTTAATTCTCTGGGCACATGTAAAGTAATAATAATAGTCAAATGATACTATTAGACATGGGGTCTTACAAATAATTAAATTAAATAAATAATTACCTATGGGTAATTATTTTATTTTATTACTCTAGGTATTATAAATCCCAATTACATTGTTCTCATTAAGCCTAGCCATTATTTGTGGTTGTGCACAATGGATCTGGAGAAATCTCTCAAGATAATAGAGAACTCCTTTCCTCCAAGAACCCTCTCAAGTTATGAGAGAAATCATCCTCCACCAGATTAAGGAGAGTGCTTTGGAAGTAGCTCTCAAAGAGATCGAAGGCAGCCATCGCAAGAGAAGGATCTTCCATGATAGCACCTGGATATTCCTTTGGTGACATCTAGAGATACGTGGAGCACATGTGGATCACCGCTAGAGGAAGCCTACACTTGTCTTCTACGATGTAATGACTGATCACATTGGATCATGACCAGAAGAATAAATGAAGATATAATTTCATCATGGTAATTCTTGTCTTTTAATTAAATTAATTATAACCAACATATGATGATCCTATCCATTTTTCTGGGAATACCCAATTTCTTTTTTGTTCTTTGTTCTATTCTGAAGATTACATGTTTTATCATCATGATGGATCTTGGATTGATCATTGTTAACAGTAAAATTAAAATTGGTTACACCATCCATGTGCTTCCAGTGCTCCTGAAACCTACAAGTGGTATCAGAGGGGTTATATCGTTGATTATAATTATTTAGTTTTTCATTAATGATTTACACATTTAATAATTTAGTTGTTTCAGTTAAATTTAATCATTCTTTAGATTTAAATCTCAAGATATGTTCCTCTTCTTTTGTTTCTCATTCACCTTACAGAAACAATATTTTATTTTGATTTTTATTAAAATAAAACAAAAGATCTCATCTAGAGGTTCCAAAGGTTCCTGGATGTAAAACACCAAGACACACGGTGTGTATTCAGTAGTACATGTCGTTTAGTCAAGGTTCAATGCATCAGGAATGGTTTTCCAAACCAATCTGTGTGATTGGATTTTTTCGAAGTCTTAATGACTTCGTGTGTTGACCAGGAACAGGTGGCACACAGTTTATATATTACAGGTTGTGTGGCCCACTGGACATAGCGTATAGTCCCTTTGGGTTAGGGTTGGACCATGTACCCCCTACACGGATTTCCCAGCGGAGACCATGTAATGCGGATACTACACGGCGTGTGGCCCACTGGACATGCTATGTACTAAAAAGATTTCTGAAATGCATCTACATGTCGTATCCCCGAGAATGTACTTCAGATGGATGGTGAATAATAGCAGACACTGTGTAATAGGAACTACATGCCATATACTCATCCAAATTAAACTGATTTATTAAAATTTATTGTTATATTATACAAACTCTTGATACGTGTACCATAGTGTGGGAGTAAAGGTGGGGAACAACACATGATAGGTGTTTTATACATATTTGTTTAATTTAACATTTGCGTAATGTTGATTTCTACTCACTTGGTAGTTATAAACAAATATTCAACAGGTTGCCTCCAAGGTACAAGTTATGTACAAAGATAATTTTAAATGAATTTATTTGTTTAAAATTAGGATAGATGAGAATATCAAGGAAATTTAGAAAAGGGTTTAAGATAAAATGATTTATTAATTAAATATAATAATTAATCAATTTTAGTGTGATTTATCTTAAAAAAGAATGATTAAAGAATTGAATTCTAGTTTTACTTATGCGTAAATATCATTGCATGTATGGATGATCATGAGATAGACCAGGAACTTTGTATGTGGATGGTTTCATTTAATTTATTTATTTAAATTATATTTTTGGGAATACAGGCCTTCTCCTAATTAATATTTAGGGTATACAATACCAAGGTTTCTTTTATGTAAAATCCTGTTTTACCCCTCACCTGTGTGTGAGATAAAATTATATGTAAAGGATGGAGCTCCCAAGCTAGTGGAGTTAGTTCAGGTTAGGATCTGAGGTGAAACTGATTAGCCACTAAATGAGGCTAATATTCATTGGTAATATATATAATATTCATGTTTTTTATTATTCATAAACACCATTTTAGTGCATTTTACACTTTGAACATCATTTAACATTATGATTGTAATACCTTCTTAAAATGCACTATTATGTGGTACATTTTTGAACATCATTTAAAGTACCAAATGATTCATCTAATTATACATATTTTAATTTGATAATTGATCTACACTAAAATATGAACATGTTTCATTCAGGGATCAATGGAGAATTCATGGAGGATGATGGAGATATTTGGCAATGAAAGGAAGCAATTCTGGAGAAGGCAGATTGGACATCATCCCACTGATGAGACTGTGGGGCCCAACATACAGGCCCTATTAATCCCAAATTTCGTGGTATGCTAGAAGACATGTATAGGAACAAATCACTTTTCAGGAGTTAATGCTGATTAGGCCTCCATGGTGGTCATTTAGGCGGCCCAAGTTAGAGATACAATTCTGGTCCAGATTCTGCGGCCCAGAAAAACATCCCACTAATTTGATCATATCTCGGAATAAGAAACTCCACATGGTCCCATATTTTACAGTCGGTTATAAGACATCAGGAGATACATTTTCTTATTCTATGTCCCACTCTGATTCGGTCTTATATAAGGTCCTCTAGACGCGTCTGTTCGGTGAAGGAAAGCTGGCTGCCACCTCGGGTCAAATGTGGAAAAGTTCAAATTCCACAAGCTTTCCACCACCTATGGCCTACCAGAATTAATTGAGATGCTTTGTACTGTTGGAGGCTCGACCCAAGGCTCCCAAAATGCCTATTTAAGTCAGTGGTGGTGAAGGAGTTTAAGATCTTAGATGCTTTGTTCAATTGTAATGTTATGCTGCATTTTTGTTGCCTCAATTTTGTCTTTCACATGTAAGTTGTTCAATTCACTTTAGTTTCTTAATAAAAGTTCTTCTTATACTCTTATTATTTTGTTCTTAATATCACTTTGATACCGTTGGATCAAGGTGTGAATTTATTCACACCAAGCCTTGTGAAATTATTCACACAACGGTGGAGTGATCATTTTATTTTTGTTGTTTTCTTTACTTCTCCATTTCCTCCCTCATGAGTCTACTTTCCGCTTCCATTGAAACCATGGGATCAATAGAGGGATAACTCACTTATGGGTTGATCCAAGGGAGTAGAAAGGGGCTGGATTGGATGTTATTTATCACCTAATTAATGTATAATCACTTCTTTAATTGGGATTTTTATTTGATGATTTTTAAACTTCATCGTCCTTGTTGAATTTAAGGCCACACACATCAAGTACTAATACGATCCTTTACCTTGAAGTGCTAAAAACTTTGATCCTTCAAGTGTATAGTTGATTAGTATTAGAGGGTGTAGGCATTAAACCAGCAAGTGATGATGTTGTTTTATCTTCTTAAATAAACTCATCTCAAATTTAAGAAATTGAAATCATTAAAAAGAAAATACGTCCAATCCACCCCGAGCGATAACCTAGGATCAACTCATTCTTTTAAATTGAATCCACTTAAATCTATTAGATATCTTTAAAACCCATCCAAAATCAATCCAATTTGGCCACTTCATAGCCAAAAATCCATCCCTTAGGTTGTGTATCTTAGGTATCTTCTTAGATCTCTGTGGAATCGACAACCCAAGCTACACGACAAGGACCGTTCTACCCTTCTTCTCTTGGGTAAATTTGAGCGTGAACCAAAAACCAACCCAAGGAGATATAAGGGTGGACAGGTGGAAAGCTATAAACACAAACCCAAAAGGTTTGAGGTGTTTTCTCCCCTAGGTCTTGGGTTATTTTATCAACTACTAGATAAACTAACCAATATAACAATATCATGTTCATAACATTTATTTTATTTCTGTTAGTTTCATGTTTAATTTATTGTGGGTGTGTTTTCGCAATCACACAATTAATTAATTAAACAAGCATGCAAAATGGAACTAAAATAAGATCATCTTATGCGTAAATATTATCTTAAGACATGGTTAATCACTTAATTATATCCCACTTAATATTAACAATCATGTAAGAAAGATAATAAAATGAAAATTTATGTATAAGGATAAAATCCCTCATGGAAATATTAAGTCAGTGTAGCCATCCATAATCTTGGTTAGAATCGAACCATAGTTCAAAGTGCTTGACCAACCCTAGTTAGTGTACTTTCAATTTTCGTGGAATTATAATTATAGGGTTTTGGTTCACTTGACTTGGTTCACATCAAGGGTTGACTACCACTGTAGGACTTGGTGTTACCAAGAGGCAAAGGTTGAGGAAATCCAAAATAAAAGGGTTTTAGGATTAGGGAGTCCACACAAAAGATCAAGGAACTTCAAGTTAATGCATTTGGAATTTGGAATACCTGCCTAAAACCCTTCAAGTTTCTTGAACATCCCTAGTTTGGATAATGTGAAGGTCAATATGGATCATTTACACTAGAATATTCAGGAAACAGAATATTCAGAAGTCAATGGTGAGGGATATTGGATTTTGATAAAATAGCGGGAGACTAATAAGTTTTAATTCATTTATTTGTCTTAGTTTTATCATGATAAAGTACTAAATATTTTCTCACCGTAATTTTTAGAAATGGAAAGAAAAATTACATCAAACATATCATTGTGAACCATAATCAAGAAAGAAAACATTCTCACTAACACCAATTTCCAAGAGTGGTAGAGACATTTACGCATCATCCTTCTCCATGAGAGGAAATTGTATGTGTTGGAGGATCCTGTTATAGTTGCAATAGGAAATGAGGCCAGTGATGAGGAAATATCTTTCTATATGAAAAATTTGTATGATACTATATATTTCCAATGTTTAATGATATCAGTCATGTTTAATGAGCTCTTGAAGAAACATGAAAACATGGACGCGTAAAGCATGATGTCTCACCTTAAGTATCTCTATCAAGAGAAGGTGATAAAAGAGAGATATGAGATCTCCAATGCTTTTTTCACAACTAATATTAGAGATTATACACCATCTAGGATTCATATAGTCAATATTATTGGCTACATTGAATGCTTGGACATCTTAGGGATTAAGTTCCCATATGAGTTGCATAAAGGTCTCATTCTATCATCACTGCCCAAGACCTTCAATAGATTTATTTTCAACTAAAACATGAAAAAAAATGATAAAAGTTTATTGTAACTTATGAACTAGATTTTCCAAGTAGATAAGGACATGGGGCATGACAAACTCGTAGTCTATAAGGTGAATAAGAAGAATAAGGACAAGGCAAAGGGTCCAAGAATTCATAAATGGTCTGATGCCCCTGAGAACCATCCCTCCAAGAAGGGTAAGATCCATAGGAAGGGAAAGGAATGGGAGATTGTATTTTTTTTCTTATGGAAAGATAGGATACTGGAAGAGGAACTGCACCCAGAAGCATGGGGATGCTAAAGGTGCATTTGTTATCGAGTGTAATCTTTCCATTTATACACATTGGGTATTAGATAATGCATGTGGGTATAACATCTATATTCAAATTTAGGAACCAAGTATATTTGGAAAGATTTCTATAGGAGAGATAGATCTTCGAGCTGCCAATAGTGTGAGGCTGGATGAGTTGTCCATTAGTGATTACCATATCTCATTTCTAACTGGAATGATTTTGGTTTTACATAACTATTATTATGTACCTAGTGTTACCAAGAACAAATTTTTTGTATCTTGTTTGGATATGGATGGATTTTTTTTCAAGTTTGGAAATAAGTGTTGTTTGTTTTATAAGAACAATGAATGTTATGGTATGTCACATTTAAATAATGATTTTTATGTATTAAATTGAAAAAAACCAAGTGTTGGCTAACGATAATGAAAGAAGCTCACATGACTCATACAACACCCAATTTTGGCATCATCATCTTGGTCATATAAATGAGAAGTTCTTGAAAAAGCTCTTCCAAGATGGTTATTTAGACTCTACTAATCTAAAACAACTTAATAGATGGCATGCTTGTTTACAAGGGAAAATGACCAAGCTTTCTTTTGGTGGACAGGGTGAATGGGCCATAAATATTCTAGGATTGGTATACACATATGTGTGTGGACCATTTCTATTAGAATATAGAGGTGGATATTCTTACTTCATTACTTTTACTAATGATTTGAGTAGATATGGATATATCTACCTAATGAGGTATAAGTCAAAGTCCTTGGAGAAATTTAAGGAATTGAAGAATAAAGTAGAAAATAAGCTTGGTAAGAATATAAAGAAGCTTTGATCAGATCGCGGTGGAGAATATATGTACCAAGAGTTAATTGACCTTTTATGGGATTCTGGGATACTATCTCCACTCACTCCTCCTTATACACCATAGTGGAATGGGGTTAGTGAAAGGAGGAACTGCACTTTGTTGGAAATGGTGCAGTCGATGATGAGTCATGTAGATCTTTCATTATAGTTTTAGGGATATTCATTACAAACTACAGCATACACATTAAATTGAGTACCAACTAAGGCGGAAAATGTAATTCCCTTTGAGTTATGGAATGGAAAGAAACCCATTTTATTGCACACATGTGTATGGGGATGCGAGGAATTTGTTAAGGCCTCATTAGGAAACAAACTATAACCCCAATAAATGAGGTGTATCTTTATATGATATCCCAAGTAAACAAAAGGATATTACCAATATAACCCTTCAGACAAGAAAGTGATTATCACCAGACAAACTATATTTCTTGAGAGGGAGCGCATCCTCAAAAAGGATCATAGGATCAAGATTGATTTTGATGAATTTGATGCTCAAGATACATAGGAGTTGGTATAGGAACAAGTTATATAGTTCCCCATGGAAGAGGTTCATGAAACACAAGTACTATGTAGGAGCTCAAGATAGGTAATAGAACCAAATATATTTGGTTTCCTAGTCACTGAGGATGGTGAATCATTATTTTTGTAAAATGATGAACCTCTCTCATATAGGGAAGCAGTATAGATCTCAGAAGCTGAAATATGGCTAGAATATATGAATTCTAAGAAGGATTCCATGTATCAAAACCAAATCTCGGTTCTAGTCGATGAGCCAGTTGATGTAAATCCTATTGGATGTAAATGGGTATTAAAGAGAAATCTGGAAATAGAAGGTCAAGTTTGCACCTATAAAGCAATACTAGTGGCTAAAGGATTTAGACAATATCAAGGAATTGACTATGATGAAACCTTCTTGCCAGTTTCTATGTTTAAATCCATAATAATCATACTTTCCATAGTGTCTTACCATGAATATGAGATTTGGAAGATGGATGTCAAAATAGCATTCCATAATGGGAATCTTCAGGAAGATGTCTATATGAAACAACCAGAAGGGTTTCTGACACCAGGTGAATCCAAATGGATTTGAAATTTGTAGAAATCCATTTATGGATTAAATCAAGCATCTTGGTCATGGAAAATTCAATTTGATGAAGCCATAAAATAATTTGGTTTCATTAAGAACAGATTTGATCCATGTGTTTATAAGCGGTTTAATGGGAATTTGGTCATTATCCTAGTAGTATATGTTGATGGAATATTACTTATTAGAAATGATTTACTAGTCTTACAGTAAGTTAAGGACTGGTTGAACAATTTTTTCTCTATTAAGGACTTAGGTGAAACAATCTACATTCTAGGGATCAAGATCACTCGTGATAGATTCAAGAGGCTGCTTGGACTAAGTTAGGGTATATATATTAACCAGATACTAAAGAGATATAGTATGGAACAATCCAATTGGGGATTGGTTCCAGTGTCACGTGGCCTACATCTTTCTAGGAGAATGTTTCCTTATATACAACAATAGAAAGATAGGATGAGTAAGATCCCATATGATCCAGCTATAGGATCCATCATATACGTCATGTTATGTACTAGGCTTGATGTTGCCTATGCACTAAACATGGTAGGCAGATATCAATAATATCTAAGAGAACAACATTGGATTGCAGTAAAGATTATCCTTAAGTATTTGACAAGAACTAAGGATATGTTCCTAGTGTATGGAGGATATGAGGAGCTTGTCGTTAGAGGGTATGTTGATGCTGGTTTTCATATTGATTAGAACGATCTAAAGTTACAATCAGGATATGTTTTCTGTCTCAACGGAGGTGCTTTGAGTTGGAAGAGTTAAAATTAGATAGTTTTCATCAATTATACAGTGTATTCCAAATATATAGAGGCTTCTTATATGACATCTCTCCTTTTTATTACATAAATTTTCATTACATTTTACAAACAGAGGATCTTTAAAGTCTAGTGTCTTGGAAATCAGGAACATAATATCTGAAAACAATGTAAATAATTCTTATAAACCACTTTTAAGGCTTCATCATAGGTTCATACTATGTAAAATTACTACATCTCAGATCCTGGAGACATACATCAAAGGAAAGGGTGAGCATAAGGCCTAGTAAGGGGTAAATAAGGGAATTAGTTTACTTGTGATATCAATAAGAACTTGATGAAAAATATGAAGACATGAGAAATGGAAAAATAAGAATATCATGATAAAAAACATGAATAATAACTTTAATATGTGGCTAAAATATTTAATTTATACATTCATGAACATATCACCAAGGTTTATCCCTGAGGTGTCATAAAAATTACCAAGGTTATTCACCAAGGTATCATAAAACTTGTCATCTCTAGAGATTAATTCTTTACCCAATGCATTAAAAAGATATCAGGTAGAAACCTTAATATTCCTTTATTTTCATGTTATCCAAGTATATAATAATCAAACATTTCATAAATAACCCAAAGAGAATAAAAGAAATGGGTTTCATTTTAAAATCGTGACATTTTAAAAGTGCTTAAAAATAGGATCATTTTGTCATTTATAACTCATGGAAAGGGAGAGAGGGTTATATGTATGTCAATTATAGAATAAAATATATTTTTTTTTTGTATTTATGAACACCCATAGAAATGAAATAGGTTTGGGTATTCAAATAAATAAACAAGATCATTTTAAGAGAGAAAGGGAGAGAAATTTTGAGATGAAACTTTTGCAGCATAACAGCTATATAATAGGGTTTTAGAAAACATTGAAAAGAGAAGGGACAAGATTCACCCACTCATAAATAACTAATTATATAATAGGGGTACAGAATAAAAAGAAATAATATCATTTTAGGTATATCTTAAGGGAATACCATATGAAAATGAAACTATAAGGAAAAGAGAAGATGTGATTTCTTTTACAAAAATTTCGGCAGCCTAATAGCATCACTTAAAAATTCAGAAAATAAATTGATGAGAGCAGAAAGATTCTCTCAAAAATTAGACATGAAATGGACAGTAATGAGAACATATAATAATATACCCTCAACATAAAGAGATTGAAACTAGAAGACACAACATAAAGGAAGTCATGGCTTAAAAGATGAGGGTGAAAGATTCCCTTACCTTGAAGAGTAACCTCAAAAGCTTGAATTTCGGGACCTTAAGAGGCTTGAGGGAACCTTGGGAGGACTCCTTGGGAGGTAAAGAGACCATAACTTTGTTGGGAAGGATTTTTAAATGAAATTAATGAGGGAATGACTTGGTATTTATAAGAAAAGTGAGGGAATAAATTATTAATTTCCAAGGGACACCTCATCGGTGGTATTTGAAAAACCATAGGCTTTCCCATGGTATTTGACCCTGGTATTGGCCATTTGGGACACCTCATAGCATATATCACTATTCATAAGTCATCTAGAAATCTTACATCATTATTACATCATTAATACATCAAAACTGTATTTCTACTATTCACCAAAAATTCAATTGTTGCAGAAAAATAACAAAAATTCACTCTAACCTAATATTGATGCTCTGAATTAAAAAATGAACTCCATTTTATGAAAATAATTTTTAAAATATTTTTAATTTAATTTTTAAATAAAATCATTATTTATTACAAAAATACAACTTTAATACTGTAACTCATTTTGTAACACCTTAAGAAAGTAATCAAGGTCTCATAAAATTATCATATAACCATAAGAAAATAAAGTAATAATTTATTATTAAATTTTATGAAAATACATTTCCATTTTAAATTGTTAAATTAATTATAAAATTGTAAATAAAATATCTATGACATACAAAAATACCAAAACTTATATTATGATCATTTTTTCACTTTTAAGATGTTTAAATTGTATTTATACATTCATGGGTAAAGTTTCTATTTTTTTGTCAATTTACTATTCATTATTGTTAATTACTATTCATACGAGTATGTTACTATTCATACTTTAGTATTCACTAAAAATAAAGTTAATCTTATTAGACTCTAAATTTCTTACTGAACACAACTGTAGAAGACCATTTTTTGAAAATTATTTCACATTATTAATTATTTAAAGTTTACATAAATATTTTAAAATACCCTTTTTTTCAAAATTCATCAGTCATATGGAACTATAAATTCATCCTACATTTATCTGGATATTTGAAATTCACAAAAATTACCATAAGAAGAAATAAAATTTTATTTATATAAAAGGATTACACAAAGTAGCTAAGGTCTCATTACATAGTCTACTAGAACATTTCATCAACTCTTCTTTCTGTATTAATTGACCAAGATCATTCGAATTTATAAACAATAATTGTAACATTAAGAATTTAGTTTTCAACAGTCATATTGGCCAATGGCCATATAACAGTCGAAACCCAATAGTCTCATTTAATTATACTAACTTCATTAATTAAAGGATATAGTTTTGTTGAGTATAAAATAAAATAACACAAAATTTTTGGAAATAAATATAATTAAAAAGTTCATGTCATTACATTCTTCCCCCCTAAAGATATTTTGTCCCTGAAATTTTAACTCGTATCCTAAGAAGATAAAATGTGTGGGTAATTCTGCCTCATAGACTCCTCTGGTTCCCACATGGCTTCTTTGCATTTGTGGTTTCTCCACAACACCTTGACAAGGTGGGTAGTCTTGTTGCGTAGAACCTTGTCTCTACGATCCAAGATCTCCATCGACTGCTCCTCATAAGAGAGGTCTTGTTCCAGTTGTACCACCTCTAGGTTTAGTACATGTGAAGGGTCAGGTATATACTTCCTCAAGAGGGATACATGGAATACATAATGAACTTGTGCTAGATTTGGAGGAAGTGCAAGTCGATAGGCCACTGATCCTACACGATCAAAGATTTCATAGGGCCAATGTACCTAGGGATGAGATTCCCTTTCTTCCTAAACCTCATGACTCTATTCCAAGGTGAAGTTCAAAGAAATAACTTGTCACTAACATCAAACCCCAAGTCTCTTCGACGGTTGTCAGCAAAGCTCTTTTGCCGACTCTGCACAGCCTTAATGTGTTGCTGGATGGCATGGACTTTTTCTGTCATCTCTTGCACAAGATCAGGCCCAAGAATCTTTCTCTCACTAGCTTCATCCCAAAAAGTATGAGTTCTACATTTCTTCCCATATAAAGCTTCATACGGTTCCATTTGAATGCTCGAGTAGAAGTTGTTGTTGTAAGAGAACTCAACTAAAGGGAGATGTTGATCCCATCCACCTTTGAATTCCATTGAGTATGTTCTCAGCATGTCCTAGAGTGTTTGAATAGTCCTTTCAGATTGGCCATCATTTTGGGGGTGATAGGTTGTACTGAAATTCAATTCAGTGCTCAGAGTATGTTGAGGAATTCTCCAGAATTTTGATTTGAACCTTGGGTCATGATCAGATACAATAGAAAGTGGAACTCCATGCATCCTTACCACTTCATTCACGTAACTCCTCAGGAAATACGATAATGTATTCCTAGAAGATAGGGACATTTTCTATCCTTAAACTCTCATCTTCTTCTTCCTCACCGATCAACCCCATAAATAAAGATATAGGGGGTTGTTATAGAAAAAGATCAGGTTGAGATATCTCTTCTTGAAAGATAATTGTAGGTTTTCCATTCAAGACTACTAATATTTCCTTGCTCCTGTATTTGATATTTTCATTATAATTTGAGATCCAGTTCATCCCAAGTATAATGTCGAATTCCAGCATGGGAATGACTACTATATTTACGATAAGATTTTTCTCACTAAAGTAAATACTAGAGTTTATAAACACTGGCGATGCTTAGATAATCCCACCAGGAGTCTTGACTGATAACTTTACTTTTAGTAAATTAGGGGTTGATTTTAAATTCTTTGCAAAACTCAGAGGAAATAAAGGAATATGTAGAACCAGAATCAAAAAAAATTACTTTCAAGATTTGAGAGAACAACAAGAGTACCTTCTACCACATAATTTATAGCTTCAACTTCAGCTGTCGTGATAGGAAAAGCACCACCCTACTCCCATGGCCTTTGCTGATACTGATGGTGGTTCCCCTCAACTTCCCTCAGATTTTCACACTGATTGGAAAAGTGCCCAAGTTGTCCACACATAAATCACTGGACATCAGGTATTTTCTGCACCATCTTCCCCTTGTCATTAGTGTATGGAAGTTGAGGTTTCACCTCACTACGAAAATTCCTCGCAATATGGTCATCTCTTCCACACTTGTATAATTTCCCACTCTTGAGAAGGAAGTTCCCCAAATGCTTCTTCCCACATTTATTACATGTGGGACGTTGAACTTTCTTGCATCCTCTTCCCTGATCAATTCTTGTAATTTGATTTATGAGACCACTACGTCTTAACAAACTCCAGCTCGACTTTCATCACACTCTGCATCATCTCCTCAAAGCTATCATAGTTTCAGTTTTCTAGATTCTTCCGTAGATGAGGTCTTAGTCCACCGAACAATCTATCAACCTTACCATTTGGATCAATTACAAAGATATAGGTGTAAAGTGAAAATCATGTAAATTTCATCTCGTAGTTTCGCACAGATTTATTCTCCTTCTGCTTCAGCTTGAGAAACTCTTTCTCCATTATTATTCTCATGGAACGAGGGAAATACTTACTGAAGAAGATCCCTTTGAACTCTTACCACTATAAAGCTTCAACCACCACTCTTGGAATTCTGCTTTTAATCAGTTCCCACCACTGATCAGCTTCTCCCTCTAAGCGATAGATAGCCAGGGTGACCTTCTCTTGCTCTGAACAGTGGATCACAGAAAAGATCATCTCAATGGAGCTGATCCCCTACTCATCAATCAATGGGTCAGTAGATCCACTAAAGGTTGGTGGTCGTTGATGCATAAAGGACTCAATATAATGTTTTTCCCTTCATAGTAAGATCGGTCACTCAACTTGATTCAAGTTATTTTCCATAACTTGAGTCAGTTGGTTCATCATTCACATGAATGTTTCCATGCCGGATTCCAATGGTGGGTCGTCAGTGCATGGTCTATTTCGGTCACCATTTGCACGGTTCCTCCTATTGTTCACCATTTTCTAAAAGAATAAAACCTTAGTGAGAAACTTATTTTATTTACGAATCTTTTAACTATAAAGGATTTTATGTCTTAAAACTTCATGCTTAAACGATTACTTTTCTCTATAATTCCTTCATAATGATTCATAAAAAAGCTTGATATTAACCAAAAATATCCCCCAGGAGTGTCGTAACCAAGAGTGCAACAAGGCCCATTGTCGTGTACTAGTTCCTATTTGAGTATAGCTCAAAGCGGTGTTTTTGAGTTTTATCCCTATTTACATCTATGTTAGAGTGGCCTCTACCTACTTGTATCCAGACAGGGACGTATTTGTTTGATAAACCACTTACTCAATACTCACCAAAATACCAGGAAGTTTTCCTATATTTAACCTTTTTGATAGGGTTATTCCTAAATTTTTCATATCCTAATTTCCATAAATAACTAAACTACCCTCTGATACCAACTATGTCATCCTACCTTTTTATTATATAACTTTTCATTACATTTTACAAATAGGTTATCTTTAAAGTCTAGTGTCTTGGAAATCTGGAACATAATACATGAAAACAACACAAATAATTATTCTAAACCACTTGTAAGGATTCATCATAGGTTCATCCTATGTACAATTACTGCATCTCATATCTTGGATATATACATCAAAGAAAAGGGTGAGCAGAAGGCCCAGTAAGTGGTAAACAAGGGAATCAGTTTACTTGTGATATCAATAAGAACTTGATGAAAAATATGAAGACATGAGAAATGGAAAAATAAGAATATCATGATAAAAAAACATGAATCATAACTTGAATATGTGCTTAAAAATTTTCATATTTACATTCATGAACATATCATCAAGTTTTATCCTCGTCGTTCCATAAAAATTACCAAGGTTATTCACCAAGGTATCGTGAAACTTTTCATCTCTAGAGATTAATTCTTTACCCAATGCATTGAAGCGCTATCAAGTTGAACCCTTAATATTTATTTATTTTCATGTGATCCAAATATATAATAATCAAACATTTCATAAATAACCCAAAGATAATAAAACAAATTGGGTTCACTTCAAAATCATGACGTTTTAAAAGTGCTTAAAATATGATCATTATGTCATTTATAACCCATGGAATGGGAGTGAGGGTTATATGTATCTCAATTATAGAATAAAATATATAATTTTTGGGTTTTTATGAACACCCATAGAAATGAAATAGGTCTGGGTATTCACATAAATAAACAAGATAATTTCACGAGAGAAAGGGAGAGAAATTTTGAGATGAAATTTCTGCAGCATAATGGCTATATAACGCGGTTTTAGAAAATATTAAAAAGAGAGGGGAAAAGATTCACCCACTCATAAATAACTCATTATATAGTATGGGTACATAATAAAAAGAAATAATATCATTGTATGTATATTTTAAGAGAATACCATATGAAAATGAAACTAGAAGGAAAAGAGAATACGCGATTTCTTTTACAAAAAATTCGGCAGCATAACGACGTCACTTAAAAATTCAGAAAAAAAAAATTGATGAGAGGGGAAAGGGTATCTCAAAAATTATACATGAAATGGAAAGTAATGAGAAAATATAATAACATACCCTCAACAAAAATATATATAAACTAAAAGACACAACATAAAGGAAGTCATGGCTTAAAAGAGGAGGGTGAAAGATTCCCTTACCTTGATTAGTAACTTCGAAAGATTGAAGGTTGGGACTTTGGGAGGCTTGAGGGAACCTTGTGAGGACTCCTTGGGAGGTAAAGAGACCAGAACTTAGTTGGGGAGGATTTTGAAATTAAATTAATGAGGGAATGACTTGGTATTTATAGGAACAGTGAGGGAATAAATTATTAATTTCCAAGAGACACCTCATCGGTGGTATTTTCAAAAACCATGGGCTCTCCTGGGGTATTTTCCCATGGTATTGACCAATTGGGACATCTCATATCGTATATAACTATTCATAAGTCGACGGGAAAGCTTACATCATTATTACATCATTAATTATGTCATTAAACACCCAAAACTCAAAACTATATTTTTACTACTCACAAAAAATTCAACTGTTTTAGAAAAATACCAAAAAATAACTCTAACGTAATATCGATGCTCTGAATTCAAAAATGAAATTCATTTTATGAAAATAATTTTTTAAATAATTTTAATTTAATTTTTAAATAAAATCATTATTTATTAAAAAAATACAACTTTAAAACTATAACTCATTTTATAACACCTTAAGAAAGTAATCAAGGTCTCTTAAAATTATTGTATTAACATGAGACAATAAAGTAACAATTTATGATTAAATTTTATGAAAATAAATTTCCATTTTAAATTATTAAATTAATTATAAAACTGTAAATAAAATATCTATGACATACAAAAATACCAAAACTTATACTATGATCATTTTTTCACTTTTAAGATGTTTAAATTGTATTTATACATTTATGGGTAAAGTTTCTATTATTTTTGGTCAATTTACTATTCATTACTATTAATTACTATTCATAAGGTATGTTACTATTCATACATTACTATTCACTAAAAATAAATTTGATTTTATTAGACTCTAAATTTCTTACTAAACACAACTGTAGAAGATCATTTTTTGAAAATAATTTCACATTATTAATTATATAAAGTTTACATAAATATTTAAAATACCTTTTTTTCAAAATTCATCAGTAATATGGAACTATAAATTCATCCTATATTTATCTGGATATTTGAAATTCACAAACTTTACCATAAGAAGAAATAAAAAATTTATTTATATAAAGAGATTACACAAAGTAGCTAAGGTATCATTACATAGCCCCTTATAACACCAGCATAGGACCTAAGTGTAAGGTGTGCTATGGTGATAGAATCTTGGGGTGGCTCGGACAACATTGCTCAAGTGGGGATTTCTATTAGCTTGAACATCTCCCTTAGGAAACTCCCTTCAAGCTTTACATGTTGAAGTTCATCTTGGGCTTAGTCCAGAGCAAATCCCAGTGATGCTACCTCCTTCCCAAGATCTGACAGATTGGCTTCATATGGACAGAGTCTACTAGAAGATTTCATCAACTCTTCTTTCTGTATTAATTAACCAAGATCATTCGAATTTATAAACAATAATTGTAACATTAAGAATTTAGTTTTCAAAAGTCATATTGGCCAATGGCCATATAACAGTCGAAACCCAATAGTCTCATTTAATTATACTCACTTCATTAATTAAAGGATATAGTTTTGTTGAGTATAAAATAAAATAACACAAAAATTTAGGAAATAAATATAATTAAAAAGTTCATGTCATTACATTCTTCCCCCCTAAAGAAATTTTGTCCCTGAAATTTTAACTCATATCCTAAGAAGATAAAATGTGTGGGTAATTCTGCCTCATAGACTCCTCTGGTTCCCACATGGCTTCTTTGAATTTGTGGTTTCTCCACAACACCTTGACAAGGTGGGTAGTCTTGTTGCGTAGAACCTTGTCTCTACGATCCAAGATCTCCATCGGCTGCTCCTCATAAGAGAGGTCTTGTTCCAGTTGTACCACCTCTAGGTTTAGTACATGTGAAGGGTCAGGTATATACTTCCTCAAGAGGGATACATGGAATACATCATGAACTTGTGCTAGATTTGGAGGAAGTGCAAGTCGATAGGCCACTGATACTACACGATCAAAGATTTTATAGGGCCAATGTACCTAGGGCTGAGATTCCCTTTCTTCCTAAACCTCATGACTCTCTTCCAAGGTGAAGTTCAAAAAAATAACTTGTCACTAACATCAAACCCCAAGTCTCTTCGACGGTTGTCAGCATAGCTCTTTTGCCGACTCTGCACAGCCTTAATGTGTTGCTGGATGGCATGGACTTTTTCTGTCATCTCTTACACAAGATCAGGCCCAAGAATCTTTCTCTCACTAGCTTCATCCCAAAAAGTATGAGTTCTACATTGCTTCCCATATAAAGCTTCATACGGTTCCATTTGAATGCTCGAGTAGAAGTTGTTGTTGTAAGAGAACTCAACTAAAGGGAGATGTTGATCCCATCCACCTTTGAATTCCATTGAGTATGTTCTCAGCATGTCCTAGAGTGTTTGAATAGTCCTTTCAGATTGGCCATCATTTTGGGGGTGATAGGTTGTACTGAAATTCAATTCAGTGCTCAGAGCATGTTGAGGAATTCTCCAGAATTTTGATTTGAACCTTGGGTCATGATCAGATACAATAGAAAGTGGAACTCCATGCATCCTTACCGCTTCATTCACGTAACTCCTCAGGAAATACGTTAATGTATTCCTAGAAGATGGGGACATTTTCTATCCTTAAACTCTCATCTTCTTCTTCCTCACCGATCAACCCCATAAATAAAGATATAGGGGGTTCTTATAGAAAAAGATCAGGTTGAGATATCTCTTATTGGAAGATAATTGTAGGTTTTCCATTCAAGACTACTAATATTTCCTTGCTCCTGTATTTGATATTTTCATTATAATTTGAGATCCAGTTCATCCCAAGTATAATGTCGAATTCCAGCATGGGAATGAATACTATATTTATGATAAGATTTTTCTCACTAAAGTAAATACTAGAGTTTATAAACACTGGAAATGCTTAGATAATCCCACCATGAGTCTTGACTGATAACTTTACTTTTAGAAAATTAGGGGTTGATTCTAAATTCTTTGCAAAACTCAGAGGAAATAAAGGAATATGTAGAACCAGAATAAAAAAAATTACTTGCAAGATTTGAGAGAACAACAAGAGTACCTGCTACCACATAATTTATAGCTTCAACTTCAGCTGTCGTGATAGGAAAAGCACCACCCTGCTCCCATGGCCTTTACTGATACTGATGGTGGTTCCCCTCAACTTCCCTCAGATTTTCACACTGATTGGAAAAGTGCCCAAGTTGTCCACACATAAATCACTGGACATCAGGTATTTTCTGCACCATCTTCCCCTTGTCATTAGTGTATGGAAGTTGAGGTTTCACCTCACTACGAAAATTCCTCGCAATATGGCCATCTCTTCCACACTTGTATAATTTCCCACTCTTGAGCAGGAAGTTCCCCAAATTCTTCTTCCCACGTTTATTACATGTGGGACGTTGCACTTTCTTGCATCCTCTTCCTTGATCAATTCTTGTCATTTGATTTATGAGACCACTACGTCTTAACAAACTCCAGCTCGACTTTCATCACACTCTGCATGATCTCCTCAAAGCTATCATAGTTTCAGTTTGCTAGATTCTTCCGTAGATGAGGTCTTAGTCCACCGAACAATCTATCAACCTTACCATTTGTCTCAATTACAAAGATATAGGTGTAAAGTGAAAATCATGTAAATTTCATCTCGTAGTTTCGCACAGATTTATTCTCCTTCTGCTTCAGCTTGAGAAACTCCTTCTCCATTATTATTCTCATGGAATGAGGGAAATACTTACTGAAGAAGATCCATTTGAACTCTTACCACTATAAAGCTTCAACCACCACTCTTGGAATTCTGCTTTTAATCAGTTCCCACCACTGATCAGCTTCTCCCTCTAAGCGATAGATAGCCAGGGTGACCTTCTCTTGCTCTGAACAGTGGATCACAGAAAAGATCATCTCAATGGAGCTGATCCCCTACTCATCAATCAATGGGTCAGTAGATCCACTAAAGGATGGTGGTCTTTGATGCATAAAGGACTCAATATAATGTTTTTCCCTTCATAGTAAGATCGGTCTCTCAACTTGATTCAAGTTATTTTCCATAACTTGAGTCAGTTGGTTCATCATTCACATGAATGTTTCCATGCCGGATTCCAATGGTGGGCCGTCAGTGCATGGTCTATTTCGGTCACCATTTGCACGGTTCCTCCTATTGTTCACCATTTTCTAAAAGAATAAAACCTTAGTGAGAAACTTATTTTATTTACGAATCTTTTAACTATAAAGGATTTTATGTCTTAAAACTTCATGCTTAAACGATTACTTTTCTCTATAATTCCTTCATAATGATTCATAAAAAAGCTTGATATTAACCAAAAATATCCCCCAGGAGTGTCGTAACCAAGAGTGCAACAAGGCCCATTGTCATGTACTAGTTCCTATTTGAGTATAGATCAAAGCGGTGTTTTTGAGTTTTATCCCAATTTACATCTATGTTAGAGTGGCCTCTACCTACTTGTATCCAAACAGGGACGTATTTGTTTGATAAACCACTTACTCAATACTCACCAAAATACCAGGATGTTTTCCTATATTTAAACTTTTTGATAGGGTTATTCCTAAATTGTTCATATCCTAATTTCCATAAATAACTAAACTACCCTCTGATACCAACTATGTCATCCTACCTTTTTATTACATAACTTTTCATTACATTTTACAAATAGGTTATCTTTAAAGTCTAGTGTCTTGGAAATCTGGAACATAATACATGTAAACAACACAAATAATTCTTCTAAACCACTTGTAAGGATTCATCATAGGTTCATCCTATGTACAATTACTGCATCTCATATCTTGGATATATACATCAAAGAAAAGGGTGAGCAGAAGGCCCAGTAAGTGGTAAACAAGGGAATCAGTTTACTTATGATATCAATAAGAACTTGATGAAAAATATGAAGACATGAGAAATGGAAAAATAAGAATATCATGATAAAAAAACATGAATCATAACTTGAATATGTGCTTAAAAATTTTCATATTGACATTCATGAACATATCATCAAGTTTTATCCTCGTGGTTCCATAAAAATTACCAAGGTTATTCACCAAGGTATCGTGAAACTTGTCATCTCTAGAGATTAATTCTTTACCCAATGCATTGGAGCGCTATCAAGTTGCACCCTTAATATTTATTTATTTTCATGTGATCCAAATATATAATAATCAAACATTTCATAAATAACCCAAAGATAATAAAACAAATTGGTTTCACTTCAAAATCATGACGTTTTAAAAGTGCTTAAAAATATGATCATTATGTCATTTATAACCCATGGAATGGGAGTGAGGGTTATATGTATCTCAATTATAGAATAAAATATATAATTTTTGGGTTTTTATGAACACCCATAGAAATGAAATAGGTCTGGGTATTCACATAAATAAACAAGATAATTTCACGAGAGAAAGGGAGAGAAATTTTGAGATGAAATTTCTGCAGCATAACGGCTATATAACGCGGTTTTAGAAAATATTAAAAAGAGAGGGGAAAAGAGTCACCCACTCATAAATAACTAATTATATAGTATGGGTACATAATAAAAAGAAATAATATCATTGTATGTATATTTTAAGATAATACCATATGAAAATGAAACTAGAAGGAAAAGAGAATACGCGATTTCTTTTACAAAAAATTCGGCAGCATAATGACGTCACTTAAAAATTCAGAAAAAAAAAATTGATGAGAGGGGAAATGGTATCTCAAAAATTATACATGAAATGGAAAGTAATGAGAAAATATAATAACATACCCTCAACAAAAATATATATAAACTAAAAGACACAACATAAAGGAAGTCATGGCTTAAAAGAGGAGGGTGAAAGATTCCCTTACCTTGATTAGTAACTTCGAAAGGTTGAAGGTTGGGACTTTGGGAGGCTTGAGGGAACCTTGTGAGGACTCCTTGGGAGGTAAAGAGACCAGAACTTAGTTGGGGAGGATTTGGAAATTAAATTAATGAGGGAATGACTTGGTATTTATAGGAACAGTGAGGGAATAAATTATTAATTTCCAAGAGACACCTCATCGGTGGTATTTTCAAAAACCATGGGCTCTCCTGGGGTATTTTCCCATGGTATTGACCAATTGGGACATCTCATATCGTATATAACTATTCATAAGTCGACGGGAAAGCTTACATCATTATTACATCATTAATTATGTCATTAAACACCCAAAACTCAAAACTATATTTTTACTACTCACAAAAAATTCAACTGTTTTAGAAAAATACCAAAAAATAACTCTAACGTAATATCGATGGTCTGAATTCAAAAATGAAATTCATTTTATGAAAATAATTTTTTAAATAATTTTAATTTAATTTTTAAATAAAATCATTATTTATTAAAAAAATACAACTTTAAAACTATAACTCATTTTATAACACCTTAAGAAAGTAATCAAGGTCTCTTAAAATTATTGTATTAACATGAGACAATAAAGTAACAATTTATGATTAAATTTTATGAAAATAAATTTCCATTTTAAATTATTAAATTAATTATAAAACTGTAAATAAAATATCTATGACATACAAAAATACCAAAACTTATACTATGATCATTTTTTCACTTTTAAGATGTTTAAATTGTATTTATACATTTATGGGTAAAGTTTCTATTATTTTTGATCAATTTACTATTCATTACTATTAATTACTATTCATAAGGTATGTTACTATTCATACATTACTATTCACTAAAAATAAATTTTATTTTATTAGACTCTAAATTTCTTACTAAACACAACTGTAGAAGATCATTTTTTGAAAATAATTTCACATTATTAATTATATAAAGTTTACATAAATATTTAAAATACCTTTTTTTTCAAAATTCATCAGTAATATGGAACTATAAATTCATCCTATATTTATCTGGATATTTGAAATTCACAAACTTTACCATAAGAAGAAATAAAAAATTTATTTATATAAAGAGATTACACAAAGTAGCTAAGGTCTCATTACATAGCCCCTTATAACACCAGCATAGGACCTAAGTGTAAGGTGTGCTATGGTGATAGAATCTTGGGGTGGCTCGGACAACATTGCTCAAGTGGGGATTTCTATTAGCTTGAACTTATCCCTTAGAAGATTCTATTCAAGATTCACATGTTGAAGTTCAGCTTGGGCTTGGTCCAGAGAAAATCCCAGTGATGCTACCTCCTTCCCAAGATCTGACAGACGGGCTTCATATGGACAGAGTCTACTAGAAGATGTCATCAACTCTTCTTTCTGTATTAATTAACCAAGATCATTTGAATTTATAAACAATAATTGTAACATTCAGAATTTAGTTTTCAACAGTCATATTGACCAATGGCCATATAACAGTCGAAACCCAATAGTCTCGTTTAATTATACTCACTTTATTAATTAAAGGATATAGTTTTGTTGAGTATAAAATAAAATAACAAACAAATTTAGGAAATAAATATAATTAAAAAGTTCATGCCATTACATTCTTCCCCCCTTAAGAAATTTTTTCCCCGAAATTTTAACTCGTATCCTAAGAAGATAAAAGGTGTGGGTAATTCTGCCTCATAGACTCCTCTAGTTCCCACATGGCTTCTTCGCATTTGTGGTTTCTCCACAGCACCTTGACAAGGTGGGTAATCTTGTTGCGTAGAACCTTGTCTCTACGATCCAAGATCTCCATCGGCTGCTCCTCATAAGCGAAGTCATGTTCCAGCTGTACCACCTCTGGGTTTAGTACATGTGAAGGGTCAGGTATGTACTTCCTCAAGAGGGACATATGGAAGACATCATGAACATGTGCTAGATTTAGAGGAAGTGCAAGCCGATAGGCCACTGCTCCTACACGATCAAAGATTTCATAGGGCCAATGTAATTAGGGCTGAGCTTCCCTTTCTTCCCAAACCTCATGACTCTCTTCCAAGGTGAAGTTTGAAGAAATACCTTGTCACTAACATCAAACCCCAATTCTCTTTGATGGTTGTCATCATACCTCTTTTGACGACTCTGAACAGCCTTAATGTGTTGTTGGATATCATGGACTTTTTCTGTCATCTCTTGCACAAGATCAGGCCCAAGAAGCTTTCTCTCACTAGCTTCATCCCAACAAGTAGGAGTTCTACATCGCTTCCCATATAAAGCTTCATACAGTTCCATTTGAATGCTCAAGTAAAATCTGTTGTTGTAAGAGAACTCAACTAAAAAGGGATGTTGATCTCATCCACCTTTGAATTCCATTGAGCATGTTCTCAGCATTTCCTAGAGTGTTTGAATAGTCCTTTTAGATTGTCCATCAGTTTGGGGGTGATAGGTTGTACTGAAATTCAATTCAGTGCCCAAAGAATGTTGATGAATTCTCCAGAATTTTGATGTGAACCTTAGGTCACGATCAGATACAATAGAAAGTGGAACTCCATACAGCCTTACCACTTCTTTCACGTAAATCCTAGCCAGTTGACCAAGATAGAAATCCTCTCGAATGGAGATAAAATGGGCATTCTTGGTGAGACGGTCCACAATAACCCTTATTACATTGTTTCCTTTGGAAGTTCTCAGAAGAACTGTGACGAATTCAATAGTGATATTGCCCCACTTCCATGCTAGTATGGGCAGTGGTTGCTGTAATGGCCCAGACCCTCCTGGCCCATTACTTTTCCAAAATAAGGCTCCACCGAAACAGTGACACCATAGCAGTGGCTCCAGTCACAGTGGAACCGTGGCAGTGGACCTAGTCACGGTGGCAACGGTGAATGTGGCACCGTGACGGTGGCACAGTGAAGGTGACACCCTGACGGTGGCACCGTGAGGGTGACACCGTGACGGTGGCACTGTGATGGTGACACTGTGACGGTGGCACCGTGAGGGTGACACTGTGACGGTGGCACCGTGAGGGTGACACTGTGATGTTCGCACCGTGAGGGTCACACTATGACGGTGGAACTGTGTCTGCTCCATTTCTCTTCCAGTCTCGCTCCCGTAACGTCTTTTTTTGACGTAAATTAATTATTTTTTCCTTTCAATTCCATTTAAAGCCCATAATTAATTCCTAAAAATCCTGAGAAACCTCCTCGATGGGGGATATTTAATAACAACTTAATATCTTCGTGTGTAACTGCCGAACCACGTGGGAAGCCGCCCAGGCGTTCAAAATCCCCAAGTCCCAAAACAATGGGTTTTTATCTATATATATCACAGAGGAAGTTATTTTTCTCTTCTTCCTTTTGGCTGACTTCTCTCCTTCTCCCTGGTGCGCCTGGAAGTTTTCCCCCTACCCGAGACTTGTGGTGCACCTGCGCTCGAGTCGTCTGCTCGTCCTTGGAGTTCCAGACATCCCTCCCCTGCAAATCGTGCATCCCCTATTCTTGGAATGGATGAACCAAACATTAATGAAGATAAAAAAACGGATTCTAAAGAATTAAGTGGAGGGGTGTGACCGATGTTCTGATGTAATCTTTTATGTTGTTTTGTGTTGTGAATTTTACGGGCTTATGCTCACTTAAATTCATGGTATTTGGTGGTCTTTCATTGCGCACTAATGAACCTCAGTGCCCTTGATGTTTAAATAACAATAACATGGAATTGTTGAATTATGTATATTCAGTTAAATAAATTGAAAGCACCAAGATCAAACCCTTTTTTTGTGATAACCCTGGTTAAAGCATAGTGGAATTGAAACCATGGAGTGTGTTAAATCTTTGAAATCTGAAAATAATTTCTTGGGCCTGCTTTGTGTTGGTAGTAGTGGTTTGGTTGTTTTCTTCTACGGGCTGAATATAGGTGACCTTATGGTTTTCTTGGATAGGGGCTTAGATTGCTGGGGTGATGTGGGTGAGGATGGGATCCTCTGATGTGGCACGATTGCTGGTTGTGAATATAGGGTTGTGGTTGCTCTGCTTATATCAAGAATTTGGGTGGAATCATATTCTATTGTGAAACCTTTTTATCCATATTTTTTGGGGATTTGGGGGATGTATCATGAAGCCTTATTTGGTTCTAATACTTGTAGGGATCTCACTTTGATGTGAATTTACAAGAGAATCAGGTGTGAATGTTTAAGTTGTTGTTGGCTGTAACTTTTTCCCCTAGACTTGTGCTTGTTCCTGTTAGCTACCCAGTAGTGAAAATTTTACTTAAACGGGATCACTTGAACATGAAAATAAGAATGGGTTAATTGGGAAATTGATTCTAGGAATGAGTTGTGACTCGGTTGTGAGTAGTATGTTTTCTATGAGTAGTGACTAGACTGTTCGTGCTTGGGTTAGGTGTGGATCCCTAGGTTGGGTTGAGTGCTTTTTACCTGTATATATATAATTATAGTTCTTGTGTTTCTTATTCGGGCCCCACCCAAGTTGATAATTTAGTGCCGAACACCCCCATTTTATGGGGGAGGGTGTTTTTCCAAACACTCCTACGAGTGGCTGGTTATTAGCTCATTTTCTACTCCATTTCCCGAATATCCCAAGACTCTTCGAGCAGGCTGTGATGGCCTGAATTCTATTGTTATCCCTAGAACCTTCGGGCAAGATAGTGTGGTGGTTGGCCAGGTGTTTGCGGTTGGTTGTTTCCCAAGTATCTTCGGGATGAGGCCCAGGTGTCTTCGGGCATGGCAGTGGTTGTTCTGGCCTAGGTGTTTACGGGCATGGTTACGTGTGAAAGTTGTGGCCCAGGTGTCTATGGGTGGGATAATGGATATGACCCAGGTGTGTGCGGGCGGGGTTTGGCAGTGGGACTATGGTGAGGTTATGGACCAGGTGTGTGCGGGCGGAGTTTGGCAGTGGGACTGCGGTGAGAATGGGGGCATTGGTTCGATGCGTAGGATGTCTTCAATAACTAGTGGCAAAGTGGCGTGGGGTACCCAAATATCGATGTGTTATTACTATACGTTACTTGACTTGCATTATTTGGAGAGCATGAATTGGTGAGGTTTGGGTGGATATCTTTCCTTGTTGGGTGTTTGGTTTTCTCTTTTTCTCACAGGGCATTAGAATGCCTCCCCACTTGTGCACGAGAGTCTTTGGTTTCCCTACTGGGTATACTTGTGTACTCAACCTACATATATAAAACTGCTTTCAGGTTTCCAGGAGGACATCGGGGATCGTGCAGGGCCATACTAGCTCAGGCGTTGGGACCGTCGCAGTTGCTGTTTTTCTTGCTTTTGGTACCTTAACTTTGTAGACACCTAGTACTTTCTAGATTTTACTTTTGCAGCATGCATATGGGAGTAGTTTTCTTTTTCTTTACTTTTACTTCCAGTTTTTGTGTTGTGGGATTTACTATCTTATCTACCGATCCTATTAAAAAGAAAAAGGGTAATTCCTTACATTTAGTGTGTGATTTTATACCCTTGGTGATAGTCACCACTCCAAGACCTATTGAAGGCGGGTCTCGTGGGTCATTATCTCTCTTTCAACTTGAAGAAGGAAGGTTCTGGCAATCTGTTGTCCCTTCCCTCATCTTGGTGAAGGCGGGTCAGGACAGAATGGTATCAGAGGTGGAGGTTTGAGAGATAAGATGGATTCTGGTGTTAGGCATAGTGAGGATTGCATGGGATGGTAAGGAAATAGTGTTGGGTGACCTTGGTGCGTGAATTAGGCCAGGGAAGACCGGCTAGGACACGGGATTTTAGGTCCCCCTGTGATCCGATGCAAGGACTCTTGACCCACCGAACGACCAAGTGAGGCCACACTGATTGCAAGGTAGAGACCCTAGGAAAGGTACATGTATGATAATGACTTGTGTTCTCGTGTTTCATGGGTGTTTTGGGGATTGAAATAAATAAGAAGTTTAAGAAATTTTAAGAACAACATTCTGCACTAGTTGGGATTAGGCATTCCTTGTTTACCTTGCAGCTATGGAACCTGGGAGACGACCACGAGTGGTGCGGGTGATCGAGGCCCAGGAGGTTGACATGACTGATTGGTAGAGGACTGATCGAGAGGAAGAGGACGACCAATGGCAGAATACTCTTCGAGCCTTCCAGCGACAGACCCTTGAGAAGTATGAGGGCAGCACCTCTGATATGAAGACGGAGAGATGGCTAGAGGATATAGTGATAGCTTTTGGCTTGATTCGGGCTCCGGTGGAGTACTGGGTTCCTCTGGTTGTGATCCAGATGCGGGGAGTAGCGCGTCAGTGGTGGATGCTCTACCTAGGGGAGAGGAGAGAGGCTGAGGTGGCATGGGCTGATTTTGAGAAGGAGTTTCGGGCAGAATTCCTCTCTTCTACGATGAAGGAGGAGAAGAGGCAGGAGATACTCTCCCTACAATAGGGGAGTATGTCAGTAAGGGAGCTGGGAATCAAGTTCAAGGACCTCCTCTTCTTTGCTCCGGACCTCTTTCCAGATGAGGAGTTTTGGGCGATACGTTTAGAAAAGGCGCTCCGACCCTCCCTCCAGTATGCTGTTACCCCCTTCACCTTGCCGACATACTTGGAGGTCCAGAAGAAGTCCGAAGTGGTGGAAAGGATGCATGCCCTAGGAGGTGTGTCACTGGAGGGGATTTGGCTAGGCTCATCAAAAGGGAAGGTTGTCAGTGCCAGACCTCCATCATTAGGACCCTCTAGGTTTCGACCGGAAGGAAGCAGGCCTTAGCAGTTTCAATTTCGAACCCCTGGTCCTCTCCCTTTCCTTTCAGGCCCAGGACCGATGTGCTTCGTCTGTGGGATCCGTGGACATCTTATATATTAGTTCTCAGACCGAGTATAGTACGGCGTTGTTGGACAAGCCCAGCACCCTCCCCAGCAGCAACTTCCAGCTAGGCCCTTCCTGCAGTAGCAATAAGTTCAGCGAGCTCCCGCTCCTCCAAGGGAAGACGTTTCAGGGGGAGGCTGACCTCAGGGAACTCATCAGGGACCTCGACTAGGGAGTGGTCGGGGAGGTGGCCGATAGCCGAGGGGAAAAGGATCTAGGTGTGGGCAGTTACATGCTACGGAGGCAGCAGTCTTAGTAGGACGAGAGGTTATTTGAGGTACGATCAGTTTGTTCAGTACCCTTGCTTATGCCTTGTTCGATACCGGAGCTTTGCACTCTTTTGTTTCACCCGGTCTGGCCTGTGCTCTGGGTCTAGGTGCTGAGAGACTTCCAGTTCCCCTGGTGCTGATCACACCAGTTAGAGGTCAGACTGACCTGTTATATGTTTATCAAGGATGCAGACTGATGATAGGGCCACATCAGTCAGCCGGGGATCTACTACTTCTATAGATACAACCATAAAATATCATCCTAGGCATCGACTAGTTGTTATATGTGTGTGTCGTCATCGACTACTTACAAGGAATTATTGTGTTCTCGGATTTTTACGATCGACGTGTTGCTTTCACCGGCGAGAGGATTGGCCAGAAGGGCAGCAGGAGATAGGAACCCCTCTTCTCCTTGTTAGTCGAGCTGTCAGTAGAGTCAGTATATGCTGATACTGGGATGGTGTAGGTACCAGGGATCGTTAGTGAGTTTATGGACATCTTCCTTGAGGAGGTGACGACTCTACCCCCTCGACGTGATATCGATCTTGGGATAGACTTGCAGCCTGGTGCTCGTCTGATTTCGATGTCTCCCTACCGGATGGTACCTTCGGAGCTACGGGAGTTGCGGATTCAGATTGACGATATGATGAAGAGGGGTTATGTTCGACCAAGTGCGTCACCGAGGGGTTCTCCTGTCTTGTTCGCAAAGAAGGCAGATGGTGGTCTCAAGTTTTTCATAGACTACAGGAGGATGAATCAGGTAATGATCAAGAATCGATACCCTCTTCTGAGGATAGACGATCTTTTCGACCAGCTGAAAGGGTAAGGATGGTTCTCAAAGATCGACATGTAGTCTGGGTATCACCAGTTGAGGGTGAAGGAGGGAGAAATATCAAAGACGGCCTTCAGGTGCAGATATGGGCACTTCGATTTTGTAGTCATGCCTTTCGGTGTTACGAATGCTTCGGCTGTGTTCATGGGTCTTATGAACTCCGTCTTCCAGGAGTATCTGGATCGGTTCATAGTCATGTTCATCGACAACATCCTGATCTATTCAAGATCATAGGAGGACCACACGGAGCACCTGAGGACGGTTTTGGAGGTCCTCCGACAGCACCATCTCTATGGGAATTTGTCGAAATGCAAGTTCTGGACGCAAGAAGTGCACTTCCTTGGGCATGTAGTGTCCGAATAGGGGGTGGCGGTGGACCCATCAAAGGTTGAGGCGGTTTTTTCTTGGGAAGCGCCCAACAACGTGGTAGAGGTTCGTAGTTTCCTCAGGCTAGCAGGTTACTATCGGAGGATCGTACCCAACTTCTCCCGAGTTGCAGCCCCTTTGACAGCCTTGACCAAGAAGGACCAGGTTTTCATGTGGAGTGAGCAGTGCGAGGCAGCCTTCAGCTATCTGAAGGAGGATTTGGTTAGTGCCCCAGTACTGAGACTACCAGAAGAACGGGTGGCATATGAGGTGTTATGTGATGCTTCAGGGAAAGGCCTCGTATGTGTGTTGATGCAGCGACAAGGGGTGATATTTTATGGTTCTAGGTAGCTACGCCCTCATGATCGTAATTATGCCACCCACGATCTGGAGCTTGTAGCGGTTGTTTTCACACTAATGTTCTGGCGGCATTACGCCATCGGATAACGCTTTGTGGTCTTTGCGGATCACAAAATCTTGAGGTATATCTTCTCCCATCGGGACCTAAACTTACGGTAGTGAAGGTGAATGGAGTTCCTCCAGGATTATGATTTCAAGATTTCCTACACCTCGAGGAAAGGAAACATGGTGGCTGATGCCTTGAGAAAAAACTCACAAAGTGATGCGGTCTGAGAGTTGGCAGACGCATGGCGGGTGATAAAGGAGTTGGCTGCCCTACACCTGGATGCGAGGATGGATAGTGGGAGAGGTTTCTTGTTTCAGATGAAAGTGAGGTCTTCTCTATTACGTCAGGTGGAGGGGTCTCAGTGGGGAGACCCAGAGATGAAGTGATTCATGATCGGGTTAGCCAAGGAAGTGCTCCGGAAGGGTGGAAATAAGATAGTCAATTCGGATGTTATTCCGAGGGAAGTTGTTCGTTCTGGAGGCGATGCATGAGAGAGTCCTTGGTGAGTTCCACAGATCACCCCTGGCGGTGCACCCAAGAGTTTCCAAGATGTACCAGGGTCTGAGGAGACAGTTTTGGTGGCCCGGGTCAAAGCGGGTGGTGGCAGAGTTTGTGGCCAAGTGCCTAGTATGTTAGCAGGTGAAGGCTGAACACCGTGTTCCAGGTGGTTTTTTGAAACCTTTAGATGTCCCTGAGTGGAAGTGGGACGACATCTCGATGGATTTCATCATGGGGCTACCCAAGGTTCAAGGAGGTTGCGACGCCATCTGGGTAGTAGTGGACCGGTTGACAAAATCGGCTCACCTTCTGGCGATCAAGGAGTCGAGAGTAGTGGATACTCTAGCACAGAGGTATGTGGACGATGTGGTGCGGTTGCATGGAGTTCCATGGTCCATAGTCTCAGATAGGGATTCACGATTTACCTCACGAGTCTGGAGGGGTTTGCATCATACTTTTGACACCCATCTACTCCTTAGAACTGCCATCCACCCCTAGACAGATGGGCAGACAGAGCGCACCATCCAGACCTTGGAAGATATGTTGCGAGCATGCATCCTGGACTTTGGAGGATCCTGGGTGTGACACTTTCCTCTGGTGGAGTTTGCCTATAACAATAGCTACCACTCCACCATTGGCATGGCTCCATTCTAAGCCCTATACGGAAGGTCGTTTCGCTCACCGGTGTGCTGGACTAAGGTTGGGGAAACGAGCGTTCTTGGCCCGAAAGTGGTGCAGAGCATGACATAGAAGGTTCAGCTTATACGGGAAAGGATGCAGGCGGCCCAGGACCGACAGAAGTCATATGTCGATAGCAGGAGGAGGCCCTTGGAGTTTGAGGTTGGGGTCCACATGTTCTTTAAGGTCTCCCCTCAGTGTGGACAATGGAGGTTCGGTAGGGGGAGTAAGCTTTCTCCCAGATTCATCGGACCCTTCGAAGTGTTGCAGCGGGTCGGTGAAGTGGCTTATCAGCTAGCGCTACAATCTCCACTACTGAGGATACATGATGTTTTCCATGTGTCTCAGCTCCGTCGGTATCTCCATGATGATTCACACGTCCTCGGCTGGGGAGAGATAGATATCGAGGACAATGTGACCTTTGTGGAAAGACCAGTGAGGATCCAGGATCGTGAAGAGAAGGTGATTTGTGGGAGAACCATCCCTTTAGTTCGAGTTTTGTGGAAGTATAGTGGGCTTGAGGAGAGTACCTGGGAGAGGGAAGCACAGATGTGTGCCCAGTACCCAGAGTTGTTTTGAGTTTTGTGTTGTTCTGTCTATACTTGTTGTGATAGAATGCCTCACCTTGTTGACTATGGAATGTATGGTTTTTCTTTTTTCTCTAAATGTGTGTGAAAAGTCCTGGATATGGGGAGGGGAGGACTTGACCCCTAATCAAGACGCATTAAGGTGGATGCGATTAAACCCGTGCGGGCAAGTCAGTGCCACCCAAAGCGGATAGTATCTTGACATGGGAGAATAGACTCCCCAACCCATATGACTGGGCAGTTTGACCCAGGTATGTTACTTGGTTCTTGAGAGGTAGGTGTTTCTAGATAACGATGAGGTTCACTCCTGAGTGGTATCTTTCGAGGTGGTTGTTCAAACCCTGTTTTCTCTTCTGGTTTGTTTTGATTCTTGAGGGTGAGAATAGTTTGAGAGGTATCTAATGTAATGGCCCAGACCCTCCTGGCCCATTACTTTTCCAAAATAAGGCTCCACCAAAATAATGGCACTGTGGCGGTGGCGCAGGTCACAGTGGCACCGTGGCAGTGGCACCAGTCACGGTGGCACCGTGACGGTGGCACTGTGACGGGGGCACCATGACGGGGGCACCGTGACGGGGGCACCGTGAAGGTGACACCCTGAAGGTGGCACCCTGAGGGTGACACCATGATGATGAAACTGTGAGGGTGACAATGTGATGGTGACACCGTGAGGGTGACACCGTGACGGTGGCACCGTGTCCGCTCCATTTCTCTTCCAGTCCCACTCCCGCAATGTCTTTTATTGACGTAAATTAATTCTTTTTCCCTTTCAAGCCCATTTAAAGCCCATAATTAATTCCTAAAAATCCTAAGAAGCCTCCTTGATGGGGGATATTTAATAACAACTTAATATCTTCGTGCATAACTACCGAACCACGTGGGAAATCTCCCAGGCGTTCAAAATCCCCAAATCCCATAACAACGGGGTTTTATCTATATATATCACAGAGGAAGTTATTCTTCTCTTCATCCTTTTGGCCGACTCCTCTTATTATCCCTGGTGTGCCTGGAAGTTTTCCCCCTTATTGAGACTTGTGGTGCACCTACACTCGAGTCGTCTGCTCGTCCTTGGAGTTCCCGACGTCCCTCCCCAGCAAATCGTGCATCCCCTGTTCTTGGCGTGTGGAGAAAAACGTCAATCCTTGATCAATCAGGTTGGGATTTTACCTTCTTCTCCCTTTTCTGTGTATCATACGGGGTGGTTATGATACTTCTTTTGTAGGAATGGATGAACCAAACATTAATGAAAATAACAAATGGATTATAAAGAATGAAGGGGAGGGGTGTGACCGATGTTCTACTGTACTCTTTTATGTTGTTTTGTGTTGTGAATTGTACGGGATTATGCTCAGTGAAAGTCATGGTCGTTGGTGGTCTTTCTTTGCGCACTAATGAACATCTATGACCTTTATTTTTAAATAACTGTAACATGGAATTGTTGAATTACGTATATTCGGTTAAATAAATTGAAAGCACCGGGATCAACCCCTTTTTTGTGATAACCCCAGTTAAAGCACAGTGGAATTGAAACCATGGAGTGTGTTAAATCTTTTAAATCTAAAAATACCTTCTTGGGCCTGCTTCGTATTAGTAGTAGTGGTTTGGTTGTTTTCTTCCATGGGCCAAATACGGCGGACCTTATGGTTTTCTTGGATAGAGGCTTAGATTGCTGGGGTGATGTGGGTGAGGATCGGATCCTCTGATGTGGCACGGTTGCTGGTTGTGAATCTGGGATTGTGGTTGCTCTGATTATATCACGAATTGGGGTGGAATCCTCTTCTATTATGAAACCTTTTTCTCCATAGTTCTAGGGATGTGGGGGCTATATCTTGAAGCCTTATTTGGTTCCAATACATGGAGGGATCTCACTTTGATGTGAATTTACAAGAGAACAGGGTGTGAATGTTTAAGTTGTTGTTGGCTGTAAATTTTTCCCCTAGACTTGTGCTTGTGCCTGTTAGCTGCCCAGTAGTGTAGATTTTACTTAAACGGGATCACTTGAACATGAAAATAAGAATGGGTTAATTGGTAAATTGATTCTGGGAATGAGTTGTGACTCAGTTCTGAGTAGTATGCTTTCTATGAGTAGTGACTAGACTGTTTGTGCTCGAGTTAGGTGTGGAGCCCTAGGTTGGGTTGAGTGCTTGTTACCTATATATATATATATATATATATATATATATATATATATATAGTTCTTTTGTTTCTTATTTGGGCCCCACCCAAGTTGATCATTTAGTGTTGAACACCCCCATTTCATGGGGGAGGGTGTTTTTCCCAACACTCCTACGAGTGGCCGGTTATTATCTCCTTTTCTGATCCCTTTCCCAAATAGCCCAAGACTCTTCGGGCAGGCTGTGATGGCCTGAAGTCCATTTTTATCCCAAGAACCTTCGGGTAGTATAGTTTGGTTGTCGGACAGGTGTTTGCGGCAGGTTGTTTCCCAAGTATCTTCGGGATGAGGCCCAGGTGTCTTCGGGCGTGGCAGTGGTTGTTCTGGCCTAGGTGTTTGCGGGCATGGTTACGTGTGATAGTTGTGGCCCAGGTGTCTGCGGGCGGGATAACGGTTATGGCCCAGGTGTGTGAGGACAGGGTTTGGCAGTGGTACTGTGGTGAGGTTATGGCCCAGGTGTGTGCGGGTGGGGTTTGGCAGTCGGACTGCGGTGAGAATGGAGGGATTGGTTCGATGCGTAGGATGTCTTAAATAATTAGTGGTAAAGTGGCATGGGGTACCCAAATATAAATGTGTTATTACTATACATTACTTGACTTGTGTTATTTGGGGAGCGTGCCTTGGTGAGGTTTGGGTGGATGGATTTCTTTGTTGGGCATTTGGTTATCTATTTTTCTCACAGGGCATTATAATTCCTCCCCACTTGTGCATGAGAGTCTTTACATTCCCTACTGGGTATACTTGTATACTCACCCTACATATATAAAACTGCTTTCAGGTTTCCAGGAGGACTTTGGGGATCATGCAGGGCCATACTAGCTCGAGCATTGGGACCGTTTCAGTTGCTTTTTTTCTTACTTTTGGTACCTTACCTTTGTAGACACCTAGTACTTTATGGCTTTTACTTTTGCAGCATGCATATGGGAGTGGTTTCTTTGTCTTTAATTTTTCTTCCAGTTTTGGTGTTGGGGGATTTACTATCTTATCTCCTGATCCCATTAAAAGAAAAAAGGGTAATGCCTTCCATTTAGTGTGTGATTTTATACCCTTGGTGCTAGTCGCCACTCCGAGACCTATTGAAGGCGTCTCTCGAGGGTCATTATCTCTCCTTCAACTTGAAGAAGGAAGGTTCTGGAAATATGATGTCCCTTCCCTCATCTTGGTGAAGGTGGGTTGTGATAGTTGCAATACCACTTTAAGAAGTATTCACTCTGCCTTCACTTGCTAACGTACTAGGCACCTTGAAGTGTAGTCAGCAATCTCCCTTTTCATATTATCCCACCAATAATTATCACAAATATCCCTATACATTTTTGTGCTTCCAGGATGTATAAAGAAAGTAGAACTATGGGATTAATCTATCATCTCCATCTTTATTTACGGAATAGATGGAATACATAGTCTTGTAGGAAATTTCAGTACACCTTTTTTAACAATATAGAACTCAAGAAACATCCCATCCTTCACAGCTTCAAATTTATTCTGTAACAAAGGATCTTCTTTCTGAGCTTTCTTGATCTTCTCTAGTAATGATGGTTGAGAAATAATTTGGGTTAGTTTTGATGGTGTTCCTTCCCTTATAATTCTCATGTCCAGATTTACTAGGCCATTGATCAAAGGATCTTTTTGAATCCTCATTATGGAAAGAACAACTGGGTATTTCCTTTTAAATGCATCAGCAACTTTGTTTTCTCTTCTGGGACGATAATGAATTGAACAATCATAGTCTTTAAGAAGTTCCAACCATATACTTTGTCTCATGTTGAATTCCTTTTGTGTGAAAATATACTTCAAACTTTGATGGTATGTGTATATATCACATTTCTCTCTATAAAGATAGTGCCTCCAAATCATCAGTGTAAAAATGATTATAGCCATATCCAGATCATGCGTAGGATTGTTCTGATCACGAGTCTTCAAATGTTGAGATGAATAAGCAATGACCTTGTCATTTTTTATGAGGACGCACCCAAGCCCTTTTAGAGATGCATCGCTAAAAATAAAGAATCCTTCTCCACTTGAGGGCAGAGTTAACACAGGTACAGTAACCAATCTCTTCTTCAGATCTTGGAAACTTTCCTCACACACCTTTGTCTAGATGAACTTGAAACCTTTTGAGTTAACTTGGTTAATGGATTATAAAGTCGTGAGAAGTTTTCCATAAACCTCCTATAATATCCTGATAATCCAAGGAAACTTATAATCTCAATTATTGTTGTAGGTTGAGGCCACTCCTCTGCAACTTTTGTCTTTGTAGGGTCAACTATGATTCCTTAATTAGTAATAAGGTGCCCCAAGAAAGCAACCTGTTGTAACCAGAATTCACATTTTCTAAACTTTCTAAAAATCCTATCCTTACTTAGAGTTTTTAAAATAACTCTTAGATGATCTTCATGCTCCTCATGACTTTTGGAATATATAATAATATCATCAATAAAAACTACCAAAAAGTTATCAAGGTAGTCCTTAAAGACTCTATTCATCAGATCCATAAAAATAGCAGGTGCATTAGTTAGTCTGAAGGGCATAACAAAAAACTCATAATGCCCATATCTTGATCGGAAGGTAGTTTTTGGAATATCTTCTTTTTTCACCCTCAATTGATGATGACCAGATTGAAGATCAATCTTAGAGAATAATTGAGCCCCAAGAAGTTGGTCAAATAAGTCATCAATTCTTGGAAGAGGGTATTTGTTCTTCACTATGATCCCATTCAGTTCTTTATAATCAATGCATAGTTGCATCGATCCTTCCTTATTCTTCACAAAGAGAAATGGTGCTCCCCAAGGAGACACACTCATTTGGATAAACCCCTTCCCCAAAAGATCTTGGAGTTGTTTATTTAATTCCTCCAGCTCCTCATTTTCCATCCTATTGGGGGTCTTTGATATCAGATGAGATCCAGGTACGAGTTAAATATAGGACTCTACCTCCCTTTCTAGGGGAGTTCTGGGTAACTCCTTAGGAAACACATCAATGTAATTCTAGACGATGGGGACATTTTCTATCCTTAAACTCTCATCTCCTTCTTCCTCACTGATCAACCCCATAAATAAGGATACAGGGGGTTCTTATAGAAAAATATCAGGTTTAGATATCTCTTCTTGGAAGATAATTGTAGGTTTTCCATTCAAGGATACTAAGATTTCATTGCTTCTGTATTTGATCTTATCATTATACTTTGAGAGCCAGTTCATCCCAAGTATAATGTAGAATTCCAGCATGGAAATGACTACTATATTTATGATAAGATTGTTCTCACTAAAGTAAATACTAGAGTTTCTAAACACTGACGATTCTTAGATAATCCCACCAGGAGTATTGACTGATAACTTTACTTTTAGAAAATTAGGGCTTGATTCTAAATTCTTTGAAAAACTTGGAGGAGATAAAGGAATGTGTAGAACCTGAATCAAACAAAGTACTTGCTAAATTTGAGAGAACAATAAGATTACCTGCTACCACATAATTTGGATCTTCAACTTCAGCTGTCATGATAGGAAAAGAACGACCTTTCTCCCTTGGCCTTTGCTGAGACTAATTGTGGTTCCCCTCCACTTCCCTCGGATTTGGAAAGTTATTGGAAAAGTGCCCAAGTTGTCCACACATAAAGCACTGGACACAGATATGGTCTGCACCATATTCCCCTTGTCATTAGTGTATGGAAGTTGAGTTTTCACCTCACTATGACAATTCCTCGCAATATGGTCATCTCTTCCACACTTGTAGAATTTCCCACTCCCAAGTAGGCAGTTCCCCAAATGCTTCTTCCCACATTTATTACACGTGGGATGTTTCACTTTCTTTCATCCTCTTCCCTGATCAAAGTTCCTCCCTAAGTTGGGCTCCATCGATCTTTTCTTGTCATTTGATTTATGAGACCACTGTGTCTCACCAAACTCGAGATTGACTTTCATCACACTTCGCACGATCACCTTGTTGGAACCAATTTGTGTATAGGTTTGTATTTGTTGTCAATAGTTGTGAATGGAATATCAAAATGAAAGAGATCAAGAAGTACTCAAATAAAATGGAGGAATGGAAGCTCACAATGAGGGAGATCATGAAGTACTCTGATGAAGTAGAGGAGTAGTGATTCAGATGATTGTTGTGATGATCGTAAGTCCAAATAACATGTGTCAAAGGTGATACCTTGTTTACAACAATGAAGAATGTGAGGAGTAATCCATCCAAGGATGATTAAATCAGGATGGTGTTTTTGGATGAAGACCATGAAATTCCTCATTATTGCATGAGAACAATGGGTTTTGATGAAGACCATGCAATTACTCATGATTGTGTGAGAACCATGCTAGATACTTCTTGACGGATTGAATCACATGGTTTTCATGAAGTTGATCATGATGGTTGATGAAGGAGGAAATGTGCCAATGAGTTGACTTATGCAATGGCCATGCACATCACATTGTCATAGAAGATTATGGTACTAAAGTTGTTCCTTCAAAGAATACATATCACAATAGTGGAGTTTGTGTTAAAAGCAAAAGAGTTGCTGAAGGATACAGATCACCAAGAAGAAGTGTTGTTGAGGTGATTGTGCTTGTCGACAAAGCAAAAAAACGACATACAAATTTGTTGACAAAGGAGATTCCATGGTGACATGTCGAGTTCAAGAGTTGTGGTCAACGATCTATGTTTGATTCAAGAACATAGACAGAGGAATTGATGATCTGGAGGCGGTATCAAAAGAGCAGATACAAGGTGGCACTGTTTTCCAGTGTTTGCCAAATTTTTGGGGTCCAAAATCTGGAAGTTGCTGAGCATCACGAAAACTGTATTTCCATGAAGATAATAACTAAAAATGGAAAAGGCATGAATTTCGCGAAGAGAGGATGCATGGTTTGGAAATCGTGAAGACCAGAAGAATGGAGGCGGTGAGTCTTCGCGATTACGTCAAGCTTCGCGAACGGTAGAGGCTGAAGCGCATCGTAGAGGAGAAGGGCTTTGCGAGGGAGCTTCACGGCGAAGGTGCGAAGGAATGTTGAAGGTGATTCTTCATGATTACTTCAAGCTCCGCGAACTGAAAATTGTCGTGGCGGCGGAGAAGGTCTTTGCGAGGGAGCTTCGCGGAAAAGGCGCGAAGGAATGTTGACGGTGATTCTTCGCGATTACGTCAAGCTCCGCAAATGGAAAATTACCATAGTACTTCGCGATTTGGATAGAATTCCGAAGGAAACTTTGGAGCTTCGCGATTTCAGATGATGTGGCGTTGAATTCTCATGGAAGGGACGAGGGTCAGTTGAATCGCCTATAAATAGAGGCCGACCCCCTCGAGAGAAGAAGAGAGAGCTCTCAACAAAAAACCTTTGCTCTCGGTTCGCAAAGGTCTCTCGTGAAGGCAGTGTGCTTCGCGAAAGAGGAGCTTCGTGGCGGCTATTCTAGCTCCGCGAAAGTCTTGTGCCCCGCGTTGGCTCAGTGAGCTTCACGAAGAGGCAGGAGCTCCGCGATATCCCAGCATTGCGAAGGCTGGAGCATCACGAGAGTGCTTCACGATTGAGCTTCGCGAAAAGTCAGGGGCTCTGCGAGGACTTGTTTGAGCTTTTCAAAATTGGGAGCATTGCGAAGTAGGGTACTTTTTGAAGGCCCTTTCCAAAGGTTGTTTGCCCAGTGGATAGGGGAAAACGGGGTACTCATCAGTGGATGAAATTTGTACTTCAAAAGAGCATCATTTATTGAGCAATCACACAAATGATTGTGATTCAGGAAAACGAAGACAAGGGGATATAGTGCATTCAGTCATTGCAATAAAGTAAAAGGATGAATACAAAAGAGCATCAACTCAGGACTCTGATGCAAGCAAAGTCTCAAGCTGAACAGGAGACAAAGACTTCAACGCAAATCTATTGAAGAGACCTTCACATCTATATACTGAGTGAGACTTCACCAATGGTAGTGAGCTAGGGGGAGTCAACGGGAGTGACCCAAGGGAAGCAGTGAGTTATCCCTAAACCATTGTAAAGGCAGTGAGCCTGGGACAGAGTTACTGTGCCCGAACAATTGTTATCTACAGCTAGTGAAGCATAGTGAATTTAGGTACAACCGACAACCTGTCGGCGTATGCTCCTTGGACGTAGCCCTTAATGGTGAACCAAGTAAAAATAGTTGTGTCATCACTCTGCATGTGAATGTTTCATTGCTGATCATATCCACCATACAGGTTTAAGTAGTTCCTACCAACGTGGGAACAAGATCCACAACTTTAAGAAGAAAAAGTTGACACCTTGATTCACCCCTCCCCTCTCAGGGTGTCCCGGGGTCCTACAAGTGGTATCAGAGGGAGGTTAACGTATGTTGGATATTCTCCAGTAATTATATAGAGAATAGGATTTGAGTTTCTTTCCTAAAGTCAACAATGAAGAGCAGTCTTGATAATGACGCAGTCATTTCTGAGCAGAAGTCTACATCTAGCAAGACCATGACGAACAGGAAAAAGAAAGAGAAGAAGCAGTTGAATAAGTCCCTCATATCCAAAGAATATACAATGTCTTGTTCTCCATGCCATTACAATAATGAAGAAACATCAGGCTTGGAAAGTATCGAGCAGGTGGCTCAGGATTCTTCCAGAGGAAAGGATGACACCCCCTATTCAAGCTTTCAGGAAAAACTCAAAACATATCTGCATGATATTCCTGAAGAAAGGGTTGCGATTATTTTTAGCCTATTCCAATCTATGCAGGTTGAGATCACTTGTTTAGAAAGGGAAGATGACAATATGGAAGACGGGTTGGAAAGAAAAGTTATGGAAAGTATGAAGCTCACCAAACAGGTGAAAGTCTTTGAAGAAAACGAGGCAGTCAATAAGATTCTAAAAGAATGGATCCATGCACTTGAATTTGAGCTGAAGAAGAGCAATGAAGTCAAGAATTTTTGTTTGGAAGAAACTTACATTAAATTCAGGGAATTTGACTCTTTGTTACAAAACAAAGTTAAGATGCATGAAGATGAGTTTGAAAGGTTGAAGAAGACTTGTGAAGAGAAGATGATCACAATTGAAGATCAGAAGATCATCCTCAATATTGTGGGTCAAAAATTGGAAGCTCAGTTGACCAAGATTGAGAACACATATATTGAGACTTCACAAAAGAATGAAATGAGTGATGCTTGCACTCAATGTTCGTTGGAGGAGTCTAAAGCTGAAATGCCTCCAACATGTGATAAGAAGATTATGACAACTCTTGATTATCCACATCAAGAATCAGTTGCTGCTGGTAATCAATGCTCACTGGAGGATTCTATTGTCAAAAGACCTCCAACATGTGATAAAAAGATCATGACTTCACTCTTTGATCTATCACAAGCAACTAAGAAAGTGAAGGTACCATCCAAACCATCTTGTACTCATATTTCTAAATACACTCCTACAATCAGTGCAGGTGGGAAGAAAAGTTCTAAACAAGTATGGATGAGGAAAGGTGAGAAGAAGAAACCTACCACCATGGCTAGGGTGGATCGGAAGAAAAAGGAGGAAGTGGTTTCCTCAAATAGAGCACAAAATATTAAGCAGATGGCCCAACAAATTAATACAGAAGACAAAAAGAAGAAAATATTTGTGGGTCAATGTTGGTGCTGCAACAAATTTGGGCACTGTGCACTGGATTGTCTTTATAATCCCTTACATGGAAAAGCACAGAGAATGCCTATATCAAAGAGAAGGAATCCAGAGAAAAACAAGCAACGTCAACAGGTCTAGGAGCATCTGTTTACTGCAAACAGATTTGGAATTCTTGATAACATCTGTGATGTATGCAATGGAAGCGCTCACAATGCAGGCACATGTCCACATCAACATGCTTTCACTGTTGAAAAGAAAAGAAGACCTATGATGACGTCAAATAATGAAGCAGCTACCTTGGGGAGAAATCAGAAGAATGTTGTGAACACACATTTCCCCAAGAAGATCTCAAGTAGGGAAGCTGAGAAGACCCAGGATTTTAGATCCATGAAATTGAAGGGTCATTCATCGAAAATAAACACTAAGTGGGATGAATCTCGGATGAACCCATGTGGAAGACCTAAACCAGCTGCAAAATTTCCAAATGACATATTGGTCATCTAGACAGAAGATTTGAAAAGAATAAGGAAACTTGAATATGAGAAGGCCAAGGCTGATGAAAAAAGGAAAAGGAAAACTTTCACATGATGAAGGCATAGTGCAGGAGAGATTGCAAACAAAGAGAAACACACGTGTCAAAGAAGTTCTGTGTGAGAGATGCAAGAAGTCTGGTCACATTGCAGAAGGTTTCCTAACCTTAATACCAGAGCAAGAAGCAGTCCTTAAGAGAAGTAAGAATGTATCATTCATGATGGATTCTAAGTAGAACAATTCTTCACACAAAGCAGAAGAGAATGTGAACAGAGCCATGCCACACCGACAGATGTCAGAACATATGTTCAAATGTGCAGGCATAAAGATTGGAGTGAACAGAGGAACTTGGTTGAGAAAAGAACCTCAACCAATCAAGTCTTATTGATGAAGCAAGAAGGAACCACCTTGTTCCCGTAATCATTTGTGTATTGTATTTGTGCTAATAATGCAGGGAATTGAAGGTGAAGCATGCTCTCAGGGGGAGAACCTGAGAAGTAGTGAATGCTGTCAACTCTTGATAGCCAAGCTGAAGAAGTTTCCATCCTTAGTAGATTCTTCAATTGATATTCAAATATTATGATGATGAAGGATCACTCTTGATGAAGATGATGAGGAGTGTTTCCCTTGAGGGGGAGAAGAAAGAAGAAGATTCCATAATCACTGTTTCAATCAATATCAACTTCAGCTGGACTCAAAAGTAGTTACTCTGTAAATTTCTTGAAGAACACGTCAATAGAGAAGGTATGTCATTTCTTAATCACTATCCCTTGGTTACTCAGATCAAAGATTATTTTACAAAGTGGGAGTAACTGAATTGATCAGTGACATAAAGAGAATGGAAGTGCCCTAAGGCCACTTATCCTACCGATTGCACATGAATGTTTTGGATCTATTTGCTGATGTGAGTGCAGGAGTTTCAGGTTGATTATTCTCTATCATAGTTGATCTTCTTCTACCTGGAATTAAAGTGGTAAACCCTTGAAGACAAGATACATGAGTTATCATCTCATGTTGGTATCATGATCCGTGGATAATGGAAAACCTTGTTGACTTAATCAAATCCTCTTGTTTTCTACATCGAGCATTGCTCAAGCAGACATAGAGTGAAATGATTAATGAAACATTGCTTAAGTGTGGATTGATACCCTACCTACCATGTTCTTTGTATTTCTTGTCAATAAGGGGGAGAGAAAGTGAAATGAATGTTTGAAAAGAAAAGTTGATTGAATAGAAGATTCTCATTTTGACATTGAAAAATTCATTTCAGAAGACGTATAAGGTATTGACAACAAAATACAAAGGGGGATATTGTTGGAACCACTTTGTGTATAGGTTTTTATTTGTTGTCAATAGTTGTCAATGGAATATCAAAATGAAATAGATCAAGAAGTACTCCAATAAAATGGTGGAATGCAAGCTCACAATGAGGGAGATCATGAAGTACTCTGATGAAGTAGAGGAGTAGTGATTCAGATGATTGTTGTGCTGATTGTAAGTCCAAAGAACATGTGTCAAAGGTGATACATTGTTTACAATAATGAAGAATGTGAGGAGTAATCCATCCAAGGATGATTAAAGCAGGATGGTTTTTTTGGATGAAGACCATGCAATTCCTCATTATTGCATGAGAACAATGGGTTTTGATGAAGACCATTCAATTACTCATGATTGTGTGAGAACCATGCTAGAGACTTCTTGACGGATTGAATCACATGGTTTGCATGAATTTGATCATGATGGTTGATGAAGGAGGCAATGTGCCAATGAGTTGACTTATGCAATGGCCATGCACATCACATTGTCATAGAAGATGATGGTACTAAAGTTGTTACTTCAAAGAATACATATCACAATAGTGGAGTTTGTGTTAAAAGAAAAAGATTTGCTGAAGGATATAGATCACCAAGAAGAAGTGTTGTTGAGGTGATTGTGCTTGTCGACAAAGAAAACAAACGACATAAAAATTTGTTGACAAAGGAGATTCCATGGTGACATGTTGAGTTCAAGAGTTGTGTTCAATGATCTATGTTTGATTCAAGAACATCGAAAGAGGAATGGATGATCTGGAGGCGGTACAAAAAGAGCAGATACAAGGTGGCATCGTTTTCCAGTGTTTGCCAAATTTTTGGGGTCCAAAATCTGGAAGTTGCTGAGCATCGCGAAAAGTGGATTTCCATGAAGATAATAATTAAAAATGGAAAAGGCATGAATTTCGCGAAGAGAGGATGCATGGTTTGGAAATCGCGAAGACCAGAAGAATGGAGGCGGTGAGTCTTCACGATTACGTCAAGCTTCGCGAATGGCAGAGGCTGAAGCGCATCGCGGAGGAGAAGGGCTTTGCGAGGGAGATTCGCGGCGAAGGCGCGAAGGAATGTTGATGGTGATTCTTCGCGATTACGTCAAGCTCCGCGAACTGAAAATTGTCGTGGCAGCGGAGAAGGGATTTGCGAGGGAGATTCGTGGTGAAGGCGTGAAGGAATGTTGACGGTGATTCTTCGTGATTACGTCAAGCTCTGTGAACAGAAAATTGTCGTAGTACTTCCCAATTTGGACATAATCCTGAAGGAAACTTTGGAGCTTCGCGATTTGAGATGATGTGGCATTGAATTCGCATGGAAGGGACGAGGGTCGGTGAAATCGCCTATAAATAGAGGTTGACCCCCTCGAGAGAAGAAGAGAGAGCTGTCAACGAAAAACCTTTTCTCTCGGTTCGCAAAGGTCTCTCGCGAAGGCAGTGTGCTTCGCGAAAGAGGAGCTTCACGGTGGCTATTCTAGATCTGTGAAAGTCTTGCACCCCACATTGGCTCAGTGAGCTTCGCGAAGAGGCAGGATCTCCGCGATAGCCCCGCATTGCGAAGGCTGGAGCATCGCGAGAGTGCTTCACGATTGAGCTTCGCGAAAAGTCAGTGGCTCTGCGAGGACTTGTTTGAGCTTTGCAAAATTGGGAGCCTTGCGAAGTAGGGTACTTTTTGAAGGCCCTTTCCAAAGGTTTTTCGCCTAGTGGACAGGGGAAAAAGGGGTACTCATCAGTGGATGAAATTTGGACTTCAACAGAGCATCATTTATTGAGAAATCACACAAGTGATTGTGATTTAGGAAAACGAAGACAAGGGGATCTAGTTCATTCATTCATTGCACTAAAGTAAAAGGTTGAATACAAAAAAGCATCAACTCAGGACTCTGATGCAAGCAAAGTCTCATACTGAACAGGAGACAAAGACCTCAATGCAAATCTATTGAAGAGACCTTTATGTCTATAAACTGAGTGATACTTCACCAACGGCAGTGAGCTAGGGGGAGTCAACAGGAGTGACCCGAGGGAAGCAGTGAGCTATCCCTGAACCATTGTAAAGGCAGTGAGCCTGGGACAGAGTGACTGTGCCCGAACAATTTTTATCTACAGCTAGTGAAGCATAGTGGATTTAGGTATGACCGACAACCTGTCGGCGTATGCTCCTTGGACGTAGCCCTTAGTGGTGAACCAAGTAAAAATAATTGTGCCATCACTCTACATGTGAATGTTTCATTGCTGATCATATCCACCATACAGGTTTAAGTAGTTCCTACCAACGAGGGAACAATATCCACAACTTTAAGAAGAAAAAGTTGACACCTTGATTCAACCCTCCCCTCTCAGGGTGTCCCGGGGTCCTACAAGTGGTATCAGAGGGAGGTTAACGTATGTTTGATATTCTCCAGGAGTTCTATAGAGAAGAGGATTTGAGTTTCTTTCCTAAAGTCAACAATGAAGAGCAGTCTTGATAATGACGCAGTCATTTCTGAGCAGAAGTCTACATCTAGCAAGACCATGACGAACAAGAAAAAGAAAGAGAAGAAGCAGTTGAAGAAGTCCCTCATATCCAATGAAGATACAGTTTCTTGTTCTCTATGCCATTCCAATAATGAAGAAACATCAGGATTGGAAAGTATCGAGCAGGTGGCTCAGGATTCTTCTAGAGGAAAGGATGACACCCCCTATTCAAGCATTCAGGAAAAACTCAAAACATATCTGCATGATATTCCTGAAGAAAGGGTTGCGATTATTTGTAGCCTATTCCAATCTATGCAGGTTGAGATCACTCGATTAGAAAGGGAAGCTGACAATATGGAAGAGGGGTTGGAAAGAAAAATTATGGAAAGTATGAAGCTCACCAAAAAGGTGAAAGTCCTTGAAGAAAACGAGGCAGTCAATAAGACTCTAAAAGAACGGATCCATGCACTTGAAGTTGAGATGAAGAAGATCAATGAAGTCAAGAATTTTTGTTTGGAAGAAACTTCCATTAAATTCAGCGAACTTGACTCTTTGTTACAAAACAAAGTTAAGATGCATGAAGATGAGGTTGAAAGGTTGAAGAAGACTTGTGAAGAGAATATGATCACGATTGAAGATCAAAAGATCATCCTCAATATTGTGGGTCAAAAATTGGAAGCTCAGTTGACCAAGATTGAGAACACACATATTGAGAATTCACAAAAGAATGAAATGGGTGATGCTTGCACTCAATGTTTGTTGGAGGAGTCTAAAGCTGAAATGCCTCAAACATGTGATAAGAAGATTATGAAAACTCTTGATTATCCACATCAAGAATCAGTTGCTGCTGGTACTCAATGCTCACTGGAGGATTCTATTGTCAAAATACCTCCAACATGTGATAAGAAGATCATGACTTCACTCTTTGATCTATCACAAGAAAATGAGAAAGTGAAGGTACCATCCAAACCATCTTGTACTCATATTGCTAAATACACTCCTACAATCAGTGCAGGTGGGAAGAAAAGTTCTAAACAAGTATGGATGAGGAAAGGTGAGAAGAAGAAACCTACCACCATGGCTATGGTGGATCGGAAGAAAAAGGAGGAAGTGAGTTCGTCAAATAGAGCACAAAAGATTAAGCAGATGGCCCAACAACTTAATACAGAAGACACAAAGAAGAAAAGATTTGTGGGTCAATGTTGGTGCTGCAACAGATTTGGGCACTGTGCACTGGATTGTCTTTATAATCCCTTACATGGAAAAGAACAGAGAATGCATATATCAAAGAGAAGGATGCCAGAGAAAAACAAGCAACATCAGCAGGTCCAAAAGCATCTGTTTACTGCAAACATATTTGGAATTCTTGATAACATCTGTGATGTATGCAACGACAGCGGTCACAATGCAGGCACATGTCCACATCAACATGATTTCACTGTTGAAAAGAAAAGAAGACCTCTGATGTTGTCAAACAATGAAGCAGCTACCTTGGGGATAAATCAGAAGAATGTTGTGAACACTCATTTCCCCAAGAAGATCTCAAGTAGGGAAGCTGAGAAGACCCAGGATTTTAGATCCATGAAATTGAACGGTCATTCATCGAAAAGAAACACTAAGTGGGATGAATCTCGGATGAACCCATGTGGAAGGCCTAAACCTGCTAAAAAAGTTCCAAATGACATATTGGTCATCTGGCCAGAAGATTTGAAAAGAATAAGGAAAATTGAAGATGAGAAGGCCAAGGCTGGTGACAAAGGAAAAGGAAAACTTTCACATGATGAAGACATCATGCAGGAGAGATTGCAAACAAAGAGAAACACACGTGTCAAAGAAGTTCTGTGTGAGATATTCAAGAAGTCTGGTCACATTGCAAAAGTTTTCCTAACCTTAATACTAGAGAAAGAAGCAGTCCTTAAGAGCAGTAAGAATGTATCATTCATGATGGCTGCTAAGCAGAATAATTTTTCACACAAAGCAGAAGAGAATGTGAACAGAGCCATGCCACACTAAAAGATGTCAGAACATATGTTCAAATGCGCATGCATGAAGACTGGAGTGAACAGAGGAACTTGGTTGAGAAAAGAACCTCAACCAAGCAAGTCTTCTTGATGAAGCAAGAAGGAACCACCTTATTCCCGTAATCATTTGTTTATTGTATTTGTGATAATAATGCAGGGAATTGAAGGTGAAGCATGCTCTCAGGGGGAGAACCTGAGAAGTAGTGAATGCTGTCAACTCTTGATAGCCAAGATGAAGAAGTTTCCATCCTTAGTAGATTCTTCAATTGATATTCAAAGAATATGATAATGAAGGATCACTCTTGATGAAGATGATGAGGAGTGTTTCCCTTGAGGGGGAGAAGAATGAAGAAGCTTCCATAATCACGGTTTCAATCAATATCAACTCCAGATGGACTCAAAAGTAGTTACTCTGTGAATTTCTTGAAGAACACCTCAATGGAGAAGGTATGTCATTTCTCAATCACTATCCCTTGGTTACTCAGATCAAAGATTATTTTACAAAGTGGTAGTAACTGAATTGATCAGTGACATAAAGAGAATGGAAGTTCCCCAAGGTCACTTATCCTGCCGATTGCACTTGAATGTTTTTGATCTATTTGCTGATGTGAGAGCAGGAGTTTCAGGTTGATTATTCTCTATAATAGTTGATCTTCTTCTACCTAGAATTAAAGTGGTAAACCCTTGAAGACAAGATACATGAGTTATCATCTCATGTTGGTATCATGATCTGTGGATAATGGATAGCCTTGTTGACTTAATCAAATCCTCTTGTTTTCTACATCGAGCATTTCTCAAGTAGACATAGAGTGAAATCATTAATGAAACATTGATTAAGTTTGGATTGATACCCTCCCTACCATGTGCTTTGTATTTCTTGTCAATAAGGGGGAGAGAAAGTGAAATGAACGTTTGAAAAGAAATGTTGATTGAATAGAAGATTCTCATTTTGACATTGAAAAATTCATTTTAGAATATGTATAAGGTATTGACAACAAAATACAAAGGGGGAGATTGTTGGAACCAATTTTTGTATAGGTTTGTATTTGTTGTCAATAGTTGTCAATGGAATATCAAAATGAAAGAGATCAAGAAGTACTCCAATAAAATGGAGGAATGGAAGCTCACAATGAGGGAGATCATGAAGTACTCCGATGAAGTAGAGGAGTAGTGATTCAGACGATTGTTGTGTTGATCGTAAGTCCAAAGAACATGTTTCAAAGGTGATACATTGTTTACAACAATGAATAATGTGAGGATTAATCCATCCAAGGATGATTAAAGCAGGATGGTGTTTTTGGATGAAGACCATGCAATTCCTCATTATTGCTTGAGAACAATGGGTTTTGATGAATACCATGCAATTACTCATGATTGTGTGAGAACCATGCTAGATAATTCTTGACGGATTGAATCACATGGTTTGCATGAAGTTGATCATGATGGTTGATGAAGGAGGCAATGTGCCAATGAGTTGACTTATGCAATGGCCATGCACATCACATTGTCATATAAGATGATGGTACTAAAGCTGTTCCTTCAAAGAATACATATTACAATAGTGGAGTTTGTGTTAAAAGAAAAATAGTTGCTGAAGGATACAGATCACCAAGAAGAAGTGTTGTTGAGGTGATCGTGCTTGTCGACAAAGAAAACAAACGACATAAAAATTTGTTGACAAAGGAGATTCCATGGTGACATGTCGAGTTCAAGAGTTTTGGTCAACGATCTATGTTTGATTCAAGAACATCGACAGAGGAATGGATGATCTGGAGGCGGTACAAAAAGATCAGATACAAGGTGGCACCATTTTCTAGTGTTTGCCAAATTTTTGGGGTCCAAAATCTGGAAGTTGCTGAGCATCACAAAAAGTGGATTTCCATGAAGATAATAATTAAAAATGGAAAAGGCATGAATTTCGCGAAGAGAGGATGCATGGTTTGGAAATCGCGAAGACCAGAAGAATGGAGGCAGTGAGTCTTCGTGATTATGTCAAGCTTCACGAACGGCAGAGTCTAAAGCGCATCGTGGAGGAGAACGGCTTTGCGAGGGAGCTTCACGGCGAAGGCGTGAAGGAATGTTGATGGTGATTCTTCACGATTACGTCAAGCTTCGTGAACTGAAAATTGTCGTGGCGGCGGAGAAGGGATTTGCGAGGGAGCTTCTTGGCGAAGGCGCGAAGGACTGTTGACGGTGATTCTTCGCGATTACGTCAAGCTCCGCGAATGGAAAATTGCCGTAGTACTTCGCGATTTAGACATAATTCCGAAGGAAACTTTGGAGCTTCACGATTTGAGATGATGTGGTGTTGAATTCGCGTTGAAGGGACGAGTGTCAGTGGAATAGCCTATAAATAGAGGCCGACCCCCTCGAGAGAAGAAGAGAGAGCTCTCAACGAAAAACCTTTGCTCTCGGTTCGCAAAGGTTTCTCGTGAAGGCATTGTGCTTCGCGAAAGAGGAGTTTCATGGTGGCTATTCTAGATCCGCGAAAGTCTTGCGCCCCGCGTTGGCTCAGTGAGCTTCGCGAAGAGGCAGGAGCTCCGCGATATCCCAGCATTGCGAAGGCTGGAGCATCGCGAGAGTGCTTCGCGATTGAGCTTCGCGAAAAGTCAGGCGCTCTGCGAGGGATTGTTTGAGCTTTGCAAAATTGGGAGCCTTGCGAAGTAGGGTACTTTGTGAAGGCCCTTTCCAAAGGTTGTTTGCCCAGTGGACAGGGGAAAAAGGGGTACTCATCATTGGATGAAATTTGGACTTCAACAGAGCATCATTTATTGAGCAATCACACAAGTGATTGTGATTTAGGAAAACGAAGACAGGGGGATCTAGTGCATTCAATCATTGCACTAAAGTAAAAGGTTGAATACAAAAAAGCATCAACTCATGACTCTGATGCAAGAAAATTCTCATGCTGAACAGGAGACAAAGACTTCAATGCAAATCTATTGAAGAGACCTTCACGTCTATAAACTGAGTGAGACTTCACCAACGGCTGACCCGAGGGAACCAGTGAGCTATCCCTGAACCATTGTAAAGGCAGTGAGCCTGGGACAGAGTGACTGTGCCTGAACAATTTTTATCTACAGCTAGTGAAGCATAGTGGATTTAGGTACGACTGACAACCTATCAGCGTATGCTCCTTGGACGTAGCCCTTAGTGGTGAACCAAGTAAAAATAGTTGTGTCATCACTCTGCATGTGAATGTTTCATTGCTGATCATATCCACCATACAGGTTTAATTAGTTCCTACCAACGTGGGAACAAGATCCACAACTTTAAGAAGAAAAAGTTGACACCATGATTCACCCCTCCCCTCTCAGGGTGTCCCGGGGTCCTACACACCTCATAGCTATCATAGTCTCAGTTGGCTAGATTCTTCCATAGGTGAGGTCTCAGTCCACCGAAGAATCTATCAACCTTACCATTTGGATCCATTACAAAGCTATAGGTGTAATGTGAAAATCATGTAAAGTTCATCTCGTAGATTCCCACAGATTCATTCTCCTTCTTCTTTAGCTTGAGAAACTCCTTCTCCATTTTTGTTCTCATGGAACGAGGGAAATACTTACTGAAGAAGATCCCTTTTAACTCTTACCACTCCAAAGCTTCAACCTCCACTCTTGGACTTGTGTTTTTATTCAGTTTCCACCACTGACCAACTTCTCCATCTAAGTGATAGACAGCTAGGGTGACCTTATCTTGCTCCGAATAGCGGAGCACAGAAAATATCATCTCGATGGAGCTGATCCCCTACTCAGCAATCAATGGGTTAGCAGATCCACTGATGGTTGGTGGTCTTTGATGCATAAAGGACTCAATATAATGTTGTTCCCTTCATGGTAAGATCAGTCTCTCAGCTTGATTCAAGTTATTTCCCATAACTTGAGTCTGTTGGTTCATCATTCGCATGAATGTTTCCATTCCAGCTTCTATTGGCGGGCCGTCAGCGTATGGTCCATTATGGTCACCAATTTCATGGTTCATCCTATTTCTCACCATTTTCTAAAAGAATAAAACCTTATTGAGAAACTTATTTTATTTAAGAATCTTTTAAATATAAAGGATTTTATGTCTTAAAACTTCATGCTTAAACGATTACATTTCTCTATAAATCCTTCATAATAATTCATAAAAAGCTTGAGATTAACAAAACATATCCCCTGAGAGTGTCGTAACCAAGAGTGAAACAAGTCTCGTTGTTGTGTACTAGTTCTCATTTGAGTCTAGCTCAAAGTGGTGTTTTTGAGTTTTAACCTTATGTACATCTGTGTCAGAGCCGTCTCTACCTACTTGTATCCAGACAGGGACATATTTGTTTGATAAACCACTTACTCAATACTCACCAAAATACCAGGAAGTTTCCCTATATTTAAACTTTTGGATAGGGTTATTCCTAAATTTTTCATATCCTAATTTACATAAATATCTAAACTACCCTCTGATACCAACTATGGAATCCTGCATTTTAATTACATAACATTTCATTACATTTTACAAACAAAGGATCTTTAAAGTCTAGTGTCTTGGAAATATGGAACATAATATATGAAAACAACACAAATCATTCTTCTAAACCACTATTAAGGTTTCATCATAGGTTCATCCAATGTACAATTACTGAATATCATATCCTAGAGATATAAATCAAAGAAAAGGGTGAGCAGAAGGCCCAGTAAGTGGTAAACAAGGGAATCAGTTTACTTATGATATCAATAAGAACTTGATGAAAAATATGAAGAATGAGAAATGAAAAAATAATAATATCATGATAAAAAAACATGAATCATAAATTGAATATGTGGCTAAAACATTTCATATCGACATTCATGAACATATCACCAAGGTTTATCCCCGAGGTTCCATAAAAATTACCAATGTTATTCACCAAGGTATCGTGAAACTTGTCATCTCTAGAGATTAATTCTTTACCCAATGCATTGGAGCGCTATCAGGGTGAACCCCTAATATTTATTTATTTTCATGTGATCCACATATATAATAATCAAAAATTTCATAAATAACCCAAATAGGATAAAAGAAATGGGTTTCATTTCAAAATCATGACGTTTTAAAAGTTCTTAAAAATAGGATCATTATGTCATTTATAACCCATGGAATGGGAGTGAGGGTTATATGTATGTCAATTATAGAATCAAATATATAATTTTTTGTATTTATGAACACCCATAGAAATTAAATAGGTCTGTGTATTGACATAAATAAACAAGAGAATTTCAAGAGAGAAAGGGAGAGAAATTTTGAGATGAAATTTCTGCAGCATAACGGCTATATAACACGGTTTTAGAAAACATTGAAAAGATATGGGAAAAAAGTAACCCACTCATAAATAACTCATTATATAGTAGGGGTACAGAATAAAAAGAAATAATATCATTGTATGTATATTTAAGAGAATACCATATGAAAATGAAACTAGAAGGAAAAGAGAAGATGCGATTTCTTTTACAAAAAATTCGCAGCCTAACGACGTCATTTAAAAATTCAGAAAATAAATTGATGAGAGCATAAAGGGTCTCTCAAAAATTATAAGTGAAATGGAAAGTAATGATAACATATAAGAAGATACCCTCAACATAAAGATATGGAAACTAAAAGACACAACATAAAGGAAGGGATGGCTTAAAAGAGGAGGGTGAAAGATTCCCTTACCTTGAAGAGTAACTTTGAAATCATGAAGGTCGGAACTTTGGGAGGCTTGAGGGAACATTTGGAGGACTCCTTGGGAGGTAAATAGTCCATAACTTCATTGGGGAGGATTTTTAAATTAAATGAATGAGGGAATGACTTGGTATTTATAGGAAAAGTGAGGGAGTAAATTATTAATTTCTGAGGGAAACCTCATCGGTGGTATTTGCAAAACCATGGGCTTTCCCTGGGTATTTTCCCATGTTATTGGCCACTTGATACACCTCATAGAATATCTAACTATTCATAAGTCTACTAGAAATCTTACATCATTAAGGATGTCATTAAACACCCGAAACTCAAAACTGTATTTTTACTATTCACCGAAATTTCAACTATTTTAGAAAAATCCCAAAAATTCACTATTACCTAATATCGATTCTCTGAATTCAAAAATGAACTCCATTTTATGAAAATATTTTTTGAAATGTTTTTAATTTAATTTTTAAATAAAATCAATATTTATTCCAAAAATTGAACTTTAAAACTATAACTCATTTTGTAACACTTTAAGAAAGTAATCAAGGTCCCATAAAATTATAATATAAACATAAGACAATAAAGTAACAATTTTTGATTAAATTTTATGAAAGTACATTTCCATTTTAAATTATTAAATTAATTAGAAAATTTTAAATAAAATATCTATGACATACAAAAATACCAAAACTTATACTATGATTGTTTTTTCACTTTTAAGATGTTTAAATTGTATCTATACATTCATGGGTAAAGTTTCTATTTTATTGGTCAATTTACTATTCATTACTATTAATTACTATTCATATGGGTATGTTACTATTCATACTTTACTATTCACTAAAAATCAAGTTAATCTTATTAGACTCTAAATTTCTTACTGAACAAAACTTTAGAAGACCATTTTTTGAAAATCATTTCACATTATTAATAATTTAAAGTTTACATAAATATTTTAAAATACCCTTTTTTTCAAAATTCATCAGTAATATGGAACTATAAATTCATCCTACATTTATTTGGATATTTGAAATTCACAAACTTTACCATAAGAAGAAATAAAAATTTTATTTATATAAAAGGATTACACAAAGTAGCTAAGGTCTCATTGCATAGCCCCTGATAACACTAGCATAGGACCTAAGTGTAAGGTGTGCTATGGTGATAGAATCCTTGGGTGTCTCGGACAACATTGCTCAAGTGGGGATTTCTATTAGCTTGAAATTCTCCCTTAGGCGATTCCGTTCAAGCTTCTCATGTTGAAGTTCATCTTGGTCTTGGTCCAGAGCAGAGCCCAGTGATGCTACCTCCTTCCCAAGATCTGACAGATGGGCTTCATATGGACAGAGTCTACTAGAAGATGTCATCAACTCTTCTTTCTGTATTAATTAACCAAGATCATTTTAATTTATAAACAATAATTATAACATGAAGAATTTAGTTTTCAACAGTCATATTGACCAATGGCCATATAACAGTCAAAACCCAATAGTCTCATTTAATTATACTCACTTCATTAATTAAAGGATATAGTTTTGTTGAGTATAAAATAAAATAACACACAAATTTAGGAAATAAATATAATTAAAAAGTTCAGGTCATTACATTCTTCCCCCCTTAAGAAATTTTTTCCCCCAAATTTTAACTTGTATCCTATGAAGATAAAAGGTGTGGGTAATTATGCCTCATAGACTCCTCTGGTTCCCACATGGCTTCTTCACATTTATGGTTTCTACACAGCACCTTGACAAGGTGGGTAGTCTTGTCACTACTACAAATCTGGGCTATAGCCACAGACCTATAGCCACAGATTTATAGATCTGTGGCTATAGATTTTATATTACCACGGATAAAAATCTTATCTGTGGCTATATCACTCACCCTGTTTTTTTTTCAATCTCCATCAGGCTCCTCCTGCCCTCGCGACCCTTCTCCTCCCCGATGCCTCCTCGCCGCGCCCTCCTCCTCCCCGATGCCTCCTAGTCGTGCCCTCCTCGCCGGTCCTCCTCCCCGACGCCTCCTCCTCACCGCGCCCTCCTTGCTGCACCCTCCTCGCCGTGCCCTCCTCGCCGCGCCCTCCTCGTTGCGCCCTCCTCCTCACCGCGCCCTCCTCTCAGACGCTTGGGCGGTATGCTCTCGATTGTAATTGTTTTCATCATCCTCACAATACTTCCTTGACGACATGCTGAAAATTTTCAGCGGCCAGAAGCCACGATTCAAACACGGCAGCAATCCCCAAGGCTTCTGTTCTCTCTGATTCCACTCCCCTTATACAATGCATCTTTTTTAAAATCTGTGATCTTTCTGTTTAAAATTAACCACTGATGTAGGCCATTGTGTACTTGGTGAAGGGTTTTGACCATTGAAATTAATTACTTTTTCAAAAATCTACTTGACACATTTTCTTTTCCCATGTTTTGTTGGCAATCATTGTGCACACTATTGAAATGAGTTTATGAATCAATATGATCTTTAGATTGATCTTTAGATTCCACTCGAGGCTTCATTCCCAATCTCTTGTTGTTCTATATACAACTGCTATAAAATATTTTTGAATAATTTATTCTTTATCATTTATCCAAACTCTAGTTATGGATTAGTCATCATCTTTGTACGAATTGGGAAAATTTTGACTTTTTGGAACTCAAGTTGTTAGTGCTAGGTTTGATGAAGTGGATTTGTGTTGAATTATGTTTTCAATTAATTAGGGATGAGCCTTTGTTTTTAAATGTATTTCTTACGACACTAATTTATTAAAAGTCGAATTTATTAATAATTTCATGCCTAATAAAATTTATTTCATATTAGATCGGGGATTTTTTTTCTTGATTGGAATACTATTAAATATTTAGCAATGGGAGGTTCCATTAGCTCAGCAGCACATGGAGCTTGATTTGTACTTGGAACTGTTGTCATGGATCCATTCAAAAGTGTTTTCCATGGATCCTGCAAGTAAAAAGATGAATCATTCTGTCAATTATGCTCCCTTTTTATGCCTTTTTTTCTTAACCAGTTTTAAATTATTTTTCATTTATCCTTTGCATTTTATGTATATTATTCATATGGTTCTCTCTATTGTATGCTTTAATTTTTACGAACTGTCGAGAAACATTTCTAAATTAACATTGTTTGATTTTCCTACAAAAGAAGCCGGTTGCATTGAAGAGAATCATTTCTAAATTAACATTGTTTGATTTGCCTACAAAAGAAGTTGGTTTCATTAAAGGGAACCTTTTCTATGACTGGAAATAGATAGACAAACCACCAACATGGGACTAAATGTGTACTCTAGGGTCATCCTGTTTATTTATTTATATTTTAAAAACCCATAACCCAGCCCATATAAACTTTTTTTGGTTAAAACCCCAAAATCCAGCCCATATAAAATTTTTTTGGTTGAGGCTAAACTAGGACAATTGGTCGAAACATGTTTCCTGTTTATTGGAATGATGTTTTATTTTTTTTCATCATTATCTGTTTTCAGTTATGGATTTTGTGAACCAAAATTAAACCAAAAAGGATCCTAGGTATTGAATGTAGACTACCTCCACAATACAACCCACAATAGAAATGATTTATAAGCTTAAATTCAGTCCAAATTAAGATTTAATAACACATAAAAAGCACTAAAAACATATTATTTTTAATCCCGAGACATCAAACAGATTCAAGAAATCTAGTTAATATCTTATTTTTATCTCCCTACAAAATCTGGGAGGATCCTTTAATCTTTAGTGACTCGAAGTCTTTCTCTGGTAATTATTTATTCCTCCATGGTGTGATGTGTACATGGATAGAAACACTATAATTTTTCTATATCCTATTTCACAGCATGTTAGATAGACAACAACATGACCTATAATCCCTTTAATACCCATCACGGTGAATCACTAACTTCAGAGTGCAGGCACCTTCTAAATGATAGTACTACTAAATCTTCATCAACCTTGATTCATGGCATCACATGTGACTTCATAGTGTGGGTTCATGATCCCTTAAAATCATCATTCTTTATATCAAGTCTTCATGGTGTAACACCCTCATCTCATGATATTTCTTCCTGTGGTGAGTGACATTAAATTATAGAAATAATCCCTTCATGACACGGTAATTATCCTCACAGCTTGATGCAATCCTTCAAAACATTCCATAGTGTATAAACTGCTTAAAAAATTTAGTATCCCTTAGGAAAATTCAGTTAACCTTACGGAGTAGGGAATTTTTCTTTTTTTGAATCATGTATTCCCAATTCATGGAATAACAGTCTACCTAGATAAAACTTGTGGTATCCTATCAAAAAAGTGGTTTCCCCTTGGCCTTACACTATAGATAGGCTCATGTACCTTGGTAAGGTTGTGGAGTGACCATTTTCATCACAATGAAACTTCTCTGTGGTATACAAAGCTGGGAAAACATTTCCAAAACCCATTCATTCCTTTCTAATGGCATTGTTTCTTCTTTTGAGACCTCTCTAACATACTATTCAAAAAACACAACCCGGAAATGGATAAAGGTGATCATTACTAAAAATATGCCCCTTTTTGGATTGTTCACAATCCATTACATCTCCATAAATAAAATCAATCACAACATTAGGGGAAAACTTCTGGACTGACTAGATCTAAACTTCTTACCTTTTAGAGTTTATTATTGATTCACTAATAACTAACTCTAAGATAACTTCATTAATGATCGGTGTGAGAATCAAGATGTAAGTGAAATTCTCCTCATGAAAGTACTTTAATGTCCATGTTTTGGTGGGGGGGGGGGGCAGGACTGGCATTGGGGGAGAGGGAACTATTATGGGGGAGGGGGGAAATAGCAGGGGGAGGGGACTGGTAGGGGGGTTGGCAGGGGGGAGGGGACTGGAAGGGGGTCCCAGGGGGTATAAGGGGTGGGGTTTCCAGGTCCTGGGGGGTCTGTCCAGGGGGTCTGGGGGGTCTGTCCAGGGGTGTCCAGCAGGGGGGTGTCTTGATAGGGGGTGTCCAGTAGGGGGGGTGTTCAGATAGGGGGTGTCCAGCAGGGGGGAGGGGTGTCCAGTAGGGGGGAGGGGTGTCCAGCAGGGGGCCAAGGTGTCAAGGAAGGGGATGGGTGTCCAGTAGGTGGGAGGTGTGTCCAGGTAGGGGGTGTCTAGGAAGGGGGTGTCCAGGCATGGGGGAGGGGTGTCCAGCAGGGGGGAGGGGTGTCCAGGCAGGGGGGTGTCCAGTAGGGGGCAGGGGTGTCCAGCAGGGGGGAGGGTGTCCAGTAGGGGGAGGGGTGTCCAACAAGGGGCATGGGTGTCCAGGAAAGGGGGTCTCTAGCAGGGGGAGGGATGTCCAGGCAGGGGGGTGTCCAGGCAGGGGGGGAGAGTAGAAGTGGTGGGGGGCTTGGAACTATGTTTTTTTGTGAGAGAATGGTTTTGGAGAACTTTTCTCCAAATTTTCACGGTGATTATGATTATTTTATTTTATATTTTAATGAACTCTATTAGAATTTTTAGTATGTTTCTTATACTTTTAATCATGAGTTGATAAACCCCCCCCCCTCCCCTTATGTTTGTGCTGGAAAAAATGTTGGTTTGTTAGAACCCGTTTCTCTATTCCTGGGTTTGGTCATCTTCTCTCAACTAATTATCACAATTACCATGTCTTATTTCATTGGAAACCCCATATCCTACCATGAATGGAGTTTCCATAGATCTTAGGGAGAATTACAACAAGGATATCCTTGAACATTGGATATACATGTCATTTCAAGAGGGAAATTCCAAAATTAATAGTTAGTAGAAGTCAATTTCCAGACCAAAGGATTAATTCCAGCCTCCTACCGCTTCCTTCGCTCCTGGTATGAAGATGTTGCCCCGCAGATGTCGCTGGATCGGGCCAACACGTTGCGGTCATGCCGCGGTCACTTCGCAGCCACGCCGCAGTCACACCGCGGTCATGCCGCGGTCACGCCGCGGTCACGCCGCGGTCACGCCTCAGTCACGCCGCGGTCACGCCGCGGTCACGCCGCGGTCACGCCGCGGTCACGCCTCAGTCACGCCGCGGTCACGCCGCGGTCACGCCGCGGTCACGCCGCGGTCACGCCGCGGTCACGCCGCGGTCACGCCGCGGTCACGCCGCGGTCACGCCGCGGTCACGCCTCAGTCATGCCGCGGTCACGCCGCGGTCACGCCGCGGTCACGCCGCGGTCACGCCGCGGTCACGCCGTGGTCACGCCGCGGTCACGCCGCGGTCACGCCGCGGTCACGCCGCAGTCACGCCGTGATTTGGCCCTGCTCCAGCCACATCCAGCCCACACCAGCCCCCTTCCACCTTCATTTCAGCCGGCTACCACCGGCATTCCAGCCCGCAACATCCCCCCTACCACCTTCGAATCAGACCGCACCATCCCCCCAACACCTGCAACCAGCCCCCTTCCACCCGCATTCCAGCCTCCTCCCGCTCCCTTTGCTCCTGACCGGAAGATGCTGCCCCGCGGATGTCACTGGATCGGGCCAACACGATGCGGTCACGCTGCAGTCACGCCGCGGTCACGCCGCGGTCACGCCGTGGTCACGCCACGGTCACGCCGCGGTCACGCCGCAGTCACGCCGTAGTCATGCTGTGATTTGGCCCTACTCCAGCCGCATCCAGCCCACACCAGCCCCCTTCCACCTTCATTTCAGCCCACTGTCGTCGGCATTCCAGCCCGCAACAGCCCCTCTACCACCTTCGAATCTTCCCACACCATCCCCCCAACACCTGCAACTAGCCCCCTTCCACCAGCATTCAAGCCTCCTCCCGCTTCCTTCTCTCTTAGCCATAAGATGCTGCCCCGCGGATGTCACTGGATTGGGTCAACGCGCTGTGGTCACGTCGCGGTCATGCCACAGTCACGTTGCGGTCACACCGTGGTAATGCCATGATTTGGCCCTGCTGCAGCCACATCCAGCCCACACCATCCCCCTTCCACCTTCATTTCAGCCTGCTGCCACCGGCATTACAGCCCGCAACTGCCCCCCCTGCCACCTTCGAATCAGCCCGCACCGTCCCCCCAAAACCCGCAACCAGCCCCGTTCCACCAGCATTCCAGCCTCCTTCTAATCCATTTGCTTCTGGCCGAAAGATGCTGCCCCGCGGATGTCACTGGATCGGGCCAACACGCTGCGGTAACGCCGCGGTCACGTCGCGGTCACGCCGTGGTCACGCTGTGATTTGGCCCTGCTCCAGCCACATCCATACCACACCAGCCCCCTTCCACCTTCATTTAAGCCCACTGCCACCAGTATTCCATCCCGCAACAGCCCCCCTGCCACCTTTGAATCAGCCCGCACCATCCCCCCAACACCTGCAACCATCCCCCTTCCACCAGCATTGGAATCTCCGATTATAACCGAGGGATCTAATATAACTCTTGAAATCTCATTCATGTGTTTCCAATGAGTTATTCGACTGATGTAACAGTAGAAAGCATAAACCATTTAACAAAAAGAGATCTGACCCTCGTTAAGGAAGGTGCAAGTGATAATCTTGCAAGTCGGGTTTCATGTCCTCAAAGCACACAAAATTTAGAAAAGTTCTTGAACCGTCCCTACTGTTTTGTTTACATCCACATTTCCCAAAAACAAATTCCCAGCTCACCATAAGCCTGACAAGGATAAGCTCTCTCTTTTGTCCAGTTCCGATACCGCCATCACTAGCTGGTCCATTATGGACACTTAATGAGTAGGTTTTCACTGAAGTTAACCTTACACCCTATGCTAAAACTCTATTCTTCTATGAAAATAATGAGTAAATTTCATTTGGCCAATAGGGGGGTTTTCCTGCAGGGGGGGCTGTCCAGCAGGGGGAGGGGGTCCAGGGGTGGTGTCCAGGGGGTGTCCTGGGGTTTAGGGGGTCCAGGTGGTTGTCCAGGTGTGGTGTCTAAGGGTGTCCAGTGGGGGTCCAGGTGGTGGTGTCCAGGGGTGTCCAGTGGGTGGTGTCTAGGGGTGTCCAGTGGGGGGCAGGTGTGATTGCATTTCTGATAAAAATTTCTGGAATTTGAAATCGATGAATTATTCACGTGTAAAAGCTTTTTGAGTTTTCAATGGCAATCTCTACCTTAGCTACTGGTAATGTTTGTGTTTTCCTGCAGGGTCTCAAGAAGGAAGTTATTGTTGATTTAGTGGAACAGTGCCATGCATACAAGCGAACAGTGGTACACTTTGTTCATTTGATATATCAAATTTGGTTTTCCTGCACTTAGAATGTTATGTGTTATCTTGTGCTATTTTTAATCATGGATGCTACTAGCATCTATTCAGACTTACTAGTTTGGTTCTTTATATAGGAATCCATATCCCCTGGGAATTTATATCTTGAATATGGTATTTTATTCTCATGATTTTATTCTATGTAATTGAATCATTTCTATACAGAATTTCATTTTTGTTACTATGATAATATTGTAATCCTGAATTGATGTGTAATGCCTTTGTTTAATACTTGTTTCTATTTTTCATAGATCGTGTGTGTCCAGGGGGGAGGTGTCCAGGCAAGGGGAGGTGTCCAGGAGGCGGGGGGCTGTCCAGGCAGGGGGTGCTGTGGGGCAGGGGGTGATGCGGGGCAGGGGGTGCAGGTGGGGAGGGTTGTCTGGGGGGTGCTGCGAGGCAGGGGGAGGGTGCAGGTGTGGTGAAAGGGGGGGTGTCCAGGTTGGGGGGTGGGTGCGGGGGGGGGGGGGGGGGTTTCCAGACAGGGAGGGTGTCCAGACAGGGGGGGTGTCCAGACAGGGAGGGGGGTGTCCAGACAGGGAGGGTGTCTAGACAGGGGGGAGGTGTATCCAGACAGGGGGGTGTCCAGACAGGGTGGTGTCCAGACAAGGGTGGTGTCCAGACAGGGGGGAGGTGTGTCCAGACAGGGTGGGGGGTGTCCAGAAAGGGGGGGTTTCCAGACAGGGGGGGTGTCCAGACATGGGGGAGGGGACTGGTAGTCTATACATACCCATATCATCCTATTTGAAACTAAGTGGAAGATGTTGCCCTGCAGATGTCGCTGGACCGGGCCAACACGTTGTGGTCACACTGCGGTCATGTCGCGGTCACGCTGCGATCACACCGCGGTCACGCCGCGGTCACGCCGCGGTCACGCCGCGGTCACGCCGCGGTCACGCCGCGGTCACGCCACGGTCACGCCATGATTTGGCCCTCCTCCAGGATGACACCCTGCGGCGGTTACTCCTCCTTAGAGAAAAATTGAATGGTTAGCTCTATAATTTTTCGTATTTCCTCATTATTAAACTATATCTCCTCTCAGCGTTGCCTCTCATCCATCTTTCCACAAAACGTGCATAGCAGGTGGTACAAAGTCTCAATTCAACTGAAAAAATTGGTTTGGAATTGTTTGGAATATTTTATTGTACATGTATCACATAATATTTGTTCGGTAATTCTTCTTTTTCCTCATCCTCTTCACATGTTGTCCGAACCAGATCATCCTCATCCTCTGCACATGTCGTCTGAACCGGATCAGCCTGTTGTGATGGAAATTCAATGTCTGCTTTTGGCTGTTTTAGATGAAATTCCTTCCATAATTCCCTCATCTCATGTCGCACTCATTGGAGGAGGATGATCACTGCCAATTTGAGGGGGTGGGTGCGGGGGGGGTGTCCAGATAGGGGGGGTGTCCAGACAGGGAGGGGGGTGTCCCGACAGGGAGGGTGTCCAGACAGGGGGGAGGTGTGTCCAGACAGGGGGGGTGTCCAGACAGGGGGGGGGGTCCAGACAGGGGGGGTGTCCAGACAGGGGGGGGTGTCCAGACAGGGGGGTGTCCAGACAGGGGGGGTGTCCAGACATGGGGGAGGGGACTGGTAGTCTACACATACCCATATCATCTTATTTGAAACTAAGTGGAAGATGTTACCCCGCGGATGTCGCTGGACCGGGCCAACACGTTGTGGTCACACTGCGGTCATGCCGCGGTCACGCCGCAGTCAAGCCGCGGTCACACCGCGGTCATGCCGCGGTCACGCCGTGATTTGGCCCTGCTCCAGGACGACACCCTGCGGCGGTTACTCCTTAGAGAAACATTGAATGGTTAGCTCTATAATTTTTCGTATTTCCTCATTCCTAAACTATATCTCCTCTCAGCGCTGCCTCTCATCCATCTTTCCACAAAACGTGCATAGTAGGTGGTACAAAGGCTCAATTCAACTGAAAGCATTGGTTTGGAATTGTCTGGCATATTTTATTCCTCTAGGTATTCCTACACATTTCTTGATCTCCAAACCTCACCGAATTAGGTATATCAAGGGTCATCCAATCCTCTAGTCATCACAGATTAGCATTCATTTCTTTAAATATTCTGAGAAAACATCCTCTCATGCCATCCATATCATCCTATTTGAAACTAAGTGGAAGATGTTGCCCCGCGGATGTCGCTGGACCGGGCCAACACGTTGTGGTCACGCTGTGGTCACGCCGCGGTCACGCCGCGGTCACGGTGGTGTCCAGGGAGTAGGGGGACTAGCAGGGGACTGGCAGGGTGTCTGGCAGGGTGCAGGGGGGGACTGGCAGGGGGGAATGGCAGGGGGCAAGGGGACTAGCAGATCCTCTTTATCTTACTATGGCCTTTTCTTTTTTTTAATTACTGAATCCAACATTTTTAATTCAGGTTTTATTACTTATTTCTCTCATTTATATCTCTGTTTAATTTTTATACATTTAATTCATTTCTACTTGTTATTGAAATATTTCTATTCAGGGGGGCGGGGTGTTCAGCAGGGGGGAGGGGTGTCCTGCAGGGGGGGAGGGGTGTCTGGTAGGGGGGAGGGGCTGTCCGGCAGGGGGGAGGGCTGTCCGTAGGGGGGAGGGCTGTCCAGCACGGGGGGAGGGTTGTCCAGCAGGGGGAGGGCTTTCCAGCAAGGGGGAGGGGTGTCCAGCATGGGGGAGGGGTGTCCAGGCAGGGGGGAAGGGTGTCCAGGCAAGGAGAGGGGCTGTCCAGCAGGGGGGAGGGGTGTCCAGGTAGGGGGAGGGGTTGTCCAGTAGGGGGGAGGGTTGTCCAATAGGGGGAGGGGTGTCTAGGCAGGGGGAGGGGTTGTCCAGCAGAGGGGGAGGGGCTGTCCTTGAAGAATGTCTAGCTGAGAACGAGCATGAATAGGTGTAACAACAGGTAGAGTAAAATGTGGCGGCCCTATTAGTATATTTCATGTGTAACCTATAGGGTGAGGTCTGTAATGATTCTCCTAGACATGTTCTGGTTGTGTAAAAAAATTTGGGAACTCTCTATTTTCTATTTCTTGATTCATGTATGTTGGTTTTTGGTATCCCATGTTGATAGGATGTTTCATATTAATTCTAGTTGTGGTAGAGAACCCTCTTTGATAAGGTGCTCAAGTTGGGAGTACGAGTTGACGATCTGCTTATAGAATATATCCAGCAGAATTGTGCTTTACCAGTTTCACCATGAACACATCCTTGGGATTCTTATTCCTCTACTAAGTCTTCCTAGGATTTACTAGTAGCATAATTGTTATACCAGGTGACCTCGTTTTAACCTTCTTTGTATTTTTTTTCTAACATAGTGTTTGGTATTAATATTTTTCCCTTTCAGAGCATCTTTCAATGAAGTATTAATAGAGGATGGATTGCAGAATTTCTGTACCATTCTGCACTTATCAGTGGCATGGCCTATCTTCCTGCAATTCTCATTGTACTTTGGTATGTTTTCTAATACAAAACATACCTCAATAAGATGATCATTTATATCAATAGAAACACATTCCGGGGGTGTATAAAGGCTCAGGGGGAGGGGTGTCCATCAGGGGGGTGTCCAGCAGGGGGGAGGGGTGTCCAGGGGGGCAGGGGGTGTCCAGTGGGGCTGTCCAGTTTGGGCATGGGGGCTGTCCAGTGGGGTGCAGGGGGCAGGGGGCAGGGGGCAAGGGTATCCAGCAGGGGGAGGGGTGTCCAGTAGGGGGAGGGGCTGTCCAAGCAGGGGGGAGGGGTGTCCGGTAGGGTGGGGAGGGCTGTCCAGGGGGTGCAGGGGGTGTCCAGTGGGGCTGTCCAGTGGGGTTGTCCAGTTGGGGCATGGGGGCTGTCCAGTGGGGTGCAGGGGGGCATGTGGGACTAAGGGGGGCATGGGGGGTGTAGGGGGGTGTTTTGTTTCATGTGTATTTGTGGCCTCACCAGATTGGTTGTTCAATTTTGAGGTACTGTAGTGTAAGGGTAGTGATAACCCCTATGACCCAAGTATCTTCAAAATCTTGATCATTTGTATTTCTCGTCCTCTAAGATATTTCTATAGGTTTCCTCTGGTGAAAACCTTGATCACCATTGCTGCTTTGCTTCATCAGAGCTCTTTCAATACCTATCTCTCCTTGAACTCATATCATTTCTTGTTTTATAGTGGAGATTACATCCTTACTTCAAGGAATAATTGAAGACCCTTCTTGGTGATAGTTCCACAAGTGAAGAAATGAGAATATGAACTTTTGGATCCTGGTGCATCGTGCATCAATATTTCAGCATGAAGAGAATGGGAATGTTGGACTACTACCCACTCTAGTACTATGATTTTCATTTTTGTTTCATTTATTTTGAATCATGTGAGTCTTGTATACTTATGTTATTATCCCTCATATTGTGATTCTTTCTAGTTTACAGTTTTAGGGTTTTTGTTTTCTTTGACCATAATAAAATGTGTGAGTTAGGTTTTGTTATTTTTATACATGTAGGTCCCCATGGGACTAAAGCATGTTAAATAATAGTGTATGTTACATTTCTTTTACTTTCTTGCATCTTGTTCTTATAGTTCTATAAAATTCAACTTCAAATTCAGGGGCAGGGGGGGCTGGTAGGGGGACTAGCAGGGGGGACTGGCAGGGGGTGGCAGGGGGGACTGGCAGGGGGCAGGGGGGGCTGGCTGGCAGGGGGGAAAGCAGGGGGTGGCAGGGGGGAACTAGCAGGGGGCAGGGGGCAGGGGGCAGGGGGGTGGCAGGGGGTGGCAGGGGGGACTAGCATGGGGCGGGGGGAAAGGCAGGGGGACAAGCAGGGGTGGCAGGGGGGGCTGGCTGGCAGGGGGGCAAGAAGGGGGTGGTAGGGGGGAACTAGAAGGGGGTAGGGGGCAGGGGGTGGAAGGGGGTACTAGCATGGGGCAGGGGGGAAAGGTAGGGGGACAAGCAGGGGGTGGCAGGGGGTGGCAGGGGGGGCTGGCTGGCAGGGGGCAAGCAGGGGGTGGCAGGGGGGGAACTAGCAGGGGGCAGGGGGTGTTCAGTGGATGGTGTCCACGGGTGGGGGTGTCCATTGGAAGGTGTCCAGGGGGGTCTAGGGGTGTCCAGGGGGTCTAGGGGGTGTCCAGGGGGTCTAGTGGGTGTTATAGGGCACAACAATGTGAGATTTTTTACTTTTACATCACTTCACACCAAGATTTCACTTATTTGCAGTTTACTATGCTAGTTCTGTTTTATCTTTTTTCACCCCCTAATGTGTAACGCGAATATGTAGATCGGAAGTGGTAAGACTTGCACAATGTTGGGAGACATTGAGAGAGGCAGTAAAAGATACAATGTACTAGAAAAATTCTGGTCACAGTGTGCTAGTTCTGTTTTCCTTTGCATCTCTTTTCCTTTGTCTATAGTTTTGACCAAGTAAATTCTAGGAGGAAAAGTATCATGGAGGGGAGTTTATGATAGCCCCTATGTCACTGCATAGTTCTTTTATTGTTATTTGGTTAAGTAGAGTTTTGGTTTTTATCTTCATGGAGTTCCAGGTCAGAACATGGAAATTTTTGAGGTTTCCATACTCTTCATGGTTAAGGTGCATGGTTTGAGGAAAATAGTATGACCTACCTTCGTGAGGATAATTTTAAGTTAATTTTGAATTACACAAAAAATTTTAGCATGATTTGCGCATAGCCAAGTCTAAACCATGTAGCCCCTTGGTGAAACAATGTAGGATCCTTGGGCCAGTGCAGGGGGGGCTGGGGCGGGGGGACAGGTGTAGGTGGGATGGGGTAGCAGGGGGCTGGTGCAGCTGGGGGCTGGGGTTGGGGGCTGGTGCAGGTGGGCTGCGGGGGGGGGGGGGGGGTGGGGGATGGTGCTGGTGGGCTTGGGGGTGGCAGGGGGCTGGGGGGGGGGGGGGGGCTGGTGCAGCTTGGGGTTGGGGTTGGGGGCTGGTGCAGGTGGGCTGCGGGGGGGGGGGGTGGAGGTGGGCTGGGGGCTGGGGGCAGGGGTAGCAGGTGGCTGGGGGGTGGTGGTGCAGGGGGCTGGGGAGGGTGGGGGAGACTGGTGCATCTGGGCTGGGGGTGGACTAGTGCAGCTGGGGGCTGGGGGCTGGGGTTGGGGGCTGGTGCAGATGGGCTGCGAGGGGGGGGGCTGGTGCAGGTGGGCTGGGGGGTTGCATGGGGCAGGGGGCAGGGGGGACTGGCAGGGGGTGGCAGGGGGGACTAGCAGGGGCTGGGGGGCAGGGGGGACTGGCAGGGGGCAGGGGGGTGGGCTGGCAGGGGGACAAGCAGGGGGGCTGGCAGGGAGGGTGGCAGGGGGCAGGGGGCAGGGGGGACTAGTAGGGGGCAGGGGGCAGGGGGGCTGGCAGGGGGGTGGCAGGGGGGACTAGCAAGGGGCAGGGGGGACTAGCAGGGGCAGGGGGGCTGGCAGGGGGGATGGCAGGGGGACAAGCAGGGGGACAAGCAGGTGGGTGGCAGGGGGCAGGGGGGACTGGCAGGGAGTGGCAGAGGGGGACTAGCAGGGGGTGTGGCAGGGGGCAGGGGGGACTGGTAGGGGCAGGGGGACAAGCAGGGGGCTGGCAGGGGGTGGCAGGGGGCAGGGGGCAGGGGGTACTGGCAGGGGGTGTCTGCAAGGTAGTGGGGAGTAGGGCAGGGGGGTCTGCAAGGCATAGGGGAGGGGTGCAGGAGGTGTTCAGGGGGGTGTCTAGGGGGTGTCCAGGGGGTGTCCAGGGGGGTGTCCAGGGGGTGTCTAGGGGGTGTCTAGGGGGTGTCCAGGGAGTGTCCAGGGGGTGTCCAGGGGGGTGTCCAGGGGGTGTTAGGGGGGTGTCAGGGGGGTGTCCAGGGGGGTTTCCAGGGGGTGTCCAGTGGGGTGTCCTGGGGGTGTCCAGGGGGTTGGGGGTATTTTTTTATGTATGTGCACACCCTATAGCCACGGTTTTAAACCATGGCTATTGGTTTATTGCCACGGTTTTTAACCGTGGCTATAGACCTAACTCCACGGTTTCCAACCATGGCTATAAAGCTTGTCTGGCATCTAATATAGCCACGGTTGAAACCGTGGCATTAAGTATACAACCACGGTTTGAACCGTGGCTATAAACCTGTAGCCACGGTTGAAACCGTGGCTTTAGGTATATAGCCACGATTTGGAACTGTGGTTATAGGTCTGGGCCTATAGCCACGCCAAACTTAGCCACAGTTCCTCAAACTATGGCTATTACCTATAGCCATGGTTTGAGGGCCTATAGCCACGGTTTAGAACCGTGGCTATAGCCCGAATTTCCAGTAGTGTGTTGCGTAGAACCTTGTCTCTACAATCCAAGATCTCCATCGACTGCTCCTCATAAGAGAGGTCATGTTCCAACTGTACCACCTCTGGGTTTAGTACATGTTAAGGGTCATGTATGTACTTCCTCAAGAGGGATACGTGGAAGACATCATGAACATGTGCTAGATTTGGAGGAAGTTCAAGCCAATAGTCCACTACACCTACACGATCAAATATTTCATAGGGCCAATGTACCTAGGGTTGAGATTCTCTTTCTTCCCAAACCTCGTGACTCTCTTCCAAGGTGAAGTTCGAAGAAATACCTTGTCACTAACATCAAACCCCAAGTCTCTTCGACGGTTGTTAGCATGGCTCTTTTGCTGACTCTGAGAAGCCTTAATGTGTTGTTGGATGGCATGGACCTTTTCTGTCATCTCTTGCACAAGATCAGGCCCAAGAAGCTTTCTCTCACAAGATTCATTACAACAAGAAGGATTTCTACATCGCTTCCCATATAAAGCATCATAAGGTGCCATTTGATTTATCGAGTAGAAGCTGTTGTTGTAAGAGAACTCAACTAAAGGGATATGTTGATCTCATCCACCTTTTAATTCCATTGAGCATGTTCTCATCATTTCCTCGAGTGTTTGAATAGTCCTTTCAGAATGGCCATCCGTTTGGGGGTGATAGGTTGTACAGAAATTCAATTCAGTGCTCAGAGCATGTTGAGGAATTCTCTAGAATTTTGATGTGAACCTTGGGTTATGATCAGATACAATAGAAAGTGGAACTCCATGCAGCCTTACCACTTACTTCACGTAAATCCTTGCAAGTTGATCAGGAGATAAATCTTCCCGAATGGAGATAAAATGGGTAGTCTTTGCGAGACGGTCCACAATAACCCATATCGCATTGTTTCCTTTGGAAGGTCTCAAAAGACCTGTGATGAAGTCCATAGTAATATTGTCCGACTTCCATACTGGTATGGGTAGTGGTTTCAATACCCCTTTAAGAAGTTTTCACTCTGCCTTAACTTGCTGACATACTAGGCACCATGAAGTGTAGTAAGCAATCTCCCTTTTCATATTATCCCACCAATAATGATCACAAACTTCCCTATACATTTTTGTGCTTCTAGGATGTATAAAGAAAGTAGAACTATGGGATTCATCCATCAGCTCCTTCATTATTTCTGGAATAGATGGAATACATTGTCTTTTAGGAAATTTCAGTACACCTTCTTGATCAATATTGAACTCAGGAAACTTACCATCCTTCACAGCTTCAAATTTCTTCTGTAACAAAGTATCTTCTTTCTGATCTTTCTTGATCCTCTCTAGTAATGACAGTTGAGAGATAATTTGGGTTAGGTTTGATGGTTTCCCTTCCCTTATAATTCTCATGTACAGCTTTACTAGGTCATTGATCAAAGGATCTTTTTGAATCCTCATCATGGAAAGAAAAACTGGGTCTTTCCTGCTTAATGCATTAGAAACTTTGTTTTCTCTTCTGGGATGATAATGAATTGAACAATCACAGTATTTAAGAAGTTCCAACCATATCCTTTGTTTCATTTTCAATTCCTTTTGTGTGAAAATATACTTCAAACTTTGATGGTCTATGTATATATCACATTTCTCTCCATAAATATAGTGCCTCCATATCTTCAGAGTAAAAACGGTCATATCCATCTCCAGATCATGCGTAGGATTGTTCTGATCATGAGTCTTCAACTTTCAAGATGAATAAGAAATGACCTTATAATTTTGCATGAGGATGCACCCAAGCCCTTTTAGAGATGCATCGCTAAAAATAAAGAATACTTCCCCACTTGAGGTCAGAGTTAACACGGGTGAAGTAACCAATCTTTTCTTCATCTCTTGGAAACTTTCCTCACACACCTTTTTCCAGATAAACTTGAACCCTTTTGATTTAACTTGTTTAATGGATTAGAAAGTCGTGAAATTTTTTCCACAATCCTTCTATAATATCCTTCTAATCCAAGGAAACTTATAATCTCAATTATTTTTGTAGGTTGAGGACACCCCTCTGCAACTTTTGTCTTTGAAGGGTCAACTATGATTCCTTCATTAGTAATAATGTGCCCCAAGAAAGCAACCTGTTGTAACTAGAATTCACATTTGATGAACTTTCCAAAAAGCCTCTCCTTCCTTAGATTTTTTAAAATAACCCTTAGATGATCTTCATGATCCTCAAGACTTTTGGAATATATCAGAATATCATCAATAAAAACTACCAAAAAGTTATTAAGGTAGTCTTTAAAGACTCTATTCATCAGATCCATAAAAATAGTAGGTGCATTAGTTAGTCTGAAGGGCATAATAAAAAACTCATAATGCCTATATCTTGATCGGAAGGAAGTTTTTGGAATATCTTCTTTATTCACCCTCAATTGATGATAACGAGATCGAAGATCAATCTTAGAGAAGAATTGAGCCCCATGAAGTTGGTCAAATAAGTCATCAATTCTTGGAAGAGGGTATTTTGTTCTTAATTGTGTTCCCATTTAATTCTCTATAATCAATGCATAGTCACATCGATCCTTCCTTCTTCTTCACAAAGAGAACTGGTGATCCCCAAGGAGACACACTCAGTTGGATAAACCCCTTACCCAAAAGATCTTGGAGTTGTTTATTTAATTCATCTAGCTCCACATTTTCCATCTTATATGGGGTCTTTGAATTCGGATTATATCCAGGTACGAGTTCAATAGAGAACTCTACCTCTCTTTCTATGGGAGGTCTAGGTAACTCTTCAGGAAATACGTCAACGTATTCCTAGACGATGGGGACATTTTCTATACTTAAACTCTCATCTCCTTCTTCTTCACCAATCAACCCCATAAATAAGGATATAGGGGGTTCTTATAGAAAAATATTAGTTTGAGATATCTCTTCTTAGAAGATAATTCTAGGTTTTCCATTCAAGACTACTAATATTTCCTTGCTTCTATATTTCATCTTAGCATTATACTTTGAGAGCCAGTTCATCCCAAGTATAATGTCGAATTCCAGAATGGGAATGACTACTATATTTACGATAAGATTGTTCTCACTAAAGTAAATACTAGAGTTTCTAAACACTGACGATGCTTAGATAATCCCACCAGGAGTCTTGAATGATAACTTTACTTTTAGAAAATTAGGGTTTGATTCTAAATTCTTTGAAAAACATGGAGGAAATAAAGGAATGCGTAGAACCATAATAAAACAAAGTACTTTCTTTATTTTAGAGAACAACAAGAGTACCTGCACCACATAATTTGGAGCTTCAACTTCAGCTGTCGTGATAGGAAAAAACATGACCTTTCTCCCTTGGACTTTGCTAAGACTGATGGTGGTTCCCCTCCACTTCCCTCGAATTTGGACAGTGATTGGAAAACTTCCCAAGTTGTCCACACATAAAGCACTAGACATCAGGTATGGTCTGCACCATTTTCCCCTTGTCATTAGTGTATGGAAGTTGAGGTTTCACCTCACTACGAAAATTCCTCGCAATATGGCCATCTCTTCCACACTTGTAGCATTTCCCACTCTCGAGCAGGTAGTTCCCCAAATGCTTCTTCCCGCATTTATTACACGTGGGACGTTTCACTTTCTTGCATCCTCTTCCCTGATCAAAGGTCCTCCCTAAGATGGGCTCTATCGATATCGTCTTGTCATTTGATTTATGAGACCACTGTGTCTCCCCAAACTCTAGCTCGACTTTCATCACACTCCACACGATCTCCTCATAGATATAATACTCTCAGTTGGATAGATTATTCCATAGATGAGGTCTCAGTCCACCAAAGAATCTATCAACCGTACCATTTGGATCTATTACAAAGCCAGAGGTGTAACATGAAAATAATGTAAAGTTCATCTCGTATCTTCACACAGATTCATTCTCCTTCTGCTTCATCTTGAGAAACTCCTTCTCCATTCTTGTTCTCATGGAACGAGGGAAATACTTACTGAAGAAGATTCATTTTAACTCTTACCACTCCAAAGCTTCAACCTGCACTCTTGGACTTCTGTTTTTAATCAATTCTCACCACAGATCAGCTTCTCCCTCTAAGCGATAGACAACTAGGGTGACCTTCTCTTGCTCTGAACAGCGGAGCACAGAAAAGATCATCTCAATGGATCTGATCCCCTACTTAGAAATCAATGGGTCAGTAGATCCACTGAAGGTTGGTGGTTTTTGAAGCATAAAGGACTCAATAGAATGTTGTTACCTTCATGGTAAGATCGGTCTCTCGGCTTGATTTAAGTTATTTCCCATTACTTGAGTCATTTGGTTCATCATTCGCATGAATGTTTCCATTCCGGCTTCCATTGGCGGGCCGTCAGCGCATGGTCTATTGCAGTCAACATTTGCACGGTTCCTCCTATTTCTCTCCATTTTCTAAAAGAATAAAACCTTAGTGAGAAACTTATTTTATTTACGAATCTTTTAACTATAAAGGATTTTATGTCTTAAAACTTCATGATTAAACGATTACATTTCTCTATAATTCCTTCATAATGATTCATAAAAATATTGAGATTAACCAAACATATCCCCCAGGAGTGTCGTAACCAAAGAGTGAAATAAGGCCCATTGTCGTGTACCAGTTCCCGTTTGAGTCCAGCTCAAAGTGGTGTTTTCGATTTTTAACCTTATGTACATCTGTGTCAGAGCCGCCTCTACCTACTTGTATCCAGACAGGGATGTATTTTTTTGATAAACCACTTACTCAATACTCACTTAAATACCAGGAAGTTTTCCTATATTTAAACATTTTTATAGGATTATTCCTAAAGTTTTCATATCCCAATTTCCATAAATAACTAAACTACCCTATGATACCAGTTATGGCATCCTGCCTTTTTATTACATTACTTTTCATTACATTTCACAAACAGAGGATCTTTAAATTCTAGTGTCTTGGAAATCAAGAACATAGTACATGAAAACAAAAAAAAACATTCTTCTAAACCACTTTTAAGGATTCATAATAGTTTCATCCTATGTACAATTACATCATCTCATATCTTGGAGATATACATCAAAGAAAAGGGTGATCAGAAGGCCCAATAAGTGGTAAACAAGGAAATCAGTTTACTTGTGATATCAATAAGAACTTGATGAAAAATATAAAGACATGAGAAATAGAAAAATAAGAATATAATGATAAAAGAACATGAATCATAACTTGAGTATGTGGCTACAACATTTCATATCGACATTCATGAACATATCACCAAGGTTTATCCCTAAGGTTCCATAAAAATTACCAAGGTTATTCACCAAGGTATCATGAAACTTGTCATCTCTAGAGATTAATTTTTTACCCAATGCATTGGAACACTATTAGGGTGAACTCTTAATATTTATTTATTTTCATGTGAACCACATAGATAATAATCAAACATTTCATAAATAACCCAAATAGAATAAAATAAATGAGTTTCATTTAAAAATCATGACGTTTTAAAAGTGCTTAAAAATAGGATCATTATGTCATTTATAACCCATGGAAAGGGAGTGAGGGTTATATGTATGTCAATTCTAGAATAAAATATATAATTTTTGTGTATTAATGAACAACCATATAAATGAAATAGGTCTGGGTATTCACATAAATAAAAAAGATAATTTCAAGAGAGAAAGGGAGAGAAATTTTGAGATGAAATTTCTGCAGCATAACGGCTATATAACGCGGTTTTAGAAAACATTGAAAAGAGAGGGGAAAAGAGTCACCCACTCATAAATAACTCATTATACAGTAGGGGTATCGAATAAAAAGAAATAATATCATTTTATGTATGTTTTAGGATAATTCCATATGAAAATGAAACTAGAAGGAAAAGAGAAGATGTGATTTCTTTTATAAAAAATTTGGCAGCCTAACGACATCACTTAAAAATTCAGAAAATAAATTTATGAGAGAGGAAAGGGTATCTAAACAATTATACATGAAATTTAAAGTAATGAGAACATATAAGAACATACCCTCAACATAAAGATATGGAAACTAAAATACACAACATAAAGGAAGTCATGGCTTAAAAGAGGAGGGTGAAAGATTCCCTTACCTTGAAGAGTAACTTTGAAATCTTGAAGGATGGGACTTTGGGAGGCTTGAGGAAACCTTGAGAGGACTCCTTGGGAAGAAAAGAGACCAGAACTTTGTTGTTGAGGATTTTTAAATTAAATGAATGAGGGAATGACTTGGTATTTATAGGAACAGCGAGGGAATAAATTATTAATTTCCAAGGGACACCTCATCGGTGGTATTTGAAAAACCATGGGCTTGACCAGGGTATTTTCCCATGGTATTGACCACTTGGGACACCTCATATCATATCTAACTATTCATAAGTAGACCATAAATCTTACATCATTATTACATCATTAATTATGTCATTAAACACCTGAAACTCAAAACTATATTTTTACTATTCACTGAAAATTCAACTGTTTTAGAAAAATCCCAAAAATTAACTCTGACCTAATATTGATGCTCTGAATTTAAAAATGAACTCCATTTTATGAAAATATTTTTTGAAATATTTTTAATTTAATTTTTAAATAAAATCATTATTTATTCCAAAAATTTAACTTTAAAACTATAACTCATTTTGTAACACGTTAAGAAAGTAATCAAGGTCTCAAAAAATTATCGTATAACCATAATACAATAAAGTAACAATTTATGATTAAATTTTATGAAAATACATTTCCATTTTAAATTATTAAATTAATTATAAAATTGTAAATAAAATATCTATGACATACAAAAATACCAAAACTTATACTATGACCGTTTTTTCACTTTTAAGATGTTTAAATTGTATTTATACATTCATTGGTTAAGTTTCTATTTTTTTATTGATTTACTATTCATTACTATTCATATAGGTATGTCACTATTCATACTTTACTATTCACTAAAAATCAAGTTGATCTTATTAGAATCTAAATTTCTTACTGAACACAATTGTAGAAGAACATTTTTTGAAAATAATTTCACATTATTAATTATTTAAAGTTTACATAAATATTTTAAAATACCCTTTTTTTCAAAATTCATCAGTAATATGGAACTATAAATTCATCCTACATTTATCCGGATATTTGAAATTCACAAACTTTTCCATAAGAAGAAATAACAATTTAATTTATATAAAAGGATAACACAAATTAGCTAAGATCTCATTACATAACCCCTTATAACACCAGCATAGGACCTAAATGTAAGGTGTGATGTGGTGATAGAATATTGGGGTGGCTTAGACAACATTGCTCGAGTGGTGATTTATATCAGCTTGAAATTATCCCGTATGCAATTCTATTCAAGCTTTACATGTTGAAGTTTGGCTTGGGCTTGGTCCAGAGCAAAGCCCAGTGATGCTACCTCCTTCCCAAGCTCCAACATATGGGCTTCATATGGCCTGAGTCTACTAGATGATTCCATCAACTCTTCTTTCTGTATTAATTAACCAAGATCATTCGAATTTATAAACAATAATTGTAACTTTAAGAATTAAGTTTCTAACGGTCAAATTGAACAATGTCCATATAACAGTTGAAACCCAACCGGCTCATTTAATTATACTCACTTCATTAATTAATGGATATAGTTTTTTTGAGTATAAAATAAAATAACACACAAATTTAGGAAATAAATATAATTAAAAAGTTTGGGTTGTTACATCTGATGCATCCAAGGAATGTGTTTGGATACTGAACTTTGTCTAGGAGCTTGATTTGGTTCGGAGTAGTAAAGATCCTATCACATTTTATTTTGAAAATATTACATCGGTGACTCTTTCAAAAGAACCAAGTTCACATAAACGGACAAAGAATATTCTCCAGAAGTATCACCTCTTGAGGTATTTCTATCAAATGGGTGAAGTTGCAGTGAGCGAAGTGTCCACAGAAGAGAATTTGGCAGACCCCATGACTAAAGTCATATCTCAACAGAAGCATGAATATCATGTGAGATCTAGAAGGTTAAAGGTTGTTAGTAGTTGGCTCTATTCCAAGAGGGGGTCTGTTGGAGTTTGTGTCCTAGAACCAACTACTTTGTACCTTATGATAAACTTATATTCATGGATTTGAATATTAATAAATACCTCATCACGTATTGATTTTTCTTCTTCATGATAATTCATGTGATAATGTTCTATGGATAGTTGTTGTGAAAAAGGGTTATAGTGGATCCCTACTATGATGAGAACCCGAAAGTGCCATAACACTATTCATGAATATATGTTCTATGGCTGGATGATGTTATTTGAGGGACACAAAAAATACAGGCCATTAGGGGTGAGGAATCATAAAACATTGAGGAAACTTCTCATGGTGTACTCCCTTGGTAATATCCAAGAGGATATTATGAGAACGAGACCCGCAAGTTGGAAATCCACATTTCATAGTGTCATTGGATGTTCCAGTCTACATATGTGTGTATTGGTCCTTATAATTTAAGATTATTATTAATTTGTATTAAAACTCTAACACTTATATATATTGAAAAAAAATGATGACACACTGTTCATAACGAGGTAGAATATGTTGGGTGTGTCATGAGTAACACTACATTAATAGATAATGCGACAAAGGATTTGTCCCTTCTATTCCATATTAGAAGTTGATATCTCAGGCCCTTTGATGGAATTGATATAACCTAAATAAATGCATATCCATGGTGAGTAACGGGAAAATTCAATTCTAAGAAGTCAAAGAAAGAATAATTGAGCACATGGGTTGATGACACTAGCATGCAACCCGCTTGATTGGAGATATCATGAAAAAAAGGATTACATTACATGGTAAGCATTCGTAGTAGGTGATACATCATTTCATCATTAACTTATTTCTATATGGGTGCCTTGGAGTGTTTCTAGATGCTAACCTTGGACTTTAGGCAGGCTCCACCTAATTACACTGAGAAAGAGGCCTAGAGGTTCACACACTAAGTGTATCCAAGTATTTCAGTTAAATATTCATTTAACAAGTTGAATAAATATTATTCTCGATTGTTGTTTAATAATTAATCAAGGATGCCTGATCACATTTATTTCAAACCTAGTTATTCGAGAGAATATATTGTGGGTAAAATAATATATTTATTACAGAATAATGAAGTGATATTTATTTAAGAAATAAATAGTCATTATTCAAGGTCTAATAAATGTGGTGGAGGGAATAAAGAAAATGGAAAAAAAGTACACGCCATGTAGTTTTTCAGGGGATTTGTGAGAAATAATATTATATATTTAATTAAATAATATTTGGTGTAATTCACTGGGCACTTGTAAAGTAATAAAAATAGTCAAACTCTATTATTCGTCATGGAGTATTACTAAGAATTAAATGAAATAATCAAATACCTATAGGTAATTATTTTATTTTAATACTTTGATTATTAAAAATACAAATATAATTATTCTCATTAATACTAGATATTATTTGTGGTTATACACAATGGATCTGGAGAAAGATATCAAGCCAAGAGGGAAGTCCTTTCCTCCAAGAACTCTCTCAAGTTACAAGAGAGATACTCCTCCACCAGATTAAGCAGAGTGCTTTAGAAGTGTCTCTTAAGGCGATCGAAGGCTGACATCGCAATAAAAGGATCTTTCGCACTAGAACATAGAGATTCATTTAGTGACATATAGAGATATGTAGAGCACATGTGGATCACTGCTAGAGGAAGCATACACTTGGCTTCTGCAATGCAATGACGAATCACATCAAATCGTGACCGGAAGCATCAACAGAGAGATATTTCCATCAAGGTTATTCTTGTATTTTAATTAAATTATTTAAAAACAATATATAATGATCCTCTACATGGTTCTAGGACTTCCCTATTTCCATTTTTTTCTTCATTCTATTATAAAGATCTGGTGTTTTATCATTGTGACGGATCTCAAATTTATCATTATTAATGGTAAAAGTAAAGGTGGGTACACCATCCACATGCTTCTGCTATGCTCAGAACCTACGGAAACAAGATCATATATCTATATGGAATTCTTTACCAAATACCACCATCAATCAGTTTCATCTTCAAAGTGATAAATGGAAGGAGTTACCTTTTGATTTTCTGAACATCCCTTGACTTAAAATATCTTAAACAGAGCATTGATCTATTATTCAGCTACCACTGGGTCAGAAGAACAACTTAATCATTGAGTATTTTGTATCATAAAATTCTACACTATATAAATTTTTCATTTTGATAGATTGGGTTCCTCTCTAACATGTATACCACCACTATTTATAGATTGTGTCAAATAATCTTTTACTACAATAAACTATTGTGTTCCAATTCCAACCATCTCAGGATGCTGATTCGAAAGGATATTTTCATCTTAGTGGCATCCCACTAAATCTTTCCTATTTCCTTTATATATTAACAATTTGAAAAAATAAATCTTAGTTTAAGAAACATTGTAATATTTAAATTATATATCATTTCAACATAACCATAAATGAAAATCTTTCAAGGGTATGCTATTATCATTATCCTAAACTCTAAATTTATTTAAAACAATCTATGATACCAACTATAATTACTTATCCTTAAACATTACATAATCTTGAGTTTTAGTCGATAATTCATTCTCTTAAATTTGAGGATCTTTGTAGGTTAATATTTTTTAATAATTAGGTTATACTTGTTACATTAAAAAACCATATATGTATATATAAAGTGGATACTTTTGATCATTATCCATTTTTCATATAATATTAAACTTTTAAAATAAAACATGATTCATTTTTATGAAAAATATTAATTATTTTTAACTTGACCACTTTCTTTCCATTATCCATCATTAAACACTATTAAAGAAAATTAAAATGTGGGATGATCATAAAAAGATCAGTAAGTTACATAAAAAGAAGTTTTTTAGTTGAGTGAAAAACATAAAAACCCATAAAATGTTTAACTTTATCTCAAAGTTCATCGAGATAAATGAAATAAATAATTTTCACATGAAATCACACACACTTTTTTATCAAAGAAGTAATTTAAAATCCATAGTAACTACATATAAATCATTTAAGTAGTATATGACATCATCATTCATATCACTCTTACAAATAGAATAACTAATATGGTAAACTTCCATCTTTAGAGTACCCAATGCATTGGAGGTATATCACAGACCCACCCATCCTTAGTTTATCAAGAAACCACACATAATTTGTAAATAACATAACCACCCATCATTTGATTATAATGGAACCACCCTTCATTGTTTTATAACATAACCACCCATCCTTGGTTTATAACAGAACCAAATTTCATTGGTTTATAATGTAACCACTTGTACTTGGTTTATAAAAGAACCACTCGTCATCATAAACAATTCCCAAGAACTATAAAATAATCATAAATCATGAAAGATTTAATTTTCATTATAAAACCCTTTAAAAACTCTTTCAATACCATATTAAAAAACTCTTTCATATATCAAAATACTCATTTCTTTTAAAACAAATTTTCTATAACAAAATACCCTGTTATTTTAAAAACAAATTCAATACCAAAATAATCATAAAAGGATAAATAGGGTTTTTTTAGAAAATAGAAATATTTCAAAGTAAGCCAATCTTCAATTAATGGTTATGGTAGTGGAAAATTTTTATTTCATCATACACGTTAAAAAATAACATTTCTTTTGTCGTTTGTAAAAAAAGTCAAACATTCTGTATGAAAATTAATTTTTTGAAAAACTTTTAAATAAAGAAAAAAATTCCTTTATAAAACACTCATGTCCATATAATTACATTCATAAAATCATTTTAGAAACATGGACATATAATAGAAATATATTTTGAATAAAAACTTTAAAAGAAGATTTTTTGAAGAAAAGTATCTTACGACTTTAGAAACATTTGAATCATAAGACCCATGAAAGATTAACAATAAAAAAGTATAAATATCATGATAATATATAAATTCATGATATAAAATTTCAAAGGGTTTGTATATACACCTCATAAAATAATATAGGTGCATAACATCGAAACATTCCTTAATGAAAGGAAATTGAGACAAAGTCTCTTACCTCAAGTTTGATTCACCATGTTTGTTCTTTATCTTCCAGAATTATAAGATTAAGTAAATTATTTACTTGAATAATAAAAAAATTCATGCTTTTTATTCATTTTATTTCACTTACCACCATGTTATATAAAATTACTTAATTAATTGAGTTTAAATCGGATGTTTTGATGATATTAGTATTATATGCTAAAAAATGAATTCGGTAGGTTGATTATGGTCAAAGAGGTCATTTTATCAACATCTCCAGAATGATAATCAAGAAATAATTATCATATTTATAAATTAATTATTCTTTCTGAAACTAAACATGAAATATGGTTATAAAAAATGAACTATGTTGCGATCATGGAGATTGTAGGTCATACGTACGCATGAGTAATGTTTCCATTTTTCAATGATCATTGTGGAAAGAAATAATTTATTATTTTATCTTTAAAAAAATTATTAAAAATTCATAAATACCATATTATTATCATAAATATACTTATTTATATCATCCATTTGATTTAGTGATGAAAAAAAGAGTCATATCACTTTGTGGAGAAGGTAGTCCACACGTACACATGAAAGACATTATCATTTTTTAGTATACAAAATAAAATGATATATTATATTTTAATAATAATAAATATGTAATTAATATAATAATTATATCATTTATATCACATATATTTTTTAAATTTATAATTATTACCTTCCATGTAAATAATTAGTGAAAAAATAAATCGCATCGCTGCACGAGGTGGTAGTCCGTCGTACACACGAGTGACGTTATCATATCCTCCATGGAATGGAAAGTTATAAGTTATATGTTATTTTTTAACTAAATAAGTGTAAATATGTTAAAATTTTAATATATATACTTTAAATTCATCATTATAATAAGTCATGAGAGACAATTATGGAAAAAAATGACATCTGTTCGCAAGGTGATAGTTCGCTGTACACACGAATGATGATTTTATATCTCATTTGTTGGAAGAAGAGATGGATTTATGCTATTACATTAACATAATAAGATATCAGTACATGTTATATAATAGTTTTATTATATCATAATAATTTAATAAGATTTTATGGATGTGGAAGAAGAAGTAAAATAAAATGCATGGTTAATCACAATACCTCTTCTTCAGACATCCTCCGTAGGTAAGCACCAAAAGCCTTATTAGGATGGATTTATGATCAAATTAAGGGATCTATGTTGTCGTAAGGTATTTTAGGAATATATTTTTTTATTTATTTGACAACTCAAATGGATTTCATGGTCTGAAGAGGAGAGGATAGGGGGTGGCCTTTTATAAGTGAGGCGAGTGGCACACTTGTAATCTTTAAAATGAAAAAGGTGTTCCCATGTTTTTCACATGCCAAAAGGATCTAAAAAGAACCATTATAAATAATTAGACACTATAATGAATAAATATGGCCGTATAATATATTTTTCAAAAGTTTTCAGTTTATTTTAACCCTTATCATTTTAGTTTAACCCCCGGTAAACATGTTTTTTCCTTAACAGCGGTAATTAATTTTTACTATTTTCACTATTAATTATGGTCAAAAATTAAAGAAAAATTATTATATAATATAATTTAAAATTTTTAAAAATATATAAATCATTTTGATAAATTAAATTCAAAGAAGTGGAAAAATTAAATTTAAAATTAGACCTGTAGATATGATAAAAAATCGGGTTTTCAATAATTGTATTTTTCAGCAAAAAGATGACTTTATATTAACTCTATGACTAATAATAATCATTGTATGAATATAAATTAATATTTATTTATATCTAATATATAAATTTAATTTAAAAAATCCCACATTATTGATTATTTTAATTAATTAAAATGGAAAAACCTTATGCACTTTAAAACAGTTTTCATAAAAAAACTTTTTTTTAAACCTAAAAATAAACTTATACTAATATATAATATAATTAATTAATTAAACTAAATATAACTAAATAATTATTATTATAAATTAAATTATATTAAAAACATAATTGAAATTTTATATTAATTAATTTCTTGAAAATAAATGACTTTTCTTAAAAAATCGGTATTTTAATCTATTCACTGAAAAATCAATGTTTTATGAAAAATCTCAAAATTTCACCCAAAGTTAATTTTTATATTAGGATTTAAAAAATTAAATTCATTTTTTTTAATTAAAATCTTGAAATTTAGAAATTATTATTTTAAAAAACCTTGTAAGAAAAGATTTTAGTTAAAACTATTTCCTTTTTCATGTAAAAATTACTTAATATTTTTATAATGAATATAACTATATAATTCATGAAAATTATTTATTTAATAATTAAATGGGTTTTTAAATTTTTTATTTGGTTTGTTTAATAATTTCTATTTTTAAATAATGCTTCTTGGCCCTTGGATTTTTAATTTCATAAAAGGAAAGTGATATCACTTTATAATCTATATTTTTGGACATAAATTCCCAAATGTATTCATCTATTATATCATATTTTGAATCTAAAATTATTCATTTATTAATATAAAGTGCATTTAGACCAAATTTCAATAATTCACTAATTTTTTTAATGATCAGTTAAAATTAAACTATATCATCTTTGAAAATGTCTACCTCATACCAATATCATTTTCTTGTAAATTTTTATTGAACATTGCGTTTTATTAAAGTTTCAATAGCTACCATCAATTCTAGATTTCCACATGATTTTTTTAGGATTTTGAGATTTCAAAAACTCATTTATAATATTGAAAGACTCCTTATAATTTTTTCCTTTGAAACATGTATAAATAATTCATCTTTGTCTGTTTTAAAATGTTGTGGGTGAAATTCATTTAGATTATTAACATGTATAGATAATAGTATAATATTATGATGACCAAAAAATACATTTCAAAGAAAAAAAACACTACCCAAGAATTAATACGTTTATTAATTTCATGGAAATATCATTTAAGTTGATAGTGTAAATATTATCATATTTTATAGAAACAAATGTTTTATAATTTGAATAATAAACCATGGTATCAGTCTTTTGATTAGTAAAATTATAACATTGGTTGTTGTTATCTATTAGTGATATTTTATTAGTTATTACTCCTTATTAGTAATGAATCATTAAAAATATGTTTAAATCTGGTTTTTTAGTATATTGTAAGTAGTTTTTATATCATGTTTTTATGAAATCTTGGATGATAAATGATAGTGGTTTTTGGAATCATAATGTAAATACAAGGATCATGTTATCAGGGAAGAACATAGAATTTTATAAAATCCATGAAAATCCCTATATATGTAATGTTCATATATAGAATATGTAAGGGGAACCCTAGTGTTCATCAGATTTCAATAATATAACAAAGGAAAAGACATACACTCCCTATATAAATAAGAGTAGATTTCAGAAATTCTATATTGGATTTTTTTTATATCAAATAAGGGATCCAAGATATTTATAAAGGATAAAGGAAGAGATTATGAGGAAATATATGAGTTTATGATGAGTAAATAAATATAAATCTCAATGAGAAAATTATTGGTTGGGAGTGTGATTCCAGGTGTGTTCTTCTAGTAATGGAATAGTTGGGAGTGGTTTTGGGTGTACTGTCTGGTGTTTTTTGCTTGGTTGTGGGGTAAATGGGAGTGGTTGGGGCTTCCATGTGCTTTCAAGCGTGGTCAGTTGGTATAATGGTTCTTTTTATGAATTGATTTTTGTGTTATTTTCTATTTTGATACATTATGATTACAACAGGTGGAGTTTTAATCCAAAAACTAATAAACAATGAGGTAGCCTTAGTTAAAATTGGTAGGGTGACACACTCTCATGTTCTTATGACGAATGTTTAAGATGGTCATAGTTAAAGGAGTAAATAATTGGTAATCATTAAGGGTGAGTACATTCCCATAGAGTGTTCCATGGAAATCACCTAAAGGTAATGCTAGTATTGTGAGAAGATCATCCCACATGAAAATACTTATGAGTTTCTAATAGAAGAAACACACAATGTAAATTTAAATTTGAATGGAACTACCATTTAATAAGGCCTTGAAGAAGGAAACATACTTGAATTATTATTTGGGATATTCACTAAGGAAGAAACTACTGAATTTATACAATGGAAATGAATTTTATGGGATAAAATCAAGTGGATGGATCCACTAAAATGTAGTATTCAGGGAAATATACTAATGAATAACTAATTTTTTAATTTGATACTATGAATTCAGATCTTAAACCACCGCTAAAAGTAAATTTCTAGAGTATAAAAAGATAAAAAGGTGGAAAAGAGTTTAGGAAGAAGTGTAATTCTTTAATAATAATCTTGAATAATTAGATCTTATTAATCTAACACCTAAAAGATATATAAAATGGACTCAATAAGCCTTATCCATCTTGTGAATCATGATTCAATCTTCAAGGGAAGTTTAAACAGCTATGCAGAATTGGTTATTGATTCCCCAATAAGTAGAAGATCAAGAGGAAAAATCACCCCTAAAGAAGTAACAAAATCATGGTTGAATGAAACTATTTCTAGGGTAAAAAAAATAAAATATATTGGTGGGAAAGATACAGAATAATTCACTAATGTTCTTATATTTAAAGCTATTGGAAATAAACAAGGCAATAATTAAGATCAAAGCCTTAAACTTGATGTGTGCATTCCTGAAGATATATTTAACAAATCTATGAATGTTATAGAAGCATTGATATTTTAAGAAAAATAATTCATACAATAATATATGGATAATTAATATATATTAACTAAAATATCTAAGTATAAGATGAAAATAAGTATAAATTTTCATAATTTATACCTAATTAAATGAAATCGATGAAGAAAAATGCATGTTTCCTCTCATGTTATTGACTTTTAGTCTATCCCAAAGTGTGGAGGTGTTTTTAATAATCCTTGTTTTTTTATTTCTTTATATTTTTTCCTAAAAAATATTTTTCAAGAATAAAAAATAGATTATTAATGTAAATCATCATAATTTTCATTCAAAAGACTCAAATTTGATTAATAAATTAAACTGAGTAGTCTTCGTGTGATAAATAATTTATCTATAATGTGTTGTGGGCACTCATTCTTGATATTTATGGCCTCTATATTTTTTCTAGTTCTAGAAACTGAACCATTATACAGCTCATGTTCATATTCCCTCCATATCTCAACTAATTCTATGAGACGTGTAGTCCCCACATCCTCACCATCGAGAAAATTATAATTAAGCTTCTACCAAAATATTAATTCATATAAATATAATAATAATAATATTACATTAAATATAATGAATTATCTTACCCATATGTTCACACAAGCATTATACTTTACCTCAATTTGAAGGTTTCTCCAAGAGAGTGTGCTGATAGGAATAATGACAGAGAATTTGGTAAGTGTCTCCATAAAACTTCATCACTCTCTCCCTATTTTAACAATAATTTGATTATCCTCAATGTTTTCAATCATCAACTGTGTGTTGTTGTTCTGCACTTCATGCATTCATGTATTCCCACACCTTTTAGTGGAAGATCTATCTATAGAAAAAAAAAACAAATATTATAACAATACATCTTATAATGAAAATAATTTATGGTTAAATTTTTTTACCAGAGTTCTATACATATACCTAATACAACCTGATTAGGGGGTTCTACCAAATCCCTATGCTATGAAGGAACATTTATCTATATTGTAATAGTGGGGTCCAATGTCTACTCATGAGGCTCATAATGTGTCAGAGTAGAAGATGAAGGAGAATGAATGTAAAATTCGGAAGAGAATGAAGTATAAGTAAAATAACATGGCATAGGAATATGTTGAAAAGTATAATATACATGGGGAGTGAGTGCCATAATTAGATAAAGAAAAGAAATATGAGGAGGATTGGATATAAATGGTGGCAACGGTATAGGTGGTCTAAATATCTAGGGTTCCTCTAATGACATTGTGAGATAAGAAAGTCTACTAGATGGTATATCTGATGAAGGAACAGAGTGTGATTTGGTATGAAGAGTTGTGTGGGTATATCTATCACCCCCCCCCCTGCATCATCTGTCTGAGCACCACTTCCACTAGGTTGGTCAGAGAATAATTGTCTCGTGGATGGTGGATCCTGATTAAATTTTAAAATAAAAAAATAATGACAATAAGTTATATGTTATTTATATATATATTTTAAATAGAATACTCACAATAGGAACCATATGAGGAAAATTAATCTCTCTCATGTGATGATTATTTTCAAACATAACTAATGTGTTATCCAAACAAGAAAGAATATGTGACATGACTTAATTAAGGAATATTGATTATCAATCCAAATAAATCATAGGTATAACTTAATCATATTATATTTATTGATAGGAATATTAATACATAGAATATGTGTCATAAAAAATTAACACATTCTAATTAGCATTTTTACCATGGGTATGATATAGTTTTATTCTTTTATTTTCAATTCAATCCAATTTAGTTTTGATTAGGTCATTTTATTTATTTTTCTTAATTGATTAGTTTATTTATCTATTTTTTGGGTTAGGTCATTTGGTTCATATTTTAGGTTAGTTAATTTTTCCATTTTATTGGTTAGGTCATTCATTTCATTGGTCTTGTTTTCCATTCTAATTATTTTAATATGTTTCAGTTCAATTTATTCTGTTTTTTGTTCTAACTATATTTTTTTTAGTTTTTTTAGGTTGTGATATAGTTAAATTCAATATTATAAAATGAAAATAAGAGAAAAATATAACCATTTTATATTGAAAATGCACATGAAGGTCAATTTGGATATAAAATATTTGTAATCAATGGTAAATCAATTTGAATAGTATCAACTTAAACAATTCAAGTTGAGATAAACAAAGAGAACTGAGAACACATATGAGTGATTCTATATATTACCCACCATAAATTTAGTTTCACAATAAACTCTAAAAATTTAACTACTAGATTCATCATAAGTAATAAATTGATTGGGGCCAATGGTTATAGTGATGGTGTCAATTTCATCCCCACCATCATCAAAAATATGTCTTAGGATTACTTTAATAATGAAACCAAATTCAAGTCTCTGATGATATTTCACATTAAAAAAATATTTCTACATTGATGCCAATATATATGGTTAATCAATAGAAAGAGTGTGAGTCATGTCAATAACTCAAAATCTACAGTCATCAATAAAAGTTTCATATATAATCATCAAATCAAACCTCTTGATTTTCATCATAGCGACTTGAACAAGGGACAAATAATCTAGTATTAGTATTTTCTTACTGACTCCATAATAAGATATATTTTTAAATAAATGTGTAATATTTGATGCACTGGAATAAAAGTCTGTTTTTGTAATTACCATAACACCATAATGTTGTGTTCTTATGTTTATTGCACGTTTAGTGATAATAAATTTTTACCCGTTAATCACAGTTTATTTTTATTCACAAACCACAAAATTATGACGAAAAATCCAAATATCTTATTTCCTCATATATAGAGACATCATAAAAACTAAATACCTAAAATATAAATGAATACAAAAATTAACTAAATATTAATTTTTTATTTTATTATATTAATGATTCTATATTTAATTTCAACCAAGAAGAAAACTATTTATTTTGAGAATCCTATCTCTTTATCAAAGATAAAGAAAAATGATTTATATTTATAATTTATTTATGTCACCTATAGAAAAAAATAGAAATATTTTAACACATATATATAATTACGAGGGATGAGATAACATATACATGTTCGATTTACTTACTTGATGTAGTCATCGAACAAATCACACTTAAAAAAATTGTGTGATGTTCCATCTCCTGCTCTTCAAGGCTTAATGTAGTTAATGTTTATGATCTAGGAATTATTCCAATTTGGGTAAGTTATTGAAAACTGGGTTCAATTTTCTCATACTTCCCTTATTAATTTCTCATTGGTTTTTTCTGTCTTATGGTCACATAAGAAAAAATACATTGAATATAATTCCATACATTATTGATCTAAGTAACCTTTCACAATATAACCTTAAAGATGATTCATATTCCAGATATATAACATCAATGTATACATATTTCTTTAAGTTGGATACATAAAACCTAATGAAATAGGTTCTCTAAGAAGTATTTTAGTTGGAATATGCATAGTTAGATGCAACATTCATGTGAATAATGATGGAGGAAATATTTTATCTAACTCACACAAAATTAATGGTGCTTCTTCCAACATTTTCTTCAAGAAAGTCTTGGAAAAAAATTTAGCATAATGATCTCTATAAAAATAGAAAAATTGAATAAATCTCTCCGTTACATTATTGGATAGTAGATGACATATTTCTATTGGAATAAATTCATGTAGAAGGATGTGATGATCATAATTCTTCAATTATTTCAGCTTGAACTCTATTTTGTTGAAACATTTTGATATATTTCTTTAATATCCATCATGAACCCTAATGGTCTCTAGTACTTCTAGAAACTAATTTTTTTTCTATAGGTTTCATCACATAAAAAGCACATGAAAATTTCTATTTATTTTCACTAATATAAACAAGATGCAATTTTGGTATAATACCCCAATCCACCAAGTCACACCAAGCTCATAAATCATATTTTTTCTTCCCCTTAACATTTAGAATAATTAGAAACAAAATTTCAAATATATTTTTTTCGATGTGCATTACATCTAAATAATGATGTAAAAAAATTGGTTGATCGACAAGGAAACTCAAATAGGATACATTTTTTTCCAAATATAATTGGATTCGGTGGAAACATTCTTCATTTTTATATATTTCATATTACCTTTATCAAATTAAAAAATTAATTCTTTCATTTCATTAATAACATCAGTTCCATACATATGTTATGGTAGATTTTTAGCATCCATGGTATTATCAAAACTTTGAAAATTATTCCTATATGGATGATCCATTAGAAAGAATCGTCAATTTCTTATAAAACAGAAACTATGATGATATTTAATTCTTCTTGATCATATATACTTTATAAAAACATGATTGTAAAGTTTTCCCTTCATTCTCCAGTCAGACATCATTGCATAAGAAGGAAAATAATGTATTTTCCACATAAATACAACACACATCTAAAATATTTCTTTCAAATAATAATCAAATGTTTTCACACCCACATTCCAAATATTCTTTAACAATTTTATTAAATGTTTCATGTATACATCTATATCATTACCAGGATCTGAAGGTCTATATATGAGTATACCATGAAATTTTAAAAAAAAAATTATACACATACATGGAGGAAGGTTACAAATGTGTATAAAAATTATCCATATAATATGATAAGTAAGAATCTACCCAAACTGATTAAAATCATTACATGATATACCCAACCTCATATTATACACATCAGTTTCAAAATAAATATATAGAGTATCAAATTTACTCCTTGATAATCCATATATAGGATAAATAAACTCATCATTATCCTTATTTCTCTCAATATCAGTCCATATCATATTTATTGATATTTCATCAAACATTAAAAGATTTTGGAGTCTCAAAATCAATGGAAATTTGAAAATTACTTTCTAGGTAACACAAGATGGTGTTCTATTATCATTTGGATTTTATCAAGATGTTCCTCATTTTATATAATAATTTTGGTAAGTGTTTTCATCCTAGGATAAACTAAAATCTTTCAAGATAACATGATTTTTTTTAGAAAATCTATGTTCGTCAACTAACTTTCATGCCATATAATGGATAGAGTGAATATATGCATCATCTAGAATTAATTCCTTCAAAAAGGTATGAATATAATCAATGTAAGTATTATAAAAATCATACATGGTTTTCCCATGAAATGGTCAAATTAAAAATTACAACTTCTATATTTTACCACATTACTTATATACTGGAGTTGTGGAAATATCATTCAATTTTTTCACCCTGTCAACATCATCATTTTCATAACATTCATCATGTGTGCTCATATCAATCTCTTATTGGATTGTAATCCCTTTTTTCTCAAGATGATGAATAAATTGAAACTGGTCATCTAATAAATTCTCTAATCTAGTCCTCTCATTTAGATCATAAACATTTTGATATTGCCTTTTCTTTTCATTATGATACTAGACACAGTACATTATTTAAAAACCAAATTATGTTATATGGTTGGTAGCTTCTTTATAACTTAACCAAGGCCATCCAACATAATTATAACATGGGCAGTGTATAATACCTCTATCTGAATCATTGGTAAATGAAAAATAAAAAAAACTCTCTAAATTGTCTTGAAATTCTATTGAGATTTGATCTTTTTTTGTACATCCAAATTATATCCCATATATTAAAAAAATTATACATCATATCGTAAATGCAATGAAATAATATCTAATTCAAAATACTATATATATATATATATATATATGTAAACATAATATTTAATTCCATCATATCAATGGCTAATAACTATACATAATACCACACAATAAATTATATGTATTTCATAATTGAAAAACCAGTCTATATGATAATTATAATATAAAATATAGTAATGTATATAAAAAAACCCAAGTTATATATTGTGGTATAAATCTCACAAGTTATATACCAAACATGGAAGTAGTTGAGTCTTGTTAATAACTTGATTATATAAGTTGTAAAATAAGTGTTTAGTATGGAATGGGTCATAACAACTCACACAAGGCATAAGGCACCACAAAAACATATCTTTAAATATATAAAAATAAATTAATACTCCTTTATATAAATTTGTTTTCCAAAAAATTGACATCATTTAATAAAGATGTTCATGTAATAAAAAATTTCTTCCATATTCAAACTTTTATGAAATAAATACCATTCTATGTATATGAACCATATAATATATTTTAAATCCAAACATTTTTAAGACATGAAATGAATAATTTCAATTTTTAAAGTAAAAAAATTGAAATTAATAGTTTCATAACCCCGTAACATTTTCCCAAAACAAGAAAAAAGTACTAAAATAAATAATTATAGAATTACCTCATATATATCACACAAAATAATAGGTTCATAATAGATTTACATAGAATTAGTTAAAAAACATATAAATATTTTTAAGATCTTTAATTTAATTGCAATTAAATTTTAAAACTATCCCTTTATTTTATGACATAAATCCATTGGTTAATATTTTGTTATACTAATTGTCTATTTTCAAGTATTGAGGTTTCCATGGGAGGATGTTCTAGTGGATTTGTGAGATTAGATTTTTGATCATTGGATAGTGTGTAAGTACTATAATAAATAATATGATTTTGACATTTTATTTTTTATAATATTTTTACTTATCTTAATGTAGGTAGTTTAGCTTAATACCAGTGATTTTAACTAACCTTCAATAAAGTAATAATGGGAGGCTTTCATAGGTGATTCATTTTTTCAATATCTCTTAAAATACACAATGAAGAGTGATGAAAAAAAAATTGAAGGTTATTTGACCAAATATGCATAAAAATATCATAATTATTTGATCTTCATAGTGGGAGGTGTTGTTTTCATGTTTAATAGGTGATCCATTAAAATATAATTTGTCTGTAGGGAATCAGAGTCAAGTTATCTAGGATGTAACAAATATAGTTGGGTGTGTGGTATTATTTGAGACATGAAATGAGTAATTTCAAATTTTAAAATAAAAAATTGAAATTCATAAATTCATAAACCCCTAATATTTTAAAAAATCAAAAAAAATACTATAATAAATAATTATATTCTGAACTCATATATATCACAAAAACTAATAGGTTCATATTATATTTATATAGAAGTTTATATTAAATAAAAAAAATACACAACTTAAAATTGGATTTATTGTTCAATTTAATAACAAATATAATTAAAACTAACTTTCCCTTAATAAATCTAGAATAATCTAATAAAAACAATATAGGAAAGTGTTTTAGACCTAGAAAATAAATGAAAACTATGGTTGATAGAAGAGATGAAGGATTTTCAACATACCAATATGATATTAATGAAGAATCAAATTTAAACTTTAAGGGAGGAGATATTTTCTTAGTTGGATAAGAAAACCAAAGGTTTTAGGGTTCTCAATTTGGATGGGACTGAAATGGGAGGAGGTGAGGCTACACTAGGTAAATGTGGGAGGTTATACCAATGGTTTTAAAACTTATATATACCAATGTTTTGTTAAAAATTTTGGTATAGTTTTTCAATAAATATGATATAACATATTTCTAGTAGTGTTATATTGTTTATTTTTTAATAATAATATTTTAATAGTATATCATGGTTCATTTTAGACTCAGTATTGTGTGTGGTTCAAGAAATTGAACATAGTATTCTTTATAAATTTAAATATCATGGTGTTACATTATACCCCCTTAAATAAATTTCATCCTTGCAATTTTAATTTAATTCTCTCAAAATTAATTTACCACAGCATAGTAATAATATCATATATAGATTTTATCATGAACTTTGATTTATAGGTCATGAAAAAAAACTATAAATACATGTACCTCCATAAGACTCTTGAATATAAGCTTTCAAAAATCGTATATTGATAGTTTAGTGTTACCTTTTGTATAATTATCATTAGATTTGATAAATTATTTGACAATAAATATGGGTATTTTTGAAGAAATATACATACTTGGTTTATTTAAACTTCACAAGTGTAATTTCATCATTCTTTTTTTCTTTGAAATATTTCCACATTTATCTTATCTCTTACTCTAAGCGATTAATATTCAAGATTAATATTTTATGATTTAAGCACTAAAATCAACTTTTAACATATCACAAGATCCACAAAATGATGAAAAGTTATTACTCGTGTTTCTATCCAATAATAAAAAATGGTTGGAACAAGTTAAGATAATATAAAATATGAATAAATAGTACATTAATCTCTAAAACCTTAATAAATAACACACAAAGTTCAACTTAAATCATTCTTAAAAGTCTTCAAAATATTCCAAGAAAAAATTGAAAACCAATGATTAGGATCATGTGATCACATATTATTCCAAGATAAAATTAACATTTATCTCTAAATAGAATCAATCACTCTTAAATTCAAATATAAAAACATTTATATTACCTAATCATATTATCTCCAAAATATGATAATATTTTCCATAAATAACCTTTTTTTAATGTTTTATTATTGAGATCCCTTTATTGAATATAAAAAATAAGAGAACCTCTTTCAGGACTAGGAAAGAGGGAACTCATAAATATATAATAAAATCGTATATACTTTCAAGAGATAATTCAGGATTTATTCCTAAAAATAAAATCCTATATTATCCAAAAATATTTCCATTAACCTTAATCATATAATGATCCTAATATAGTGAAATTCTTCAAAAATATATTTAATCACTTTTCATTCCCATGGTTATCTATAAGATAAATAATATGTTCCCAAAATGTAATAACCATTTTATCCAAATTAACCATAATTACCTCCGCATAAAATATCCAAATAACCCTAATAATTATCTTTATATTCCAAAAATAATATCATTCTTCCAAAATAACCTTTATAGTAAGTCAAACTAGAAACCAAAGAGTTATATATACCACAACATGTATTAAGACCCAAAAAATGTCTCCAAAAGTATACTTAATTATCTTAAACTCCATTACATAAAAACTTAAAAGTGTATTTATCCCTTTAAACATATGATAAACCTTAGAATTATTAACCCATAATGGTATCTAAAACTCTTAAAATATTATCATCTAAATTATCCTAACCTCTAAAATTATCTAAACCCTTTCTCTAATACCAACTATAATGCCTCATACCTTTAACAACCCATAATTATGAGTTCCATATAAAGGATTGAATTTTTATAAATTTTCATGATCTTTTAGTTTTGGAGTTTTAGGGAATTATAAAGAACTATTATATATCATACCCTTACAAAAAAAAACTAGTAACTTCCACTAAATATCCATTTTTTCTACAAAAATATGATTCTTAAAATTTAAATCTTGTTTTATTCAAAACACATCGCTACTTATACAAGATGAATTCCCATAAAATAAAGATATATATTTATATATTTTCTACTCATACTTAGGCCCTATTAAATACTTTTAATGAGAAAAAAATCCGGTTAAGTGTTATATAAATAATGGAAACTTGTTAATCTAGTGAAAAACTTGAAAAACCATGAAAATGTTTAACCTTTTCATAATAAAACATTGAGAACATAAATAAAACATATCCACATTATAAAATAAATATTTTTCAAAGAAAAATATTGAAACCCATTTATAAATCATAAACAAAACATGAAGGAATTATGTAGAACATGAGAACTCATGAAATCATTTATTTTAAAAACAAACCTTTCACCTTTAAAAGTTCATAAACTTTTCTTACCTCAAGAAATAAAAATATTTCCATAAAAACCATTTGAAAGAATAAAAAACCTATCATGTAGAATTATATTCATAAGCTGTGTTCACTCATGTTAAACCCATTTAGTAAATAAAAAATTCCTAGTTAATTATATAGGAGTAACCTACCTACTTATCTCTCTAATTTTTTGCCTTCGAATACTAATCATTTCCCAATGAATTGGAGAGGTATATCAGGTTAAACCAATGTAATGTGTTTTTTAGGGATCACTTATCATCATATATAATTATCAAGTACCATATCATAAACAAAATATTTTTAATCTTTCACTTTTTCATCATGAAAAATTTGAATCAATCATTTCAAGTAAAAAATAAAATCACTTTCAATTTTTGTATAAAATTGTAGAGAAATATCCCTTTCTCTAAAAAACTATTAAAAATGAAAATTTCACATTTATAAGAAATATTATAATCTTTTAAAATCCACTTTAACTTTTATAGGAATCCTGGTAATAAATAATTTCTATGATGGTAGAAAAAAATTCAAACCATATACGTTAAAAAAATTCTTTTTTCACTTTTAAAAAAAGTTAAAAAAACCAATATGAAAAAAAATTAAAAGATTACTTTTTAATAATTTTATGGAAAGTAAAAAATAGTCAAATATGAAATTTATAAGCCTTTTAATCATAAATAATAACATTATTGAAACATTTAAAAGAATATGGATATAGAGGACAAAGACTTCAAAGGATTACTTTAAAAAAAAGGTTTAAAAATCACTTCCCATTTTGGTAACTTTTGAAACAAAAGAGAAAATAATTTTTAAAGGATTTATAAAACACTTAAATTTAAATAAATTGATGATAAAAGGAATCCATATGGTATTAAATAGACAACAGATAATAAAACATGAGGTGAACATGACATGAGTCTCAATTAAGGGAAATTGAGATGATATATCCTTTACCTCGAGTCCCAAATTATTTTGTACATTCTATAACTCCTAAATAATAAAATTATTTTTGTTTTATACTTTATTAATAAACATTTTAAATCTAATTACATTATAATTATTTATTTTATTTCATTTATTACCATGACTAATTTAGTTACTCAATCGATTAAATTTGCATTTTATGTTTTGGGGACGTTCGGTTTATATTCCCAAAAAAAATTCAGTATCTTAAACATGGTAAAAGGTATCATGGTTGAATTATCTCTAAAATATTAATCATGAAATAATTTTCATTTTTATATATTAAATATAATTTTATAACCATCTATTAAAGTCATACATAAAAAATTAATCATATCTCTTCGTGGAGGTGGTGGTCCACACATTTTCATGAACGACGTTATCATTTTATAAAAGATGGAAGAGTATAAAGGTAAGTAATAAATTATCTTCAAATAATCATAATTATGTCATGAATATAATATATATTCATTAAATCCATCATAATAATTATCTTTATGAGGTGGTGATGAAAAATGACACATGTCGCTTCATAAAGTTTGTAGTACATGTGTACGCACTAGTGATGATTTCATTACTCATATGATGGGAAAGGAGATGAAAAGGGATTGTGTCATCAACATAATAACATTTTAGTACATTAAAAATATATATTTTATCATATCAACATAGTTATATAATATTTTAAGGAGGTTTATGAATAAATAAATATGAAAACACTAAGTTAAGAGTTATACCTATACATTAGAAAACCTCATTTGGATTACATGTCACAACCCCCCCCCCCCCAAGGGTAACCCTCCTAGGATGGAAATGAGATAAGGTAGATGGTGAATTCTTGAGTCTCGTCTCCAGTAGGCCCCAGGTTGCTGACTAGGACTGAGGGTATAATATACATATATATGGGTGGTGTTTTTCTCTAAGATAACATGTGGAAGAGTGAGATAATATAGATACACCAAACAAAAACTTCTCAAATATATAAAACAAATCCCAAGTGCTAAAATGAATGTCATACAGTTCTGAAATGACTAGAAAAAAATGAAACTACAAGTACCAAAAAGGTGCATATGACGGTGACCATGAATCCCCAACAACTCCTACAATACTATGTTCTTGTAATATACATCCTGATCTTAAACTTACTCTGAATGGACTGAAAAATAGTTTATATATATGGGGAGAGAATAACAGTATTATCATTAGTATCCTCCTTGAAACCTCCCATGAAAATGATAAATAAATTATTCTAAAGAACATTGAACAACTGTGAAACTCACTCGCCAACTAAAGTGGTATACTAAGTTCCTAGTCTTACCATGGATAAGTCTCACCAATTATCACATATAATAGAGAATATGATATAATAATTTAGCATCAAGGGTACCCCACTACTACTTCACCACTGTTTTTCTACTCTTCCCAAACATCTACATCCCGATCCATCTCTCTCAAAAATTATTCAACCCAAAAACACATGGGAAAGGCGTCATAATATGAACCTCATGAATTACATCATCACATCATCCCATACACATATGCATATTCAGTAACCAAGTATTTCATAGAGCCACCAAAGACTGTATGACATGTATCATACATCGGGTATTATACCTCAATCTATCACAACTCATACAGAGAGTAAGTAATTTTATCCATCACAACCTATACATGTCATGCCTATATAATAATCCTTTAGATACAATATTTGGAGATACATGTGTGTGAAATAACCACAATCCATAAAATCCATCTATAAACATACATGGGGAAACTAGCTATCATGCATACTAGTAAAAGTAACTACCATGATAAGAGAGCGGGGTTAGAGGGGGTAGTCATCCATACATCCTCCCACTAGAATGTTGGATAAAACACCCTCCTAGAGTCCACTGGGTGCAAGTTGACCTAACTGACATGGGTGGAGTATCATATAAAATCATGGAATATACAGGATATAATATAGCTTGTAACCACACTATAGTGATAACCTATTCCTAATCTATACTGCAGCTATCGTCACTCGGACACCCATGTTCCATGGCTAGGGACTAAACATCCTATAAGCACACAAGCATTTTAAGAGATATATTAATTAATTATTTTATTTTTATCATTTAATTTTTTTAATTTATTTATTTTCCATTAAATTAACCATTATCATTATTTTAAGATACATTAATTAACCACCAGTGTGAAGTATGTTCCCTCCAATCATAATCCAAACCAAGTCCATTGTTTCTCACGATTAACATATTTTCAACATTTTCATTACAACAACACCAAACCCATGGGTTAGTAATTATTTATTAATTATTATAATCATTCCATAACCCATGAACTCTAAGAAAACCATCCTAAGATACCTCCAAGAGGAAACATGCAACCAAGAACACCCATATGCTTCAAGCAATAGGGAAATGAATTCAGATAAAATAAGAAACCCATCCACCAGCCGTTAAACATATTCATAAGGGATCATCTCATATATCAGCATCACATCAACAGCTAATCCAATATTCCACCAATTTCATCATTTATGGTGTCATCCCTGACACCCACATGCATATCCCATTTCATCTCTCCATAACAGGTATCAATTGTTGCCACATAATCTGGGCCTCCCCACCCACATATCACAACATCCATCCAAAGCTCAATGATCCCTGGCTCATAACACATTGAAAAGATAATTTCATAACCTGATTACATAACAAAAGCATAAGGAAATAAACAAGCATATCCAACTGATAAGAATCATGGTGAGCATATGCATTGAGGATTTGAGAGTGATCATGGTGTGAATGGTGGATGGAGCATAAGATGCACAAGTCCCATTTTATGGGATTTGTGTCCCAATGGAAATATCAAGAATGAGGATAATTAAAGATGTTTTACATGTCCCTACTTTAAATATACAATTGGAGGCTCAACATGCACACAAGGGAGGATAAAATGGGCTTTTAATCACACTTATTAAATCCCAAAATTTAACCTAAAAGGCCCACCCAAATACTTCTATGAATTTTAATCCACTTGCATGAAGTAAATATCCAAAGTAAAAAAGTTGTGGGCCCCTTGTATCCAAAGTCATGGTGGGAATGCGGAAACAAAAGGGGTGAAATGGGAGAAATGAAAAAAAAGGAAATAAATGAAGAGGAAATTAAAGGGGTAAGGGGTGATCAATTAGGACCCCAAGGAGACTTTCCCCTTAAGAACCTAATTATAAAGATCCATAAAGGTTGACCACTCCTTTGATAATCCTTACTTTCATTCATTCGGGAACACAAGAAAAACAAGCATAATAATTTTATAAAACACTCAAATTAGAAATTAAACTTCAAGGGGTACAAAGAGGTGGATATTTATAGCCAAATGAGAGAGATACATGTCAAACAACTAGTCTCCAAAAATATAAATTCTATCCCACTAATTGTACTTTGTTTAAACATTTCCATGGATTTAGGGGAAAAGATATCTCCAAATATCACTTTTTTGGAACCACCCCAAAAACTTTAAAGATTCACCCCATGACTTTGGAGACAACGGGCCCACCACTTTTTGACTTTTGATATTTGCTTCATGCAAGTGGATTAAAATTAGTGGAAGAATTTTTTTGGACCTTTTAGGTTCACTTTTGTACTTTAATAAGTGTTATTAAAGGCCTATTTGTTCCTCTCATGCATGCATTTTGAGCCTCTACTTGTAGATTTAAAGTAGGTCCATGTAAAACATCTTTAATTCTCCTCATTATTCCTCTTGTCATTGGACCACAAATCCCATGCAATGGGCCTTGTGGATTTTATGCTACATCCACCATTCACACCATGATTTCTCTTGAATCCTCGATGCATATTTCCACCATGATTCTCATCATTCCCTCCAACTTCAAAAAGATTCATCCTCGAATCTGTATATTCAAAGGGAGCAAGATTAGTGTGATTAAAGGTAACAATCACATTTTTATACATTTTAGGTAAGTTAGTATTGTTGTAATTGTCATTAATATTATCTAAAACATGGAAAGGACTATCTCCTCGACGCAGGGTATTTGAATTTATCTGTTCTGGAAATCTTCTTTGTAGCAGGTATTGCCATTCCAAACCACCTAGATCAAATAGAAATTATTTCTAGCAATTCTTTTCTCAATCACCGTATTCCTAAAATAAAGGCACAACACAAGAAGGAAAATAATGGTGAAGTTTTTTAGTTGAAAGGTAATCATCTTTACTAATGAGTAAGGAAACTTCCCCACTCAATAAAGCACTTTCTACCTCACTTTTTACTGAAAATAAACTCATCTTTCACTCAAACACTCTTCTTTTCAACTCTTTGATTTCCCTCATTTATTTTTATGTCACTCATCTCTCCTTTTTCACTCTCAATTTTTCCACTATTTTCATTTTATCTATTTTTTTCTCTCTTTTGTTTTTTTTCAACTCATCACACTCTTTTCTCTCACTCTCATTTTTATTTTTCTCATATTCTCTTTCACTCTTTTATTTTCCCTTTTGTATTATTCCTCTATCCTCACTTGATCTTCATTTGATGGTATGAGATTTAATGGAATCAAAACTATATTTATACCATAGAAAAAAATGGAGAAATAGTTAGAATGGTCATCATATATAATCATCCTATCAAACTGCCATGGCCTCCCAAGAACCAAATATCCCGCTTTCATTAGAGTATCATCACAAACCACCTCATCTAGAAAATTTTAAATGGAAAAATAAACTATGGATTGTTTTGTGACTCTCTATTCTCCACTAACATTCAACCACTTCTCTTTGATGTGACATATTTTATGAAAAATGTGGTCACACTTCTCCTCATCATGATCATCTTTTGATTTAATGTTTGAAGCACTTCATGTCCCTAATGTAGCTCCATGTATGGGTTCTTTAACTTCCACATCTGAACAGTCCTCCAATGGTGGCATTTCAACCTCACTAGAGATATCATTAAGGATGTCTCCATTATATTTTGAATTGGTATGGAAGAACTTGTTTTGAGACTCTTCTCTTTGTTTTGGAACAAATTTTGAATCCTTTGGTTTTGTTTCATTCCACTTAGAGGTAGATTTAGGCCCTTTTTGGTTATCCTGCCAAAAATTGTGGGAACTTACTTGTCTCCTTGGAGAATGTAGTTTATTTTCTACCTTAACTGCTTTATGTATAAATTCCTACATATCAATGTAGTTTTTATGTTCCAACGCATCTCTAATTGTTGGATTCAAGCTATTGGTGAACCTTTCCATTGTATCTTCTTGATCCTCCTCCAAATTGGATCAAATCACCGATATATCCATTTTCTTGTAGTATTCCTCCACACACATGGAACCTTGCACAAATTTGTGTAACCTAAAATGTAAATCTCAATAGTAATGACTAGAAATGTACCTTTTGTGCATTATTATCTTCATTTCTTCCCAAGTTTGTATTGGCCTTTATCCATTCCATCATTGACTCACTTGTAATTGGTCCCACCAAACACTCACATAATCATTGAACTCAAGTGATTCCAAATTTACCTTCTTCTCCTCTGGGTAATTGTGAATTCCAAACACATGTTTAACCTTCTGCTCACACTCCAAATAAAGTTTCGGGTCACTCTTCCCTTGAATGGATAGAAGTGTCATTTTGATGCTTCCTAAGTCATTTTCTCTTCTAGCACCATGTCGCCTTCTCTTAGGAAATTATTTTTCAAAACCAAAGTATGCATCCTCACCTTCATCAAATTCTTGCCTTCGTGGTGCCCTTGAGGTTGACGAATTTTTTAAATCATCCAACCTAGCATTCAACCTTGTACATTGGTCAGTAAAATATTTCATGAATAACTTGACCTTCATCTCATTTCTTTGACCTTCACTCGCCATTTTTTTAAATCCTCACACACTCTTTATCTTTTTTTAAAATCTCTCTAGAGGTTACTCAAACTTTCTAGCACAAAAACTTGGTTACTAAAAGTTTTCTAAAATATAATCAATAGGAAAACTATTAAGAAGAAAAAAATTCATGGAAACTTTAAAAATTATAAATTTTAAAAGGGTTTGAATCAATGGAGTCCAAGAAAAAAATGGAAGGTAAATAGAAATGGGAGAAAGGGTTATGGTTGAAGGTTTTAGATGGATGAAATAAATAAGTTGGAATATAAATATTTGAGTATAAATTCACTTAATTTGTGATAAAGGGCCAACACAATGTGCAATAAATTTCAGCAGCTTTTTTTGTTTTGTTTGTTTTTTTTGGTTTTTTTGTTTTTTTGTTTTGTTATCTTTGTTTTAAATAATTCAACCAAGATAGAGTTCACAAAGATTTGATGTTAGTGTGTGGCTTACAAAAATATGAAAAGTATAAATATAATCAAAAAGATTCCAAAAGGATGAGGAATGGAATTTCTGGAATTTATGGAATTTCTATAAGATAATATATTTCAAATGATTGCTTCAAACTTGATTGGAATTCCTTCTAATATATTTTTAGATTTGAAAGAAGTTAATCTGTAGCACGAATTGATTTGGATATATCTCCAAATATATGCGTCGAATTTCAGTGTTTCCAAATTGAGAATAAATATGATATTCTAAAATATTAAAATGAAATATGATACGTACAGAAACTCAAAGAAAAATTATAAGAAAATGCATAAGAATTTTGCGGACATAATTGGTGGTGGATGAAAATGGAAGAAGGAGAAGAATAAGATGGAAGAAATAAAAAAATGAAAGAACCTGGTTTCCATTACAGATCTCTGATACCAAATGATATGATACCATATGGCTGTGCGGTATCTGTTAGAAGAAATGTGGAAACACAAGGGGTGAAAATGGGAGAAATAAAAATAATTAAATAAATTTAAAGGAAATTAAAGGAGGAAGGGGTGATCAATTAAGATCCCAAGGAGACATTCCCCTTAAAACCCTATTTATAAAGCACCACAAAGTTTTATCACTACTTTGATAAGACTTACTTTTATTCATTTAATAACATAAGAAAAAAAATCATAATAATGCTAGAAAACACTCAAATTCAAAATTAAACATCAAGGGGTATAGAGAGGTAGATATTTATAGGAAAATGAGAAAGATACATGTCAAACATATAGTCCCCAAAAGTCTAAAGCCTATCCCACGAATTTGAAATTTTTTTTAAACATGTCCCTGGCTTTAGGGGACAAGATATCTTCAAAGATCACTTTTTGGAACCACCCCAAAGACTTTGAAGATTTCCACCATGACTTTGGATACCAGGGGCCCACCACTTTTTGACTTTGGATATTTCCTTCATGCAAGTGGATTAAAATTCGTGGAAGCATTTGGGTGGTCCATTTAGGTTCACTTTTGGGATTTCATAAGTGTGATTAAAGGCCCATTTTATCTTCCCATGCATGCATGTTAAGCCTACACTGGTATATTTAAAGTAGGTCCATGTAAAACATCTTTAATTCTTCTCATTATTCCTATTGTCATTAGGCCACAAATCCCATGCAATGGGCCTTGTTCATTTTATGATCCGTCCACCATTCACTCCATGATCGCTCTCAAATCTTCAATGCATATGCCTAAAATAATTATCATCATGAACAGGGAAATCCAGGCCCAAAAACAAGACATCCAGACTTCACACATAAACGATCTCTCATGGCTCCAAACTCAAGGTACTCGACTTTCTCAAGAAGATAAGAAAATCAGGACCTAAAAATTATCATTATTAAATGATAAATTTCTATTCCATCTTGAATTAACCAATTAATTATTCACAATTTCCAACTATGGGAAACCTAAGGCATCAATATATAATAATATATCAAAATTTAAACATGATTTTAGCATCAATTCTGGTTCCAATAAACCTAGAGAAGTACCGTTATCATTTAAACATTCCTTTTTAAATTATCAACAACATGCATTACTATGATTCACATTATTTATTAATTTCATTATCATGTAATAACACATTTAATTAAGTATGTGTATTGATCAATTTGATTATCATCAAATTATAAGAAAAGCCATATTTATTACAACATGACTCATATTTAATTCTTAAGTCAATTAATTAATTAATTATATCTTTATGTTATTTACCATTTTCCATCAAGAACAAAATAATAATACATATTATAAAAATTCATACTAATAACCATAATATAGACAGCACGATATCTAGAAAATCAAGAGGTAAATTATTGTCACAGTAAAAAGAAACAACATTTGATCGCTATAACCAATTATTTTTTAATCTGGTTTAATAATTCTTAGGTTAATTTTATTTCCATATAAAGGGTTGAACCATGATAAATTTATGATTTCACATAAATAAATATAATAAGAAATGAATCCCATGCTTGGAAGAATGAATCTACACATGACTCGATGCACCAAAAATAGGGGGCGCGTGCAAGATGAGATCATCGCTGGAGAACTCAAGCCACCAACAGAAGGGTTCCAATACTCTAAGGGAAGGGTTTTGGAATGTACAATCTCAAGATAAGGCAATTAGGGAATAATTAAGTAAAATATATCCATTTTTTATTTGATAAATACATGATGATTGGATTTTCCATATTGACAAATATTTCATTCCAACTATTGAAGATCTCATTAAATTACATGCGTAAGGACTCGTTTACACCCTCATACATCTTAAAAATAAAGTATATAATTATCATTGATGAATTTTCCATTTAGGTATATTGATTCATTCTGATAAAAGTTCTGAATTTCCATTTTCAGGAAATAGTCAAAAATCTCCACGTAGGAGTCGGAAGCACCCAGTATATAAAATCACCACATAGCCATTTTCATGAAGTCGATTATTCATGTAGAAGATCAATCATGTAGCTGATCCACATAGTTGATCACTCGCATAGCCAATCTCTCGCATAGTGGATCACTCATATAGTTGATCGCTCATGTAGTCGATCACTCATATAGTTGATCTGTGTATTCGGTCTCTCATGTAGCTAATACACATAGTTGATCCAGCCATGTAGTTGTTTCATCCATGTAGATGATTTAGCCACGTGTCCAATCCAACCACTTAGTCGATTTCATGTAGTTAATCACTCATGTAGTCAATCACTCACATAGCTAATCACTCATGTAGTCGGTCACCCATGTAGTCAATCCATATTATTGATAGCTCAGGTATCCAATAACTTACATAGATGATCGATCATATAACTGATCTCTTATGTAGCTGACCACTCACATAAATGATCGCTCACATAGTAGATCACTCGCATAACTGATCCACATGGATAATTAATCCGCATAGCCAATCTATCCATGTAACTAATTACATTTAGTTAATTTCATATAGTCAATGAATCTATGTGGCTAATTCAACTGGTTGTGAATCAGGCACTCACTCAAGATGTGAACGACACATTCATTATGTGAAACCCTTATACGTCATGAATCCTCCCTGATTCCGTATTTTAGCATCCAAACACCTATAAACCCACTATAGGACTCCTCTAAGTACCAAAATCTTTAAAAAAACTCAATGGGTATGACTAAATGGATCTGGCCCTTACATCAGAAACCACTCAAACAATTATCATTCTTAAGAATCCAAAACCAAACTCGAAGAGAGAAAAAATGATTTATCCAAATATCCACCCCATGAGATACTTCTCAAGGGTCTCACCATCATAGGATCTAAACCACCTTATTATAGGAGTAGCTCAAAACCATGAAACCACAAAAACCTTCTCCTAAACACTCTCCAATATGAGATAACTCTCAAACAAGATTAAAGACACAATAGGCAACAAGATGAAACCATATCATAGAATGAACAATGTTATAAGAGAATATCTAATCATAAAACAACTCAGGGTTTTGATTGTGAATCTATAACTCAAATTCCCATGTATTATCCTTCATGCTATCATGTTTCGAAAAGACACGAACCAAAGGAATATCACACCCACACAACACCTTCTCTTGGTGTCCATGGATCTCCACAAGCCGCTCCTCGAAGTTTGCATCATCATTAACATCAATCTCACCCTAATCAAAGACATGAGATTCATCATGAAGATAATTATGAATATGAGATGCATAAAAACATCATTTATTTTTCTCATCTATGGAGGAATTTATTTTCAATATTCCACAAATCTAACATGAGCCAACACCATGAAAGAACCAATAAACCAGGGAGAAATCTTACTCCCACCACCAAACCTTCACTGCCCATGATGATGAGTCACCTTCAAGAACACATGGTCTCTAATGTCAAACCCTAGATGATTCCTCATATGATCATCATAGGATTTATGATGATCGTGTGCTCCCTTCATCCTACAGTGAATTAACTGAACAATCTCTGTCATATTTTGTAATAGTTTTGACTCGATAATTGTTGCCTCTCTGACCCCGATACAACACAACAGAGAATGGAAAGTTAGGCCATAAAATTATTCCAACGATTCCATACCAATTGTGGATTTGAACCTATTATTGTAATAAAACTCAAAAAAAGGTTGATAAATCATCCACAAATCTCTTAAATCTAGGACCCAAGAGCGTAACATGTCTTCAAGAGTCTAGATGGTCTGCTCTATATAACCGTATGTCTGTGGATGAAAAGAAATGTTAAGGAATGAATAAGATCCAAAAGAATTTTGGAGACCTCTTAACACCCTAGAGTTGAAACAAGGATCCTAGCCATATGTGATCATCCTCGGGACTCCGTGGAGTTTCACCACCTCCTCTAGATACAGATTCTATAAAACCTCCACTAAGCTCGATTTCCTTATCACTATAAAGTGGGATGCTTTTTTCAATTGATCCATTTTAACCCATATAGCATCAAATCCATCCTAATATTGAGATAAAATGATAATTAAGTCCACTTATATGTCCTCCCACTTTCACTAGGGAACATATAATGGCTGGAGAAAACCACTGAGAACACGGTGCCCATCCTTCACCTTATTATGTAACAAACATCGAGAAACAAACTCTAAAATTTCACACATCAAATTGGGCCACCAAAACTGACCTATCAAATCTCGGTATATCTTTTTCATTCCAGGATGTACCACCAAAGTTGATCTATGGAACTCATGGATAACCATATCACACATCACATAAGGAACAAAAATCCTTCCCTAAAACAACACCCAATGTTGTCTATCCTCAGACCATCCATCAGCTTCACTGGTAAAGATAACTCAGTCTCTCCAGAAAACCACCTTTGAATCCCCCAACTGGGACTCCTCCACCTTCCACACTAAATATTACTGTACTAGCATCTAGAAAATACAACCACTTACCCTAACCTAACCCATATCAAGATACATCACTGAGAGTTCTTCCATCACCCTCTAGGAACATCCAAACTCACACACAACATCACTACGTAACTTCGTGCTCAGCTCGTCGTCTGTGAAATTTCCCTTCCCTAGCGTATAAAAAATCTCAAAGTCCTGATATTTCAAGAATTCCATCCACCAATGCAAATGCATGTTCAATTCATTCTAGGTGAATACATAACTCTGGCTCTTATGGTTGATAAAAAACATAAAACACTCACCGATGAGGTAATGTCGCCCCAACTTCAAAGAAAAAAATCTTTCACCAACTCAAGATCATGAGTGGAATAGTTATGCTCATGGGGACATAACTACCAATAACCATAAGAAAAAACCGAACTCTACTGCATCAAAACACAACCCAAGACAAGACATGAAGTGTTATAGAAAAAAATCAAAGTGATCTCCCTCCACAAGAAAACAAAGAACTGCAACAGTGGAAAACTTCTTCTTTAGGTACTCAAAAGCTTTCTGACATTGGTCACTCCACAATAGCGCCTAATTATTTCTATTCAAGGCTATCAGAGGATTTTTAACCCAAGATAAATCAACTATGAACCTCTAATAAAATCCTAAAAGACCATGTAAACTCTACAAATCTTACACTATCTTGGGGTCTTCCCAAGAAACAATCACCTCTATCTTCAAAGGATCCACATATACTCCCTACTTTGATATGACATACCCAAATAAATAGACTTCATGGGACCATAACTCACACTTATACAACTTCATGAATAGTTTCTCATGAAGAAAAACTCCTAAACTACATGAAAATTATCTGCATGCTCCTCCTTAGACATAGAGTACACAAGAATGTCATCAATGAAAACCACCATGAACTTATCCAGGAACTCTCTTAACGTTATGTTCATCAACCCCATGAACATATATGGATTATTCATCACACTAAATGGCATTACAATAAACTCTTAATTACCATGATGATAATGGAAAGCAGTATTCTAAATGTCCTCATCCTTCACCCACCTCTAAATCCATATTTTTTTATTTTCAAATAGCCATTTTAAGGATAAATGGTAACCGTACATTTCCAAAAACAAAACCAAATAGAAAATTTACATTAAACCAGATTTACCATTCAAAACCGAAGACGTCAAACCACTAAATTCAAAATTTTAAAATACGGTATGATCCTTGCACCACCTAAACAGCCTTGGGTAGTGAGATCCTCGATCCACGCTCCCTAACACGAATCATAATCATCAATAAAACCACATCACAAAAAATTATTACCATCAACTTCCATCGACACCCAAAATCTGCTGGATCCAGAGATGCCGGAAAAACCCACAATTCATAGACCTATTGAAGCTTCAAACCATGATCATCAGAAACATCATCAAACTTGACATTGTCTTATCACCTTAGATTTAAACTGAAATCTATAACCATATCTGACCTTCAGATTAACAAGGCCCATCGTCATCACATCCCACACCAGTCGCTGGAGAACCTCCCCACTAAAAACACCAAAACAGCTTCGACGGCCACTAAAAACCACTAAAATACATTGTGGTCGACATTAAGCACCATTATCACCAATGAAAAACCACAAAAATTGAATTAAATAACCTAAAAAAACAACCTTTCCACCTTTAAAAATCCACCATGAGTCAAACCAGTCCAAATACACTTACAGAAAAGTGTAAAAAAATGAAAACCCCGTGTTAGATCGGCTCTTGAAATTCCATAAACCACTCAAAAAACACCTCCCAAAGATTAATTGGAACCAACGCACCAGGCCAAATTGGATAGAAGCATTGGATTTTCGATCCAGAGAAGAGTTGAGCAGAAGAGGGGTAGAATAGAGAGCCACATTTTTCAGGGAGACCAAACCAAACAATGGAACATCCGAGATGAAAAGAACGAACAAACATAAAATTCCAAAGTAGACATACAAAAACACTATCACCAGTTGAATCCATTGACATAAGGGATAAAAAAATAAAAATATCATAAGAGAACAGAAGAATGGAAGAACTGGAAAAGCCTCGGTAATGAACCATGACCGTGAACCCCAACACATCCCAAACCACTATGAAGAATGCCGAGAAAGACCAAAAATGGAGTACATTATGGTAGGTCTGGTCGGCAGAGCAGCTATGATTCACAGTCAAGGAAGCGTTTTAGAAAACCAAATTGGCGAAGAGGATTGATCAACCATAAAAGAAGATCCTAAGGATTAATGAAAAGGGAGAAGAAGTATTAGAAAGGAAGAAGGAAATGGAGTCCAAAAATCACTCTGTCATGAGAGGGGAAGAAATCCTAGGGTAGGGAGAAAGGCGCTCAAGGGAGCTCTCTAGGTGAGAACGGAACCATTACCTCCTCGATAACCTCATCCTTCACCCACATATGATGATATATTGACTACGTATCAATATTTTAGAACCAACTTTCTACCTTTATTTGATTGAATAGATCATCAATTCATGGATGAGAATAGTGTTTCTTCACTATCACCTTGTTCAATTGATAATAATTGATACAAATCCAAAAACAAAGGTTGACCTTATTTATGAAAAAAAACATTGCTTCCTAAAGTGACACACTTGGATAAAAAAACCTCACTAAAATAGATCATCAAACTTTACTTTCACCTATCAAAACTCATAAGGCACCATATTATATGAATACATCGAGATAGTAGACATACCTGGCTATAACTCAATCTCAAACTTGATCTCCCATCAAGGAATTAAAGAAAAAATCTCCTCTGGAAAGACACCAGGGTAATATTTTACAACCCTAGGAAGCACTTACTACTAAACTACTAACAAACTCAGTATCATTTTATACATCAAGGAAGACAAGGATAGAACACACCTCCAACCTGTTAGAGGGTCTTGCTCTCCAATGAACACTGTTGGATCTCCATCAACATCATAAAGCACAACCTTCCTCATGAATCAATACACGATATCCTATACTGAATACAATTAATCCATTCTAAGGATGATTCCATATGGATATAACCGTAAACATAAGAAGTCTCCACCAAGAGTGGTTCTTCCCCAAAACTAGCTCAAAGTCTCTATATACTTCATAAAAGTCAACTCAACCTCCAATTGGTGTATTAAATTTCAAGGGAACTAGAAGCCTATCTACCTAAAGTCACAAATCATAGACAAGGTCATGTGATATTATAGAGTGTGTGCCTCCTAAATCATTCAAATCATGCACCCATATAGAAAACAAGTAAAGGGTACCTCAAAGGGTGTCTAGCTCGACCGACACTAGAAACTATAAAGCATAAATCTTACCACAACCTGCTCCATATCCTCTCTGGCCTTGCTAAAGATCACCTCTATGGTCGTGCTCTGATCTCTAAGGATGAATAGAATATTAGGGTTGTATTATTTCAACACAATATCATCTCTACTAATCCCAAATTGGAACACCTTACTGTTACTACCTCAGCGGAAACTTCCTCAATAGAGGAACTTGAATCAGAAAAACTAGAGCACACTGACTGCTTAGAAAGTTTGGTAATTCTCACCACTAAAGAAATCATCCTCTATAATAAAAAACACATGTTTGATCCCTTGTTATAACAATGAGGTCTTCCACCCCCATAGAAATGATATAATGAGGGTTGGGACCTACACTAGGGTGACTGAAAGTTCTTCTATCCCAAAAACTAAGAACCCTAGACCATAGTTCTGCTTTGTGAGGAATCTTAAAAACTCGCATGTCATGATGATACAGTTCTATCCAGAATCCTCCCAATAATATATTATATTTATAACACCTCAAGATACATATTTAGTATAAACAGATGACCTAACCTTTGATTTTTAGACATAAGGCCTCCTCAAAATGCCTCATCATATCCTTTTTATCTAGAAACAGGTATGAATTATATCACAAAAGGGTCCTAAAACAGATCCTAACCTCTCCTACATTGTAAATCCCCAGTCAAAGGGTAATCTTCTCTTGGTAATTGGATACCTTCATGGTTGAAGAAAGAAAATATTCTCAAAACTGGTATCAAAATTTCCTCTATGAGACTTTCGACTTGTAAGAACTTGGTTTTTATCTTAGGTATAGATCCTTTAAATTTTAGTATAATTCATTATTATGGACCTTTTATGGATTTACTTTGAGGTTAGAAAGGTTATGGGGGTGTCTGAGGATTTTTTGGATCTCAAAACCCTGATTGGTGGAGAAAAACATTGGGCTGCATGGTTAATAAAAAACTATGCAGCCCAGACCAAAAGGTCTCTCCTAATTATTTGGGTATGGATAGAGGACCAATAAAAGTGCACATTTTTTCCTAACCATGCACCAGGGGCTGCAAGACCGTGCGAATAGCATATAAAAATTTATCATAGGTGTTTTTCATGATTGGAGCACAGTTTCTCTAACCATGCAACCTATCCCTATGGGTACCCTCCTTAAGTAATAATCCATTAATGTTTGGTTCATGGTTTGGATAACCATGAAACACTAAAATTTTGGGTAAATTTATGATTTTTCCCTTAAAATTATTATAAATTATCATACCCCCTCATTTATCTTTTAGCAGACAGAGGTTCCATTCTTCTCCCTTTTTGAACTCCCAAAGAATCTTTCATAGGTTTTGATCCAGATTCATCATTTGAATTCTTATTCAATCATCATTCATCTCATTGGATGTGCATAGATAATTACACAATTCATCTTGATTTGTTCATTGTTTTTCATTCCCTCGATGACACTATTTTGATATAGGCTCATATACCCTATTTTCAAGTAGTTGATTCATTATTCAGATTTCTTCTGATCTATACCAAACAAAAGGTTGATACTATATAAGGAGAGTTCTATAATAATATGATAGTTGGTCCATGAATTATCCCCTAACTATCATCATTGTATAAAATATCATCATTCTGTGCATCCCATTTTCATCATGTGTTGCCTATTCAATTCATATTTTATGCTTATAATCATCATGCTAATATTCTAGATCCCATTCTATATGTGTTCATTATCTTTGGATATTATTACCTCAACAATGACCACACCAAGTAGGGTGATTTCATCATTTATGCCTCTTATGGATTTTTTATGATTATTTGTTCCACTATTCAAGTGTTATTTCACTTAACCCACCTAAGGTATGTGTTGTAAATTGATTTCTGAATTATTAAAAGAAAATTATACTATAGATATATCTTGGCTTTAACTTATATAAATGGAACTGGTTTCTTGTCCTGATTTTCCTTATTATTCCTAATAAAAGGAAATGTAAAGAACCTATTAAATGTTTTTAAATTGAAATAGTAATTGGTTTCATGTCCATAGAACACCTTTCCATGCTTAATGGAAGGAATATGAGTGGAACTTATAAATTATTAAGTAATTAAACTACTAAATGGTTTTATTTCCTTCTTAGACTTTTCATTTAGTATGGAAGGTAATGGAATGAACCTATTAAATTATAAGAATTCATGAGTATTACATGGCCTTAATTAAAGGATGAATTACATATAAGGTTCCTATTTCATATGGACCTTTTTACTTTTATAGGAGTGGTTAGACTTTATTTATGCCTTAGATTCCCAAGGGAATGCCTTGGGCACTTAGAGGATGTCATTATAATTCAAGGATCTAGATTCCAAGGGAGATACCCACCTTCGATCATGGTCCTTGTCTACTATAGGATTCCCAACATGACATTGTAGGATCCCTTCACTATGTTCTATATTTTAGGATTCCTTGGATACACTCCTTGGATCTAGCGTGATGTTGTAAAGACCCAAAATTTCCATGTAATTTTTTTTAATTATATGGGAATTTTACGAGTCCACAAAAATTTACAGTGTGTGATTCCGAGGCTCGGTGTTCCCTGAATAAATTTCTGAACTTTTTTTCAGGTACATTCAGTAAACATACGAGCAGGTTTTTGTAACTTCTAAATCAGTGCTCAGAATTGAAATCTGAGGGCACTGTTGAACTCACAGCGCCAGTATTCGCTTAAGGAGACCTTCACCTTGACCATAGTAGGTCGAGGGTGAAAGATATATTTTTTGTTTTTCATGGAAATGAAAAATAAAATAAATTAAACTTCTATTTTATTTTTGTTGAAACATCCCATGTGAATGTTATGGAGGTGGGGACCACCGAGCCTAAAACCCCCAATTTGGAATTTAATGGTCGAGACCACCCAAACCCTTTTAATGGGGGAGAAACCTCTAAACTCCCCATTAATTCATTCCTCCCATTAAATTGATCCAATTAACTATGCCCACGTGGTACAATTAATTGTGTCAACAATTAATTGTTCCAACAATTAAATTGATAGACTTAATTTAAATTATTGGCACCTATTTTACTTTGAGGATTGGTTGGTGATTTGTGGAGAATTGGGAGAATGCTATGGAGAAATCCTACATCTCCAACGAAGAACTTTTCCTCCAAACGAAGAACGCCATCGAAGAAGGTTCTTTGCAATAAGGAAAAAAGACGATGCACGAGCCGACTTCAGAAGTGTGATTGCGGAAGAAAAGAATGTTGGAACCTTATTCGCCTTCACTGTTTCATCTTGCAACACAACAACAAACCTTCGAGTTAGGTTTTGATGTTTTAAATACCTCCCTTACCCATTCTTGATGTTATTCATGATTCAAAAGTTGTGAACTGCTTGCTACCACTCTAACGCGGAGGGTGTGGTCCAAATGAACATAGCCTGAATTCTTCAAAATACCTTGTGGTTTTTGATGAAATATTTGCGATGGAGGAAGACAAAAATTGATCCAGCTACCAGTGAAGGTGTGGCATACAAACGCACCACATGGAGAGGATGATTGGCCATCCGGCTAGCCGTAACAGACCGCCGCCCCGCGACCACCCCGCCGCCCCACTGACCCGCCACCTTGTGGCGCCCTGCAACCCTGCGGCACCCCGCCACCCCGCGGGCCAGTAGCGCAGCGCGGGCTGGGCCACCCAATGCGGGTCGGGCCGGACCTAGCAGGTCAGGCCACTCAACAGGTCAGGCCGGACCCAGCAGGTCAGGCTGGGTCAACCCAAACCGAGTCGGGCCGAGTTGACCCAAACCGGGTCATGTTGGCTTGACCTAAACCAGGTCGGGCTGGGTCTACCCAAACTGGATCAGCCCAAGTTGGGTCAAACCGGTTCGGACCGGACCCAGACCAGTTTTAACCCATTCTATACTTTTGGCCATAACTTTGGCACCAGACGTCTGTTTGACGAACTGTCTACAGCGCTGAAAACCTTTGAGCAAGACAGACCTCTTAGTATACCCCACTCAAGATTTGGATAAAGTTGGGGTACGGTTAGGTTGGATCAAGAACGAATCCAACTGGGCCCTCGGGACTAAAAGGCTAATAACTTACAGACCAGGTGTCTGTTTGATGCACTGTCTATTGCGTTTAGACCCCTATGACATGGCGGACCTTTGAGATACTTCTTCATCGGACTTCTTGTTCGTTTGAGTATCAACCAGTATCTTGAGGAGCGGACTCTCCTTGAGACAGGTATGATTAGTGAGGGAACCATATAGATGGCTTTGATGATGTACTAGGATCATGTGTGGGTCTAACGACGTACTGATGATGTACTAGGATCTTGTGTGGGTCTGAAGATGCATTGAAAGTGTACTAGGATCCTGTGTGGGTCTGACGATGTACTGACGGTGTACTAGGATTGTGTGTGGGTCTGACAAGGTATTGACGATGTACTAGGATCATGTGTGGGTCTGACAACGTACTGACGATGTACTAGGATCATGTATGGGTCTGATGACGTACTGACGGTGTACTAGGATCCTGCATGGGTCTGACGACATACTGACGGTGTACTAGGATACTATGTGGGTATGACGACGTACTAACGGTGTACTAGGATCATGTGTGGGTCTGATGATGTACTGATAATGTACTAGGATCATATGTGGGTCTGACGACGTACTGATGATGTACTAGGATCCTATGTGGGTCTGATGACCTACTGACAATGTAATTGGATCCTGTGTGGGTCTGACAATATACTAACGATGTACTGGGATCCTATGTGCGTCTGACGATGTAATACGATCCTCTGTGGGTATGATGATTATTTAGGATCCTTCATGGGTCTACCTCTTAACAGAGTAAGATAAATTAGTAGTTACATCTAATCATCTCTACTATTGTTCCTAATTTATACCTGGTTTGACCTGAGTCTGTACCTTGTGGTAATTTCCTTCATGGTAATACCTTGGTGGTATTCTTATGTCTGGCATACCTGTGTGGTACTTACCTTTGTGGTACTCCTTCCTTTGTGGAAAAGTTGAGCTTGGTCATTTGAGTTGGACTTTGTGTTTCCACATGAATGATATGGGTATACATGATAACTTAGGTATATGTATGGGCATATACCTAAGTAAGGTTTTCAGTTGATTTTATGTTTTTTGGTTTATCCTTTGTGGATTTTGTGAGACCTTGAGGGTCTCGAGGTCCTTACTAAGTATTGTTATACTCACCCCTGCACGGGTTATGCCTGCACCTCATTGTGTTTGGTGCAGACGACGGACAGTGCTGACTAAGGAAGAGGGTACTAGGACTGGAGGTATCTTGGAGGTAGAAATTAGACGAGGCGTACCGCAGAGGTGTTCACAGGATCTATTCCAGTTTACTTGTAATTTTCAGTTTTCCTGTACTTTCTAGTTGGGCTTGTATTCTAGCCCCATTTACTTACTGTACTCACTCCTTTTACTGTATAGTTTGCTAGTGTTTATATCTAAGTGTGTGCTTGGTTATATGTGTTTACAAGTTATAAAGGAAATTTATTCCTGGTTTTAGGGAATACGCCTTTTAGTTCTAGTTGCCATCCCCTGGCCTATGGAAGGCGGGCTTGGGGTAGTCACCGCACAGGCCCCAGGGGACGGGTCCTGACAGATTGGTATCAGAGGAGTCGGTTCTACTGTAGAACATAGGACTTTTATCCTTATTTTAACAGAAATAGTTTTAAGTATAGTGAGTGTGTTTATTAGTTTAGGGAACCCGGTGTTGGTGCAGCGGCCGACGTATCCATACACCAGGACTATGACTTCTGATTTCCGACTCAGTGCACGAAAAAACTAATTTGAAGTGTGTTTTCAAGAGTTTTCTTAGTGATCTCTTTGATTAAGCTCACCAGGTATAACTTATTGATCGTGGTGCACCTGTTTCTTTTCAGGATGCCTCCTCGCAGATAGCCAGCTAGGGTTCTGGTTATAGTATGTACTGATAGCCCACTGAGTGATGAGCCCTCTGTACAGGACCCTATTCCAGTAGAGGCACCAGCGGTACCATTATCCATTGGGCCACTAATTCCACCAGCCCCAGCAGAAGAGGGTCCACTCTACTTGAGCGCGCTGCACAAGTTCCAGCACTAGAGGCCACCCATGTTCGGGGGAGATATGGACCCACATGCAGCTAAGAATTGGTTGGAGGCCATGGTGAGATTCTTCTGACTGGTAAGGACACCAGTTGATCTTATGGTGATCTTTTTCTCCATTCTTCTACAATAAGTGGCTGGAAGATGGTGGAGATTGATGCTCCAGGTTCATGATGAGGTGACACTTCTCTGGGCAGACTTTGATAGCCTGTTTCAAGCAGAGTTTGTCCCATAAAATCATCGTGCAGTACACATATAGGAGCTTCTTCATCTGCAGTAGGGCAGCATGACTGTGACTCAAACTCAGTGAGGTTCACCGACCTCTCATGTTACTCCAATGATATGGTATGGGACCCATTATTTAGGGATCGGACCTTCGAACAGGGACTCAGGTGGGAGATCAGGGCATCAATGATCTCACTCAGCATTCTGACGTAGGCGGTGGTGTTAGAGTGAGCCCTCTTAGTGGAGAGTTTTCTGGCTGAGCATTCACCAGCAGCGAGACCCACCACCAGTCGTCACGTAGCAGAGTCTTATACAGCTAGAAGATAGATTTCATAGAGGTTCAAGAGGACTAGACCTATAGGTGGATGACCACATGATTTAGGGTCAGTTGTGTGGGGCACAAGAGATAGATTCAGTCATGTGAGGAACGGGCAGTGTTTCACATTCAGCGGGCAGGGTCACATGGCTCGTGACTGTCTGACCCGCCATATGGATGATAAGTAGATGGTTGAAAGACTTCCTAGGTAGAGATAGAGGTTAGACTGAGGAGTTCTGCAGGGATCAAGCGGACGTGGAAGAGGAGATGGTCATGCAGCTGGCGGTGGGCGACGATTCGAGATGTTACTGCCACCACCACTAGGAGGTCCACCCCGACCACAAGGATCAGGAGGACATGGGCGAGCTATGCTCTAGGTAGCTAAGGCCTACAATCACGGTTCTCCGGAGATGATACGAGGTAAGATCTGTGTCTACTCCACCTTAGTTGTAGTACTTATAGACACAGGTGCTAGTCATTATTTTATTGCCACTGCCCTCGTTCAGAGTTCAGAAATTCTAACAGAGCTGTTGGCTTGATCCTTACGGCTAGAGACTCTTACAAGAGAGGATTCGATGATTATGTACTAGTCCAAGCAGTGTGAGCTTACTCTAGGAGGTGAGAGCTTCGGATGAGATCTCCTAGAAATGGCGTCAAGGCCTTACGACGTAATCTTGGGTATGGACTGGTTATCTACAGTACATGCTCAGATAGACTGTATTAGGTGCAAAGTGCGGTGTGTCCACAATAATGGGACCATGTTTACCTTCACTGGCGATAAGGGAGCCTTTTTAGCATAGAATGGACTTACCCGGAGGAGAGTGCAGCTGATCACTCATCAGTTGTCTATCCTTACCCTCAGAGTGGTTGATGTGGAGAGTCCGAGATATCCAATAGTGGTGGACTAGTATGTGGATGTCTTCCCTGATGATGGTTTGGGTCTACCTCTTCACAGAGAGGTGGAATTTTACATTGACTTGTACCACGGTACGGCACAGATATCCACACCATCGTATCGGATGTCTCCCGCGGAGCTTCATGAGCTTCTGATACAGCTGGAGGACTTACAGGGGAAAGGGTTCATTCAACCCAGTGTTTCTCCTTGGGCAGCCTCGATTTTGTTCGCCAAGAAGGCAGATGGGAGTTTGAGACTTTGTGTTGACTATCGGCGCCTGAACCAGGTGACCGTGAAGAAAAAGTACCCACTCTTGAGAATTGATGACCTATTTGATCATCTAAAGGGAGCACAATGGTTCTCAAAGATAGACCTCAGATCAGGTTATCACTAGCTTAGAGTACGAGACGAGGATGTGAAGAAGACGGCTTTCAGATGTTAGTAAGGCCTTGATGATTTCTTGGTTATGACACTCAGTGTAACTAACGCTCCAGTACTGTTCATGGGACTCATGAACAGGATCTTTCAGCCATACCTTGATTGCTTGGTAGTAGTATTCATCAATGATATTCAGATCAATTAGGCTACTGAGGAGGAGCATTCCTATCATTTGCAGAAAGTACTGGACACACTCCAAGAGCACCAGCGTTATAGTAAGCTCTTGAAGTGCCAGTTCTAGATCTGATAGGTTCACTTTCTAGGAAACGTCATCTTAGAGGCTGGAGTTCTAGTGGATCCAGCGAAAATTGAGGTGGTAGTTTCTTGGGAGCCACCCAGGAGTGTGATAGAGGTACGAAGTTTTCTGGGTTTGGCTGGATACTACCGAAGGTTTGTGACAGATTTCTCCAAAGTTGCAGCACCTTTATCAGTGTTAATGAAGAAGGGAAAACCCTTCATGTGGTCGGAGAAATGTCAGTAGAGTTTTTAGGAGCTGAGGCAGAGTCTGACTAGTTCCCCCATCATGAGGCTTCCAGAGGAGGGTGTAAGGTATGTAGTCTACTATGACGCATCAGGGATCGGGCTTAGATGTGTCCTGATGCCGGAGTGGGTAGTGATCGCATATGGTTCTCGATAGCTGATATATCATGAGCATAACTACACTACCCATGACCTGGAGTTAGCCGCAATGGTCTTTTCCTTGAAGATGTGGTGAAATTACTTGATGGGCAAGCATTTTACAATCTACTTGGATCACAAGAGTCTTAGGTATATCTTCTCTCAGAAGGACCTGAACCTGAGATAATGATGTTGGCCTGAGTTCCTCCATGACTATGACTTCAAGATAGTCTACACTCATGGGAAGGGGAATGTTGTAGCAGATGCACTCAGCAGGAGATCTGGTATACAGCTACTTGGTGAGGCGATGGAGTAGATTGCCTCTTTGTAGATATGTTTTATGGATCGAGATAGAGCATTTTTTCTTCAGTCTCTTATGGTCACTCCCCCACTTCTTCAGCTAGTCAGGGAGGCACAGCATGGGGATGCTGACTGTGAGGCTCGACATGCTCAGATATCCACAGGGCAGGCACTTGATGGATTTTCTAAAGGCAGAGAGCACGTCATCCTCTTCAGAGGATGTACCATGGTACCAGTGTCTCTTTGGGTGGAAGTGTTGAGGGAGTTCCACACATCCCCTCTAGAAGTACATCTAGGAGTAGAGAAGATATACCAGGACCTCTGACGACAACACTGGTGGTTGGGAATGAAGAAATTAGTAGCAGAGTTTGTCTCTCAGTGCCTCACTTGTCAGCAAGTGAAGGTGGAGCATCAAGTTCCAGCAGGCTTGGTTCAGCCTTTAGAGGTCCCAGAGTGGAAGTGGGATGGGATATCCATGGAATTCATGATAGTACTTCCACGTACATATATAGGTCATGATTCTATTTGGTTGATCGTCGACCGACTCACCAAGTCGGCCCACTTCCTACTGATCAGAGAGCAGGGTACAGTAGAGAGTTTGGGACGCCTCTATGTGCAGTAGATTGTGTGGATACATGGATTACCCTAGACGATTGTCTCCGATAATGATTCACGTATTACTTCTCAGCTATGGAAGGGGTTGTAGGAGGATTTCGGGATTCAACTTCATTTGAGAACCACCTTCCATCCTCAGACGGATGGACAGACTGAGCAAACCATTTAGACCCTTGAGGACATGTTTCATACTTGCATCCTCGACTTCGGTCACAGCTGGGAGTATCACTTTCCTTTGGTGGAGTTTTCGTACAACAATAGTTATTACTCCACCATCTGGATGACACCTTTTGAGTCATTGTACGGGTGACCTTGCAGATCACCTTTGTGATGGACTAACCCAGGGGATTTAGCACTAGTGGAACCAAAGATGGTTTGGGCTACCACAGAGAAAGTGTAGATCATCCAGGAGCAGATGAAGACAACACAGAACAGGCATAGGTCTTATACCGATAGGACAAGGAGACTTGTGGATTTTGAGGATGGAAATCATGTCTTTCTATGGGTCTCACCTCAATGAGGTTTGCGGAGATTTGACGGGGTAGAAAGTTATCTATGAGGTTCATTGGACCCTTCCAGGTCCTCAGTAGAGTTGGCGAGGTGTCTTACCACCTAGAACTTCCCCCTTAGTTTCACCGGGTGCTTGATGTCTTCCACGTATCCCAACTAAAGAGATACGTGCATGACCCTTCTCACATCATCAACCACGAAGAGCTGAACGTCGATGATGGGGGTGACATTTACAGAGGTTCTAGTAGAGATTGAGGATCGACAGGAGTGGTTCCTTCCTGGGTGATCAATACCTCTAGTGCACGTTCACTGGCAGCACGAGAACCTCCAGGAGAGCACATGGGAGTGGGAGGCTCAAATTTGTGCTCAGTACCCCCATTTGTTTTACTGGTTTTGTGATGTAGCTTTTGGGGATGCAAAGACCTGAGGTGGGGAGAATGTAAAGACCCGAAATTTCCATGTAATTTTTTTTAATTATATGGGAATTTTACGAGCCCGTGAAAATTTATGGCATGTGATTCTGAGGCCCTGTGTGCCCAAAATGAATTTTTGAACATTTTTTCAGGTACGTTTAGTAAACATACAAGAATTTTTTTTAACTTTTAAACCGGTGCTCGGAATTGAAATATGCGGGCACCGTTGAACTCGCAGCACTGGTATTCGCTTAAGGATACCTTCATCTCGACTGTAGTAGGTCAAGGGTTAAAGATAGATTTTGTGTTTTTCATGGAAATGAAATATTAAATAAAATAAAATTCTATTTTATTTTTGTTGAAACCTCCCATGTGAATGTTATGGAGGTGGGGACCACTGAGCCTAAAACTCACAATTTTGAATTTAATGGCGGGGACCACCCGAACCCTCTTAATGGGGGAGAAACCTCTCAACTCCCCATTAATTCATTTCTCCCATTAAATTGAGCCAATTAATTATTCCCACGTGGTACAATTAATTGTTCCAACAATTAAATTGATAGACTTAATTTAAATTATTGGCACATCTTTTCTTTTGAGGATTGGTTGGAAAAGTTTGGATAATTGGGAGAAAGCTGTGGAGAAATCCTACCTCTCCAATGAAGAGCTTTTCCTCCAAATGAAGAATGCCATCAAAGAATGTTCTTCAGAATCAAGAAAGAGGACAACGAAGGAGCCTACTTCGGAAGAATGATTGTGGAAGAAACAAACGTTGGCACCTTCTTCACCTTCATTGTTTCATCTCGCAACACAACAAAAAACCATCGAGGTAGGGTTTGATGTTTTAAATACTTCCCTTACCAGTTATTGATGTTCTTTGTGATTCAAAAGTTGTGAATGGCTTGCTACCGCTCTAACGCGGAGGGTGAGGGCCAAACGAACATGGTCCGACCTCTCCAAAATCCCTTGTGGGTTTTGATGAAATATTTGTGATGGAGGAAGATGGAAATTGAGCCGGCCACTGGCGAAGGATCGGCGTGCAACTGTGTCGTGCGGAGAGGAAGGTTGGCCAACTGGCCAGCCGCGGCGGACCGCCGCACCGCGGCCGCACCGTGGCGCCCCGCCACCCCACGACGCCCCGCCGTCCCACGGGGCCCCACCGCACCATAGCCGCCCCGCCGCCCTGCAGTGCCCCGCCGCACCATGGCCACCCCACCGCCCTGCAGCGCCTCACCGCCCCGCCACCCTGCGGTACCACACCACGGCCACCCCGCACCGCGGGCCGCCCAGCGCAGGCCAAACCACCTAGGGCGGGCGGGGCTGCACAGTGCGTGTCGGGCCAGACCCAGCGGGTTAGGCTGGGTCAACCAAAACTGGGTCAGGCCGGGCCGGGTTGGACCGCACCCAGACCAGTTTCAACCCATTCCATACTTTTGGTCATAACTTTGGCATCAGGCGTCCGTTTGAAAAACCGTCTATGGCGCCAGAAACCTTGGAGCGAGACAGACCTCTTAGTATACCCCACTTGAGATTTGGATAAAGGTGGGGTATGATCGGGTTGGATTGAGCACGAATCCAACCGGGCCCTCGGGACTAAAAGGCTAATAACTTATAGACCGGGCGTCCGTTTGACGCACCGTCTGTTGCGTTGAGACCCCTATGACGTGGCAGACCTTTGAGATACTTCTTCATGGGACTTCATGGTAGTTGGAGTATCAAACAATAGCTTAAGGAGCGGACTCTCCCGGAGATGAGAAAGCTTAGTGAGGGACCCCTGTAGCTGGTTGTGACGATGTACTAGGATCATGTGTGGGTTTGATTACGTACTGACGGTGTACTCGGATCCTGTGTGGTTTTGACGACGTACTGACGGTGTAATAGGATCTGGTGTGGGTCTAATGACGTACTGGAGGTGTACTAGAATCTTGTGTGGGTATGATGATGTACTAATGATGTACTGGGATCTTGTGTGGGTATGACGACGTACTAACGGTGTACTAGGATCGTGTATGGGTCTGAGGATGTACTGATAATGTACTAGGATCATGTGTGGGTCTGACGACGTACTGATGGTGTACTAGGATCCTATGTGGGTCTGACGAGGTACTGAAGGTGTACTTGGATCCTGTGTGGGTCTGACGACGTACTGACGATGTACTAGGATCATGTGTGGGTCCGATGACATAATGATTATGTACTAGGATCCTGTGTGGGTTTGATGACGTACTGACAATGTAATAGGATCTTGTGTGAGTCTGATGACTTACTAGGATCTTGTGTGGGTCTGACAAGGTACTAGGATCTTGTGTGGGTCTGACGATGTGCCACGGTCCTATGTGGGTCTAATGATGATTTAGGATCCTTCGTGGGTCTGCCTCCTAATGGATTAAGATGAATTAGTAGTTACATCTAATCATCTCTACTATTGTACCTAAGTTATACCTGGTGTGAGCTGAGTCTGTACCTTGTGGTACTTTCCTTCGTGGTAATACCTTGGTGGTATTCTTCTGTGTGGCGTACCTGTGTGGTACTTACCTTCGTGGTACTATTTCCTTTTTGGAACAGTTGAGCTTGGGATTTTGAGTTGGACTCTATGTTTCCTCATGATTGAGATGGGTATACTTGATAACTTAGGTATATTTATGGACATATACCTAAGTAATGTTTTCAGTTGATTTAATGTTGTGTGGTTTATCCTTTTTGGATTTTGTAAGACCTTGAGGGTCTCACGGTCCCTACTATGTATCGTTATACTCACCCCTACACAGGCTATGCCCACACCTCATTGTGTTTGGTGCAGACAACGGACAACGGTGACTGAGGATGAGGGTACCAGGACTGGAGGTAGCTCGGAGGTGGACATTAGATGAGGCGTACCGCAAAGTTTTCACATGAGATGTTCCAGTTTACTTGTACTTTTCAGTTTTCTTGTAATTTCTAGTTGGGCTTGTATTCTGGCCCCTTTTACTTACTGTAGTCCCTCCTTTTACTATACAGTTTTCTAGTGTTTGTATCTTGTTATGTTCTTGGTTGCGTGTGTTTACAGGTTATAAAGGAAATTACTTTCTGATTTTAGGGAATACGTCTTTCGGTGTTAGTCACCTGCCCCTGGCCTATGGAAGGCGGGCTTGGGGTAGTCACAACATGGGCCCCGGGGAATGGGTCGTGACAGAAATCTTTGGACATGCGGATCCATGGATACACTCCATTGTTTTTAATCATTCTTATACCATTTTACCTTGGGTGAGATCCGTAGACTCAGTTAGAATCATATTATAGTGGAATACCTTAGAAGATTCTCCTTGGATTACACTCAGACCCCTTATATCTAGACTCCATGTTATTTCTAAGTTGGCTTGACCCCTAAGGTCAAGGATGCCTTGATTGTTACCTTGGATCCCTTTTTACTATTATCATCATCATAGGATTCCTTGTTATATCTTGTATCCTTTATTATTTTCATCATGAAATAATGTCAGTGTTGGTTATACCTCATGTGACTTACTTATTATAAAGTGTAACATAATTAATTAAATGATTAAATTTTCAGGAACCATATGAAGCTAAATATGGTAACGGGTTATTTACATTACTATAATGTCTTTACTTTCATATATACTTGCACACTATTTTAATTTATATTACACATACTATATAGTATAGATGTTATTGGTGTTGGCCTAATTAGATTTCTCTCACACCATATCTAAGCTTCCATTGGTGCTCAGGCAGATTATATGAATGTAGGTGTTGATAATGGGAAGCTTACCTCTTTATACACCTGATCTTACTTTCTTTCTTAGGATGGATCTTGGTAATAGATGACCAATCCAACACTTGGGATGATGGATAGTTTTTTGTTTCTCTTTTATTCGTTTGTATAGCTTGTATTTCTTTCTTCCATGTATACACATTTTCCATTTTTTTAGATACATGTTATACATTATCATCAAATTTTGATTATTATTATCAGTTTCTTCTGTTATTTATTATTGTTATTATTTTCTTATGCTACAGCGGGTTACTGATTTAGTTTTTTAGTGTTTGATTCTTTTGTGCCATCTGTTCATTTTATGCTTCTGCTATTTACCGTATTATTAAATTCATTCTGCTACACTCTAGTAATGAGTTCATATTCTCCCCACAAACACACCCTAGTCCCTCGCTACTATTTGGTAGCCTCTGTCACATGGGAAGGCATGCTTGAGGCCATGTGGACAACTGTTCTTAGAGAACCTTTGAGTGGCACCCGGGTCTAGGACATCACAAAGTGTTATCTGAGCCATTTTTCTTTTCATTTATATTATTGTTTTGAATATAGAGAAGATATTAGGAACATGATGGAACTTGGTTACGCTATGTTCTTAGGGGTAGCTAACCCACATTCAGGGTAATTAACAAGTTTCTTGGGAATGGGAAAAAAATTATGTATTCTACTCATTGCAGTTGATATACTTCTACTATTGGGTGATGCACATACTATGTCAGGGTTATTATTATTGATATGATTGAGGTTTTCATTTTTTCCATGGATCGATGAGATTATGGAAATGAAGCATCAATCATGCATCATTATAGGCACCTATAATTCACATGTCATGAATATTCCATTCCATATTGGTGCATCTCACTACTTTCATTTTCTTTTGATTTTGGAGTGAGCTATTCTTTATATATATTATTTTTTTGCTAAAATATTCTACAGGGTAGGGAGTTGATCATTTAATGTGTTAATATCAACCTAAATAGTGTTTTTCTATATAGGTTTATGGTGGCATCTTAAATAGATTCTTTCTTCCCATTAGAGCTATGTACCTCTGGTTACATGAGATGTTATTTGGCTAAAATTGATTGTTTTCTAGTTTCAATTCATGAGGTTTTATGGTCCCTCATGGATTGGAATGGTTAATTAACTCAGTCGATCCTTTAAATAAAATTAAATGGGTGTTCATTTTAGTTATAAGTTGTTTGGGCACTTATGCACTGGGAATGGAGATCCATTTTAAATCAAACCTTATTATGTAAATAAGAAAATTCAAACTTAAAATATAAATCTTGACTTATAAAAATATGTATTTTCTAGTAAATTAAGAGGAAAAGTATTATTGACCTTTCAACAACTAGAACCCTTGTAATTAAACTTGATCACTTACCAATACCTGGCCTTTTAAGTGGGTACTTGGGGTAGTATACCTTGGATAGTGAGCTCTATTATTACTGTCATCTTTTTCTAGTGCTTATATCTACTATAAATTTTGATATGAAGTGTGTTATTGTCATTTGTAGAGATATTCCACCACGATGTCCTCATTTCATGTTTCAGGAGGGTGGAGATGATCATGCTCCAAAGATGCTGGGCCTTGAGCCACTAATATTACCGCCAGGAGTGCCACTTGAGACACTACCATCTATAACTGATCTGGGAACTGACACTCAGTTTCGAGAGGGTTTCCTACATATGATTTAATCCATGAATTGTGCTTCATGACCTTCACTTACTATGGCCGATCTAACTTGTGAGTTCTAACAGCATCATCCTCCCACCTTTTGTGGGGATGATGGTCCACAGGATATTAAGTCTTGAATGGAGTGTACTATATCTATCTTTGATCATCTAGAGACACCTATAAAGCATAGGGTAAATCCTTCCACCTATATGTTGTGTGATTCATCTAAGCACTGGTGGGATGTGATTAACCAAGCTGTTCTTCATCAGGGCATGGTATGGGATAATTTTTAGACTTCCTTCTATGACTACTTCTTTCTTTAGATGATGAGGGATAACTAAGCCAGAGAGTTCATGCATCTAGAGAACGGTGTTATTTCATTAATGGATTATTCAGCATGTTTTATTGAGTTATAGTTCTTTTCAGAACTTCTATATGGTGCTGAGTTATCTCATTCTAGAAGCTTTTGAGGATGGGATTAGGTATGCCATCTGTACTTAAGTGAATGTCATTCACCTACCTAATGTTTATGAGATCATTAATTAGGATCTTATCACTGAGCACAGCCAAAGGGATGGAGATAATCTTAGGCATATAGGTTCAGTGTTGAGACAGGGAAGTGGTTTTTCTTGTAGCTGGAATTGATCCCCTGAGGTTTCATGTCAGAGTAGTGGTGGTCAGAGTAACCACATTGGAAGCTCCATTATATGCCATCATTTTGGATGGTAGGGTAAACTAAAGCCTTAGTTTGATATAGAATTTATGGAGTGTAGTTATTATAGTCATATGGAGCATCTTCAAAGATTCTATTGGACTTTTACATCTGCTTCTAGTGGAAGAGGTTCCACACTAGCTCCACCTTTAGGGGTACTATCTTTTATGTCACATCAGGCAGGGAGTTGGCGTAGCATCAACAGGACTAGCCGAGGAAGAGGTTATGGATATGGTAACCAGAATATTGATATGCAGGTTTAGTAGAACAGTCATAATTAAGGTAGTATAGATATAGAATAGGGCCGTGGATTAGGCTATATGCATGCATTACTACGAATATGCGAGAATTATTTTGGAGTATTACTATTTCATTTGACCTTGACATACTGGTTTTTATGATATATTCCATCGGCTTCTTCTCATAGAGGACCTACATAAGGCTTCTACATGAGAACTCGGGTTGTGATGCTTGGGAGGAATTTTTTGGTGAAAATATCTACCTGATAAACTAAATTTCCTTGTATGGTACATACATAATAATTAAATTCTTACTGATGAGGGGGTGAGATAGAATGGAGTGTCCATAATTTTCAAATATACTTACTGTCATGACCTAAAGGTGGAGTTGTATTCTCACAATTTATTTCAGGTCGAGTGGGCTACCACGATTTGGAGAACATTCAGTATATTTATCAGGGTGGATGTGCAGGACCTATCTGATGATATGTTTCCATATTCCTAGTTTCTTGGTCCATAGGATAATGAACATGAATTCTAAGCTTGAGAATTTTTTATCTTATATGGTTTTTGGGTTATCTGAACTACTCATAATAAGGCGAGACATGATGGGGTTTCAATTTCAAGGGTGGAATTAATGGTTCAGGCTCGTTCTTTGGTAGCTGATATGGTCCTGCTTTTGAATAAGTGGGATTTATCTCTTTCACTTAAAAAACTTATTTCTGATAGGGAATGGGTTTTCTTGGTGCACAGAGAGGTATTATAGGGAAAGTGGGTTAGTTGGATTCCCCCTCTCAGTGGACTCATGTTGAATGTCAACAACTCGTGTAAGGAGGGTTTCATGCATGGATGTGGGGTTGTATGGGATCAATGTGGCTCAGTGGTTTATACTTTCGGTTTATTTTTGGGATATGGAGATTCTTTAATGGTCAAGGCCATCACTATGCTCAGGGGTCTGGAACTATGTGTTTCATTCAGTTTTAATTTGGAATGCATGGATTTAGATTCCTCCATTATCATCAAGTTTATACAGAGGGTGATTAATATTATTTGCTATATTATATATCTTGTACCCAAATATTGGAGTCTACTAATCAGTGACATTGATCTTACTCATTTTTGTAGAGAGGGTAATATGGTGGCTGAATAATTGGAAACTCAGGGCTCCCTAGGTGACACGTGTATAATTTTTAATTGTACAAGATCCCTTACCCCTAAGTGCATCAATATTGTTCAAGAATATTTCCTATAGATTCATTACTTTAGACCACCATAAAATGTTTGGGCCTCATCCCATTCCATTATTTCTAATAAAAATTCTTAATGTTGGGTGGATGGATGGATTGGTTAGTTCTATATCATGCCTTTTTGGACTTCTATTGTTGTAGGGTGTCATTTACATCACTAGAGGGTAGTAGTTATCTTCACAATGGTGAGTGGGATGTCTAGGTCGGAAGATATGGACCAGATAATTATGGACTAGGTGGAGTGAATTCCTAGATTGTTAGTCTCTTCATAGAGAAGCAGGGTTTACACCTGGAATATTTTCCTCCAATAGTAGAGTTTCAGGGGAATCTTTCCTGATAGTTTTTATAGATGAAATCCTGATAAAGAGGTAGAGTTTATGATTAATATCAATATAGTATAAATTCTAGTGCCCGTTCCTCCTTACAAGATGTCACCTAATGAGCTCTGGGAACTTAAGAGACATTTGAAGGATCTGGAGTCTAAAGGATTTATCAGATCCAATAGTTCCCATGGGGGTTCAATCATGATTTTCACTATGAAGTTATATAGTACCCTTCCTCTGAGTGTGTATTATAGATGTTTGAACTACATTATGTTTAATAAACGATATCAAATTCCTCATATAGATGATTTTTTTACTAGCTCTGAGGAGCTAGTTTATTCTCAAAGATCGACCTGAGATCAGGCTATCATCGGGTTCAAGTTAGGCCTTTAAACATACATTGTATATATTTTTTTATCCGACATGGTCTTTATGAGTATCTCTTTATGCCACTCAGTCTTATGAACATGCTAATCGTTTTCATGGATCTGATGAACAGGTTTTCCCATACCTACCTGGATTCCTTTATCATGGTCTCTATGGATGACATCTTGGTTTATTATCAAACTCGTAGTGACCATTCTAAGAACCTTGATATCATTTTGAATACACTAATAAAGAATAATATTTATTCTAAGCTTGAAAATTTCCACTTTTATAATTTCAAAGGTCACTTCTTGGGTCATATTATCTCAAGATCAGGGTTATCTATTGAACCAGATAAGGTGAGTATTGTGGTTTCCTGGGATCATCCGAAGAAGATGTCTGATATATAGAGTTTCTTGGGGTTGGATGAATATTATAGTAAAATAATATAGGACTTATCACACCTTTACTCACCTTTTACTAGTCTTACAAAGAAGGTTGTTAAGTTTTTTTAGTCATAAACACGTGAGAAATATTTTCAAGAGTTTAAAGGAAGGCTTGTCTCAGCACCTATTATGATTCTGCTAGAGCCTAGTAGAGGGTATATAGTGTTATGTGATGTATTTTTCATCAGGATAGGTGTACTAATGATGCAGAAGGATAGATTTTTTTTGTATGGATCTCGATATTTGAGGCCTCATGAGAGAAACTACCCAACGTGCGATCTCAATCTAGTATCCATTGTCCATGACTTACACTGCTAGAGAAACTATCTGATAGGAGAGTGATTTATGGTGTATACAAACCCCAATATTATAAAATATATATTTACACAATGTATCTTGAATCTAAAAAATAAATTATGGGTTTAATATCTTCCATCCTTCGATTTTGAGCTTTCTAATATGTCTGGAAAGGTAAATGTCATAGCGGGTGCACTGAGTTGGAAAACATAGGTACAGGACATACAAGAATCTCGTGACGAATAGAAATTGATGACCTAGTTTTTTAAGTTTCATATGGAGTTTCATGAGATTCACAATCAATCTTATATCTCAACCATGATAGTTACTTCTTCACTCCTTTATAAGGTGAAGAGAAGGCAGTTCTCAAATCCTGAAGACTTAGTTCTCTGGGGGAGTATTTTAAGAAAGGACCCATCTCCAAATTGTTCTGTAGATAGAGATGATATTCTCTATATATATGGACATGTATGGGTTCCTATAGATATGAGAGAGTAACTGATGCATGAGTCCCATGCTTCTTGATGCGTAGTTGATCTATGAATATCCAAGATATATCGAGATATGTTTCACTAGTATTGGTGGCCTGGGATAAAATGTCAGATATCAAGTATTATTTCTAGGTTTTCCACCTATTAGTAGGTGAAGGTATAACACCAGTGGCCTTCTGTATTGTTACATACACTTCTAGTCCCATATTGTAAATGGTAAGATGTTGAAATGGATTTTGTAGTTGGCATAAATATTTCACTTTAAGTTAGAGACACAGTTTGGATAATTGTGGATCGACTGATGAAAGTAGCCCAATTCCTTCCTATTTGGGATACTTTCTTAGTTGATGAGCTTAGAAAATTATATATTTATAAGATTATCCAACTACACAGGGTCCCTAGTACTATCATATCATATAGGGATTCTCATTTCACATCACGATTATAGAAAGGTTTGTATAAGGCTATGGGTACGCAGGTTCTTATGAGCATAGCTTTTCACCCTTAGACCAATGTTTGGTTAGAACAGATGATATACAAGTTTTAGAGGACATACTTCAAGGATGTGTCATTGATTTTAGTGGTTATTTGGATAAACATGTCCCTCTTATCAATTTCTCCTATAATAATAGCTTTTAGGTGATGATTCAGATGGATTCTTTTGAGTCCTTGTATGGTAGGTCGTTTAGTTCACCCCTATACTGGTTAAAGGCAGGAGAGGAAACACTACAAGGTCCTCATCTCATGATAGAGAATTCGAAGTAGGTTTAGCTAGTTAAGAAGTGTATGTTTATTTCTCAATCTAGATAGAAATCTTATGTTGATCTTTGTTGATAACCTTTGGATTTTGAGGTCGAGTATCATGTTTTCCAATAGGTATCACCCGGTCATGGACATAGAAAAATATGGAGGCAAGGTAAGATGTCACCTTATTTTGAAGGAACTTTTGAGATCTTAGAGAGAGGTAGTTTGGTGGATTATCGGTTTCCATTACCTCATAGGTACCATGCCTTGAATAAATTCCTCCATATTTCATAGCTTCACTATTATCATGCTGATATGTCTCATTTTTTTATCCTAGGGAGGTTGAGTTAGATGTCGATGATTCGTTTGAGGAGTATCCCATACGCATCATTGACTAGAGCACTAAGTCTCTCTGAGGCTATTCTATCCATTTAGTATGGGTGTTATGGTTGAATAGTCAGATACAGAATGAGACGTGGGAGTGAGAAGATGGTGTACATGCTCAGTGGACAGATTTGTTCTCAAATGGTGTTTTCCACCCTTGGAAGGTGAACTCGGGGATGAATAACTTTAAGGTGGGAAGACTATAAGAACCCATTTTTTATCTTAGGTTTGGATCCTTTAAATTTCGTTATAATTCTTTATTATGGACCTATTATGGATGAACTTTGAGGTAAGAAAGGTTATAAGGGTGTCTGGGTCTTTCTTAGATCCCAGAACCCCAACTGGGGGAGAAAATCACTAGGTCGCACGGTTAGTAAAAACTGTACAAACCAACCCATACAGTATATTCTAACCATATAGGGCCCGATAGAGGACCAATAAAGGAGCATGTTTTTCCCTAACTGTGAGATAGGGTTCGTACTCCCATGAGAATAGCACATAAAAATGTATCAGAGGTGTTTTTCATGGTTGGTTCACGGTTTACCTAACCATGTGGGTACCCTCATTAAGCAGAAATCCATGCATTATTGGTGCATAGTATGTCCAACTGTGTGCCCAAATCATGCGCCCCTAAAATTTTGGGCAAATTTATGATTTTTCTCTTAAAATTATTATGACTTAACCTATCCTCTCATTTCTCTTCTAGTGGGAAGAGGATCCATTCTTCTCCCTTTTTGATCTCCAAGATCCTATTTGATAGTTTTTTATCTAAATTCATCATCCAAAGTCATATTCAATCCTCGTTTATCTCATTGGATGTGCATAGTTATATACTTTATTCATGTTGATTCATTCATTGTTTGTCTTTCCCTCAAGGATGTTATTTTGATGCAGGCTCATATACCCTATTTTTGGGGTGTTGATCCCTTCTTAATATTTCTTCTAATCTAGTCTAAAATAAAGGTTAATACTGGATGAGGGGAGTGATACAAGCATACGATAGGTGATCTATGACTCATCCCTCAACTCTCTCCATTTTATAATTTTTTTTGTTGAGTGCATGACATTTTCATTAATAATTCCCTATTTATTTCATATTTCATAATTATAATAATCATGCTCATATTCTAGATCCCAACCTATATGTTTATATCATCATTGGTGGTTATAAACTCAAAAAAATACCACCCTAAGTAGGGAGTTTTTATTATTTATACCTCTTATGGATTTATTATGATTATATGTCCCACTCTTCGAGAGTAATTTCACTTGAACCACCTAAGGTAAGTATTATAAATTAATTTATGAATTATTAAAAATAAAGTATACTGTAGATATCTCTTGGCATTGAATTGTCTAAATGGAACTGGTTTCTTGTTATAATTTTCCTTATTTTTACAAATAAAATGAAATGGAAATAAGTTGTTAAATTTTTCTAAATTGAAATGGTAATTGGTTTCATGTCCATAGAACACATTTCTATGCATAATGGAAACTAGTGGAGTGAACCTTACAAAATATTAATTAATTAAAATACTAAATGGTTGCATGTCCTTATTAGCCTTTCCACTTAGTATGGAAGGTAATGGAATGAACCTATTGAATTATTAAAAGTAATGAGTATTACATGGTCTTAATTAAAGTATGAATTAAATATAAGGTGCCTATTTCATATGGAACTATTTACTTTTAAAGGAGTGTTTAGGTTTGACATATGCCTTGGATTCTCACGGGAATTCCCTGAGCATTTAGAGGAAACCATTCTGATTCAAGGATCCAGTTTCCAATGGATATACCCACCTTGAAACATGGTAATTTTCTAATAAAATATGCCTAGAATGAATCCATAGGTTACCTTCATTATCTTCTAGATATTAGGATTCCTTAGCTACACTCCTTGGATCCAGCATGATGTCTTCGGACACATGGTGTTATAGATACACCCTATTGTACCCATTCATCCTTAGACCTTTTTACCTTGGATGGGATCCTTGAACTATATTAGAATCATATTATATTGTAATTCCTTGGGCGATTCCCCTTGTATTACACTTAGACCCCTTATATCCATACAGAATGTTATTACTAATTTGTCTCAACCCCTGTGGTCAACGGTTCCTTGGTTGTTACCTTAGATCCCTTTTTACAATTATCATAACAATTGGATTCCTTGTTATATCTTTGATCTTTTATTATTATTATAATGAAATGATTTTAGTGCTAGTTATTACTCATGTGACTTACTTATTAAAAACTAGAACATAATTAATTTAATGATTACATGTTCATAAATCATCTGAGGATGAAATATGTATCCGGGTATTTACATTACTGTATTGTCTTTACTTTCATATATACCATCACATTGTTTCATTTTATATTAAACATACCGGATGGTATAAAATCTATTGGTGGTGGCCTATTGAGATTTCTCACACCCTATCTAGGCCACCATTGGCACCTGGGTATATTATATGTGTGATGGTGTTGATAAGGGGAAGCTTCTTAATTTAGAGACTTGGTATTGCTTTCTTTCTTAGGATGGAGCTTGGTAGCATATGACTGAGCCAATGCTAAGGATACTAGATAGTTTTTTGTTTATTCTTGGTTATTTTTTATAGCATGTATTTTATGATGTCATGTATACTTGTTTTCCAATTTTGTAGTGTCATGTCATACATTATCATTATCTTTCGAGTATTATTATTACTTACTTCTATGGTTTATTAATTATGTATTCTCCTACTATGGAGGGTTAATGATCTATTTTTTTAGTGTCTAATTCTACTATTCCATATTTTCATATTATTCTTCCATTATTTACCTTATTATTACATTTGTTGTGCTACACTCTGGTAATGATGGAATAGTCTCCCCACAGACACGCCCTAGGACCTCACTACTAGTCGAAAGCCTCTGGAATATGAGGAGGTGCACTTGAGGCCATATGAAAACTGATCTTGGGGAACCTTTGAGTGGAACCTGGGTTTGGGACATCACACGAATCCTTGTGATCCTCGAAGAATAAGAACCACCACTGCCCTGCTGTTCCACACAACATCGCCAAAACCAACGAAACCCAGTGCTTTTTCCAAGCATGGATAAAACTAAAATCTATCTCAATATCCTCTAACCAGTATTATGTGATTGAGTCTAAAAATTATCCCTCATACTTCTAAATACTCTGACATGGAAACTCTCAGAGTTTCCTCCTCCAAGTTTCTTCATCATTGACCTCTACTCTATGGTGATCTGTTGGCATATCCTGCAGAACATCTTTGGCATGAACCTAATAAGGACATTGACGTAGATCCATGCCTACAAAAAAGAAAAACTATTAGAGATCCTAAACCTAGAATATGTAATATTTAACATTAATTAATTAATTAATTAATTAATATCTTGTTAAGGTTTTAACCAATCCTAATGTCTACCCATTTTAAAAATAGGTATGAAGAAGAATGATACATGATCCTTTCCTAGGTCTCTACCCTAAAAACAATATCACTTCATTTAGTAGTCTCAGTAAACTTAAAGGTCCATGAATTAAATCATATGGGGGCCTAAATACCTATGTTGCATTTGGTCTCTCGTGTTTACATTGCTTTCTAATCTTAACTAACATTGTTTCCCTATAAACCCATGCAATATCACCTATTCCTGACTCAAAAATCCATCATATCACTCAAATATAAACCTCTAATACCACTCTTTCATGACCCCCTCACCACAAAGTATACCCTTCATGGGTTAGTTATGAGATAAGGGATATGGTGACTTCCCGAGTCTCACCTCTAATAGGCCCCGGGTTGGCTACTAGCATCGAATGTATAATAAACATACAAATGGGATACATCACCCTCTAAGCGAAAATGTAGAAGAGAGTGAAAATATATATGAACCAAACAACACCTGCTCAAATATATAAAATAAATCTTAAGTGCTAACATTCAATTTCATAAAGTACTAAAATGACTAGAAAAAAAAAAGAAACTACAAGTATCGAAAAGGTAAAGATGACAGTGACCACAAAGCCCAAAAACCTCCTAAAAACCATGTGCTAGTAATATCCAACCTGATATACAACATTCTTCATCTAAACTAAAAAAATTATATATATGTGGGGTGATGATAACAGTATGCTCAGTAAGATCCTCCTTGTAACCACACATGAAAAAGATAAAGAAAGCATGCTAAATCATAATGAACAAAAATGAAACTGAATCATCACCTAAATAAGTATACTAAGTTCCTAGACTATCCATGGATAACTATCACCAAGTATCTCATACAAGATATTATATAATATAATAATGAAACATCAAGTAGACCTCTCTACCACTTCCCCACTAGTTTACTGCTCATCCCCAACATCGCAAGTCCTAATCCATCTCTCTCCAAAACAAGACAAACCAAAGACACCTGAGGAAGGAATCACAACATGTACCACATGTATCTAATCATAACATCATCCCATCCACATATACATATATAGTAACCAAGTATTTTTCAGATCCACCACATCCCATGTGACTTGTATCATACATCAGGTATTATACCTCAAGCCATCACATCCATACACCAAGTAATTTCCCCAATCCATCATAGCCTATACAAGTCATACCTATAATAATAATTTGGATACTATATCCAGAGATACATGTGTGTGAAATAACCACAAGACATAACATCCCTCTATACACATATATGGGGAAACTAACTATCATGCATACCAACACAAGTAACTTCCAAGAGAAGAGAGTAGGGCTAGAGGGGGTTGTCATCCATATATCCTACCACTTAGATGATGGGGAAAACACCCTCTTAGATTCCACTACGTGTCAGTCTCCCTAACCTACATGGATAGGGTAGGGTATGAAATCATAGAATATATAGGATATAATATACCTCACAACCACATTGTTGTAATAACCTAGTCATAATCTCAACTTAATCTATTATCACTCGAACACCCAATTGTGCCAACGAGCCTATACCCAAGAGGTACAGGCTCCTGCTTGGCATCCAAAAGACCCGAGATCAAATCCGGGCAAGGAAGAATTTCCGAGTACTATAGTAGGGCACTGTAGCAACGGCGGACTGTAGCAGCGGCAACACTGTAGCGGCGGAGGAACTGTTGCAGGGTACTGTAGCGGCGGCGGGTACTATAGCAGCGTAGGTACTGTAGCTTTATTGTTCACCGAGGGGTCCTTTGGGCCAAAAAATGGTCTTTCAAGCCTTGTTTCAGGCCACTTGTCCTTGGGCCTTCGGGATATGTAATGGGTCTCCCTATACCCACTATAAAGAGGTATTTGCTTTAATAATAAATTGAGGCTTCAGCCCCAACCTTTAAAAAAAACACAAACACCCAACTGCCACTATTAAGAAATAGATATCCTATAAGAACACAAGAATTTAAAGAGATACATTAATTTATTCTTTTCTTTTTATAATTTCCTTTTGTAAATTTATTTATTATCCATTAAATTAACCATTAACATTATTTAAAGATATATTCATTTTTCACCAGTGTGAATTACATACCCTGCAAACATAATCCAAACTGAATCGAAGGTTTCTTAAGATTAACATGTTTTTATAATTTTCATTCCAACAGCACTAACCCCATGGGTTAAGAATTATTTATTCATTATTAGAATCATTACATAATCCAGATACTCTAGGAAAACCATCCTGAGATACCACTAATAAGAAACATGAAACCAAGCACATTCATATTCCTTAAGAAGTGGGAAAAGGAATGCAGATAAAATAAGAAACATAGCCATATAACATTAAACATATTCATAATCGAGCATTCTAGCTCTTAGTATCACATCAATGGGTAAGCCTATATTTAACCCATTACATCATCTCTGATGTCATCTATGAAACCCACATGCATATACTGATGCATATCTCCATAATAGGTGTCAACCACTACAACATCATCCAGGCCTCCCCGCCCATATATCACATCATTCATCCCAAGATCAGCCATCCCAAGCTCATAACACATCCTAAATATAATCTCAAAACCAAATCACATCAAAGATCATCATGAAACAAACAAGCATATATAACAAGTAAATATAGGGTCTAAAATAATGGATTTATCCTTCCCACGTTATCAAGATCTAACAAATCCAAAATCAAGGAACTCATCCTTCTCAAGGATATTTTATCTTTGAAAAAGGATTTTACTTTTCAAAGTATACTTGAGATTCATTAAAGAAGGTTTCTTCACAATTTCTATTTGATCTTCACAAAAGATGTGTTCTTCATGAAGGTAGTGAGCATCGAAAAAGTTTTTAGAAGGGATTTCCCAGTGAATATGTGGTAAAGTGGTATTTATAAAGTGGATGAAAGTGGAACTTAAATTGATCATATACCTATAGTTTAGGATGTATTCATTATGGATAATGAAGTGACCTTCATGTCCATAAACTTTGTGTGAATCCCTTCCAAGATTAGTGAGAAAAGAAAGAGGAAAGAGATGATCCTTTCCACCAGAAATGAGATAGAGAAAGAGACTCTGGGAGTGACCCTTGGGAAAGTAGTGAGTCAACCCTAAATATTGTATATGAAATGATCTTGGGAATAAAAGTGATCTATCTTGAAAAACATTTTGGCAGTGAGCCTTAGTGTATTTGGTACATCGGAACATTGTCATTGTATGCTCCTTAGATGTATCCCAGTGAGGGTGAACCAAGTAAAATCTATGTTTCCTTGTCCTTTCTTTCCTATTTTACTTTTAGTGCATCATCATCATATAAATAAGGAAATAATAATATCAGCATAAACACTTAAGATCAAATAAATTTACCCACATAATAAAGATTTCAATATCCAGTGGGGTGGAAAGAATTTTGAAAAGAATATTCGTACACGGATTCACCCCCCCCCCCCCTATCAGGGTATCCAATACCCTTTTGGACCAAACATTATTACATTAAAAAACCATACATATACAAATTGAACACTTTCGATAAGTATCCATTTTCCCTATAATATAAAATTTTGAAAATAAAACATGAATTATTTTCATGAAAAATCTTTAAGACTTTTATATTGGCCTCTTGCTTTCCATTACTCATAATTAAACCCTATGAAAATCATTTTAAAACATGGTATGAGCACAAAAATATCATTATGTTGCATAGAAATAAGTTCATTAGTCTATTGAAAAACATAAGAACCCATAAATTTTTTACCTTTATCTCAAACTTCTTCAATAGAAATGAAATACACAATTTTCAAATAAAATTGCACACACTTTTTGCACAAATAAATCATTTAAAACCCAGATAAAGTATATATAAATCATGTAAGTAAATTTGGATGTCATTATTCGTATCACTCCTACAAATGGAATAATTGGTATGGTCAACTTATATCTCTAGAGTACCTAATAATTTAGAGGGATATCATGGACCCACTCATCCTTGGTTTATCACAAAAGCACCAATCCTTAGTTAATAACATAACCACCCATCCTTTATTTACACTATAACCACTCTTCATTGGTTTATAACATAACCATCCATCTTTGTTTTATAACAAAACCATTCGTTATTGGTTTATAACATAACCACCCATCCTTGGTTTATAGTAGAACCACCCATCATGATAAACAATTTCCAAGAACCATAACATAATCATAAATCTTGAAAGATTTCATTTTAATCATAAAACCCTTTAAAAACTCTTTTAATCTCATATGAAAAACTCTTTCAAATATCAAAATACCCATTTCTTTTAAAACCCTGTTTTCAATACCAAAATACCCTTTTCTTTTAAAACCCATTTTCAATACCAAAATACTCAAAAAATGGAAATAGGGTTTTTCTTTGAAGAAAATAGAAATATTTTAAGGGAATACAATCTTAAAATAATGTTTACAATGGCCGGAAAAGTCATTTTCTATGTACACATTAAAATAGAACATTCCTTTTTTCATTTGTAAATAAAGTCAAACATTTCATACAAAGATTCATTTTTTTGAAAAAAAAATTAAAGAAAGAAAAAAAATATTTTATAAAACCCTCATGTATATATAACTACATTCAAAAAATCATTTTAAAAACATGTATATAAAATATAAAAAGAGTATAATGTAAAACTTTAAAAGATGATTTTTTTAAGAAAAGTCTCTTACTACTTTGGAAACATTTGAATCATAAGCCCTATAAAATAATAACACTAAACAAAACTTTAAATGTCCTTATAATAGATAAATTAATGATATAACATGTAAAATGGGATGTATATACACCTTATAAAATAATATAGGTTAAAAACATTGAAATATGTCTCAACAAAAGGAAATTGAGATGAAGTCCCTTACCTCGAGTTCAATTCATCACACTCATTCTTTATCTTACTTAATAATAAAATTATGTTAATTATTTAATTTATTAAGAAAATTATTCAAGTTTATTATTCCTTTTATTTCACTTTTCACTATTTCATATTCTATTACTTAATTAACTAAGTTTATATCAAATGTTTCGATTATATTTGGATTATATATCCAAAAATGACTTCGGTAGGTTGACTATGGTCAAACAAGTCATTATTTCATCATATCCAAAATAATAATCCAGAAATAATTATCATATTTATTCATTAGTTATATTTTTTAAAAACAAACAAGAAATATGGTTATGAAAAATGTACTTTTTTATGATCATGGAGACGGTAGGTCGTACATAAGCAAGAGCAACATTTCCATTTTTCAATGATCATTATGGAAAGAAGGTATGTATTATTTTATAATTATAGAATGATAATAATAACATAAATAACATATAATTTCTTTAAATATAATTATATATAACATCCATGTGAATTAGTGATAAAAAAAATTCACATCACTTCATGGAGGTGGTAATCCACACATACGCACGAATGACATTATCACTTTTCAGTGTAAGAATAAAAATTATATATCATGTTTTCATAATGATAAATATTTCATTAATATCATAATTATTTCATTTATATCACATATATTCATTTAATTTATCCTTATTACCTCCCATGAAAATCGTTAGTGAAAAAAAAGAATCACATCGCTTCACGAGGCAATAGTTCGTCATACACAGGACCAGCGTTATCATATCCCCCACAGAATAGAAAGTATGAAATTATCTATGATATAATAACCACATAAGTATATATATGTTAAAAATTTCATATATATACTTTAAATACATCATTATAAAAATATGTAAGATTCGATGATGGAAAACGAATGACATCATTTTGTGAGGCAGTAGTTCGTCGTACACACAAATGATGATTTTGTATCGCATTTGTTGGTAGAGGAGATAGATTTTGGTTAATACATTAAAATATTATCATAAAATTATATGTTATTTAATGTTTTTATTATATCATAACAATTGAAGAATATTTTATGTAGGTGGAAGAAGAAAAAAAATAAAGTGCATGGTTAAGCACGATACCACTTCTTCGGACAACCTCCTTAGGTAAGCACCAAAAGAATTATTTGGATGAATTTATGATAAAAACAAGGTATATAGTTCTTGTAAATAGATTTTATAAGGTTATTTGTGAAATTATTGTCAAATAGAAAGGTCTATTAAGGTTTGAAGAGGATAACATAGGGGGTGGCCTTTTATAAGTGAGGTGAGTGGCACACTTGTAATTTTTGAAAAGGAAAAGGTGTACCCACATTTTTCACATTCCATAAGGATAAAAAAGGACCATTATTGATAATTAAACAAGATAATGTTGAAATATGTCCATAAAATAGATTTTATAATAGTTTTTAGGTCATTTTAACCTTTATTTATTTAGTTTAACCCTCGGTAAACCCATTTTCACCTTAATCACGATAATTATTTTTTATTATTTTCACTATGAATTACTGTAAGAAATTAATTTGAACTTGGTATATAAAATAAATTATTATGACTATAAATATGGAATAAATTTTACCAAATTTAATTCATATAACTGGAAAATTTTAACTTAAAATTAAAATTGCAGACGTGATGAAAAAGAGGGTTTTCAAGAAGTGTGTTCTTCAAGAAAAAAATGATTTTATATTAACTATATGACTAATAATAATCATTGTATGAATATAAATTAATATTTATTGATATATAATATAAATATTTCATTAGAAACATTCCTAATTAGTTATTATTCTAATTAATTATAATGGATAAACATTATGGACTTTAAAACAGATTTCATAAAACCACATTTTTAAACCCAAAAATAAAATTATACAAAAAAATATAAATTTGATTAAAAGGTAATTAATTGATTTTAATATAACTAAATAATACTTAAATCAATTTAAATTATATTAAAAAAATATTAGTTTTTTTATATTACATAATTTATTAAAAATAAATGGTTATTTTACTAAAAACTATATTTTTCACAATTCACTAAAAAATCAATGTTTTCTGAAAAATCCCAAAATTTCACCTTAAGTTAATTTAAATATGATTATTTAAAATATAAAATTCATTATTTATAATTAAAATCCTATAATTTATAAATTAATATTTTAAATAAAAACCTTATAAGAAAAGGGTTTAGTTAAAACTATTTCCTTTTTATGTAAAAATTACATAATATTTTTATAATGAATATAAATATATAATTCATGAAAATGATTTATTATATCATTACCTAGGTTTTTAAATTATTTAAACATTTTATAAATTTCAACCTCAGAATTTTATTCACTTATTAAACAATTTTGGATATATTTCCCTCATAGAATTTTCAGATTCATGTGTTGCCTGTTCAACCATATAATTTTTCCATGAAATCTTAACCTAGTGAATCACCTTATTCTACAACACTTGATCACTATGGCCAAGAATATAAATGGGTTATTACTCATAATAAATTATATCTTCCGAATAAACTACTTCAAGGCTCAAAACATGAGATGATTCTGGCACATATTTACTTAACAATTAGACGTGAAAAACATTGTGTACCTAGGAAAAACTCGGGGGGAAATCCAATTGATAGGAAATTGATCCAAATTTCTATAGCATTTCATACGGTCCAATGAACCATGAACTTAGATTCCCTTTTTTTAACAAAACACATAATATTTTTCCATAGATATAATTTAATAACAACATGATCACCAACCTCAAAATAGAGATCTCTCCTATGGTAATCCATATTACTTTTATGACCACTTTGATCCATACTCATATGTTTCTAAATAAAATGTACCTCCTAATCCATTTTCTCTACCAAATATGGTCCCATTAACTTCCTTTATCATACTTCATCCCAATAATTTGGTGTCTGACACTTCCTTCCCTATAATTTTTTTAAAGGTTCTATCTGTATACTGAAATGAAAACAATTGTAATAAGAAAACTCAACCAAAGAAAGATGTTGGTCCCAAATTCCCTTGTAATCCATTAAAAAACAACATAGAATATCTTCTATGGTTTTAATATTTTGATCATACTAACCATCGATTTTAGGATGAAAAGTTTTACTGAAATTTATTTTAATACTTATTGACTTTTAATGTCTTTTCAAAAAATTAGATGTGAATCAGGGATCACAGTCTGATACAGTGGAGAGAATAACTTCATATAATCTCATTATATCCTTTGTATACATGCAAGAAACCAGATATAATGGCACAATATCTTTAATGGTAAGGAAATGTTAATGTTTTTTAATCTTTCAAAAATAACACAAATCACATCATTACCTCATGAATTCTTTGGAAATCCCACCCAAAAATCCATTGATGTATTTTCCCATTTCTACTCTGACAATAGAAAAGTCTGAAGAATTCCCTTCTGTGATTTTCATTCTAATTTAACCTATTAATAAGTCAAAAACTTCATGGTAAAGTCATAAATATATATTTTCTCACCATCCCTCCAGTAATACTCCTGAAGGTCTTTGTGCATTATAGTGTTTCCCGGATGAATGGAAAACAAAAAACTATGACCTTCACACAAAAACTCTTTCTTCAACTGGGAATCATAAGGCACACATTATCATTTTCCAAATAGTAAAACACCTTCTTCATCAATATTAAAATCATTCAACTTACCCTTCTTAACATATTCTACCTTTTTCTACAAAGCATGATCCTCCTTATGAGCTTTCTTAATTATTTCTAACAAAGTCAACTACACTAAAACCTAAAACAAAATAGAGGATTTCACTTCATCCACGCATCTGGGATAAAATCCATCAAATCATTAACCAAAGGTACATGCTTCAAATGTAATATTGTTAATGTATCATTATTTTTCAGACTCAAAGCATCAGCTACTTTATTTTATTTTCCAGGAGGGTAATGAATCATGCAGTCATAATCCTTGATCTGTTACATCATCTTATATATATCATGTTCAATTATTTTTGAGTGAATATATATTAAAACTTTTTTTATTAGTATATATTTCACATGTTACTCCATATAAATGATTCCTCTAAATTTTTAAATCAAAAACCACATAAGCTAATTAAATATCATGTTTAGGGTAATTTAACTCACGAGGTTTCAAATGACGTAAAGCATAAGAAATTACTTAATCATTATAAATTAGGAAACAACCAGGTTCCTTCAATAATACATCATTATAGATGAAAAATTCACCATTTCTCAAATACATGTCCAAAACTAGATCATTAATCAATATTGTTTTTAGTACCCAAAAAAATCATTGTATTCATTTGTCCAGATGATTTTAATTCTTTTTTGAGTTAACTTAGTCAATGTGCTAGACAACCAAAAAAAATTTCAAAAATCCACCGATAGTAACCCACTAATCTAAGAAAACCCTGAATCTCGGTGATATTTTTGGGTCTTTTACATTCTTAAATAACTTTTGTTTTAGCAGGGTCAACAGTTATTCTATATTTGGAAATAACATGACCGTGGAAAGAAATTATTTGCAACCAGAATCCACACTTAAAATTTTCTATATAGTTTATTTTCTTTTAATGTTTGAAAAATATTCCTTAGGTGTCTTTCATGTTTCTCCTAAATTTTAGAATATAACAAAATGTTATCAATAAACAAAACCACAAAATTATCCAAGAATTTGTGAAAATATCTATTCATAAGGTCTATAAATAAAAAAGGTATATTATATAACCCAAATAGAATAAATAAAAAATTGTAATTCTTGTATCTAGTCTAAAATGCAGACTTTGGAATATCTTTTTCCTTCACTTTCAACTGATGGTACCCTAATCTGAGATCAACCTTTAAAAAATATTTTTCTCCATGTATATAATAAAACAAATCATCAATATGAGGTAAAGGATATTCTTTTAATAGTGATGTTATTCAAAGTAATATATTAAATGAAATTTCTCATTGAACCATATTTATTTTTAACAAAAAAATAGGATAAACCCATGGTGAAGTTCTTGGGAAAATGATACCTTTATCTAGAAACTCTTGTAATTGATTTTTCAATTCTTAAATTTCCTCTTGATCCATTAGATAAGGGGGTTTAGAAATATTCTTATCATTGGGCACTAAGTCAACAGTAAACTCAACCTTCCAATCATGAATAAATCTTGGAAAATAATCAATAAATATATCCATGTATTCATTAACTACTAACACATCACTAATTTGAATAGTTTCTTTCTTTTCAAAAATAAAATCTAGGTTACCTTCACTTCCATTTCTAATCAATTTATTAGATTCTTAGTAAGTTATCAAAGGTATGAAATTATTGAACATAACATTATTATCTCTAAAATATATCTTATCATGATAAACTGAAATCTAATCCATACCAATAATGATATCATACTCTACTATGGTAAGTTCAATAATATTTTCTAAAAATACCATCCCACTAATGATAATTGTAATATTCATATAAATCTTGGTTTATTTAATACTTCCACTCAGAGTTTTCACCAACAGTTCTATATTACTCCTATGAGGTGATATTCCCAATTTATATGCAAATTTATCATAAATGAAATAATGGGAATATACATAGTGTATTTTCATAATTTGAATAAACAAGTAACATACCTATCACCACTTTAATTGATGGCCCAACATCAATCGTAGAAGTATAAAAAAAATTTAAACATCTTTCTACTTTAGGTTTTTATGATTTCCCCCTTAATGAAAAACATTGGAATCATTTTATCATAATTCCCCCCAACTCATTACAACTGAAGCATATTACCATCATATTTTCAATATTAGTTTTCTCATTTTCCATGTATTCATGATCTATATGTTCAAACTTACCTCATCATAAGTACTTCATAGACTTTGTAAGGCATTATTAAGGATTATTTTTACCACACTTCTCAAAAGATGGGAACTTGATTTTCTTGCCTCTATATTTATATGATGGATTATTCTGCATTTCCTTTCATCCAAAACTTTTCTTAATCTTATCATCTCAAGGCACATAAGTTTCTGCAAACTCCATCTCCACTTTTTAAGCACAACAAACAATTTCTCAAAAAAAAAATTCCTTCAGGGAAAAATCTCTTTGTAAACTTGTTTTTAACCACGAGTAAAATCTATTAATTTTATTATCAATGTTCCGAAAAAAATATTGTATGTACTTGGATAGTATTGTAAAATTTTCTCCATAAACAGCCATAGAATCTTTATCTTTTTGCCTCAATTATAGAAATTGTTTCACCATCCTTATCAGAATAAACTTAAGGAAATATTTCTCAATAAAAATATTCTTAAATGTGTTATATTCCATAGAAAAAATATCATATTTGTCTATGGTATTATTAACCAAAGACCACTATCTATCAGCTTCACCTTCCAAATGATAAATGAAAGGAGTTACCTTTTGATTTTTTGAACATCCCATGACTTCAAATATCTTCTCCAGATCATTGATCTATCCTTTAGCAACCACTATGTCATAAAAAACATTGAGTGATAGGGGATTTTGTCTCAAAACATTCCCCACTATAAAAATGTTCCTTCTTAATAGATTGGTTTTCTATCTAACATGTATATCATCACCATTTATATCTTTTTTTGACTAATCCATCACTACAACAAACTGTTTTGTTCTAATTCCAACCATAATTGGATACTGTTTTGGAAGGATATTTTTCACTTAGTACCTTACCACTATATCTTTTGTATTTCCTCTATAGAAAACCATTCTGAATATATATTGTTTAGATGAATCAAAATTGTAATATTTAAATGAAATATCATTTCAACATAACTACAAAGTAAAATATTCAAAGTTTATGGTATTATAATTATCCTAAAATCTAAATTTATCTAAACTAACCTCTGATACCAACTATAAGGACCTAGCCTTAAATATTACATAATCTTGAGTTTTATTCAAGAATTAATTATCTTACATTTTAGGATATTTTTAGGTTTATAGTTTTAAATAATTAGTTCATAATTATTACATTAAAAACCATATATATACAAAGTGGACATGTTTGATCAGTATCCATTTTTCTCATAATATAAAAATTTTAAAATACAACATGATTTCTTTTTAAGAAAAATATTTTAAACTTTCAACTTGACCTCTTCCTTTACATTACCCAACCTTAAAATCTATGAAAAAAAATTTGGGATGATCATAAAAATATTAGTAAGGTACCTAAAAAAGAAGAAGTTTGTTAGTCCAGTGAAAAACATGAAAACCCATGAAATTTTTAACTTTATCTCAAAGTTATTCAAGAGAAATTAAATAAATAATTTTCACATGAAATCACACAAACTTTTTTCTCAAATAAATCATCTAAAATCCATATAAATTATATTTAAATCATTCAGGTAACATGGTACATCATCATTCATATTACTCTTACAAATAAAATAATGGATATGCTCAACTTCCATCTCCGGAGTACCCAATGCATTGTAGGGATATCATGGAGCCACCCATCATTGGTTTATCATGAAACCACCCATACTTGGTAAATAACATAACCACCCATCCTTGGTTTATAATGGAACCACCCTTCATTGTTTTATAATGTAACCACTCATCCTTGGTTTATAAAAAAACCACCTATCATTAGTTTATAACATAACCACTTGTCCTTGGCTTATAATACAACTAACCATCATCATAAACAATTTCCAAGAACCATAACATAATCATAAATCATGAAATATTTCATTTTCATCATAAAATCCTTTAAAAATCTTTTATTATCAAATGAAAAACTCTTTCAGATATCAAAATACCCATTTATTTTAAAACCCCATTTTCTATACCAAAATTCCCTTTTATTTTTAAAAAATATATATACCAAAATAATCAAAAAAGGGGAAATAGGGTTTTTATTTGAAGAATGAATAATTATTTTAAAGGAACCTGGTCTTCAAGTAATGGTTGTGGTGGTGGGAAAAGTTGTTGTTATCATGCAAGTTAAAATAGAAAATTCCTTTTATAGTTTGTAAAGAAATTCAAATATTACATACAAAGATTCATTTTTTTAAAAAAACTTTTAATGAAAGACAAAACTTTCCTTTATAAAACTCTCATGTCTATATAATTACATTAATAAAATAATTTTAAAAACATGGAAATGTAATAGAAAGATAGTTTTAAGGAAAACTTTAAATGATTATTTTTTAAAGAAAAGTCCCTTACCACTTTGGAAACATTTGAATCGTAAGCCCCATGAAAGAATAACATTAAAAAAATATCATGGGAATAGGAAAATTTATGATATAAAATTTTAAAATTTCTATATATACAGCTCATAAAATAATATATGTGTGTAACATTGAAATATGCCTTAATGAGAGGAAATTTAGACATAGTCCCTTACCTCGAGTTCGATTTGTCACGTTCTTTATTTATCTTCCTGAATAATAAACTTATGTAAATTATTTACATTAATAATAACATTTTTAAAGTTTATTATTATTTTTATTTCAATTACCAATATTTCATAAAATTACTTAATTAATTATGTTTACGTTGAATGTTTCGATGATATTTGGATTATATGTCCAAATATGACTTTAGTAGGTTGACTATAATCAAAGAGGTCATTTTTTCAACATATCCGGAATAATAATCATGAAATAATTATCATATTTTTAAATTAATTATAATTTTCAAAACCAAACATGAAATACGGTTATGAAAAATGAACTACTTTATGATCATGGATACTGTTGGTCATACGTACGCATAAGTAATGTTTCCTTTTTTCAATGATCATTATAGAAATAAAGAATGCATTATTTTATCTTTAAATAATTAAAAAAAATATCATAAATACAATATTATTTCTTAAAATATACTTATATATATCATCCATGTGATTTATTGATGAAAACAATAGTCATAACACTTTTTAGAGGTGGTAGTCCACACGTACAAATGAGACACATTATGATTTTTCAGTGTAAGAAATAAAATGATATATTATATTTTCATAATCATAAATATTTCATGAATATCATAATTATATAATTTATATCACATATATTCATTAAATTTAACCTTATTTCCTTCCATGTAAATCATTAATAAAAAAACGAATCACATTGCTTCGTGAGGTGGTAGTCCGCCGTACACACGGGCGACGTTATCATATCCCCCACAGAATGGAAAGTAAGAAGTTGTGTGAAATATAATAAGTCCATAAGTATAAATATGTTAAAATTTTCATATATATACTCTAAATTAATCATTATAACATGCTGTGAAATGAAATTTTGGAAAACGAATGACATTGGTTCGTAAGGCGGTAGTCTACCATAAACTCGAATGGTGATTTTGTATCCCATTTTTTGGAAGGGGAGATAGATATTGTTTATTAAATTAAAATAATAAAATATAATTATATGGTAGGTAATATTTTTATTATATAATAATAATTTAATAATATTTTAAGGATGTGTAAGAATAAATGAAATAAAACGCACAGTTAATCGCAATACCTCTTCTTCAGATAACCTTTATAGGTAAGCACGAAAAAACCTTCTTAGGATATATTTATGATCAAAATAATGAATCTAGGTCATTGTAAGTGATTTTAGGAATATATTTGGGTATTTATTCTCCAATAAAAAGTTAGTTTAAGTTGTGGATAGGGGATGATGGGGATGACCTTTTATAAGTGAGATGATTGGTGCACTTGTAATTTTTAAAAAGAAAGAGGTGTAACTATATTTTCCACACACCAAAGGCTCCAAAAAGGACCATTATCATGAATTATAAATTATAAGGTATAAATATGGTCATAAAATATATTTTATACAAGTTTTTAGGTCATTTTAATCCTTTTAATTTTATTTTAACCCTTATATAAACTCGTTTTCACCTTAACCACGGTCTTTAATTTTTTATGTTTTCACTATTCATTATGGTCAAAAATTAAGTTGAACTTATTATATAATATAAATTATTATTATTAAAAATATGGAAACTATTTTACTAAACTAAATTCATATAATTTGAAAATTTTAATTTAAAATTAAACCTTCACACATGATGAAAAATCGATTTTTCAAGAAGTGTATTTTTAAAGAAAAATATGAATTTATATTAACTCTATGGATAATAATAATAATATTATGAATATAAATTAATATTTATTGATATATAATCTATAAATTTCATCTAAAATTTTACTCATTAGTTATTATTTTATTTAATTAAAATGAAGCAACATTATGCACTTTAAAACAGTTTTCAGGAAAAAAACTTGTTTTTAAACACAAAAATAAACTTATACTAAAATACAATATAAGTAATTTAGTAAATTAAATATAAATAAATAATTATTATTATACTTTAAATTATATTAAAAACATAATGGGACTTTTATATTTCTTTATTTATTGAAAATAAATGACTTTTTTCACAAAAATAAGTACTTTTCACTATTCACCTAAAAATCAATGTTTTTTGAAAAATCCAAAAATTTAACCTTAAGTTTATTTTGATATGATGATTTAAAAAATTAAATTAATTTTTTATAATTAAAATACTAAAATTTATAAATTACTTTTTAAAATAAAAACCTTATAATAAAAGAGTTTAGTTAAAACTATTTCCTTTTTCGTGTAAAAATTAATTAATATTTTTATAATAATCCTTTGGATACTATATCTGGAGATACATGTGTGTGAAATAACCAAAAACCATAAAATAACTATGCACACATATTTGGGGAAACTAACTACCATGCATACCAATACAAGTAACTACCAAGAGAATAGAGCGGGGCTAGAGGGCGTAGTCAACCATCCATCCTCCCACCAGGAAGTTGGGGAAAATACCCTCTGAGAGTCCACAGGGTGTTAGTTTCCCTAAATAACATGGGTGGGGTATCATATAAAATAATAAAATATAAAAGATATAATATAGCTCACAACTACACTATGGAAATAACCTAGTCCTAATCTTAGCTATAACTATCGTCACTCAGACACCCATCTACCACTACAAGGGATTGAATATCCTATAAGCACACAAGCATTTAAAGAGAAATATTAATTAATTATTTTATTTTTATCATTTCCTTTCATTAATTTTTTTATTTTCCATTAAATTAACAATTAAAATTATTTCAAAATACATTAATTAACCACCGGTGTAAATTTCATTCCCTATAGGAATAATCCAAACCAAGTCCATTATTTCTCAAGATTAACATCTTTTCATAATTTTCATTCCAACAACACCAACTCTGTGGGTTAAGAATTATTTATTAATTAATATAATAATTACATAATCTAGGTACTCTAGTAAAACCATCCTAAGATACCACCAAGAGGAAACATGTTACCAAGGACACCCAGCTTCCTCAAGAAGTGGGGAAATGAATGCTGATAAAACAAGAAACATGACCTTCATCCTTTAAACAGATTCATAATCGAGCATGTTAGATCTAAGAATCAAATAAATGGATATTCCAAGATTCAAACCATTCCATCATCCCTTGATTCATCCCTAAAACCCACATGCATATCCCAATACATCTCGCCATCACAGGCATCAATTGTTTCCACATCATCTGAGCCTCCCTTCCCACATATCATATCATCTATCCTAGGATTAGCTATACCGGGGTTATTACACATCGGAAAGTGAATCTCACAACCAGAGAACATCACATAAGTTGTAGGAAACAAATAATAATGGCCAATATAGAAATCTAGTCCCTAAAAAAGGCATACTACCTTCACACATAAAGGAACTCTCACAGTTCCAAACTCAAGGCACTCAACCTTATAAATATGATTGGAAACTCGGGACCTAGAAATTATCTTTATCAAATGAATAGTTTTTATTCCTCATTGAACTAACCAATTAATTATGTATTGGTTCCAACTAAAATCAACCTAAGTCATCAGGTTATAACAAGTTATCAAAATTTAAACATGACCTTAGCATCGATTCTGGTTCCAACAAACCTAGAGAAGTACCATTCTCATTTAAACATGCCTTTTTAAATTATCAGCAAAAATAATTACCATGATTCACATTATTTATTAATTCCATTATCATGTAATAATATATTTAATTAATTATGTGCATTGCATCAATTTGATTATCATCAAATTATAAGAAATACCAGATTCATTGCAATATGCCTATTCATTAATTCTAAATCCAACTAATTAATTAATTATGGATTTAATTTATTTACCAATTTCCATCAAGAATAGAATACTAATCCATATCATAAAAATACATGAAAATAATCATAATATAGATAGTAAACTATCTAGAAAATCAAGAGGCAAACCATTATCACAGTAGAAAAAAACAATATATGATCTCTATGACCAATTATTTTTAAATATGGTCAAATTATTATTAGTTAAATTTAATTTACATATAAAGGGATAAACCATGTTAACTTTATCATTTCACATAAATAAATAGGAGAAGAAATGAATCCCTTAGCTGGAAGAAAGAAGCTCTGTGTGACTCGATGCACCAAAAATAGGGGGTGCGTGCAACATGGAATCACCACTGGAGAACTCAAGCCATTAGTAGAAGGGTTAAAAGACTCTAAGGGGAGGATTTTGGAATATAAAGTCTTACGAGAATGCAATCAAGGAAGAGTGAAGGAAAATATATTCATTTCTAAGTTGAAAGATATGGGATGATCGCATTTTTTATATCGTAACAGATTTAATTCCAACTATTTAGTATATCATTAAATTACATGTTTAAGGACTCATTCATAGCCTCAAAAATCTCAAAAAATTAAGGTTATAATTATCCTTTATGAATAATCCTTTGAAGGAATGTGATTAATTCCATTGAAAGGTATGCATGGTCATTTTTATGAAACTGGAAGAAATCTCCATGTAGGAGATTTCATACGGATGGAAGAACCATATAGCCAAAGCACCACATATTCATTTTCATGTAGCTGATTTCTCATCTAGATGATCAGTCATGTAGATGATCTACATAGACAATCACTCAAGTAGTCGATCTCTCACATATCTGATTACTCATGTAGCTGATTACTCATGTAGCTGATCACTCACGTAGCCAATCCACGTATCCAATTGCTCACATAGCTGATCCATGTAGCTGATCTAACCATGTAGTCATTTCATATGTGTAGATGATCTAGCCTCGTATATAATTTCACATAGTTGATCACTCATGTAGTTGTTCACTCTCATATCCAATTCCTCATGTTGTTGATCCACTTATTTGATCACTTAGGTAGCCTATAGCTCATGTGGTTTATCTTTCATTTAGTTGATTTATTATATAGCTGATCACTCACATAGAAGATCTCTTACATAGTTGATCACTCACATAACCAATCCATGTAGATGATTCAACTACATATCCAATCCATCCACGTAACTGATTTCATATAGGTTATTTCATGTAGTTGATGGCTTCACATAGTTGATTCAATTGGATATGAATCAGGCTCCCACCTAATCTATGAACCAAAAATTCATGATGTGAAACCATTATACATCCTAAATCATTCCCTGATTTTATATTTTATCAACCAAACACTTATAAACATGCTCTAGGACTCCTCCTAGCACCAAAAGATTTGAAAACACGCAAAGGCTCGGACTAGATAGATCTGGGACCCTACATCAAATATCACTCAAACAATTCTCATCCTCAAGATTCCCAGGTACTCTATTCTATGAAATTTTGCCACCATAAGACACAAACCAAGGTAATAGCATGTCTACACAATACCTTCTACTGGTGGTACTATATCTCCATAGGCCACTCCTCAAAGGTCACATCATTATTTACATTGATATCACCCGAATCAATGACATGAGAGTCATCATGAAGATAATAATCAAGCTACGATGCATGAAAAACATCATATATTATGATCATCTTAGAGGTAATTTATATTTAATATGAAATATCTATAACATGATCCAACACCATGAAAGGCCCAAAATCGGGGAGAAATCTTACTCTCATGACCAAACCTTCACTACCCATAGTGACGATTCACCTTTAAGAACACATGATCTCTAATATCAAACTCAAGAGGTCTCCTCCTATGATGAGTATAGGATTTATAATGATATTTTTCTACCTTCACCCTCTCATTAATTACCTAAACCATATTTGTCGTATTTTTTACTAGTTCCTACCCAAGAATTCTTGCCTCTCCAACCTCAGAACAATACAATGGAGAATGGAAAGGTCTTCCATACAATGATTCAAAGAGTGCCATACCAATGGTGGATTAGAAACTATTATTTTAATAAAACTTGGCCAAAGTAAGGTTTCCCATCTAAGAACCTCCAAAATCTAGGACACAAGATTGTAACATGTATTCAAGAGTCTGTATGGGATTCTCTATCTGACCATTCTTATTTGGATTAAAATAAGTACTAAAGCATAATTAAGATCCAAAAGCATGTTGGAGACCTCTCCACACCCTGGAGGTAAAAAAATGTTTTTTATCAAATATGATCATCCTTGGGACTCCATGGATTCTCACCAACTCCTCTATATACTTCCTTGACAAAGACTCCACTGAGATCAACTTTCTGATTGATATTTAAGTGGGTTGATTTTTTCAAACAATCCTCTATCAACCATATAGCATAATAGCCACCCTAATATTGAGGTAAACCAGTAATGAAGTCCATCGAGATGTCCTCCCACTTCTACTAGGTAACATTTAATGGATGGAAGAAATCAAAGGGAACACAGTGCTCAGTTTTCACCTTATAGAGGACTAAACATCGAGAAAAAAACTCCAAAACTGCATGCTTCAAACTGGGCCACCAAAAATAGCCTCTCAAAGCTCAGTATATATTTTTCACACCAAGAAGTACTACCAAAGGTGAGCTATGGAACTCATGGAGAACCATCATATTCATCCATAAAATAATGAAAATTCATCCCTAGAACAACACCCAATGTTGTACATCCTCAAACCAACCATAAAAGGCATTTCTAAAGACAACTCAGTCTCTCCAAACTTTCACCTCAGAATCCCCCAAATAGGACTCCTCCACCTACTGCACCAAATATTACTACACTATCATCTAGAAAATACAAACTCTTACCATAACCTATACCATATCTAGATTCATCACTTAGAGTTCTTATATCACTCTCCAAGAATCTCCAAATTCAATCACGGCATCACTAAATGTCTTCCTGCTCAGCGCATCAGCTGCAACATTTCCCTTTCTTGGCATATAAAAAATATCAAAGTTTCAATATTGTAATAATTACATCCATCGACATAGATTTAAGTTCATTTATTTATAAGAGAATACATACCTCAGGATCTTATGGTTAATAAAACCCACAAAACACTTTCTAATGAGTTAATATTTCCAAAAATTCAAAGAAAAAACAATTGACACTAACTCAAGATCATTGGTGGCATAGTTATGCTCATGGGGAAGTAACTATTGATACCCATAAGAAAAAACTTACATATGATATATCATAATGAAATACATTTCAAGACATGAAATGTCCTAGAAAACCTCAAAATGAACTCCATCCACTAGAATATAAAGGACTGAAGCACTGACCAACTTCTCATTCAGGTACTCCAAAGCTTCTTGAAACTAGTAAGTCTACAAGAGTGCCTAATTATTTCTATTCAAGGATATAATAGGAGTTACAACACAATATAAATTATCTATAAACCTCCAGTAATATCTTAAAATACCATGGAAACTCTGCACCTCTTTCACTGTCCTGTGGGCTGCCTAAGAAAATCATCCTCTATCTTTAAAGGATCCACATATACTCCCTGCTAGGACATAACATGACCAAATAAATAGAATTTATGGGCCCATAACTCACACTTATATAAATTTATGAATATTTTCTCATGATAAAGAACTCCCAAAATGACATGAAGAGGTTTTGTATGCTCCTCCTCGGACATGGAGTACACAAGGATGTCATCTATGAAACCCACTACAAAATTATATAGGAACACTCTAAACACTATGTTCATCAACCCCATGAACACAACTGGGTAATTCATCACACCAAATGGAATTAAAACAAACTCTTAATTCCCTTGAATACAATGTAAAATAGCCTTCTAAATATCCTCATTTTTCACCCACATATGATTATATACTGACCATAGATCAATCTTCAAGAACCAACTTGGTCCATTTATTTGATCAAATAAATCATTAGTTCATGGAAGAGGATAGAGGTTCTTCACTATCACATGGTTCAAGTGATGATAATCGATATAAATCTGTAAACCGCTATCATCCTACTTTATAAACAAAAATTGGCGCACCCCAAGGAGACACACTCAGTCGAACAAAACCTTGTTATAATAGATCATCGTGATATACTAACATCTCTTACAACTCAGAAGGTTGCATCCAATATGGATACATCGATATAGGTGAAACTCCTAGATATAAATCAATCCCAAACTTGATCTCTCATGGAGGAAGTAGCATTATATCCTCCTATGGAAATACATTAGGGTACTCTTCTATAATCCTAGGAAACACTGACTGCTGAACTTATGAAAAAATCAGTATCATCTCTTCCATCAAGGTATACAAGGATGGAATATGATTATAACTCATTTTAGGGTCTCACTCACCAAGGAACACTATTGTATCTCCGTCAACAACATAAAACACAACCTACCTCCTAAATTAATCCATGATAGCATGCACCAAATATAACCAATACATTCCAAGTATGATATCATATGTCTATATCTGTAAACATAAGAAGTATCCCCAAGATAGGTTTTTTCCCTGCACTAGCTAGTAGCCTATATATAATTCATACATGTCAGATAAACCTCCAATAGTTGTAGTCAATGCCAAGGTCACTAGAATCCTCTCCACCTCAAGTCCCAAAGAATGAATGATTTTAAGTGATATAAAGGAGTGTGTGGCTCCTGATTCATACAAATCATGCACTCATGTAGAAAAAAAGAAAAGGATGCCTCGAACAATATTTGGATCCCCTGGCATAGTAAATGTTAAAATCTGATCACAACCTACTCCACAACCTCACTAACCCTACTGATGACCAATTTCATGGTCGTACTCCACTATCTGGGCATGAGAAGAATCTTGGGGTCATATTGTGTCTTCCCCATATCCTCTCTACTGATTCCAAACTGGAACACCATACTACTGTTACCTCAGCTGAAACTTCCTCAATATAGGAACCTAAATTAGAACATTTGGTGTACACCGACTACTCTTAAAGGTCGGGAACTCTCACCACTGATGATCTCAATATCCATAATAAAAACATGTGTTTTATTCCTTATCATAGGTTTGAGGTCCTCCACACCCAGATAAATGAGATGATAGGGGTTATGACCTACCCTTATTTAACCTAAATATCTTCTTTCCAGACAACTGGGAACCCTGGACCACAGCTTTGATTCATAAGGAATCCTAGAAACTCACATATCGTGATGATCTGGAACTAGATAGAATCCTCTTAATAACCTTTTCTCTCTCTAGCACCTCAAAATAAATATTCATCATGAATTTCATGACCTGGAACTGGATCTCTAAATGAAAGGCCTCCTTAAAATTAATATCCCTATTATCTTTATTAGGAAATAGGTCTGAAGTATATCGCAAAAGGGTCTTGAAATAAATCTTGAATTCTCATATATTGGAACTCCCTAGTTGAAGGTTATGCATCTCTTGGAAATTTGTTGAATTCATGACCAAAGAAATAAACTCTACTTGGAATTGATCTTGGAATATCTCCTACGAGACTGTTGACTCCCCATTATCACAGTGAAACAAGAACCACCACTGCCCCACTTCTCCACACATCATCATCACATCCAATGAAAATCATTACTTATTCCTAGTATGGACCAAACTAAAATATATATAAACCTTCTCCAACTATTATTCTATGAATGAGTCTAAAATAGATCTCTTATACTTCTATAGACTCTAGAATTGAAACTCTCAGAGTTACCTCCTCCAAGTGTCATCATTGTTGACCTCTACTCTATAGTGATCTATTGGCACATCCTGTAGAACATCTTCGGCATAAACCTGATGATAATGTTGACCTGGAACCATGATTGAAAAAAGAATAAACTATTAGAGCTCTTAAACCTAGAATATGGAATGTTTAAAATTAATTAATTAATTAATTAATTATCTTGTTAAGGTTTTAGCCTATACAAAGGTCTACCCATTTCAAAAAAATGTAAAATTAAGAATGATACATGATACTTTCCTAGGTATCTTCCCTAAAACCACTATCACTTCATTTATTAGGCTTATTAAACTTAAAGTTACATGCATCATATCACAATGGGCCCTAAATACTCATGTTTCATCTGGTTTCCTGTGTTTACATTGCTTACTAAATTTATCTTTCATTATTTCCCTATCAACCCATGAAATCTCACCTATTCCTAACTCCAAAATCCATCATATCCCTTAAAACTAAACCTCTAATACCACACTATAATTAAACCCTCCCCCCAAAGGTTATCCCTCCTAGGATGACAATGAGAGAAAGAATATGGTGACTTCCTGAGTCCAGCCTCCAGTAGGCCCCTAGTTGGCGATTAGCACTGAGGGTATAATAAATATACATATAGGAGAAATTACCCTATAAGAGAACATATAGAAGATACATATAATATAGATACACCAAACAAAACCTAATAAAATATAAAAAACCTAAGTGTTAACATGAAATTTAATACAGTACTAAAATGAATTAAAAAAATAAACTACAAGTACTAAAAAGGTAAAGATGACAGTGACCACAAAGCCCAAAAATCTTATGCAAAACCATGTGCTAGTAATATCCATCATGATCTCCAACATTCTTTTTCTAACCTAAAAAAATATTTTATATATACGTGGGGTGGACATAAAAGTATACTCAATAGGATCCTCCTCAGAACCACTCATGAAAAATATAAAGAAAGCATGCTAAATCACAATGAACAATAGTAAAACTAACTCATCACCTAAACAGGTATACTAAGTTTCTATCCTTACCATGGATAAATATAACTAAGTATCTCATACAATAGAGCATATAATATGATAATGAAACATCAAGGATACCCCTATACCACTTCCCCATTAGTTTTCCGCTCTGACCTAGTGTTGCACGTCCTGATCCATCTCTCTCCAAAATAAGCCATCCCAAAGACACCTGAGAAAGGTATGACAACGTGCACCTCATGAATCACATAATCACATCATCCCATACACATATTTTTATATACTAACCAAGTATTTTTTTTAGATCCACTATATCCCATATGACATGTATCATACATCAAGTCGTATATCTCAAGTTATCAAATCCCATACACCAAGTAAGTACCTCAAGCCATCACAGTCGATACACGTCATACCTATAAAAATCCTTTGGATACTATATCCATAGATACATGTGTATAAAACAACCACAATACATCACATTACTATATACACATATATGAGGAAACTAACCATAATGCATAACATCACAACTAACTACTAATAGAAGAGACTGGGCCATAGGGGGTAGTCCTCTATCCATCCACTCACTGAGATGTTAGGGAAAACACCCTCCTAGTGTCCATAGGGTGTTAGTCACCCTAACCTACATGAGTGGGTTATCATATTAAATCATAGAATATATAGGATATAATATATCTCATAACCACATTATAGGAATAACCTATTCCTAAGATCAATCATTGCTATAATCACTCGAACACCTAGTTGCCACTACTAGGGACTAGATATCCTATAATCACATAGGAATTTAAAGAACTAAATTAATTAATTATTTTATTTTTATAATTTACTTCCATTAATTTATTTAATTTCCATTAAATTAACCATTAAAATTATTTCAAGACACTTTCATTAACCACCAGTGTGAATTAAATTCCCTCTAGGCATAACCTGAACCAAGTCTGTGATTTCTTAATATTAACATCTTTTCAACATTTTCATTCCAAAGGCATGAACCCCATGGGTTAATAATTATTTATTCATTATTATAATCATTCCATAATCCATGTACTATAGGAAAGCCATCCTAATCTTCCACCAAGAGAAAACATACGACCAAGCACACTCAGCTGCCTCAAGCAATGGGGAAAATGTGGATAATACAAGCAACCGAACCATCATCCATTAAAAAAAATCATAAGAAAGAATCCAAGATATCAGAATCACATCAATAGGTAAACCCAGATTCAATCCATTCCATCATCTATGATGTCATCCCCAACACCCATATGCATATCCCGATGCATCTCACCATCATAGGCATCAACTGCAGCCACATTATCCAGGCCTCCCCATCCACATGTCAAATAATTCATCCCATGATCATCCATCCCACTATTATAAAACATCATAAATAGAATATTTAAACTATATAACATCACAAAATCAGTAGGAAACAAACAAGCATTACCAACACTGAAATCTAGGCCCTAAAATAAGGAATTTAGCCTTCACACATAAACAAGCTATCACGGATCCAAACTCAAGGCACTCAACCTTCTCAATCAGAAGGGAAACTCAGGCCCTAGAAATTATATCTATAAAATAGTTAGTTTTTATTCTATCTTGAATTGATAGATTCATTATTCATAGGTATCAACTATAGGAAACCTAAATCATCAATCTATATTAATCTATAAAAAGTTAAACATGATCTTAGCATCAATTTCAATTCCAAAAAACCTAGAGAAGTATCTTTATCATTTATAAATACCTTTCTAAATTATCATCAATAAGAATTACCATTATTCACATTATTTATCAATAACATTATCATGGAATAACTCTTTTGATTAAGTATTCACATTTCATCAATTTTATTGTCATCAAATTATAAGAAACATCGTATTCATTACAACATGCCTCTTCTTTAATTCTTAATCCAATTAATCATTTAATTTAAACTTTAAGTCCTTTACCATTTTCCATAAATAACGAATTAATAATCCATTTCATAACAATACACACTAAAAATAATAACATAAATATCACAATATCTATCAAATCAAGAGACAAACAATTATCTTAAAAGAAAGCAACAACATGTGATCATTACAAACAATTCTTTATTAACTGGTTTAATAAATATTAGGTCAATTCCAATTTCTTATAAAGGGATACACTATGATAAATTTATGATTGCACATAAATAAATAAGATAATCAATTAATCCTCTTCCTAGAATAAATAATCTCCATGTGACTCGTTGCACTAAAAATAGGAGGTGTACGCAAGATGGGATCACTACTGGAGAACTCAAGCCACCAAAAGAAGGGTTCCATTACTCTATGGGAAAGGTTCTGAAACATATAATATTTAGATAAGGAAATCATGGAATAATGAAAGAAAATATATTTGTTTTCGAGTTGACATATGTGGGATGATCAAATTTTCTAGATCGCAAAACATTTAATTCTGACTATTGTGTGTCTCATTAAATTGCACATGAAAGGACTCATTTATAGCCTCATATATCTAATAAAATCAAGGATATAATTATCCTTGATGAATTATAATTTTAAGGACATTTATTATCACCATTGAAAGGTCATTATGGTTGTTTTCATGAAATGGGTAGAAGTCTCCACGTAGGCGATTTCACATAGTTGGAAGCACCATGTATCCAAAATCCCCACATAACCTTTTTCATGTAGTCAGTTGCTCACATAGTTGATCGTTCACATGGACAATCCACATATCCAATCCATGTAGCTGATAACTCATGTAACTGACTACTCATGTTGCTGATCTCTCACATAGTCGATCTCTCACTTAGTCTATTGCTCATGCAACCGATACATGTAGTCGATCGCTCGCATAACTGATCCACGTAGCTGAACCAACCATGTATACATTTTTTTCATGTAGCTAATTCAACCATGTAGATAATCCATCCATGTAGCTGATTTCACATAGCTAATTTCACATAGCTGATCTCTCATGTATTCAATCTCTCATGTAGCTAATCACTCATGTAGTCGATCCACATAGTTGATCTCTCATGTAGTTGATCGCTCGCATATCCATTCACTCATGTAGTTGATCGCTCACATATAGAATCATTTATGTACATGATTGATCATGTAGCAAATCTAGATAGTCGATCCAGTCATGTAATTGATCCATCCATGTAACCGATCCATCCATGTATCTGATTTCATGTAGGTGATTTCATGTAGGCAATTTCATGTAGGCTATGGCACCACATAGCTGATTTGACTGGACATGAATTAGGCTCTCACCCAAGACATGAACTATATATTCACAATGTGAAACCCTTACACATCCTAAATCCTCCCTGATACCATATTTTAGTAGCTAAACACCTCTAAACCTTCTCCATTCCTCCACCAAGCACTAGAGGCTTCAAAAACCTACAATGGGTCAGACAAAATGGATCCAGGCTATTACATTACACCTTAATCCTTCTAGGTTGGTTTTTTGGTGAGTCCAAAACCTATAAGACATGGGAAGGAAGTTTGGTAATGGATTTAGTTATATATTAGTTAACCTAAATGTCTTAATAACTGTGAGGAAGATAGAAGATGTGATTCCCTTTTATGAGTGATTTGAGTAGTAATCTTATAAATACATGAAATATTAATATATAATATGTTTCTAACTAGTGTAAAATGGATAAAAGGAGACATAGATTCAAATATAAGAAGTATAATATCAAAATAAATTCAACCAGAAAAATTTAGATTAGTTTAAGTGAACTTTTAATCCTTTTCTATTAGTTTAACCCCCTCATTAAACCTTTTAATCTTAGCCGTAGTAACAAATTTTTCAATATCTAAGGGTCAAAAAGGTAATTTTAAAATTAAAATGTTGCACTTAAATGAACCATGAATTATATACTCAATAATTTATCATCCAATTGTGTTTATATAGTATTTTTATTATTTTATAATTATTTAAAAATAATTTTTAAACAATAAATACCATTTATGATCATTTTCTAGACTATTTACAAAATTTAACTTGAAACATATCAGTACAACAATGTAATTTGAATATAAAATCTTTCACCATAACTTATAAATTATAATTATCAATTTAATTCATATAACATATTTATTCATCCAAAACATATTACTTTTAATATTTTTAAAATAATTTACTTGCTTTTTCTACTACTTTCACAATCGTTGTGGTGGTGTTGCATAGGCGTTCAAGGTAATTATACCATGTCTAAAAATTAAATCTTAATTACTATCATAAATATAGTTTATTCCTCATCAATTTTACCATCTATATTTACTCATATATCATTTTTATCTATATCCATATTATGACAACATAATAATTTATAGAGAGAGTGACATTTTTTAATTATCCTTTACTTAAAATAATATAAGGTTGAAATCAAAGTAAAGTGGAACAAATATACCATAATTTAGAATATAGGATTATTTTATTATAAATAAACTTTTCCAATGAAATTAATTCAAGTTTTTGATTGATTGTTAGACCTTATCTCAAAGTTTTAACCTCATTTAACATATTTTACCCTTTATTGTGGTGATAAGCTTTTACCATGGTTACTATTCATAATGAAAAATAAAAGGAATATTATAAACCAATTTGATCCAAATGATTCCAAATATTAAATTTTTGTAAGTGGTAAAAATTAATTTTAATATAAGTGTGTGAAACGTGATGAAAAAAATAGAAAAATACTTTTTTTAAGCATAAAAAAGATTTTATACCAAAATCATTTATAATATATATTCCCATGGAATTAATTATATTAAATTTAATAAAATAAAACTTATTTTATTTTAAAATAAATCCAAAATCAAATGGAACATTTAAGTTTCTTTTATTAAAAGTAAATAAATGATAGTTTCTATGAAATCAGTTTTTTTTTCATTATTCATCCAAAACTAAACCATTTTAGAAAAATATAAAAAACATTATCTTAATATTATTTTGACATAAGGATTTTAAAAATTATGTCCATTTTATCAGAAAAAACTAAAAGTGTTAGAAATTACTTATAATATTCGTGTATAAAATGCCGTAAAACACATTTTTTAGGAGAATGTATTTCTGAAGCATAAAATAAATTTACACTCGTTCTTTATCTAGTAACAAATATTGGATAAATGTTAATTTATTTTATTAAATATATTATCATTGAAATTAATTAATTTTATTCATCTATATTGATTAAATTAATTTACTTTGATAAAAATGTGTTGCGTACATAAATTGGTCCTCTAAAAAATATATCCATTAATATTATACGCTTTTATGTCATGAACCTGTCCCCATAAAGAGTACCTCACCTCGGCTAGAAATGAGATATGGGGGATGGTGACTACCTGAGTCTTGCCTCTAGTAGGCCCTGGGTTGAAAACTATCACTGAGGGTATAATAAGAAAACATGTGGGAGGCATTATCCTCTAAGAGAACGTGTGGAAGAGAGAGGTAAGACTGCACCAATCAACACTTTCTTAGACAAATATAAAATAAATCCCAAGTGCATACATGAAATTCCATACAATGAGAAAAACTGAAATGAAAACTAAAAATACTAGAAAGGTAAATACAGAAGTGACCATGAAGCCCAAACAGCTCCTACAAAACAAAGATCTAGTAATATACATCTCGATCTCCAACCCACTCCTATAGATGTGAAAACAATTTATATATATGTGGGTGAGCATAATGATATACTCAGTACGATCCTCCCTGGATCATCTCTTGCAAAAGATAAATAAATCATACTAAATCACAGTGAATAATAGTGAAACTAACTCATCACCTAAATAAGTATACTAGTTTATCAGCCTCATCGTGGCTAAATCTCACCAAGTATCACATACAAGAGAGAATATCAAATAATAATGGAACATCAAGGGTACCTCGCTACCACTTCCTCACTAGTTTTCCACTCTACCCTAATATCACACATTCTGAGCCATCTATCACTAAAAGTAAGCTAGCCCACAAATAGTTGGACTATGTATCACAACATGTGCCTCATGTATCACATCATCTCATCTCACATCTTCATATAGTAACCAAGTAATTTTTGGTATCCACCACATCCCATATGTTGTGTATCATACATCAGGTATTATACCTCAATCCATCACATCCCATACACTTAGTATGTACCTCTATCCATCACATCCCATACACGACATACCTATAATAATCCTTTAGATACTATATCCAGAGATACACGTGTGTTAAATAACCATAATTCATATGATCCCTCTACAAAAATATATGGTGAAACTAACCACTGCATATACCAGAACATAATACTACCAAGAGAAGAGAGTAAATTCAAAGAGGGTAGTCATCTATCCATCCTCCCACTAGGATGTTGAGGAAAACCCTTATGGTGTCCATTGGGTGTTAGTCACCCTAACCAACATGGCTGGGGATGCATATAAAATAATATAATATACATTATATAAAATAGCTCAAAACCATACTGTGGGTATAGCTGGTTCTTATACTAAACTACAACTAACATCACTCAAACCCTGGACTACCTCTACTAAGAACTAGATAACATATAAACAAGAAATCATTTTAAGGATCTATATAAATTAATTATTTCATATTCATCATTTCCTTTATGTTAATTAATTAATCAACCATTAATAAACCATTAATATTATTCCATATTAAACATTATTATCCATCAAGCCAAGTCTATTCCCTTTAAGCATAATCCAAACTGAGTTCATGGTTCCTCAAGAGTAACATCGCATTGCATCCCATTAAAAACCAACCCCATGGGTTAAGTAATTTATTAACATTATTAACATCATCCATAATTCCATGTACTCAAGGAGCATATCATAAGCTACCATTGATAAATTCAACCAATCACATCTAGATGCCTCAAGCAGTGGGAAAAGGAATGCGGATAAATAAGAAACCTAGCCATTAGTCATTAAATAGATTCATTCACATAAATAGGTAATCCCATCTTGAATATGTTCTATCATATTTGGTATCATCCTCAACACCTGTATGTATATCCTGATGCATCTCACTATCACATGGGTCAACTATTACCTTATCATTCGGACCTCCCCACACCATATATCATCAACCATACCATGATAATCCATCCTAGGATCATGTCACATAGAAATAATAATATCTAGATCACATCATAATGTAGAAAGAAAACAAGAATAATCAATAGGGAATCAAGGCCCTAAAATAATGAATTCAACCTTTTCACATAAATAAGCTATCATGGCTCTTAAACAAAAGGCATTCGGCCTTTATAAGAAAACGGGCACTCACAGTCCCAAATATTTATCTTTAAAAATAATCAGTTCTTATTCCATCTTGAATTAACTGATTCATTGTTCAGTGGTTCAAACTATAAGAAACCTAATGCATCAAGATATAACAAACTATTAAAATTTTATACATGATTTCTATAATAATCTTCTAATTTCATCATACTTAAGGAAGTAAAAATATCATTTAACATGCCTTATTATTCTTTTCATCAACTAGAATTAACATTCTCCACATTATTTATCAATTTCATTAACATTAGGAATATCATATTTAATTAAACATGCACATTGCATCAATTTAGTTAACATCAAATTATAAGAACAATAGATAACATACCTATTCTTTAATTCTTAATACAATTAATCAATTAATTACGGATTTACATTCTTTACCAATTTTATCAATTTAAACATGTTAATATATATCATCACAAAAATGATCAACAAGAATAGAATATATACCACACTACCTAGAAATCAAGAAGAAAACCATTATCATGTTAGAAACCAACAACATACATTTTCTTCAATCAATTTCATTAATCTCGTACAATATTTATTAGCTTAATTTCATTTCTATACAAAGGGATAAAACATGATAAATTTATTATTTCATGTAAATAAATTTGAGAATCAATTAATACCTTACATAAAAAGTGTCAAAATTCTTCACATTTTAATGGACCAATATCATGGATCTCTGATCACCTCTCCTTTAAGTAACCATGATCTCTCGAAGTCATTATTTTATAACACACTAAAAATCCAAAAAGATAACCTCATAAAAATAGTGGATATCAAGTGAAATGTCATGAAAATAATAAATTAGAGGAAACTGAAACCAAATAGGGAGAAATTGATAGATATAATAGGTATAACTTGTAACATCTCTAGTTTTTATGAATTATTATTTTTTGTATAAATTAAAATTATTTGATAGATTTCATTGCACACTACATCAAGTTAAGAATTATTTATATGTAACACCAAGTTAATTTTGTGCTATATGAAACACTGATTTTATCTTATGTTGAACGTAACATTGATTTTATCTTCTATTACATGTAACCCCAAGCTTATCTTGAATTACATGCAGCACTGAGTTTAAATGAAATGTGATATATTATTAAAATATTATTATAGTAATAACCTAGCTATTGGAATGGAGGGTATGAAAAGGATTAGATAAATTATAAAAATATGGTTTATCCATGTTTACAAAATTAATTCTTCTATAACTAATTAATTATAAATTTAAGTAATAACTATTTGAAATTAAAGAAATTTCTTTTCTGAAAAACTATTTTTCAATGCACAAACATGTTTTATCTAAATAAACTAAAAACACATTTTTTATTAATTATTTTAATTAATTTTATATATTATCAACTATTTAAAACTCATATTATGTGTTTTATAGATAATATATAAGTATAAATCCAATTTTATGCATAAAAATAAGTATTTTTATAAAAGGTAGTTTTATCGCCTTTTAATGGCACACTTAATTTATAACAAATTTTTTAAAAAAATTATAAATTATATTTGAAAAAATAAACCTAATTTTTTAAAATTTAATTTTAAAATTATATTAGGGTGGATTTTTGGGTTTTCTTTGAAAATATTCATTTTTTGATGAATAATGAAATATAATGAATTTTAATTGAAAATTATCTTTTTGTTAAAATTATTTATATAGTTAAATTATATTTTAATTTTTTTTTTGAAGCATAATTAGATCTATTATACATCTATTAATCCAATTTATTTTATTAAAATCAATTTTATATTGAAATTTTATACAAAAACTTAGTAAACTTTCAAACATTCTCACTTTAAAAACCCTCTTTCTCATCAGGTCTACAGGATTAAATTTAAATTTATTTTAGCCACTTATATGAATTAAATTTGAAAAAATGGATTTCATATTTATAATAATAATAATTTATAGTATATAATAAGTTCAAATTAATTTTTTACCATAATGATTAGTGAAAATAGTTAAAATCAATTACAGTGATTAAGGTAAAAATGAGTTTACTTAGTGGTTAAACATGGAATATAAGGTGTAAAAATGATCCAAAACATTTCCAACACCCATTGTATGGAAATATTTTGACCTTAAACATTCATGGATCTAATTTTTTTCATTATTAAATATTTTTTTAGGTAAAAACTTGGGTTCACCTAACTTTCTTCTCAAAAATACCAAGTGTGTCCACTCCCCCACTTATAAAAGGTTTCCACCTCTTTATCTCTCTTCACACCTTAAAACCAATTGGTTTAGAAAATACCTACAAAAATAACTTCTAAAATTACATCCTCTCAACCTATAATCCTTATTTTTGGAATAAATTCAACAAATTACTTTAGTGAAAACCAGAAGGAGATACCTGAAGAAGAGGTAACGTTCATCAACGAACATTTTTGTTTTATTTCTTTCTCAACCCCATTAGATTATTTTTATATCATGATTATATAATAAAATAATTATATTAAATATAATAATATGTTTTTATGTTAATATTTTGACCATAAAACCACACACAATTCAATCAAATGGGTTACAAAATAATCGTTTGTGTGTACGACAGACTTCCACCTTGCGAACCGATGTCATTTGTTTTTCCATTACCACCTTTAAATGATGGTAATAATGATGAAAATAGTATTTATGTTGAACTACCACCTCACGAAGCGTTGTGATCATTCACGCTATACATGGAATGTAATAAGGATGGTTTTAATAGAATTATGTGACATATATAACATATAAATTATAATTTAATGATTATATATATATATATATATAATTCAGTTTTATTTATTTCAATATGAAAAAAATGGAAACAAAATTCATGTGTATGTACGGCCTACCATCTCCATGAACAGTGTATTTCATTTCCTATCACTAAATTTTATAGATTACACTAAATACATATATAATAAATATATATGATTTTTATATCATGATTATCATTATTTAGATGATGAAATTAGGATCTAGTTAAGAGTAAAAAGAATAAAAAGTCAAAACATGTTTGAAAAACAAAGCAGTTATTACCCGAAACATAATTTTAATATGGAATTATTAATAAATGGTTAATATAAAGTCATAATAAAATCATAAATGGTATGATATATATATGAATATGTTTATTTTTTTAGATGTATAATAAACTTATATTTATTATGCAGGAGGTTTGAATGTGTATGAAGGAAGTCAAGACTTAATATAATGGAATTTCTAATGTCACTTTTACTTCTGTGAGACTTATGTCATATTCGCCACTTTTTTCTTTTTTATGGTGTATATACTGCCCTATGACATGTTATGTCTTGAATTTTATTTATTTAATGATATTAAAAGTTTCAATTTATGTTATTCTTTTATGTATCTAATGATTCAAAAGTTACTCAAGTAGTAAGGGATTTAGTCTCACTTTTTACTTTTGTGAGACACATGCTATATTCACCACATCTTTCTTCTATGTGGTGTATATACTGCCCATTAATGTACATTATGATCCTTATAAATAAAATTTTTGGTACTTACACATCCATTTTAGGATCTCACTTTCATGGGGTTATGGTTTCAAATTTACCAAAGTGGTAATGGAATTCTATCTCAAATAGCCTTCTTTGAGACACATGATATAGTATGCACCTATATTATTTTATGAGGTGTGTATACTTACCCTTTTACATGTTAAATTGGGAATATACTTATTTTTATGATATTTAATCATAATTTAATGTTATCCTTTCATGTAGATTATGATTAAAAGTTACTAATGTGGTAAGAGTATTTATGATATCTTCAATAGTGGTACCATTTTCACACTCTTTGGTACTTAAGATAATTAATAAAATGTTTTTAAGAAAATATGACTTTATTTATCTCTTCAGTTGAAAATAAATTTTATTCAAAAACCATGTTTTCAAAAAAAAATCAAAAAACAATTAAATGATCTTTTAAGGTCATTTTCAAGGAAAAGTATTTTAAAAATGATTTATGTTTTAAAAATATTTTAAAATGGTTTTTAAAGATTCCTTTATATGTTTTCGATGTAATTTTCAAAGAAAAGGGTTTCAAAAAAATTTATGTTTTAAAAATATTTTTTCAAAGTGGAAAGGATATTTTCCTCAATAAATGTTTTAAATGATCCTTTCAAAATTATTTTCCATATAATATGACATACATTGGTGTTACCTATTCCCTAGGGGGATATTGTAAGGCCATAACCCTAGTTTCCTGGAGACGGTGCTAAAATAGGTAGTGTAATTTTTTTTAAAAAAACTGAAAACTACACAACACATTACATAAATGAGGATCTTTACCAGTCTAGGTTTTGCATAATTATATAAAATAGTTACATTTCCTTAAAATTGAACAAAAATAAACTTCAAATAGCCACCTCAACAAATTAAATAACATCACTGATAAATCTAATCAACCTGTAAAAATGAATTTAAAATATTGGGTGAGAATTTAAAATACCCTGTAAAGGGTTTTCTAAAAAATTAATAAATTCTTTAAAAACATTTACTTGAAAAAAAATGCATCCTTTAAAATAATTTTCTTAAAATAAAATACCTTTCTCAAAACATGTCACCATAATTTTCTTGAGAGATTCTTAAATAGATTTTAAGATAGTTTTATGCTCAAAATTGCTAATCTTATTTAAAAAAAATACATTATAAAAAAATATGTATGAACTTGAATAGAAATTCATGAAATTCCACCTATAAGTTTGATAATGACCATACTTAATCATTCTATGACATTCCAGGGGTGCAGATAAAAATTTACACATAAAATAATATTTATTCATAATTGCACATGAAATGATGTCATTTATCATCCAACACATAGATGAAAATCATTCAATGTTAGATAAATGTGTAACTTTTTCTTTATGGTTTTAAAAATAGTTATTAATCCTTATTTATAAATATATCACTATAAAAGTACATATTTACGTATAAAACTTTAAACTGTGTAAACTTGAAAATATTAAACTGATTAATACTAGTTCATAAGAGAATGATTGTTAGACATGGATATTCCACTAGTTGAATAATCGCATGGACTTTAACTTACTAGAATAATTATGTGAGATTGAATAATGTAGGATATTATAAACATTTTTTCAAGGCCTCATGCCAAGACCATACATAACCATTTTGTCAAGGCCTTATACCCAGATCTAGTTTGTCTCGTGAGACCTACTGATGCATTGAGAAGCTATAGCGGGCCTCACCCATCACATAATAAGTCCAATGCATTCCTCATATGTTCAATAAAAATGTGTATTTAAATCAAAGTTTCCCATACCACTTTGATTTATTTGAATCTTAGTCATAGGTTAAATAAATTCATTAAACAATCCAAAGTGTCCCATACCACCATGAAAAGTTTAGTTTATAATCCATATATTATCATAAAAAGATTCATCTCATACTTAAATTATTTTTATTTATTTTCATGTCATAAAAAAAATGAATAATGAAATAAATTCACTTTTAATCAAAAATTCATAATTTGTTTTGTCTTCTCAAAATAATCTTATACAATAAATATATAGGTTTTGCACATGAAATGATAACTTCTTTCATAGTTTCACAAAAATTGATAAGGTTTATCCCATGGAGTTGAGAAAATAAATGATACAATAAATAAATAGGTTTCATGCATGAAATGATAAAGTTTTTCACAATTTCATATAAAATGATAAGGTTTCTCTCATGCAAATATACAAATATGGTGAATATAAAACATTAAACACAATTTTGATGTGAGTTAAATACCAGTTAAAAATTTTAAATAATTGATAAAGAATAAATATACCTAAGATGTTTATACATAAATTCATATGTATATATGTATATATATATATAACTATATATATATATACTTATATATTTATTTGTGTGTGTGGTTTGTAATCATTACTGTAACACCCTGAGATTTTATGAGATATATTATTTTTAATTTCTTTGATGTATTGTGTTTTATGCTACACCAATATTAGCTTGCGCTATATGCAACACTATATTATCTTTCAGTATACACAACACTATTCTTGGCTTGTGTTACATGCAAGATCGACCTTCCTCGATAGCTTACGTTGTACGCAATACCGAGTTTCACTAAACAACGATATATTATTAAAATATTATTATTTAATGTGATATAAACTAGCCATTATGAATATTATTAATCAAATTTTTAATTTTATATAACATTATCATTAATATTATGTATTTTATAGGCATGATTTAACAACAAATTTAATTTTTTTGAAAAAAAGAAGTATTTTTCAAAAAATCGAGTTTTGTCGCCTTTTGATGGTGCACCAATTTTAAATATAGTTTTTAAAAAATTTATATATTATATTTGAAAAAATAAGGGTCTTATTTGTAATTGGGACCTAAAATTTTACTTTTGTTGAATTTTTGGTATTTTTCTGATAAAATTCGTATTTTAATAAATAGTGAAAAATACTGCATTTTAATTCAAAATTATCTTTTCATCTAATTTATTTATATAGTTATATTATCTTTTTAATTGTTTTTAAAATGTAATTGGATTATTTTTTTATCATTTAATCCAATTTTTTCATTATAAGTAATTTTACATTTAAATTGGATATAAACACATGACAATATTTTGATAAGTTTTTACTTCTTAGAAACCCATTTTTTGGTTTTTGACAACGATGATTAATTTTAAATTAATTTCTTCCAATTATGTGTTTTGAATTATGAAAAATAGATTTCATATTTGGAATCAGTGGGTTCAAATTATGTTAATAGGTTACTTTTATTGTTTTTTTGGATATTATGAGTAGTAACTGTAGTAATTTTTTATTTAACATGGTTAAAGGTAAATCGGGTATATTAGTATAACAAATATTGTGATAAGGAGAATAAAATGATCCTAAAACCTACCAAAATAATGTTGTATGAATAAAATTATACCCTTAACATCTTAGGTTTGAAACTTAGTCATTTAAGTCCCACTTGACAATGAAAATGACATATATATTAATAAAACCAATAAAAGTGAAAAATGTCAAACTCACATTTCTTATAAGTATTATAATTTTAATATAGGGATAACCATGTGATATCTTCAAACATAAATAGTCCATAAAAATATAAAATAATTACCTCATCATTTTAATTTATTTTTAATTCTTAGTAAATTAATATTTACCTTAAATTCTTATACTTTGATGATGTAAAAATTAATTAATTGATAAGAAATCCATAAAATCGTTTTTATTAAAATACTAATAACCATAAAAAGACCTAAAAACATGAAAAAATAATATTTATCAAGTATATCTAGACCATAATCATACAAGTTCTGAGAAAGTTACCATTTAGAGATTTATATAATAGATTATGACATTTATTTTATTTTATTTAAAGTGATGTTAAAGTTATCACATTCATACTTTAATAAGTATAACATATTTAATGTTGGTTTTCCAGAAGATAAATTTGACTACATATATTCTTATGAAATCTAGTAAATTTATGTTAATCATATTATTTTATTTCAAATTTTTATTCCATAAATAAGTATATTAAATAATTACTCAATATTGATGTAGTGATTATTTTAATAAGAGAGATATCAAATAAATGTTATTAAAAATATTAAAATAAATATAATTTGGGATAATTATTTTTTACAATGAGTTTTATAGATGAACTTGACCCGTTATGAATATAATAAAATATTTTTTTTGAGGATAACACCTTATATTTATATTTTTAAAAATATATGAAATGAATAGTGTTAAATTTAACACAATTGATATTTTGTTAAAATACTTTTTTATAAAATTATTTAAAAATTATAAAACAAATCTAAAAATATAGAATAATTATGATATAGACTAAAATGTTATAAATTATTCATTTATGGTATAATTTAAACCAAATAAGTAAATATTTTACCCTTTTAATATTGAAAAAAAAAATTATCTTAATTAAAATTAAATATAATAACTAATTGTTAATTAAAATGATAATGTTTAAATTGACATCAAAACTTGTATCAATTTTATTGGTTTATGAGATTTAAATCTTATAATATCTTATCTTAGAATATATCTCATTTTTGAGTTATTTGTATTGATTTTAAAATTATTATAAAATAATAGTTTCAGAAATTCCAAAAGTGTCCCTCACCCCAATTATAAAAGGACACCTCCTCCTTCATTTCTCCACAAATCATTAAGCCTTAAAGTTAGTCTATATCATACCAATTTATATTCTCAACTTCCCTAGAAACATTATATAGGTCCTTGTATTCTTCAAAACCCAACTCTAGTGCTCTAAGAGGAGATTTATAAGAGGCACGTTGAAGAAGAGGTAATATCATTTATTGATTCTTTCAAACGTCTTTATTATTTTAATTACACCTCATCAGTTGTTTCATTATAAAGTAATAACTCCAGTATTAATTATAAACTTAGAGGTTGTTATTATTATTAAACAACCATAGTTCACCTTCTACCCATCCTATGAAAAATGGAATCACTACACGTGCGTACATACGACTTACCGTCTCCACACCGTGGTGTACTCTATTTTTCACCACCACCTTACTTGGATGGGTATAATGATATAATTAATAACTATATATGATTATTATAACATTATATTTATTCTGAAATTTTATACACCATCCACTTCAAAACCATTCAATAACTATTTGAATGATATCGTCGCTCGGGCGTACGTACGGCCTACCGTCTCCACAATGCGATGTGATTCATTCTACATGATATTCATTAAAGCATGATTATATTAATGTACATAATGAATAAATATAGTATATATTATGTTAATATAATATTATCATTATATAACTATAACATAATAAGGATAATCAGAACTTATACGACAAAACATTCATAAGAACATAAAGCAGTTAACAACCGAATAACGAGTAATAATGAAATGTTACTAACAAATGATGATAATATGATCATATATGATATCATAAAAATGACTATGATTATATAATAATTCAATAACATTATTTAGGTCATTATATATGAGGTTTGGATACATACAAAGCATATCGGACCTAAGGTAAGGAATTATTGTGTCTCACTTTTCTTTTTGTGGGACATATGCCTTATACACCATCTAATTATTTTGTGTGGTGTTTATATTACCCATGAAGGTTCTTATTATTATTATTATGAAGGTTATGATATTTAAATATTCATATTTTTTTATGAGGCATACAATTTGACTGATTATAAATTGGTAAGGGATAATTTTGAAATCTCATTTTTATCCGAGATTGTTTATACGTAAGTATTTACTGAGGATATATTTATCATCCATGTCCTTGTTTTATAAAAATGTTTTCATAAATTTTTTATTATTATTATATGTATTTTTAAAGTAATTTTTACCCTTTTTTTACTTTTAATCCATGGTATGGAAGGAATCTTTCTTTTGTTTTCCATACGAAGTACTTTTTGACTTTTTCGGTAAAAGTATAGGGAGAATGTTTTTTTAACTTATACGGTATGAATGGATTTTTATGTCTTCATAAGGCCTTATTTCCATGAATCTTCCCCTACATTATTTCAAGTTTATTTTCAAATAAATTATTTTCTTTCAAAATTGATCGGAATTTTGAGAAAAGAAAAAGGTTTTGAAGAAGAAAGGATATTTTTCTCAAGAATTATGTTCAAGTGTTATATCAAAATTATTTTCCATCTAAGATGATTCTATTTAAATAGGGTTATGTTTATATCCCTATTACTACTATTATTTTAGTGTTTTAATTATGTAATGATATTTTATATGCATTATTTTATGATGGGATGATGTTTAAGAAACCCACTTTATCTCTTGGGTTATGCTATGATGAATGATTTACATTTTTGTGGAATATGTAAGAATGATTTAATTATGAGATGGGTGGGACCTATATCTCTCTCCAATTAATTGGGTAAATATTTATATCTCATGAGATATACCTAACTGAAATGGAAATAAAATCTGGTTCAGTAATACATGGCTGAAATGGTAAGTAAACTCAGTTCAGTAATGGACTTTGTCCACTATGCTGGTCTTGGCAGCAATTTTTTGGCTACTATAGAAATCATATTATATGATTATTTATTTTCCACAATATCATGTTTTATTTCAATTCTAATTTATCATGGTTAATTTTCCTTTATGATTTATGCCTTACGTACAACCAAGATTTATTTCATGACTCACAATTTTGATATTCAAAATTTATGTTCACATTTTCACATTTTTATGTTTATGTTTTGTTTAATGTTCTTCATCTTTACCCTTACTGAGCATTTGATCTCACCCTTTTTGTGTTTTCTTTTCCCCAGGATATAAAGAAATGTTTTAGTTAGGAAAAAAAAGGGGAAGACCTTTATGGGAGATGTGAAAGATCTTTCACCAAGTTAGAATATTATGTTCTATGTTTCCAAAGACACTAAACTAATACGGTCTTTGGGTGTTTTTTTGTTTGATGTATTAAGTATTCTGCAAAATAAGTTTAATGTCCATGTATTTCAATCTTGTGTTGTTAGAATTACATTCCTACAAAATTTTAAAATAATAACCCTCCCATTTGGAGACACCGAAAAAATTGAAAAATATATGTAAATGTGTTTACTTGTATTTAGGATTATGATTATAGTCACATATATGTATATCAACCTTATAAAAATAAATTTCAAAAACTAAGTTTATACATAAGTTTTTAGATGTAAGATTCATGGCCAATAAATCCTTAACACACACACACACATATATATATATATATACTGAAAATATAAAGTTGTGCATGTGTATATATTCATTTATACACACACACACACACATATATATATATATATAATTTTTTGTAAAAGATCATAGCACTATAATAAAATCACACCCTTAAAACTTTAATTCTTTAGAAATAAATCCTTGAAAAATGGAGAATGAATATCATATATGCAATTCATATTAGAAGAAAAGAAACATGGTTTATATATATATAACTATGTATAAACATATACATGATTACAATTTAAAAAGAAAATAATAAAATTCCCCTTGTTTCAGATCAGATGAGGATGAGTGTTTCTAGAACTGAGAGAGAAAGAGAGATCTTGTTAGATGAATTTTTAAGGGGTCTTAGTGTGTGAAAAGTGAGGTTTTTAAAACAAACCACAATTTCAAATTATTAAACCGAATAACTAAAAATAAACAAAAAAATGTTAATTAGTGTGAATTCAACATGAAATAGGGTTTATTGAAACCATGAAATTATAAATAGAGAGGAGGAGGAGGATTCAAGTCATATATAGTGATGTTTTTTTAAATATAACACCACTTTTGGAAATTAAACAAAAGGACGAAACTAAAAGTATCCCAGTGAGGAAGGAAATATTATGTCATGATAAAGAGGGGATAGATAGGGTTTGGTGGCTACAAGCTTGGATGGGACTTGTGTGGCTCGACAAGGAAGAATAAGGGAGAAAGGAATGGGAGGTTCGGATTAAATCTTGTCTGATCTAAGGGTTAAGGTTAACCCTAATTGTTTTTAGAAGAGAGACTCGTGGGTGGACTTTGGACATTCCAAATTGATCCGCGGATCTGATTGGATGGCCATAAATGATGAGGCACATTTTAAAATAGTGGATGGTTGAGATTTGATCATGTCTCTGATCGGACATCCATAGTGGATCTATGGTTATTTAAAAGGTTGTGTGGCCCAGATCGAATGTGGTTCGATCAGACGGCTCAGAAAAACACGGTGATGAAACTGCAGTAATGGGAGTTTGAGAGCTAAACTGGTGCGAATGGCTGAGATCTTATGTAGTGAAATTGGAAGGCCTAGATCATGTTCCCTGGTAAAATCTTCATCCCACATCAAAACTGGGATTTTTCTGGGACCGAGTTATAAGGCTTGAAACTATTGCCTTCCACTCGATGACATAAACACACACAACAAGGTCCTTATACATGGGACTCCATCAGTGGGCCTTAGTGCACTCCATGCATAAACCCTCTCTTGCGCTCCCATCGGTGTGTGACTTGCCTCATGTTGTGCCTGCTTGGGGTTTCTCTCCAGCACTGATCAAGACACCTTAAAGAGCCTAGGTGCTCGGGTAGACATCTCATATGGCTGGGGTTAACCCCTTGAGTGTTCTTCAACCTAGTTGAGGCCTCCCCATATATTTTTTTAACACTTGAAATATCTATTTTTATAAAATACTTGATAACAATTTATTTCTATTAAAAGTTTAATAAGAATACACTTCTTTTAATAAATGATAATGTATTCTTTTAAAATTTGACATTCACTTAAAAAAACACACATTTATTAACTAAAAATTTTACTTTTAAACATTCAAAACCCTTAAAGTACCTAAGGTACTTAAAATAATTAAAATAACTAAAACACTTAAATACTTATAATACCTAAAATAGTAAAAATATATAAAATAATTAATGGTTCTAAAAAAATTTAATAATTGTTACCCAAACCAACGGTCATCTTTAAAAAAACGGTCACCCTAAGACCCTAACAACTACTTAGCTGTATAATTACTCATTCAAGGTATTCCAAGGATCAAGATCATTTATTGTTTTAAGAGGATGGTGCTCCACATTCCTTTTAATCTCTATATTTTTTCTATTCTTCTCACTATTTTTTTTTGTTTTGGTGGATTCAAGGGATGAAGGCTACTTAATTGGTCTTTTTCATGTTGGGTGGTCTTTTGTTTGTTCTATTAGGTCTTGTGATGAGTTTTCTTGAGTATTTGTAATACCTTGCATAAATTTAATGTATCATTGTTTCTATTGAATAAAATGTTTCTTATTTTATTCTACAATCATTTGTTTTGGATGGCACCAATATTAAACAAAAAATAATAATCATCATCATCATCATAATAACTAAAAAATATTATTATTAAAAATATAAATATGTATGAGGCAGCACAGTATCCCCCCTTTAATGGAATTCTCCCTCGACACTCTATTTTACTCATACTCTTCCACAACACCAACCTTCTGACATCATCCTCGATGTCCCTATAAGATATTTTTAATTATTATTAACAAAACTTGAATGAAAAATATTTAATTTATACCTTTACCAAGTCCACCACCGTGGATAATCTATTGATGACCTTAGGTAGATTCCCAAAGTATTTTTCAGTTCCTTAATTTCTCTATCCTAGATACACCTTGAGTATTTAGGGTTAAACTTATGCATAAAACAATCGGGTTTCCAGAGGGAGTAATGGGAGGTATGGAGCTCATAGATTTCAGAATGGACTCATTCCTTATATATTTTTCAAACTATCTCATGCCTGAGAGTTCTTATGTCATAGAGTCTCCCACACATACTAAAACTCGGAAATTGGAACAGATACGCTACTCAAAGGTCACCCTCTATTGCAGATTCCTAGAATTTTCCAAAGGCTGGGTAATTATTAGATAGAGTGAAACATAGGAAGAGACCTTCATGATACTTTCCCCTATGCCTATATTCTGAAAAATGTGCATTTTCCATACAGTGGTAGACATAACTATCTCCTTGTTAGAATCGAAGGATATTTGGGTTGATTGACACCTAGTAGAGGTGTCTGTAGGACAAACGTAGGTTTGAGAAAGGCTGGTATGATTTTGAACATGTTTTGATAATTATGTTCTCAAGCAGCTCAGTAGGAAGTGACAAGGGGTTAGTTGGTGAACCTACACCTTCCATCTGAAATTTTAAGAAAGGGATTTCTCTTAATAATACCTACTTACATTAGCAGTTTTGTTCTAATTTTCCAAAGTTTACTAGGGTGTTCTTCTTATACCAACTGTAAGGACCTGATCCTGAGCAACCGAACTCGTCCCTTAAAAATGTTGTGTAATTTTTTTATAAAAGAAATTTGAATAAATACATAGCATTAAATGAAATAGATGACCTTTATTAGCCTAGTTTTTGGAGAATTAGAATCCAATATTAAATTTAAATACAAATGTACAATTTTCAATAAACTTTAAGCAAATAAACATTAGAGCAACGCTTCCACATTAGTATTTAATCATAATATTTCCACTAAACCTATAATAGTGATTTCAAATACATGGGGTGAGCATTTAAAATTCCCAGTAAGGGGTTTTCTAAAAAACTGATAAATTATTTAAAAGCATTTACTTTAAACAAAATACATCCTTTAAAATAATTTTCCTAAAATAAAATACCTTTCTCATGACATGTCATCAGCATTTTCTTGAGAGATTCTAAAACAGCTTTTAGGATATTCTTATGCTATAAATTGCTAAACTTTTTTAAACAAAATTCATTATATAAAAATATGTACACACTTGAATAGAAATGCATTAAATTCCACCTATAAGTTAGATAATGACCATACTTAATCATTCTATGACATGTCATGGGTTCGGATAAAAATTTACACATGAAATAATATTTATTCAAATTTTCACATGAAACGATGTCATTTATCATCCAACACATAGATTCAAATCATGAAATGTTAGATAAATTTTTAAATTATTCTTTATGGTTTGGAAACTATGTATTAATACTTATTTATAAATGAATCGCTATACAAGTGCATATTTACGTATAAAACTTTAAATTGTGCGTACATGAAAATATAAAATTAATTAATACTAGTTCATAAAATAATGGTCATTAGACATGGATATTCTACTAGTTTAATGATTGCATGGAATTTCACTTTCTAAAATAATTATGAGGGAATGCATAATGCATGACATCATAAACATTCTGTTAAGGCCCCATGCCTAGACCATAAATAACCATTTTGTCAAGGCCTAGTGCTTAGAGCTAGTTTGTCTCATTAGACTACCGATGCATCAAGAGGCTATAGTGGGCCTCACCCATCAAATAATAAGTCCTATACATTCCTCATATGTCTAATAAAAATATGTCTTTAAATTAAAGTGTCTCATACCACTTTGATTTATATTAATCTTAGTCATAAGTGAAATAAATTCATTAAACAATCCAAAGTGTCCCATACCACCTTGAAAAGTTTAGTTATTAATCCATATATTATCATAAAAATATTCATATCATACTTAAATTAATTTTATTTATTTGCATGTCATTAATAAAATGAATAATGAAATAAATGCACATTTAATAAAAAATGTATATATTTTTTTGTCTTCCCAAAATAATCGTATATAATAAATATATAAGTTTTTCACATGAAATAATAACTTATTTCGTAGTTTCACATAAAATGATAAGGTTTATCCCATGCAGTTGAGAAAACAAATGATACAATAAATAAATAGGTTTGACACTTGAAATGATAACTTGTTTCACAATTTCACATAAAATGATAAGGTTTATCACAGAAAATATACAAACATGGTGAATATAAAATCTTAAACACGAGTTTTATGTGTGTTAAATACCAGTTAAAAATTTTAAATAATTAAGAAAGAATAACTATACCTAATATGTTTATACATAAATTCATATGTATGTATGTATGTATGTATGTATGTATGTATGTATGTATGTATGTATATAACTATATATATATATACTTATATATGTATTTTTGTGTGTGGTTTGTAATCATTACATTCCTCCAAAATTTTAAAACAAGAACCCTCCAATTTTAAAAAACCAAAAAAATTGAAATATATATATAAATGTGTTTACTTTCATGTAGGATTACACTTATACTCAAATATATGTATATCACCCTTATAAAAATAAATTTCTAAAACTAAGTTTATACATAAGTTTTTAGATATAAGATTCATGGCCAAGAAATCCTTAACATATATATATACACTAAAAATATAAAGTTGTGTATGTGTATATACGCATGTACACACACACACACACACATACACACATATATATATATATATATAATTTTTGGTAAAATATAATAGCATGGTAATGAAATCATAGCCTTAAAACTTTAATTATTTAGAAATAAATCCTTGAAAAATAGAGAATTCATATCATATATGAAATTCAGATTAGAAGAAAAGAAACATGATTTATATATATATATATAACTATGTATATGCATATACATGATTACGATTTCAAATAGAAATAATAAAATTCCCCTTAAATGTTTCAGATCAGATGAGATTGAGTGTTTCTGGAACTAAGAGAGAAAGAGAGAGTTTGGTAGAGGAATTTTTGAGAGGTCTTAGTGTGTGCAAAGTGATTTTTTTAAAACAAACCATAGTTTAAAATTATTGAACCAAATAACTGAAACTAAAAAAACAAAAATTTTAATTATCATAAATTCAATGCGTAATAGGTTTAATTGACACCCTAAATTTATAAAAAGAGGGGAGGAGGAGGATTCAAGTCATAGATTGTGATGTTTGTTTTAAATATAACACCACTTTTGGAAATTAAACAAAAGGCCGATAATAAAAGGATCCTAGTGAGGAAGGAAAGATTATGTCGTGGGAAAGAGTGGATGGAGAGGTTTTGGTAGCTACAAGCTCAGATGGGACCGGTGTGGCTCCACAAGGAAGAAGAAGGGAGAAAGGAATGGGAGGTCCGGATTAAATTCGGTCTGATCTAAGGGTTGAGGTTAAACCTAATTGTTTTAGAAGGGAGACTTGTGGCTGGAATTTGGATGGTCCAGATCGATCCACGAATTTGATCGGACGACCAAAAATAATGCGGCACATTTTAAAATGGTGGAAGGTTGAGATTAGATTGTGTCTCTGATCAGACAGCCACAGTGGATCCGTGGTTTTTAAAAAGGTTGAGCAGCCCAGATCGAATGTGGTCCAATCGGATGGCTCAGAAAAACGTGGTGATGAAACCGCGGCGATGGGGGTTCAAAGGCTGAACTAGTGCAGACAAATGAAATCTCGCACGGTGAGATCAGACAACCTAGATCACGTTCTGTGGAAAAATTTGCATCCCACATCAAAACCAGATGGTTTTCGAGACCACCTTATAAGGCTCGACGTCGCTACCTTCCACTCGATGACATGAACACACATAGTGGGGTCCTTATACATGGGACCCCATATATGGGCCTTGTCCTACCCCATGCATACACCCTCTCTCACGCTCCCACCGGTGCACGACCTTCCTCACTCCGTGCGTGCTTGGGGTTTCATTCTAGCACTTCTTTTAAAGCATGAAAAGGTATTCTTTTAAAATTTTCATTCACTTAAAAAACTCATTTATTAACTAAAAATTTTACTTTTAAACATTCAAAACCCTTAAAGTACATAAGGTACTTAAAATAATTAAAATACTTAAAACACTTAAATACTTAGATTACCTAAAATAGTCAAAATACTTAAAATACTTAACAGTTATAAAATTTTATAACCATTACCAAAACCAACGGTCATCTTTAAAAACAATTTCCACCTTAATACCCCCACGGCTACTTAGATATATAAATACTCATTCAAGGTATTCCAAGGATCAATATCATTTCTTGTTTTAAGAGGATGGTACTCTACATTCTTTTGACTCTCTGTATTTTTGCTATTCTTCTCACTATTTCTTTTTTGGTTTTGGTGGATTCAAGGGATGAAGACTACTTAATTGGTCTTATTGTGATGTTGGGTGGTCTTTTGTTTTTTCTATTAGGTATTTCGATGATTTTTCTTGAGAATTTATAATCCATTGCATCAATGTAATGTATCATTGTTTCTATTGAATAAAATTTTTCTTATTTTATTATGCAATAATTTGTTTTGTATGGAACCAATATTAAACAAAACAAAACAATAATAACACTAATAATAATAATAACTAACAAAATATTATTATTACAAATATAAATATATCTGGGGCATCATAGATATGATCCAAGGATACCATTCATATTCTTTCTCTAAATGGTTTATGTTTTGATGGCATGATTTTTATGAAACCCATTTCATTTCCACAAGATAATAATTTTTCAAAGAGATTGACATTGAAAACCATTTATTTTCCATGGTTTAATTAGGTTATGAAAGAATAATGATTTTTTATGAGTTTTTATTATGATATGAAAGAGATTTATACTTTATTCATGTTTTGGTTCTTAAACATAGCTTATACGATGGGGAAGCCCAAATAGAATCGGGAAATCTCATTACAGCTTATATGATGGGGTGGCCTAGATAGAGTTGGGTGAGCCCATTATATCTTACATGATAGATATTACCATATATCACTTCAATGCATTGGGTAATGATAAACTCCATATGATCTCAGAGGGTACACGGGTGTTTATCCCAAAGATAAGGGTACATGGGTGTTTAGAATGATCATAAAGATGAGGTTATATAGGTGTTTAGCCCAGGACCAAAGATAAGGATGCATGGGTGGTCAGCCCAAGCCCAAAAAGGAGGGTTCACGAGTGGTCAGTTCAAAACCAAATATGATGGTACATGGGTGAGCACCCCAATACCAAAAAGGAGGGTGCATAGGTGGTCATCCTAATCCCAAAGTAGATACACGGGTGGTTATCCCAGGCCTAACATGTTATGAACATCTTCATGGGTAACCTCAATATAATATTTTCTATGCTTATATGTATGCCAAAAATTCATGTCTTATGCCAAGGTTATGCTCTCATAGCTCATGTTCTTTGATTCCCTAATAATTCATGTCTTATAAACTGCCAATATTTATTCCATGACTCATGAATATGATCTTTTATATGCATGGTATGGTTTTGAAATGTTATTCTCATGTTATCATACCCTTGTGTTCATGTTATACTTACGTATCTTTCTTGTTTTCCCTTACTGGGCATCTGAGCTCACCCTTTCTTATGTTTTCTTTCCCTAGGTTATGAGGATATGTAATATGTATGATATGTCTAAGAAATTTTATAGTTATGAAGAACATAGTGGGAGATGATGTAGCTCACTTATGGTCCAATGTTTATGTTTCCAGGTTTCTAAAGGCACTAAACTATTACATTTCTCGGGTGTTTAGTTATGTAATGAAATAAATATTCCAAAAAAATGATATAATATCCATGTATAAAAATACTAGGCTATTAAATTTGGTATTATAGAAAAGTTTTAGTTAATATTTGGAAAATATGATGATAAAACCTTAGTGATATCCCTAAGGATATGTCTAAGGATAAGTATAAGGGTGAGTCAAAGTATAAGAAAATGTCTTGGAATTTTGGTAAAGGATAGAGTGAGTGGTTTCATATCAATACATCTTTGTTTGGATACTACAAGTGGATGTGGATATTTAATATATGTACCTAGGGTAAAAAAACCAAAAAACACCATATTGATATAAACTCGATCGAGGACTAGTTCACTGCAACGAGCCTTGCTACACACCTGGTTTGACACTCCTAAGAGATACAATTTGGGAATTTAAAAACTATTTATGAACCATCATGAAGGATTTAAATAGAATATTACTATGAATATCCTAGGATAAACCTAAGGTGTCATAGAATAAATAATAAGGCATCATGATTTAGACATTATATAAGTGATTTCTCATGATTATGTGGTTCCCTACCATGACTAGTTTTGTTTTCAATATGTTTTTTGTTTTAGTTGATCGCTAGAACCTAAAGGAACTGTGTTAATGAGGAATGTAATAGACAATGAAATGATTATCCTCCTAAGAAACCTAATGTTATGGGAGTTAAAATGAAAAACCTTGTTGTTATGATCACACAACTTTCTCAATCTATGAATCATGGTGAACAACCAAATGAGCAAATAAGGGAACAATTCTCTGTTAAGTCCTTCATGAGGTAGTTCCCACATTATTTTAGTGGTTACATTGATCCATTAGTTTTTGAGAAATGGATCCATACCAATAAAATGATATTTTCTATTCTCTAGTTTTTATATCATGAAAAGGTCACTTTGTATGTCTGCCATATGAAAGGTGAGGCAGATCAATGGTGGAATCTTATCAATAATATGAGGTGATAATATAAAATTGACTCCATATATTGGGTTGAGTTCAAGGGGTTATTTTTCAATAATTAATTTTCTCATATTCTTCATATGAAGATGGAAAAGGAATTCCTAGAGCATAATCATAAGGATAATGAATTTTTAGGTGTCTATGAAGAAACTTTTACAAGAATTTCTAGGTACACTTCAGGTATTGTCATTAATCTTGAAAGTAATATTGACTGATTCTTCGGTGTCTTAAAACCAAATATTTTAAGGGTGTTAGCCATAAGTGACTTTAGTTGCTATGAATAGATTGTTCTATGTGTTATCAAAGTGGAAATGGAAGTTGGATTTACATATCAGTCTCATGGTTTTGATAAGAAGATAAAAGTAGAATTTAAAGTAAAATTTGAGAACCATGGAGGGAAGATAGTGATATTTTCTTTATACTCTAAGTGTGGGAAGAAACATGGATAGAATTATCTTAATGGGACTATAAAATGTTTTAATTGTGTAAAGTAAGTTCATAAAACATCTGAATTCCAAAGTGATGGGAAAAAGTTAGTGAATGATGTGAATAATCAGAAATCCCCATAGAATAAACCTGCCACAATTTAGTGCTTCAATTGAAAAGAGTTTGTTCATTTTTATAAAAAGGGCCCCAGTCAAAGTACTAATAAGGATGATAATCCACAACAACCTATAAGACAAAAAAAAAGTAAAAGAATATGTCATCATAATAGATGAATTGAACCATGATAAATAGGTAACACTTTTCCTTCCCTATTTAGGTGGGAATTTCATGTTTGATTTTGTATGAATGTGACCCTATGTAAATATTATTGTTCATCCTTTATTGAAATTTCATGTGATTATCTACATGGATTCTAAAATAATTAAATCACATATTATATCTGTATAAGGATGAATACAATCTTCAAATGATTTTTTTTGTATAAGATAAGAGCTTATATAAGGAATAAATGTTGAATTAACATTTGTAATTGTATATATCTTCATATAAGATTAACTTAAGAGTTATGTATTTCATCATGGGTTTATAAGTTTAAGGTTGATAATAAGTTCAAAATCTTATACACCCCCACTCAGGGTTTTATGTGATGGGAGTTTATCAAGATAAAGGATATTTTAAGATACATTTATGGTAATTTTGGTTATTAATATGTTACAAGATAATACATGATGAAGTTATTCACATGTTTGATATGTGACAATCAATATATACTTTATGATATATGGGGTGTCAATGTTAAATTGATTTTTAGAAAAATTTTGACCTTCTTTCTAAAGTTTTATATTTTCTTATTTCAAAAGGGTCAAAAGGTAACCATTTATGAAAAGGTTTATGTTGAAATTTCAATGAAGTTTTAGAGATTTATATTTTAGAATATGAAGATTTATTCATATTGGATAACATGTGTTAACCATTTTTTTTTGTGATGATAACTAAAGATAGATGGAATGACTTATCATTCTACTTATGGATCTTATGATCTATTTTTCCTTTAGGAATAACAAATCCACATTTATTTCTCAGAGTAAGAGATGAAGTGTAAATTGATCAAGGAATAACCCAAGGATGATATTTTGAATATGAAATAGAATAAAATAAAGTAATTATATCTTCTTGTTAAAGTTATTCAACTTTAGGAAAATAATCTTGAAATAAAATGGTGTCTTATTATCATCATTGTTTATGATATCAATGACCTTTTTATGCCTATTTTAGTTATGGTTTTTTGGTAATTATCTTTCTCTAGATCACCCACTTTCTTATGATCAGTGATCTTTATCACTCTTTATAATTATTTATCCTTTTATTCCCTTTCCAAATCTCCACTTCCCACCTATGTTTTCCTATGTGGAAACCTAGTTATGAGTTAATTTGGGTAACTGTTATGTTTCCAACATTCCCTTTGAAAAGGAAGTTCATTATTGATTTTTGTAATGTGGGTTTATATGAAATGAAATTGATGAACCAGATGAATTTTTATAGAGAAATTAATTTTAAGGTGGTTATAATGTAACACCCTGAGTTTTTATGAATTATTTTTTTTAATAAATTAAAATTATTTAATGGAATGCATTGTACGCTACACCAAGTTAATCTTGCTTTATATGAAACACCAAGTTAATCTTGTGCTACATGAAATATCAAGTTTATATTTTAGTACATGAAACACTAACTTTGACTTTAATTACATGAAATACAAAGTTTAGATTATTTTACATGAAACATCGATCTTATCTTGTGTTACACGCAACACAGAGTTTAAATGAAACATGACATGTTATTAAAATATTATTATAGTTATCACCAAGCCATTGGAATGGAGGGTATGAAAAGGATTAACTAAATTATAAAAATATGGTTTATTAATTTTTAAAAAATTAATTATTTTTAACTAATTAATTATAAATAAAAGTAAGAACTATTTTAAATTAAAGAAATTCCTTTTCTGAAAAACTATTTTTTAACACACAAACACATTTTATCTCAATAAAATAAAATAAAAAATTTTATGAATGATTTTAATTAAATTTATATATTATAAACTATTTAAAACTCATATTATGTGTTTTATAGACAATATATAAGAATAAATCCAATTTTATGAATAAGAAGATGTATTTTTCTGAAAGGCAGTTTTACCGCCTTTTAATGGCGCACTTATTTTAAAACTAATTTTTCACACTTTTATAAATTATATTTTTAAAAATGAATTCATTTTTTAAATTTAAAATTTAAAATTATATTAGGTTTAATTTTTGGGTTTTTTTTTAAAGATTCATTTTTTGATGAATAGTGAAAAATACTAAATTTTAATTGAAAACTGCCTTTTTGTTCAAATTATTTATATAGTTAAATTATATTTTAAATTGGTTTTAAAGTATAATTAGATCCATTATAAATCTATTAATCCAATTTATTTCATTGGAATCAATTTCATAATGAAATTGGATGTAAAAACTTAGTAAACTTTGACCATTTTCACTTTAAAACCCCGCTTTCTCATCACATCTGGGGGATTACATTTAAATTAATTTTAACCACTTATGTGAATTAAATTTAGAATAATTGATTCCATATTTTGAATCATACAAATTTATAATTTATAATAAGTTCAAATTAATTTTTTACCATAATTATTAGTGAAAACAGTTGAAATTAATTATAGTGATTAAGGTAAAAAACGAGTTTACTTAGTGGTTGAACTTGCAATATAAGGTGTAAAAATGACCCAAAACTTGTAAAAATCCCATTTTATGAAAATAATTATTAAATTTATAAATTAATGGATCTATGTTTTGCATTATTTAAGCCTTTTATAAATTAAAAATGTGGGTTCACCTAACTTTCTTTTCAAAAATACCAAGTGTGTCCTCTCCCCCACTTATAAAAGGCCACCACCACTTCCCCTCTATTCACACAATAAAAACCAATTTTTTAGGAAAATAAATACCCATATAACTTCTAAAATTCCCTCATATCAACCTATAATCCTTATTTTGGGTATAAATTCAACCAAGGAATTCCTTTGGTGCAAACAAAAAGGAGATCCCTAAAAAAGATGTAACATTCATCAACGAACATTTTTGTTTCATTTATTACTCAAACCCCTTAAATTATTTTTATATCATGATTATACAATATAATAATTATATTAAATATACTTATATTCTTTTATGTTAAGTTTATAACCTAAAACCACACACACTTCCATAAAATAGGTTACAAAATCATTATTCGTGTGTACGGTGGACTACCGCCTCGTTAACTGATGTCGTTCATTTTTCCATTACCACGTTTAAAGGTTGGGAATAATTAGGTAAATAATTTTTATATATGATTTTTATGATTTTATTATGATTCTTTATTGTTATATTACACATATCTTTATGCTTTTTATTTTATGGGAATGTGATAACGTCGTTCGTGTGTACGGAAGACTACCGCCTCGTGAAGCGATGTGATTCATTCATGCTTTACATGGAATGTATTAAGGATGGGGTTAATATAAATATGTTACATATATAAAATAAAAATTCTATTGGAATAATAATATATATCTTTTAATTTTATTTCTTTCAATATGATAAAAAAATGGAAACAGAGTTCATGTGTGTGTATGGTCTACCGTCTCCATGAACGGTGTATTTCATTTCTGATCACTAAATTTTATGGATTACTCTAAATACATATATAATGAATATATATTATTTTCATATACTTTTTATCATTATAGATAATATTAAATTATGATCTAATTAATAGGACCAAGAATAATAAGTCAAAACATGTACGAAAAACAAAGTGATTATTACCCGAGACATAACCTTAACATGGAATTGTTAATAAATAGGTAGTATAAAGTCATAATAAAATCATATATGGTATGATATATATAAAAATGGTTCTTTTAAAGATTTATAATAAAATTATATTTATTATATAGTAGGTTTGAACATGTATTAAGTAAGTCAAGAGTTAAGGTAAGGGTATTTCTAGTCTCACTTTTATTTCTTTGAGACTTATGTCATATTCTCCACTTGTTTATTTTGTGTGGTTTATATATTAACCTATGACACATTTATCATGTATTTTATTGATTTAATGATAATAAAAGTTTTAATTGATTTTATTCTTTCATGGATCTCATGATTCAAAAGTTACTCAAATAGTAAGGGATTTACGTCTCACTTTTTACTTTTGTGAGACACATGCTATATTCACCACCTCTTTATTTTATATGGTGTATATACTTCTGGTGAAGGTACATTATGATTCTTATAATTAAAATTTCTATCCCTTACATATCCATTTGAGGATCTCTTTTCATGGGGTTAAGGTTTCAAAGTTACCAAGTGGTAAGGGAATTTTGTCTCAATTTTCATTCTTTGCGACACATGTTATGTTATGAACCTATATTGTTTTACGAGATGTATATACTTCCCCTTTAAAATTATATATCAATAATATCCTTATTTTCATGATATTTTAATCTTAATATAATGTTATCCTTGTAGGACCCCGAATCACCCTGAGAGGTGAGGGGTGAATCAGGGTGTCAACTTTTTCTTTTAATATGACGAATCTTATTCCCACATTGGTAGGAACTCATTAAACCTGTATGATAGATTCAATCAGTAATCAAACATTCACTTGTAGAAAGGAAACCCAGTAGTTTTACTTGATTCTCCACTAAGGGATATTCCAATGAGCATATGCCGATAGTTTTTTGGTTATACCAAAATCTACTAATCTTCACTAGTTGTGGAATACAAGATTTCAGACATAGTCACTTTGTGATAGGCACACAGCCTTTACAATATTTTAGAGATAATACACTATGTCCCTTGTAACACTTCTGTCGACTCCCCCTATCTCACTACTTTAAGATAATTCAAACTTAGTTTATCAACTTTAAGGTTGATTCAATGGATTGGAAATAAATTATTTGTCCCTGAATTAGTACGACACTCTTCTTGCACTGTAGTTATGAGTTGATGCACTTTGAAATCCTTATTCACTAAAAAACTGATATTCAAAACTACCTTTTGTGAAGATCCTTTTCAAATATCACTAACTTTGTGAAGCACCCTACCTTTTATGAACAAAATTCCTTCAAAAAACTCACTAAGTAAATATATAATACCCTATAATAATGAATCACCCTCTACTTAAAAGCACTAGAATCAGTCAAGAATAAACTAGTCTTTTTGTGATGCTCAAGATCGCCTAGAAATCCGAATTCATGGAGCTCCCCTAGCTTCATGAAATCATAGAGATTCTATATTTTCCTTGAATAATTACATAAAAAATGAAGAGGGTTAGACTTATATTTATAGGTTCGGCCATTTGTGATGCTCCACCACCTCCAATGCATTTTTCTGATCTACCAAAAACATCTTCACAACACTCTTCCATTCGTGATGCTCTACTGAAATTTGATATAGTCATGGATATTACCATCAACACATCACATAGTCACGATGATCCACTTATTATAATCACAGAGAACACTATCTCCATTTTTGATGCTTCATATCTTCTCTATCCTCAACCCAGTCTCCTCAAAACTCATGACATTACCATTTTCATGAAGTTTCATTACAAGAAAACTAACTTTCGTGATGCTAGACTCTTCGTCTAGTTTTTTTACCCCAAAAATTTGGAAAACATTGGGAAATGACACCACATTCAATATTATAGTCAGCTTGTACTGTAAGATCTATTTCCATGAAAACTCCCTAATCTTCCATGATTAGGATTGAAAATAAACACAAATCATACTCTATTTCTCAGCAAATAACAACCTTGGTTCCAAAAATCCCCCCCTTTGGGTTTGTTGGAAATCTGAAGATAAATTCAATAAAGAACCCACTTCTATCAAGACCTGGTATACAAGAAACAACTCATCCAACACTATACTATTTGTAATAAAATCTTGGTGTAGAAAACAAGAGGGGAAGGATGAATTGGGTTCTCATGTTTTGGAATGCTTTAAGATGTCTAAGAAAAGAACTGGTCATTTAAGCTCTGATCATGTCATAGAAGCATTTCATGCCTTGAATTTTATGCCCTTAATAGTTTCCTCATAACACCTGATTCTCATCATTTCATATAAGCATTGAATGGTTTGTAAAAAACCTACAACTACTTTCTCCATTCTCCATTCTCCTGCAACCAAAAAACCATAAAAGTTTCATTATCCTACTTTGTACCATTCATTATTCTTCCGTCTACTATTGAATTTATTTTCTCTTTTCTCCATTCTCCCCCATTGGCAATAAACCCAAAAAACCTATATGTGTATGTGTAGAGATCAAAAAACACTCCCCCTAGATTGTATCTACCCCATAAACCTCCTCATGCACTGGGAGGTGGATGAACACCATGGTTAAACCAATGTTTCTCAAACACATGTGTTGCTAATGGCTTGTTCAGAATGTCAACCACTTGGTCATCAGTTATAATAGGATCCATTTTAATCACACCATGTTTAACTTTTTTCTTGATTAAGTGATATCTGATTTCAATATGTTTCATATGAGAGTGATGAATAGGATTATTTGTAAGATAAATCACACTCTTGTTATCATAGTGACTTGTCATTGGTTTTTTCACCTCATCACCAATATCAGTTAGTTGTTTCTTTATCCATAATAGTTGAGTACAAGCCTTTGTATCAGAAATATACTCTACTTCAGAAGTACTTTCTAGTTTCTTACTCAACCAGCCCACACATTTCTTTCCAATAAATAATGCTCCACAAATTGTAGAATATCTATCTACCACATCTCCAGACCAGTCAGCATCATAAAATTTCAATATTTCATTATATTTTACTATAGAAAAGTATAATAAACTTACAATTATTCTCCTATACATGTTGGGATCCACATAAGTCCCATACCCATGCTATAAAAGTTTTTTTTCAACCACAATAGGAGTCAACATTAGTCTGGATTCTTGCATGTTGAATTTATTTAGGAACACTATTCCATATTTTGTCTAAGAAATGAAACTGTAATCCTTCTTATGAATCACCTATATCCCCAAGAAGTATGTGAGTTCACTAATCCTAGACATTTAAAATTCTGATTTCATGTGATTAGAAAATTCTTCCACTAATATCTTCCTACTTCCTATAAATATAAAATCATCTACATATACCATCACCATAAATATATATTCCTTTGAATTATTTAAAAAGATATTATGGTCAAAACCACCTCTTTTAAATTTGAGATTCTTCAGATAAGAGTCCAGATGATAATACCATGCTTGTGGTGTCTGCTTCAGACCATATAGTGCCTTTTTCAATATAAAAAACTCCATTTGATCATTAGAAATTAGAAGAACCACCAGTTGTTTAATGTAGACTTATTCTTCAATAACACCATTTAAGAATATATTTTTTACATCCATCTATTAAACTTTGTATCCTATTTGTATTTACATAGAAAGGAAAAACCTGATAGACTCCAGTCTCGCTACTGAAGCAAACATTTCTTCAACAATAATGCCTTCAATATATGTATATCCTTTACACACTATTTTAACATCTGAATATGTACCTTTCCCATTGATCATGATACCTCATGAGATGAGAACACATATACTTTTCTTCATGTGTCGTTCACTTTCATTCCAATATAAAGATACTAAATGTGATATGAAACTTTTAAGGACAATCATCCTGAAAATACTTTATCAATGACATAATCTTCAAGCAATTTATAAAATAATTAAGTTTGATTACAATTTAAATAATAATTCTAGCAGCTTTTTCATCATTCTTCATTTTTCTCCCCCTCAAGGGTAATACTTCTCAGCATATTCATATTGGTGGATCTCATCAAGAATGAATTTTAAGAAATTTAAGTATAGATAATACACCAGAATGGGTCTTCAACTTGTGACTCTCCACATTGGACAACTTTCACAACATCACTAAGGAAAATCTTCTTGAACACTTATTCTCTAGGATACCATAAACAAGATCAGTCCCTGGTGGTACCTTCTTTATCCTAATTGTCTAGAATAGAACATATTTATCTTCATTAAAAAATGATCCTCCGTCATATCTATAATATCAAATTGAGGAATCATTCAAAGATGGTGAATTCTTCATCTTGGCTATCAAGAATTGGCAACCCAATCTGCTTCTCAGGTTCTCCCCCTAAGAACTTACTTCACCTTCAATTCCTTGCATTATAAGCACAAATACAATACACAAAAAATTAGGGGAATAAGTTGGTTCCTCATTCCTTCATCAATATGAAATACATGGTTGAGATGATCTTCTCAACAATGTTGTTCCATTTGATCTAGTCTTCATGCTTATACATCTGAAAATATGTTCTGATTTATGTTTTCATGGAATGGATCTCTTCACATTCTCTTATCCTTTGTGTATAGAATTGTTCTTCTTAACATCCATCATGGATGATATATTATTACTCCTCTTATGGATTTATTCTTTATCTGGTATTAAGGTTAAATATAATTTTGAAATGTGACCATATTTCATCCATCTCTCACATATAACTTCTTTAACACATGAGTTTCCTTTTGTTAAGAAACTCTTATGTTCTTTGTCTTCATCACGTGGAAGCTTTTATTTTCCTTTTTCACCATCCTTGGCCTATAAATCTTCAAATTTCCTCATTATTTCTAAATATTTTAGCCAAATAACTAACATGTCATTAGGAACTCTTGTAGAAATTTTGGATCTTCCACATGGGTTTTTCTGAGTTTCATCCCTATTGGTAGTTATTTTAGACGCACTAACCTTCAAATTCATGGATTTAGAATCCAGGGTCATCTCATATTCCTTACTTGAAATCTTATTAGGATAATTTTTGTTCACAATATTCCTATGAATTCTTCCCAAGGTAGATTCTTCATAATTAAATAGCTTTTGTGGTCTTTTCTCATTATCAAAAATTATTTCATGTTAAGATAATCGCGTTCCTATCTTGTTACCACTACCATTTCATACGTCACAGATGTTATCAAGCATCCAAAATCTATTATAAGTATACCAATTCTTTTGGATATTTTGTTTTTTCTTCTTCTTCTCTAGTTTTGTCCCCCTTGAAATAGGCTTGCATTGTGATTTTTCATTTAGTGGATTAATGCAAAATTACCAAATCTATTATATTACCAATGTTGACCAATGAACCTTGATCTCCTTATATATTTTGTATAAGGTTGTTTATTCTTCTTAATGAATAGTTGTTCTCTTCGTGGGTAACTTGATTATGTACCCTTTTTCCTATCCACCCTAGTCATTATGGTAGATTTATTATCACCTTTATCCATCCATACTTTTCTAGAATCTGTCTTAAAACATAAACTCTTTGGGATAATTGGTTTAGAGACATTAAAACAAGTTGGTATGGATGGTACCTATTTCTTATCAGTTGGTTGATATAGATCATCAAAATATGTCATGATCTTATTATCACATGTTAGAGTTATTTCAACTCTAGAATCCTCCTGTGAACATTGTGTAGCTGTAGAAATTGTTTCCTTCATTTTTGAAGTATCAATATATGTATTTTGAAGATTGACCAACTAGGATTCCAGATCTAGACATTTCATATGGAGTATTATTTTCTAATATTAAATCATAATCATATTTTCTTTACAAACCATATTCATTGTAACAACTTATCCTTCATGTAGCATCACTTTATTCTAAATCAAAGAGTCAAGATCCTTGATCTTTTTAGATAATCCATCCAATTGTAGACCCTTGACATCAATTATATTTTTCAATTTTTCTTCAAGCATGTAGATATTTTCTTCAAGATCCTTTTTTACTCCTTATTTATCTTTAACTTCTTTGAGGTATTTCAATGAAATTATTTCAATTTCCTTCTTTGTTTCTTAAAATGATTCAACTTGTCTAGAGAGATTTAAACATTCATAAAATTTTCCTTCCAAGCCCTTTTCCATAACATCAACTTATCTTTCCAACTAGGTGATCTTTATATGCATAAATTGAATTATTCTAAAAACAATAGTGGATCTTTATTCAGGAATATTATGTAGATAATTTCTTAGTCTCTCAAATTTAAATTCATGTGAGGTTGTAGATTGATTAACATCACCACTTGTGCTAGGATAATTTTTTTAGAACAACTTTCAAAGGTGATAACACGTACCTCTAGATCACTTGAAAATGTTGATTTGCATGTAATAGAAGTGTTTTCATTTTCTTTGGTGGAAACTTGTGTCACCTTCTCTTTACATTCCAAGCCTGGTATATCTTTATTATTAGAAAGGCATATAGACCTAGATATGACCTATTATTTAGATAAAAGGGACCTCTTCAACTGTCACTTCTCTTTCTTTTTCCTGTTCATAATGGTCTTGGTGGATATAGACTTATTCTTATAGATAACTAGATCTTCATCAAAACTGAACTTCATTATTGAAATAGAAAATAAACTCAAATATTTAACAAAAATATCTTTACTATAGAGTATCCAACATATGTGAAACTTCCCTTTGATTACACTTGTAAGACCCTGGAGCACCCTGAGAGGGAAAGGGTGAATCAGGGTGTCAAATTTTTCTTTTAATATGATGGATCTTGTTCCCAAGTTGGTATTAACTCATTAAACTTGTATGATGGATTCTATTAGCAATCAAACATTCACATATAGAAAGGAAACACAACAGTTTTACTTGGTTCACCACTAAGGTCTAGTCCATGTAGCATATGCCGACAGAGTGTCGGTCGTACCAAAATCCACTAATATTCACTATTTGTGGAATACAAGAGTTCAGGAATAGTCACTCTATGTCAGGAACACTACCTTTATAATATTTTAGGGATAGTTCACCGCATCCCATGGAACACTTCCATAAACTACCCCTAGATCACTACTTTGAGAGAATTCAAACTCAGTTTATTGACTTGAAGTTCGCTTCAATGGATTGGAATTAAAGTATTTCCCCCTAAATTAGCATGAGACTCTTCTTTCACCATAGTTATGAGTTAATGAACTTTGAAAGCCCTATTCACTAAAAAACAAAAATTCAAAATTGCCTTTTGCGGAGCTCTTTCATAAATCTCACTACCTTCACGAAGCACCCTGCCTTCATGAAACAAACTATATTCAAAAAGATTACTGAGTCAATGTAGAATACCCCATCATCAAGAATCACCCTTTACTTATAATCATTGGAATCATTCAAGACTAAACTAGTCTTTTCATGATGCTCAAGCTCACAAAGAAATACAGATTCATGGAGATCCCCTAGATTTATGAAATCAAAATGATTCTTTATTTTCCTTGAATAATTATGTACATAATAAACAAGGGTATCCTTATATTTATAGGATTTTCTATTCATGATACTCCACTACCTCCAGCACTTTTTTCATATCTACCAAAAACATATTTGTGTAACTCCTCCATTCACGATGCTCCACTAAAATTTGACATAGTCACAGAGATCACCGCCAACACATCGTGCAGTTACAATGCTCCACTTCTCATAATCATGAAGAACACTATCTCCATTCATGATGCTCCACATTTTCACGATCCTTAACCTAGTAACCATGAAACTCAGGCCTTTACCATTTTCATGAAGTGTCATTCCAATAAAACTACCTTTTATGATTCCAGCCTCTTCCTCTATCTTTTTGACCCCAAAAATTTGGAAAACACTAGGAAACGACGCCTCCTTTAATACTATAGTCAACTTGTACTGTAATATCTATTTCCTTGAAAAATCCCCAATATTTCATACTGAGGATTGATAATAAACACAAAAAAGAATCCATTTATCAATGAATAACATCCTTGGTTCCAACAATCCTTTCATAGGGATTATGATTCAAATTTAACAAATTAGTAAGATTATATTATTATAATCTCATCTTATATCAAGATTTTTTATGATTATTCTTTCATTGATGAAATCTTATGATATAACTCTCAATATTTCTCATGAATTTTCTTCTACTATGGTTATTTATGATATATTCAAGTAATGGTACCATTTTTATACTCTGTTACTTAATATAATTATTAATATGTTTTTAAGAAAATTTTACTTTATTTATTTCTTCAATCAGAGGTCTGTATTATTCAAAAACCATGTTTTCTAAAACTTTTTTCAAAAAATGTTTTTAAATGATATTTTAAGATCATTTTCAAGGAAAATTATTAAAATATATATGTTTTAAAAAGTTTTTAAAATGATTTTTAGTGATTAATTTATAAGTTTTCAATGTTATTTTCAAATAAAAAGGTTTTCAAAAATTTTTATGTTTTAAAAAGAATTTTTCAAATAGGAAAGGATATTTTCCTCAAGAAATGATTTAAATGATCCTTTAAAAATTATTTAACATCTAATATGACATAAATTAGTGTTACTGATTCCTTGGGAAATATGATCCAAGGATATTATTCATATTCTTTCTTTGAATGGATTATGTTTTGATGGAATGATGTTTATGGAACCCATTTCTTTCCCACAGGTTAATCGTGTTCCAAAGAGATTGACATGAAACACATTTTTTTTCCATGGGTTAATCAGGTTATGAAAGAATAATGATTATTTTTATGAGTTTTTATGATGATATGAAATATCCTTGTACTTTATTCATGTTTTGGTTCTTAGACAAATATTATATGATGGGGAATCCCAAATAAAATCGGGCAAGCTCATTACAGCTTATATGATGGGTTATCCTGGATAGTTTCGGGTGATCCTGTTATAGCTTACATGATGGGTGTGACAAGATAGCACTTCAATTTACTAGGTAATTATAAATTTCATATTATCTCATAGGGTACACGGGTATTTAGTCCAATCCCAAAGAAGAGGGTACATGGGTGTTTAAACCAATCCCAAAGATGAGGTTATATGGGTGTTTAGCCTAAGCCCAAAGATGAGGGTGAACGGGTGGTCATCCTGAGCCTAAAAAGGAGGGTGAAGAGGTGGTCAGCCCAAGGCCAAAGATGAGGGTGCATGGGTGGTCATCCCAAGCCCAAAAATGAAGGTGCACGGGTGGACTACCCAAGCCCATAAAGGAGGGTGTATGGGTGGTCATCCCACGCCCAATGTAGGTACATGTGTGTTTATACCAATACTGACATGTAATGAACATATTGTTGGGTATCCTTGACATAAGATTTTCTATGCTTATATGTATTCCAAAAAATCATGTCTTATGACAAGGTTATTCTCTCATGGATCATTTACTTTGATTCCCTAATGATTCATGTATTATGAACTTCCAATATTTATGCCATGACTCACGATTATGATCTTTGATATGAAGGTTATGGTTTTGAAATTATATGCCCATATTCGCATACCCTTATGTTCATGTTATCATTATGTATCTCCCTTGTTTTACCTTACTAAAAATCTGAGCTCACCCTTTCTTATGTTTCCTTTAACCAAGTTATGAGGATAGTTATTATGTATGATATGTCTAATAAGGTTGGTAATTTTGAATAATGTAGTGGGAGATGACATAGATCACTTATGGTCCAATGTTTATATTTCCAAGTTTCCAAAAGCACTAAATTAATATGGTTCTTAGGTATGTAGTTATGTAATGAAATAAATATTCCATAAAAATGGTGTAATATCTATCTATGAAAATCCTAGGTAGTTACATAAATCCCCTTGTATCAGCACATATTGATCTCTAGGTTCCATAGATCAATCCCTATTGAAATGGGATTCAAAGACCTTCAAAAGACTTTATTGATCACCTAGGTTTCGAGGAAGAGAAGTGGTAAAGAAGAATGGATTGGGGGTCTCGGGGTATTTATAGTCCCACAAAAAAACTAAAGACCATGTCACAGCCTAAGGGACCACACCTCATACACCCTCGGCCAAAGTTGGTTCTGAGTTTCCTGACCAAGTCCTATTTATGTGTATCTAGGGGATATGGTGTAGCCCAAATCACCAAGTTGTAGGACCCCCTTTAACATCAGGTAGGTTACACTATATCCTCTCACCATGGCACAATTACCCCTTTACAATAGAATATCCATCCAAAACCCCTACATCGCAGTCTCCTGCTCCACACTGTAGTGGTTGTCCATCAAAAAAGGGCTTACGCCACAGCCCACCTCTACAACATAGATATGCCTAAAAAGATAGCAGACCTATTTTTATTACATGATCCCTCCTACACTATAGCTATATCCATTATTCCATATATACCATCACCATGGTGCAATGAATTCTTTTACACCTCATCCATGTTATTTTTTGGAAATTTCTCTCCTCCCTTCCTTTAAACACCCTCCAAACTCCCCAAAACCTTTTTTTGGTACCTCCAACACCCAAGATATGAAAAGAAAATGGATAAAAATATTTTAACCCTTACATCATATTCCTCTCAAAATTTTATTTTCCTCAATATTACAGAACCAAACCTAGAGAGAAATAAATAAAAAAAGGGGTCATCCAAACAGCCAACCTGTGAGATACCTCCCAAGGATTTATCCATTATAGAAGATAAACTACCTCATCAGAAGAAAAATCACAAAAGTATTAAACCATAATAAAAAAATCCTAAATAAAATCTATTCGGGTACATACCTCTTAAATGAGGGCAACGTTACCATCAAAAAGGAAACAATATAAAATCATCTCATAAACCAGAAAGGGTTCAACAACAACAACTATCATTCCAATAAGAGAAGAGATAAACATTAAATGTATTATTAAATTGAGAATATATCTATGGCTCACATTAATAGGTACTATCTTATATGTCACCATTACACCATAATATATGTACCAAATTAATAGCATGCTCACGCAACACCTTCTCATGGAGGTCCTAGATCTCCACAAGACACTCCTTGAAGGTCGCATCATTGTCAAGATCAATCTCGACCCAATAAATGATGTGAGAGTCATCATGAGGATAAAACTAAGCTATAAAATGTGAAAAATATCATGTTCCAATATCATATATGGGGGAAATTTTATCCCAGACACCATAACTCCAATACAATTCAACACCTCAAAAGGCCTAACAAATTGGGGAAAACTTACTCCCATAATCAAACCCTCACTTACCATGATGAGCAGTCACCTTAAAAAACATATGATATTCAAAATATAACTCTATAGGTATCCTCCTATGATCAACATAGGATTTTTTATGATACTACACTACCTTCATCATTTCATTAATTACTTGAAACATTTTTGTTGTATTTTGTACTAGTTCTGGCCTGAGAATTGTTACCTCTACAAACCTAGTCCAGTGTAATGGATAATAGAAGATCATTTGTACAAATATTCAAATAGTTACATACTAATAATGTATTGAAATTTATTTTTGTAATAAAATTCAACAAAGGTTGGTGCCTCATACATGAACCTCCAAAATCCAGGACAAAAGAACACAACATGTCTTCAAGAGTCTAGATGGCCTGCTCTGTCTGACCATCTGTATATAGATGAAAAGAATTTTTAAAGAATAACTGAGTTCCAAAATCATGTTGGAGACCTCTCCACTCCTTGGAGATAAAATTAGGATCATTATAAAATATTATCATCCTTAATACTTTGTGGATTCTCACCACGTCCTTTGTATACTATCTCAAAAAAACCTCCACCGAGATCGACTATCTGATTACTATAAAGTGGGATGATTTTGGTAAATGATCCACTATCACGCATATAGCTTCATAGCCTCCTGATCTTGAGGTAAACCAGTAATTAATTCCATAGATATTTCCTCCCACTTCTACTGGGAATCACCAAAAACAACTCGATCTCTCCAATCATTAGGGGAATCACCAAAAACAACTCGATCTCTCCAATCCTTCACCTTAGAATACCCTAACTATGACTCCTCCACCTACTGCACCAAATATTAATTTACTTTCATATGAAAAAATACAAGCACTTACTACAACCACTCACATATCTATATGCATCACTGAGGTCTATTTCATCAATATCTAGGAATACCTATATTCACAAATGGCATCACTATTTGACTTCCTGCTTAGTGCATCAGCTAAAAAACCCTTTCCTATAATATATAAAATCTTGAAGTCATAATCCTACAAAAAATTCATCTACTTTCACTATAACGAGTTCAATTCATGTTGGGGTAAGACATACCCCAAGATCTTATGATCAGTGAAAAACACAAAATGCTCACCATTGAGATAATTTAACCATAGAATCATGTTGAAAACTACTACCACAAACTTAAGATCATAGGTGGTATAAATAAACTCATGGGGATATAACTATTTATAACCATAAGAAATAATTGATATTTGTTGCATCAACACACAGCCCATTCCAAGATGAAAATCATTATTAAAAACTTCCGACTAAAATCCCTATATTGGAAAAAAAGGACTAGAGAGCTAACCAAACTCTCCTTTAGGTACTCAAAAGATTATTAACACTGGTTAGTCCACAAGAATTCATGGTCCTTAATAGTCAAGGTTTTTAGTGGAGTTACAACTAGAGAAAAATCAACTATGAACCTCATGTAATAACCTGAAAGACCAAGGAAACTTCACATCCTTTCCACTATATTTGGGGATTCCCAAGAAAAAACTACCTAAATATTCAAAGGATCCATAGCTACTCTCTTTTTGTACACTACATTCCCCATTAAATGAACTTCATGAGCCTAGAACTCACACTTCAACCACTTACCAAATAGCTACTCGTGGTGAAGAAATCTTAAAACAACATGCAAATGTTTTGTATGATCCTCGTTAGGCACAGAGTACACAAGGATTTCATAGATGAAAACCACCCTGAACTTATCCAAGAACTCATGGAATGTTGTGTTCATTAAACCCATGAACATGGTTGGAGTATTGATCACACCAAATAGCATTACCACTAAATCATAATGTCTATGATAACTACAAAAATAATTCTTCAGAATATCTACATCCTTCACCAGCATATGATGATATTATAACCATAGGTCCATCTTTGAGCACTAACTTGATCCCTTCAATTGATCGAATATGTCATAAATCTATAGAATAGGATAGTGATTCTTCACTATCACCTAGTTCCAGTGATGATAATCAATACAAAGCTGAAAACTGCCATCATCCTTCTTTACAAACAAAACTGATGCACCCCACGATGATACACTTGGATGAAAAAACCTCACTGCAATAGATCATCGAGTTGTACTCACTTCTCATGAAACTCATAAGGTGTCATCCTATCTGGAGAAATTGAGATAGGATACATGCCTGGTTTTAGATTTATCCCAAACTCGATGTCCATCCAAGGGGTAATGCTAAAACTTACTTAGGAAATATATTAGGGTACTCTTCCAAAACCCTAGGAAATATCATCATTTAAACATTATATGAACTTAGCATCAGGTCAGCCATCAAATAATACAAGGATGAAACACACTTATAGCCCATCTAAGGGTATTGATCATCAATGAAGACTATTGTATATCCATCAAAAACATAGAACAAAAACTATATCCAAAATAAATCCATGATATCCTACACTGAATACCACCAATCCATGCCAAGGATAATGTAATAAGGTTATATTTTCAAACTTTGTAAGTCTCCCCAAGATCGGTGTTTCCCCATCACTAGCTCATAGTCTCTATATAATTTATACAAGTCATCTCAACCTACAACTAGTTTAGTCAACACCAAGTTAACTGGAAGCCTATCTACCTCAAGTACCAAGGAATGGACAAGATAAAGTTATATAAAGGATTTTTTACCTACAAAATAAAACAAATAATGTTCCTAAGTAGAATACAAGAAAAGGGTACCTCCAAACGATGTCTGGATCACCCAGTGATGGAAACTCTAGAGCATGAATCCTACCACGGCCTACTCTCTGAACCTACTGATTACCACCTCCATGGAATCTAGCTTCTCTCTAAGGATGAGGATCATCTCAGGGTTGTCCTCTGTATGCCCCATATCCTCTCTACTGATCCTAAACTAGAATACCTTGTTGCTACTACCTCAGCTGAAACTGCCTCAACTAAGGAACCAAAAGTGGAACACCTAGTGCATGATTACTACTAAGAAGTTTTGGTCACTCTAATCCCTGATGAATTTGGATTCCATAATAAAAACATGTGTCTAATCCCTTTTCATAAGTCTAAGAGTCGACGCCCCTAGAGAAATGAGATGATGAGGTTGTGACCTATCCTCAACTAACTAAAATATATTCTATCCAGGAAACTAGGAACCCCAGACCACAAATATTATTTTCAAGGAATATTGATGAATCCCATCTCATTACAATATGGTTCATCCCAACGTCCTTTCAATGAACTATGCTCATTCCATCACCTCGAGATATGTCAAAAACATGAACTGGGTGATCTATTAAACCTATATATGTAATACTTAACATTATTTAATTATTTATTTATTTTATTTCATTTAAGGTTTAAACTATCCCAAGGTCATCCCATTTCAAACATAGGCATAATTAAGAAAGATGTGTGATCTATTTATATATCTCTACCCCGCAACTAATACCACTTAGTTTAGTAGGCTTAATAAACTTAGATGTTTGTGTATCAAATCATGGGGGGTGATAAATACTTGTGTCTCAGTATGTCTCTTATATTTACATTGCTTACTATACTTGTCCGACATTTTTTCCTTACCAACCCATTAAATATCACTTATGCCTACCTATAAACTCTATATTATCCCTTAACCTAAAAATTTGATACCACTTTTTCCTGACCCCCTCCCCCCAAAGAGTACCCCACCAAAGATAGTAATAAGAGAAGGGGGTGGTGACTGCCTGATTCCTGCCTCCAATAGGCCTCAGGCTAGCAACTAGAATCGAGGGTATGATAAGCATACATATGGGATTCATTTCCCTCTAAGAGAACATGTGGAATATATAGATAATATAGATACAAAATAAACACCTACTCAAACTTTTATAAAATAAATCCAAAGTGTGTACATGAAATTTCATACAGTGTGAAAAAACACTAAAAGTAAACTACAAATGAAAAAAAAAATTAAAAATGGAAGTAACCACAAAGCCCAAATAGCTCCTAAAAAACCACAAGATAGTAATATCCAACCCAATATACAACCTACTCCTACTAACCTGAAATCAATTTATATATATGTGGGGTGAGCACAATAGTATACTCAGCAGGATCCTCCTCAGAGCCTATCGTGCAAAATATAAAGAAATCATGCTAAATCACACTGAACAACAGTGAAACTAACTCATCACCTAAACAGGTATACTAAGTTCCCAGCCTATCCATGGATAAATATCACCAAGTATCACATACAAGGTAGTATATAATATAATAATGGAATATCAAGGGTACCCTACTACTTCTTCCCCACTAGTTTGTTACTCTACCCCAACATCGAACGTCTCAATACATCTCTCTCCAAAAGTAATCCATCCCACAGACACATAGGATAAGTATCAAAGAATTCACCTCATCTATCACATCATCACATCATCCCATATCACATATCTATATAGTAACCAAGTAATTTTTCGGAGCCACCACAGCTTGTACGTCATTTATCATACATTGGGTATTATATCTCAATCCATAACAACCAATACACTGAGTATGTACCTTAATCCATCATAGCCCATATACGATATACCTATAATAATCCTTTGGATAGTATATCTAGAGATACATGTGTGTGAAATAACTACAAGACATCAAAATCCTCTACACACAAATATGGGGAAACTAACCGTCATGCACACTAGAATATAACACTACCAAGAGAAGATAGTGGGGATAGAGGGGGTAATTATCCATCCATCTTCCCACTAAGATGTTGGAGAAAACACCCTCCAAGAGTCCATTGGGTGTCAGTATCCCTTACCGACATGGGTGGGTTATAATATGAAATAATAGAATATACATGATATAATATTTCTCAGAACCACACTATGAGAATAACTTGGTATAAGAATCAACTTTAGCTAATGTCACTCAGACTCCATGCAGTGACTGCTAATAACTAGATATCCTATAAGAAGACAAGAATTTTAAGGTTCTATGTTAAATTAATTCTTTCTTTTTTATCATTTCCTTTATGTTAATTAATTCATTAACCATTAATATTATTCACTATAAAAAAACAAGTTGTTAGAAGAGATTTATTAGCGGTAGTTATAACAACCACCATAAAATGAATCATATTTAAAAATATATATAATATAGCAGTGGTTTAATAAAATCATCTCTATATTTTTTTATTTTAATAATTAGAGGTGGATTTATTTAAAATGCTGCTAAATATTTCAAAAAAACTAATTTCAATCCCTATCACCTCTCTCTTTTACCCCAACCCACCCCTCCCCCTCCCTCTCCCCTCAGTAGTGACCCCAACCCCCCCCCCCCCCCCACCTCTTACTCTCCTCTGTGGTGACCCCCACTCCCCTAAGCGGTGACCACTAACCCCCCCCCCCCCACCACCTCCCACTCTCCTCGACGGAGACCCCCCCCCCCCACACACACACCTCCCACTCCCCTCGGTGGTGACCCCCGACCTCAACACCCCCCCCCCCACACACACACACCTCCCTCTCCCCTTAGTAGTGACCCCCAACCCCCACCTCCCAGTCCCATTATAGACCCCAAACCCTAACTCCCCTTGCTCCCGATGATGACTTTTGTGACCCCAAACCCCCTTATCGGCAACAACCCTGACCCCGGACCTCCTATCAAAGACCATCATCACCCTAACCCCCCTTCCAACTATATTCATGACCCTAAACCCCCTTGTCGATAACTATCATGACCCCCCCCCCCCTCATAAACAATAGTTGTTACCATGATCCTCCCTTCTATCTACGTTCGTGATCCTGGCCCCAATAACGACGACTGTCATGACCCTAACCCCCCTTTCAGCTAATTTCGTGATCCTGATCCCACTCCTATAAATTTTTGTAATCCCAACCCCCCCCCCCCCCTTAGTGACCATCGTGTTCCCAACTCCCCCTTCTCCTCAATGAAAACCCCCAAAGGCTTCTCTTCCCATTTTTCTAGTGACTGTAGCCCCCAACATCTTTGAAGGTATGATTTGTTAAATTTTTCTAAGAGTTTTAATTAAATTATTTAAATTTCTATGTAATTGAGTGTTTTTTATGTTTTTAATTTTTTTATTGAATCATTTTTATGTTGAATGCTGTTATGTAGAATCAATACCCTACCATGGTCAATGATGAAGTTGGGTAATGTTTAATTTTGAGTGTATCTATTCGATTAAATAGTTATATATTTATATCTGAATGTATAGGGAGAATAAAATACAATAAATATGGATACAATTTATATTAATTTACCTCAAAACACACCTATATATTCCAAGGGTTTATAATAATTTTTAGATTATGAAATTGAAAACCAATTTGTGGATGGTAGAATTAAATGTATGTGTCCTGATTGTAAATTCAATCGATGGTTGAATAGAAAATAAGTATATGAGAATTTTATATTGAAATAGTTTCTTTCTTGATATGTATGTTGGATTTGGCATGGTGAATCAAATATTATAGAAATTAGAAACAATAAAAATATGATTAATGAAACACAAAGTGACCCACCAGAGGAGAATTCAGTTTGAAATGTGTTAAATTATGCATTTGGTTTTGCAGAATATAATTTACAAGATTTTAAAAGATAAAAAGAAACTTCAGTTGATTCGGAGAAGGTTAATCTTACTCGGAACTTTATTGAAGAAAAAAATGTGTTTTATGAATTAGTTTAATACGGACAATAAGAACTGTATGAAGGGTGTGTCAAGTATTTGAAGTTGTATTTTCTACTTAATTTGTATCATATCAAGTGTCTCTATGGAATTACTAAAAAAGAAATGTCCCTGAATTTATAGTTTCTTCTTGATTCATTCAGTGAAGCTAATATTCCTACATCATTCTATTATATGAATAAATTCATCAAAAAACTTGGACTTGATTATTAAAGGATACATGCATGCCCTAATGATTACATGATTTACTGGGGAGAAGAGTCTGATAAAGAATAATGCATAAGATGTCATACAAGAAAATGGAAGTCAATGAACAAAAATGTAAGTATAAATAAATGAAACCCTAGGAAGAAACAGAAGAAGAAAACTCTTATAAAGGTATTACATTAATTTCCTCTAAAACCACGCTTGCAAATATTATTCATGTCATCTAAGACTGCATACAACATGAAGTGGCATGCTAAGGATAGTAACAATGGCTTGATGATACATCCAAAATATTCAATGTCATGAAAGATGTTTGATTTTTTATATCCATAATTTTATTTGGATACTAGTAATGTATGTTTGGGATTGGATTCTGATGGTTTTAACCCTTTTGATACATTAAGTGCTAATTATATCATTTGGATAGTTATTTTGACCCCTTATAATCTACCTCCATGGATGTGTATGAATAAGACTTATTTCATTATTTCAATGATTATTCATGGAAAAAAATACTAGAAATGACATTGATGTATACCTTTAACCAATAATCAAATAATTATGAGAATTATATGATGATGGTGTGGAAACATATGATGCTTTAATGAGAAAACTATTCAAAATGAATGCTTCTTTAATATTTAAAATTAGTGACTTTCTTGGATGAGGAAATTTATTTGGTTGGAACACTCATATCAGTTTTTCTTATCCATAATTTAATTTTGATTTTGAACCTCAATGATTAACTCATAGCAGAAAATGGTGTTTTATGTGTCATCATTGATTTCTTAACACTTCTCATAAATTTAGGATTAACATGACATGATTCGATGGATATATTAAATTGAGAAATCCACTAAAGGAGTTATTTGGTTAATAAATATTGGAAAAATTAATGAATATCACTGAACAATTTAGAAGATTTAATCAATTTAAAGAAGGGGAAAAGCTTATGAGGTATGGTATCTGAAGTATCTAGAACACAAAAATGGAATAAAAGTAGTATATTTTTCAAACTTCATTATTGGGAGTTTAATTTTATTTTAGATAATCTTGATTTACTGCATATTGAGAAGAATGTATATGATAATGTAATTTTTACATTTCTTAATGAGTAGGGTAAATCGAAGGATCACCTTAATGCTTATAAGGATCTAGATTCAATGAATATAAAGAATATTTTGTGGGAAATGATAATGAAAGTATCCTTTGGCTATTTTTACAATGAAAAATCATGAGAAAGGAATATTCCTTCTAACTTTAAAGAATGTAAAAGTGTCATATGAATATTCAAGTAACATATCAAGGTGCATTGACTTAAAACATTCAAATTTACATGGATTGAAAATTCATGACTCACATATTCTTATGGATCATTTTTTGTCATTATAATTTCACAATACATTACCTAGAAAAGTAATTGTGGTCATAGTTTATTTTTTTACCTTTTTTAGGGTGCTTTTTGGAAAAAAACTCTAAACCCAACTAATATTTATAAACATTGAGAAAGAGTTGTTTTGAAAAAATTTCATTTGGAAATGTTATTTCCCCCTTAATTCTTCATAGTAATGATTCATTTGAATATTCATTTGGTTGAAGAAGCTAAACTTGAAGGACCAGTACACTATTAATGGATGTATCCAATTGATAGGTGCGTTGATATTATTTGTATTTTTATTGGTGAACTCAATTTTATCAAATCATTGCATAAATTTTTTTAATATATATATTTTTTTCATCAGGTACTTAGGTCATTTGAAATAATATGTGAAGAATAAATATTAACCAGAAGGATCTATTGTTGAAGGTTAAATATTTGAAGAATTGTTGACCTTATGTTCTAGGTATTTGGATAGGATTGAGATTAAATTCAATCATTCTAGACATGTTGACAATATCTCAACTAATTCTCATTCTAAAAACCAATCATTGATATTTCCAACTATTGGACGACCAACTAGAAAGGGTCAAATTTTACATTAACTAAATTAGAGTTTCTATAAGCACATAGATATGTTATACTCAATGATATTATTGAATATCTATTTATTGAATAATTTTCATTGAAAACAAAGAGGTGACTAAGGGGTCGAGCTCGAAATGAACTGTATTTAACAAAAGCTGTTAATAAGGATATTATTCAATGGTTCTCCCATCATGGAAGTATATGCTCATATTCATATTATTGACATGTATTTATTTTTTATATGTTAAAATTAAAACTTTATATATTTTTTATAAATAATTAATATTGATAATTGATATGAAATATCAAATGATTTTAAGTTTTGGCTCAAGGTCCTATAAGGAAGGCTCAGATATTTGATGCCTATGATATTCATGGATTTAAGTTTCATACAATTTATTATGAAGAAGATTTTAAAACTCAAAATAGTGATGTATTTACACTTTTAGAGGATAGATACTATGGAAAGATGAATTATATAATTAAATTAAACTATCATGGTCAATTTTCAGTTGTCTTATTCAAATTCAAGTGGGTCATCATTAATAGGGGTATAATGAAAGATTCATTACATTTTACTTATGTTAAATTCTCTTGCTTGATTCATACCAGTGAGTGTGTAGATCATGATCCATTTATATTGTCTTCACAAGAAAATATGGTTTATTATTTGGATGATGAAATAAATGAAGGTTAGAGTGTTTTTTACACTTAAAGAAAAGAGACTTATATGATATGAGTGATGATGATCAATTGTTACTTTATGAAACTGGACCTCATCAACCACAAAACATTGAACATTTTTTTCCTGGTAATATCAAAATAATAGAACTTCCAATAGAGGGTGAAAATGAAGGACTCATCGCAATGAAGAAAAATAACAATTAAGACAATGAAGATGAATAAAATTGAAAGTATAAATCCATAATGAAAATATATTACAATTTATCATTGATAAGTTTTTCATACATATATACATTGATCTAGTTTTTTTTCTTTTTTATAAAAATATTTTATTTTTTTATTTTTTATAGATTTAATATAATTGAACCATTTAAATTTCAGGAATGTTGAGAATAAAAAAATCAGTATCTTATCTGATTGGCATCTTGGAGAACACCACCACTACCATCAACTTTAGTGGATTTGAGCGATTCTATTGTACCTGAGACAACTAGTGAGCCAGTCATTTACCTAGATGTTGTTGGTATCCCACCACCTGATTCACCTCTAGTGATGGAGTAGTTGTTCCCCCCTCTATCTAGGGGATATTGGTGAGTTATTGTCACTGGTATATATGTCATTGCACAAAAAAACTATATATTTTATTAAGTATTTAATTCATTTGTTAAAAAGATAAAGAAAACTATAGAAGAGATAGAAATATGAACATAGAATATGTATGGGACCTAAAGGACTTCAAGATTATTCTTCTATTTAATGAGTTTGGGATGACTACCGATGACTCTTCCATAATCTATGGGCAGATTCTTGGGAAGATTTCTTGGGAGATGGTGAGATTTCCCATTAATTATAAATATTGGAGGCATATTCCTACAACTTGGAAAAATGAGGTCTTTAATACTCAAGTAAAGGTAATATTAATTTAATATTCATTGATAACTAATTTAAAATACATGAGTGAAATTTTGTATTGTACTTGTAAAGTGTCATGTTGTTTATTTCTAGATGTTTTTTTCATTTTGATGTCCCTGACTCTGTTTCATTCCCATGTACTATGAAAATTTTGGACAAGAAATAGAGATATTTAAAATGTAAATTATGGAATGAGTTTAATGACACATCATTGATCTCATGAAAGATGTATGAGAAAGTGGTTGAAAGAATTTCTCGTGAGAAATGGAAACTCTTTATCTATATTAATAGAGATTCATCTCATGAGGTAATTACATATTTTATAGTATCTTAATAACATAAACACAATAAAATTATAATTTTTATTAATGTTGATATTTTTTGTATAAATTATCTAAAAAATACTGTGAATTGTGAGAAACAAGTCATTCCTCACATCGTTCAGTCTTAGAGTTTTTCAAGAAAATTAACAATTTTGGTTTTTATTTTATTCAGTATTATTTATATCATTTTATTATAAGTCAAGGTTTTTTCTAAATTTTTTATATTTTTTCTAATTTCTAATGAATTAGGTCACTTTATTGGTCGAACGAAGATGTGGTTTAAAGTGAATAGGAAACTCGATTGTAGTTTTGTAAATGACCCTACCAAAGATATTGGATTAAGTACATTTCATTACCATTTCATGTTATTTCATTACTATAAAAACATAAAAATTAAAAATATATTATAACAACTAACAAGCCTTAAATCCAATTAAATGAGGATGAATATAAGAATTAAATTGTGACAATTCAGCATTGTTTGATACATCTATTTGTCCCTAATTAAATGGATTTAAGGATTGTTTGTTG